>OW028588.1:8750000-10000000 GCA_932294275.1 Chloroclysta siterata
ACAATTTATGAATATGTATCAGGAGGAAGAGTGCTTGTGGAAAACTACGTTAAAAGAATATAGTGATAAGGGTAAAAGAATCGCAGCTTATGAACGTTTAATTTTTTTCATCGTTTAAGTTTTTTTTTTCGTTTGTTTTCATCGTTTTCAACGTTTAAGTTTAACCTTTTCTGATCACTGTATCTTGTTTTTCCAATTTAGGCGTTACAAAACGAATCATCCATTGCTCGAAGAGTTTCAACGCACACTAAACATGTTAATCGAGCAAGCTTTAGACGTATTCATTTGTAGACGCATGGTCGAGCATGTTTGTAGATAGCCATGCTCGAATGAAACATGCTCATCGAGCAAGTACGTACGTCTGTACCCACCATAATGAACCGTGATAGTTAGACAGTTGAAATTTTCACAGATGATGTATTTCTATTGCCGCTATTACAACAATTTTTAAAATCGCAATGTGCCAATTTTTTCCATTTCCAACAAATTTGTACCCAATTGAATGAAATGTGCTTACCCGAAATAAATAAAAAGAACACTGCTTGTTCCATCAGCATATAATAAATAAAAATTCATCTTAATAAATTTATTTATTTAGAAACTTCATCACTTTACCAGCCCGTTCGTAGTTTCAGAAATGTGACGTAGAACTCACTGTGTGAGAAAGCCTGACCCGAGAGAGCAATATAGACGCAACAGTTTGTCCATAACGTGTTATAACTCTGCATTATGTATAGCAGCAGTTGAACTGTGATACTAGCCGCAAGTAGATATGAGCTACAATGTACTAAAACTCGCTAATGCGACGCTTCTTCTTCTTGTCGTGTCATTAGTTATTTTATGATGAAAGGGTTTTTAGTGCGCCTCAAATAGGCTTCTTTCTAGCATTTGACACATATTTTAGGTTCTACAATGTGCCGCATCGTGAGGAAATCCTCACGATGTTTTCCTTTACCTTTAATATGGTAAATAATCGTTATCTGAGTGTAATTGCACTGTGCACATACATTTTAGAACAGAAAAACTCATTCGTCCACAACTGGTTTGTACCCACGACCTTAGGATCCTAAGGTCGTACTGGGTTCGCTACCGCTAGACCACAATTGCTCCAACTGCGGGGCCTATGACGTGTGAACAAAAAATATTTCGTGTGATTATCGTAGATGTTTATTCTATGTTTGGGTGTTATAATGTATGTGTCTCGGTGTTTTTTTGTAAATACTTATATTTAATTTAAGTACTTTAAAAAAAACTACTGAATGGATTTTAATGAAACTTTACAATAATATAGCTTATACATCAGAATAACACATAGGCTACAATTTATAAAGATATTGTGTGACTAATCCTGCTCAGACAAAGTCGCGGACATCAGCTTGTATTTACATAATTATATTTTTGTGAATATTTATACCTACGTTCAAATGATTTGTTTATTTTTTCATCACATGCATAGATGGCGTAAACTAGGTACTTACCATAATAGAATGTTTTTATGAAAATGAAATAATGTTATTTAATCATCCAAACTGATTTGTATTCAAAACACACACGCTACGTGTTGAAAATCAATTTTCAATTTAATCCAAACAGCTACGTTGTTTGGTGAACTCACGAAGCTACGTTGTTTGGTGAACTTACGATTAGCTGTTGTCGAGTGCAGTTATAAGTATTCAGTCTAGTTCATGGTATTTGGAACTCCGTGTGGCGAGATTAGTATTTTACTAAATAGTATTTATTCCATTTGCACTACAGAGATTGACTAGATGTCCTGACCTGTTTTTCAGCTTTTTAATATTTTTTACTTTGAAATCGTTTTTAAAATTCGAATATAAAATAAAATCTCACCTTCAACTTTCAAGCTTTTAAAGTTAAGACTACATACTTGGCCGACCGTTTCTATAACAATGGTCTCGCGGCATTTTATGGGATGAAAATCCCCAAGAAAAGTGCTTTTACTACGCGTCGAAAACACAATGTTGAAAACGATTTTTCGTTGTACTCGTTTTCTGAACAATAATTCTTTTGTATCTTAATCTCTGTAAGTTCTCTTACCTTCTCTACGTGATCAAAATAATGAATGAGTATTTGCGGTCAGCGAACTTAGAAGCCTCTAGAAAGCAATTCAGTTTGAATTAATTAAAAAGTAAAAAAGTCAAATGAATATGTTATGCATTATCACTTTTATATTATAATTAAAACGTTTTAGGGTAAAGTTTTGTACAATTTCGTAACGAACGACATAAACGAAATTATAATATCGAGTAAGCAACCAATTCCCAGTCGAAGTTTTGTTTTTCGGGTACCCACTTGTAGCTTCTTGTAGTAACGAATAGACTTTGAATTCAATGTAGAATAACTGGCCAAGTGCCAGTTGGTCTCGCACCACTACGGGCCCCATAGACGACTTAGATGACCATCACATGTAGAAGGTTATGTATAAAATACACAAACTGGTTTTACATCAAAACAGTGGTTCGCCCCTAACTGGGATATCGCGATCTTATTAGCTGATAATAAATATTATGTTAACTCCGAAGTCATTTAAAATCATACCTTATGTTCATTAATGTTCTTACTATCGCTGTCGTATTTCAAAAACTATGCACCACAGAATAAAACTAAAAATTGTGAAAATCAAATATCTAATCATCATGACAGCCATTCATACATTTGCGCTACTTTCTCATCCCCTTTTGGACTTCGATTCTTAAACCCCTTTACTCGATTTAACTTATATGTATTCTTAAAAGCAAATTCCAAGCCAGGTGGTATTAGCTCGTCTAAGACAATTGATGACATAAGAAGAATCTTATAAGTATTAGTAAACAAACGCCCACAGATGGGCTTGTCTCGTAGTAGCGTAGACTGGGCGCCCACGCAGTACAACCGTCTACGACCCCTCCTTGTAAGTGCTGCTTATACTGCGGTCAAGCTGATTAGCACTAGAAAAACTTTGATAAAATCTCATTAAGCTTTGAGTTACGAAAATGTTTTAATGGAATCGCATAAATTTCTCGGCAAATAGTATTTTTGCCCAGTAAATACTGAAAAGCTTGCTGGATTAAAACCAAATGGTGGCAATAACCTTTGCTATACCGAGCAGCGGTGTTCTGGTTGAAGTGATCCTGCCTTCTGGTCGTAAGGTCGTGGGTTCCAATCTGGTCATACACCAATGATTTTTTCAATGTCGGCAATGCCAGTGCTCTCAATGGGTAAAATAAAACATCGTGAGGTTACTTCTCACTAACAATTGTTATTCAAACTTGTTGTAAGACCGTAATAATGAATAAACGTTTATCTTTATCTTCTTTACCAAATTTTATATTTGGACGTACTTCTGACAGCCCTTAGACATCCTCAAATAATCTTAAAACGGCATTAAGGTCGTGCAGCTGTTTGTGTTTTTTTCTTAGCTGCGTAACCCCCGGTAGTACGGCATCTTTGACTAATGATCCTTACATGATAAACGATATTCAGGTCGGGAAGACGATTTGTCTTAGGCACATGTGTATGAGGGTTCACCTTTTCATATAATTTTCCTGTCAACTTATACCTGTCCGTCGGTACAATTTTTGATAGTTAGGTATGTTTGATTTGAATTACCTAAATATTTAATAACATTTGGTAGACATTCCATAAAGCACTGTTTAGCTCAAGCATAGCTTGTACTATGAAAAAAAGATAGCTGATATAATACTCCATTCATACTCTTTTTTGTAAAGAAACACCACCCAGACAGAGAATAAACATCTGTGTTTCTGATAAATGTTTATGACAAACACAGATGTTTATTGAAGCGGGGATATCTTCTTTATATTCTGATGGATACGGATTTTAAAATCAAAATCGGGTCCTGCTTTTAACAGACTTAAATAACAAAGAGTTCTCACTTTAGCTGGATATTTTAATATCTTCTATCTATAATCTTTAAGGTCTACACTAAAGTGAATCTAAGTGCAATCGAGTGTAAATTCTATTAGAGTGTACTCTAGTGATGGGACTATAGTGGTACAATGAGCGGAATAGGCCCTCCGAGCGTGTGGGCTGCGCAGAAGCGGCTGGAGTCGTGGGCTCGAGCGGCTCGCGAGCGCACCTCGAGCGCTAGCAGCGGCCAGAGCCACAATTCCACCGACAGCTATGGGGACGACAAGTCTCATGGAAGCCCCCACGTACGTATCAACCTATTTAACATACAGACCGGTATAGTATGCCTTCATTGCCAGGGATTGGCGTAGGAACGGCTGCAAACTTGATCGTACTCCTAATGAGAGCAGTGGATAGAGATGCAATTCCACCAACAGCTGTGGAGACGTCAAGTCTCATGGAAGCCCGCACGTATGTACCCACCAATATGTTCAGCACACAGACTGGTATAGTTTGACAAGCCTTCTTGGTCAGAGATTGGCGTCAGAGCGGCTGCATGACCGTGCTTCTAGTAAGAGTGGATAGAGCCACAATTTTACCGACAGCTTCGGAGATGACGAGTCTCTTGGAAGTCTCTACGTACGTATACTCATCAGCCTATTCAACATACGGACTGGTATAATAGTATGACAAGCTTTTCCAGTGAGGAAATTCGAAGCGTATGAGGAAACATGATCGTAAGTACTTCTAGTGAGTAATTTACTGAGTAAGTTACTTTTGAGTACTTCTAGTAACTATCTTATAAATTTGATTATGCTTACCTTTTTCTGTATACCTACGCCTCACTAAACTTCAATTTTTAATATATTATATTACATTTAAAATTACACTTCACATTGTAAAAGGATCATACAAAAGAACGGTAGGAACCAAGCCGTAAGTTTGTTGCCTGTTCTTCTAGGCTTTGGTCGCGTGGAACTGGCACCTAGAGTCACCTAGCTTTAAGACGTTTCAAAGTGATCCTTGTGATTTTATTGAATAAATACCTTTCGACTTTGACTTTGACTTTATGAACAAGTATCATTAAAGACTGCAATTGATATAGGGGAGTGAATAAAGTGCGCTAAAATATATGTCTAGTATTAAAGATAGACACTAAAAAAGTTGAATAGTATAGTTAGCCTGCTAATAATAATTTGTACCTACGTTTTTGACTCATCATTCACCGGTACTTACGGGTTTCTCTGACGCCTTATAAAAAAACTCTCTTTGTTTTTTGCTGGTACTTATATAAGAGGAAAAAGCTTGGTAAAAATAAACGACTAGCTAAGTTATTTTCAGCAAATTACCTTTATAGTTATGATTCCAAAAATATCCGTCACTTTCACCGGAATAATGTACGCCCAACGGTCTAACCATTTTCATGTGATTTTACCTGTATTATTGTTTGTATATTAGCAACTACAGGATAGTTCTACTAAAACGAAGTTCGATTAACAAATTCAATAATTTCCGTTCATTTCAACTGCATGCTTCAAAAACTGTAAACAATCAGACCATCTTAACGAATCGATGTAAAAAAGTGTTCATTTGCGATTAATTTAGTCGAGGCGACGAAGGCATATCGATTCAAAACTTCAACAGTAAAGCTGGTATCCCTTGAAAGTTTAACGTCTCCCTCAGCCACAGATTCTAGCTTCTAACTTTCGTATGAAGACGATTCTAACAAACTTTGGGTGCTCAATTCATACTGAAGAGTTCGTCATCCTTTGCTTTAGTAGGCGAACTGATCAAGATTGTTAGCGCAGAAATAAAATATAATAAATCTCGTTAAAATATTTAAGGAAATATAATAAATTTCATAATCAGTACTGTCAGCGACATAATTATGCAGGTAAACATTTCTAGTTTATAAAACTAAAAAAAAAAAACAAAAACCAGCAGGCTTTTGATTATGATCAAAGGGTTGCTGAAATAGTACAAACATCTTTTTTATCCTGCATTTGTAGATCAGTATTGACTTCAATTGAAGTTACTATTTATAATTTGTAACTTTAATAAAGGCATTGAATAACTTAAAGCAGCGTGGTGGTGAAAGTATTTTGAGTGCGCCTCAAAGAGGCTCACTTAAAATAACTGAAATGAATATTTTCAGTTATTGTTCGTTATTCAACGTACTACCGATTTGGCAATTGATCGGTTAGGTCGTAAAACTCATGTGCTTCTCGCGTAAATCTGGATCAATAGAGCGCTTTCTGTTGATTTATTTAAGTCAGGGATGGAGCTATCCTCTATCACACTCTCATTCAATACAGCAATGGTAGTTAGCTTTAAAAGCTCCAGCCTTAAAAGTAGCATTTTCTGATGATAATGAGCAACAAAAACTATTCCGATTCTTATTCTGGTTATAATTCCGATAGTAGTAAGTTTGGGCGATATCAGTATGTGGATTGACGGAAGCTGGGAGTGCTCGTGGGGTATTATTACCGGAAAATGTTACTTCCCATTTTACTTTCGAATATTGTTTCATGCACTCCACATCCATCATCAATAACTCTTAATATTGACAGCACTCACAGCTCAGTTGGTTGTAGCCCTGCCGTCTGCGTTGGCTTCGATCCCTACCGAGAACAAACATTTGTGTGTTAAATATAGATGTTTGTTCTCTGGTCGGGTGTTACAAAATATAAGTATGTATTAATAAAGAAATTATCTGATTCCCATACTACAAGCTTTGCTTAGTTTGAGGCGTCTAGTCCGTTATGTCCAGTTATTTATATTTATTTACTGAGCAGAGTGAGAAAATTAGGTACTACAACTCTGGCTTTTAGGGATATAGCCTATGGGACGAGTATTTGTAAGAACCTTCAGTTTTAAGGTGTTTTCATGTCGTATTTCACCCTATGTCATTTATATTTACATGTGGCCCGTAATTTACCTGAACTGATTAAACCCTTGGATTCCTCACGATGTTTTCCTTTACCGTTTTATACCATAGGTCGATTAGGCTGAAAAGATGGTATAGCTAACTGGACATAATCCATGAACCCGTATCGTAAATTGGCCTGAGAATCAAATGCCAATTATTCTGTTTTTTATTGGATTTTTAACATGCTCGTTTTGAACAGGAAATGCTGATCCCTAAAGAGCAATGCCGTATCCAGCCATTGAGTATGGAGGGCCGCGCGGCGAGCTCTTTGCCGCACGCTCGTCTCACCAGGACGCCTTCCATATCCTCACAGAGCAGTCTCGATAGCGGCACTTCTAGAGCTACGGTAAGTTCATCATTAGCATGTAAAAAAGCACCGCTGATATGTAGCATCCTGCCCTATACATTTTAAGGAAAAACTATTTTGAACCTACTCTATCCATCGAGCTCGTCACGATATATGTAAAGTCAGGGTCGGGGCCGCCTCTGGTTTTACGGTACGTGGTCGTTATTTGAGAACAGCGGTTGTGGTTCTTCTACTTGTATTTTGGATATTCTTAAAGGTAATATGGCCTGGAAACTCCGACCCTGTAGTTGGTTACTAGCTCATACGAATTTATTACATTACTTGATATTCAGTGTCCAATCCTTCGAGTGAAATCCAAATTAGATTTTACAAAGGCTAGCTTGCCCTTTTCCCGCCCCCTTCTTTATTACAATAATTAAAACTTGCTTAAATTTTACTGTAGTCCCGGCACGTCTTTTCTCCCTTATGACGTTTTTGAAGTATTCTTATAACCCACGCCAATAAAGAAACTAATCAAAAATGGCGCCGGAATCTAAAATGGCGAAACATTTGGTGAGCGCATTCCCGTATCAAGGGAAGGTTATGGGTCGGTTCGTAACTTATGGGATATTACAAAATGTAGAAGGTCATACAAAAAATAATTGAATTCCGAATACTACTATTAGGCAACCCAGCAAAACAAAATTTCGTTTAGTTTTGCTACGCTTATAAAGAATTTCCTTTATGTTGAATCTCAAATTCTCAATTGTCAGAAGAGATTCCTAGAACGTCGGGAAAGTAGAGTCACAGAATAAATAGCAACGTAGAGCTAAACTTACAGCAAACTTCAGACAGTTTGATGGATGATAACATTATTCTTTGTCAATCTTTTACAATGTTGTTTATTTTGTTAAATTTAGATAACAATATTGTTATATGGACCAACACAAACAAAAAGCTTTTAGTCGAACGATGACCTAGGTCATTAGCCTGTGGACTAATGACCCAGGGTAACCTAGGTCATCCACATTATTGGAAAATTAATATTATGTTTTCCGATATCGTCCCCTTTTGTGGTTAAAACCAACCGACGGATTAAGCTCATTCTATAGCGACTTATTATTCAATCTCAAACAAAGCAAATGGAGCATTGATATTGGACCGTTGTATTCACGCAAATTAATACGAATACATACAATGAGCGGATTATTTTATTCATTTGAAATAGGATTAAAGATATTAAAAAAAAAATTGTACTATAGAAATATGAACCTTACCAATAAATAAAACAAGTGATCTCGCCTTCTGATAGTAAGATAGTAAGAGGTTTGAATTCAATCTTGCTTGCTCAATGTTGCTTACCTCGAAAAAAATATGAGCACAGTATTGGTAAGTATCAATTGGTGCAGGAAAACATCGTGAGTATACCAGATACCTGCTATTAGAGTACCTGTATGCCAAATCTTATATTTGGTCGTACCTCTGACTACTCAAATTAAGACAAATTTGAATTCGGATTAAAAAAAATGCTTATTGCGTATTGCGTGTAATGGTTGGAAGTGACATTATACCCTTGACAATTTCGGTCCTTGAAGTCATGCCATTATCATGCATGGTAATTATAATGCATCGGCATACCAAACGCAATATTATTTCCTTTGTTTAAGGTTCCATTTCTCAAAAGAAGAATAGAATATAATATAAAAGATGAAGAAAATTCCCTTTTTGTTGCTATTAGAGGTTCAATGGGCTTTGCAACCTCCTCGAACGTGGGAAATTAATTATGAGCAACAAAACACTACACCCCTTCCCACTAGCGCCCCTAGCGGTTCTTAGCGCTGTTTGACTTTCCACGAACCGAGGAATGATATTTGTATTTTATGTTTCATGGCTTACAGGGGTGACCTACACCGTGCGCAAAGTAAAGTACGTTTTCGTCTTTTATGCTTGTATACTATATAGAGTGTTTTTAGTACTAAAGGCCTCTAAAGGCGCACTTAAAATCTTTTCATCTCACTGTTTCGAAAGAAACTAGTGACACGACAAGAGAGAGAGTACTGATTGTACGCGGTTTTGAAAAACCTTAACAAGTTTTATAAATTACTAGCGGCCTGTCCCAGCTTCGCATGGGTGGTCATAAATTTTTTGAACATTTTAGGATAAATTTAGACCGTGGGTTCGAGCCTCGCGTCTACTTATTTCATACATTTGCACGCGCTTCTCCTTGGGTGAGTGAAATCGCAACCCGCGCGTGACCCGTGGACCCGTTAACATTTTTAATTTCGTCATATCTTTTGAATGGAATGTCCGATTTGAAAAATTTAAGAAGTAATCTATAGGTATTGAAACCGTCTTAATTATGAAATGATTTATTTTGATAAGGATTAATACCAAGGTACAAATAAAGACCCTTTTCTAGCGGAGGCATTTCAATTATTTTTTTATAATAAAAGAACACTTATTGTGACATAACTATAATAGTTAGACATATGCTGTCGCGACATTTTTTGTAGATGATGACGTGTTCTACAAAATCGTAGTACATTATTTTGTTCTATCTTCAATAGTTTTCGCAGCGCACGCGATGTAAGGTTTTTGTTTTCCACCTTGGGTTACATTATTGAAGTTTTAGTAAGGATCCCTGATTTTTTTGAAAATATAATATAGCCTATGTTACTCAAGGATAACGTAGCATTCTAATGGTGAAAAAATTTTTGAAATCGGACCAGTAGTTTTTGAGCCTATTCGTTACATACAAAAATACAAAAATACAAATGTTTCCTCTTTATAATATTAGTGTAGTTAACGACAACTGCATTTCATCGACACTTATCCCAAGATGAATCCAATGATACTTTCATCAAAATCTTTCAGTGGTTGATCGTCTTTTGTTACACCAAACATCAACTATAGCAAATATATAATCAAAATCATATCATAATCATAATCTTTATTATTATTTTGATATGTCACATGTACTTAGATACTTCATACAAAATAATCAATATAATAAATCAATATATACAAAGTGTTCCATAAGTTGTGTATATAAACTTCAGGAGGCTAAAGTACCCATCAATATGAACAACTTTTTCTAAGGAACCAACACTGTGAACGCGAAAAAAAACAGCTGTTTCATACATTTTAGCCTGGTAGGTATTGAACTTTTGTATGAAACAGCTGTTTTTTTTTTCGCGTTCACAGTGTTGGTTCCTTAGAAAAAGTTGTTCATATTGATGGGTACTTTAGCCCCCTGAAGTTTATATACACAACTTATGGAACACCTTGTATATAGTGCAATAGCACTTCACATCAAAGTATGTATGCTATCTATTTTTTTAAAACGTTAATAGCAATGACACATCTGCTGTTATCTTCTTTTTATGTTACGTGTGACATCTACGTTGTTTTGAGTCTTGTGTCTAACAACCACAAAAAAAAATGTGTTTATAACACTTTACCTGTACTTCAAAACAATTCCAATACGATAACTACCCCAATTTTGGGCAGTTGGTTTAAAAAGTGTACTATGTGGTGTAGGGCTGGCCCTTAGCTTGGTGTATAGACCCCTTATAAATATTTAATAAATCGTCATTAACTTTTCATTTTAGCTCTGAGTCTGGCTTCATTACTGAAAGGTCAAGTTCGCTCGCCTTACGTTCTGAAAGCTCGCACGACTTGCCGATTGTATTAACTGTTAAGAGAAGCTCAGAGCTCTCGTGTGAAAGCAGCCAATCATGTCTGCACGCGATACTTTATTGCACGATATAAGACGATTGGTAACTCAGCTCGCTTTTATACTAAAAGTCTTTGACAGGATTTGAACGAGATTGCTGTCTGACTCATGCCATGTTAATACAATTTCACTGTGCTTACCTATCGCACTGGGAAAATTGTCAAGCGAATATGGTCTGTTTATTGCGTGTGTCGATTTAGAGAGAGCAAAAGTAAAGCAAGCGAAAAACAAAGACACATCCTCAGGACTTCAATAGACACGGATCTACCGTGTCTATCGAAGTCCTGACGATGTTTCAGGATAAACTCAAGATTTTTAGAGTATATTTAAAGTTAGAGTTACGACCAAATATTACATTTGGCACATACCGCTATTTTGTAGTATTGGTACTCCATGCGTGACAGGCTGTTATCCCATCGCCGTTGCTTAATTAGCTGGTTTCCTCACGATGTGGATGTGGATGGAAGGATACTTCACAGATTGAGAGCACTTGCATTGCACACATATTTTTTTCGAAAGAAGTTTTCATTCGAACACGGCCTAATTCAAACCAACGACCTTACGATCAGATGGCAGGGTCACTCCCACTAGGCCATCGGTGCTTTTACGTCACAAAAACAACACTAACTTATAGATATAAAATGCCTTCAACCACAATATAGCTTTCAACCATAACCAACAGTCATTATTTTTCATGTTCTGTTAGTTGGATTCTACGGCATTACTTATTCAATTTTATAAGGCCAGTCAATACTACAATCTATATATAGTTCTCTATGTTAGCCTGTCTGTTTTAGTATTCAGACGTAGGCGTAGTGTTCGAATGCTAAGCCTAGCCATGAGTAACTTAATTCCGCCCCTTGTCCATTTCAAATTTATTCCCGTTATTAGTATGATTGTGTTGTGAACTAAGGATCGATGGGTCAGTTCCTATTCCAAAAGCTCAATCGTATAAGTAGAAGGTTCATGATAGAGCTTTTCTTAGCTTAGAAACATACCTGAAAAAAAGATAT
Source organism: Chloroclysta siterata (assembly GCA_932294275.1). Classification (NCBI taxonomy): domain Eukaryota; kingdom Metazoa; phylum Arthropoda; class Insecta; order Lepidoptera; family Geometridae; genus Chloroclysta; species Chloroclysta siterata. Next base: position 8,761,832 of record OW028588.1, read on the forward strand.
GTGTATACATGTAAGAAAAAAAGCCTTATTTGCCGCCCCGTAAAATCTGCCGCCCTAGGCTCCAACCTACTCAGCCTGCTGGTAAATTCGCCACTGCATCCATGGCTTATCCGCGCTATTATATACGCTACAAATGCATGAAATCACAACCACAAAACAGAAGCATTTTTTCAATGATTACACATTTCATTTTATTATTATATTATTTTGTAACAAGGATCATAGAAAATAATTTGTTGCCAGTTCTTCTAGTCTTGGTCGCTTGGAACTAGCACCTAAGTTCACCTAGCTTTAAAACGTGTTAAAGGATTCTATGGAATAAATATCTTGATTTTAAATGGACCACCCAACTACTTCAACGAACCGCAAGCAAAAATATAACTTTACTCGTAAGGCGATTAGGTACCTACAACGCAAATGATTTACGTTTGCATTCCTAAATGCAATTTCAAATATTTTTTGCATTTTCGATGAATCACAAGGACTGTAGGTATACTTATATCATAGCTGGGTCATATTGAACATTCCTTCAAAGCTTCAAGTAAGAAGCATTCCATCTCAAGGAAATCTAACTATTATTATTAAAACTATTTTTAAATCCCCTGTCAAGCTGGCACGGCGTTTCTTCTTGTAAAATAAAACCTTTTTGTAGAACTTTAATTGTGATGAAAATTCAAAGTCAAAGTCAAAAGGTAATGACAAGGATCACTTTGAAACGTTTTAAGGATTCGTTTTTTGACATTTTGGGAGACAACATAGCTTTTTCATTTTAATTGTTTTTCTAGTGTTATTTTAAGTTGTGTTGTGTAATTTCGGTGTTAAACCAATATTACTTGAGGTCTAAGCACAAAGTGTGAACATTTGGAATGAAAGTGTTTTATGAGTTGTCCTGATTTGACACAAAATGTTTTGAATGTTTTGAAGAAAACCGCCACCATTTTCTTCAAAACAAATGACAGCCGACTTGACTATAAAGTATTTTATCTATAGATATCACTTGACATTGGCAAAATTGTCTGTCGAATAACGGACAGGTGCCATAAAAAAAGAAAAAAAGAAGAAACATTTTAAGATTAGCTGAATCAAGGTGCCAGTCCCACGCGACCATGCCTAGAAGAACAGGCAACAAACTTACTGAAAAAACATTGCCCATGAGGCGAAAGCCAACGCACCATAATGTTAACAGTTGTTAAACATGCTGATAATATGCCTCATCTTCCTGCTGCATCTTCCTGCCTTATCCCACTATTCGTGAAGTCGGCTTCTTTAGTTCTCCACAGCCAGTCGTTTAAGAGATAATAATACCTCTATTTATATATCCATCCACATTTATATAAAATTAATGTTGGCGCAAATTTACACAGCGTCATCTAGCCCCAAATGAAGCAGTCTCCTGGTTACATGACTTTCATCCCTCTTCCTGACTGGCCCGTATTACGCTAGTCTATTGTCTCTTTCTGTACGGCTTCTTTAAAACTTCCCCTAGAATACTTATGCATTCGCATCTCTTATTCTTTTAGGAAACAAATAGTAAATATTGACCTAGAAAAATATGAAAAACGGAAACATTTGCTAAAGCACTGTGGATTGCACTGACTTTCATCTTTCCCTTTAGTTGCCAAAACTCAGATCCATACAGTAAGACTAGACATTATGATCTTATACACTTTTGTCATAGATCACACGTAGTTTTTTAATACTACTAGATGGCCTTCCTGATGTTTTGTGGTAACCATCACCTATAACAAAGCATTTCCTCTCAAGTCACGCTCGATAGGAACGTGCCTTATGATGCACACCATGTGCCTGTAATTTCACCGACAACCGCACCAGTTCCTGAGACCTATCCCATTACATCGATCACGCTTTCATTGTATTCATCACATCTCAATCAAAGTTCTGGATCGATGAACCAATGAATCAAAGTACCAGAAGCCGGTGCATTCATTCATCAGTACTAGAGTTTAATATAATGTCTACCTACCTTAAGTGTGTATGTTAATCCAAACAATATTTTAATTATACGAAGCAGACATCCCTCGCGTCTCATAGTTAAAGCTCTAAGTTAAAACTTGCATGCAAGTTTTAACTTAGAGCGAGGAGTAACGTTTAGTTACAAAGTACAAACTAAATGCGCACCTTCGTAGTTTAATAATAATTATTAATTATATAATTTATAGATTTAACACCCAGGCATTGAACCCATCTAAAGTAAGAGCTGACGGCGAAGCGAACTACCCCATCTGGTTTATAACTTTCGAGATAGTATAAAAATTCCACTTAAGAAATACTGGGTTTTTTATACATAAATATTGTAATAAATACAATATTTATGTATAAATACTGGGATTACTTGTATATTCTTCAGATGAGCGGCTTTAGAATCTCTTTGTAGATGGCATTTGCATATTTTTAAACAACTGATGTTCAAAATAAGCCCAAGCGGCACATTGAGTCTAATACCGTTTTAGTATCCCGCACGTAGCAGTAACGTTCATAATAAGGCTATAATAAAGGTAATTATTTGCAACGACGCAGATATTACCAGCTATATTAAAAGTCATAAAACATCCCCTGAAGAGCCTGTCTTCCTCTTTCTACCCTTGCTTTCACCTACCTCTACGCGCCTTATATTGCTTCGTTCCTATTTTCTAACCAAGTATTATTAAAATTTTGCGTTACTGACTGGCAATCTGTCAAAGAAGCATGGAACTAGTATAATATATTTATTTTGTCGCGTATAAGGCAACGCAAGACAGCGTTTAGTATACCAAATCACGAATACCCTAAACCAATGAGCAAGTCCTACTATCATACTAATATTATAAACGCGAAAGTTTGTAAGTATGGATGGATGTTTGTTACTCTTTCACGCAAAAACTACTGAATGGATTTTAATGAAACTTTACAATAATATAGCTTATACATCAGAATAGCACATAGGCTACAATTTATAAAGATATTGTGTGACTAATCCTGCGCAGACGAAGTCGCGGGCACTAGCTTGTATAAAATAAATATAAGTGGACATTCCACGCCGCGCTAGCTAGCCCTAAACTAATCAAATCTTGTACTGTTGGAACCAGATAGCTGATACAATACTTATACATGTATTTATGTAAATATATTTTAAGCATACAAAATAACACCCGGGTGTTATATAAAGACAGAATAAAGATCAAGTTCATCACACAAATGTTCATTCCTGATAGGGATCGAACCTACAATCTACAAAACAGAGCTAGCACCAACTTAGATGTGGGACCAGTCATTCAGTTGAAGTTGGAGGCTTACGTGGCTCACGGTCTTTATTATAAACGCGATGCCATTTCAAATAGGTTTCCTCTTCGTCTCGCCTTGCAATGTGGAAATATTTACAATCGAGGGCTGAATTTCCTCTAACTTTTTCCTGTGTTTCGTTTGTTCAGTTTTTTAATATCAAAATGTAAGCATTATCAAGATGCAAGTTACTATTATTATATACTACTTTCTACCACACTCATATAAATATTTTAAACTTACAAACTCACGTACCTACCTACTGATTAATAAATAATCAATGCACACATTGTTTCTCCTAGAAGCTAGAAACTTGGAAGGTAGCTTTATGTTGTGGTCACTTAGAAAGGAATTCGTTCTAACTTCGACCTCGCACTCCTAGGGGTCTTCAGGTAAGCGAAGACGTTCGAAATTCCTCTAAAATCTTACTAATAATTCATTATATAAATGCGACGAAGCGTAGCACGCCCGATGAACTGACAACATTGTAAAAAAGATTGCGGGAAGTCGGTGGGTGAAGAGGGCTCGTTATGGTCCTTCCTGGAAAGTTCTAAGTTCTGGATGATGTTATAAATGCGAAAGATACGATATTTGGATGTTTGTGGCTCAATTACGCCCTACCACTGAATCGATTGGAATAAAACTATCAGGAATCCCGATACCTTGCATGTCTAAATACTATTTATAAATAATTGTTTTAGTCGTTCTAATTTATACGTACTTACGTATATAATCGTTTGAAAACTCGATCCGTCGTTATTTGGAGACAAAATATTTGAAGATGGTGTGCTTTTTTCATTTATTACATCCATATTAATATTTCATCGGTCGCTATTGTAAAAATTGAATAAAAACTAAATCGGTATGAGTTAGTAGCCAACTATGGTGAGTGATTTAGGCCGCCTCAAGGTCTTAAAATGACTGATACCGCCCTGACAACGAATCATTATCAACATTACCTTTACCATTACCTCTTTGAGGTACCAACATCTTCTTTCACGCACACTTCAAAATCCTGTTTTGATTCACACTGTGTTGAACAAAACTATTGACACTTTAAGAAGAAGAATTGAAATGACCTTTTGATTTTGATTATTATAATTAGTTATTATCTGTGCAGAGCCACCGCGGTTCATCGCCCGCCATCCGCACATTCGCGCCGGACGGCCGCACGCTGGAGGCAGGTGCTGGCGCCCCACGCTCGCCGTCGCCGCTCCGAGCTGCCTCGCTAGACGTACGCGCGGTGCCGATGATGCACGGCTCACTAGCCTCGCTGGCTGACTCGCCCCAGCCCTCCAGCCCGAGGCATCTCCCGCCGCGCTGCCTGTCGCCACTGCTTGTGCCACCCAGGTATATTACTAGCTTTTTTGGACATCCGCTGACTCGCCCCAGCCCTCCAGCCCGAAACATCTCCCGCTGCGCTGACTGTCGCCACTTCTCGTGCCGCCCAGGTATGTTACTAAAGATAGAAACTAATAGACTTGCCGTTATTCCTTCGCGTCCGTAGATGTCCGCACGGTGCCGATGATGCACGGCTCGCTGGCCGACTTTCTTCAGCCGTCCAGCCCGAGGCATCTCCCGCCGCACTGCCTGTAGCCAACACTCGTGCCGCCCGTGCATGTTACTAAAATACAATATAAGACTACAGTAGATTTACATCAGTCTCTTGATGATGATGATGACATCAGTCTCCTTTCTTTTTTTACATAAAGGTGAAACGTTTGACCGCAACCTCACCTGATATTAAGTGATGTGATGATGCAGTCGACGGTAGGGCACGCTTACTTAGAAAATACCTATTTACTCTTCTCATGAATCATAAAGCTGATCATCATACTGGTTTAAGAAATACCTACTTACATTTTAGAAACCAGAAATGCTCATTTTCTTCTGTCGCTTCATGATTTTGAACGTGATTATTTTTGTTTAGATTCGGTAATTACATTTGTACCTTTCTTCATTCACGATGCAAAATGTTCTTAGAAATGTCTCCAGGAATTTTCAAAGAAACCATCTCATTAATAAAAACTAACCAAAATAACCGCATTTAAACTCCCATTTCGGAGACAAACTTCCTAAAGAAACTACTCACTAAAGCCCTTATTCATATTGATCGATAAGCACTCAACTAGCTAAAAAGGCCGCTAAGTTTGTTGTCATCTCTTTTTATTTACATGAAAGTGACAGTGACTCGTGTATTTTATAAATCTAATATAACGGAATATGAATCTAAGACCCTAGAATTATAATAACATATAATCCTTTTATTCGGGGATAGGGATACAAAATACTTTACTGTCACAACTTATGGGTATAAAAAAAACAAACGTAAAACTACTAAAAAAAACCTAAAAGTACAGTGGTCGGTCTTATCGCTAAACAACGCTATCTACCAGACAACAGTTGGATTAAGCGGACTCATAATATTTAGAAGGGGTGCGTGGAGATCAAAAAATAATTTTAAAGTGAAATTTAGATGTGGGGATTGAAAATATCTCCTTAATTTAGCCTCGCAAAATATATAAACAGCCCCTTCCGCGTGAAAATGATATGACAGCTGACGTTTAAAATGAATTGCATTTCCGGCACAGCGAACATGCCAATTACTACCCCGCCCGCATGCTCTCTGCGCCCACTCGTCTATTCACAAGTGGCGTTGCGTTGCTCGATGCGATAGTGGAATTTCAAAATAAACTAAAAGGGTTACCGATTTTTCCATTACTCTATTTTGTTTTCAACGGTCTACCGGTTCGTTTATTCGCTTACTAGCTCGCTCGGTGCCGTTTTTAAGTGGTTTAAACCACTCTTCTTTTCACTCAAACTCTTCTTTTGGAAAAAAATATGTTCGTATCTAGCGCTCGCAAACGCTGAATGAAATTATTGTTAGGAAACTCGCTCCGATTCCGACAATACACTCGCCCGCAAAAATAAAGGGTCACCTAGTTAACTCCAAATAACTTTGAAACCACACAATCTAGCTCTTTAAATTAAAAAGTATCTGAAAGAAAATTTAATTACCACCACTCTGCGCTGGCTAACCCAAAACTCTAATATGGTGATAATTCTGTTACATTGTTTCAAAATCAAAGCCATGATTTTGCACAAATAACTCGAATTGAATAAAGAAAATCAATTTCAAGTCCCATATTTCTACAAAATTAAAAAACAAAATCAAAGAAGTCTAAATTGAAAAATGAATCACAATTTGAAAACAAGTAGGTAGTTATCACTTATAACGCATTTTTTTATGCCATTATAGTAAAAAAGGTCAAATGAAGGGCTGCATACAATCCGCATATCCTCTTTTGGTTTAATTTCATAAGCAAAAGAAGTTACCTTGATCATTTCTTGAAGATATTTCTGTTTTAAAAGGTGCCCTTTATTTTTGCGGGCGAGTGTATTTCGTCATACCTATACCTAGTCGGCCCAATTAGCACGAAATTTATTGTATATTGAGTGGTAAAGGTGCTGAGCAATGACCCGCCTTAAAACTGGCTTTAATAAATAGAATCCAAAACTTGTCATATGTAGAAGAAGACATTTTTATAAACGGACAACGACCTACTAAAGCCTACATCATTTGAAACTGTCCCAGGCACTAGCGTCCTGTAAAATAGGACATGAATAAAAAAGTTACCTCAAACGCTGTTACGTACGTAAGCACTCAACGCAAAGAAAAAGGTTGAAATGGTATTCGGCCCTCTCACGAAGGTCCCATAAAAATATAAATTAAAACACATGCACTTTTCGAATAATCCATTAGATTGGCGATAGATTCACCTAGTATATAAGACGCTTCAAAGTGATCCTTGTGATTATACTGAATAAAGACCGTTTTGATTTGATTCAAAATTACGACCTTACTATCAAAAGGCGGGGTCACTTCCACTTAACCACAAGTGCTCTCAAATGCAAAGATCAGGTCAGTTAATTATTATATCAACCAATTAGCAAGCGGGGATGTGCTGTTTTCAAAATAAACCAACATGTTTTACGCCCTATGAAAGTGTTACATGTAGCCTAAACCAACTAATCCGCTTTCGGACACTCACATGTTTTATACCCGGTACTAAACTCACTTTAAAAGTTGTTATTGCGGAGAACTACAAGTTTTATGGTTTGTGACACAAAATACATTGTATACGTTTTTGTTACAAACTCTAGTTAAACGGAGTGCCTATTTGTTTCAAGAAAACTTTTAAAGCCGTTACCATTTCCGTAAAAGTTAGAATTCACGTTGGCTTTAAACTAGCAGCACTTTGTTTAAGTCTGTACTCTAAGTCTGAGTTATGTTTTTGTTTCGTTTACCGTATCTTCAGGCCTTTTTTGTATGGATACCGCCGCGCGGCGGCCGCTGTGTCGACATTCGTGTCATATAAACGCGCCCTAACTATTTTAATCGGAGTCGCCAAGCCGCAGGACGATATAATACATCGTTCACGCTCGGAATCCTATTAAATATTGATTTTTCGCTTTGAGTTTTATATTTCACCCTCAAGATAAAACATACTTTTAATTAATTTACTTAATTGTCTATTTACCACTTTTCGTGCTCTTTAGGCCCAGTTTGACCATGCTCTGTTAGTTACTAATCAAGGATAAGGAGGCCGTTAAATCTAACCTTAGCTGTCAAACGCGTACATTTTGACATATTTAACGGCCCTTTAACATTTGTTAATCTAACAGAGCATGGTGAAACCGGCTCTTCAATCTTTCAACATGTTTTCAAACCAGTCTCTTATAATTCAGTCTCTATAAACCAGTTTCTCATAATTCGCAGCTTGTTTACGACATTGCATTATATTATACCCTTCTCAAAGCTATTAAGTGTGCAAAAGCGTAAATTAGTAGGTACTCCGAAATGCAATGTTCTCAATTCAGTAACGCCTTCGAAAACCAAACTTAAGAATCATCCTTCTTCACTTTGATATACCACTACGTCGTAAAGGTCTGAGATACTTTAGACTTGCTAAAGCTAATGACGCAAGGACCGGAAGGCTCTTGATTCCTCTTCTTACTCATGATGAAAGTCGAGATGTCATACACCCATCCAAAGCCTATTCTGAAACTAAATTCAAATCTGAATCGAGGCTCAAGCATAGTTTTTTTTGAGATATCTTTTCAAAAATCGTCAGTATTCAGATTTTTTTTATACTACTAGCTGATGGAACAAGCAGATGGCCCACCTGATGTTAAGTGGTAACCATCACCATATAACAAAGCATTGCCTCGTAAGTCACGCACGATAGGAACGTGCCCTACGATGCGCTGCCCTGCGTCCATCAACTTGAGGTATACAGATGTTAAGCCTCATGTGACTGTTATTACGCCGGCAACCACACTCTTCACACTGCAACGCTGCTTGGCGGCAGAAAAAGGCGTGGTGGTAGTACTTCCCCGGACGAGCCCTTCACAAAGAGCTCTACTACTCTTGCATTGTGCGTGACTTGCGAGGCAATGTTTTTTTATTGGTGAACGACTTAACATCAGGTGGGCCATCTGCTTGTCCCATCAGCAACAAGTATAAAAAATAAAAAAACCTAGTTTTATTATTCGGTTTCGGGCATTTCTGTTATACTATTTACGTTATAGCGTTTTCGCCATCGTAGCGAAAGCTGAATTAATTATTGTAATAATTTAACAACGTTCATATTCAGCGGGTGAACGACCGCATTTTATGGGCATCGCGATACTATGTAATTGAATTATTACGTAAATCGCTATTTCCTGCGAATGTGATAGCAAATACGTGCAGGTACCGGCTTACGTGGCGTGTTTATTTACTATGAACGGTCTCGTGTCGTTTTTTACTAAATTTTTTTGATTGTGCCGTATTATTTTTCAAACAAGCTAAATCTTCCCTTTAAGAGCTGTCATGATTGTCATGATTTTTTTAATAAGTTTAGATTTAATACATCTCGCTAATGAAGCAAGGATATGGCCTTCCTGGTGTGAAGTGGTAACCATCACCTAGACAGCAACTCTGTTTGGCGGCAGAAATAGGCATGGTGCTCTACTACTAACAAAATCATCTCCTAATCTGAATCGGTGCACTATGAAATGCACGGTGCATTCGCAGTAATCTTGACTGTTAAGCAACGTAGCAGTGTCGTAGTGCTCCGTAGCCGCCTCGTTGTACATCGTAGCAGTCTCGTAGTGCTCCGTAGCAGTCTCGTTGTACATCGTAGCAGTCTCGTAGTGCTCCGTAGCAGTCTAGTTGTACATCGTAGCAGTCTCGTAGTGCTCCGTAGCAGTCTAGTTGTACATCGTAGCAGTCGCGTAGTGCTCCGTAGCAGTCTTGTTGTATATCGTAGCAGTCTCATAGTGCTCCGTAGCAGTCTCGTTGTACAACGTAGCAGTCTCGTAGTGCTCCGTAGCAGTCTCGTTGTACATCCTAGCAGTCTCGTAGTGCGCCGTAGCAGCTTTAGTACTTAGCACTCTCGTAGTACCGTATAGGATTTTTTAGAACACCGTTATAGCAGTCTCGAAGAGCGCCATAGCAGTCTGGTAACACTCCGTAGCAGTGTATTAGTTCACCGTAGAGCGCTGGTGATCTAGTGGTAGCGACCCCGCCTTCCGATCCTAAGGTCGTGGGTTCAAAACCGGTCGTGCACCAATGTCTTTTTCTGTTCAAAAATGTATGTGCACAATGGCAGTACTCTCAAACGGTGAAGGAAAACATTGTGAGGAAACCGGCATGTCGTAGAACCACGCACTGCCTCAAGTTGATGGACGCAGGGCAGTGCGTGGGGCACGTTCCTAACGTGCGTGGCTTGCGAGGCAATGCTTTGTTATAGGTAATGGTTGCCACTTAACATCAGGTGGGCCATCTGCTTGTTTCATCAGCTAGTTGAATAAAAAATAAAAAAGGACAGAGGCCTCATCCAAGAAGCACATCTCAGTCTGACCTTTTATGATATATTTGACGTTTGACGCCTCACTTTGCCTGAGGCGTCGCGGTATAAGAGTGGAAACAAAATTGCTGAGCTTTGATCCTCTTACGCTATAAGTGAGCCTCTCTAAACAGCGGGCGCTTCCTTTGTTTATTTTGTCGTTGGCAACATTATTGGTGGGTTTCGTTATAGTCATTGAGGGCTCCATTAGCTCAAATGGTCGATAACTGTTTCCATCTCTTTTCGTTGACTTGAAGGTGACTCTGATAAGTGAATGAATGAAAATGCTTATGTACACCTTACAAACAAACAAAATAGGAAACAAATAATTATAACTATAGATATAAAGAGATGGCAAATACTAAACCTAGACCAGAGAGCCTGACCAGCTATTAAAACTAAACAGTGTCGCTTCGCTGGAAACACACCCCACCCCATCAAAACCCAGAAAAGAATCTAATTAAGGCTAAGAAGCCGATTGCAGATATTGAGAGAGAGAAAAAAAACTATAGATATGTACAATGGGCGGTCTTATCGCTAAAAACTCTTCCAGACAACCTATGGATGGAGAGGAGCTATATGAGATGGTTGGTTTGGGTGCACCATAAAAATAACATGATGAAATAATAAAAATTATTTAACAACCTACATAAACTAGCCAAACATACATATATTAAATAAAATTTACATACATATTACATTCTATGAATGTAAAATAAGTATACCTTATAGAGTGTTTATTTATCAAATAATAGGGACCATGAAACAGGTCTTATGTTTTCTCAATGTATTCTGTACTAAGTTTCATTAATTCTCCATTAGATGTAGATTATGTACAATCGCTTGCAAAAAAAAACGTTAAGTTTTACTTAATATTGGAAGCGTTGTATTTAATTATCTTATAAATAAAATAAAATAAACACATATAAGAGTATTTTTAACTGAATGTAGATAGATATATAAAACTTTATTGTACACAAGGATACATCATAAATCTAGGCGTAACTTAATAAAGTACAATAGGCGGCCTTATTGCTGAAAACGATTTCTTTCAGACAACCTTAGGATGGAAAGAAATTACAGAGTGGTTGGACGGCGGTACTACATTTCCAAAACGGTTTTCGTAAATTTATAATACATGCATAATAGATATAAATAAATAAATATTGGTGAACATTCCACACAGCACTATCTCGCCCCAAACTAAGCCAAAGCTTGTGATATGGGAACCAGATAGCTGATATACTACTCAAATACTTTTTTTTTAAATACAGTATGTATTTAAAAAAAAAGTATTTTATAATATTTTATAACACCCAGACAGAGAACAAACATCTATGTTCATCACACAAATATTCGTTATCGGTGGGGATCGAACTGCTAGAACTGCAGAGCTACTACCAACTGAGCTGTGAAGGCTGTCGAATAATACATGTATAATAAATTTCCGAAATCGTTATGAAAATGTAGTAGCTTTATCCTCTTTGAAAGATCAAGCTTTTTCAGTCGAACGCTAAAGTGCACTTCAATTCCAGTATTGTGTACAGGGTGTAGAGAAAATACTGTCTAACAAACAAATGGCATTTATAGACATGGACATAGACATAGACAATCATTTATTAACTACTGAGCACACAACATACTAAATATGATAATGAAATATACATATAGGAAGAATAATACATCATACATAACACAATAGAAAAAAAAGGGAGAAAAAATATAATTACAGAACAATGTTAAAACCTACATGTTCAATATGAGGTATGCTACAGCAGCAAATGGGTCTTGAGCTCAGCATAATGCCCACTTGTCAGTAGACGCTGTTATTCTGCCAAGACCTTAACTGCCAGAAGACCCTGTGAGAACGTGTATAATGAGTTGATAACAAAAGTGTAGTAAAAGCGTGTAAAAGTGTGTAAGTATAGAACATGATATACTTGTTATTACAGCTAACAACAGTGCCAGGACTCCAGCGTTTATATAAATAGGATATTTCATGATACAAGGCCTATTTACATTAAACTCAATTTTTTTTTGGAGATAATTTTTTTTTAAATCTTCTAAACACAGTCGCACTTAGATTGTCACAATATGTGGCAGCGTCAGTTTTGTTCATTTTCTAGATTCTTCGCATATTATTATATTTACACATTATTAATTTTACAAATTCATGATATTCCACATTTTGAATTCGACTTATGGAAGTACATTCGTGATTATAAAAATCTTTTATTTTCATTTAAATAAAAGAATCCCTACTCTTTTTTTTGTAGATTTTTAGTTACGATGTTTCGATGACAGATTTCTCACTATAACAACATATAACACTTACACCCTGTATAGGTACTAGGATTTGACTAGCTCAGATCACCGGAGGATCAGAGAGCGTCGCAAATTGATACGAATTCAATTTACCACGTCTCGACATTGGCACCTTATGTAGTGTTCCACCCTGATATGCCCTGATTTCATATATTTCAGAACACTTTCGATATACACTTTCTGTGTGTGATCGACTCGAATGTGGTTACTAGTCATCGACAGCTAACATGTCTGCAATGTCTGTACTGTACCTACTATTGTGTGTTTTATTTTTCTCTGAGTTAATAGATTGTATTTAGTTTTATGCATTAGGTGTTTTAGTTTGAAGCGTAGCGTGTGCTGTCTTATAAATTTGATTATGTTTACCTTTTTCTGAACGCCTACGCCTCACTAAACTTCAATATTGTATTACTTTGTAAAAGGATCATACAAAAGAACGGTAGGAACCAAGCCGTAAGTTTGTTGCCTGTTCTTCTAGGCTTTGGTCGCGTGGAACGGCACCTAGTGTCACCTAGCTTTAAGACGTTTCAAAGTGATCCTTGTGATTTTATTGAATCAATACCATTTGACTTTGACTTTGACTTTAGTGGAACTGTGTGTGGCAGCCCTCACAGCTCAGTTGGTAGTAGCTCTGCCTCTGAAAGTCGTGGCAGTCAACCGTAACGTCGAAACAGACACCGAGGGCGATCGATGCGCCGTCGTAATATTACCTTAACACGAGTAAATACCTGTGTGGAGTGAGATCGTAAAACCATATACAGGGCGTCCCAAGACTATGCGACATGAAGGGAAAGTACCTTACATATTGTAGATAGAACATTTTGCTGACAGGAGACTTTATTTTATTTTTTAAACTTAGTATAAACTTAGAATAAATGTTCTCGAATGGCGACCACGAACAGGAAAACGAAGCGTGGGACGCCCTCCTACCCGATGGACTGACGATATTATTAAGATCGCGGGAAGTCGGTGGATGGAGAGGGCTCAGAATCGTTCTTCCTGGAAATGTTTAGGGGAGGCTTATGTCCAGCAGTGAACTTCTTCAGGCGGATGATGATGATGATGACATATGTAGGTCATCAGCCTGAAGAGATCCACCTTGAGGTGCACTTAAAAATCCTTCACTACACTGTCTCGAATGAAAGAAGTTCGTAAGAACAATAAGAAGTCCCTTTATTCCCAGGTCTTCACTGTTCCAATTTTGCACAAGCCCCATCATCCTGTGATGTTCACAAAATTTTTGATCTATCCAGTGAGCTGTTCTATAATACCTACTTCGTCTCTCAGTTGCGATTTAATTTTGAGAATCTTTATTCACCAGCAGTGGTTTTACGAACGAATTTGCCTTTTTACCATTTTATTTTATCTCACTCGCACATGTTAACATTTTAGTAATAAACATTTAAATTTATAAATTCAACGCGTAGTCATGAAACATCGGTAACAACCAAGTTTCGGAGAAAAACATTACAAAGGATCGGCATAAATATAATTTTGATACAAACAAATACTGCTCGCACCAAGCGCTCTTCTTCAACTTTTATAATGCGGACATCTAAATACCTAGTAGAATTCTTTACCGGCGTCTCATTTTTCGGATGCCTATAATTTGGATGTTTTCAAGAGAAATGTGTATTTTCGTGATAAAAGTGCCACACTTTCGACCGCTGATAGGGTTTTTTACTGCCAAATTTTGTATTACATTACATATAAGTAGATCACCTACTACGCACGAAACCCTCCAAAGTTGTTGACATCAATACTTAGACAGAATTATTTATCGCTTTCGAATTTGGAAAATGAATTTTATATGTACCATATCGATTACGTTTCACACAGGACAGTAGGTTTCTTGGTCCTATCGCTACTTCTATCTCAATCTCATTACTTATTCAACTACCTCACTTAACGCCTCTACAAAGAGGTTCTACTGAAGAGGCTCTTCATTTTAATATTCTGTGTTGTGTTGACAACGGTTCGGGGAAATGTAACCAAACAAATATTTTTATTTTGTTCCGGTACATACAGATCAAAATATAATCTTATTTCTGGTTTTGTTGTTTGTTTTATGTTTTCATTGCTTTGTTAGACTTTTGCGTTGTAGGTTGTGAGTACTGTTCCCAAAAGTAAAGGTTTTTAATCAGTCAGGTAGGTACTCTCGCCAAGTCCAAGTGGTAAAGATGTACCTACCATAATTAGTAATTATTTAGTTACTTACCTAATGCTTAAAGCAATATAAATATCCAGAAAAAAATGCATAAATATTTTGTCGAAATTAGTCAAAAAACTATCTATGATCATCCGATTTTTTTTCGGATAAGTTAGATCTCAAAAACACGGGCTTTTTCATGTAGTTATATAACGTCATCTTTTTTTGCTGTGTATTTTAATCAAAGTAGACTCATTTGAAAGATAGAAAGTCTACCTAATTATGAAGATAAAGATAAAATAAATAACAACCAACAGAAACCTAATTTATGAGCGTTTTAAAATTATAATAGTTTATCCTCATCTTAATTGTGTTTCCACGGCGACAAATAAACATGTCGTTTTTCTAATGAATGTCACTTTGACGCGGGATGGTTTGAATTTTTTCCCTGTTATTTTATTAGTTTTTTTCCGTTTAAAGTGTTATTTTGGACTTATTTTTGCGATCAACGACTGTAATTAATTACAAACTACACGGTAATTACATTTTCGGTAAGTTTGGGCGCGGTCCTAAATATGGACGCGACCGAGGTCGACCTCAGGCCTCGGTCCAGCAATAGTTCCATGAGTGAAGAAGAATTGGCTGTGCAGGCAATTTTTGATGTAAACCAACAGTGTGAGGAATTATTTGCTGTGAATGAGAGGCGACCGCCGCCGGCCAAACGATTGAGGAGCAACAATAGCAGTGACGAAAGACAATGTATTGATGAGGATGGATTTACTCTTGTACAGAGGAAGGCCAGTCGTGTAGCGACTAGGAAACTCCGAGGACCAACATCTGTGAGAGGTACTAATGAATTGAATAATAATTGCTTTGAAGTTTGTGTATCGTCATACCAGTTGTTGCCAAAACAAATTGGATTGGCCATGTTGCTGAAAGCTGAAGGAATAACTAATGCAACCCAGATAAAATACAAAAGTCCATATAGAGTGGTCATTTCATTTGAAAATAAAGAAGATGCAGATAAGTTAATTTTGAATAAAACCTTTATGGAGTCCGGGTACAGATGTTATTTGACAAATGAGGTTGGCATTAGTTATGGTGTGGTGAAGTATTTGGAACTTGATGTAAAGGAGGAAGATTTGATGGAGGCATTGCAGTGCGATATAAAAATATTGTCGGTAAAAAGGTTGAATAGAATGTCGGAGGCAGGTGAGTGGGTCAGTAGCGAAACTGTGCGCTTCGGTTTCAAGGGCGCTACTTTGCCTCCCTATGTGTTTGGATATGGTTGCAGATTCAAAGTAGATCCTTACACTTTTCCGGTGTCGCAGTGCGCTTCGTGCTGGAAGTTTGGACATCTGACACGAACATGTCCAACAAAAAAGAACTGTTGTCCTAAATGTGGCCGAGGACACACAAACTGTGAGACGACCGAGTATCGATGCATCAACTGCAAAGGCAAGCACATGTCCTTGAGTAAGTCATGTCCTGTATATTTGAAGGAGCGTGAAATAAGATCCATTATGTGCCACGAAAATTGCACCTATAAACATGCCCTATCGAAGTACTTGGAGAAGAAAACATCTATATTTGATGAACACATTAAGAACGCACCATCCTTTAAGTTTGGTGATCCATCTACTTCGACGAGTTTTGAACCTCCTAGGTTAACCAAGTCTTACAGTCAAAGTGTTGGGGCAAAGGTTATCCAAACGGAAGCTTCAATACACTTGGATAAACCTGAATTTTTGCGTAATGATGTAGAGATCAGTGACGATGAATCAAAAGAAAGTAGCGAGGAAAATGTTACTCAAAATGGGTCGCTCCGGAAAAAGAAAAACAGAAAGAACAAGAAACATAGAAAAGGACTATTAAACAATAATAATGCTGCTTCTCTAGATCCATCGATAACAATGGCGGCAGCAGCTGAGGCGACAGGTGAGGGAACAACCAATAAAAGTCAAAAGAAAAAAAACAACTTCAGTAGTATATTTAGGAAAGTTAAGGATATTGTCTTTTCCGCCTCAAGTTTTGAAGACAAAGTTAGTCAGGTGTTGAAATTACTTTTCGATGAATTAATGTCTTTCATAGTACAGATGGTGAGCAGTGGAGATGTCTTGACTAAACTGTTAGGCCTCTTTTATGATGGATAACACCATCTCTAATGTAACCGCGGCCAGGGCATCAGGCCCTGTGGGTTCTGTTGCGCAATTTTTAAATATTGCGCAATGGAACTCGCAGAGTTTGATGCCCAAAAAACAAGAGCTCGAATTATTGCTTTGTCAAGAAAAGATAGGTATTTGCTTACTTAGTGAAACATGGCTTGACCGTGATACTAACTTACGTTTATGTAATTATAATGTTTTTAGAAAAGACAGAATTGATTCTTATGGAGGCGTAGCTATATTAGTTCACAGATCAATTAAGATTCAAAGGTATTCCTTAAATGTTAACAATAGCGGTATAGAAATTTTATGTCTAAGAATATTGAACTGTAAATATTTAGAATATGTTGTATCGGTGTACTGCCCTTCAACTGTAAGAACTTCACAATGTGACTGGGATAGTATTTTTTCAAAATTTTCGTTGAAATCAATAGTGGCTGGTGATTTCAACGGACATCATTCTAATTGGTCATCTAAAATAGATACTAGAGGGTTGCAGTTATTAGATTCATCGTTAGAGCATAACTTTGTATCTCTCAATAGTGGGGAATACACGAGGGTTAAACTAGTTAACGGCAATTTACAGGAGTCAGCGCCAGATATAACATTTGTCACTTCTGATATTGCTATTTATTTTAAATGGTCAGTAACACGGGAGAATTTGGGTAGCGATCATTTAGTTATTAAATATTCTCTCCATTACCAGGACTCGCTTAGGTTTGTTAGGCGACGAAACTTTAAGCTAGCTGATTGGCAGGTTTATAAGGAGATTTTGACAGAGAGTTTTAGAGAACTTGTTTGCGAGGATAATATCCAATCGAGCTATAATTATTTTATTGAAAAAGTCAATTATGCAGCTAAACAAAGTATTCCTATGATTAAAAACTGCACAAACCCTATGCAATGTTTTCAGCCGAAGCCTTATTGGTGTCCAGCCATATCTCTGGCTATAGCTCAACGTCGTTTAGCGTTAAAGATTTTTAGGCGCAACCCCACACCCGATAACCTCGATAAATTGAATTCTAAAATTGCTGAAGCACAAAGAGTACATAGGCGGGCAAAGTCAGCCAGCTGGCAACAATTCTGTGGAACAGTAGACGAAAGCATGTCAGCTTCAGATATGTGGCGTCGAATGCGATGGATGAAGGGTATACGCAGAGATTACGTTAGCGCTCCTAGTGATAAGAAAGAGGAACTTTTATGTAGTTTAACTCCCGATTTTGTGCAAACTTCACAACCGATGTTTAATTCTAAAAACGAACTCTTAGAAAAAGAATTTTCTTTTCAAGAGTTCCAAAGTTGCATGAAAAGGAAAGACACCGCCCCCGGAGAGGATGAGATTACTTACTCAATGATTTATAATCTACCTACGGAAGGTAAGTCATATTTGCTTCAAATTTTTAATCAGATTTTTAAACACTCTTTGGTTCCAGAACAATGGCGCAATATAAAACTAATTGCTATCCCCAAACCTAGCACCGACCCTAACCTAGATTCTAAATTGAGACCAATATCGTTAATATCATGTATTTGTAAGATATTCCATGTCATGCTTGGTAAGCGTATTGAATGGTTTGTAGAAAAACATAAAATCTTAGCTCCAGTTACGAGCGGCTTTAGAAAATGTCAGTCGTGCATGGACTGCTTAGTTCGACTTATTACACATATTCAGATAGGTTTTTCTAAAAATATATCCACGCTAGCAGTTTTTCTGGATGTTGATAGTGCCTATAATAATGTTCTCACTGATAAACTTGTGATTATGCTAGATAATTTGAATCTAGGGTCCCTAATATGTAAATATTTGTGGTCCTTCCTAAGCAATAGATTTTTGAAAATAAAAGAAAATGATGATGATCATGCAACTATGACCAGATGGACTGGAAAAGGACTAGCACAGGGTGATCCCCTTTCTCCCCTTCTTTTTAATATCGTCACTCACAAGGTATGTACGGGATATGATAACGTTCATGTGTTGCAGTATGCTGATGATTTTGTTTTTTACACACAAAATAGGGATTCGGGGCTAAATCAAGCTGATCTTCAAAGGGCTTTGAACTCTGCTGTAAGGAAATTGGGAGAATTGGGCTTAGACGTATCTCCAACAAAAACCCAGTGTTGCAGTTTTAGAAGAGGGCGAAGTTTAGATAGAGTTACCCTTTGTATTAATAACAATAACGTTACGGCTGTATCTAACATTAAATATTTGGGTATTTGGTTAGATAAGTCTTTATTGTGGAGCAAACATATAAATGAAACTAGGGAAAAAACAATGAAAATGATAGGTTTATTAAAAGTCTTAGCTGGTGCGTCCTGGGGTTTGCATCCTAAACATCTACGCCGATTATATATTGCTTTGATTCGTAGCAGAATAGATTACGGATGCTACTTTTATGACTCCGCGGCTAAGACACATTTAGTAAAGTTAGATAGAGTACAAAATATGGCAATGAGAGTGGTAGGTGGGTTTATTAGGACTACACCCATACATGCTATGGAATGTGAGTTATGTTTGTATCCGCTGCAGTTTAGGCGTCAATATCTTGCTACAAAATATTGCCTCAAAGTACAATCGCTGTCTAATAACATTACTATCAGTCTTTTTGAGGAATTAATAAGTATGAACTGGCAAAAGAAACCTTTGCTTATCTCAATTTTTGAACAAACGAAAGTAGAGCATATAAAAACGAATAATCCTTTAAATATGTTTGCGTTGAATACATGGGTTTCAAATATAGAAATTAATTTTATTGAAACTATGGTAGATGGAGTAGATCAGGCAAAAAGTCAATATGATGTAAATGAACTAAAGTCCTTAACATTAATTATGCTCAATGATAAATATAGGAACTGGCACAAATTGTTTACTGACGGATCAAAAATAGGAAATGAGGCAGGTGCAGCTTTCTACGATCCCAGTCGCAATTTGAAGGCAACATACAAAGTTACATCTGATTATAATTCTATAATGTCGTTGGAGCTTTTTGCAATCTCAGAGGCATTATCTTATGCGGTTACATTAGATGCTAGAAATGTAGTGATATTGACTGACAGCCGAAGTGCTCTTCAACATATAGCTCGATGTATATTCGGTGTTCGAGGTGCATCCGTAGCATATGGCATACTAGCAAAAGCATTATCTCTGATAAGCAATGGGATGGATCTGAGATTGCAATGGGTTCCATCACACATTGGTGTTCAAGGTAACGAGGAGGCTGATAGATTAGCTAAGCATGCTATTTCAGTAGGTGTGGAAACCTTTATTTTGCCTGAACATACGGAAGTGTTATGTAAATATAAATATAAAGTTTTTGAAAAATGGAAAAATTATTTTGTAAATATTTCAGAGTGCAAAGGAATTTGGTATAGAATTGTACAGTCTGAACCCCCTCGTATACCGTGGTTTGTAAATAGTAAACTTAAGAGATGTCTGATTGTAACTGCGCACAGGCTGCGCTCCGGACACATTCCTCTTGCTAAATTCAAACACCTCATGAACATTTCTGACTCCCCTAACTGCACCATTTGTGGAGTTATAGAAGATGTTCACCATTTTCTGGTGGAATGTGAGCGGAGCCAGTCTCTGAGAGCTCACATGCAAAACCAATACGGTTTTAATTTTTTGGATGTTGGTGTACTTCAAAGTGTACTATCTGCCCCACTGTGTGAGGCAGCTAGGGCACTGTTCACTTTAGTTAATAATATTATTGTGTCGTAGATAGTTAATTGCAAGCTGTAACAGGGCTGACATAGTCGCTCAGCGACTTAAAGTCCTTTAAAAATGTAAGAATTAAATAAATTAAATAAATAAATAAACATGTTTATACCATTCCCCCTCTAAAAGCTTATTTTACTCACAGAAAACAGTGAATAAAAAGATTTTTCTTTTAATCACGATTTTGGTGTTTGAATTTAGAACACACCAATGCATTCAACTTCCATCTCAAAAACAACCTCCTATAAACCTGTAAGAATACTCGACATACAAACTCCTTGTGCAAATAACTCCTCGAATTATTGGTCGAAATTATAACAAAAACTGTTTTGTGTTCTATTTTAATTAATTTAACTTCTTCTCCTCCTTTATATAAAAAATATTTTTCTTCAATAAATATCTATTTATACTTAAATCTTTCCTTTTCTCTTAGTCATAGTATAAAGTATAGTATGCAACTCTTGAATAAAACGGTTTTATATCGAGGGCCATGAATCACTCGCGTGGCTCCGGATTCTAACTCTGGCTGATGGGGCTCACCTGATATAAAGTGATAGGTAACCTATAACAAAGCATATTCTTCTTTATAAAAAAGACTATGTTCAAATTCAATTATCCTCCGCAGGCGGATAGACCGCAGCAACTCCCTGGTGGAAAGCAGCAGCGGCGCCGGCCCGCTGAGCCCTGCAGCGTCGGCCGCCGCTATCAGCGCGCTCGGAGCCCTCCAGCCGGACCTGTACACTAAGCGCGAGGCCCCGCTCGTAATAGAGCTCGAGGGAGCAGGGCCTTCGCTGGGTAGGATCCATCTGCGGCTGAAGTATGACTTCGACCGGTCCGACTTTGAAGTTCATCTAATTGAAGGTAAGTTTTTTTATCACATCCATATATATATAGAAGATAGAAAATACTTTATTGCACACAAAAAGATGTTACAAAAAAACAAACTTAAGTACCTACAATGGGTGGTCTTACCAGACAAACGTTAGATGGAGTGAATACTAGCAAACATCTATTCGCATAGAATAAGTTTTTTCTTTTCAAAAAGGGACTGACTAAAATAACTCTTTAACCCTCGGTAACAACACTATTTTAAGCTCTATTTATATAACTTGAATCTGAAATTGACCTGTACTTTGAATCTCTCGCTGCGCTGAGGGTTTAAGATTCGCAAATAACTAGTTTATTATTCGTAAATCCTTCAAGAACAACACTATTTTAAACTCGAGTGACGTACTTTAGATCTCTCGCTGCGCTCACGGTTCTTTAGAATCTTTCACTCCGTTCTGGATTCAAAGAAACACTCGCCTATAAAATAGTTCTTTGCTCTTAATGCACTCTACTTAATGCACTACGTCAGGTGTAAACAACCTATAAGAGACGCAACTTGTAGTACCTAATCGAACAGTTCGAATCGGAACGGCCGGAAACTTGTCGAAATTCGCACTAAAATATAACTTATAGGTAGGTATATGGTGAAATATAACGTACTCGTATATGAATAAGATAATTCAAAAACAAGCCCGCTTTCTTCAGGGAACTGAATACATACTACATGGTACGTTGGAGATGAGTCCGTTAGACACATTTCGCGCATCACCAATATATTATTAGTAGCAAAATTGCGTTAGGATGACCGAACCGTATTATGATCAGTTTTTTTTATTGGCGTGACCTTGTTTCTTTGTCAGCAGCAGCAGAATCGGCATATTACAAATTTCCATGAAATGTTATTGCGATTCAATTCTCTGAATTGATATTTTCCCATCCATCCATATTTGTGCATTATTTAAAAAAATCATAGAATTGAATAGGTATCATTAAGACTTCATGGAATGGACCCTGGATTCGACCATTAAGGCTTGCGATTTACGAAAATGATTTTAGTGATTTTATATATTTCAACATGTCAAACGTGCGAGCGATAGGTACCTACATTAGCTCTTGTCATCGCCATAAGCGATTTATGGACATACCTACACCGTTAGGACATTTATTAGACATCGTACTCCAGAGCTTTCTCACATTCCAGCCCACGACCTAGCCGGGTACGAAGCGGGCGGGTTCAACGACCCCTACGTGCGTATCACTTTAATGCCTGAAGTGGACACGCGCGTACGTCAAACGCCCGTGCATAGGAACGAGGTCAATCCGTTCTTCGACCAGCATTTCAAGTTCCCGGTCTCACACGACGAACTCACTGACAAGACCTTGCTGCTGCAAGTTTTTGATTATGACAGGTAAGCTTACTAACGATAGTCGGCGGTTGTCTAAGACAAATGGCAGTGGAAGTGGTCCTACAAACATAGGTAGGTAGATATATACCTATAATTCTTATACCTATAAGAATTTAAGCAGGTAAACGGGCCTTTTTTGTAGGTATCGATTTAAGATTGTACCGCTCAGAGGCAACTTTTTCAGCCATGTCTCTATTTAAACGGTAGGTAGGTACCTATAGGTAATACCTACTCACTTTACACAATTCAAATGCAATTCTCACCGAATGGACCGCTGGATGTTTTAAAGATCGCGGTAAGTCGATGGCTGGGAGTCTCAAAATCGTTGTTTCTGGAAAACTTTCGAGAAGGCAGAAGTGGAATTTTTGAAGCGATGATGACGAGTAGGTAATCCTATCTGCTATTCATTCTTTTTAATAATAAATTTTCAAACTTTAGACTTTTAAACATAACTATTTCGACTCCCTGACAACTCTACATTTTTATATCCAGTGGTTCGATTATTCGCCACGGATTCACCACGGACGGACGGACTTCCTTTCTGCCACATCGCACTTTTGTTCTTAGGTTGTTCTATCTGACTAACATTATTCGCATGAAACTAGGCGTTTAGGTGATTCAAACTAAAATACTTGAGATTTTTATAATACATGATACCTGTCTTTAGATTCTCTCGCAACGAGGTGATGGGCTCTACAAAGGTCCCCCTCTCGAAGGTCGAAGTGGCGGGCGGCGCTGAAGTCTGGGCTGAACTCTCCCGAGAGCGCCGGCCGCCAGAAGAGCTGCAAGAACTATTGCTGTCTCTCTCTTACCTGCCGTCAGCTGAACGGCTCACTGTCGTAGTCCTGAAGGCGAGGAACCTACTGCCGCCGCAGGAGGGCAAGGAAACCTTAGGTAACGCTGCTGGAACTAGCTCTGTCTTACTCTAGCATGGGTAGGTAAACTGATAACTCTCCTTATCAATGAAACTCTTCTTTTTCTTCTTGTGTTGTCACTAGTTCTTTCGAAACAGTGCCAGTGTGGTGAAGATATAAAGTGCGCCTTAAAGAGGGAGCCTCTTTTCGAGCACTTCAGGCATGTTTTAGAATTACCTATTTAGATTCTACGAAATGCCGGTTTCGTCACGATGTTTTCCCTCACTGTTTGAGGGTGGGTAGAGGCACTTACTACACATACATTTTCGAACAGAGAAACTCATAAAACACTCTCTCTTATTGTGTCACTAGGAATTTGAAAGAATTTGAATTTGAATTTCTTTCGAAACAGTGTGGTGAAAGGATGCTGCGCCTTTCGGAAACTTGACACTGTTTTTTTTTTTGCACATACATTTTTGAACAGAAAAACTCATTGGTGCACGACCGACTTCGAACCCACGACCTCAGGAATCGGAAGGCGGGGCCGCTACCACTAGACCACCTGTACCTACCTAAAACGCCAACTCCATTTTTCATACGTCTACCTACCTACAAGCTGCGATACGACGTAGATTTTTAAAATCGTCTGTTAGACAAGTTAAAACTGTGACTCGCTTTACTCACCAAGATCGCTTTTCTAGTTTCCATTGTAAACTAAGCTTTGCCTAGTTTGGGGTCTGTGTGGAATGTCCACAATATTTATTCTTTATTTTTGAAGTTACACGGTTATTTTACTGTTTCCTTCTTATTACAGATGTTTTCGTGAAAGTTTATTTACTGGTGAACGGGAAGCGGGTGAAAAAGAAGAAAACGAATAGGAAGGACTTGAACAACCCCGTGTGGAACGAAGCTCTGTCTTTCAGTTTGCCTTCTGCCAACCTTCAAGAAGCATCCATTGAGGTAGGTACCTAAATGGTTTTTTCACTTTATCTACGCTGATTATTTATTAGACTCCGTGAAACATTATGGCAGTAACCTACCTACTGCTATAATGTTTCAACCTAAGTCTGTCCATATCATACTTTCTGATGGAACAAGCAATTGGGCCTCCTGATATTAAGTGCTAACCATCACCTTAACAAAGCATTGCCTCACAAGTCACGCACGATATAACCGTTCCCTACGATGCACTGCCCTGCGTCCATGAACTTGAGGAATACAAGTGTTAAGCCTCATGTGTCTCTAATTTCACCGGCAACCACCCCCTTCACACCGAAACACAGCAACGCTGTTTGACGGCAGGAATAGTCATGAAGGTAGTTCTTCTCTTCATTAAATCCCCTACTCATAAAACTAAATTTGATGCAATTTTACCAGGTTTTTTTATACAACTCGCTGATGGAACAAGCAGATGGCCCACCTGATGATAAGTGGTAACCATTGCCTATAGTATTGCCTCGTAAGTCACGCACGATTAGCAACGTGCCCTACGATACACTGCCCTGCGTCCATTATCTTGAGGCATACAGATGTTAAGCCTCATGAGCCTGTAATTACACCGGCAACTACTCTTCCAACCGAAACACAGCAACGCTGCTTGGCGGCAGAAAAAGGCGTGGTGGTAGTACTTCCCCGGACGAGCTCTACTACTAATAAAACTACATTTGAGTATTTTTTTTCCAGGTGTGCGTGGTAAGTGGTGGCAGCAACGCCCTGGTTGTCGGCTGGTGCTGCGTGGGCGCCGCCGAGCCGGCAGCCGAGGGCCGTCACTGGGCGCAAATGGCGCACGAGACACGCAAGGCAGTCGCTATGTGGCACACGCTCAGATAAACATCTATGTATACTATACACACATCACCAACATACCACAGCAGTCATCTACCAATGTTCAAAACATACCACTAACATACGCTCCCACATTTTAACTGTCCAACCAAAATGTTCTAGTACAGTCAAAATTAAAACGACACATTTTCAAATGATAAGGTAGGTCTAGAGCTGATTTCACCATACTCTGTTAGTTACTAATCAAGGATTATCAGGCCGTTAAATCTAACCTTAGATGTCAAACGCGTACCTACATTTTGACATATTTAGGGCCGGTTTCACCATGATCTGTTAGATTAACAAAGGATTAAAGGGCCGTTAAATTGTCAAAATGTACGCGTTCGACAGCTAATGTTAGATTAACGGCCTGTTAATCCTTGATTAGTAACTAACAGAGCATGGTGAAATCGGCGCTTAATGTCTTTATCGAGTTAGAATTGAGAAGTAATAACTCTAATCAAAGTATCTAACTAAATCATTTTGATATTGTGTAGCTACCTACACAATATCAAAATGATTTAGTTAGATTTGATTAGAGTTTTCACTTACGATGTTGCCTGACAATGTACGGAAAGTTGATAAAAACCGTAGGAGACATTCACGCTAGAATTCATAGTTAGGTAGGTGATGTGCAGCGCAGTCAATAGATAAGTATTTTCTGAACAAAATAAGCAAAACAAGCTTCCCAAATTGAAGCATCTTCACTTCACTTCTAGTTGTCCGAATTTCGTAATGCAATATAACACTTTGACAAAAACTGCGATAGAAAACTATGTGAATGAAGTGACATAAACGTCGAAGTGACGGATTTTCCACTTCTGTCTACGAATTCGGCGGGTCATGGTTTTGCATGTATTTTGATTAGTTTCAAACAAACATTGGTAGGAGACGGCTGAAGGTGCCCTTGTTGATCCAAAGTTCACTATAGAGATGGCGTATAACACCCAACAATCACAAGTCCACTGTCGTTAGTATCAGAAACGAGTACCTACCATGGTAGTGCTACATCCAGACATAGGTATAACAAATATCTACAGCTCTTATAGTGTCTAGGGCGCCACTATAGACATAGTGGCAACATTCACAATGGCGCACAAACCGTGCAAGGATAACCGAGGCTTCACAATACCAACTAGTGGCGTAGCTATCGTAGGGCCAGGTGATGCAGTGTACCAGGGCCCCGGAACTCAGGGGGCCCTTTAACCTAAGCTTTGAAAAGAGGGGGTCAGCCAGCTCCCGAAGCTAGAAAACCTTAAAAATGCACACAATTTTTTTAAAGGTTGAATTTAAAGGCCATTAGGTATAAGTTCAAGCTATCTGGAAAGAAGGGGGAGGGCCCGATACTTTCTCTATGCACCGGGGCCCTTGTCCACCTAGCTACGTCACTGATACCAACTATACCTTTGATAATGCTTTTTGATCATAGATCATCGTAAACAAATGCAAACTGCTTGTACAATTTCCACTAATGAAAGAAATATCGACCTAAAATGACCTAAATCAATTGCAAATTATTTCAACCTACAGTTGAAAAAAATTGCTATCCTCTCTGGGCACTAAAATATCGACCTAAATGAATTAAAATAGATGCAGTTTTTTGAAGTACCTACATAGTAAAGACCACAAAACGACTTATTAAAAGTTAGGTACTACAAGAGCACTGGTGGTCTAGTGGTAGCGGCCCCGGCTTCCGATCCAAGGTCGTGGGTTCAAAAACGGTCGTGCACCAATGAGTTCTGTTCAAAAATGTATGTGTACAATGCCAGTATTCTCAAACGTTGAAGGAATACATCGTGAGGAGGCATGTCGTGGAACCTAAAAAGTGCTCGAAAAGAGCCTCTTGAGGCGCACTTAAAATCCTTTCACCACACTGTTTCGAAAACTAGTGACACACAACAAGAAGAAGAAGTAGGTACTCAGTTTTGCAAGAAAAACTGTCATTGGCGCCCAACGTGGTGTAACTTTTGTGCAAAAGCCTCGACAGCATGGTTTTGAAACTAGGACCTACCATGAGACCATAGTTAAACCGCGGAGCCTAAATAAACTATACGACAAACCATTTACTCACGTATTTTTTTATAAAGAACGTGTTTTATACCTAGGAACCTACTGTTTTTGCTCTTATCCTAAACACCTACTCTGGCGGAAAGACGCACAAAACTTACGCTGCCGTAATTCTATTTGAATAGGTAGTTTTCAACAGCGCGGCGGTAGGTATTAAGTATTATCAGCACTATATCCTGATTATAATATAAGTATCTATGGTGGTATATGTAACCAAATAAATGTAAAGCACTGTGTCGTCGTACTGATTCTCTACTGACTAGTATTAAGGTAACTTCATTCTTAAATCATAGTAAAGGTCAAAAAACAAAATATGTCAGTACCTAATATTGTTTTTTATAGTTTTGGGAATCACCAAAGGTTATTAAAAATAAGAAAATCAGTCCAACCAGTTATTTTTACTAGTCTGATAAAAGTACATAATTTAGTTACTATTTATAGAAAAAATAAATCGTAATCTTTTAATAACTGCCCTTAGGCCTAAAAAGAGTAAAAAAATAAGGAACTTTAAAAACAATTTTTAATAAATATTGTTTAGGTATAGGTACATTATTTCACACAGCACACATCTTACCTCAACTTAAACACTTACCTACTAGGTTTTATCTAGATCAGGATTACCTGCTTAGATGAAACCTAATAAAATATTTGCAATGGTCATCAACATTCGTAAAAAAAAATCTGTAGTTGTAAGACCAAATAGCTGATGTAATTTTTTATTTTCTTACACTTCACTTTTTAAATATTTTTTTTGCCCGTAAGATATAATAACGTGTATTCAGCAGTTGCGTAGCTATCGTAGGGCCAGGTGGTGCACAGCAAATGGGCCCCGGAGCTCAGGGGGCCCTCTAAGCTTTGAAAAGAGAGGGCTCTAGAACTCCCAAAGCTAGAAAAACTTGAGCCTTGATGATTTATTTTAACGGCCAATTAAAGTTCAAGCTATGTGGAAAGAGGGGGTGAAGGCCCAATTCTTCTATGCATATATGCACCGGAGCCCTTGTCCTCGTAACTACGCCACTGGTATTCAGTGCTGCTTATTTGTCATAAAATATGTAATAAGTAAATGTATCACAACGGAATAAAAAACTGAAACGACCCAGGCTTGTAATAAAACTACTCTTGCAGGTAGGTAAGTAGGTACCTACTGTTTTTTGCCTTCACACCTAGTTGGTTCTACAATAGTAAAATGTTTATCTAATAGTCGTGGAACAAAAATAAAACCATTGAGGTTTTTTATTCATGTAGGTAGTACCTACTATAGTGATAATAATAAATAGGTACAACGTGTAACATAATACCCATAAAAGGCCAAAGACCAAGTGATCAGACCAAGCACTGGAATACTTTGACGTGTGCAAAGTTTTGTGAATCACTTCGTTTGAAGTACGTACCTACCTTACTTCGTTTTTGAAATTCCCATATAAAAGTAAAATTATCTCGTCTCAGAAATTTGCAACCCTGATAATGTGTACGTGACCTTGGTACATCTATTTGCGTTTACTAATTGGTGGCAGTTCTGTTACCTACCTATTCAGTTCACAATAATTAAAAGTCAAAAAACAGCTGTAAATAGGGCTGCGTCATGTTGTGTTAGTTTCATTTTGGAGGAAAGTTTTCGAAGCATTTCATGAATGAAAAACTTCGAAGTTTCAAGAGTCTTAGAACAAAAGTGGTTTGTCATGACCTGTAGAAAACCCTGCTTCCGGGTTATAGGGGTGTCATGTTACACGTTGTATACCTACCTAATGTGTGATGTTGTAGGTATCATATAATTTTATGGTTTATGTCTATTTAAAAATAAATGTTACCTACTCTCTCCTGTGGGTATCGTCAAATGTCATTAAATGTCAAAAAAATGAACGGTATCATGACAGGGTGTCGATTCTCTAAACAACAAAACAATGGGAAGTTTCACCTATTAGTGGATCCGCGCTCATTACGATCACAAGATTCGCCGCACTTTTGCATTTTCACTTACTGAATTACTCACGCGGGTGGCGCTAGAGATGGGTGAATATTACAGAATACCAAATTGAAAACTCATTGCAGATTCTGCGGTCACTAGGGTGAATGTAGTTTACGGAATCGCACTGCAAAATAGAAGTTAAATTAATTGTCATACCAAAAAGATTAGGTACGTTTGAGAGGTACCTACCTACCTACCTACACCCTGCTGTACCCCTGGCCGGAAATAAGTATTTGAATTATAGTTATCCTTCATACATAGATCTATACCTTATTAAAATGTTTGACTAATCACCGTGTGAATAAAAATATTTTATTTGTTTATCACGTGATATGTAAATCTATGTGTAATGTTAGACTAGTACTGTCTTATCTTTACGTCTATTTACAAATAGGTAAGTATTCCCCTGCTCTCCTGTATTGTCAAAGTAGCATTAAACTGTGGGCTAAAATTACTTGGCGCCTATTTCAACATCTCTCTGAGTAACGCTATCCGTCAATTAAAAATATAGCCGTATATGTATGTCTAAAATAGACGGAAATATTTTTATGTGATGAAATAGGCATAGCTAAGGATCTACTTAAACGGCCTAGGTGCATATTTTTTTTTATCATGTCAAAATATTTAAAAAGTATTCATATTTAAGATTTACTGCGAGGATAAGTAGTTTGCTATGCTGGGTGCCTAAACCAACTAATAGGCCTCTGAAAAGTATTATTAGTTTATGGTATGTAGGTATTTGAGTAGTAGTTTGAAGTACGTAGGTACCTACTTTGTTTTTGAAATTCCCATACAAAAGTAAAAATATATTGTCTCAGAAATTTGCAACCCTTATAAGGTTGTAGGTACGTGACCTTGGTACATACATACGCTATTTGCGTTTCATAATTGGTACCTATTTTATCTACAGTTCACAATTAAAACTCAAAAAACAGCTGTAAATAGGACTGCGTCATATTGTGTTCGTTTAATTTTGGAGGAAAGTTTAAGTTTTTCGAAGCATTTCATGAATGAAAAACTTCGAAATTTCAAGAGTCTTAGAACTAAAGTTGTTTGTCATGACCTGTAGAATACCCTGCTTCTGGGTTAAAGGGGTGTTATGTTACACGTTGTATACCTAATGTGTGATGTTGTAGGTATCATTTAATTTTATGGTTTATGTCTATTTAAAAATAACTGTAGCCTCAGCAGTATTTGAGCTCGTACATAATTTATCTAGGTAGGTACCTACTTAAAATATGCGTTTGTTAGCAAAGTAAACGTGTTTTATGTACCTAGTTAGCTACTCCTTACCTAATCATTATAAACTCAGCGCCCACAGTTACTTATTCTATAAAATAAAAGTGTTATTAAATGAATGTAAACCCTGTCTAGTAAATAAGAAAATCCTTCTCTGTTCAAGGGAATTATGAAAATATATCGAATTTTATTCCAATATATACGTATTTAATATTTTGTCTAAGTGGTAGATGTGGCGAAAGGTATTTTACTTTGTATTTTCTTTACAATGTCTGAATAAAGTCTTGTATGTAATATACTATCGTTTTATTTCTAAGGACATGTGAAATAAAAAACCATTTTACAGTATGTTTAATTTTATTAATAATAATCTTTTTACATTTCAACAGTATTCAACAATATTAAAAATAGTTTATTCTACTAAAATAATACCACATCACTTTACCAGGTTTTTTGTAGACCCGCAGATCTCACGACTGACGATATGCATTGTTTATTTCGGAGCACTATGTATGTATGTATGTACTAACACACTATTATGTTTACTCGTAACTTACCACTGATGCGGCGAATGCCGGGATGCCTGCCCGCTGCCAATACCAACTGAAATTTTAAAACAATACTTATACTAACTAGCTAAGGACATAATTATGAACATACATACAGTCAAAAAATCCAAGATAAGATTCTAAACATCCTGTATGCAAATCAACGAATGTTGCGGTTAGTATTACAAAACTATTCATTGATAAAATATAACTTACCTACCTCTGAATATTTATCACAAAACATTAAGATAACGAAATGTTATCTAATTTTACGAGTGTGCTTGTAACAAGATAAAAATACAGTAGATTAGTAACTTTAAAGTTATTTTATAAATAATAATTATAATGGAAATATATATGCAATACAAAGTTAAAGTAAGAAATTACTTAAATATTTTTTATATAGGTATAGTAAAAATACTTTACACATCATTGAAGAATCCAAGGGCTGTCGAAAAGGAGAGGGAGGAAAAGTGAGAGGGTTTTTGATTTGCGTAGGATATGTAAATGTACGAGTAAGCGCGCATGTGTCACTGTTGAGAGAATGTGTGTAAGTATTTGCAGTCTGAGTCCTTGCATTGGCCTGCCACATCGAACGGGCAGAGGATGGCGTTCGGATCTGATTTCCAACTGAAAAGTACGTTAAGGGTTCAGTACTAGAACAAACCACAAGTGGAGAGAGCTTCAAGGCACACTTACATCACACCGGCGACGAAGCGATGTGTGTACGCATACCGCCTTCCACTTTTCAATCATAACGACATGCACTTAAACGGCTATATACAGATTTTCTTGAAGTTCTACGAATACACCTAATGAAAGATAACATAATATAGCAGTTAGACACAGGGATACTGATTTGACCACCTTTAAACAATAAAAAAAAACAGTACTATACCTATACCTACTCTACCTATAAGAAAAAAGGTGTAGTATAAAGACGATCAAACCGCATGTAATAATGTAAAGCAAGCCAAGTATGTAATGCATACAATTTACGTACACGCGATTGTTTTAAAATGTGCAACTTACGACGTTTCGCCAAAAGCATCCAGTGGTGATTTGTAGTCATTTACAATATTTCTTAAGTTTTCACATTCATTTTTTATTTCCTCTGTATTTTCTCCACCGGTATTTATAATATCACAACTTTCTTTTGCCAATGTATTCGACATATCAGTTATTTCTGCTTCTAGTGTTTTTGTGATTTCAACTAATCTTTTTTCCATCACAGGACTAGGCATTTTGACAATCTTTTGATTGTTAGCAATATTAACTTCAACACACAATCTAGGATTTGTTGTATTGGTTTCATTTTTATTAATATCATTAGCGATGCTTATTTTAACTGTTTTTTGAGCTATCACATTTTTGTATTCGTCTTTGGGAGTGTTCTCTTTTTGCAATTTGGTGGCAGTTGAGTTGGAAGAAAAACTATTGAAGTGACCATTTACTTTGGAATGTAAGGAAGTAGATGAGCTGAAAATATAACAGGTAAAAAAGGTTCCAAAAATGGTTCCAATGACACAAAAGAAAAAAAAATCAAGCAAATAAACCAAAGCTTACCAAAAAACCGCATAATTAAACAACAAAAAGTAAGTTAAACGTTAGTTGACCACTCGAGTCAAGTGATCAATTCAAGTGTTCAATTCATGTGCCCTCTGAAGCAGTTATTCTCCCATATTTTCGCTAAGATGACACCGCGAAAGTTGATCAGTTAGAAATTACATACAAGCTACAACGAGAGAATGTGGACGAGATGTGAATAGAAACAATGTCTTGTACCTTTTGATCAATGTCTGATGCTGTTGCCTGATTTTGGATAAACAGTTATGGACTGCTCTCTGCTGCTTCTTGTTTAGAGTTATGGCAGTCGAAATGTTGTGCAGTTCGGTCGAAACTATTTTGTACCTCTGTGATAGTTTTGTCGCCTCTTCTTTTAGTTTTAATATTTTTGCAGATTCATCTGCAATTTTTTTTCTGAAACACATTTATTTATTTTATATTATTTAAAATATTCTCAAACATGTTATGTGACCAAATTTAGTGAATTTCCATACCTGGAAAGGGATATTCTTTCTTCCAAATTGGTATCATTAGTTGTATTTCTAGGATTTTGTGTTTCTTTTAAAGGCTGCGTTGCCGAATTGATTGATGCTTGTCTCAATTGCTTCATTTTTACTAACTCCGCCATCCTTCTAACTAAATTCTTGTACTCTATTTGTTCAGACTTAGGTAAGTGATTAACAGCCTAAAACGAAACAGATTTTGTTAAACCTAGCAGGTACATGCAATAAGTGCATAACCTTAAAAAGACCTGGATAATCGAAATTCACCTTTGCTACAAATTTTTCCGGTTTTTTAGGTGTAGCTTGTTTTTGTACAACATCTGGAAGCTTGGCATTCTCCACCTGCATTCTAGTAGATTTCAAAAACAAATCTAGCTGCTGCTGGAAATCAGTCTGTTCAGATAGTTTTATGTGCATTTTAGTTAAATTCTTAGTAGCTTCATGTTCACCTTCAGAAGAATCAGTTTCATCAAGTTTGATTATAAACCTTTTTTCTTTAGGTATTTTTGCTACTTTTGCATCTATAACAGTGGTTTTATTAACTTTTTCATCTATGTTATTTAATAACTCAGGGCTAACCAAATTGGGCAAATTCTTGCTTAGAGAGGTGAGAAGTTTTGCTCTAAGCAAATCCTCATCTTCTTCTAATTCTTCTTCTTTGTTAGGAACATTTATGGCACTGATGTGATTGTTTTCATACTGTCTAATATCTGCTTCAGTCTTTTTTAATCTGACACTTTCGTCTTTACCATCTTTATTTTTTTCGTCTGCATCAGATCCTATGTCCATGTCCATAGATTCAATATCTGTATTATTGCCAGAGTCAATCTTGGAAGGAAAGAATATTTCATCATTAAAAATATCATCTTCTAAGGTAGATTGGGAACGTCTTTTTTGTAACTTTTGTTTTTGTTTGATTTCAATTGCTCTCTTTAGAAGGGTTGATTTGAGGCATATCAACCTTAGTTCTGCGGTGTCACTATCTTCATCCTCTGAAGGTACTTTGGTTTCAGGTTCAGCTTGTGGTTTTGCTTTCAGAGTTTTAGTACTAAGAACTTGTTGCCTTAACTGGGCCAAGTCTTCATCCGAATCACTTTCTACTTCATGTAAAGGTTCAGGCTTAGTTGAGTTCAATTCATCAACACCATTTTCTATGAGAGTTGACTGCTCATTATCGTTGGCAATCACTCTTACATCATCATCTGAACTTAGAAGATCTATGGGCTCAAATATTTTTGTTTCCTCTATTTTTTCATCTGGTGGTGTTTTTTTTAATTCCCCACAATCTACTTCATCAACACTATCGCTAATTGGTGGTGTTAACTGTATTTTAAAGCTATTGTTATTTTGGTACATATTTAGAAAATCCGTTTCTACAGGTATATTTTCAGATTTGTAAAGCATTTTCTTCAACCTGGCGCTGAGGGATGAAGTGTCGGTTTTACATCTGTATCCTACTACTGCATCTGCTAATTTTCTCCTTTTATTTCTGTATTCATCCTCAGATTCATCACTTGACTCCTTGATGATTTTAAGTTTCGGTTTATTTCTTGTGTGGTTAGATTTTTTTCTATGATCTCTTTTTTTTTTAGAATAAGTATCTTCAATATCTTTGTGGTCTGGTTCTTTTCTTCTTCTTAGTTTACTATATTGTTTAACATGTTTTGTATCCTTTACAGAATTGAAACTGTTTTTTAGTTGTATTCCATCTATTTCATCTGCATATATTTTTGACCGATCATATGAATAATCTCGTATAGGTTTTATAATCCCTGAAATTAGGCCAAATGACAATAACAAAACAGACATATTATTAAATAAAGCACATTTTGTCACCAAAAAAGCAAAGTGCAACAAAAGACCTAGAACTAACAAAAAGCCATGTTCCTCACAGCATACTAAGGGCCAGTTTCACCATGCTCTGTTAGATTAACAAAGGATTAAAGGGCCGTTAAATATGTCAAAATGTACGCGTTTGACAGCTTAGGTTAGATTTAACGGCCTGTTAATCCTTGATTAGTAACTAACAGAGCATGGTGAAACTGGGCCTAAGTATGATAGGTATTATGAATTCAAGCAAAATAAAATATTCATGTCTTGTTGTCAATTTTACATTATTATATAACAATTTTTTATCATACCTAAAACTCAATGCTACAAACTTTAGGAGCATGACTAAGACAAAACATGGTAGTAATCCAAATATGAATCTTATGCAAAATATTGAAGGCACTCTAGTTAATTAAGATGTTCCTCAGTAATACCCAAGTAACAACCATTATTATAATCTAGCACAGTTCTAGTCTAGTTAAGAGAAGGGTGTGATACTAACATCCAACTATGTATAAACCAAAACTAAACCATGTGTAAGCAATAAATGTATTGATTGAGAGTCTATGTAAGTTTAATTGTAGAGGTCATTACAAAAAGCTTCTCAACCCAGTAAAGGCATAGTACTTCTGACAGGTAATGTTTACATCGGCTTTCCGATGTGTGAAAAATACACTAAGTTTTAATGTTGCATTACTCAAGGTAAATATCACCCACTTAAGTAAACATTGTAGGTACATGAGAATAAAATGTGTAGGTAAACATAAACCAATGAAAATACCAAACTATGTTGGAATACCTAGTAGGTAATAGCCATAAATATTCTATTTTATGCCTAAACTAACAATGCCGCCCAATAGAATTGGCATCTCGAATTCGCATCTACCAACTATCATTGTAATTCTTATCTATGATGTGCATGTGATAGTTACAATAAAAAGTATAGTGGCAATGTTGACTTATTCAGATGTAGCATAGCGCAGATGAGGCACTTAATGAGTTCCCAAATCTTCGACTGATTATATTTATTCCTTTTTTTTGTAAGTACCTATTTGTTTCATATCATTATCTTCAATAACTTTTCTAAACTAATTTTATATTTATTTTGTCTGTATGTAGCTTGTACCTGTTTCTTTTGTTCTCAATAAGTATTTTATATTTTGTATCTATATGTGGAGACTTATTATTAACCTTTTGTTTTTTATATTACTCTTGATTTATATGTATTTATGGGCTGTTAGTCTTCCTTAAACAAATAAATAATAGTGCCATGTAATGAGTTAACCTAAAATACACTTAACAATACCTAACACTAAGCTAATTTGAAAAGCGTAGGTACATACCCTGCACCGGACCCACCTGAAGTACGTTTCTTTTTTGTCCGCTCAAGAGCGTTATTGTAGTCTTCTAGGACTTCCAGCCTCTGACGTAGTAAGAACTCTTCTTCAGAAGATACATCAGAAAGGTCATCAAGCTCGTCCACAATTTCACCTTCCTCCATTTCCGATTCAGCGGCAACTTGTGTAATTTTTTCAACACTTGCCATTTTGACCTTCTAGAATCGGAATGATAGAATTCCGAGGCAAAATAGCACGCAGCAGCTTCAGTTTCAATCTGAAAGTGAATTAGTAGTTGGGGAATGAAGAATAAGTAAGTATTTGCAAGCTAAAATTAGAATAGGACTTACACAAAGTATCACACCCAAAAAACTGTAAATCACCAGTAAATGTATAAAAAATAATTTATCGAAAACGAATCAATCAATTCAACTTTCGTTTCGTTGTTTGTTCTAGCTGGATTCTAGACGCGCGGGTATTACAATTAAGAATCAATAGATAGGCGAATTAATTCTTTGAACTGAATCATTAAATTAATGATTCACCTCACCTGTCAACATCGTAACAATTCCCGAGTCGACACTGTGTTCCGAGACGTCAGCAATGAGCACAGCTTAAGTAGGTACTGGTAAAATAAAATGGTAATTCAATTCAGAATTAATATGATAAAATATTTTTTGAAGCTTCCCAATTGCTTTAGCACAGCACTCACTGCGTCTTATCAGTAATACAATTTAATCTAATATTGAATTCAGAATCATTAGGTGAATTGGGAATAATTAGTTCAAATGACTACCCCATAAACGTCCTCAAAATATCTGGAATTCGTACGTTCGTTCGTACTAAGAGTTTTGAGGTGATATCTACCGTGCCTGGGGATCAAAGTCGTAAAGCTATTCCAATTTTCAGTTTTCTTTTTAGTTTTTTCGAGTGAATAATATTATAATGCTTAACTCTTTACAAAGTCTTTCCTGAATCAAACCATTGTGAATCATTAAGGGAATTGGGAACAGATAAGTTGAATTAATTCATCCTAGTGAATCAGACTAACTGAATCATTTCCGAAGACTGCTACTTCCATCATGGAAGCATGGTGCCATGTCTATTTTATTCTGTTAAATAACAGTGCTGCCAGTAAGTGAATCCACAGACTAAGTACACATCGTGATGAACCGGTGAACCCATTTTAAGGCCAAAGCCCAATTTGCCTTTAAAACATTCATTTATCGAGTTGTATGATTACTACCCCCATGATCGAATTAGTACGGAATGTCACCCCGAAAAATAATAGATTTTTATTGAATGAAATGCATGGATGTAATAAGATGAAATGAAATGCCTTAACCCTACGGCAGCTTTGTACACAACGAACGAATCACAAATGTAGCGTTTCCAGCTGTTTCAAATTTCCACCATAATCGTTTTTGGGCTAGAGGTGTGTAGGTAGGTACCGGGGAGGCAATTTTAGCCCCCGGAGAATAGGCAGAGATTTTATTGGATACCCGGAGTTTCTCCAGTTTTTATCCGGATAGACAAACTAGCTCTAATAGGTTAACTCTTTTTTCGGCCCTGAATTAGTATTCTAGCCCATTTTGTGCGCCCAAATGAAAAAATGCCAGTCGCACTCATAATCACTCACTGTTTCATATCTACATCTACATCTATACTAATCTACATCTACACTATCTACATCTACATCTACATCTACACTAATATTATAAAGAGGAAACATTTGTATTTTTGTATGTAACGAATAGGCTCAAAAACCACTGGTCCGATTTCAAAAATTCTTTCACCATTAGAATGCTACATTATCCCTGAGTAACATAGGCTATATTATATTTTCAAAAAAATCAGGGATCCTTACTAAAACTTCAATAATGTAACCCAAGGTGGAAAACAAAAACCTTACATCGCGTGCGCTGCGAAAACTATTGAAGATAGAACAAAATAATGTACTACGATTTTTTAGAACACGTCATCATCTACAAAAAATGTCGCGACAGCATATGTCTAACTATTATAGTTATGTCACAATAAGTGTTCTTTTATTATAAAAAATTAATTGAAATGCCTCCGCTAGAAAAGGGTCTTTATTTGTACCTTGGTATTAATCCTTATCCAAATAAATCATTTCATAATTAAGACGGTTTCAATACCTATAGATTACTTCTTAAATTTTTCAAATCGGACATTCCATTCAAAAGATATGACGAAATTAAAAATGTTAACGGGTCCACGGGTCACGCGCGGGGTGCGATTTCACTCACTCAAGGAGAAGCGCGTGCAAGTGTATGAAATAAGTAGACGCGAGGCTCGAACCCACGGTCTAAGTTTATCCTAAAATGTTCAAAAAATGTATGACCACCCATGCGAAGCTGGGACAGGCCGCTAGTATTATATAAAAATGGGTACATCGACACATCCCAGAGCAAGTGTAACAGTAGAAAGATGGGTACAGTCGATTGAACACCTGCTCTCCTGTCTCTTGTGCTTAACAACCTGTACACGTGAGCACGTAAACCAAAGGGGCGAAGCATTGTAGTCGTGAGTCCAGTAGCAAAAGCAAAAACTTTATGATTAAAGTTTAAAAGGCATTTACTCGAAAGAAGAAGAATTCTGTTTCATATTTTTTCTCATAGTCAGTCTTTGAGTCTTGCTGTATACAGTTTATACAAGGTGCCAACTGAAATTCATAAAAAAGCGGGAATAACTCGAAATACTCGTTAGAGTTAAAAAACGCAGATGTCAATTCGATCAACCATCAACTTCTTCGTATCAGATACAATAATATGGAATGGAAAAGAGCTGTAAAAAAATGCTATTTAATAATTAAGTACATTAAAGGCTGTCCAACAGACATTATTCAAAAACCTAGGTGGCAGCATTTAACACACTCACACACTAGTCTGCCCTGCATTTTGAGGGAGCCAATAATGTACGGCCAAATAATGTACAGCATGATATTGCACAGCATGATAATGCACACCCAGATAATCCGTGTCCACTGGTTTGAATTGAAATAATGGGTGTACATTATCATCCCGTACAATAACATGCTGTGCAATATCGTCACGTGTTGATAATGTACAGCATGATAATTGGAAGCCACTTTAGTACCGTCGAGTCGAATTGGTTAGGTTAAGTTGAAAAATATAAATTACGCTCGAGGCGAGCGAGCAAAGCGAGCGTGCCGCGGCAGCGGCCGCCGAAGTGCCGAAGAAATTGTTTTTTACGGTACCAAAGTGGTTTCCAATTATCATGCTGTACATTAACGTGCTGTACATTATCATGTCGTACAATAACTGGACTCCATTGGGATGCTCGGAAGATTAGGAGTAGATATTGGGTCCAGTTAATGTACGACCATGTATTACGCAGCCCGAGAATGTACAACCAGGAAACGCAGCCAGGAATTCATATCCAAATGTACATGAAATCCATGGTCGTACAATCCCGACAAGTGTTGAACGTGTACGATCAAGAATGTACACCCCTGAACACGGCCAGGAATTCATGTGCAAAATGTATATGAAATCCGGGCCCTGTTTTTCAGACTGTGCTTTCCCAGCACAGTTGGGATTGTACAGCCAGGATTATAAGACCCTGGATTTTGTGACCATTGCTTTGATTGGTCGAAAGCCTATGCTTTGTTTAGATGCACTACACCGTAAATATTGTACTATCCCATTCTCAATTAGGCAAGTAACACAGATTAAA
Organism: Chloroclysta siterata; assembly: GCA_932294275.1. NCBI lineage: Eukaryota > Metazoa > Arthropoda > Insecta > Lepidoptera > Geometridae > Chloroclysta > Chloroclysta siterata. Next base: position 8,802,046 of record OW028588.1, read on the forward strand.
AATAAATAAAAAAAGATAATTATTCAGAGATTAGTGTAAAAAAAAATCTTTAGAGGCACTTTGCTTGCGTTGCTCGCTCGCCTCGTGCGTAATTTTTATGTTTCAACATAACCTAACCAATACGAGTCGGATCAACAAGTGATTGAGTAAGTAAGTAATTTGCGAGTGTAAACAAAGCATAGGTTTTGGCATCAAATTCCATGGATGTGTAATCTATGGCTGTACATTATTGGCACCCCATTCGACACGTGCTGGGATTGTACGACCCGTATTTGAATGACATAGGAAGCCATTGGCTGCGTTTTATAGGGTTGTGTTTTCCAGTGGTGTGCTGCACCCTTGGATTACACAGCCATGGAATTCGCGACAAAATTGTACATCAATTCCGGGCTGTGTTTTCCACGGCTATACAACGTCTTGAGTAATAATGTTCTGTGCTGTACAATCCATGGTTGTACAATAATGGCACCCGTAGGTATCTACAGTGGTGCCAGCTTAGGGTAGTTTACCCTAGATCTAGAGTAAAATTGAAATATCAGGGTAATTTTTAGGGTATTTTTTGGGGTAACCCGATGCAGTTGCGTTGCCTCTTATAACAGGACCAATATAATGTAATGCCGCTGTAGAAAGATAATTCTCAGTTTATGTAATTCATCATCTATAATTTCCCCTACACTTTTATAGTAAAATATAAATGCAATAAGTATGTTTATGTCAATTTGCAGTAAAGATAAACTTTAGGGTAATTTTCCATAATCACACCAAATTTAGGGTAAATTTGACCAAGCATAGGGTAAAGTGGAATTAAGCATTGGCAACTCTGGGTATCTATCTACCTACTTTGTTATTTACTGAAAGAAAATAAATAATTATTAACAAAAGCTCTTTGTCTCTAGCAGCGAAAGATAAAATGCACCCGTAAAAGTAAGTACTAAATTCCTGACAGCAGCTGTACCTGGTATAGTAGAAATATCTTCAGTAGATCCACCAACTCACCAACTTACCAAGCAGAATATAAAATAAATTAAAAACTTATCTCCTTCCTTTGACTATCTTTGATACTTTTATTTAAATGGCCTATTCACTTGGCTCTCTAGGGCCTAGTGAATAGAGTATATAAATATATATAAATACAAATAAGATAGCCTACTGTAGTGATTGTAGCATAGTCTACTACTTATATTCAACTTTATTGAAATAATTTATTGCTATATTTTAGGTCTAAACTTACTACACACTTTGTTCAGTGTATTGTGCACCTACCTAGTTAGAAAGTTTGGCCTTAAAAGTTGGCTACGTTTGGCCCAAGTTTTACTTACAAACAAACGAAATGTATTCCGAAGATGAAGATGATTATAAATTTGGAGCTTGCACATACTTTGCAAAGAATCACCCTGGTGAAACCTGCGGAAGCAATGGTCTACCACTCACTCCCAGTTCCATTACAATTCTCGGACATGCCCAGAGGCTGCTAACGCTAGAGCATGTCAATTTATGTACATACCTTGATGTTATTCGAGGCAAACATGGTAAGTTGTTTTTTTTCATTTTGTTTCTATATCATAACCAGGTATTTAAAAGAGGTATTGGTTACATCTGCCATGTCTGCCGCATGTGCTAAAGCCACCACAGATTGGACGCCTAAAGACAGAAACGACCTCGCGGCAGACCGCGGCGAAGATGGAGAGACGAACTGGATACCTACCTTAAGTAAGGAGTGGTCTACAATAGCCCAAAGCAGAACCGATTGGAGAGAAGGAAGGGAGGCCTTTGCCCTGCAGTGGGACACTATGGGCTCTTAATAATAATAATAATTGGTTACATGTACACAGTGGAGATGGGTTAAACCCTTTATATGAACAATGATTCAAAAACATGGAATTCAATAAAATAATTAAGAATACCAAAATCAACTTTGTAAAATATTTCCAGAAAGAATCATAGTTGTTGCTGAAGTGATTGGAAAGCCTCTATCAGAGTGGAAATCCAAATTTTCCAATGAGGAGATCTCTAATATAGCCTTTCAAGTGGCTACAGGGATGAAATTTTTACAAAATCATGACATCATGCACAGAACTTTATCTGATGACAATATCATGTTGGACAGTAATGGTAGAGTGAAAATGTTCAACTATGGAATGTTTTATATGACTGGTGGAGGTAGTGAAGTGCATTTTCCTCTCGGGTAAGCATCTTTTTTTTATTGCCTGCACAGGTCAGTTTTTAGTTATTCTGCCTTTTATGCTGTGGGTATAGAGTTCAATCCTCACCGAGAATAAAGATTTGTGTGATGAATATTGATTTTTGTTCTGAGTGTGACTGTACATATAAAAAAAATTTACTTAGTAGCCTATCAGCGATCTGGTTACCATAGTACAAGCTTTACTTAGTTTGGATAGTGCTGTGTGAAAATGTCCATAAATATTTATTATTATGTATTTATAGCATTTTGAGAGTAGTAGAGCTCTTTATGAAGGGGTCGTCTGGGGAAGTACTACCACCACGCCTTTTTCTGCCGCCAATGCTTTGTTATAGGTGATGGTTACCTACCACTTAACATCAGGTGGGCCATCTGCTTGTTCCATCAGCTAGTGGTATAAATAAAAAACAATAAAAAAAATAGCATTATTTTGATATATGACTTTAAAAAACTGCCAATAGTTTGACCAAATTCACAGAAATAGGGTTATAAAATGGCACTTCATTTAGCCAAGATTTAACAAATAAAAAATAAACAACAAATAAAGTTCTTTTTTTGAATTTCAGTTTGCCAAAATACTTCAGTCCTGAAACTATACTGGGTGGTGGAGGTCCTGCAGCTGATGTGTGGGCATTCGGCATTATTATATTAGAACTTTGCATTGGTAAACTGTGGCAAAACCTGAAACCCGGCCCCATTCTGAGAAGAATTCTTACCCTAGTCCATGCAAACAATGCTGCGGAAAGGATCGCACGGGAGCATGATTTTCATGATCTATATAAAGTATGTTTATTCTAGCAATCATTGCATTGCAAGCAGGTACTCTCAGGCCCAGTTTCACCATGCTCTGTTAGTTACTAATCAAAGGTTAACGGGCCGTTAAATCTAACCTTAGCTGTCAATCGCGTACATTTTGACATATTTAACGGCGCTTTAATCCTTTGTTAATCTAACAGAGCATGGTGAAACCAGGCTTCAATCGGTGAAGGAAAACATGCATCGTGAGGAATTGGGCATGTCCAAAAAATAACTAAGTATTACTTGAAGCTCACTTAAAATCTTTTCACCACACTGTTTCAAAAGAAACTGGTGACACGACACGAGGAAGTCAAGTTTTTTTTATTTTAGGTATATCACTAACCACCGGATTTTATAAAATCCTTTTGAGATAATTTGAGAATAGTTATAGGCGTAAGTCAAACCATACTTGGCCTGTATTTCAGAAAGTACCAGAACAACTGAGAAACATAATAGAAAACTGCCTTAAGATTAATCCTAGTGAGAGAATAACATTCTCAGAAATAGTGGAAGAGCTGTCCGAAAACAGAAAGCAATTGGTAGAAATTAAGAATCCAAGGGGGCTGATGGGTCTGAAGTTACAATTTCTTTACTACTTGTGGCAACTGGCCGGAGGCGATATACAGGCAGAGCTCAAGAAAAACTACCTGATCAAGAATAGCCCACCTATATTATCTATGCCCATGTATGTATAAAATGATATAATTACTTGAATTTGAAATACAGTTTGGCAGAATAGAGTAGAAAATGATAGGGTTGCCACTTTCCATACATTTTCGACGTTCACTCACATGCAATGTTGCAATGCAAAACACCCGCAAGTCGAATTATTTCCGTTTCTAGCCTTTTTTTTGCAGTTGTGGCATCTCCCGGCACGGTACATATCCCCTCACCAAGTACTAAATGTTGTAAACTTTTTTTTAGGTAACACTTTGCATTAACCATTTAATAGAATTTTTTTGAAGAACCTAATATACAAACATACACCTATTAAAGCACTACCACCCACTCCACATTACAGAAAGGTTAACTGTAAGAAAATGCTATATTTTCTTACAGTTAAAATCGCCTATGTACTTATTTTTTGTGCAAAAATAATTTACTAAACTACTTAATCTAATGTATAAAAAAAATGTTAAAAAAAATTGTACAGTCAGCGATATTATTTTATTGCAGTTTACAAATATCAAAATAGCCACTTTAGCCTTTGTAAGTCATTCATAAGACGTTTATTTATTTCAGAGCAATACTTTTAGACGGCTGTACAGTCGGCGGCAAAACTGGTGCGCTCTTAGATCGGCGCATTGCAAAGTACAGTATGGGGATTTTAAAAACGCGCCTTAGCCACATCACGCCATACGATTTCTGCCCTCTGATGCATGACAGAAAGAAGGACTATGATGCTATGGCGTTGCCTAAGATCATCAGAGAGAGAGATACTGAGTACCAGTTCAACAGGTTGATTTGGTTCCAGAGGCTTTTACGGGTAAGTTTGCACTAGTTTACACCCTAAAGTTACTTTAAAAATAACAGCCGATTGGGACACACTCAAAAAAAATATGATAATACGGCGTTTATTAAAATGCAATGAATTTTAATATAAAATAAATATTGTTGGATTCAGATTCATTCCACACAGCATCTTGTCCCAAACTAAACCAAAGTTAAAGTAATATGGGAACCAGAGAGCTGACATACTACTTATATACTTCTTTTTTGTAAATACATACTTATAAAATTATATAACACCCAGACAGAGAACAAACATATATGTTCATCACACAAATGTTTGTTCTCGGTGGGGGTCGAACCCACTACCAACTGAGCTGTGAAGGAATATAAAAATTAAGTGAAATTTTATACAAAGTATGTAGGATAATTAATCAGTTTTTAATAAGGTACACACTCCAAAATTAAAGGTTTTCCACGAGCTACACTACTCTCAATCCCCACGTCATGAGGGACTCAATTTTTTTTAAGAACGTTGTGGTGTAAACCGAAATTAAAAAAGCAAGTGTATTGTTTTTTTTTACAGGCGTACCCTCACACAGCACAATACATAAGAGCAGAAGCAGAGATCGACATTCCTCCTTTACTCCGCGGCGACGTTTGGGCGGCGCTGCTTGGTGTCAAAGGTGATATAGAGGACCAATACGAACAGATCGATAAAGAGACCCCTACGCCTACTGATAGACAGGTAAGTTTATTTATACCATTCCCCCTCTTAAAAGCTTATTTTATTCACTGAATACAATGAATAAAAAGCTCTTTTACTCACTGTTTTGGTGTTTGAATTTAGAACACACCAATACATTCAATGCTATACAAACTCCTTGCGCAAAAAAGACTCGATACAAATTCCTTGTGCAAATAATACTCGACATACAAACTCCTTGGTCAAATAACTCTTCGAGATTTGATTGATCGACATCAGAATAAAAATTGTTTTGTGTTCTATTTTAATTAATTTAACCTTCCTTTTTTTCTTCATTATACATATATTTTGGCTTAAATCTTTCTTTTTCTCGTAGTCATGGTATAAAGTATAGTATGCAACTCTTGAACAAAACGGATTTATATCGAGGGCCATGAATCACTCGCGTCCCTCAGGATTCTAACACTTTAATCACTCGCTACACTCGTGATCCAATCATCATGAATCACTCCCTACGGTCGTGATTCAGTAGTTAGAATCCTTCACTTGCTGGAGTTTCATCTATTTTTTTTTTGTAAATACATACATATAATATTATATAACACCCATACAGAGAACAAACATCTATGTTCACCACACGAAATGTTAGTGCTCGGTGGGGATCGAACCCACGACCTCCAGCGCAGAAGACAGAGCTACTTCCAACTGAGCTATGAGGGCTGTCAGATAACATGAATAAAATGTTATAGCAACTGTAAAGTAACTGTAGAGTAAGAGTAGTAGAGCTCTTTGTGAAGGGCTCGTCCGGGGAAGTACTACCACCATTCTTTCTACCGTCAAGCAAGCGTTGCTGTGTTTCGGTTTGAAGAGTGAGGTTGCCGTTAAAATTAAGGCACATGAGGCTTAACATCTAAGGCTCAAGTTTATGGAAGCAGGTCAGTGCATCTGCTTTGGGATGGTTACCACTTCATATTAGGTGGGCCTGCTGCTTATTCTATCGGCCAGTTGTATAAAAAAAACCATTAAAATCGTAAAAAATTATATTACCATCAATGTTGACAATGCCTCTTCTCTGACAGATAGACGTGGACATCCCCCGTTGCCACCAATACTGCTGGCTTCTTTGCGGCTCGGCGGGACACAGGACGCTGAAGCGTCTACTCAAGGCGTGGTTATTGACAAACCCCCAGTACGTGTACTGGCAAGGACTTGACTCGCTCACAGCTCCCTTCCTGTACCTCAACTTTTGTAATGAAGGTAGATATATAGATAGTAAATACTTTATTGCACACAACTTATAGATATAACATAAGAACAAAGAGCTTCTTAGTAGTCGTAGTAGTAGTAGTAAGAGTAGTAGAGCTCTTTGTGAAGTGCTCGTCCGGGGAAGTACTGCCACCAGGCCTTTTTCTGCCGCCAAGCAGCGTTGCTGTGTTTCGGTTTGAAGAGCGTGGTTGCCGGTGTAATAACAGGCACATGAAGCTTAACATCTGTAAGCCTCAAGTTGATGGATGCAGGGCAGTGCATCGTAGGGCACGTTCCTATTGTGCGTGACTTACGAGGCAATGCTTTGTTATAGGTGATGGTTACCACTTAACATCAGGTGGGCCACCTGTTTGTTCCATCAGCTAATTGTATTTAAAAAAATATATATAAATAGTCTTATCGCCAACCAGCGATCTCTACCAGACAACCGAATAATACAAGATAATAAGATAATAGGAGTGAATAGACAAGGTAATAGTAATAGTAGGCTCATCTAGGTATTTCCACGTTTTATTCAGTTATTTACTATAGGATCTACTATTTTTTATCAAAACACGAATTTTTTGAGCAACATGATAAAGAAGAGTAATAAACCACGCAAGTACTGTTCCTGACTCTATCTCTCTAACAAATTATAATTTTCAGCGCGCGCATTCGCGTGCCTCTCAGCATTCGTACCGAAGTTCCTCCACAAGTTCTTCCTGAAAGACAACAGCGCCGTAATTAAAGAATACCTGGCTAAGTTCTGGCAACTGTGCGCGTTCCACGAACCGGGACTCGCCACGCATCTGCACGATATAAACTTTGTGCCGGAACTGTTTGCAATACCCTGGTTCCTGACTATGTTTTCCCGTGAGTATTAATCGCTGGCGTGACGACCTGTACCCCAAGTTTGAGTTGTGTTAACCATATTTGGCTTTTCGTTTTTGTTCCGTGTTCATTGCGGGTTTTGTATGAAGACGCGATAGAGATACCGATACGAAACTTTATGTTCTACTCCTAATTTTCATCATACTTGCAACATAAAGTTCCGTATCGGTATCTCTATCGCGTCTTCATACACAACCCGCAATTTACACGGAACATATACGAAAAACGTAAAACCAAATATGGTAAACACAACTCGTTATTCTATGAGTGTTAGATATGAATGTGGATGGATATAGGAGTAGAGGAAGGCCAAACAAAAGATAGTGTAAAAGTTGACATGGGTAAGAAAGAAGTGAGCACCGAGATGACGAATGATAGAGGAGAGTGGAAGAAAGATAAGGGCAGAAAGATGATGATATATTTTAAACAAAGTATTGATAAACATAAATTTAATGAAACAAATATATAGTACTAATCCGCTAATCTAATCTTATGTAAGTTAACTAAATGTAGACTTGTGTGTGCACCCTTTACTGCATCTGCAAACTCTGCATACTCTGCAAACTCTGCAAAGTGAAAAAAGGTGTATATTTGTTTCATTAAATTTATGTTTAACAATGGAATTCCGCAAAGTCACGCCTGAATCAATTAAAAAATTATCAAAGTATTGATGTATTCTATCAGTTATCTGGTTTCCATAATACAAGCTTTGCTTAGTTTGTGACTAGACAGCGTTGTGTGAAGTCTCCGCCATTATTTATTTATACACTCCACGTCAAACAATACCTAAAATTGGAAATATTGATTGGATAGTTTCAAGATTGTTTAAGAAAAAAAACTTTCTTTTCGATCTTTTTAAAATTATATAATTGAAATAAAAATAAAATTGTTTAGGCGAAAAAAAACTTTCTTTTCGATCTTTTTAAAATTATATAATTGAAATAAAAATAAAATTGTTTAGGCCTAGAAATATTTATAAAAAATTCAAACAATATAGTTATCGCTCTTTTGGTAGAACATCGACGTATTCCATTTTTAGAGGAGAGCGATTATTGTTTTTTTTTAATTCATTAATGAATTTGTAAGTAACTGGTTGTAGGATTATGATTAAATTGATTCATACAATTTCCAATGTCATTTTAAAAATATTTAAACTATGCATAGTATTTCCGTAATTTACATTATAGACATACTGAACTCATAATTGCCAAAAATGACAATTGGGTCATTGTTCCACCAAATGAGCGATATGTAAAAAATAATCGTGAAACGCTTTATTGATTTTAAACATTTTTATTGCGTTATACCTATTATTTTATTATTACTTTTACCACGGCGGCACGTTTCGGCTGACAGCTGGCTACAGCAATTATAAGTCACGGGCAATCTCCGATTAAAATCACTAAATATTTACAGAAAAAGATAAGTCCTTAAAAACAGTTTATCCAATCGGATACGTCAAATAGAAAAGAAAGTTAGAAAGAAAACAATTTATTTGACACAAAAACTTAGGGCTTATTCCAAATATCCCCTACAGCAATACCCTGCTCAGGGGGTTTTTGGACTTTTTATAGAAAATCCCCTTAGCAGAGGATTTTTGGAGTAAAAGTCCAGAAATCCCCTGGTCCAATTATTTACACCGTCACTCAAATTTGAAGCTGAATAGATAAATTAGATAAATATTAAAGAGTTACGGTGTGGTACGGTGCTGCGCAGGTTTCCAAATGAGGCTTGGGACTACCCAGGCCTCGTTTTCACAGCAACTAAAACTTAAGAAGATTTACTAAAATCTACTTACGTCTTAGTTGTTCGCCACATAACTATACATTTTTGTAGGTCTCCCATAATACAGGGTTAATCCTCGAGCGGGGACCATTGCATATTTTCTCGAATAAATAATTTTGTATTGTATTTCTACTTTGGATATTGACTTACTACTGACTTAAACGGTGAAGGAAAACATCGTGAGGAAGCCAGTTAGTATTCTAACATCGGCGATGGGCTTGCAACCTGTCATGTATTATGTACTAACTACTTTAAAATTTGGGTATGTGCCAAATGTAATATTTGGACTTCTGACTACCCCCCTTGGACGTCCTGAAAGAATCTGGAAGTGGTACTCGGTACCAAGAGATCTGAGGAGATATCCACCGTGCTTGGGGATCAAAGTCGTGAAGCTGTTTCAGTTTATACTGACTTTACCTTATTAAAGCAATATTTTTCAGATGTGTTTCCCCTTCATAAAATCCTGCACATATGGGACGCACTGCTAGTGGAAGGGCCTTCGCTCCCCCTATTCTTGGGTGTGGGCATTCTGAGACAACTGCGCGATACACTGATGGAGTCCGGATTCAACGAGTGTATATTGCTGTTCTCTGATCTGCCCGAGATTGATATAGGGGAGTGCGTTAAGGTAATTAATAATAATACTTCTTTGTACACAAAACAGTTTTTTTTATACAACTAGCTGGTGGAACAACAGATGGCCCACCTGATGTCAAGTGGTAACCATCACCTATAACAAAGCATTGCCTCGTAAGTCACTCATGATAGGAACGTGCCCTACGATGCACTGCCCTGCGTCCATCAACTTGAGGCATACAAGTGTTAAGCCTCATGTGCCTGTAATTACACTGGCCACCACTTTTAAGTGGTAACCATAACCTATTACGAAGAACTGCTTCGCAAGTCACGCACGTCCGTCGACTAGAGGCATACTTACAGATTCGAATCGCCCAACCTTTTTTTTTTTTTTTTTCTCTCCGTTTATGGCTCCTGTCTGACATTCGACAGACAATCTTGCCAGTGTCAAGTGATTTGTATTGAATAAATACTTTCCTACCTACAGTCTATAGTCAAGTCGGCCGTCATTTGTTTTGAAGAAAATGGTGGCGGTTTTCTTCAAAACATTGGAAACATTTTCGGTCAAATCAGGATATCACAATACACTTTCATTCCAAATGTTTACACTTTTTGCTAAAACCTCAAGTAATGTTGGTTAAAATACCACCGAAATTACACAACACAGCTCAAAATAACACTAGAAAATCAAATAAAATGAAAAAGCTATGTTGCTTCCCAAAGTCAGAAAATGAAATCCGACCTTTATTTTTAAGAATTTTTCTCATTAGCTGTCATTAGCAACCTGTCATTGTCATCTCATTAGCATTTCATATTACCAACAAAACTCATTATTTTTACAGCAATCCATTGAAATGTGCCGCAGCTCGCCAAAAAGCATCAGTCATAGAAGATTTACTAATGAAACACCAACAAAGGATCCTTTGGTAAGATTCCATTTTAACAATACCTCTAGAATAGTAGTTTCATTTGACACACAACCAGTACAGTAAAGAAAGGGTTACTTCAAAAATGACGAATATTTTTTTTTTAAAGGGTAACACGCTTCTTATTCCTTTTGTATTGCAAGCGTTGGAAACGATTACTTGTGTGGGGACCGCGTTTAGGCGTAGTGTAGGACGCCTTGTGACAAGGTGGGCAAATACTGGATGGGGAAAGCCGAAGACAGGGGTCAGTGGCACGTCTTGGGAGAGACTTATGTCCACACCTAAATGTGCCCTACAATGCACTGCCCTGCGTCCATGAACTTGAGGCATACAAATGTTAAGCCTCTTGTGCATGTAATTACACTGGCAACCACACTCTTCAAACCGAAACACAGCAACGCTGCTTGGCGGCAGAAAAGGCGTGGTGGTAGTACTTCTCCGGACGAGCCATTCACAAAGTGCTCTACTACTCTTAAAATCTCTCTTAACTCCTTTATGAAAAAAGAACTTTATATCTATATATCAAAGCGAGCATCGTCGTCGTCGGTTTGTTTTATCTCTTCACCCTTCGGTTTATACACAAATCAAATCTAGAATCAAATAAATTATGTATTGTTTCTTTCTAGACTCGCTGTATAAACTTCTAGATTCTAGCGTCATTAAAATTATTTTCTTTTCCAGGAAATGGTCGAAATTTCCATGGAAACGTTGTTTACTGAAATAAGTCCTAGAATTAGCATAATGGATTTCTTTACGTTGATATGCGAAGATAAATGCTGCTGCATTGACATAAGGTCCAACTTGCTGTGAGTATTTAAATTACCATAAAAATATGTAATTCAATAACGAAATAAATGTGACGCTATAAGCCCGGTAGACATTCTTGGTACTTAATAATAATCATGAATAATATTAAAAACGTTTATTATAAAAATAGGTTTAACTTACTTAATTTTTGTGAAAAAAAACCTTTGAGTGAAACCGTTATCTATAAGAATATTTAGGTTTAAGAAAATATGTATAGTGTGTATGTAGTAGAACAAATTACGTGCGCAATGCCAGTGCTCTTAAACGGTGAAGGAAAACATCATGAGGAAACCGGCATGTCGTAGAACCTAAAAAAAAGTTCTACACATGTGTCTAGTGCTCGAAAGGAGCCTCTTTGAGGCGCCCATAAAAGTGAGGCCACACTGTTTCGAAAGAAACTAGTGACGCGACAAGAAAAATAATTAGAAATAAAGACTCATTTTATTTTATTTGTTAGGTTCGAAAAAAGCTGCATTGAAGGCAGTATCAACGTGCCGTACAGCGGAGTTCACTTGGGCCAGCACGAGCTGAGAGCCTTAGGGCTCCATCCACAAAGAACTCTGCTGGAGGCTATCAAGCAGAAGAAAACCGTCGTCGTCGCCTCAGTGGAGGATGAAACTGCTCAACTGGTGTGTATTTATTTATTTACTAGTTGGTGCCCGCGACTTCGTCTGCGCAGGATTAGTATTTCGAGTAGCTTATATTAGCGTGGCGTAGTACATAATAATATGTGTAACTCTAGCGGTTTTGGCAGCGCACGCCATAATAGCTCGCAGATGGTAGATTTTTTCCTACTTACTTGACACTTATCGTCATATTTTGGACAATTCACACAATATCTTTATACATTGTAGCCTATGTGTTATTCTGATGTATAAGCTATATTTGATCGAGTGAGCGAAGCGAACGAAGATCTTAGTTTCAACTTGGGCGATTTGGCATTGTATGTATGTATGTATGTTTGTCTGGCCATAACTTTAGAACCGTTGATCCGATCTGCTTGAAATTTGGTAAGTCGATAGCTTGTAGGTACTTGAGAAATTTACTGGTAACTATATTAGTTAAATCGGATGACGAGTTATTAAGATATAGGGTTTATTAAGGGGGCAAAATAGAGGTATAAAAAGTTACACAAAAGAATCAAGTTACATGTCATATGAAAGGGCTGTATTTGGTCATTCCAAAACTATTTTCACTTTAGTATTTTTTAAACTCTCGCGATCATAACACATATTGAACAGAGTCTGCCCGCGACCACGGCTATTGCAACATAGCCGAAACGTCGGGAAAATAATAAAGGTAAACGCGATATGTACCAACGACAAGTTCTTTACAATAAGTATGCGCTCTAGCTGTAAATGGTTTTCTCTTTCAGTTCACTGATTACCTAGTGAAGTGCGACGTGCCCCGAGTGTGCATTCTGTACGGCGGCATCACAGCTCTGAACACTCACCTGCCTTCCTTGTTCACGGTGCCGCCAGCCAGGAGCGGAAACAAGTAACCATTACACAGTTAAGCTCTGAATTCACCATGCTGTCTTAGATTAACAAAGGATTAAAGGGCCGTTAAGGGCCGGTTTCACCATGCTCTGTTAGATTAACAAAGGATTAAAAGGCCGTTAAAAATGTCAAAATGTACGCGTTTGACAGCTAAGGTTAGATTTAACGGTCTTTTAATCCTTGATTAGTAACTAACAGATCATGGTGAAACCGGCCCTTAATATGTCAAAATGTACGCGTTTGACATCTAAGGTTAGATTTAAGGTTATTTAGCTCTTAACAGCTTTTTTAGGAGCGAACTGAAGTGGATTCGAGAAGACCAACCGCTACCCCAAAGTCTGAGTTTTGCTTTTCATATTTCGTTAGTCGTAGCGTCACGCTATATATTTTTATAAATATATAACTTTCCACAGCCCCAAACTAAGCCAAAGCTTGTAATATGGGAATTAGATAGCTGATACATACATATATACTTTTTTTTGTTAATACATACTTTTAATATTATATAACACCCAGACAGAGAACAGACATCTATGTTCATCACACAAATGTTTGTTCTCAGTGGGAATCGAACCCACGGCCTAGAAGGCAGAGCTACTACCAACTGAGCTGTGAAGGCTGTCACATACATAACTATACAATATTATATTCGTTCTATTCCAAAGAATTCCCTGTTCAGCCACTGTCTGGCTGAACCAACACTCGTGCAGAGAAGGTCGTAATCAAGATCTTTACTCAGTTTATTGAAGTTCGTGCTTGCTCGCCACTGAAATGTGTTTTGCCTGTAGTTACGAGTAGTATCTATATCTTTATCCATCACCATTAAGGAGTAAAAATTAATAAATAAATAAATATTTGGTGGACTTTCCACACAGCACTATCTAGCCCCGAACTAAGCCAAAGCTTGTAATATGGGAACCAGACAGCTGATATAATACAAATTTACTTTTTTTTTGTAAATACATACTTATAATATATAACAACACCCAGACAGAGAACAAACATCTATGTTCATCACACAACTGTTTCTTCTCGGTGGTAATCGAACCTACGGCCTACGGCGCAGAAGGCAGGGCTACTACCAACTGAGCTCTGAAGGCTGTCAAAAGAGTCTTGGAGAGAGATAAGCGAATTCACTGTAAAACTGTAATACTTTTTTTAAACTGATAATTCGAGTTGATGTCTGTTTAATCGATAAATGATGTTATTTAGATAAGATATAAAAACACTTCCAAAAAATGCAAATCAATAAAATTGGAAGTCTAAAACGTACTAAATAAATAAACAATAACGGGTATACAACGTTATCTATCTGTGAAATTACGTGTAAAAAATATGTGAATCATGTACCTAATTAAAAAAAACACTGACACAAACACCTGCGAGATAATGCTTTCTTATCTATTGATGGTTACTACTTAGCATGAGGTAGGCTAAAAAGTAGGCTTGTGTTTAAAAACTTCAGGGGGCTAAAGTACCCATCAATATGAATAACTTTTTCTAAGGAACCAACGCTGTGAACGCGAAAAAAAAACAGCTGTTTCATACATTTTAGCCAGGTATTGAACGTTTGTATGAAACAGCTGTTTTATTCGCGTTCACAGCTCCTTGGTTCCTTAGAAAAAGTTATTCATATTGATGGTTACTTTGGCCCCCTGAAGTTTTTAAACACAAGTATTGGAACACCTTGTATATTTCATAAATGCAAATCATAAAAATGAATATGATGTTATTCAGTAGACATTTGTTATTATTATTATTAATACGAGTATTATAACTTATTATCACAATGATAGAATGTAGCGCATAGTTAGTCTACTCTAAATAATTATTGTTTTAAGCATATTTTTATGACCAATCTTAATCATTTTAATATATTCGTACAGATTTGAAACTCGCACTATCCTACTAATATTATAAACGCGAAAGTTTATAAGTATGGATGTTTGTTACTCTATCACGATCTGACATAATGAAACTTAACAATAATATAGCTTATACATCAGAATAACACATAGGCTACAATTTATAAAGATATTGTGTGACTAATCCTGCGCAGACGAAGTCGCGGGCACCAGCTTGTATGCATTAAACAAGCATGCCAGTTGCCCTTCTCTCATTTAACTCCTGCATGTATTTTTTCTTATACCTTTTTCTGTATGCCTACGCCTCACTAAACTTCAATATTGTATTACATATTTATTACTTTGTAAAAGGATCATACAAAAGAACGGTAGGAACCAAACCGTAAGTTTGTTGCCTGTTCTTCTAGGCTTTGGTCTCGTGGAACTGGCACCTAGAGTCACCTAGCTTTACGACGTTTCAAAGTGATCCTTGTGATTTTATTGAATAAATACCTTTTGACTTTGACTTTGACTATGGTACACCCAAGCCAACCATCTCATTTTAGGCTCCTCTACATCTAAATGATGTCTGGAAAGAGATCGTTTTTTAGCGATAAGACTGCCCATTGCACATATATTTAGCTGTTATAATTTGTTTTTGTTATTTTGTTCGTTTGTAAGGTGTACATTAAATAATTTTCATTCATTCATTTTTTAATAAAAGCATACCTAAAGAATATGGTGGCCGTGTCCAACGTTTTCGTTCAAATCAGGTTATCACATTATCCACTTATATTCCAATTATGGAATAAGTAGATGGCCCACTTGATGTTAAGTGGTAATCATTATCAATAACAAAGAATTGCCTCTTGAGTCACGCACGATAGGAACGGGCCCCTGCCCTGCATCCATCAACTTGAGGGATACAGATGTTAAGCCTCATGTGCCTGTAATTTCACCGGCAACCACACTCTTGAAACCGAAACAACAACGCTGCTTGGCGGCAGAAAAAGGCATCATCAAATAAAATTGTCTAAAATACGTCCAAATGTACATAATGTAAAGAAAAATAAAATTGTTGAAATCAACAATACAAAATATATTTTTTAAATTATAAATTGTGAACTACTTGGTATATAGCCTATAGACAAATGTTCATGTTGTTTGAGTTTCATATCTATACATATATACTGTTATAGTGGTAAAAAAATTGCTAAATTGTGCAAATTAGCGAATTCCTAGAAATGCTGATTTGTTCAATGATATGATGATGGAGCATTGCATTGTTTTGGTTAAAGTCATTAACGGGGTCATCAGGCTAATTATGATGTGATTAGTCATTTAAAACAAGAATCTGTGTAATGACAATTTCCAAGTGTATGTTTAATAAATTGTATTATTAATTATTTAGTGAGTAGGTAAGAATATTTAAATAAAATTAAACATCCATAAGTTTATTATAACTATAATTTTGTTAACAAGTATTTAAGCAGTATCTAAGCACTAATATGAGACAGAAATGTAATAATAGCTGTTAAATACCATGTAGTTGCCGTTAACTTTTTTACCTCAAAAAATGGCAACTTCATATTTTAACTCCTATTACTTAGTGGTTTCTATTTTTATACCACGGAACTCCAAAAATATAATGATAACTTAAATTATTCAAAATACTAATACATTTCTAGAAATTTCGGTGAACTAAGACTACTACGACCTACTTTTTAAGGAAAATCTGAATAAACATTGTATCAATTCACACACTATTTTGTCATTTCTGTTTTTACAAAAGATGTTTCCCACGGCTTCGACGCATCGCAGTCTCAACTCAATTCATTGAGAGAAGTACCCACATAATTAGCACGGTATTGTAGTGCGATCAGCCCCAGAGCCCAGTGACGTTAGTCGTCGTGATGTTTTTTCTAACCCCCGCGTTATGAAATATGAATGAGAGGTAGAGGTACAGAATAAGTGGTAGTAGGTGGGTAGAGTCGGCGGGAGGTAAGTAAGGTGGTGGGGGGGACGCCGGCTCTCGAGACGCGGCCGGCACACTCGCCGGCTGACACTCGCCGCGACCGCGCCGCTCTCGCGATCTAGCCCGCCCACAAAATTCCTCGCGTGCAGTGAAACTTCATAAAAATATTTTATGAGCTACCGATAGTGAAACCTGAATTGTGATGATGCACGGTGCACTGTGATTGCGCCCATAGAACCGTCTTCAGTGAAGTTTGATTCCGGAGAGGACATCAGGAGTGACAGTTTGCCGTGTTCAGTGTTAGTCTTGGAACTGTGGTCATAGGAGCTGCGGATCCGCTCGGGCCCACCATGGAGGCCTACTTCGATATATCCAACGACCTGAAGGACGTCTGGGAGGCGGACATCGACCCGGTGAGTTGACCTTGTTGTATTATCTGTTATCGCGAGTAATCCCGTTCGAACATTAATAGTGAGTACTACCAAGGAACCTACTGGTCCGTTAATCTGGTCGAATCATGCTGGATATTCCGAAGGCCGATTTCTATACGAGCTTGGTATTTCCTCTTTCATTATTAATTTGCTGGCCGTACCTACGAATAAAGTAGTTTTTTTGATAACGGTGTTATCGGATGCCATCGCGATGCAGTGTTGTTTTGAAATCTACCTGCATTTGCGGGTAATGGCGGGGAATAACAAACTGCGAGCGCCTGAGTCACGACATCGCCTACCGGTGAAAGATAATTAAGTCAACAACGCCGATTCTTTGCTAGATAGTGCAGACAGTACAATTGACAGGTACAGATCTCTGAAAGGAAGTCTGCCGTCTGAGGACCATCACTATCATTTATGTAATAAATTAATCACATTCGTGACCCTCTTTCATGTTTTTTTTATTGCACAGCACGAAATTATATCAATATATTTAATAAATTCGATAAGTCCTTAATTGAAGTTAATTATCTTCTTATCGGGGCTTATGTATTTAGGTAGGTATATCGATTTATCATGAAGTGCTCAAAAACATGCCTCGGGAAATCCATCAGGGTAATTCCAGTTAGTGAAGATGCCAGCTGTTGGTAAGATAAACTCAGGGAAATTCTTCGTTAAAACAAATCAGTTCCGATGATGTTGATTACACAACCTACACAATAAAATTATAAAATTTTAAAATAAAAATAACATGCCAGGTAAGTAGAAGGTAAATCAAAAGCCTAACTTTATTATCACGACATTCTACGATCTAGTATAGGTAGGTAGCCCACGTGTTAAATCAATAAAATAAGATTCTTAATTTTATAGTTTTGACATTTACGTCGTTTCCGGGTTCAGCTACATTATTTGCACAGTCTATTCAATATAGACTACTACTGACTACTTTCGTAAGCTTATTTATGATGATAATGCATAAACCAACCCACTTTTAAATTATGGTTGCTTTTACGCATTTTAACACACTACCTACCAAACTCGTAACTTTTCGAATGTTGTTTTGATGGATCTAGTAAAAGTTTGTAATAATGTATTTCTGTAAATTCAATTTCGTAGTCTGTGCCAAACGTACAACCAAATAGGTTGGTACCTATGTAAAGGATGTATGGTATATTGATTGAACGGACTCCAAAATCGGTTTTTAAGAGTTTTTTACCCATTTAATAATGTATTTACCCAAGCACTTACAGTCACGGTACAATGAAGCATGAATGAAGTTAATATAAGAAACCTCAAGTTCGGTAAAAAACTACCCATCCATGCATAATATAACCTGATTGACCGTATGAAAACAGTTTTTTGTGTCTTCAGAACTGCATTAACTATTAATACCTTTGTTAATATTCCAACTCCTTCATCACGATTCCGAACACCGAAGTAGGTGCCTAGGTACCTACCTGCATTTATAAGCAACAATTAAGTAGGTATTGCTGAACAGGACTTTATGATAAACGCTATTCTTGGAATTCTAAACCTGTTTGATGCTATGCTCAAGGATTTTTTTATTCTTTACGGGATCAACATGGGTAGGTACATATTCCATAATTTATTAGACTAGAAAGAATATCCTTCAGGTTAACTTCGGTAGGTTAAGGGATTTTTTTATTCTTTCCGTGATCAACATGTGTAAGTATTCCATAATTTATTAGACTAGAAAGAATATCCTTCAGGTTAACTTCGGTAGGTTAAGGGATTTTTTTATTCTTTCCGTGATCAACATGTGTAAGTATTCCATAATTTATTAGACTAGAAAGAATATCCTTCAGGTTAACTTCGGTAGGTTAAGGGAATTTTTTATTCTTTCCGTGATCAACATGTGTAAGTGAATTTTTTATTCTTTCCGTGATCAACATGTGTAAGTATTCCATAATTTATTAGACTAGAAAGAATATCCTTCAGGTTAACTTCGGTAGGTTAAGGGAATTTTTTATTCTTTACGGGATCAACATGTTTAAGTAGGTATTCCATAATTTATTAGACTAGAAATAATATTCTTCAGGTTAACTTAGGAAGGTTAGGTACCTAGGTAGATACCTGAAGTTGTTCAATTACTTGTCCTGTGTCCATCCTACTCATTATGATTTGTATGGGGAGCACATTAGAACAAAAGTGCTAATGGAACATGTGCTTTATTGATGTAAAACCAGTTTTGGGCAGCCTTTGGGATTTCCAAATTTGGGTTCCCAGTTATTCGGGAGGGGTCAATGCGTTCTATGAGCTTCGGGCACCTGTAACTTGTTTTTTCTGCTATAATGACGTCAGATTCCGTGTAGAACCCGGCGGTGTTGCGGAGATGATTTGCATAATGTGATTTGTAGCGTGCGTGGACGCTTCTACGTTTGGTCACGTTGGCTGGCCGTACACTTCTTATGGTTGGCGTACGGTAAAACGTGGTGCGACGACCTGTCCGTTGAACTGAGGCCCGACGCCATACTCAGTTTTTTTTCCAATTTAATTATCTCGAGCAGGGCTATTTAGATTGATAGCTGCGCGTAGAGAAGTTCAAAAGATGTATACTTTTAAAATTAAATTCTCCCGGTGAAGCCTTTGATATGATAAAGAGGTTGCTGTGGAAAAAGTAATACCTACCAGAATGCAAATTAATTATTTCTACTTTGCGGTTAAACTTTGCGACTGAAACATGCCTTGCCGAGTTATTCATGGAAGCTACGAGTATAATTAGAATTTCCTTAAGTATTGCTATTTCTGTATTTTCTGCCATAACTAATTGGTGAAACCTTAATAGTAAGTAAACTAAATACCTACCTACTAACTTAGACGGATGTTTGTATCGATATGAAGTTAGTAAGCAAGGAGTTATACTTGCGTTCTAATAGGTATGTGAATACTGTGCTTACTTTTCCAAAATCGTCACGTTCGTCCGGTGTCCAGAAATGCGTCATGACTAAAGTAGTAACTAGGTAATAGGGATGCCACAAGAAGACACATTTAGAACATATGATTGTAATTCACTTAACGTAGTGCACGATACACTACGTTTGTTAATGTTTTAAATATATTGATTTCGTTTAGTTACTGTAGCTTGAGCGTTTTGTTACAATATCATACCTTTCATTTTGTCTATGAATGGAGGCTTCTATATTTTTATGAATATTGTATTAACCTTCTGGCGACAAGTCTACAGAAGTTTATAGACAACATTTACTACTAGTACCTAGATAGTAAATAATGTTGAATAATATCCTACACTAGAACCAAGAAGATAATAAATATTAAAGTTCTATATACACGTCAATAATAAATTGAACGTCCAAATCAGTCATAGCAAAATTACGACAGACAACAGGAAAATATATTGGAAAATTACGTACAAACTCTCAGAGGAATTTTCTGTATTTGTAAAGCCTACTTATGCAGATATATATACAACAAACATCAAACAACTAATCGAAAGATAGGAAGAATTATCATGCTTCAACATGATTGTTTCCTTGATGGCACCCCTAACATTGCCTATGCATGATAACAGTAAGTGCGACTGCATTGCCACATTAGCTAATTGAATTTCCTGACGTGCATGGGCCACAGACTCCACATATTTAGATACATGCATGTGTACATACCTCATACTCTGTCTGTATTGACTACTAACCAAAGCCATCATATTATTTTTCATTACTCATACTTGGAATGTAGGTCTGAAGTTGCCTGAGCGGGTTGGAAGTAATACATTACAGCCCTAGGGAGAATCATTTTCAACTGACAGCTGATGATCAAATTGTAGAAAAACTAGTTCTATTTTCACATTTCCTAGGAAAATAAACCTCTTAGGTTTACGAATGTCAACGGTATGACTGTTGACCTTTTGTTGACATTCGTAAACTAAAGAGGTTTATATCCAGCGAGGTATTTATTCAGCCAAGTTGGGACTAAATAAGTTACTTTCACCCCTAGGGTAACAATGTACCAACTATTTAATGCATTGACACATGTGCGGGATTCAGGGTTAACATGACTTCCTAAATACAAATTTCAAGTTGATACATTTAGCCACTCATGAGAAAAATGGCATTGACAGTCGAACAATAGGTTATCCTAAGAGGGTTCCGTAATTCCTGTTGGGGTACGGGACCCTAAAAAATCATATGTAACAAAAACTATCAATAAACTAACCATATTCAAAACCATTGTAAAACAGGTTTTTTAGACCAATAGATGTCGCTGCAAAAGTATATTCCCGAATCCTGACTCCTTGCAAAGGAAAATCACTAACCATGTTACTTTCTTAGATGCAAAAAGTCGTTTAACTTTGCAATAAAAATACTTTTTGCATAGTTAGAAATAAAGCTGTAAAAGTGAGGCTTGACAGCCCTGTCCTTTCCAACAATCATTAGTCTGCTGCAGAAGGCTATAACCGGACTCGCCCTAGATTCGAGGGCTCACTGGATGTCCGGTTTTCGATTGATAACGACATAAACACATGACACGTGCTGCGTTTTATAACTAAAACATGGGCGGTGCATTTGCTTGCGACACCCCTAGTATTCTGGTAAACCCATATTAATACATTATTTGTTCGCCCCGAACTGAGATCTCGTGATGTTTGACCTTTTCTTACGTTGGTGCCAAACACAATATTTGTACTGGCCTCTGACTGCCCCTCACTAACTTTGTATGGTAGGTAACTAGTTTCAGTACCATCACCATGCTGGCTATTTATTTAAAAAAACCTATAACTTTATAACCCCTTGTCCGATGAAACTCATTTACTTCTCAAATACAAATAAGTAAAGTAATTTTCTCAAGTACAAACTATAAACCTAACCAAATTTAAAGGATCAACGGTTTGAAAGTTATGCTCGGAAAAATATACTTAAATACAATTCCAAATCGCCCATCTTGGCACTGACATCTTCTTTCGCTTCGCTCACTCGATCAATTAAAAACCGTCGCATGGCTTAGGGCTGACTGACACCCGTCAAAGTACTCAACATTTTGAAAGATTAAGCTAAAGCTACTCATAAACGTGCCATCCAAAGCACGGAAGCGCTCAAATATGAATGCAACTAGTGGTCGCCCAATAGTGATCACGCAGAAAGTTTAATTAAGTCAGTCGTTTGAAATGACTAGTAAGCTATGCCACGAGCGCTCAAATACCTACTAGATATGGTATTGAATAATCGTGAACTGGATTCCAGAACGTAATAAACATTAGGATTTCCACATTCGATGCAATTTTCTAGTGGCCTTGCCGAGTAGATTGTAGTACCTATAATACCACCCTTATCGTTCAACTATTCGCGTGTGTATGCGTTTGACACACTTAAAGCTCGATCTAGTGGAACTTAAGTATCAACAGGTAGGTGCGGCTGGTAAATTAATTTTCTTTTACGGAAAACATGCCTTAACGTGCACCCTTTTTAATTCAAGTAAGATTTAGCACGAACTAATAGTTTCGATGAGTTTTTATTTTCTTACTAGCTGCCGCCTGCTTATTAGTAGTGGTAACATTAATATTATTCCACGGATTATCATGTTTCATCCCAATCGGATCATTATTTTGGGCGTGATAGAGCCACAAACATCCAAAAAATACAGGATTTTCGTGTACACGAGTATACAGATAAGCTACACAAAGCCAAAGAAAATTACGCTTACTAATACAAGGACATAAAAACGAGCAGTGTAGCCTGATGCGTATCCGTGTGTAAATGTAATGACTAGACTCTTCCTGCCATCGCGGTATTGCTTTGAAAAATTGTAGGTTTGGTTAGAGAAATATTTCAAGTCACCGCTGGATAATACTCGTGTGATTAAACATACTGTTTGTGTGCGAAACAATGGCCACATTGCGTAAATATAAGCCAAGATGTTTGCGTCACACCATCACGATGCTTCCAATGGTTTCATTTCAAAAACATGCTATTTACCCAAGTGTGATGGTGACTTTGTATGCTAACCGTGGCATAAACACCTTACAGTGAATGTAGTGTAATAATTACTATTTTATTATTAAAGTAAAGTATTTGATTATTGAGCACGTTAAAGACGTCAAGTTAATTTTTAGTAACTTAACAATTCTTTTCGTTCTCATTCTGAAAAGGTGAACCAGTAATATGCCGAAATCACTAATGTATGTAGAAATGATATGACGAAGTATCAATTTAGGAAATTCAAGTTGTAGATATTTTAATTAAGGCACTCTTATTTCGTTGCAGTTGGGTATCTAAAATTTGGCGACGTTTCCAGAGAAAGTAGCCTTCTGCGTTGTAGGTTGTGGGTTCGCACTCCACCGGTTTCCTCCACGGGGCATTCATTACCCCTAGTCTGAGTTTTGTTGCTCGTTTTCCGTATGACTCGTGAGTTCTCAGCACGCCCGATAGAGGTCCTGGTCGCGTCTACATACAAAAACGACCTGACGATACGAAAAAAGAAACTCGGACTTGGGGCACTGCAAAGGTGAACGAATGTGCAGAAATCAGTCATCTATGTAGGAACATGGGGTTTCGAGAAGATCTGAATATTTTTTATTTCAATAGAAAAATGTTCAAGTCTTAAGGTAAACTTTCAAAGTAGCAAGAGACCAATTATATGAGGATCCGCAGTTGGGCCAACAGTCATATAAAGATGCACAAGAACTAACGGTGGCATGTGAAAGGCGAGCCTGTACTAGTTTGCATTCCTCTCACCGCCTGTCGAGCGGCATTGTAAAGCTAGAAACACTGAAGTTGGGAAAAGTATTCTGGGCTAGGTGGTTACCGTCACCTATAGAACCTTATAGACCCATTGCTTAAAACTAGCATTGTCACTTTTCGTTATTACCAATTGGAAAGAAAAAAAAGAAAAAGTCCTGGATGCAAAAGACTCAAAACCGACAAGAGTGGTAACAGAGAGCTTATATGCACAGTAGTGGATTATTGCGAACTGCTTATGATGATGATAAAGAGATGGCAATAGTTCTTCGTTCAACAATCAACAATAGTTGTCTTAGTTATCTTTTTTTTTAGGCAGATTTGTAAAAATAAAGCCAATAGTTGTTTCGTCTCATTGTTATCTTTTGATTTGGTGGTCCAAAGATGAACCCCTGATGCATAGTTCTACGACCCCGGATTAGTGATGCGCCAATTTCGTATTTAATATATGTATAGCTTGGTTACGACGATATTCTGGTATTGGAAAAGTTATGTCTACTATAAACCGTCACTTTTCAATAACCGCATCAATTTCTTTATTATGTTCGAGAGAATGAAACAGTCGTTTTGATCTGCAAGTTATGTATTCAAGTTTTCTGTAGAACTATTTTCATTCTTATTTAGCACATTCTGGGTAAGTTGCTTTCTTAAATGTTGACACTCCTTATAAGGTCCTTCTTGATACTTACTGATAGACTTCACTTTCACAATAAAGTCTTCATTAGGTCGCGATAAAATAAAATAAAAATGCTGCTGATAAATAAAATATGTAAGATATAACTACCAACTGCTATAAAAAATGTGTGCAAATGACAAAAAAATACTCTAAATTCATTAACATTCATTAAGATTCTGTAGACGTGTATACTGTAAGTAATGCTACTAATATCCATATGCTAACTCACTTTCAATGTGTACCTTACCTAGGTACGCTAAGTGAACTATTTGGTTTCACTGCTAATCAATAGATCTATTACACAGGTGTTGAGTTAATGAGGAAACTAACCGTTAGGCGAGGTAGCGTGGTCGCAGGCTATTACAAAACTAAATTAGATTCTTGATCTAACACCAAATTGAGAGAAAGCTCGAATTAAACCATTTTGCAGAAATCAAATGGTTTGATGAAAAGTTATTAGGCATAGTGTTTACAACTACATAGGAGTAGGTACCTACCTATACAAAAACAGGGCTATTATAAGACATTCGGAATCTTTCACGAACGGATGAAAAAAATACAAAAACGTTAGTTTTTGTATGTAAGTTTTTGCATGCCATACTTTGCACACAATAAGGAATAAGGGGGCATCTAATAATAACGTGAGGTGATTTTGGCGATTTCTCGACCCCCCCTCGCGTCTTGGTGAGATGTCGTGAGATTTTGCCCGAACCCCTCCCCGACCCCTAATCAAATCTAAACGTGAGAATCTCATTAAATTAATGTGTATTTGGATTGAAATTGCGTTGGATTAATAAAAAATAAACATAATTTGCTTAATTATTTTTGTTCATCAAATGTTATAGATTTATCAGTAAAAAAATAATTATTAAGTTTTCTCGCAATTATACTCTAGTCACTCGCGGGAATAAAATGACGTGATATTTGCCGACGAGACCCCCCTCTCCTTCACGTGTGATCGGCTGAGGTTCTGCTCGACCCCCTCCCCCCTATATGCACTTGCGCAGCTTCAATTCTTCAAAACAAATGACGACCAACTTGACTATAGACTGACTTGACTAAATAGTATTTAAACTATATCACTTGACTCTGGTAAGATTGTTTGTCGAATTACGGATAGGTGCCATAAACAGAGAAAACAAGAAGAAGACGACAGCGGTTTTCCAACAAAAATATCACTTACATAGGTACCTACCTACCTACGTCACGTATATACTTATCAGCCTTTGTGTTACTCTTTCGTATTTACAACTACCTATAAATATCTACGTAGCACTACTATTTCTTATGTACTAGGTAAAATATTATTGTTGTAATCAAGAATTCTTTACTGTTCTCGTTAAAACAATATTTAGGTTGGTTGCTCCATCCGTTATCACACGTATCATTGTTATGTTATTAATGCGACCCTGATTACAAATCATGATAGCAACGACCTTCCAACCTTTAATTGCTATATATTTATTACGTATTTTGACTATTCTATATAGATCTGTTATATAATGTCTATGATAATAATAATGCGCTTCCTTAGTTCTCATCACAAAATGTAACGCCTATAAATATTCATAACAATAAGTCCAAATACCTATTAAAATAATAATGCAACATACGAACTACTGCAAAATGTGGGTATGTGACAATTGCCAAATGTAAAATTCGTAGACGGAGTTCTGACTACTGATATCTACTGTGTGTCCGGGGATCAAAGTCGTGAGCCTTTTTATATAATAATGTTTACCTGTTCAACCCTCTGATTTCATAATGTCGAGTCAGAAACAATAAAAAAAAATATTTTGTCTGGAATCCTGGTGCCTCATAGTCAAACCTTAAAATGATGGCTGGGAAGCCATGAGGGTAGTTTCTTAAAAACTGCGAAGTTTGTAATTTGAGACCAGAAAAATTCATCCTGTCCTTATATTTTAAGGATATGCCTTTGAACATTTTATAAAAAGCATAGAACTAGCCAAGACGTCGTGTTTAAATGAAATGAAATTTGGCAGCCGCAAGTGACATTCTTAAAGCACTACTTTCGCTACTCTCCATTTTCATATCAACTGGCAAACATGTTTCCAGCGATTCTAGAATCGAGCCATTCGCATCATCGCTAGTCGTACCAATCACGACAAGGAACATTAATTCAATGAAATGAACTATTGGCTCGCCTTTTCTCTGCTATAATGATGAGACTGGCAATCTGATGAAAGACAATTTTGTAAAGGCTTGCCTGGAGAAAGCTTCACATTGTTGCAAAGGTTGATTTTGTTGACAAAAACTTGTTACAAAAGTAGTCAAGATGTATCGAAATAAAAAAGAGAAATTAATATCACCGGGGCGGTGTGGTCTGATAGAAGTAAACTAATTTTATTATCAATGAAAATGTTTTTGTATAATCTGAGTGTTGATTGTTGACATTCATTTGTGTAATGCATGATAACGATTTGAAAATATGTGCACGGCTTAAAGGCAACAAAGTATTTTATTACTTACACTAAAAATTATCTGCATAAAATGCAATGTAACTTAAATAAGTTGCGTCGCATTTTATGCAAATCGCTGCACGCAATAAAAAAATCACCGGCTATTCAGCGCAAATGCTAAGCATTTTCTTAAAATTCTAAAACTTCTTGTTTATTGAAATACTTATCCAAGTAGGTATTAACTTACTATTTATCTTCAGAATTTGGTTCGGTGTACTGATAATTAAAAAAAAAATATTAAAAAAACATTCATTTTTATATTTTGACGAACTTAGTTATTTCAATATTCAGCCATAAAATTTCAGGTTCATGTTCTTACCTTCACCTTGATTCAGTAGGTTATTTACTAAGTAATACTTGGACGAACCTTTGACTACCCCGTACCTGGGGGATCAAAGTCCTGAAGCTGTTACTGGTTCTATTTTTAAATTTGTGACGCGATGTGGAATATCATGATCAACCCTACGCTCTTATCAAAGTACAGTCGATTATTCCGCCGCCGTGAGCGAATAACATTTATCGCACGATAAAAAAATAACTTTAAAAAAAATTGCAAGTTGTCTTATGTAACGTGCTTTCGCCGGACACGGTAAAACTAGGCAGTATGTACTAACTGTTTAGTCAGCTGTGGTTTTACCGGTCTCATAGTAACTGTATCTATATAAGCATTTATTGCAGTTTCTGGCTCAGCTTGATTTAAATGTTGAGGACAAACTGACGTAATTATTACAATCAAGTCAGGTGACCTTTTCGGAATACCTGTTTTTGGATGCCTATCAATTTTGTTATACGACTTGAATCTTAGATTGGAACTTTCTAACTTACGAACCGCTAGATCTCGCCTTGTTTGTTCCACTCAGTGTATTTTAATTATATTATTTAGCACTGTGTTATGGTGGTATCCATGAGACAGGACACAGTACATAATCGTACTGTGTCCCTGATCTGTATGATCCTGACTCCTGTCTCGTCGTTGTCGTCAGAGTAAGATAGTTAAGTTTTATAAAATACAAATTATATTGTAATCACCAATGTGGAACACAAATATAAAAAATCACAAAAATAACAAGTCACAACACATTAAAAATCTTAATCAATTTCTAGGTGTGTTGTTTATTGTGTTTATGTGTTGTAACACAGCGAAAGCTAAAACAGGAAGGTGCGTTGGACTTAGCCTTGTCTTGTAACTTTTTTGGAAATAAATATTATTATTATTATTAGTGATTGGCAAAACACAAAATGAAAATTTTTGGTTACTAGTAAATAATAGTACGACAGCTATATCGTACTGGTACCTACTATTACTATAGTAACTTACCTATTTAGAAGAAGATATTCGTGTTGCGTTTACTGACGATTGAATTATTTCGGCGAAATACCGGTAGGTACCTGACTATATCACCGCCTTCGACTAATTGGAAATACTGCTGATATCACAATCGATATATAAAGATCATAAAACATTTAGTTAAAACACGCATTTTTTTTATTAAATTGGTGAGTTTCTTTGATCTTCATTTTCTTTACTTTGCCTCATCCTTTTATCATAAAAATAAAATTTACTCTTCAGGCGAAGACTAATGTTTTTGGCGCTCGCACATTTTAACATTTTGAAAGATATGGTTGATTGCGATTTTTGATAAATACGTTTATTGATTTTACATCTTTCAAAATGGTTAAATGTTCGTGACAGAGGTTTTAGCCCCTTCATGATGAAAGTTGCACTCTGGTGCAGTTACTTCCTGGATTGTCACTTCAACGCTTTCGAGTTGATGTCTGATGAAGCCGTATCTCCGGGTGCTCAGTAACCTGATTTTTAGTCTCCACTTTGCCTGTCACCATAAGGTGGTTTTTCGTCTAAACTTCTGCAAGCAAAATGGCTATTTGCATAGGTTTTTGTTAGGTCCTTTAAAGGTGAAAATAAATCATATTTTATGATTCGTTATATACTCTTTGAGTCTGTACTTAATCGATGCTCAGATGAACAAACTCCAACAGTAATTGAACTACGCAGATCGTTAACAAGTACCCAAAGGCTAAGGTGACCTCGGCCTTTACCTCTGTCTGTCACATTGACCTCCAAACACTTGCAATGTTCACCAACACAAAAGGGCGGTTACTTTAATACCTATCAACGGTTTTATTGAAAGTATGAAAACATACACATACAATTATGCAGCACACCGACAAAAATGCTGTAGGTTACCTTCATAGCACTCACTACATTCTGAAACTTAAACAGCTTCACGACTTTGATCCCCAGGCACGGTAGATATCCCCTCAGATCTCTTGGTACCAAGTACAAGATCAGATTCTTTGAGGATGTCTCCGGGGGTAGTCAGAGGTATGTCCAAAATTACATTTGGCACATACCCACATTTTACAGTAGTTAGTATTCCATACGTGACAGGTTGTAAGCCCATCGCCGCTGTTAGAATACTAATTGATTTCCTCACGATGTTTTCCCTGATGTTACTACATTCTAGCCGTCGAAATTAATTCTAGAATAGAACACACTCATGAACCACCGCAACTATAGAGAAAGAAATTCACAATTTAACTAGAGTGAGCGAGACTGCTTAAACCACTTGATAAGCTAGTTTTCAATTGATGCAAACAAGCTAGTTTTGACGTTGTCTTTATAAAAGTTTAATTCCGGTTAATAAGCTGTTGAACAGCCTAACAATGTGTTGAACACAACCTCATTACCACTTACTTAGCACTTATTTTCTCGCCTTTATGAAGAATGTTGTGTATACTCAGCTGATGCATTTCATACATTTCTTGTAGGTACGTCAAACATAACAAAGAAAAGTAAAAAAATAAGCTTCATGTCCACTGACATGACTTTGATCCCCAGGCACTATAGATATCCCCTCAAATCTCTAAGTTCCAATTCAAGATTCTTTTAGAATGTTTGAAGGGTTATCAGAGGTTCGTCCAAATATTACATTGGACATACACCCTATTTTTTTAGTAGTGATCATTATTACTTCATAAAAAAAACTTAGTACCTAATAAAACAATTATTGATTAAGAAAAAAGTACAGATTGCGTACATTAGCTTTCTTAAAAATATTTGCTTTCTAAATCAATTTCACACAACACAGAAACTGAAGTCAGTTCGTATCGAATCGGTAAACGTGATAAAGATGTAGGTACATACATATTATATACCCTTACCTTCTCTTAGTTCGTGAGTTTTAACGTTTACGTAACTCGCGTATCGTGCTGTTACCACGTGACTCTTATCGCGCGTGTGATCGGTTCGATACGTTTTACTGAAATCGCACACCTTTTAAAACCTAGTTTTGTTTCTGAAGTAGCCAAGGCTTTTGGAAAACTTTTGCAATGCAATTTCTAATAATATTGCGTTTGCAGTTTTCAAAATATTATCATGCTGTCGTTTTCGTAGCACTTTCGTAGCACGGACGCGACGTCAGTAGCACAGTTCTGTCCTTCAATATTTTTCTGACGACTTTATACAATAAAAAAAAACAAAGATTAATAGTAATATATAAATAGTTCTTTCAGTTCTTTGCAATAAAAACAGATAAAATATTGTAATGAATGAAATATTGAGTAATTATTGCATTTTATTAACCTACCATAAAATACTTAGAAATCAAATGAAAGGAGACAAATGAATAATAAAAATAAAAGACAAACAAGTAGTCGAGATAATATTAGGAAAATAATTATACAATACTTTAGAAAACCCGCAACATAAGTTGAAGTTTGTTCTACTCTACTATTATAGTTGCTGCGCAAAATCCATAACCAATTCCATGGAATGTTGTTTTAACATTGTATGCTTGAATGAAAATTTGCTTTACGATGATGGCAGAATTAGTAACACAGTAATTCTACCTATATATAATTGACCGTTAATTTAGTAAAATTCTTCAATTATTTTGAACCCTCAGTTCTCTTCTTAAATAAAAAAAATACTATTCTTTATTCAATGAAATTAGCAGTAATATTTACTCGCGTGGTATCGGAATAAATTGTACCCACCTAGCCTACTTTTACAAGAAATTCTAGGTCACGAACTTTGTCTATTACAGGTTCCACAAAATCAATCCATCAGCTTTACGGCGTGATTGAATTTCAAACATAAAAACTTTCGCACTTATAATATTTTATAGTACTAGGAAGAGACCGTACCGACATTCTTACAATCAATGCCAACTCTCAATAGCTCTCACATAATGACACATTCATTCTGTTACTTCCTCAGCAATTGAGATAAGGAAAATGAGTAGGGTAATCGATGGCCTATCGATAATTGTACTTTCTGGTATGTTCAATAGATTTCTAAAAACAAAATATTTCCAAAGCCTATGGAAATATTTTCTCAAAAATTAAGCTAAATTAGTCGCTTGCCGCTAAAATTAATGCTTCATCACATTTTCAAGAAATCGAAAAAACAATATTTAGTTAGAAGCAAAGATTTCGTCACATAATGTTTCGTAGATATTTAAGACCATATAAAACGGTGAAATAATGACTGAAACTTAAATTCTCCCACAGTGAGAGTTTGTTTGTGACTTTTCAAGGTGAGTGGAAGGCCGCATTGTCATAAAAATGTTTTATGTTTATCTGTTCAAACAATTTTCTCTTGAATGGACACATAACAGACATAATAACCTATCGAAGGTCTCAAATATGGCCATAACTCATGATAAATAAAAACAAGTCTTCATTCATATTACCAGAGTATTTCTTGGTTTCTTCGTATGGCAAGTAATTAGTTATTTCTTTATAAGTATTACAGGTCTTGGTGGTTTGGATCCTGCATCCTGCCTTTTACGAGAAGGTAACCATTTCAATGGAAATGAATAAAACCGCAATCATTTAGCAGTGTAGGTATTTCGTGGCAAGCGTGACTCGGTATCCGTGAGATGGAGGTTGGTTACCTCCTGGCATTACAGTGAATTGTTTTGCCATCAAACAAAAAATACTGACCCAAATGACCCTCGCTGATGAGCAAACTTTTAACTGTGGCATGAGCACGATCCTATCTTTTATCACTGTCTTAAGTTTATCTAAGTAGTTATCTAGTGCCGAGTCCAATCGACTAAACTGTTGTCGATTTTAAATTGCCACTTGAGATTACCACAGTAAAAAAATATACCTCCTTCTACAAACTGTAAACCTAAAGAAAGCTGAGCTACCTATGCTCAGAATCAATTGAATACGTGCAAGAAAGTGTATATTTAGATTTCAAAGGAAAACTATAAAAGCGATGCAGTTTTAAAAATACAATATTTATTTATTTCTATTTACAATGCCCAACAGTAAAAACGACATTGAAAATCAATTTTTAAACTAACTATTAGGGACCATTCAAGTATTACGTAAGCACTATAGGTAGGCGGGGGGTCTATGCTTTACTTATTTTTGATGACATGGGGGTATTGTTTAGGTGCTGAAATAAATTTCAAATAACTTGATAGGTTCCTACTACGAGTAACTTGAATGAGCATCATGATATCAACTATAGCCTCCTATTTCCTCTTCCATTCTGAGAAGGCTCTGCTTGTAAGTGACTGTGCAGAAGGAACAAGGGGATAATTAAAAGCACGACAAGCCAGTTGTTTCAGTAGCCAGTCAGGTATTGACAACGTAAACACACGCATTACACATCCCTTACAATACATGTCGTGCCGTCCATTGTAGTTTATTGCATATATCCGGTCTGACTGATACCTCGACATTCGGCCCAAGAAAAACTCTATCTAGATGCGGCTGTGGACCATTATATTTATTTTTAAACCAAGATGTACAAATAATCTGGTTTCGGGGATAGTCGTTGTCCTTTATGAAGCTGAAACTGGCAGCCAAAAAGTAGCAGCCAAACGTCCAGGGCCGGACTAAGTGTGAAATACCATTTCGAAAATGAAATTTCTATAACTATATGTCAGCTATAGTATCATAATGATGTGTGTTATATAGTGTATGTGGTGTATAGTGTTGCAAGAGTCCAGGAAATAGAAAAAACGTGTATTTTTTTAAAGTTTTTTTTTATAAGTTTTGTAATTGATTCCGCTCCCTTAAAATTCATGCAGACATCCATAACAGACCTCCACTGGAAGGTCTCCAGCAATTTTCATAAAATTCTATCGTTGCAAGAGTCCAAGAAATCGAAAAAACTTTTTTTTTTTTCAATATTTTATAACTTTTGTTTTTGATTCCGCTCCCTCAAAATTCATGCTAACATCCATTAAAGGCCTTCATTGGAAGGTCTCCAGTGATTTTCAGAAAATTCTGTCGTTGCAGGAGTCTAGGAGATAGTAGCAGCCAAATCTAAAAATGACTTATTTTTATATTTTGTATAACTTTTGTTTTTGATTCCGCTACCTCAAAATTCATGCTTAGATCCATAACAGACCTCCATGGGAAGGTCTATAGCAATTTTCAGAAAATTCTACCGTTGCAGGAGTCCAGGAGATAGTAACAGCCAAATCGAAAAATGACTTATTTTTAAATATTTTATAACTTTTGTTTTTGATTCCGCTCCCTCAAAATTCATGCTAACATCCATTAAAGGCCTTCATTGGAAGGTCTCCAGTGATTTTCAGAAAATTCTGTCGTTGCAAGAGTCTAGGAAATAGAAAAAACGTGTATTTTTTTAAAGTTTTTTTATAACTTTTGTAATTGATTCCGCTCCCTTAAAATGCATGCATACATCCATAACAGACCTCCATTGGAAGGTCTCCAGCAATTTTTAGAAAATTCTATCGTTGCAAAAGTCCAGAAAATCGAAAAAACTTTTTCTTTTCAATATTTTATAACTTTAGTAATTGATTCCACTCCCTCAAAATTCGTGCTTAGATCCATAATAGACCTCCATGGGAAGGTCTCTAGCAATTTTCAGAAAATTCTACCGTTGCAGGAGTCCAGGAGATAGTAACAGCCAAATCGAAAAATGACTTTTTTTAAATATTTTATAACTTTTGTTTTTGATTCCGCTCCCTCAAAATTCATGCTCAGATACATAACAGACCTCTATGGGAAGGTCTATAGCAATTTTCAGAAAATTCTACCGTTGCAGGAGTCCAGGAGATAGTAACAGCCAAATCGAAAAATGACTTTTTTTTAATATTTTATAACTTATGTTTTTGATTCTGCTCCCTCAAAATTCATGCTCAGATCCATAACAGACCTCCATGGGAAGGTCTCTAGCAATTTTCAGAAAATTCTACCGTTGCAGGAGTCCAGGAGATAGTAATAGCCAAATCGAAAAATGACTTTTTTTAAATATTTTATAACTTTTGTTTTTGATTCCGCTCCCTCAAAATTCATGCTCAGATACATAACAGACCTCCATGGGAAGGTCTATAGCAATTTTCAGAAAATTCTACCGTTGCAGGAGTCCAGGAGATAGTAGCAGCCAAATCGAAAAATGACTTTTTTAAAAGTTTTGGACTCCTGCAACGATATAAATTTCTAAAAATTGCTAGAGACCTCCTTATGGAGGTCTGTTATGGATGTAAGCATGAATTATGAGAGAGCGGAATCAAAAACATAAGTTATAAAATATTAAAAAAAAAGTCATTTTTCGATTTGGCTGTTACTATCTCCTGGACTCCTGCAACGGTAGAATTTTTTGAAAATTGCTACAGACCTTCCCATGGAGGTCTATTATGGATCTAAGCATGAATTTTGAGGGAGTGGAATCAATTACTAAAGTTATAAAATATTGAAAAAAAAAAAGTTTTTTCGATTTTCTGGACTCTTGCAACGATAGAATTTTCTAAAAATTGCTGGAGACCTTCCAATGGAGGTCTGTTATGGATGAATGCATGAATTTTAAGGGAGCGGAATCAATTACAAAAGTAATAAAAAAAAACTTTAAAAAAATACACGTTTTTTCTATTTCCTAGACTCTTGCAACGACAGAACTTTCTGAAAATTACTGGAGACCTTCCAATGAAGGTCTTTAATGGATGTTAGCATGAATTTTGAGGGAGCGGAATCAATAAACAAGAGTTATAAAATATTTAAAAAAAGTCATTTTTCGATTTGGCTGTTACTATCTCCTGGACTCCTGCAACGGTAGAATTTTCTGAAAATTGCTATAGACCTTCCCATGGAGGTCTGTTATGGATCTGAGCATGAATTTTGAGGGAGCGGAATCAAAAACAAAAGTTATAAAATATTAAAAAAAAGTCATTTTGGATTTGGCTGTTACTATCTCCTGGACTCCTGCAACGGTAGAATTTTATGAAAATTGCTATAGACCTTTCCATGGAGGTCTGTTATGTAACTGAGCATGAATTTTGAGGGAGCGGAATCAAAAACAAAAGCTATAAAATATTAAAAAAAAGTCATTTTCGATTTGGCTGTTACTATCTCCTGGACTCCTGCAACGGTAGAATTTTATGAAAATTGCTATAGACCTTTCCATGGAGGTCTGTTATGTATCTGAGCATGAATTTTGAGGGAGCGGAATCAAAAACAAAAGTTATAAAATATTTAAAAAAAGTCATTTTCGATTTGGCTGTTACTATCTCCTGGACTCCTGCAACGGTAGAATTTTCTGAAAATTGCTAGAGACCTTCCCATGGAAGTCTGTTATGGATTTGAGCATGAATTTTGAGGGAGCGGAATCAAAAACAAAAGTTATAAAATATTTAAAAAAAGTAATTTTCGATTTGGCTGTTACTATCTCCTGGACTCCTGCAACGGTAGAATTTTCTGAAAATTGCTATAGACCTTCCCATGGAGGTCTATCATAGATCTGAGCATGAATTTTGAGGGAGCGGAATTAAAAACAAAAGTTATAATATATTGAAAAAAAAAAAGTTTTTTCGATTTTCTGGACTCTTGCAACGATAGAATTTTCTAAAAATTGCTGGAGACCTTCCAATGGAGGTCTGTTATGGATGTATGCATGAATTTTTAGGGAGCGGAATCAATTACAAAAGTTATAAAAAAAAACTTTAAAAAAATACACGTTTTTTCTATTTCCTAGACTCTTACAACGACAGAATTTTCTGAAAATCACTTGAGACCTTCCAATGAAGGTCTTTAATAGATGTTAGCATGAATTTTGAGGGAGCGGAATCAAAAACAAAAGTTATATAAAATATAAAAATAAGTCATATTAGATTTGGCTGCTACTATCTCCTGGACTCCTGCAACGATAGAATTTTCTGAAAATTGCTAGAGACCTTCCCATAGAGGTCTGTTATGGATCTAAGCATGAATTTTGAGGGAGCGGAATCAAAAATAAAAGTTATAAAATATTTAAAAAAAAAAAGTTTTTTCCATTTCTGGACTCTTGCAACGATAGAATTTTCTTAAAATTGCTAGAGACCTTTCCATGGAGGTCTGTTCTGGATCTTAGCATGAATTTTGAGGGAGCGGAATCAAAAACAAAAGTTATAAAATATTTAAAAAAAAAAGTTTTTTCATTTTCCTGGACTCTTGCAATGATAGAATTTTATGAAAATTGCTGGAGACCTTCCAGTGGAGGTCTGTTATGGATGTATGCATGAATTTTAAGGGAGCGGAATCAATTACGAAAGTTATAAAAGAAACTTTACGTTTTTTCCATTTTCTAGACTCTTGCAACGACAGAATTTTCTGAAAATCACTGGAGACCTTCCAATGAAGGTCTTTAATAGATGTTAGTATGAATTTTGACGGAGCGGAATCAAAAACAAAAGTTATACAAAATATAAAAATAAGACATTTTTAGATTTGGCTGCTACTATCTCCTGGACTCCTGCAACGATAGAATTTTCTGAAAATTGCTAGAGACCTTCCCATGGAGGTCTGTTATGGATCTAAGCATGAATTTTGAGGGAGCGGAATCAAAAACAAAAGCTATAAAATATTAAAAAAAAGTCATTTTCGATTTGGCTGTTACTATCTCCTGGACTCCTGCAACGGTAGAATTTTATGAAAATTGCTATAGACCTTTCCATGGAGGTCTGTTATGTATCTGAGCATGAATTTTGAGGGAGCGGAATCAAAAACAAAAGTTATAAAATATTTAAAAAAAGTCATTTTCGATTTGGCTGTTACTATCTCCTGGACTCCTGCAACGGTAGAATTTTCTGAAAATTGCTAGAGACCTTCCCATGGAAGTCTGTTATGGATTTGAGCATGAATTTTGAGGGAGCGGAATCAAAAACAAAAGTTATAAAATATTTAAAAAAAGTAATTTTCGATTTGGCTGTTACTATCTCCTGGACTCCTGCAACGGTAGAATTTTCTGAAAATTGCTATAGACCTTCCCATGGAGGTCTATCATAGATCTGAGCATGAATTTTGAGGGAGCGGAATTAAAAACAAAAGTTATAATATATTGAAAAAAAAAAAGTTTTTTCGATTTTCTGGACTCTTGCAACGATAGAATTTTCTAAAAATTGCTGGAGACCTTCCAATGGAGGTCTGTTATGGATGTATGCATGAATTTTTAGGGAGCGGAATCAATTACAAAAGTTATAAAAAAAAACTTTAAAAAAATACACGTTTTTTCTATTTCCTAGACTCTTACAACGACAGAATTTTCTGAAAATCACTTGAGACCTTCCAATGAAGGTCTTTAATAGATGTTAGCATGAATTTTGAGGGAGCGGAATCAAAAACAAAAGTTATATAAAATATAAAAATAAGTCATATTAGATTTGGCTGCTACTATCTCCTGGACTCCTGCAACGATAGAATTTTCTGAAAATTGCTAGAGACCTTCCCATAGAGGTCTGTTATGGATCTAAGCATGAATTTTGAGGGAGCGGAATCAAAAATAAAAGTTATAAAATATTTAAAAAAAAAAAGTTTTTTCCATTTCTGGACTCTTGCAACGATAGAATTTTCTTAAAATTGCTAGAGACCTTTCCATGGAGGTCTGTTCTGGATCTTAGCATGAATTTTGAGGGAGCGGAATCAAAAACAAAAGTTATAAAATATTTAAAAAAAAAAGTTTTTTCATTTTCCTGGACTCTTGCAATGATAGAATTTTATGAAAATTGCTGGAGACCTTCCAGTGGAGGTCTGTTATGGATGTATGCATGAATTTTAAGGGAGCGGAATCAATTACGAAAGTTATAAAAGAAACTTTACGTTTTTTCCATTTTCTAGACTCTTGCAACGACAGAATTTTCTGAAAATCACTGGAGACCTTCCAATGAAGGTCTTTAATAGATGTTAGTATGAATTTTGACGGAGCGGAATCAAAAACAAAAGTTATACAAAATATAAAAATAAGACATTTTTAGATTTGGCTGCTACTATCTCCTGGACTCCTGCAACGATAGAATTTTCTGAAAATTGCTAGAGACCTTCCCATGGAGGTCTGTTATGGATCTAAGCATGAATTTTGAGGGAGCGGAATCAAAAACAATAGTTATGAAATATTAAAAAAAAGATTTTTTGATTTCCTGGACTCCTGCAACGATAGAATTTCCTGAAAATTACTGGAGACCCTATAATTGATGTCTTGTATAGACCTTAGCTTGAATTTCGTCAGAGCGCAACCCAAAACTAAGGAATTCCTAAAAGAAGACAACTGTTGTCGGAGTATTTTGTATTATTAAAAGTTTTTTTGATCCTGTTGGGGCATAAATGGTATCACAATTGTTGCTAGAACTGACACCTAGCGTTAAATAGATAAGTTTAGAAATTTTAATTATAATATTCGTAAGTCTTAATTCGGCCCTGGATTTTTATGTTTGGCTGCCAGTTTCAGCTTCATTGTCCTTTTTGAGCCGGTGAGAATCAAGATTCTGAAGTTATTCGCTAATCAGGCAGTGAAACAGTCCAATCGGTCACTTCTTGTTAATACTGATATTATCTGCTAATATCACTGACCGTAAAAACTGCTTATGTATGTGTAAATGACCTCCGCCATGACCTAAGGATACAATCGAGTTTCTCGTAACGAGTGGCACACAGATTGTTTAATGGTAGGTAAGCGGTTGTCATTCACAACTAGGAAGCCGTGTGGCGCACACCGACATGCACTACACTTCACCGGCCACTATGACTTGCACACAATCATCCACCCACTGCAATCTAGGTAATAGTCTTGTTATCTTGCAAACGTTTTACTACTTTACTATGCGCGCAATTAGTTGAATGATTTTGTCGAATTAGAGCTAGTCTAGCAAGTGGCCAAGACCTAGGTTTTGGCCAGTTCATCAATTTATACAATGTATGCAATCAATAATAATTTAATTTATATATTGTTTTCATGGGGGAAAGTAGTATTATTGTAGCCTGTGAATAACTGTAGCTAAAATGAGCTTTTTATCTTTTATGTGTTTTGATTGACACAAAGATGTAAATAAAAATAAAGAGTTAACGCATATTTTTTTATTGAAAAAAAGTCAGTATTTTATAATTTAGCCTATGAATACATGTAGCCAAAATGAGTTTTGTATCTTTTACGTATTTTGAAACGAATATGTTTTATCGGGAAAAACTGAGTCTACAATACAATACAATATGTCTGAATACCTGTAGCCAAAATGAGCATTGTATCTTTTACGTGTCTTGATTTTCACAATAATAAAGAATCTAACGGATTTTTTTTATCGTGGAAAAGTGTTTTTTGCTGCTCGTTGGATTCCGTAGCGCTCTACTGCACCGCTCTCGGTCGCAAGTACGTAACGATAATAACCGACTGAATCATAACATAACTCAGTTATGAGTTCCTGCACGCCGCGTGCCGACGCCCACTGAATGTACTGCGACAATTATTGAGATATTTACTCCGAGTCTTGATGTAGTAGGTAAATAGGCACTTAATATCACAATAAAGGCACCTTATTCTCTTCTCGTATCGCACATTCGGGTTGATAAACAAAAGAATAGCTTCACGACTTTGATCCCCAGGAACACTATATCTTAGTACAGATCAGATCTTGATACAAAAAGTTTAATTTGATAAACTTAACGGGCCACAAAAACAATGCAGATAAAACTAATTTGTTCGCCAAATATAATCCTTTAGGGCCGGTTTCACCATGCTCTGTTAGATTAACAAAGGATTAAAGCGCCGTTAAATATGTCAAAATGTACGCGTTTGACAGCTAAAGGTTAGATTTAACGGTCTTTTAATCCTTGATTAGTAACTAACAGAGCATGGTGAAACCGGCCCTAAATATGTCAAAATGTACGCGTTTGACATCTAAGGTTAGATTTAACGGTCTTTTAATCCTTTATTACTAACTAACTGAGCATGGTGAAGAGCTCAGGTAGGTAAGAGTTTAATCTTTCGCTGATAGCTTGAAAAGTACATATACTACCTAACAGCACAGATTTCAAGAGTAGTAGAGCTCTTTGTGAAGAGCTCGTCCGGGGAAGTACTACCACCACACCTTTTTCTACCGCCAAGCAGCAATGCTGTGTTTCGGTTTGAAGAGTGTGGTTGCCGGTGTAATTACAGGCACATGAGGCTTAACATCTGTATGCCTCAAGCTGATGGACGCAGGGCAGTGCATCGTAGGGCACGTTCCTATCGTGCGTGACTGCTTTGTTATAGGTGATGGTTACCACTTAACATCAGGTGGGCCATCTGCTTGTTCCATCAGCTGGTTGTATAAAAAAAAAAAAAAAAAAAAAAAGATAAGAGAATACTAGTACTAACAGCAATTAATTAAACTAAGTACTTAATAAATTATTCTTAGTAAATGTCAAAGTTTATTGTAGTACTTACAACAAGTCTAAAAGTAAACAGCCTATATACGCACAACAATCTCTATAAATACATGACCTTTGCATAACAATACTTCCAACCCCTGAACAGTTTAGCTCAGTTCTATTGGAGGGGCTTAGTAAAGGGGGGAGGGAGCTATTCTTCCCACCGACCCACAATAAAGGCAGTGCATAGTGGAACAAGACAGGTAGGTGGGTGTATCTAAATGGGACACTCAATGAAGTGAACGTAATGCGTCCAGACGTTAATCTGTCGCCTGTGTTTGTCTAACTCTTTTATTATGAGGTTGTGAATAAAGTGTATGTAAAATCATCCAATACAATATTTTAAGAGTTTTTTTATAGTCCTACCCTGAAAGTAACGCATACTTACAAGGAACCTTATTGTTGATAAACAATCTGAAGTCGCTGTCGTTTGATCTATCTGTTAACTTTATTGCAAAAAAAAAACCCGCCACACTACCGTGGTGGTGCCTATCGTGAAGAGTAAGACCGGTGACATTAGCGATAAGAACAACTACCGACCGATCTCGCTGGCCACGATAGTAGCAAAGGTGCTGGATAGTCTGCTTGACGCTCAACTTAGTCATTATCTGCAACTTAACGACAGTCAATTCGGTTTTAGGCCAGGTTTGTCAACAGATACGGCTATTTTGAGTCTGAAGCAGACTGTCAAGTACTACACCGATCGTAAAACTCCCATCTATGCTTGTTTCCTGGACCTTTCGAAAGCATTCGACCTGGTTAGTTATGACTTACTGTGGCAGAAGCTTAGTGATCTAAATATGCCACCAGAACTCAGTAACATATTTAAATTTTGGTACCAAAACCAGGTCAATGTAGTGCGATGGTCAGGTGTTTATTCGGAGTCATACAGGTTGGAGTGCGGAGTGAGACAAGGGGGACTGACATCTCCAAAGCTCTTCAACCTGTATGTGGATGCGCTGATGGGTGAGCTCAGCAGCACACGTGTCGGTTGTCACATTGACGGGGTCTGCATCAATAACCTTAGCTATGCTGATGACATGGTGCTGCTGAGTGCATCTACGTGTGGCCTATCCAAATTGTTAAAAATTTGCGAGCGGTATACTAGCGAACATGGCCTAAAATACAATGTTGGCAAAAGTGAATGCATGGTCTTTCAAGCCAGGGGAAGTTGTCCAGTGTCTCATATACCACCCGTAAAATTATATGGAGCTCCTCTTAAGACAGTAAAAGAATTTAAATATCTCGGACATTTCCTAACCCCTGACTTGAAGGACGATGTGGACATAGAGAGGGAACGGAGGGCGCTGTCTGTCAGAGCGAACATGATAGCTCGCAGGTTTGCACGCTGCTCCACAGAAGTAAAAACAACGCTCTTCAAGGCCTTTTGTTCGAGTTTTTACACGTGCAGCCTGTGGGTGAATCATACGCAAAAACAGTACAGCGCCTTGCGGGTCCAATACAATAATGCGTTCAGAGTGCTGATGGGGCTGCCCCGGTTCTGTAGCGCATCGGGGATGTTCGCTGAGGCGCGCGTGGACTGTTTCTACAGCACCATGCGCAAGCGGGGGGCATCTCTGGTGCGAAGGATCCGGGCCAGCTCCAACAGTATACTCAGCGTATTCGCCAATAGGTTTGACTGCATATATATTTATAATTCATCAATAATGCATATTTTGACTAATAATAATAATATCATATATGACATTTCTAAATAATTGTATTTGTGTAATAATGTAATTTGTAATGTACCTACCTGTAGATTTAATTTCAATTTTATTCTTATTTATGTGTTATTTTAATGAATTGTTATTGTAGTTAAGTATTTAAATTGGATTTTATGTAATGTACCTACTATATGGACCCGTGTAGTCTGAAATAAAGAGATTATTATTATTATTATTATTATTATTACTACACCCAATACACTAAAAACATAAAAAAAACTTTTTGTGAAGGGAACCACAAACCAAAACAACATCTATGACGCCCTAAATTAATTTGTGTATGTATTAGTAAATTTTAATAAAATGATTCATCACAGGATCGCCTTAGATGGCACAAACTAAGCGAGCCTATCAGTATCCAGTGGTGTAGCTATCGTAGGGCCAGGTGGTGCAGTGCACCAGGGCCCCGGGGCTCAGGGCCTTCTAACTTAAGCTTTGAAAAGAGAGGGTTAGCCAGCTCCCGAAGCTAGAAAACCTTGAGCCTGCTCACAAAATTCTTTCTCTATGCACCGGGGCCCTTGTCCACCTAGCTACGCCACTGGAGCCTATACCCAGCAGTGAAGTGTAGTGTAGTAGTGCAGTTGGCGAATTCCTCCAAAAAAATACTGAATTGTGTAGGTATACGACGCCTATATACCTACATCGCGGCTACCGCTACGATAGAGGCCGGATTCATTATTATAATCGCCAACCTCATAACCCAAAACCGATGGGAAATGGTAGCAATATTGCTTACTATTGTATTTTATGGAATATAAAGCCAAATTAAGTAAGCGTACACTTTTCCTTCGTATATCTACAGGTTGTTTTTTTTTCATAAGCTAAAATTTAGGGATTATTGGTAACATAGTCTTATGATTTGCGTAGCGTATTAACTATCGTATTTATAGTCTACTATTATTTATTCTATGGTTTGTGCTGTTTTTTTTTCTACGAGATGTTGCGCATACATGAAAAACAGAAGGCTTTTTTATTATTACACCTTCCTGATAGAACAAGCAGATGGCCCACTTAATGT
The DNA here is from genome assembly GCA_932294275.1 of Chloroclysta siterata. Lineage (NCBI taxonomy): Eukaryota > Metazoa > Arthropoda > Insecta > Lepidoptera > Geometridae > Chloroclysta > Chloroclysta siterata. The sequence goes on from OW028588.1 coordinate 8,845,451, forward strand.
TAAGTGGTAACCATCACCTATAACAAAGCATTGCCTTGTAAGTCACGATAGGAAAGTAACGATAGAAACGTGCCCTACAATGCGCTGCCCTACGTTCATCAACTTGAGGCATACAGATGTTAGGTAAGCATCATGTGCATGTTATTCCACCGGCAGCCACACATTTTGTTACTGCTAGAGTAGTAAAACGAATGAAAATGTGTTTGTTTGTGCATGGTTTGGTATGCGTGCAACAGTTAGGAATGCTCCGTCGCATTGGAAGACAAATCGACAAAGAACCGTTGGATGCGCATGCGACGAGATTCCTACAATTAAAATACTTTAAAGATTTCACCGACGGTCTATTGATTGCAAAATAGGTATATTTTGATCATTCTGTCACGGATACCTATAGATTTACGAGCATCCCCATAGCATGCACATTTAAAATGCTGATATAGGTAGGTATATAATTATCAAGTAATACACAGAAAAAAGGGGAAACACGTTTGTTGCCATTAATATAACTCACTGCAAAATGTGGCCCAATGTAATGTTCGGACGTACCTCTGACTACCACCCTTGGACATTCTTTAAGAATCTGGAGTTTGTACTTAGTACTACGAGATCTGTGGATATATCTACCGTGCCTGGGGATCAAAGTCGTGAAGCTGTTTCAGTTTTTTTCAATTTAAATTGATACGTAGTGGAATCTGAACCTACCTACCAGAGGAATTGAAGGAAACCCGCATTCAATCTCTAGTCAATTTTATTGTTCAGACACACACACAAAAAGGAAAGTAGGTAATTTGAAAAGATAGACCACGGCTAACTAGTCTTCTAGGGTTCTTATCGTGAGGCACCAGAGATGAGTTGCAATTCAGATTTGAAAAGATGTTGAAGAACCTGAATTTACTTGCATGAATTTTTATATGGTTAATTTATTATTGTGATATTAATATTGGATATATTTGTTTTTCAAAAGGGCGCCAACCATGGTAGGGTATACAGCCACGGTTCTGTAGGATAAAGATCCAATAATGTTTAAAATTGCTAATCGGTGTGAATAAAACCGGATATCACCAAACGTTGTCCAGCCGGAATGTTGAGTCCAATGGGTCCCAAATCCAGGACAGGAAGCAGATAGGTCCTCCAGGGATGAAGTAGAACTTGTTCAATAGTAAAAAAAAAAAACCTCCTGTAATTGAAAAAAACTTCAATTACAGACAAATATTGAAACATTTGCAACGGGAAAGAATGATTTTAAACAAAATATCAGGTTTTGGCCACATGGTCTGACTGTAAATATGACAGAGGGCCACATACTAACTAGGTAAATGAATAAGCACATAGCTTTTAGTCTTTTGATTTGAAATTGGTTGAATAAATTTGATTTTTTAAGATTTGTGAAAAAGATGTTTTATTGAAATAAATTACAAAATTTCTCTCAAAAGGTTGATATAACGACCTACTTCTTACCTGTTGGTCAGACAGAAGGTTTCACTGTTAAAACTCGAAGAAAAAACTGGTAGGCCCACGCGGTATTGCGCGTCAGAAATATTTTCCAATCTCCAGGTCAAAATATATAAATCCTGTAAACGGAACGAACTCGTTATTACTAAAGCACAACACTAAACAAATCCTGAAGGCTTTTCGACAAAAAACTCACCAAACGAAAGTATAATTGAAATATAGATGCGATGCATCAGCGATTTCAAGGATGAAAGAAAGAAGTTTCTTTTTTACAAACACAGGTCGGAACGACAGGCTAACGTCCCATACAACGCATTCCACCACAGCTTACTGACAGTTCTATAACACAAGTCACAGACAAGAACAGACTAAAAATGAAATAAAATAAATAGACGTTTTTATACGTAACAATAACCCCGCCAATCAGAAGAATTTTGCGACCACTGACGCGAAATTCAAGCTGGTCCTCCAGCTTCTGAAACACAGCAACTTGAGTAAAGAAAAAGAGACAAATATTTAAAGCAAAAGCTCATAACAAAAACTGAAAACACCACACGAAACTCGAAAACTACAACCTGTATTGGCAGTATCTGCCCGCAAATACAGTAAAAACCTTACAAAGTAACTGTCCCAAAGAGATGCTATTGCTTGGAAACGCAAGCACTCAAAAAAAAAGGTAATAACAGTACACAAACATTTCACAAACAAATATGGAAGGAAGGCTTATTTGGAAAGGGTTGCCAAAGACCCAAAAGAAAAAAGGTAATAACAGAACACAAACATTCCACAAACAAATATGAAATGAGGCTTATTTGGAAAAGGTTGCCAAAGACCCAAAAGAAAACTTCTACCACCAACAAAAGAAAACTCTATAAGGTTAAGTGTACAACTATGGTTATACACTAATATATACTTATTATACATAAATTCCTTTCTCATAAGCAATCGAAACCCTATAAATAACCAACCGCCAGGACCTGATCTATCTATCGAATACAAAATCTCCTCTGTCCGGGCACCAGTCTTACTCATCAACTTAAATTGAAAACAAAACAAACGGGAAAGGGTAACAAACCCGCTAAAAGGTTTCTCAACCATGGGGACCAGACCATGGTAGAGGGATAGGGGAAAAAAGGAAAAATATAAAATCGAACCCACAAAAAGGCTCCTCCACCATGGGGACCAAGCCATGGTAGAGTGGAAAAAGGAAAATAGGAAAACACACCACTTTGATAACAAAACTAACCCTCACTGATACAAACAGTTCTCGTAATATGTAGAACTCCGATAACGGATATAAGCTGAAATTTTCCCTACCTAACAAAGTATTTGTTTGCTAGCACCGTACACAGAAGCGCAGGTCCTACGAGAGCAAAAGTCCTCTTGGCTTCACCAGCAAACAATTTAAATGACAAGGACTCCAGGTGAAACGAACCCACCAAAGGCCCTTTTTCTTCTTCTGCGTAACGAAGGACGATAACAAAATTTCCAAAGATTCAATTATAACACTAGAAAGCTCAAAAGCAGACAAAATAGATCAGTTTAGCTGTCAAGTATAACTCCATCCGAACTCTCACCCTTCAGATACTGAACATGCCAAGCACCCAAATGCTTGCCCGTAACATAACTTTCTAACTCATAAACTAAAGGGGAACGTTTACAAACGACACGACACTTCTCATATTTAGGAGCAAGCTTTGCCATAAAAAACTTACTGGCATCACTCTGAGGAAAGGTCTTTTTCCAAACGATGTCGCCCACATTGTACTCACACGCGCGACGTCCTTTATCATAATAAACGGCGCTTTTAAGGTGAGCCTTTGCGATAGCATCCTCCACCTTTCCGAAGATATCACGAAGAACACCCAACTTCGAAATGTAATCTTCACGTGAACCACAAGCGAGATCTACCTGGGAAGAGTGCACGGAACCATAAAACTTGCCGCTGGGAATGGCTTCACGGCCGTGAACAAGGGAAAAAGGTGTAAAACGTGTCGTTTCGTTGACAGCGGTATTCAATGCAAATTGAACCCTAGACAGAGTAGTATCCCACGATCGATGATCATTCTTAACGAGTATAGAAATGGCAACAACAATTGTTTTATTGTATCTTTCAACGGTGTTGACCTGCGGACAATAACGAGGAGTAAAATGTATTTGGGGAACATCATAACACTGAAACAAAGATTTGAGTTCACTTCCAGTGAATTGCGTACCATTATCCGCAACCACTGTGCGTGGAACACCATGTGTCAGGAACACACCAGTCTCCAAACACTGAGCAATAGCCTTGCCAACAGCTTTCCTAAGGGGAAACAACAAACAATACTTTGAAAAACAACAAACAACTACAAACAAAAAGGTGAAACCCGACCTAGAGCGTGGCAACGGCCCGACTAAATCGATACTTATAGTTTCAAAAGGACGAGAACAAACCTTGGGGTCCCCCATAAGACCTTTGGGTCGTTCCTGCGAATGCTTATAAGCAGCACAAACCTCACAAGCGTTTACAAAGCTGACCACATCCTGATACATCTTAGGCCAAAAATATCGCAAAGAAACCTGCTTAAAAGTCTTAAAAATACCAAAATGCAGAGACGTGTCTCCGCAATGAGAAAACTCTAGAACCTCGGAACGTCTATAAGAAGGTACAACCACCTTCCAGTCAAACTCACTCGACAACCCAAATTTGTTTTTAGAATATCTACACAACTTGCCGTCTATAATAGAATAATTTGGACAGGATTTTGGAAATTTAGTACACTTAACAAGTAATCTGTCAAACCAGAAGTCGCGGAGCAAAGGGTCCGGAGGATCAACAACAAGAACGGGAACTGCTCGCGAAAGCGCGTCAGGAACCACGTTATCCTTCCCTTTACGGTGCTCGATTACGAAGTCATACGGTGATAAGCGACAACCCCATCTCGCAAGACGACCAGTAGGATTTGACAAGTTGAAAAACCATTTCAAACTGGAATGGTCGGTAATTACCTTAAATTGAGGACCACCCTCCAAATACGGACGAAAATGTTCAACAGCAAAAACGACAGCTAGTGCTTCCCTCTCAGTAGCAGAGTAATTACGTTCAGCTCTATTCAAGGACCGACTAGCGAACGCGATTGGGTGTTCCATACCATCCTCTAGGAATTGAGTTAAGGCTCCCGCGATACCATAGCTAGAAGCGTCGCAATGTACTGAAAAAGGTCTAGTAAAATCAGGACACGCCAAAATCGGAGCCGACACTAAAGCTGCCTTCAACTCGCTAAACGACTGCTCAGCCTCTTCAGTCCAACGGAACGGAGGAGCATTCTTACGAGTGGAAGTAAGTGCATTCAGCGGAGCCGCCACAGAACTAAAATCCCTAATAAATCGACGGTAGTACGACGCGGTACCCAAAAACATTTTCACTTCTTTCCGGTTACACGGGGTTGGAAAATCGACAATAGCCTGTACCTTTGCAGGATCGGTCCGGAGGCCACGTTCGTCAACAACATAACCAAGATACTTCAATTCCCTACGGAAAAATTGACACTTGGTTAAATTAATAGTTAAATTAGCAAAACGCAGACGTTCCAAAACTCTAGACAACAATAAAATATGCTCACGAAAATCACTACTAACAATAATAATATCGTCTAAATATACAAAAACACGGTCACCAAACTCAGGACCGAACAACTTATCCATGAGCCTTTGCTGCGTAGCAGGAGCTGAGGTTAAACCAAAACACATAACCTTAAAATGAAATAAGCCGCGCCCAGGCACGGTAAATGCTGTCTTCTCACGGGATGAAGGATCCAACGGAATCTGCCAAAAGGAGCTTTTGAGATCAATGGAACTCAAAAACCTAGCGTCCCTAAGCTGATCAAGAATTTTAGAGATATAGGGCAAGGGATACGCATCATGCTTACTCACAGAGTTCAACTTGCGGCTGTCGATACAGAAGCGGAGCTCACCGTTTGATTTGGGAGTGAACAGGGTAGGATTGTTCCAAGCACTTTTGCTCGACTCAACGACGTCTTGGTCCAGCATCTCATCCAACTGTCTGTTCAGCTCTTTTATCCTTTCGGGTGACATTGGGTAATAGCGCTGTTTGATCGGAGGCGAATTTCCGGTATCAATGGTGTGAGTAAGAAGAGACGTACGGCCCAAACCTTTCTTTTCAAAAGCAATAGACTCGAACTCTTTTAACATCTTTCTGGCAACTAACTGTTGATCAGCAGACAACAGATCGAACGGTTGCAGAAAACGAATTTCCGATACTGCGTTCCCATCCGGAACATTTACAAAAAAATCTTTATTATTAAAAATCTTTGGAGCAAGATCAAATACTCTCCAAAAATCTACCCCTAATACCAGAGAAGGAGATACGCCTGGCACAACATACAATTTAATAATACGAGTCAAATTATCAAACCTGACCGGCAACAAAAAATAACCCATCACCGAAGCACGGGAATCCGTAGCCGAAGTGATGTGAGTAATATCATCACTAGGATGAAGAGTAGCTCCAGCTTTCAAAAACACATTACAAGCGTCGGATCCTAAAATGGATATCGACGCACCAGAATCTAAAAGGCCACGCAATGGCTGGTCTAGAATTTCAACATGGAGAAAAGGACGATTATCATAACGTTCACGAACCATCGAGACGTTTCTATAAGAAGAATAAGAAGAAGGTAACGGTTTTTTTAAATAATTTTGCCAATCGGCTTTATCAAAATTTTTAGAACAGTCTTGAGGGTTCGAACGAACTAGTTTTTTGTAATAGGTAGATTTGCCTGAGGTGAAGTCGGTGATGCAGAAAGTAAAGTAGGATTGCAATGTGGACACCTACGGGCAGTGAATCCAGGTTTACCGCATCGGTAACACACAATGTCAGAGGACGTACAATCGGCGAGGTAGTGTGAATCCACACGGCAACGAGCACAGAATTTATTTTTGGCAGGCACCACAGCATGTACTTTGGACTTGACACTTTTATACGCCAGATCAGGAGCCAAACTACCACTAATAAACTTCGGAGGCTCGACAAAAGTCTGCGCACGGCTTTTACCACACTCCAGCATTCTACATAACTCCTTCAATCTATTTAAGGTTGTGATCTCAACGGTACACAACGGAACTGAATATTCAGGTCGAATATTCTGGAAAACGATATCAAACTTATCCTTCTCAGAAACCACATAAGAAAGACGACTAAAATAATTAAGCATGATGGCTACGTAAGTAACTATGTTCTCACTTGGACCTTGCGTTCGGGTACGAATTTCCTGCATCAGACGGCGGTCAAAATCGTATGGCAAATACTCCTTAATCAAGCTCTGCTTGAGTTCAGACCAGCTGTTCAATTCGGACCGGACGCTACGGTACCAACACAAAACGTCACCATCAAATAACTCCGCGGCAGAAGCAATCAACAGCTGCTCGGATATGCCACGTGAGGCACACAACTCTTCTAAACGCTGCAAAAATACGCGCACACAAGATGATCCATTATATTTAAGATTCAAAGATGAAACCATTTGATACTTCTTACAAGGGGTAGCTGAAGTAATAGAAACACCTTGACTTGAATCTGAGGAATCGTTTGACATCACACTGGTTTTGAAAACGGAAAACATGTTATCCAGCTTTTGGAGAATCCCATCTAAATCGTCGGTCAGCTCTGAATGAGACTGCTTGTCGGTAATGCTCTCTGGTTCCAAGCGCGTAAGACGGTGATACAAGTGATGACCTAAAGCCTGAATGCGAGTCAGATTTTTCAAACTTTTAGGACCAATAGAGACTTTCAAAAGCTCACGCAACTCCTTGAGCTTTCCCTGCACGGCGAGCAGTTCATCCACAACCTTTCCCTCAAATGTAACAATAGAATCGGATGGAATTTCTTTTGCTAAGTTTTTAATTTGAATCCGCAACGATGACACATCTTCTGCGGGTACAACATCTCTAATACGAACTTCATGAATCAATTCATCCTTGTGCAACGCTTGAAAAGCAATAGAACGTTCCTCCATGATGAGAGAAAACTTCAAAACAAATTTCAATAAAAAAGTATTGGGTAAAAAAAATATTTGAAACTGAGATAAACTACAAGTCCAAGTAGGTATGTAAAGGTATGGTAGGTATGTAAAGGACCGTAGTTAAGACAGTGTAAGTAAGTAAGTAGTAAGTATTTTTTAAGTTTAATAAAATTATATTAAAATTTTGTCATTGACTGTACTAATCATTATTGGTATAACTGTATCTTATTAGAAAATTGTGTCACTAACTGTATTTTATATTATTTGTTTAATTTTATTTTATAGAAAATTTTGTGACTGACTGTACTAATAATTATTTTGGTTTTATTTTATTTGGTTAAAAGTTTTTCACTGACTTTACTAAATATTATTTTTGTTTATAGTTTTATTTTTTAGATAAAAGTTAATCACTGGTAAAAGAATGAATAAGTTTGATAAATTGTCACCAACTGTAGCTAAAAACTTTTAGTTATGATATTGATTGCAAGTCACCTCAAGTTTACAAAGACAATAAATTCACAAGAAAAAACACCAATGGCACATGATAACATGTGCACACATAATACACTTAGTACACAAAATGTAACACACTTCTTACAATATAACCTAATAATGCTTAAAATATTACAAATAGCCCCTACTATTTGTAATTGTAATTTCACTAGTTTAACCTAAAAATTATACCAAATATATCCAATATCATGCAAGTTAACTTTTGACACAGCTAATATGACGTGACAACCATCTCAGGAGATAAAAGCCCCACACGTTGGGTCGCTACTGATACGTAGTGGAATCTGAACCTACCTACCAGAGGAATTGAAGGAAACCCGCATTCAATCTCTAGTCAATTTTATTGTTCAGACACACACACAAAAAGGAAAGTAGGTAATTTGAAAAGATAGACCACGGCTAACTAGTCTTCTAGGGTTCTTATCGTGAGGCACCAGAGATGAGTTGCAATTCAGATTTGAAAAGATGTTGAAGAACCTGAATTTACTTGCATGAATTTTTATATGGTTAATTTATTATTGTGATATTAATATTGGATATATTTGTTTTTCAAAAGGGCGCCAACCATGGTAGGGTATACAGCCACGGTTCTGTAGGATAAAGATCCAATAATGTTTAAAATTGCTAATCGGTGTGAATAAAACCGGATATCACCAAACGTTGTCCAGCCGGAATGTTGAGTCCAATGGGTCCCAAATCCAGGACAGGAAGCAGATAGGTCCTCCAGGGATGAAGTAGAACTTGTTCAATAGTAAAAAAAAAAAACCTCCTGTAATTGAAAAAAACTTCAATTACAGACAAATATTGAAACATTTGCAACGGGAAAGAATGATTTTAAACAAAATATCAGGTTTTGGCCACATGGTCTGACTGTAAATATGACAGAGGGCCACATACTAACTAGGTAAATGAATAAGCACATAGCTTTTAGTCTTTTGATTTGAAATTGGTTGAATAAATTTGATTTTTTAAGATTTGTGAAAAAGATGTTTTATTGAAATAAATTACAAAATTTCTCTCAAAAGGTTGATATAACGACCTACTTCTTACCTGTTGGTCAGACAGAAGGTTTCACTGTTAAAACTCGAAGAAAAAACTGGTAGGCCCACGCGGTATTGCGCGTCAGAAATATTTTCCAATCTCCAGGTCAAAATATATAAATCCTGTAAACGGAACGAACTCGTTATTACTAAAGCACAACACTAAACAAATCCTGAAGGCTTTTCGACAAAAAACTCACCAAACGAAAGTATAATTGAAATATAGATGCGATGCATCAGCGATTTCAAGGATGAAAGAAAGAAGTTTCTTTTTTACAAACACAGGTCGGAACGACAGGCTAACGTCCCATACAACGCATTCCACCACAGCTTACTGACAGTTCTATAACACAAGTCACAGACAAGAACAGACTAAAAATGAAATAAAATAAATAGACGTTTTTATACGTAACAAAATAAAACACAGGCGCGTTTTCTACGCAGTTTCATCGATATTAAAATTTTGATTAAACTACAATCAAGCAAATCATGCCACCGCTTTATCTTTGCCTAGACATATCAAAATTCCAGTAAAATAATTACTTCCATTGACACCAAAATGTTCGTGCTTGGTATTGATGCCAAGGATACTGGACACGTTTCTTCTGATATCGGTACTACCTAGGTATCTTTTACCTTACTCACCTAGGCATTGAAAATCTTTTCCTAAGCGATATAACAATGGTCCCACTGAAGACCAGAGTTGCAAGGGTGTATGTGCTTTTGGAGAGATTAATTTACATAGTTTTACAATAAATAATTCTTATTCTATATGAATCGTTTGAATACATAGCAGGCGACGACGTCGCCATGGCGTCTCGGTGAGGTAGGGCAAGAGCCCTGCCTCATCGACAAGAACAGCTTATGCTATGTGGCCTTTTTTATCGTCACATACTTAAGTTTTAACAGATAAAGAGAGAAGAGAAAAAAATAAAGATTTTTCTATTCTATTCTATTCTTAACAAGGCTATTTTATAAGAATTTGGGATTAATTAAACATCAATAAATAAGCTAGGTATAAACTTTTAAACGAGGCCACTTTTGTAATCATCTCTGAGAAAAGCAATAAAGAGATTGCTAGAAACCTTGAACTTATAGACAAGGATCTTTTATAGGTTGGTATAGTCTATCGCCGAGCTATTATTCCGTCCGATATTTACCTATTAGGTCCTGGCATGGTAAGCAAACTAGTTATAATTTTCAGTACCTAACCTATGAAAAAAACCTTCTACCCTTCTGCCCTTCTACCTACTTATTCTGACTTTAGTTATTTCAATTATTGGACTATGTAAATGTTTGTATGCTAAGCAGCAGAATCAGGAGATTCGAAACTACAGACCTACTGCTTAAAAGAATGAATGTGGTAAATTAGAATACGTACAACATATTTTGCTGGAATGTGTTCGAAATAATGCATTGAAATTAGTTTGTTTTTTAAGGCAATGCATGAATGTAGGTATGATTAATAGCATCTTGGCTTTACTCTTGTCGGGTCAAGCCAAGATGATTATAGAGCGGCAGAAATAAGTTTTGATATGAGATGTATTATTTATGTGTATTATACGGCAGTGTTGTCGCGAAGAGCCATTTTTTTCCTTATGTATTCTGCTCTTTGGCCATCTGTCTTTGTAGACAATATTTTTTTTCGTGTGGACTAAAATGCTGGTATAATCGTATGACGATTGCTGATAGCGTTACCGGGCTACCTTCGTAGACAATAATCCAATTTGATGTTTTTAAGTTTGGCGTTGTAAGAGAGTCTTCAGCGACTTCTCTCTCTCTTTATCAGAATCTCATTGTGAGGCCCTGGTTCATGTGCCTTAGTCTGGAGTATCTAGTCTGGAAAAAAAAGATGAATAAATGTATAAGGAATTAATCAATTTAACAAGCTAATAGGTAGGTAGAGTAGCAATCTATCAACACCATACATTGTAACGTAAATACGAATGCGGTCGAATACCGGTCCGTGGACACGTGACATGATTCTGATTCTGCTTTATCGCGCTAAACTGTATCAGGCACAGATAACGCACAGGGTGATAGTATTCTGATAGAACCGGTGGTCTAGTGGGAGCGACTCAGACTTACGATCCCAGATTGTTGGTTCTAATCCAGTAAACAAATGATTTTTTTCAATTTGAAAAGTGCAGTATCTTTTTGTAAGGAAACGTGAGGAAACCAGTTTTCTAGACGCAGCTAATGGGCTCTTAAAACTTGAGTAGGGTACCAAGATGTGTGAAAGAGGTTTACGTTAACTTATTTTTAAATTATACCGCCTACCTTTATTTTCTACCGGTATATAGGACTATTATTTAATCTGTGTTTCCACGTGTTTGGACGTACTCTGACTACCGCTTTTAGGCATCTGGAACCTTGAGTTGATACTTAGTATTAAGAGATGAGGGGATAAAATCGTGAAAGCTGTTTCTGAATTTTGTTTCTCAACTTTCTTGAAGTGACATTGCAAAGACAATTATGTTACCGGCACTCGACATCAACCTGTATCGGTAATCAGTGCCGCTGGTCCGACGGCGATCTGGGGCGCTCAAGTGCTGTAATGATTTGGAATGCACTTACATTGCATCATTGTGGACGGCAGCGGCTATAAGGACACCTAATGTTGGCACAATGGGCCCGGTAACATTTTTATAAACAAATAACATACATTAAGATACATTTGCGTTGTTGTGTTTCGGTTTGAAGAGTGTGGTTGCGGGGAAATTACAGGCACATGAGGCTTTATATCTATATACCTCAAATAGATGGTCGCAGGGCAGTGCATCGTAGGGCGTGTTACTATCGTGAGTGACTTACGAGGCAATACTTTGTTATAGGTGATGGTTACCATTTGGCATCAGGTGGGCCATCTGCTTGTTTCATCAGATAGTGGTATAAAAATAAGAAACAAATGTCTATACATCGAAAGAACTTTGTGAATCAGCGGTAGTTACAAAGTTACATGGCCAAAACTAATGTGGTTATTGTTCCTACAAAATTGAAAAATCTAATAGGTATGTGCAAAATATGTAAAAATTACAAAATTAATACTTATTATAACAGACATAGACAATCATTTATTTACTACTTAGCACACAACATACAAAACATGATAATGAAATATACATATAGAAATAAAAATACCTACATCATAACAATAGAAAACCAAAAGAGAAAAAAAAATATAAAAACAAAACAATGTCAAAAACATACATGTTTAAATATGAGGTATGCTACAGCAGCAAATGGGTCTAAAGCTCAGCATAATGACCACTTACCAGTAGACGCTGTTATTCAACATAGAATTTTGAAACATTCATAAACATAAAAAAAATATTTTAACGTCTACTATAATATGTAATTAATTCATAACACGAAACAACTCTAATCACAAAAAGACGTACTAAGAGTGAACAATTATTTTTTGGAAATTGCTTTATAAGTGTGTGCGTAAAGGGTTCTTCATAATTGATCGAGTGAGCGAAGCGAACGAAGATCTTAGTTTCAACTTGGGCGATTTGGCATTTTAGGTATGTATGTATGTATATATGTATGTATGTATGTATGTTTGTCTGGCGATAACTTTAGAACCGTTGATCCGATCTGCATGAAATTTGATATGTCGATAGCTTGTACTTGAGAAATTTACTGGTAAGTATATGAGTAAAATCGGATGAAGGGTTTTTGAGATATGGGGTTTTTTAAGAGGGCAAAAATAAAAAAAGTTACATAAAAAAATCAAGTTACATGTCATATGAAAGGGCTTTGTTTGGACATTCCAAAACAATTTTTACTTTTTTTTTGGGACGCTCGGTTTTCGAGATAAAATTTAAAAAGTTAAATTAAGATAACCAGCGATCCAAGAGCTCCCATCTCTAAGAGTTTCGTTGAAATCAATGTTTTTCTACTGGTCGGTCAGTTCCTTTGATTTTCCTTAATTTTTTTTCTTGAAATAATTTAAGGAGGTACTCAGTTCTCATAAAATGGTGACGACGACCAGGTCTGATGATGGAGCCAAGGTCTGTTCAACGGAACTCTTCAATAAAGAGGCCAATAGAGTTGAAACTTGGTAACCATACCAAGTTAGTAGGCGTTAGTCAGAAAAAAGTCCAAAGATAATGTTTGGACTTGCCTCTGACTACTACATGCTCAAAGTTTTGATGCGTTCGTCGGGTCGCATCACGAGATCTCAGTTCGGGGCGAACTACTAGTTTGATCGAGTGAGCGAAGCGAACGAAGATCTTTAGTTTCAACTTGGGCAATTTGACATTTTATGTATGTATGTATGTATGTATGTATGTATGTATGTTTGTCTGGCCATAACTTTCGAACCGTTGATCCGATCTGCATGAAATTTGATAAGTCGATAGCTTGTGCTTGAGAAATTTACTGGTAAGTATATGAGTAAAATCGGATGAAGGGTTATTAAGATAAGGGGTTTTTTAAGGGGGCAAAAAGAAAAAAAGGTACATAAAAAAATCAAGTTACATGTCATATGAAAGGGCTTTGTTTGGACATTCCAAAACAATTTTTTAATTTTTTCTGGAACGCTCGGTTTTTGAAATACAATAAAAAAGTTAAATTAAGATAACAAGCGATCCAAGAGCTCCCATCTCTAAGAGTTTCGTTGGCATCAAGGTTTTTCTACTGGTCAGCCAGTTACTTTGCTTTTTCTTATTTTTTTTTCTTGAAATATATTAAGGAGGTACTCAGTTCTCATAAAATGGTGACAACGACCAGGTCTGATGATGGAGCCAAGGTCTGTTCAACGGAACTCTTCAATAAATAGGCCAATAGAGTTGAAACTTGGTTACGGTACCAAGTTAGTAAGCGGTAGTCAGAAAAAAGTCCAAGCATAATGTTTGGACTTGCCTCTGACTACCACCTACTCAAAGTTTAGGTGCGTTCGTCGGATCGCATCACGAGATCTCAGTTCGGGGCGAACTACTAGTTATCTAATTTTAGAGTCATCATCAAACCGCTCATCCTCATCTCTTGGGGCTCGGTCGCGTGGAACTAGATTCACCTAAGTGATCAGAGATTTAATTGAATTGAAAACAATTAAATTGAAAACCTTTTGACTTTGACTTTGATTCCAAACAAATTGCAAACTCTGTACAATTGAAGAAAAAGAGTTGTTTGATCAGAGATTTCCTCTTCACGATTTTTACTAAACCGGAAAATCAAACGCCTTCCTTTCGTTCAATGAAAAACAATGATGAAGTTTCGACAAGAGGAAGCCAACTAATAGCGGTTATCCGCCATTTTCAAATCGGCAATCCGATGTTTTTATAATTCGAGCGAGCGAAGCGAACGAAGGTCTTAGCTACAAATAAAAAAAAACGCCTGAGGTTACGAAAAACGAAAAACAAAACTTACTACATGAAATTTCGAGAGCTGGAGAGGTGGCTTGGGAAAACTTATAAGTAACTGAGTCTTATCCGACAAGGGGATATTTATAATATAGGGTCACAAAAATATAAAAAGAATATATAATTATCAAGTGAATCCAAAACAATTTTTATTCTAAGAAACATAATAAAGTTTTGAATAACAATTTGTTTTGGTATAACTACGCACTTATTTACTCTTTTATTATCTTTGCTACCAGTAGGTAAGTTTTCTAAGATGTAAATATTTATAGTACCTTGTAAAGAAGTCCCGTTTTCGCTTTCTCTTTTAGCCTAGTTTTGAATGTAGATTCACTGTGTAAATTCCGGATCGTTGCAACGAAGAAAGACGTCTGAAGGACGAACGCAAACAGTCACTACAGGCTCCATCTGGCCTTCAATATCTGTGCTTCAATGCCCTTTGAACTACATCGATATACTTTATGTATTTTCTCGTAGCTATATGTACCTAGTAGGTTTATTGATTTGTATGCGTGCTGTAGATTATATTTGTAGATTGTAGAAATATGTAGATTTACAGTACCGATTTAAAGCATTGTAGGAATCACTATTTTTACTATAAAAATATAGCTAATAGAAAATCATAAATTGTCATCATTTATTTAATTATTAATGTGTTTTTTTTTAGTTTAACGCAGTAATAAATTCTAAAGTAAATATAAATACTAAGGCTAATTAATATTAAACTTGTGAATATACATAATATAGTGGAAAATAATGAGAGGTAGTTTGTGAAAACTTTAAAACTTTATGTAGATTTATTTATTTATTTATTCATAACAACAATAACATAACATTACAGTAAAAAACCAATGCGCTATGATATACAATTAATTTAACAACAAATTACGAATTAAAGTAGAAAATGAAGATAACATAAATTAATACTAATTAGATGATGATGACTAACTAGATGTAGATGTTTGTTCTAGTATCCGTAAATATTTTAATATAGTGTGAATAAACATTATATGTATTAAACTGTATTATGTCTGTCTCCCATTTATTCTTGTTACATAACTAGCCATCTGACTGGTGCCCAGTGTACCTATATACGTGTTTTGAAAGCTAAATGCCTTCAGAAGCCTGGAATGAAACGGCTCCTGAAACGGATATGCAAACAAATGCAAATGCATTGATCCAGATAATCTCGTGGCCTCATTTCCTCACATTTTCCGCGATTTCTACGAACACAAAGACTGTTTTCGTGATCAGACCTTTCATCTCGAATAACAGTGTAAATAAGTAAAAGCGTCGTGGGAAAGACCCAGGCGTAGAAGTCTCTCTCACGTTTGACTTTGTTGCTTCACCTACTGCCGCCACGCTTTTTGACCAAGCACCGGTACTTGATCCCCGTTACGTTACCTCACTAGTCTACTAACTAAATAGGTGCCTGCTTAATTTGGTTTGTTATCTCTTCTGGCATCACTGGATCATCATCATCTATTATTACCTCTATTATGATAAGATAAATAAATATTGGTGGACTTTCCACACAGCACTATCTAGCCCCAAACTAAGCCAAAGCTTGTGTTATGGGAACCAGATAGCTGATATAATACCTACATATAATATACTTTTTTTGGAAAAACATACTTATAATGTTATATAACCCAGACAGAGAAGAAACATCTATGTTCATCACAAACATGTTTGTTCTCGGTGGGGATCGAACCCATGGGCTACAGCGTAGAAGGCAGAGCTACTACCAATTTAGCTGTGAAGGCTGTCAAAATGAGCTTCTAGTTTACCACTTCAAGGCAGAGACCTTCCTTCTCTCCAGTCGCTTCTACTGTTGGCCAACAACACCACCAAAAAACCAAAACCAGCCCTTAGTTATGACGTTAGTGTAAGGCAAACTTTGTCTTTACTTTTATTGAACCAAGTGTGGTCAAGCGTATTTCTAGTCCCATAACTAAATTACAAGTATATTTCAATACAAGCATAATCAACCATAAAAGAGGCGAATTTGTTGTTTTTGAGTTCTAAAAATGTAAATTACCTACGGAACTTTGAATTTCACTTCACCTTAAGTCCTTACTGCCACCTTGGTGTTGAAAATTGCGTACTGAAACACACGTAGGCAATAAATTAAATCAGCAAGCAGTGACCCAATCGATCAAGTTTTTCACTCAATTAACTTTCGCTCTACATTTCAGTTCATGCGTGTAGGCATTTAATGTACCTATCTATTAAATACTACTCAGAAACCTTACCTACCTATATCATCTACACTAATATTATAAAGAGGAAAGATTTGTATTTTTTGTTGTTTTGTATGTAATGAATAGGCTCAAAAACTACTGGTCCGATTTCAAAAATTCTTTCACCATTAGAATGCTACATTATCCCTGAGTAACATAGGCTATATAATATTTTCAAAAAAGTCAGGGATCCTTACTAAAACTCCAATAATGTAACCCAAGGTGGAAAAAATTATCCTTACGTGCGCTGCGAAAACTATTGATGCTGGAACGAAATAATGTACTATGACTTTGCAGAACACGTCTTCATCTACAAAAAATGTCGCGACAGCATATGTCTAACTATTATAGTTCACAATAAGTATTCTTTTATTATAAAAATTTAATTGAAATGCCGCCCCTAGAAAAGGGTCTTTATTTGTACCTTGGTATTAATCCTTATCCAAATAAATCATTTCAGACATAATTAAGACGGTTTCAATACCTATAGATTACTTTTTAAATTTTTCAAATCGGACATTCCATTCAAAAGATATGACGAAATTAAAAATGTTAACGGGTCCACGGGTCACGCACGGGGTGCGATTTCACTCACTCAGGGAGAAGGGCGTGAAAATGTATTAAAATAAGTAAACGCGAGGCTCGAACCCACGGTCTAAGTTTATCCTAAAATGTTTTTAAAAAATGTATGACATGCGAAGCTGGGACAGGCCGCTAGTATTTTATAATAATATATCCATTTCTCAAATATAAATATTTTTCTACAACTATATTTTTTTTTCAAATAGTAACTATAGCCTCAAGTTATTTCTAAGCATCTATTTTATAAGCATCTTCCTCTATAAAAAGTTATGATTCAAGTTGGAATATTTTATTTACATAATTTAAAACATTCTTCTGCTCTCTAAATATACCTACTGCTATAGTAATAGCCATTAAATTCTGCTGGCACACAATAAACAAGACTTCAGTAACGGTACCAAAGCCAAAAAAATATCTTCTATTCGGCGATCATTCGATATTAAAGTTCATCGACACCGTGGTGCTCTAATAAAATTGCATTTTGTTATAAAGTGGCGTACTTCTTGATCTTATTGTTAGTGTCCGCTTTTATTGGAAACCATGCCATAATGCAACTAAGTAGAGTCTATTTTTTAACTTAGTTTCATTATATGCTCAAATTATCTAGATTTCCTCAAAGTAGGGTTGTCGCTTGGGTGTCTGCAGGCAGACAATACGTTGTGCCACACACAATGCAATGGTCGGTTTGGTCAAGTCTTTAAGAGGGTTTTTGCTTTTACAATTATTGCTAGTCTGTTGTAGGTGTGACAACACCATTCACTTTTTAAACAACACTTCGCATTGAAGAGTTCTTTTTTAGATTTAAAGATATTTATTCTCAAAAAAGACAGATTATAGTCACTTACATGAGAATAATACTAACAAGTAGGTAGATTTTGTCGTTCTAAACAGGGTAAACAATTTTGTACTCATCGAATGCACTCGTATGATTTATAATAGCTTACAGTCAAATGCTGTTTAAGTTTTAATTTAAATGCATGAAATGAGTTTACATTTTTTATAATAGACGGTAGTTTTTTCAATCCAGATACTTCAATCAGTTGCTTTTATGGCTCTCACAATCGAATAGGACGTCTACATCACCTACCAGTAATGTGGTAAGATATGACTAAGGTAACGCACCTAGTGATGGGAATCAGCTGGCACCAACATCTCCTAAATACATGTCACCAATGCTGCTGTCACCAATTCATTTGCCAAACTTGGTGCCTACGGCAAACGGTGAAACGAATTTGCATGATACTTTTATTTGACCATTTCGGAATGTTGTACCATAAAAATACAAAAATATTTATGCATAATAAAAGCGCGAGTATAAAATAAAATAGCAGCAATAGCATTCTTGACTTTTTTTATACTACTTTCTGATGAAACAAGCAGATGGCCCACCTGATGTTAAGTGGCAAGTAACCATCACCAACAATATTGCCTCGTAAGTCACGCACGATAGAAACGTGCCCTACGATGCACTGCCCTTTGTCAATGTACTTGAGGCATCATGTATGCCTCCTTTTTTTATTAAAACTAAATCAGGAGTTTCGAGTTATTTTTTTGCTATACTTACTTTACGCAATCGGCTTTTTTGAACTTATACCTAATATAATATGTCAAACTCGTACTTCGTGTTTCAAACTAGTTTAAAATTATATATAACTTTGTTTAACAGCTTGTTAATTTTACAGAAAATTATGTAAAGCAATTTATTGCCACGCCTAAATCTAACATTTGATTACCATAACAGGATCTAGAACGGCATCATTATTTGACATTTATTGCTGGCTCTGTAGCAACTGTACAAATTTACTAAAATAAGTTGAACATTTGCACAAATTATAAACGAACATTAAGCAGAACAAAAATTTCATAATTTTGAAGTGATAGTGAAATATAGCTTGTAAAAATAAAAGCACCAGTACATATTTCTGTGATAAAAGTTTAAAAAACTTGAAACCTAAATCTGAAGGTTGTCAAGAGATTTTATACAATTTATGCTCGTTCTTTTTATTTTATAACTACTACATACCTCTTCTTCGTCTTCTTCCTATATTTAAGAGCTTAGCTCTTGTCTGATCTGTCTCTTTCTAATGCAGTTTCCTCCAATTGAGTCTTTCCAATGCGGCCTCCTTGACTTCCTTATACCGCGTTCACACTCGGTAGCTCATATCCGTAGAAATGTGCAGGGACATGCGAGAATGTAAACAGGCCACTTCCATGTCCGCTCGTGTTGCCGCTCGCGTTGACTTTCGCGTTGCCCGCGCTCCCTAAATGTGAACACACGTTGGTGGCGACGCTGCCGCGGACATATGGCCGGCCACATTTCCGTCCACGCGAATGGCAGCGCGAATGTCTAAATGTAAACGCGCTATTATACGACATTACAGCGACCTTCTCTTTTATCTGGCTTACGTAACTTATTCTTGGCCTTCCTTTTCCTCGCTTTCCTTCAATATCTAGCCTAAGTTGTGATAAATAATAAACACACGTGTTTAAAAAAATATTCAAGCTGCTTCTAGTTACGCTTATTTTGCTTGAGCACAAGTATAATATAGCAACGTTATAAAGTTTCATGATATCAGATATTTTTTATAATGGGCTCAATAGTTTATCTAAGCGATTTATTACAGACAAAAAATATTTTAGGTTTCCGCTCCACACGTAATAATGAATGCAAAAAAAAACACAGCACTGTCTAGCTTCGAACTAAGCGAAGTTTGTCTATGGAAACCAAAAAGCTGATATTGTAATTAAATACTTTTACTTAATTAGTTGTAGGTAAATACAGAAGTCAAATATTAGAACGGATAAGGCAACTTAGGATTATGTACGTATTATGTTCCTTTTCAGCCAAATCTCAATCTGTAAATGTAAATCTAAAAGTCCCATTCCCATTTTTGTTTTGCGATAAGACGTCTGATTGCAAAACACACAGTAGATACTATGAACCCTTGCAATAAAACTGCACTTTGAATAATCGGATGTCCAACGAGCCTTCATCACAGAATACAGATAATATGTAGTGTGCCTTCATCATGGGACGGCACCTGCGCCTGCATTCCACAGTCCCGTTACTATGTGAGCCGTCTGTTTGTTTGTCTGTGCTCTATGAGCCGGCTTTTGTGAACGATATGCTTTTTATGAGACTATACAAAAGTGAGCAAAGCAAGACCAACGTGCTCCACAAATATAAGTACAGCTGTAGGTATCTAAGTAGTTTGTTATCAGTACGTATTGATAGTTTCAGAATAATGACTATGTCATGCATGTATTTTAATAGTTTGAAGTATAATGCTGTATGCTAAGAACTCTCTCTCTCTTGTCGTGCCACTAGTTTCTTTCGAAACAGTGTGGTGAAAGGATTTTAAGGCGAAGACAAGAGCTAATGTGACTCTCGCTCGCACGTTTCGACATGTTGAAAGATATAAAATCACTAAACTCATTTTTGAAAAATCGCAATCAACCATTTTGTGTGTTTGCTTTACTAGTTTTCGTACATAAGCAAACTTATAAGTAGGAAAACTTGTATCTATCACAATTAATTTTTTACTAAACTGTGTGCAATGTGATTGCACACAAAATGGTTGATTGCGATTTTTCGAAAATGAGTTTAGTGATTTTATATCTTTCAACATGTCGAAACGTGCGAGCGAGAAGTTGTTTGATAGTTGTCAGCCCCTTAAGTGCGCCTCACGAGGCTCCTTTCGAGCACTTGGCACATGTTATAGAACTTTTTAGGTTCCACGACATGCCGGTTTCCTCACGATGTTTTCCTTCACCGTTTGAGAGTACTGACATTGTGCACATAATTTTTTGAAATGAATGCTAAGAACGAATATAGGAACACTATTATCTCCAGCTGTTCTCTGTCTGACTATTACCAGACGAAGTAGGTACACTATAAAATTAAAAAGAAGTTAGAACGTCTGTCTAAAATTAAATAAATAAGCGTAAAATGTTAGCTTTGGTGAACAATTGCAGTGTTTTGCAGTATTTCTCGCTTATTTGTAAATCTCATCTCATTTAAAATTCTTTACCGATTTTTTGTTAAAGCACAATAGTACTAGTAGGTGCCTTGTAATGCGTATTTTTTTTTCTTTGTTAAAATAACCCCTCTTTGAGATGCGGTGCAACACTAGGTAACAGTGGTGGACAGCACTCTAGGAGGTGCTTGTTACCTCCCAATCAGGTGTGCAAGTACTTGAATGACAAAAACAAAAACAGAAATATGAATATCTGACGGATAGCGTCACTTTGACAGGGTAAAACCCGCTCAAGGAATGTCACTATGTCTAATCCCCGTAGGTACTTGCAATTTTGGTTTTTGCAATGTAATTCGTAACACGTACCTGGGTACGTGTTACGAATTAAGGAATTAAACGTACCTATTACGAATTAAACTCTTCGCCATAAAGCAGCGACGAATACGCATCTTATGGCGACGACAACATATTTTCCTACTCAAAAGTTTGCTTTAACTAGTTTTCGTACATAAGCAAACTTTTAAGTAGGAAAACTTGCATCGATTCAAATGAATTTTTTACTAAACTGTGTGCAATGTGATTGCACACAAAACGTTAGATTGCGATTTTTGGAAAATGAGTTCAACATGTCGAAGTGTGCGAGCGAGAGTCACATTAGCTCTTGTCTTCGCCTAAGACATGTAAGTAGGTAGTTGAGTTGCTAACAGATTATTTAGGTAGGTGTACAATCCGCAGTTTATGAGAACAGTCACCCTGCTGTAATTAGTATTCGTGAAGCTATTCTAGTTTTACTGCTTTACCAGATAATAAGACAACATTGGTGATGCACGATTCTCAGTCGCACGATTAAAATAATATTATGCATGAAATTATATTCTTTTAGCATGAATGACTGGTATTTAGTGAGTACTAATGATTATAATTATTTTTATTATTCTAGCCTGTATCGTCTCACTGCAGGGCAAAAGTCTCTTCCTTCCATAATTCTCGATCCTTGGCCACAGCGGGCCAGTCTTTTAAATGGCAATCGAGATATTAATTTATTCATTATTTATAGAATAAATTACATCTCGAGATGGATCTCGAGATGTATCTCCACACTTTGCTTACACTTTGATAAATATTGCTTAAAATTTGCCCCGTAACTGTTAGGTCCTTAGTAAGAGATGTCATGGGTGTAAGGGTGGTTTGTTTATATTTTTATAATAAGGTATCTATTATTATTGACATAAAAATAGCATCGCCTTTTCCAATGCATAAACGGTCGTCTTCCCCTTCTACGGGAACTGTATAGCACAGTGAAGGTCGACCACGATAGGATGATCTTTGAAACTTGCCTATTCCCTACAAAAGCTTAGCAAATAGAAACGCGACGGGGATTATTTTAGCCTGGTTCGATTAAATTGTTTGCAATATCAAATTACGTGGTTCAACAAAAAGTGGTGGCTTGGTAAATTGCTGCAATGCTACATTATTGCTGTTACGGCATAGTGCGGTCAATGGCACTCGAAGAATGACAAAAGGGTTTTTATTTACCGTTGCATTTGTTTCTTCTAAAGTCAAATTAAACGACTCATAGATGTTGTTGCCTGAAAAATGTTAGCAAATGAACATTTTGCGCGAAACAAAGTCACATGAGGGAATCGTCACATTGGTGATTGCCGAAACGTGCCCAAAGGCATTTGATAAAAAAAAACAATCTGCATTCCACCACATGTCACTATATCTTCGGAGTAAGAATACAGAGCGTGTCACTATTGCAGCACGAACGGATATGAACAACGCAAAATATCTGAACATCAGAAATTTTTGATCCAATTTGATAATCATACTAATGAAAAAAATTATTAATGGCATTATCATTTTATTGGGTTCATTTTATTTTTCTACCCCGGTCCTGATAATTTTTCAGGAGAAATATCCTATATATTACAAGACTACTAACTATATTGTTTTAAACTTCATCCCGATCGGTTCAGCGGTTAGGGCTTAATTGTGTCACAAACATTAAAACATCTTCACTCTGGCATTTATATATTAGTTCCTACTAAGTAAGTAGGATTAGTATGATAGTTAAAATTTTAACATTGATTGTGGCGCATGGTATATCTCACTTAGCGGTCGGCACGTATTATGATGCCATGACTTTATCAATTCCATATTTTTTTCTGTACTACGAAATGTCCCGTCCAGGCCCGCATCCTGTAGGACTGATGGTAATCACCTCGGGTGTTAGATTACATCGTTAGGACACGCTTCGATACGATACTGCTAAGCGTTGAACTCATGATTCTCATTATGACGGGGATCATTCCACAAGGACTTATGAATGTCATCAAAAATTCTAGGTGCTTTTATTTTTATTATAAAGCCTAAATTTTATTAGAGCAATACTGATATTCATAAATATAAACTGAAAATATAACTGTGGAAAGCACACTTTATACTGGTTGCTGGTGGAACGAGCATAGCCCACCTGATGTTAAGTGGTATTGCCTTACAAGTCACGCACGATATGAACGTACCCTATGATGCACTGCCCTACGTGCAACAGGCAATCTCACCCTTCAAACCAACACACCGTTGCTTTATTTTTTTATTACAGCATTTATTAATTTGTCCCTATTTTTAATTTATTACTTAAACTATCCGAAAACCAAAAACCCGTTGGCAAATTGGTTCATTACGTAAACTTTTGTTATTTCTTTTCCAAAACTCTTCCATTTCGTTAACGAGTGTCGGAAACATTATTCGTTATCGGCCGATAACATTTCTTATGCATTTTTTGTTAATTTCAATTTCCTGGCAACGTTTGTAATATGAAATCTTTTTTATTTACAGGTAAGTTTTGGTATGAGAATTTTCGAATTTCAAACTGGATTGGTTCGGATGACTTTGTCGAAGGACGCGCTAAACGGCCTTGTTTTGGTAAGTATGATTAAAAATTCAGGGTTCATTAAGATTTCTTCGAATGTGCATTGCAAGGCCGGTTACCAAATTGCCTGTAATTTCAATGGCAACCACACCCTTGAAACTGAAAGACTGCAAAGCTGCTTGGCGGCAGAAATAGGCGTGGTGGTAATACTTCCACAGACGAGCCCTTCTTAAAGAGCTCTATTACTACTCTTAAAAATCTTCTTCGATTTTAAGGATACTGGTCCATTTACTGTCACAGATTCAATACATTTCACACATTTACGTCTCAGAGTGACGGACGCAGTGCATATAGGTTCTCGGTGGACGGGCTCTGTGAGATACTGTGGTTTTTATACGCAGAAGTAACCGCTCAATATCAGGTATCAGCATGTTCCGTCACTTTTTTCTTGACATTGTATTGGTAGAGTAACTGCAGTAAGCGTGGCCTGTTTATGGTCAATTTTTTAATTCGTTGTTTTTGTCATTTTCATTTTGTCCTGAACCCTTCTGTCCTGAACATTTCTGTTGTTCTGTAGACGAATTCAAATTTCTGGGACTTTTCTCGCAAGATTGCTTACGGCTGTCCAAAATAATCCCTCTAAAATGATTATGAGGTAAGCGCTAAAAGTTGTGTAAATAAACAAATATCGATAGGTAGTTAGTTGGTCTAACACGAGCGAGGCGTTTCTGAGGTCGATGATCTCTGAAATTCTATTTCCACGCTAAGACATGTCAATAACACTTTATAGGCTTCTTACTGGGTACTTATAACTAGTATTTCTTTGCTTTTCGTTTATTTCGTAAACAGGAAAATTTCCTATCGAAGAACTTACATACAGATTATGACCAAATGGAACGACCAAGTTTCCTTTGATCATTCACAAGTGCTAGAATAAATAAACAAGTCTACGGTATCTTTTAATTATAATCGCTCTTGTAATCGTTCTTACTATCAGGAATACAACTCTGATATTGATTAGCACGCGGAAATATACAAAAACACAGCTAACAGGATAAACCCCTTTCAAAAGATGTTTCCGAATGTGATAAGATAGGTAAAATATTGCGTATGTACTAAAGTAACAATTAAATTTAAAAATAAAGAATATAATATTTTGTATTCGACACACAATGTATTTTTGTATATGACATAAATATACATCTATATATATATAAATGTTATGTTGGTTTGTGTACGCTTCAAAAACTCAAAAAGTTCTGCACCGATCGAGCTGAAATTTTAGCATGATATATAATCCGCATCAAAGATTGTTTTTATCCCATTCAATCACAATGTGCCACAGCGAAGCGTGGCAGGGGACAGCTAGTAAATAATAAATATCTAGAAGCTAGTCATATTATTATTATGAACTTCGCAATTACTATTATCGCCCACGTGGGCTCTATAATATGTGCCTAGAGCATCATTCCTTCGTAGATACTAAAGTCTACAACTACGAAAACATCCAACGCATTACGTATAAAAGCAATAAAAAGGTACTTGCTTAATGAAATGCTAACTCACAAAGATTTTATAATGTTCCAAAACTTTTTTTTCATATTTTCGTGTTTTACCAAGGAGATTTTCGGTACGGTAATATTTTTCGGTATTTCGGTATATTTGGGTAACTACAGATATCGCAATTCGGTTGTTCAGTTCCTGGCCCCATTCTTCTTCTCGTATCACTAATTCTTTCGAAACAGTGTGGCGAAAGGATTTTCAGTTAGCCTCTAAGAGGCAACTTTCAAGCACTTGACACATGATTTAGAATATTTTAGGTTCAAAGACATTCCGGTTTCCTCGCGTTGTTTTCCTTCACCGTTTGAGAGTACTAACACTGTGCACATACCACACAATATCCATTTATATATTACTAGCTGATGCCCGCGACTTCGTCTGCGCAGGATTAGTATTTCGAGTAGCTTATATTAGCGTGGTGTAGTACAAATGTGTAACTCTAGCGGTTTTGGCAGCACACGCCAGAATAGCTCGCAGATAGTAGATTTTTTCCTACTTACTTGACACTTATCGTCATATTTTGGACAATTTACACAATATATTTATAAATTGTAGCCTATGTGTTATTCTGATGTATAAGCTATATTATTGTAAAGTTTCATTAAAATCCATTCAGTAGTTTTTACGTAAAAGACTAACAAACATCCATCTATCCATACTTACAAACTTTCGCGTTTATAATATTAGTAGGATCTCGTAGCTCAAACCTCCAACGTTAAAGGTTCTTACGCGTAGTCTACAAAATCAGCTGCAAAACAAATCATTACAGGATCTAGGATGCTGACGCACGTTATGATAATACCTATAAATATTCCTCGAACAGTGTACAGTCGCTTACATTAAGAAGGACAGGTCCATTCCATAGTTATCCAATTTTTTTTTGTTAGATTTTTCATTACTTTTGAATCACGTTTTATAGATCTACAAGATGTTAAAAACAAAAGAAATGACACATTAATTGTGTGCCGTAAAGAATATTAACCCAAGTGACCATGAATGAAAAAAACGACCACAGTGCGTTTTCAATTTGGCATTCTGTAATACATTCCCATCACTAGCGCCACGCATGTGAATGTTTTGGCGAATGGGAATGCCTACGTGAATAACGCGAAGCTTGTGATCTTAGTGAGCGCGGATCCACTAGGTGAAATTCCCGGGTTTTGTTGTTTAGAGTATCGACATCCAGTTTA
Organism: Chloroclysta siterata; assembly: GCA_932294275.1. NCBI lineage: Eukaryota > Metazoa > Arthropoda > Insecta > Lepidoptera > Geometridae > Chloroclysta > Chloroclysta siterata. The sequence continues at coordinate 8,872,275 of OW028588.1, forward strand.
CCAAACGTAAAAACAAAAGTATAGTTTTGTTAAAATAATGAAGTGTAACCATGTCAGTGCAGGTGATTGTACCTACATGGTATTATCAGCACGTGTTGGGGCACGGATCTAGAATAATATATTTTTAAACGGAATCCTTGTTTACCTCGTTTATGGACTCGTTCAGCAACATTAATACTAAAACAGTATTTGGTTGAACATGTACTTACAAAGTTATCCTTATATATACCAGATAAGGAAATCAGTTGAATATTCTTCTACATACAAATAGAAATAGGCATACATTGAATTATAATTTTGATAAATATTAACATTGAAATAAAATTCATATGGCTACTATCTACCAAACAAAACAAGATCCATAAAAATCAATTTATAATTGTCGGAGTAATCGCGTAATAAACATACACAAAAAACATACAATCGAATCAAGAACCTCCTCCTTTTGAAGTTAGTTAAAAATAGATACACAATATAACATTAAAATTTGATAGATGGAGAAGACCAAATCATACAAGTACCACACAAAAAGTTGGAAAACTTTGCATTTAAGGAAAATGTATGCCAAAGTTGTTTTCCAATGTTGCAAAACGATTATCAAATGTACTGATTTGACTTGTTTTTGTGAAACACTAAATTATCTTCATACGGGTGACGATCCAATGCGGGCGACATTCTTTAGCTGAAATTCAGGACGGGACGATATTACTTACCTATGAAATGAGTTAGGTAGGTATATAAAGTTCTGTAAAAGACAACCCGTACTATACAGATAAAAATCTTATAGCACATAATCTTCCTGCCCTTATCCCAAAAGTGGGGTCGGCACAACAGGATTTCTTCGTCCACTTTTTTCTATAATTCTTTATAAATAAATATATATTTGTGGACATTCCATACAGTATATATATTATTATATATAATGCTTACTTAATATATATTAAGTAAGTATTTCTACATCTCTTAACGAAATATAGCCAAAACCGGCTTTAATTTTTTTTGCCAAAAATCCTTAAATAAGTACTTCAGAAATTAGTTAATAGTTTTGTATTAGGTAAGTAGGTACGCTACAATCTTGATTATTCTACGGAACTCATCAAAAAAAATTCATCTATATTACGAAAGTATAGGACATACTCCTTTAATAAAATAGTCAAACACTATTTTTGAGGAACTCTCTCGAACCGATAGTTAGACATCGAAAAGGCTATGTTATTTGTAAGGTGACGTAACCTGATAGTGAAAGAACCTTGAAAAAGAACTCTACTCCGCAGTTCAACAGACGCCGAGGTGAACAACCCCTTTTGGCACAACCTGTTTAGTAATGTGGTTTGATAGCGTTTTTACGACGAATAGACAAAGTTTTATCGGGATATTCAAATGGCTTTAATCTTGTCCTATGGTATGGCAACAGGTTGGCGTCGTTCATCGAACATTCTCTTATTAACAATTCTAAGGTGCTATAACTCATAGCGTTAAAGAGTTGAAAACCATCCATCACCAATACCAGTTCGAGTTTTGTTTTTCGTATTGCGTGGTCGGATTTTGTAGAGAAACACCCATATCGGACGTGCTCTCTCCATACTAAAACTAATATACCAATCCATCCAAAGAAAACCCGGGCTTGCATTACCCACAGAAAACTGAATACTAAAAATGAAAAAAGAAACGACTACATGTGAAAAACGGACGTGAAGTGGATATCATTGTCTCATCACTCGTAAAGATTATCATATTTATATGGGCACAATCATTCTAAAAAATACTTTCCATTAGGTTATTTTTACTGGGATTGATCCGAATATATTGTTGTCAACAAACTGTTTCGAAACGAATTATTCAAAATCCGTAAAAACTGAACTGTATTTCTCAAGAACTTATGTTTTGTCAGTAGAGCCACAAACTATAATAACATTGTTAAACAAGTAACAAAAAAGTATTCAGCCAATTGTTGCTCGTTATGAATTAGGTCGACAGGCAATAGTGCGTGAAGAGTCGCCGGAAAGTACCTATAGGGAAATTCTGGGTTTCAACACCGACACAATACAGACACACAGGTACATGCCTCAGCATCGTTCGCCACGCTTTCGTGCTTTGAGAGCTGAGACACAGAGCTAGCAGTTGATAGCAAAACACGAATGACACGTTTACAAAAACGTAATTCAGCGAGTATTAACAGCTCGAAAAAGAAATTAATTCATGTATTGTTCCATTTGTTTGAGCGTGCAAATAGTTTGATTACAATACAAGTGAAGTGGCCAACTAACAAGTTTTCTTACCAAAACATATTACTTACGAAAAATAGATTTTTTTTTTGTAGTTAAAACTCCATTCAATGTTTTTTAATATTCTCTCTCTCTCTCTTGTCGTGCCACTAGTTTCTTTCGTAACAGTGTGGTGAAAGGATTCTAAGTGCGCCTCAAGAGGCTCCTTTCGAGCACTTGACACATGTTTTGGAACTTTTTAGGTTCTACAACTTGCCGGTTTACTCACGATGTTTTCCTTCACCGTTTGAGAGTACTGGCATTGTTTATTTTTAATATTATAACGCACGGTACATATCCTCTCAGATTTTTTTGGTACCAAGTACGAACTTCAGATTCTTTGAGGACATGTAAGGAGGGTCAGAGCTACGTCCAAACATTACATTTGGCAATATTGTATATCAACCCTATGCACTAAACCTACTAGTTAGTATTAAATAATAATTTAAAAAAAGGCCTGCCCTTTTCTAACAAAATACATATCATTTACGCATTTTTGCTAACTCTTTGTTTAGGCAAGTATAAATAGTGTCTATGTGTATTATTCACACTATCAATAACATTTTATGTGCACACCCGACTCTGCAAAGAAATCAATTAAAAAGAGTCTCTTTGCACGAAGTAATAAAAGTGCAATTCGGATGATCCGTGAATGAAAACTTTCACATCAATCATACATCTAACTGCCAAGTGCCATTGATTTTATAGACATGATATTTTTTAAAGAAAATATTTATATATTTTATAGACATCATGCAATGTGGATGTATGTAGTTTAACACTTTACCAAATAAATTACGACAAGCTGACAACTCGACGCGCCAACTAAGTATGATTTATTAACATAAATGACTCCTATAATGATTTATAATTATTGTTATTGAATAGCATACCTATCTATTTTATACATACTTACATGAATTATAAATTATAACCCATTATTTCAGACCATTATCGCTTTATATCAAACACGCCGAAGGTTTTGGTGATAAATACTCGTCTAGACTTTACTGCCATAAATTAGGTAGGTACTTTCGAGATATTCATAGGACGTGTAGGTCATAACTTCCAATAATTGACTTCGTAGTTTTTAGGGTACGATACTGGTTACTGGACCATTAAGTACTTGATAGTAAGCAAAATGTATTTTACTTTAAAAACTTCGGAGTATATAGTAGTATATATACCTACTACTGTATGTATTAACCGTCAGCACGTATTTAAAAACTACCCTGAAAAAAAACTAACTCGGTTCGTTGGATCTACGCGGCCACATACAGTGGATTATATATCTTTTATACCTTATATATCAATAAAATATTGATAGTTAGACATAATAATATGTATTGCCCAAAAACCTGCAAAGCGATCAGTTGTAGACGTCTAGCGGTCACCCAACTATAAGTTTAGGCCGAAAGTTCTTTAATCCAGCTGGCTTAGAAATAGCAGGTAAGCCTCGAGGGTTCCAAGGCGCATAAATCGTGATGTTCTTTTAAATATTTATTGCAAACTCGTAACTTTGATATCGCAAATGCATTCATAAACTTACAGAGAAAACAACTGATAAGAAATTGAAATTTTCACACTAGCGTTTCTAGTTTCAATGCTGCTTTATCGAAGGCAATTTGTTATGTTCATGCTTAATAATTAAATTCACTCTTTATTCTACGACGATAGTAAAAACTCCCGCATAAATGTGTAAAAACACACAAATCAAATCAAATTACATTTATTCAGGTTTGATATCTTCTTTGATTCCTTCAGATTTTTCAGTTGAAGTTTTTTCTCTACTGTAATGTTTATACTCATGTAAACCAACTGGCGAAATTTTATCAAGGGCAAGATAAATTAAGTACATTAATAAAAGTTCATAATGTTTCATAATTGGTGAGAAATATGGAACGAAACTCTTATGAATATACATATACAAGGTGTTCCATAAGTTGTGTATATAAACTTCAGGGGGCTAAAGTACCCATCAATATGAACAACTTTTTCTAAGGAACCAACACTGTGAACGCGAAACAAAAAACAGCTGTTTCATACATTTTAGCCTGGTAGGTATTGAACTTTTGTATGAAACAGCTGTTTTTTTTTCGCGTTCACAGTGTTGGTTCCTTAGAAAAAGTTGTTCATATTGATGAGTACTTTAGCCCCCTGAAGTTTATATACACAACTTATGGAACACCTTGTATACATAGCTATTTATTTTTACTTCTTCTCTACATATCTTTTATACCTTATACTATCTGTAAAGTAAAATAATAATTAGAATTAATAATAAAAATTAAATAAAATACATAATAACTATTATTTTAATTACTAACCTGCAAAATTTCTCTAGCTTGCTCTAGTTAGTCTGTCTGTACAAGCCGTATGAATGAGGACTTTAAATGAGTATTTTTGAAAGTAATAAATCAACAGACTGATGCAGGTTTGTTCCCACGAGTCGGATCAGTATCTTATCAGAGACAATGCCGATACGATCTGCTCAGTGGACGGCAACGGCCGCGGACACATCATAACATCCGCATCGCGTGTGCACCGCTCATTCAGATAATATACCTGATTTCTAATATTACTGCTAGAGGTTATTTTTTATTGCGAACTAGCAGCCGCCCGCGTCTTCGCACGTTGCATGATTGCTAATACTGCGTTTACATTTAGACATTAGCGCTGCCATTCGCGTGGACGGAAATGTTGCCGGCTGTATGTCCGCGGCAGCGTCGCCGGCAATGTGTGTTCACATTTAGCCCGGACATTGGGGGGCGCGGGCAACGCGAACGTCAACGCGAGCGGACATGGAAGTGGCCTGGGGCATTATTCTCTATGACATAGGAGATTCCGTGCCATAACCGTGTGACGTCACAGCGTGGTCTAAACGCAAACGCGATTCATAAACCAAAAAATGTACTAAGAATAACAACTAGGAATGACAACTAAGTCATAGGGAATCTGTGTAACGCGATTGCATTGGCAATAGAGAATAATGCCCCTGTTTACATTCTTGCATAGCCCAAGTCCCTGCCGATGTCTCTGCACATTTCCACGTGCATGAGCTGAGTGTTAACGGGGTACATCAATACGAGTATATGTAATGGTGATAGATGTAAATATGTTAGGTTATTTCTGTTTTTCTTCCTCGAATTTCGACTAAAATCACACCTATCAGTAGTTTTGGCTGGCTTGACCCGTTCGACCTTTGATATACCTACTGAAGTGACTACTAATGCAAATTATCCATCAACGCTATACAATACAAACACTCTTCAATATGCGAAACGAATTTCGTAGAAGCCCAATTCGTTGAAATTTTAGGTTATTTCAATGAAAGTATTTATATTTTTATTGAGTTATCAAATAAATATTTACGAGCTTTTTTTTATACAACTAGCTGATGGAACAAACAGATGGCCTACCTGATGTTAAGTGGTAACCATCACCTATAACAAAGCATTGTCTCGTAAGTCACGCACGATAGGAACGTGTCCAACGATGCACTGCCCTGCGTCCATCAACTTGAGGCATACAGATGTTAAGCCTCAAGTGCCTGTAATTTCACCGGCAACCACACTCTTCGAACGCAACACACAACGCTTCACTGAAAAAAATATCGTTTACAAAATTATGAAATGTAGGCAACAGTTATTGCTGGCAACTATACCGACATAAATTATAGCAGGAAAACTCGACAGTGAGCGGCTGAGTGCCATCAATCGATATCGTAAGAAACATTTGACACAACAATGAGTTATAATTAATGGGAATGGCTCTGAGTTAATTATATTGTAATCACAGTTCTTCAAATGATTTCATTTTGATTGATTTCCAAGGAAAAGCAACGCATTGTCCATATTTTTTTAGAGCATAGGTTAATTAATTATTACTATTATTATTTTTATTTGAACATATAATAATTATCTAATATGTGTTAAATTCGTCCTAAAATAGTTTTAGGAGAAAAAGGCAGATAAAATAATGATAATATAATTTTGGTGCATTTATTTGACTGGTCTCACATCTCAGTTGGTAGTAGCTCTACCTTCTGCGCTGTAGGTTGTGAGTTCGATACTTCGGTTTCCATAAAGGGCAAATATTTTTGTTGTAAATAAATATTTGCCCTGAAGTAGGCCCTTAGTAAGCGGTTCGTTTTGTGTATTCTATTCTTAAGATGTATTTACCAAATTATTTAAGTATTTCATCAATTTTCTGGTTTCTGTAGTACATGATTTTCTTATAGTGCTATACATAGCGCTGTGTAAAATATCATCAGCATCATAAACAGCTCGCAATAACCCACTGCTGGTCATAGGCCACCTCCATCCAGAAGTAAAATCTCGTTTAAAAAATGTCTATGAATATAATATATTTATTTTATAAAAATGTGGTTTCCATAAGTAATCTACACTAATATTATAAAGAGGAAAGATTTGTATTTTTGTATGTAACGAATAGGCTCAAAAACTACTGGTCCGATTTCAAAAATTCTTTCACCATTAGAATGCTACATTATCCCTGAGTAACATAGGCTATATTATATTTTCAAAAAATCAGGGATCCTTAATGTAACCCAAGGTGGAAAACAAAAACCTTACATCGCGTGCGCTGCGAAAACTATTGCTGATAGAACGAAATAATGTGCTACGATTTTGTAGAACACGTCATTATCTACAAAAAATTTCGCAACAGCATATGTCTAACTATTATAGTTATGTCACAATAAGTGTTCTTTTATTATAAAAATTTTATGGAAAAGCCGCCGCTAGAAAAGGGTCTTTATTTGTACCTTGGTATTAATCCTTATCCAAATAAATCATTTCATAATTAAGACGGTCTCAATACCTATAGATTACTTCTTAAATTTTTCAAATCGGACATTCCATTCAAAAGATATGACGAAATTAAAAATGTTAACGGGTCCACGGGTCACGCACGGGGTGCGATTTCAAGGAGAAGGGCGTGTAAATGTATGAAATAAGTTGACACGAGACTCGAACCTACGCTCTAAGTTTATCCTAAAATGTTCAGAAAATGTATATCCACCCATGCGAAGCTGGGACAGGCTGCTAGTAAATAATAAATGAATAAATATTGGTGGACATTCCACACAGCACTATCTCGCCCCAAACTAAGCCAAAGCTTGTGTATGGGAACCAGATAGCTGATATACTACTTATATATTTTTTTTTGTAAATACATAGGTACTTACTTATAATATTATATAACATCTATGTTCATCACACAAATGTTTGTTCTCGGTGGGGATCGAACCCACGGCCCACGGCCTACGGCTCAGAAGGCAGAGGAAAACACTAAAGAACTAATAAAAAGTTATATGTATTTATTTATTTTAATTGCTACTTCGACCACAACATTTCTTCAAAGCGCACAAATCTACCGTTTCGGAATGCATGATGTTTGCATAATACCTACATATGCATGTCCATAGGGTAATTTCGAGTAGCTATTGCATTGTTGGACGTTCACCAAAACATTCTGCCAATTATTGCGAACCCTTCCACACATGGCCCATTACATTATCTCCCTAGAGCTTCGCTTGTTGCCTAACACGATTTCTATGTGACGAAACGATTACTGTGCTCTAATAGAACTAGATATCTTTATTCGATCGATCACTCGGTCCATAATCGATTGTTTTGTTCGTGTTGCTGCAATTACCTTCTCGGCACGCAGTGATGATAACTTTCTATGCTTGTACCTAAGCGATATCCTAGAGATAAGCTGATCAGCACTACTGAAAGTAGTAGGAATAACTTAGAGAAACAGAAACAGATTAACGACTTTCATCCCGATTCTTATACATATCGTCCACGACTTCGAACCCTAGGAGAGCACTGGTGGTCTAGTAGTAGCAGCCCCGCCTTCCGGTCATGGGTTCGAAACCAGTCGTGTACCAATGAGTTTTACTGTTCAAAAATTTTAGTGCACAGTTCCAGAACTCTCAAACGGTGAAGGAAAACATTGTGAGGACGGTTTCCTCACAATATGTCGTAGAACCTAAAAAGTTCTATAACATGTGTCAAGTGCTCGAAATGAGCCTCTTGAGGCGCACTTAAAATCCTTTCACCACACTGTTTCGAAAGATACTAGTGACACGACAAGAAGTAGAGAACCCTAGAATGAAAGTATCCCTTGAAAGTCGTAGACGATAGTTACCCTTTGGCACATACCCAAAATATTGCTGAAATTAGTACTCTGTACGTGAGAGGTTGCAAGCCCATAGCCGCTGCTAGATTAAGAACTGGTTCCTCACGATGTTTCCATAATAATTTGTGAGCACTTAAAACAATGCCTTAATATAAATATTCCCTGGTGACAAGTTATGTATATAAAAGTCTTCCATTGTGGATGCTTTATCAAACTACCGAATCGGAAAACATTAATAAAACCTTGAGAGGGGCCTCGTAATGGCCATGTTTGTCAAAACCAACTTAACATTATAATTTTTCTCAACCACGTCCTTGAATATCGAGAGATCATCGACATATTTTATACTGTTTGTTTATTCTGTGGCACCGTGTGCGAAACCCAAAGTTCCTTGAAGCCTTTAATAAAATATTGTTTACTAAGATTTATAAACCGGCTCCGTATTTTATCTAATTGGATTTTTATAAAGCAGAAGAGTCCTTCCAGAAACATTTTAGAAAACAAAATGAAATTTAAATACTTTACCTTTTTCTGTTTAACTAATTACGTGAATACCCAAAACCTTATGTAATTTGCTACGTTTTCGTATACTGTCATTATATTCCAGTGAGACAGTACATTCTTTTTAGTTTTGTATACCTACCTAAAAAGTTGAAATTTAACCCTACTGGGTTAAATTCTGGCAAAAGTAGCTCGGTGCAACTGAACGTGCACTACCGTGACTGACATGTTAAATCAACGTTCTCTTGTGAAAGTCGATTTCTTTTGGAGCGCCCAATTTCCAGTCTCTTCGGACTGATGCAGATTATTTGAATCCAAACATTTTACTCACCGACATCATATCTAAATAAATGGTTGAAACAAACCGAAGTTTTATTTTTAAGCAATCCATCAAGAACAGACCAGTAAGTATGTAGCTACCTAAAATGTTTCGCATCCCAGATGGGATGAACAACCGGATTTTGCTCTGTACCACTATTTTCAGGGGTAGACAGGAAAAAATATATTTATTGTCACCTAAGTTAATTGTAAAATGATGAACGAAGTTTTGTATTGGCATTTTGAATTACACTGCGTGGCATGTGCGGTAACGAAGAGACTGGGCGGAGTGGTAGATATCCACGTTTTCGCGTAATGTAACTCGAAATTATTAAACTGAAATTAAGCTCGGCGCTTTGAAGCCCTTAAAGCAAATGCTGAGTGGTGGCCTTTTTGTCGTCACATAACTTGTAACAGCTCCTTTGTATAATAGCTTAAGAGCTATTATACAAAGTCTTTATTTGTCTCCTAAGGGAAACAAATAAAGACTTTTCATAAGTTAATGTACTAATACAAATCTTTGTTTTTCGTTTTGCATATAAGGTGCCTCCCATATCGGGGTGGGTAAGTAACAACTAGCAGAAACTACTCAGCGTTAAGTTAAAACGCTTTCCTTGCAATAATTTGGCAAGGAATATTTTGGATTCCCCCCTCTTTCCATTGGTGTACGGGATTTTGGCAGAGGTTTCCTCCTATAATCAAAGTCAAAAGGTATTCATTCAGTTGAATCACAAGGATCACTTAGAAAAGCCTTAAAGGTATGTGAATCTAGGTGCCAGTTCCACGCGACCAAGCCTAGAAGAACACCCTTACCTTTTTCTGTTATACTTACGCTTCACTAAATTCGATTGGCACTATTCTGGAGCTTCAATATTATATTATAAAACATTGTAACAAGGATCATACAAAAGAGCGGTAGGTACCAAGCCGTAAGTTTGTTGCCTGTTCTTCTAGGCTTTGGTCGCGTGGAACTGGCACATAGAGCCACCTAGCTTTAAGACGTTTCAAAGTGATCCTTGTGATTTTATTGAATAAATAACTTTTGACTTTGACTTTGACTTTGACTAACAGGAGGCCCAGAATCCCACTAGTGATTAGAGCTTGCTTGGCCTGTAGCTGTGTACACGGGTCGAGCATGGTAAAATCGCAAGACAGCTGCACCAGACATGCCCTAACAAAACTGATACGAATCAATAATCTGTTGTTGAAGCCACAGAAGCTAAAACTATCTAGTGCAATTCTGGTATCGCCATAAGCTGAAGTTAATCTTATCTTTATATTGGTTAAAGGTATGCCTGAATTACACAGGTACACTGAATTTTTATGGTCTTTAGCTTCTAATCTTATTACTATACGTAGTGCTACTTATTTAGGTATATACTGTAGTATTACGAAGGTATTATGTGGTAGGTGCCTAAATATTTGTACCTGGGAATAATGATTATGATTATTTCTTCATGTCATGTCACTAGTTATTTGGAAACACTGTGGTGTAAGGATTTTAAGTGAGCCCCAAAGAGGCTCCTTTCGAGCACTTTTTTTTAGGTTCTAAAAGGTACGACATGCAGGTTTTCTAACGATGAATTCCTTCACCGTTTGTGCACGGCACTGCCCTACATTTTTTGAACACATAAACTTATTGACCATTGCATGATCAGTTTTGAATACACGACCTTACGATCGGAAGGCGAGGCCGCTACCACTAGACCACCAGTGCTCGTGCATTATGATTATGATTCCAGACGTGAATACATAAACACATCGTCATATCATACATCATATATTTTGGTAAATTATACAGTTATTAATAATGTAGGTGACTGTACTTTAGTTTGGCTACTCAGCTCTTTCGAAATGGTTCATTGCTAGTTCGATGCCTATACTTGAGATGCTATTTTTGCAATGTTTGCAAAAATTTTAAATGCAAAAATATTTGTTTGCAAAAAATAGTGAAAGTGGGTTATAAAAACATGCATTGGCAAGCAAATAAAACCCTTGCGCAATAAAAATTATAAAAATTGACAAAATTAAATACTGCACATTACATATAAATTGCGAGTTTTATGTAACAGTTACTTTTTCGGGACCATTCTTTTTTGTATGTTTTGTTTAATCTGTTTAATAAATGATTCTGTATTTCATTTTACTACTTTTATTTACTGTATTTAACTACTATTTACTTTTATTTTTACTATTTACTTTTGTATTTACTTTTATTTAATGTATTTACATTTTATTTACTTTATTTCATGTTTCATAATAAGTCATACAAAATAGCAGCACCTACAATAGTACCTATAGGCAGTAATAATGTTTACTCATGGAAACTTCCCATGCACACTCCATACATGATAGCCGATACCATAGAAAGAACCAGTAAGCCGACATGTCTTTTTTTTGTTGTAATGGGGTCCATAAAGGCAGGAATGCTGACGGGGTGGCACTCCGAAGGCCGACTGGCCGCACCTGCTCGGTACACTTTAATAAGTACCTGAGCCCAGTAGCTTTAGTCCAGTCAATAAAGCAGTTATAGAGTGTGTGAGCAGGCACCTAACCGATTCCTTCAGAATAATGTTCAGGGTGCTTAGGGGTCATACTTAAAGTCCTGACGTTTAGGATGGGAGCCGAAGTGGGGGGAAGGGGGCAAAGGTCCCGCTTTTAGGTTTCACTTATATCTCAAATTGAAAATTATTGAAGATGTCTGACAATAGATAGAGCGTGTGCTGTCTTATAAATTTGATTATGTTTACGCCTCACTAAAATTCAATATTGTATTATATTACTTTGTAAAAGGATCATACAAAAGAACGGTAGGAACCAAGCCGTAAGTTTGTTGCCTGTTCTTCTAGGCTTTGGTCGCGTGAAACTGGCACCTAGAGTCACCTAGCTTTAAGACGTTTTAAAGTGATCCTTGTGATTTTATTGAATAAACACCTTTTGACTTTGACTTTGAGATGTTAGCCGCAAATTGCAAATATTTTCTTGCACTCACATTGAAAAAAAATTTAGATAAAAAATACTGAAGGTGATAATGAATGAAAAAGAATGAAAAATCGCAAACAACAAAATATCACAGTTTTGCTACTAAAAAGTTTCCTTTAATTTTCGTGTACCTATGCAAACTGAAAACTTTTTTAGATCAAAATTATATTTTGCTGAACCGTGTGCAATGTGAATTGCACACAACTTGGTTGAGTGTGATATTTCTTAAATAAGTTCAGTGATTTTATATCTCTCTTATACACAGTGGTTTTATGAGGTGATATGTCGACGACAGAGGTAGGTATACAATTATGCAGGTTGGTACATGTATTTTTCAGTGATCCGCGGTCGCCTGCTTTTTTTGGCAGTCAACCTTTCAACTACTTAAATTACAATCGTGTACGTATACTCGAAATGCACATACCTAAGTAGGTACTTACTTGCATGGTGACGGTAATGTTCTTTATTGGCCATTGAGATCATCGCTGCATTTCACAACTGTTTTTTACCTCAGTATTGTTAACAAATTGATATTGCACTGGTTTTTTATTGAAAACATAAACACCCATTGCGAAAGGTTAAATTTACGCTGTAGTTTTTTTCTTGGAATAAACTCTGGGTTTGACAGGTGGTTTGACCTTTGTATGTACATATTTGCCAACATAACATACAACAATTTTCGTAGACTGCAGTTTCTAAATACAAGGAAATTTTATAAAATAGTATACCTACCTAAGCATCTTGGAGATAGAATACCTACCTACACGTCATTATCATTATCAGCCTGAAAACGTCCACTGTTAGACATAGATTCTGAGACCTCACTATCCACCGATTTCCCGGGATCCTTACGATGTCATCGGTCATCGGTCAATCCACATTACTCATATAAATTTTATTTATAAGTTGATTTTCTCGGTATAATTGTTTTTTATACCAACCCCCGTACCAAACCCGTGTTTCAGATCAGAACGCCTCAAGATTGTAATACGCTGCACCTTATGGTGTTGATATACCTAGTATTATATAACTCGGTATGTTCATAGATGATGTTCTATGAATGAATGACATAGGCTCAGGCGTGTGAAAGTGGGAAACCATTGTCCTTTACAAAGGCTATGCAACTAGATCACAGTGAAAGTAGCTCAGCAAAGGTCTCTTGCTTGATGTACCTACCCGGCATGATATGAGTTTGATACCTACTGTTTTTATGTACTGTACATAAGTTGTTCGTACCTAGACATACATCATAATCATAATCATAGTGTTGTTATGGGATAAATAAATAAAAAAGATGTATCCCTATTTATTTACTTAGGTATACATAATTTAAAATCATGTAGTATACCTAAGTAAATATACATGATTTAAAATGATTTATATAAAAGTGAAATTACATAATTTTCTTTAATTCTTGTAGTCCAAGGTCGTAGTCAAAGTTAGTATTCTCTTATCTGTGCCACTTCTAATTTTCTAATTTATTTATTTGTTTACAGGTAAGTCTATGATTCATCACCAACTCCTGGAATTGGGTGAGAAATGGCACATTTTCCGTTACTTTCGAAAACGGTTCCGTGCGTCTGCGCCCTGCAGACAGCATGAGTAAGTCGCATTCTCTGCATAGCCGTTTGGTTACGGTATTTGCAAATTCGATCGAGGCCTGTAGCTTGAGAGCTTTAATAGATCTTTGATAGCGTAAGTTACCTAATTTGTTGTTATAATAATAGTAATATTAAAAAGATTTTATATTGTCCCAAAAGTTATTATCCGAGTGGGATTTGAACCCACGACCTTCCCATTCATCAATGGTAGTTGTAGTGTTTGTGTAGTAGTGGAACTTGTGATTTAGCTAATTGTAGTAAGCACTACAAATCTATTAAAAAAATAAAATTGGTGGATATTCCACACAGCACTATCTTGCTCTACGACGCCAAATCTTGGAACCGGTTAGCTGATATAATATTTATATTTACTTTTTTTTGTAAATACATAATTATAATATTATATAACACCCAAACAGCAGACAGATAACAAACATCTATGTTCATCACATATGTTTGTTCTCGGTTGGGATCGAACCCACGGCCAACGGTGCAGAAGGCAGAGCTACTACCAACTGACCTGTGAAGGCTGTCACCCTAATGTTATGCCCTAATGCTTTCTGAAAACCAGCCAACTTAGCTTGGTGCGTTTTTCCAAGACGTAAATATGCCTCCTAAGTGCATTTATTTAATAAATGTAATAGGATCATTAAAAGCAGGTAAGTAGTCTTACTCATTTCAAACTTATTTTTTACGGAGATTTCCACAGTAGGTAATTTTTTGATGAATTAGTAGCACAGAAAAAAAAGTGTAAGTAGGCAGGGAATAGGCCAGCGCATTGGAAAGCGGTACCGTTACTTATGAACGTCTGCAACACTAAATAAAATGCACTTGTAATTAATACTTAGCTTAGACGTGTATTACTTACCAACTAAATTAACTAAGTACTTTTTTCAACCTACCTCAGATAAATGTAGTAGAGGAAGTACTAAATAATGTCAGTATTATATCATCCAACTTAATATTCTGATATAGAGCTATTGTATTGAAATGAGTCTGCATTTCCTAAAGCACATTCAACACCGTTAGTTCTAACTATGATTATATTCTGCGTCATTCGTATAGAATAGTATTTTAAGAGTACACCACGACCATGCCTTTTTCAGCCGCCAAGCAGCAACGTTGTGTTTCGGCTTGAAGAGTGTGGTTGCCGATGTACTTACAGGCACATGAGGCTTAACATCTGTATGCCTCAAGTTGATGGACGCAGGGCAGTGCATCGTAGGGCACGTTCCTATCGTGCGTGACTTGCGAGGCAAATCTTTGCTATAGGTGATGGTTGCCACTTAAGGTGGCCCATCTGCTTGTTCCATTAGCTAGTTGTATAAAAAATAAAGGAATCGATAGTTGACTGTTAACTTCATCAGCTGCTTGCTTGTAGTTTTGTACTATTTTTCGTGTGTAACCGTTTTACTCCATTTTCCATTCACTGCATACTCCACGTCCATCATTTTCACGATGGTAATCGTCTCTTGTTATCATTTCCATAGACCAGTTTTATTAAGACAATAAATTCAAAGCACAACTTCAGTAGGTACCTAACACTAACTTAAAATTCTAGTCTTCGAATCAAAAAAGAGTCCGTTTCAATTATTCGATTACAAATCACGCAAATTAGAACGGACCATTTTTTTTATGTGTGATGTACTTGACAATCATTTGGTAGCGTCAGAAAAGTGATAAGGATGAAGTGACTAGTGCTAATAGCAATTTGAAAGTCTATGAAATACTACAAAATCATGCTTTCTAAGTTTATAAATTTTAAATAAGACTGAGCCATATGTCATAAATAACTTTTTTAGTACTTATAGTACTAATCTTTGACTTTCCACAGTCTTAGGATATTACGTCATAATAATTCGTTTTAGGGTTATGGAACAGCTTTCTATAGGCGTATTGTTTAGTTGAATGTACTTGTACCCTTTCCATTACAGGGTGGTCTGAAAGACAATGAATTCAATGGCTATGCAAATAGAATTGTTCAGAAATTGAAACTTTTACAATAATTAAGCAGGTGTTATTGCAAGACTACACATATAGATAATACTACCAGGTACACACAATAAATATTATTAAGAACTAGCTATCAATTTGTAGGTAAGGTAAGCAATAAAATTGTATCTCATTTTCGAAAATGTTTTTAATTACGTAGAGATACGCGATGAACGCGATGATCTTGAAGACATTGTAATTTGCAGGCATCTCTGGAAATATTCACAAATTAATACTATACGTGAACTGGTAAGACTGCTATCTCAATATAGTTATCACCCGGACCCCATCGATACAGTCATCGATGAGTCACGTTATAAGTCTGTAAATATCTCAAAAATGTAACTATCTGACTCTTATCTTGAGAATTTGCTACACATCATTACTGCTAAGGTAGAATCTCACCTTATTCTCTCTGATTATGGCACCTGTCCGTTATTCGACAGATAATCTTCCCAGTGTCAAGTGATATAGATTAAATACTTCATAGTCGATTCAGTCTATAGGCAAATCGGCCTTCATTTGTTTTGAAGAAAATGGTGGCGGTTTCGTTACGAATCATTTTCGTTGAAATCAGGATATCACAAAACACTTTCATTAAAAATGAAAAAGCTATGTTACCTTGGATTCTGTCCCAATATGACAGAATCCAAGGAACCTTAAATAAGCAGAGACGGCGCGGGCGGTGCGCAGCGGGTGACAAATTATTTGTCTCATTATGTCAAAAATCCCTTTCTCCATTTCATTACGACCAGTCGCCGTACCTTATACAACATGCATGTTTCAATATTAATTTTTATCATAAATAGCTGCAATGCAAATACGCTCTTTCTACGGAAAAGTATATAGCCTTGAACGTGGCGCGAGTTGCATAACTAAGGTGAACGGAGCCTTGTGGGATGGACCTCTCACCACATCCCGTTGGAAAACTTAGAGATGCAATAAATAGGAATTATTATAAAGAAATGAATAGCACACCAGAAGCAATAATAGACCTTCGAGGCGCATTAAATAAGGATAATTGTATTGTGGTTTAATCAAATTGCTTCAGTCAGTCAAGTATTTGCAGTTGCTAAGTTAAATTATATCTGGTTCTTAAATTGAAGAGCTCTTATGAAAATAGCTATTTAAAACAATCGGAAACGGTTCCGATCGGAAACGTCAGGTGTTTTATTTTGTTTGCTTATAAACAAAAGAGAAAGAAACTGTAGTTTCCGATCGAAAACGTTTCTGAATTGTTAATCAAAATATTATATTAAATTTAATATTATTATTGTTAAACGTTTCTGAATTGTTGTTTGGTCTATCAGCAAGTATTATAAAAAAATGTTTCAAAATAGCACTGCTCTTGTTCGGATCCTCCAATTTACTCTTTTTATTGCGGTCTCATCAACTTCCTTTTACGATATGAGAGTGACCTTCTCTTTTATCTGGCTCACGTAACTTTCTTGGCCTTCCTCTTATTCACTTTCTTTCGATAATTGATCGAGTAGGTACGCTAAACAATCGAAGATCTTAGTGTCAATTTGGGCTATATGGAATTGTATGTATTGATGTCAGAGTATAACTTTCGAACTATTGATCAGATCTGCAGGAAATTTGGTAGGTTGACCTGTTGTACTTGAGAAATTTACGTCGGTATATGAATTTAATCGCATAAGTTGGGCTCCGAAGCCGAAAAAAAATAAGTTATATAAAAAGGCTTTGTTTGTACATTCCAAATTAATTGTTATAAGTATAATCTACATTGTTAAATATTCAAGCCATATGAATACAATCTTCACCGGTTATGTAATTAGGTACCTAACATAAGTTTTACAACCGGTACAGTTTATTGAGAGGAGGACATAAAGTTTAAGAAATCGTTTTCTTTCAATACGTTTTACCTGTTGCATGACATCTGCGCGACTTGGCGCTCATTTCCTATCATCATTTCCTTTAGCGACCTTTGATTTGTGGATCGTTGTCCGCAGGATAATATCTCGTCTTATTGGCTTATATAACGGTATAGCATTTTCAGAGTTGGCATTTTACCGAATAGAAAAACCTCAAAAACCATTTGCGGTTGCTAACCGTTCATTAAATCAGTAAGGTACGAAATATATAATATAATTGGGTGGCGTTCTACGCCTTGCCTAATATTTAGAACTTTTTTTTTGAAAAATATTTTTGAGTCTTTAAATGTAACATTCTTTCTTAGTCGTAAATATATGTTTATGCAAACCGTTGTTATTTTCATAAATTGCTGACATTTATTGAGAGACCTAATTTCCTTACTCGCGGCTTTAACATACCGAGTGACACAATACTGATGAATGCAAACAAGTTATTGTGCTACCAATCGGGATAATGTCCCCTCATTGTGTCAGTAATGAGGAGCGATTAAAAACAATGCGACAGAAATAACAAATCGGTAATTAGCCAAGCACTGAACTCATTCCGCTGAGTTGACTTCAATTTAACAGGTTTACGGGTATCTGGTTTCGTAAAACATGTTTTTTTCCTTTTTTGACATCAGTGAACTTAATGATATGGTCCACAATTAATACCATACAAGTGGTTGGTCCGACTCGTTTGTCTTTAATTTTCATAAAATTAAAGGCGCAAATCCTTAACAGTTTTAAGCTTCGTTTACACCAATGGCAACCCAACCACGAACCATGATTGGCTGACAAATTATTTATTTCGAAACTGTCACCGTTCGCCCGCATATCGCTGTATCGATGCAAAAATAACACGAACACCCCATTTTTTAAAGTGTATGTTTTTTTCGTTTCTTTTTGTTTGATACTGCTCGTCGATACTGCTAAAAATCTCGCTAAGTTCGATCTTCAAAGTCGTTAGTAATTGTTTTCCTACATCAGAAAGTATCTACGTGTTAATATTAGTTTAGATAGCGTTTTATTATTCAGTAAATGGCTACGTTATAGCATTATTTGACATTCAGGCATGATGGCATGCGTGTTTCTCACGGCCCTCAGACTGGGACGAGCACGTATACTGACATAGCAATGGAATGAATGTGAAATTATGCCGATGGACTTACACTTATCCGTAAACATCAACTTGCTAATCAATTTGACACCTTATATCCTACTTTCCAAAGCTTATTTTATGAATTGAAATGCCTATGACAAATCGGATTAAAATCAACCTTGTGAATGGTTAAAGAGTAACTTTTTGCGAGGCTTAGCTAGCGGTAGTTAGAGGTATTTCGGTATGAATGGTCGGCGTCTGTCCCGTTACCTAATAATGGACTTAAAAACCTATCGAGTCATAGTTTGGTTAAAGAAGTTATAGGAGCCAGTTTTTTTGGTCCACAACAACAAATGATGGTGGACGGTTATTTACAAAAGTGACTATCGCGGTGTCGACGTCCGCGGGAGAATAAACTATAATTGGAGAATAAGTCTGCTCCAACGTTGGCTACATAGTCACTTACCATCAGTTGAGATAGTAGAAAAAAGGCGCTACTCGAAAAGGTTTGAGGAAATTAACCTACTCGAAAACTAGTTAAGCCACTTTTTGAGAGCACTGGTGGTAGCGGCCCCGCCTTCCGATCCTAAGGTCGTGGGTTCCAAACCGGTCGTGCACCAATGAGTTTTTCTGTTCAAAAAAAAATTATGTGCACAATGCCAGTACTCTCAAACGGTGAAGGAAAACATCATGAGGAAAACTGCATGTAGAACCTAAAAAGTTCTATAACATGTGTCAAGTGCTCGAAAGGAGCCGCACTTGAGACGCACTTAAAATCCTTTCACACTGTTTCGTAAGAAACTAGTGACACGACAAGAGAGAGTGAAGCCAAATTCTGCCCCCATTTTACCTAAAAATCATTCGCTTACTGCAAATTGCTCAGGTAGAAAATAGAAGCTACGAAATACAAGGTACATGCGAGTATATTAGCTTTCGCTTTATATCTTCGAACACTGTCAGTACATTCTATCATTACCACAATAGTAAAGAGAGTGTATCTGGCGCAATGTCAGCTGCCTTCAATGTGGGCCAGTGGGTACACTTGTGACAATACGTTATCTATACTCGGTATACGGTACTGGAGGTATATACTAGATAGAGTAACCGGGCCGCGATAATTGAGCAATTAGATTCCTTGCAACACACATTTCACTGCGTCTTATCTTACTTACTGTCTATCAAGTTATCTGTGACTCTGCCTTAACCTGCCTGACCAGAAATCCGTGGGAATTACTTTATAGATGTTATCATTTTATATTGTTTGCTTTTTCATCTTTTTTATAACTTCTTGGGAAGTGGTAACCATCACTTATAACATACACGATAGCAACGTATCCTACGATGCACTGCCCTGAGTCCATTAAGGGGCTGACAACTATCAAACAACTTCTCGCTCGCACGTTTCGACATGTTGAAAGAAAATTTTTCGAAAGATTTTTCGAAAATGAGTTTAGTGATTTTATATCTTTCAACATGTCGAAACGTGCGAGCGAGAGTCACATTAGCTGTTGTCTTCGCCTTAAATTGAGACATACAGATGTTAAGCCTCATGTGCCTGTAATTTCACTGGCAGTCGGACCCTTCAAGTCGGAACACAACAACGCTTCTTGAAAGCAGAAATAATCATGGTGGTTGTAAATAAATAATAAATATAATAATTCCCTGATCCATATTACATTGGATATGCATAACATAGAACATAGTGTAACGGCTATTATCACCATGTTAATGAGTTCTGGACTAGACTAGAAGCGACAGAATCGGTTTGGTAAATTTTCCGTACCATGAAGTGTGATGCAAATTGGTTCATACTAATAATGAATGATTTAGGTTTATTTTGAGTTATTCTTAAATGCAGCAATATAGTCTTACTTACGTTCCCTCTGATTATACAGATTTATATTGGTAGTCGACAAACATACAAATTGTAAACGCGACTAAACCGAATTAGTGATATGTAGTACATGATGTAGTTACAAATACGTGACGTGATTAGAAACTATGCATGTCATACGTAAGTCCTTTAAATGTATAGAACACTTTCGTGCAAGTACGAGTAAACCACGTTACTAGATTAAATTAACCAAATGTTGTTTTTTTTCTAAACTACTCCACGTTTCTGCATTTGTGCATAAGTGCGTTTTTTGTTTTCTTTCGTATTAACCGTTATATTAGGCAACATATTTGAAATAGTCTTGCAACCTGCAAAAAGTCTGTATGTGCCAAAACACGTATTTAAATTAAATTCTTAGTTCAATATTATGTTTAGGTGAGTATTATGAATTTCCGTTGATAAAGCAGCTTCCTTCCTCCCATCTTATCATTTGGGTATGTAGCATCGCTATGTTTTATGACAAAAATACATTTGTATTTAGCAAATAAGAATGCTCGAATATAAAGTTGCATATCTGATTTCAGAACAAAATATGTTCCATAATTTCGATTGCGATAATTCTAGTGTACAAATGTAGTAGGTTCCTACTAGTAACTAGGTACATACAATACCTAACTAATGAATATAACTTTGTTTAAGACTAGTTTACTGTGATTGTTAGTGACGTAACGTCACTAACAGAGCTGATAATAGCATTAACGTAATCTTGTTTAGTTAATAATTGGGTGAACGACAAAACAATGCTTTTATGTAATGCGATTCAATGCTTGTAGTTAAATCTATTTTGACAAGTTAATGGAATTAGCATTGTCCCTCTAAGGTTAATTATAATATATGTACAAGTATATGTTTTACTTAAAACCGCGTTACAGAGAGCTGACTTTCAACGTATCTGTAGCCTTAGCATTTGCGTAGGTATGCTGCAGCCTACCTGTAACTTCTAACTATGATGGCCTCAAAAATAACTGAAAAAGATGACTTCGCTTGAATAAAATAATTATTAATGTATTAAACCACGCTATAAATAGAATGAAATCCAATTTAGCGTCACTCCAGCGTAATATCTAGTAGTCACAGGCGGTAGGCGGTAGATGGCGGAAAATTGAGAAAAATGGGGGAAATGTTGACAATCCGCGCGGGACGCGGGGTGACGCCGCCGCTCGTGCGGGCGCCAGGGTGGGTGGCTGTGACGACATGTCGCCCGGCGCCGCGTGACGTCAAGACGCTCCCCCGGCGACTACGACGACGTCTGGCTGTATCATTGACTAGAGCCAATCGAAAATATTTGTTGCACAAAGCACATGGCCTGGCCTCAGAATACAGAGTGTCCCAGAAGTTGACGTGAAGCTGGGAACGGGTGACGGGCCAAGTCATAATAGTTACGAGAAAAATATAAAAAACTAAGTTAAAAATAGAGGCATTTTAAAAAAATCCCCTGAAAACACCCTGTTGGTTTTTTTACACGCGTTACTACAAATCTTTATTGTTTTTCAATGTTTTTTAATTACGTAATCCTGAATAATGCTTTTGTAAATTTTCACCTATAATTTTTAAAACCAACTACTACTCTAGCTTGAAAAAAAAAATACAGTTTTTACCCTACTAACCGCCGGTTTCTGAAAGCTCGATCAAAACTAATCGGATGTCAAGTCACTCGCCATTTCAGCTATTACATCGAATTAGATAGAGATAGCAAGTGACTTAACATGCGATTAGTTTTGATCGGGCTTTGAGAAACCGGCGGTGAGTATTCAAAATAAATATTTTTATATTTTTTCTAGATATATATAGTATGATTCTTTAGTATGACTATCACCCGTTTCCGGCTTGATATCGACTTCTGAGACGCCCTGTATAATTGAATAAGTACTACGTCTGGCAGCTGGCACTACGCTTGGTGAAGGGTAGTAAACATAGTTTATGTTTGAAAGCTCCACCTTTTCACACAAAATTATTAGACATGACATTTAAATGAGAATTAGCTACATTTTATGACGTAATAAGTTCTTGGTGAAGGTTTTATGATATGTTGCACAAACCCATAAAAAGGCTTTAAAGATAATAAGGTTTAAATAGAATAGTGCTGATAAGTATGTCTAGTACTGAAAACAAAAATAACTTTACTTGCTGCCTGTAGTTGCTGCGTTGCATGGCTTGAACCTTTGAACACTGCGCCGGCGCGGCGCCGCTGATGTAGTGATGTGAACTTACATGTGTTCATTACTAAATTCACATCACTATAAGAGCGGTGGCGTATTTATACGTGTTATACAGCTAATACAGCTGAGACTGATACTGCACTTACTGAGAACTTACATTAAATAAAAATATAGAAAAAAAAAAACTGAAAAACAAAGCTTTTGCTATGCGGAACAATAACGTCATTTGTATATATAATTTTTTGTTATTTTTTTGAAATCGCTACGCTCGATCAACTTCGATAAAATGTATACCTCTGAACCTTAAAAAAAAACAATCATCAATATCAACTCATAATAAAATTGGCGTAGTAATCACGTGACAAACATTTTTTTTTTTTTTTTACAACTTATAGGTTAAACGTTTGACCGCAATCTCACCTGATGTTAAGTGAAGATCTGGTCGACGATGTGGCACGTTTACCTAGAAAATACCTATTCACTCTTCTCTTGAAAGCATCCAAATTATAGGCATTCGGAAAAACGGAAGGAAGGTTAAGGAATTCCATTCTTTGGCCGTACGCATGATAAATGTTGAAGCAAAGCGCTTGGTGCGGGCAGTTGGTATGTCAACCATGAATGGATGCCTCGTCTCCGTACGTCTGGTGGTCCCATGGTAGAACGGGGATGAGGTGATCAAGCTGTGGAGTTCCGTCGCACACTCTCCGAAATGTATCCTGTAGAATACCGATAGACAGGCAATTTTGCGGCGATGCTCGAGAGTCAGGAGCTTAGACTCGAACAACGTGTTACCTATGAGCCTAAACATATAAAAAATTAAACACATAGGTACAACGAATTTTTTTTTCTTTATACAACTAGCTTATGGAACAAGCAGATGGCCCACCTGATGTTAAGTGGTAACCATCACCTATAACAAAGCATTTCCTCGTAAGTTACGCACGATAGGAACGTGCCCTACGATGCACTGCCCTGCGTCCATCAACTTGAGGCATACAGATGTTAAGCCTCATATGCCTGTAATTATACCGGCAACCACACTCTTCAAACCGAAACACAGCAACGCTGCTTGGCGGCACAAAAAGGCGTGGTGGTAGTACTTCCCCGGAGGAGCCCTTCACAAAGAGCTCTACTAGTCTTAAAAACTCTACTCTTATTGAATTCAGAACCTCCTCCTTTTTTGAAGACAACACACCTTCCCTTTTTTAGAAATGAAATGAATTAATTTATTTGCGTGAAGTATGGTACATTAAAGATGATATTATGGATACTGAAAACATCTCACACTTCGCCAGAAAAACCTAGCATGCAAATATAAGTGAGAAAATTACAGCATGGTTTTCTCTATAGATAATTGATTAAGTTTTGTGATAGAAATATAACAAAATAAAAATTAGTTCAATAATATAATTAGCTTTCGCTGTGTTACAGGAAGTAGCGCTTTTCCCAAACACGTACACCAAGTATTAAAACAACTTGAATTAGAATAATTATAATAAAGAGAGCAGCATGCTTGCGTCATAAATATATAATTCAAACTAAACAAAAAGTCATGCATAAACATTTTGGGCACGGCATTGGGTAGGTATAGACATAAGAAATATTAAGAGCATATTAATAACCTATGTACCAATTTACAGTACCTAGTCTGAACTGATTACTAAGATTTTATATGGTCATGTAACAATTATCACGGTTTAAGATTGGTTTAAGATTCTCATCAATTTAAACAATAAATTACTTAATGAGAAACATTGTTACTTCAATATTTACATTTTTGTTTTGAGTAGTGTGCTTAATAGCTATAATATTAACCTAGAAGAAAACAATAAAATGATGCTAGGTAATGGATTTGCACACTGTTGAGCATAACAACAAACTGTGGGTAGT
The DNA here is from genome assembly GCA_932294275.1 of Chloroclysta siterata. Lineage (NCBI taxonomy): Eukaryota > Metazoa > Arthropoda > Insecta > Lepidoptera > Geometridae > Chloroclysta > Chloroclysta siterata. Next base: position 8,897,020 of record OW028588.1, read on the forward strand.
TTTGACATTCGATGTAACAAAGTGAAATGCACGTGGGTTGTCCCTAAGCGAAAACACGATGCTACAAGTAGCGTGTGCGTATGTTATACTTTCCAGAACAAGTCGGGATGTGTGGGAGTGCGGACGTCATAGCAGGGCACAAACGTCTAGACCAGGATAACAGAGTAGATAAAGTAGGTACAGAATGACGTCATAACCTGGATTACATATTGCTACGGCACCAGTGACCTTATCAATTCAAGTGTGTGGGATGCATGAATGAAAATAATGTGCGGTAGGCTTATCTGACTGATGTTGATAAAGACAAGTAGGCAAATCATCGGTTATTGGATTATCTAATAATATAGCATGAACTGTAGGTGTGATAGAGGAACAATTTTAGTGGGTTTTTCAGATCATGGAATTAAAAAAAACCCATGCCTAAGTTTATGTTTTATGTGCATGCCTAAGTTTCGTCATAACCGTTTGACACAAAATATCTGATATTATAGATGATTGGCTGGGGTCGCTGGGGATTGAACCAACTGCAAAGCATTACAAAAATTAAAAATTACAAGTACCATAATAATATTAAGAAGAAAACAAAACGTTAGAAACCAATCCATTAGTTTTCAGCCTGTTCTTCTACTCTTTGGTAGCGAAGGAGTTTAAATTAAGACTTTTCAAAGTGATCCTTTTGATTCAACTGAATAAAGACCGCTTTGATTTTGATTTAAAAGATCAGTATGAACTTCGAACAAGTTTTATTTTTGTAACAGTTGCGTCCCTCCTTATTTTATTGGTGTCAAATTCGATTTCCACCCCAATGTCTGGCTTTATTAAGGTCAACGTTGTCAACGATTTATATTTAAGAGGCATAAATCTGAAACAGAAGTATGCCATTACACGCAATAAATAAGGCAAATAGGTAATCGTGTTACCGAACACTTTCCAATAGCACGTTTCATTGGTGATTTTCCCGGCGTTGTTCAATTTTCCAGTTCCCTGACTCGCCTCGCTTCGGGTTTCTGATGCTGCGTAACTGTTCCGCAGACGCAACAGCTTGATCTCCCTACCCCTCCCAGCGTGGACCACTAATAGAATAAAATAGTATGTACTAGTATAAAACATTGTCTTAATATTTAGCACCTCTTCACTATCAAATAAAGTTTTTTCTTCTTTTTTTTCCTTAGCCTATTTCGTCCCACTGTTGGGCAAAGGCGGGGAGGCCTTTGCCCAACAGTGGGACGAAATAGGCGAAATAGGCAAGGACTTCCAGTTCTCCCGATCCCGAGCCTCCTCCCACCTTCAAAGGCATCTAGGTCGTCCCGTCTAGTTTTTTTTCTTTGATCTAGTTATTTTATTCTACTTTTTTATTAAATAAATTTATTTATTTAAAACTTTCACACAAAACAATGTAGTGCTAGGAGGAGTTAATGCTAATAGCATAGTCTATCAGTCATACTGGGCGTGCTTAAGATGGTGATGAAGGTGGTAAATCATTTATTTACTTAAATAATTGCAATGAATGTTTTTTTTTATACAATTAGCTGATGGAACAAGCAGATGGCCCACCTGATGTTAAGTGGCAACCATCACCTGTAACAAAGCATTGCCTCGTAAGTCACGCACGATAGGAACGTGCCTTACGATGCACTGCCCTGCGTCCATCAACTTGAGGCATACAGATGTTAAGCCTCATCTGCCTGTAATTACACCGGCCACCACACTCTTCAAACCGAAACACAACAACGCTGCTGTATGTAGATTAGGAGATACTAAACTTTGTTATTTGCGATTTTTAACACGCATTTCAAACGACCTCCAGTAATTTTATATCTTCAAAAAGTTAATATTTGTGAGCGAGGAGTTGTTTGACCTGTGTTTCGGTTTGAAGGGTGTGGTTGTCGGGGAAATCTCAGGAATTTGAGGCTTAGACCTATGCCTCAAGTTGATGGACGCATGTCAGTGCTTCGTAGGGCGCGCTTCTATCGTGCGTGACTTGCGAGGCATTGCTTTGTGTGTGGGTGGGCAATTTGCTTGTTCCATCAGCAAAAAAAAATTATCGGTAAGGGATGAGCAAGTTACAAGTGCTGCCAGACCTATGGGTGTCTGCTGTGGATCAATGAAGCAATCGTGTTAGTAACACGATCAGACGCGAGTAATAATGATATTTTATAGAAACAATATACTCGCTATCTTTGGTCTCTGCGGAGAAAAGCCGCCCGCCATCCTATCTACACTAATAAAGTTACCACCAGATGAGTTTTTCCATGTCAGAGCCCGTCAGATACAATTATTTCTTTATCTGTCTTTGTTTTTGACAAGTTTAACAAGTTGAGACAGAATTGTTACTGTTCGATTATTTTTAAGATATAAAATTATTGAATTTAGTAGTATAAATCGCAAACAATAAAATTTTGGAGAAAAGCACTATAAAAGTCCAGCTAAAATATCATTTTGATCCAAACAAGGTTTCTATCAAAAAATTGCATAAGTACGAAAAGTAGTAATACCAATTTTTTTCTTCAAAAAGACGTTATTTGACGGTTGTCTGAGTCTAAAGTGTAATTAGTTTTGCCGGTGAACAGCAGGGTATCATTAATAAAGAGAAAATAAGTTCATTCTGAGTAACCGACTCTTCTGACTCCTTAGCGACAACACATTGTCATTATTTTACGCCCATGTCTTGCCGGTAGTTTGAACAAGTTTAATGGGAGCTGTTGGGAACGAAACCAGGTTTTACTCCTTGGGGCAAAGCTCACTGGCTATATAAACTAAAACACGATCAAAACAAGGACATTCATTTATTTCAATAAAATGACTGTAGTTTTTTAGGGTCTACGCCGTAGAGGCTCTACGAGATTACCTTTTATTATTTTTAGGTTTGAATTTGTGTGGTAGCAGTCATAATTTTAGGATAGAAATGGTAAACGCTTGCAAAGTATTCTTCCCCTCTTGATTACACCTGAGTACAGCCACCCGAGCAGCATCAAAACGCAGTGGCAACTGGCAAGCGATCGAGATAATGCCGATACGAGAACGGTACCAAGCGAACCGGATACAAATCCACTATCGGCCGGTGAAAGTAGTTACAAAAAATGCTCCCATTCCGGCGCCGGTTGATATTTCATGAGACGTTCACTTGAGACTCGCTTTGGGAATTTGCAGATCTGATCTGATATAAAATCTAGACTGAATAAAGAATGATATAGCTATTTTCCGAATAATATTTATATTGGTCACGCTTTTGATGTAAATAATTTACAAATCTGTTGCAAAGCTTAAAACAGGCAAAAAATTTTTACAATACCACGAAATAGAAACAGTGCTATGTACAATAGCTTGTAAACAAATTTCATTCATGTCTAACTTCATACATGATAATATTCAGCGCCGTCTCTATTAATACGCCTGTGAAAATAGCTCTCCGTAAATCTGTTGTAAATCCTTTACGAGTTGACTAACACTGTTTTAGCGTTAAACCTAGATTGTTTCCTGAAATGAATATAAGCCGCCTTGTTTTACGCGACCTACAATAATAATTTGAACGCGAGCTATTTCTTCACGTTCTACATACAAAATGTTTGTAACATGAAGTATGCTCTGGACGCTCAATGGTCTGTGCAAATTGTGTTATCGTCTGACGATTCTCTGAATTGAATTTTCACTACGAGTCGCTAAGTAGAGTAACGAGGTGAATGCTTCCTATTTCAATCTGCAATATTTTAAAGTAAAACGGTAATGAAAAGGACGTTTGCACTGCACAGCCTTGCATTCCGAAAATTATACGAACCAATCAAGTAATTCGCTATAAATAACGCAACTTATGGACGCATAAAAGTGCCCAAACTTCTTTTTTGGGTGTAAAATGTTTTTTAATTAATTGTAACCAAAATCGAGCTCTCAAAGGTCTTGCGGTTTCGTATATCGATCATTTCAAGCTCGATTGCAGCATTGGACGACGTGCAATAAAAGAAACCCGGGGCTAATTGATTAATGTGTTTAATTTAAAGCTATAACGTTTCGTTATCACAAATGAATGTTGCCATCATAAATAAAACTGCTAGAGTGAGATAGCGCAGAGACAATTGTTCTCGGCGCGATGCTCTCACGAACCGAAATGAATGGAACGATTATAAATTGTTTTGATTAAGTTACGGCTCACGGTTCTTATAACAGAACAGGCAACCTACGATGACATTATGCGTAATTATTACTTTCATCGCGAATTATTGCGAACACATTCACTTCGCGTGAACTTTTTCTTTCTTGTCGTTGGTTACGGTGCGTTACAAAGTAGCATTGTGCGCGGTCAGCGGTTTAAACTAATTAAAATGTGGAACAATAAGTGAGGCTAATGCGACACAAATCACGCGAGTGTCGCGTGCGATATTTTAATGTCAGTTATGCAATGATCGAATTTGAGAATCGGGGCTATGACCGGTATTGAAAAGTTTCATCACTGCATGCTTACCGACTTGTAGCATTATATATGTGCTTATAGGTATGCCATACAGAGGGTGTTTGTCTGTCTGCAATAGCCAAACTGGTCTATTAATATATCGTATCCGGTTCGTGCAATGCAATACGTGCAGTATTGTTTCCTGCACTTCACTTCTTAGTTTAACTTCACCAATGATACTATAACTTTTTGTTCGACGCCTTAGCTATAATAATTTGAATTTGTTCATTGCAAAGTATTCGCCTTAAAATTTCATTAAAGTTAAAAAAAACATTTTATTTAGTATTTGTTTTTCGTAAAATGTAACTTACCTACCACTTAGTCCATAGTCAGGATATGAAGCTATTATCAGTTTTAAAAGATAAATTATATTGATATTTTATATAAAACACCAATAATGCTCATTGATTAATGCTTACAGATTATCTAGAGTTATGCGATGATAAATATTTATGTCTATATAAAAAGAAAACGCATGCTCTTACTTATATTTGCTATCATGATTTATTAAATTTTCTACTATAGGTATACACCAAATAATACGAGAACCAAATAAAATTATATGCCATATCGGGTTGTAACCACTCAATGTCAAAGGTTACCATCAGATGCCAAAGGTCAATTGAATTTCAAGGTCAAAATCACTGATGGATATTATAGAAGAGCAATATCTACTAGATTATAGCGGAATAAAATGTAGAATCCAATCCATCAATGGATTTTATCAGTGCATTAGAGTGGTACATTGCAGTAATATGTATACAGTATGTATGAGTATGTTACATTTTATTCGTTTATTAAATGGCACATAAAATAGAATTCAACCAAAAAACAGTTTAATTTTATTTGATTTTTTTCACATCATGATTAGTAGGTATAGGTACGTTGTTTTCAATGCCAACGAATATCGTCAAATGGCACTTTTGGAATAAAATAATTAGTATGGTAACCACCCATGTTCTTTTTTACATTACATTAAGAATTTTAAGGCCAGTTGGTAAGTAAGGTCATACAATGCTGATTCTAGATTTGACTCAAAGATCTCGCTTGCTAGACTAGACCAACAACTTTGCTCGGGTACCTACAAAAAGTACAATAAAAATGAATGATTGCTTAGTCACTTGTTGCTATACAAATGATATTACAATAAATAGAGGACACCATCGCAACATGTGTAAATAATATTGTTTTATTGTCGTTTTAACCTTACAAGACAAATGCTTATCATTATAATTCATAAACGCATCGTATAAGTAGAAGTGTATGCCTATATAACACTTTAGACATAGGATACTCGGCAGTCTTGGCACATTTTTATTTTTTGGCTTTTTTTAATCAACTGGCCTTAGGAACAAAATGCTGAAGTGTGTAACTACAGTCCACACCTGTACGTACAAACCATATTTCCAGCAAAAACTATTTTTAGTTAAAATGCAGCTGCTAAAGCCAGCCAGTGCGATTTATATTCTTATATTATGTATCTATAAAAACTAATTTCACTTCCAACTTATAAAACTTGTGGTTCGCTCGGACTGAGATCTCGCAAATTCGCGATCAAGCTTACATTCAATCTTACCAGAGCTATAAAGTCATTGAAACTCTAGCAAATGGGAGCTCAAGTTTTATTGGTTATATAAATTATACAATTTTCGTCTTTCTCAAAATAGAAATCCTAGCAACCAAAGGGGTTGCTAGGATTTATATTTTCTTACTTATACCTGATTACTTATAACTTTATTCTTATTTGTCGATTTTTTTAATTATACCAAGCAAAACTTGCCAATGAAACCTGTCAATTATTTTATCTCGACAGTTATGACCAGAAAAACATAACTACCTAGAAATACCTATACAACGCTTTTCTTCAAAATTGTTTGAGAAAGCATCGCTCGCTCAAATTTTTTTTATGAAACAAGCAGATGACCCACCTGATGTTAAGTGGTAACCATCACCTATAAGCATTGCCTCGTAAGTCACGCACGATAGGAACGTGCTCCACGATACACTGTCCTGCGTTCATCAAGCTGAGGCATACAGATGTTAGGTAAGCCTCATGTGCCTGTAGAGGTAATTACACCGGCAACGACACTCTTCAAACCGAAACACAGCAACGTTGCTTGGCGGCAGAAAAAGGCGTGGTGGTAGTACTTCCCCGGACGAGCCCTACACAAAGAGCTCTACTACTCTTAAAAATATAAGCTGTACTCTTAAAGTATATATAATATAACTTATGGATATTCGCGACTAGTGACAACTAAAAGAAATGGAGACGTTGGAAACGATGGTGGACGAACAGAAAATAAGTCGAGGAGTATTTCAATTCTCGATAAAGACTTTCTAATTTATAATTTTTGGGAATCGCAACAGTTTGCATCGTGATTAGTCGTGTTTGGAGAAAGTCAGACGCAGCCTCGTTCGTAACTTTTTTGCTTCACTTGGGAAATTGAAACAACTTTTTTGGCACTAAATAAATCATTAAGTTTGTCAAGTATTTTTGAATTAATAAAAGCTGCCGGAAGTCCGAGTTTTGTTTTACGTTTTCTGTATCGTCCGGCCGGATTTTGTATGGAGAAATGAAATGGAATGTTTATTTGCTACTCGATAAGCGCCGCTATCGGGCGTGCTGAGAACTTTCGTGACTCTATACTTGTATTTAAAACTTCAGGGGCTAAAGCACCCATCAATATGAATAACTTTTTCTAAGGAACCAACACTGTGAACGCGAAAAACAAACAGCTGTCTCATACAAAAGTTCAATACCTACCTGGCTAAAATGTATCAAACAGCTGTTTTTTTTTTCGCGTTCACAGTGTTGGTATCTTAGAAAAAGTTATTCATATTGATGGGTACTTTAGCCCCTGAAGTTTAAATACAAGTACTGGAACACCTTGTATACAAAACCCAGGCTCGCAATACGGAAAACAAAAAACGAAAAATTTAAGTCCGACTTGAGGTATTTCTAAACTAGGTACTTAGTAAAATCTAGGTAAATAATGTTTGGAAAGTTACTTCTCTCAGACTACTTTGGATTCATTTATTTATTATTTTCACATTTTAAAGCTGTCGATAAATCTGCAACAGCGTCACGTATCTAATGCTGAATTTCATGGTTTCGTTCGTGAAATCGAATTGTAACAAATCCATTTGTATCTATCTTGCCACCCTATTCAATAGAAATCGATAGACTAAACTTTAATAAAAAGGAAAGTTTCTTGCTTAAACTTAGGTAGTATAGCTATAAATTTCGAACGAATTTATGTAGATTAAGCAAACTTGTGTTTCTTTTGTAATTTTTTAACGCGCTTGTCATCAGCATGACAAAGTTGATAATTCCCAACAACCAACCAAATAAGTAGGTACCCCAGAAAATTTATATATTTATTTTGGCACACGCAAGCAGTGGAGAAAAACATCAACTTTTCAAATAGCTCCGAGAGTCTTTGATGCAAATGAGAGTGTGGTCAGTGACCATGGCGTAGCTCGGAGGCTCATCAGCTATTCGGAAGGCGTACATTGTGGGTTCAGCGACCGACTTCGGCGGTACATGGCCGTTCGTTGCCTCCGCTATAGGAACGCTATTTACCAAGCCGTGCCGTCAAGGTGACGGTCCTCCAATCTAAGAGACATGTGCGAATTAATGGCCAATGGTATTGACCCTGGAACATTGTCAATAAGAGAAAAATACCTATAGAGCCTAATTGTTGTTTAAATAGAGAAACCTCGGCTCTCGAGGCAGATTTTGAATACAGAATCACTACATAGTATAAAACAAAGTCGCTTTCTCTGTCCCTATATCCCTATGTATGCTTAAATCTTTAAAACTACGCAACGGATTTTGATGCGATTTTTTTTTATAGAAAGAGTGATTCAGGAGGAAGGTTTATATTCATAATACAAGCATAATCTCTTAGGGATAACCCACAATAACCGTGCGAAGACGGGGCGGGTCGCTAGTGTATTTATAAATCACAATTTATTTTTGGATTGAGTGATGTGATTCAACCAAAGTGCGAGTTGAAGTTACTGGGAGCATGTTTAGGCTGCCGATTACAAAGAATTCACATGAACAACACAATAATAATTAATCGCGGCTCAGACCATTTGCCCATTTTCTTTTTGATTTATTGAAAGCGTACACCACGAAGTAGCAGATTTGAAGGTAGCGTAGCAACTAGCAACATGCTCGCTGTCTATTAGTTCAGCCTCATGTAAGCTGCTATAGATAGTGATAGGTTTATAGGTAGTAACAAATTGTTTCTCCGCATGAAGCCAGTTAGGCGAACGTCGGCCCTGAGCTTAGAACAAATGGATTGATAACCACTTTCTGTTGCTACTTCTAAATATTATTGCTACTTTTACAGTATTAGTCATTCGGTTGGTTACTTCAAGAAACTGCGCCCTCTATTTGACTAATGTATAAACATAATTGTATTATGCCGTTATTTTAAAAGTACTTTGAAGAGCTTTATCGACAACTTTGGAAGCCTGTTGATCTGTAAATACCACCTTTCCGAATCCTTGCTTTTATTTTCTTTGAGGATTTATTTTAAGCCTAGAACCTTCCTCTTTTCAGGAGATGCAAGATGTGCTCGACGATGACTCGGATATGGGAGATTGGATGATCGAACGGGACTCAAAACTGGGCGTAGTGCTCCACGACAGGCTCATGACAGACGCGGCTCTCGGCGCAGCACCCATCAAGACAGAACACTCATACAGTCTACATTCAGATGGAGAGTCAGAACCCTGCTCGCCACACCATACCAAAGTTGACGGTAAGTTTTACTCCTCTTGGTTGATTGAAATTATTAGCCTGCTTCTACGATCGCTCTCTTTCAGCGACCAACTGACCTGTACGTCACAATAGTTTTATTAATCTACGCGTTGTGTTTTATAGCTGGCCTCATATTCTCCTGCATTTGACACAATGGTCAACTTTAATTATTTTATCTTGTACTTATAAACCCTTAAGATTACAACTCTACAACAAGGAAAACCCGAAGTCATGTTCTGCTGGTTTGCCACAGCATACATATAATTTTAGGCATTAGAAAAAAATTGAGTCTCAAAACTATAAATACCTAATTGGATTTGACATGAAAGGTTTATGAAATAACAATGTCCACATACTAGTTTTGTATCATGTAAATAAAAGAAATAATAAACTTGTTTATGCACTTGTAAATTTGACTATTCTCCTCATTATAGTACGGCATAATGGGCCGAGTGCGAATAGTTTTCACAGCTGGTGCCTCGGCTTTGTCCTGACATGGCGTCATTTCAGTTAAACACCGATTACATCACCCCTAAATGTCAGTTGTTATAACAGGCGTACTCAAAAATGTTTATGAATAATCGTAAATGCATGAAATTGTTTCCTTTGTGTAGTGAAAACGGGAGAAAGTTTATTTATGACAGGTGCTATCGCAAACACGGAGTCACATGAGAGCTTTGGAAGGCATCGATTAAAAGATAAAAGTAATAGCTAAGTAATCATCAGCACGACATGGGTACTGCTAGGTGAAATCACTCGATGGCCATAAAGAAAGCTGGTAGGTAACGAGAACCTTAACACTCTCAGAAACATTCATAGAAGGACGTGACGTTTCAAACACTTGCGAAGTTATGGAGATGACGTTCATAAACGCGATATTATTCAAAATGGTTATGAACATCAAAACTAAGATCATATTTTTTACACTGGAATGTCCAAAACCTTCTAATCACAAGTATGGGATATATATACATAAGTATGAGTCGGGATGATTAATTAAATTGGGCATCAAGTCATAAAAAAATTGAGCGATATTTTATGTTCATCACTTATTACATTCATATTTTATGAGCGATTTTTTATGTAAGTACGAAATCATTATTATTGGGCATACCCAAGACTTCGTAAGACTACGGAGACTACTTATGAAGATCTCAGCATAGTATCTGTTTAAATAACATATTTACATTGTGATAATATAATGTCCAATAATACGTAAACTTATTATCTATATATTCTGTGAATGAAGTCAGGTATGTACTCACTCACCTCACCCTCATGCTCGATTCGAGTGTTTTGCGATAGCTTTTGACTCGGATGCACAGTGATGCACTGCATGCGATAATGACCTTAGATAAAACACTTACTTTGTTAATGTACCTACATCAAAATGAATCTGAAGAGGACTTTCGATAACCAGACGCGAAGGTGACTTTTTAAGTTAAATTTAGATTTTTGGAGTTATGAAAGCGTTTTATCGTGGTTGTCGTCAAAACTTTGTAAAATGAAATTTTGTCTCTAAAATTGATTCTTTAATATAATAGTGGAAGAAAGATGCGAAATCCATCTTCGAGATTAGTTTTATGAATAAACTGTATTTAGGGTTGCTAGGCTCCGCTTATTATCAATTTTGTTCGTATAAGTCAGTCTTACTCATATGTATTTATAAGCAGCTTTTCAGTCACTTTACCAAAATGAAAGTGCTTTCAAGGACATGTTTTTTTACTCTCGTTCTTTCCATCAGCGAATACCCAGATTTTTCATGTGCATGAATACAGTATACAGAAACTCATACAGTATACTCGCTCACTCACCAATGGCATGAAGCCAAACAGTGATTAATAGATAGTTATCCGGGTAAATGACACCGAACATACGGTCAAAAACATGCATCTAATACACTGCGAATATCCACACGTTTGTAGATAAGCCAAGTCCAGTATCGAGCACGCGTATAGATAAGGACAATATTGATAAAATATTAAAATGAACCATATCGACTACAGATATATTATATTTTCAAGATGCTGGACTGCAATAAAGTGCTGAGAGATGTAACCAAATCGGGATTTTTTTTATTAAAAAAAAAAATATTCATTATGAAAGATAAATTAAAAAAATTAAAAAAAAAGAATTGGAGAAACCAGATGTAGATTGTTGGATTTTTGTATAGAAATCAAAATAATAGGTACCTATTGCATTTTGATTAAATAAAGTAAAGATTAACGCGACGAGGCGCGTCACTTCGCCATCATTCAAATTCATTTTAGAGAGATATACAGAAATAAATCTTTTAGTTCTCAGTACCTACATGGGTCAATATTAGCCTGCGTTTCCTTTTGTGTTTCACAATACTGGCACCATAGAAAAAAAAACATGTTACATAGTTGAAAAAATAAAACCTTTTTTACTTTTTCTTCCTACCTATACGAATTCTCATGGTAGTTACAAGCGTGTGTGTCCGACAATCAAGCACTTGGTACCTTCTATAAGGTTGCCTTTGTCATAACTTGATATTCGCAACGGTATTTACTAAATTACAGGTGAATGATCGATGATTGACATCTCATTTTTACTACATCTTGAAATGTCAGGCGCAGTCACGGACACAGAGCTTACAGCAAAGCAATACTTGTTAAAGTTTAATGTGTGTCTTTATAATAACTGTCAGTTGGGCCATAAATACACGGAGAAAATGGCTGACTCTTTCGTCGTGCGTAGAGGCGTAGAGTAGTTTAACTTAGGAACATTGATAAATAGTTCCCAACAATTGCTAACTCTTACAAACTGGTAATGACGAGCAGCGACATGGCTAAATTTAAGCAATGTTGGTATATAAGTATGGGGGATAAGGCCCTTTCATAAAACGCTTTATTTGATATTTTTTTACGTAACTTATTTAATTTCGGCCCCCTTGAAAAATCCGTATCTAAATAAATCCTGGTCCGATTACATTTCTCAAGTACAACCTATCGACCTACAAAATTTCATGCAGATCGGATCGACGTTTCGTTAGTTATGCTCGAACAAACATACACACATGCAAACATATAGGTAATGCTAAATCGCCCGACTTGTCACTAAGATAGTTGGCTTCTATAAATAAATTCTAAATCGTAACGTTGTTTTTTTATACTTATTAGAAAGGTATTGTTTGATCGGAACCGTCATAAGTAACATCTCGACATGATAGTGCGTGCACAGCAAGCAACATTTTAATAGATCCCGTTTGCACTGGGTCCAGTCTTGTGAGCCAAAGTACAATTCAGAATTAAAAAAATATGTAGAATTCTAGATAGATAACACATTTATTTGCCTAACTAATACACAGACACAAAAAATACAAAACAGCATAAAAAAGAACAAATTAATTAAGAAGAATTAAAACAACAAATAAAACAAACATTTTAAATAATAAGCATTTTGGTCCATGTGTGTGTTGCAGTTAGACAAAAAGGTCAGTTAGACAAATAGCTCAGCGCATAAAATTGCTCATGAGCAAAGCTCTGATTTTCAGCTATTACCTTCCGAGACAACAAGTTAAACGAGATGCCATACAACAGAAGTATAAAATTACTATATGCAGAAATAAATAATAAACAGCTCTTTTTAAAAAGCTCTATTCTAATTTCGAATAGAACCGGGGAGATTCGGATTTCTATAATTTTTTCCAACGTTTCGGTTATTTCGTTTATTTGCATCCATTGTTACAAATCGCTCGAACGCCCGCATTGTAGAATCAATTAAGGACGTTGACACGTATAACAATTTAAAACAGTAGTAGGTCGGTTCGGTATCGAGATAAGGTTTAAATAAATATATATTTATCTAATTATTATATACTTAATTGCTTTCCCAAATTATACAAATTGTCTCCCCGCTGAGGCGATTTTTGTAATTATTCACGCGGAATACGTCAGTACCTACTATATAGGCGTCAATGGACGCCCAACGTTTCCTTGATTGCTCTCCTATACAAGGTGTTCCAATACTTTTACTTAAAACTTCAGGGGGCTAAAGTACCTATCAAAATGAATAACTTTTTCTAAGGAACCAACACTGTGAACGCAAAAAAATACAGTTGTTTCAAACTAAAGTTCGATAACTACCTGGCTAAAATGTATGAAACAGCAGTTTTTTTTTTCGCGTATTGGAACACCTTGTTTAAAAAAATATTTATATAACGAAATGACACAAAACATCAAGATTCAATAAACCAACAACGTTGCTAAAAAAGAGATTGTCATAATTACGTGTGTCATGCATGGTGCCTATATTAACGACGTATTTCTATTCTATAGCTATAAATTATTTTTTGTACGTGTCATGTTTACCCGAAGTCTGAGTTTAGTTTTTCGTTTTATTTTCCGTTTTCTGTATCGTCAGGTCGTTTTTGTATGGAGACTCGTAAGTTTTCAGCACGCCTGATAAAAGCGCTTATGGAGTCTCCATACAAAAACAGCGACGAATGACTGACGATACAGAAAATTAAAAACGAAACTTCGGGTACAGTCGTTGAATAAACAGTAAACGCGTAGCCGCCGCCGCCACCGCCACCGCCACCGCCACCGCCGACGCCGGTCAGCCCAGCACATAACCTGCTTTCAGCCTGACTGCATTTACGTGCTAGAAATCAAGTGGCACAAGTTTAATGAGTCAATCATGCGTCCCTGTTCAATATTCAATTACATAACTAAAGAAACTGTTGAAAAACATCATTTGAAAACTGCTGTAAAATTTCCCACTGTATTTGTTTACACAAAAAAAAATATTATTATGAAATACCTAGCATTAATGCTTATAATTGGCACAGAGGTTCGTTATCAGCCAGAAGTTTTTTTTTTATTAATTTAGGTTTCATACAAAATAAACCACTGAATTCAGAGTACCTTCTGTGAATGGTATTCTTTCATTTTATCTTAGTCGGGACCGTTTCAGACCTTTCTACTGTTTTTGCAGTATATGTAATTTCTAAAGATAAGATAAAATAACTCGAACTTGAAGTGCGCAACACAAAAAATTAAAAGGCAAACGCCTCCCTCCATGTTCCACCTGATCGCTTGCGCTTGCGCATTTAATACAGCAGGAAGCGAATTAGCCTAATTTCTGCAGGTGCATGAATAACCAATTTCTCCTCATAATATATACCTGGTTACAGTATTATCTCATGAAATGTTGATTTCACTCTAATGTAATGAAAAAGATTTCATTTTATTCAAACGTGACAATAGTTTCGTTAGTAGATATCTGGTACCTGGATGCATGAAGTCTTGTAGTCCTTGGTATTCGACAGCCTTTGACCAACGACATAAGCGTAATTGATTGATTAAAACGGTTAAGCAAAGTAAATTTTATATTTAAAACTAAAAAAAATATTTTGGTTTCACTTGCTATTTTATTTACACCTGTACTTCTGTCGAATAGCGAACATGACGAATTGCGACGAATCTGTCCAATCCAGAATCTGTCGAGTAACGAATCTGCCGAATTACGAATCTGTCTAATCCAGAATCTGTCCTACACCGAACAAAGGTACATAATTGTAACGCCAGCCCTAAACCCTTCTCATTTGTTCCAGTTGTTAAAAGTTATATACAAGGTGTTCCGATACTTGACTTAAAACTTCAGGGGGCTAAAGTACCCATCAATATGAATAACTTTTTCTAAGGAACCAACACTGTGAACGCGAAAAAATAATAGCTGTTTCATACAAAAGTTCAATACCTACCTGGCTTAAATGTATGAAACAGCTGTTTTTTTTTCGCTTTCATAGTGTTGGTTCTTTAGAAAAAGTTATTCATATTGATAGGTACTTTAGCTGAAGTTTTAAGTACAAGTATTGGAACACCTTGTATATACCTACGGTCTTATTCCTTCACCTCAGTCAGTACCGTACAGTAAAATATTTGTTTTTTTTTCGTTTCAGACATGGAAGACGAATGCTACCCAGCCATGCCAGCGTCAGCGTGGAGCAGCCGGCGGCGGTCCAGCGACTCCCCCCTTCGGGAAGTGAAGGAGGAGCCCAAGTCAGAGCCGGACTCACCCACCTCGTCGTGCCCGCCGTCGCCGTCGCCCTCACAAGCACTCACACACCTCGACTACGTTATTGATCACACGGTGAGCAAACAATAACAAGCAGCACATGCTTATCGAGGACGCTTGGCGAATGTGTTGACAGTCTTAAATCGGGAGTTCTCTGATTGTTGATGTTCATTTAAAATCATTTAAAAAAAAATGTGAGCAGGCTCTAGCTTCGGGAGCTGGCTGACCCTCTCTTTTCAAAGCTTAGAGGGCCCCCTGAGCTCCGGGGCCCTGGTGCACTGCACCACCTAGCCCTATGATAGCTACGCCACTGTGAGCATCAACATACTTTTAGGCTCGATATCCAGAATTTATCGTCTTAGGTATTAAGTTTTCGTCTGTATTTGTTATGAAAAAATCGTACTCGAAGTTTTCCTAGGAAAACTGCTATAGATCAGTGTCAAAAAATGTACATAAGCTTGAATCCCGACAAATCCAGACTTGCGTTTTGTTTAAGAATGGAAAGAGGAAAGAAAATCAGTTAGTATTCTAGCAGCGGCAATGGTCTCTAAACTTGAGGCAGTTTCTATTCTTTTTTATAAATGTTATTTATGTAGTAAAGAATATGAAGTCGTTAAGAGATGCGGTATTTTTGAGTCTATTGATATGGAAAAAGTTATCTTCGCAAAAGAAATTTTCAATGGCTACAACAAACCTATCCACCATAAACTGCAACTTGTTAGTTTGGTTACATTATTTGTTTGAATATATGCACAAAAGATAACGGGTTTGGCCTCGGAACGCACGATTCATTTATGTGGTACAACTACGGGATACATATTTGGTCACTCCACCATGACTAGTAGATGTACATCTATTCATTGACCTCAAACAAAAAATGGAATACCTCGATCCCAGACAAAAACTAAAGGTCACCAGAGTTTAAGTGTATCTCACTTTGCAACTTTCACCAGACATCTCATGGATGCTCGCTGTATCTTAACGTGAGAGATAAATGGTAATTATGCCCATAATTACTATGGATAATCGTCGGTTTTCGGCAACATTTTAACTTGAAACAGCAAATTTCGTTCTCTGAAACGTTGCCGAAAATTGCTCACAAAAATCTTTACTATAACGATCTGCAATTGAATGTATTGTTGGGAATGGAAGCTTTTGCGAGAAACTTTTGTCTCGAATTAACGCACATATCCATATTTAATATGTTATGGTACTTCTCTATTCAGAAGACTGAACAAAATAATTCACCTCGAAAATGTGGGAACATACGTACAACTGTCTAGCATAGCTACAGCATCTAGATCGTGCATCACGATCTATTCCATGACCTATTGTAAGGATGATGATATTATACCATTATGAGATGGGTTTTTCCTTCAGAGTGTAGGTATATTCTGCGTTCATGCGAAAACGGGACGGATTTTAGTATCGTGCGTCCATACACGCGGATATCCTGTGTCCATACAAAAACGTCTCGAAAACCGGGCCCTCATGGCACTCACGACAGTGAACACAAACACAACTCAAAACAATCTCAAAATCGCGGTACAGTAACCATCTAGGTAACTATACCTATTCAATAATTGAAATGCACTTATTTTGACCTTCATACCAGATTATAATAATATATACAGTTGCCAGCTCTACCCATACCTCTACTACTCCTATATTGTTGCAATAAAAAAAGTACCTCTGCCTTACAACCGCATTAGATTGAACGATTACAGCGAAATCCTATATTTAGTAGGTAAGGTACGTTATGCATTGAATATCAGTCGAACAATCAAAGATGACCTTTAGGTAATATACTTAAGGCACGTGCTAAAGTGACCAACAGTGAGTTTTTATTATAGACAATAATTACACTTTTTCTTCGCGGAATGTATGTAGGTACAGTAACATTTTATGTACCTACATACATTCCGCGAAGAAAAAGTGTTATCATCTAGATCGAAAAATCTAGATAAAATTGTTATGGACCAAGACAAATATCAGACAAGTTTTTGATTATAAAATCATTTGGTTTTATATCATCAAATGATAATTAACTTCCGTTGCTAACTGTACCTTTGCACAACCATTGTTTATTATTTGACGATGGAGCGTATTAACCCAAGTACATAATTAGACTTCTACTCGTTCAAGTTTCGGGGCGATATAACCTGTGAATGAGTGGATCACTGCGTTTAATTAATGAGTTGTATGAGTGAGACATAAAGACAAGTTGACAATTTTGTCTTGGGTCGGCATCACGCGTAGCCTACCTCTAGTAGTCGTTAAATAGGTGGTCGTAAGCGTCATCCGTAAAGGTTACATACATACCGTAACCGCTATTTTAGCAACTTGCCAACAGGTGAGTCGTACGTTTATAAAATACTTCTAGGACGCCAGCTTTAAAAAATACTTCTAGGACGTTGTGAAAATCTCTAGAAAAGGATCAAATCCTTTTTCCTGGTACATCGGGGCCTGTCCTGATGTAAACTTCTTTAGGATAATGAGGTTATGATAAATTAGCACGTGGATCAATGATCTTCAAGAGATCTGAGAAGAATTGCAAACATGCATGCATCTAATAAGTTATTATATTTGTGTTGTCTCCAGACCGGAACCATACACATGCCACAAGCCGTGCTGCAGAAGGTGGGGGCGGCGGGCGTGCCTCAGCTGCTGCTCAGCGCGGCGCCGAGGCTCGCCACCTCACTCAACTCCAACAAACTATCCATTAAGGTCACATCCAGCTCCAGCGGCTCAGGTGAGCATCTCTACTACACTACACTTAACAAAATTGCTTCTCAGCTCGACGCTGAAGCTCTTCTTATTTTTCTCTTAAGGAAATTCCTTCATGGGAAGGTACTGAGGGGTATGTCGTAGTGACTTTTACTGACCGAAACCTCGAAGTTTTCTGCGGCTACGGGAACGAAGGTGGTCTCTCCCGGGACTAGGCATTAATATGGTGTAAGAGATAAGCCAAAAAAAGATTTTGTAAGATCTTTGGGTGCTAACCACAAATGAGGACAGATAAATGACGGCCGGATAGATGAGACGAATAGAGGAG
This sequence comes from Chloroclysta siterata, assembly GCA_932294275.1. Taxonomy (NCBI): domain Eukaryota; kingdom Metazoa; phylum Arthropoda; class Insecta; order Lepidoptera; family Geometridae; genus Chloroclysta; species Chloroclysta siterata. The sequence continues at coordinate 8,915,335 of OW028588.1, forward strand.
AGTGGAAGAGCAGACCTTGAAATGACCTAGAATGTGAAAACCACATAGGTGGATAGATGATAATTTATGAGTCATGGATTCGAACCTCAAGACTGTAGCTTTTGGGGTCATTTGAATCAAAGGTAGGCATTTTTAACCTAAGCAGTGGAACCGGCCCTATTGTGCATCTTTCCCTTTCTCAGGATTCAACCTGCCGCCAACGCCGCCGTCGTCTCTTTCCTCCTCCGACAGCGAAGGCGCGCTATCACCCTCGCACGAAGCAACACCGCCCGCGCCTCCCGCTGCCCCATCGTCGCGCCGTGCGCATCTCTACGTGTCACATCACTCGCGGCAACCAATCAACACACCACTTATTAGCACTCAGCCGGTATGTTCAACTGGTGGAGTGGTGGAGGCTATTTACCTACTCATTTAGAATGTCCAAGGCTTGCGTCACAACTGTTGTAACCGGGAACATCAAAAGATCCCAAGCATGGAAGGGTTTCCTGTTGGCGAATCAGAAAACGCGAGCTGTACCAATGTTTTTTTTGTTCTACTCATCTTGTTTGGTTTAATAATGTGTATGTCTGTATTGAATTGCAGAAAGGGTCAACGGGCACTTTAATGCTGACAGAAGAAGAGAAACGCACTTTGCTGGCAGAGGGATATCCAGTGCCAACGCGCCTACCCCTCACCAAGGCCGAAGAGAAATCGCTCAAAAAAATAAGGAGGAAAATCAAGAACAAGGTAAACAAACTACCAACACACATAATACAAAAACAACTTAAACTATAGAACTGAGTAATAGAACTTAACTCTTGAATGCAATTGACAATAACATCTGTTACAGATTTCAGCACAAGAAAGCAGACGCAAAAAGAAAGAATACATGGATCAGCTTGAGAGGAAAGTCGAGATCTTGATTTCAGAGAACACTGACTACAGAAAGAGGGTAGAGAACCTCGAGTGCAAGAACGCAAGTCTGCTCAGCCAAGTGGCCTCTCTGCAAGCCATAGTGGCCCGCGGCCGCAAGTGATGTCACAGACTTACAACGAGTGACGTCACACCTCGCTCCACATTGCCGAGCCCTGCTGCATTATGCATTCCACCAACAGGGTTCTGCAAGTAACCCAATCGACGTCACCAGATATCATAAACTCGTCCGCTGTTATAGCAACACTAAGCCAACGGACTTAACCAAGCTGTGAGAGAGGTTTGTCGCAGTTGTAGATATCGTTTGTCGAATTATACTTAGCGCTGTCCCTTTTCGGAGTGTATTTAAAGGATGTACCTATATTTTGGATGTATTTACATGGATATCACGTGCCGGAAATACAAAGGGAACTGTCAGCGTTGTAATGGTTGCTCACTATACTTATTTGTAAGTAAATAGGTATTCCTGTGGTGCTGGATTCAATATACCTGCCCTATGGTAATAGGTATACAAACTGTCAAGTGCCACACTAGATATTTATTTAATACAAGGAAGGATACAGTTTTCGTCGTAAAATGCGGCTAAGGGACGAGACGACAGGGAAAAGTACTGGGCTCTTAGTTATTTAAAGTAGTATCGATAGATTACGCGTGTTGTTTGAAATCTCGTAATATATTTTAATAGGTAGTGCTGTAAAAGCTATACATTTTTAAGTTTAATATATTATGCGTGTTTTTTTAAATGTGCAACTAGTTTTAAGGATTTAAATTGTTACCCAAAGCATACAATATATTAGTATGTCGCTGTGTCTATATGAGATGACGGATCGACTCGCTCCTTTATTTTTTACAGTAATATCGATTGTAATTAACGAAGAAATGGGTTTACGGCCTAAATATAGCATCGACTTTTATGATTTTAGCTTGTTAAATGTACATGTGACTATATACAACCATCTATTAGTCTGAGGCACATCTGTGTGTCAGGAAAAGTCAAAATATACTTGCTTACTCTGGTAAGCACAGTATTTTGTGACTGTTCCGAATGTATTGCGTAATAGTGATGAGCAGTTGTGGTATCAAAATCATCGTAGCATAATAATGTAAGACGGAAGCATGAGACTTACGCATTCAGCCGTCTTACCGATTTATATTGAATTCCATGAATTTGCATTTTTAGCGAAATGTGTATCGTCCTAGAGATTTTACCTTGAGTTTAGGATAGATTTATGTATCTAAAGGACCCTACATAATGTATGACAAGTATTTTTGGTATGTCTAGTCTCTCGTAGAACCGTAGGCCATCGTAGAGACCTTCCTTAGAGCAGATTAGTTGTATTCATCTCGGGTCATTATGCGCTCTGTATATCGACAAGTACAAATGGCATGCCTTCAGCGAAAGCAATGCATCTTACAATAAGTAGGTGCTACTTCATGTGAGCGAAGTTATTCTACTTTACAAACAGTATTTTATTGCAATAACGTTTAATGTAAAGCAGCCGTTTCCTTCAACGAATGACGTTAAAGAATTGGAATCTCTAACGGTCAGTGGGTTTGGTTTGGCCAACAGTGATTTAGCTCTACAAGCATGACTGTCAAACTCTATTTACACAAAATTTGCGTTTATAACATTCTATTTTAACACTAAACATTCCATATTATCTTACTCCTATCCCTATAAAACATTATGAGTGACTTAAAGTGAGCTCGAGTACTTATACTATAACACTTTAATATAATAAAAGTATATCGTCTTTTGAAACTGTATATGACCAATTTTAATATTGATGAAATTAGATTATATTCAAAATTAAAAGCTGTTAGTAAATTGTATAGCTTAATTTATAAAATTAGTAAATTTGAGAATATATTTATTACTGTTAAATGTGTATATTATAATATCTTTTAAGTAGAAAAATAAACAAATACATCTATATCTCATAGTTATATCTTATGATGTATCAGCCAGATTACCTATATCATAATAATTATTTTAACGTGTGTGCAATTGATTATATTATTTATACACTCTTAAAATAAACTTCCTATTTAGGTATAATTATCAGAAAATGTTATATATATACTACAGAGCTGAATCAATTAATATATTAACTATTTCAGATTCAGATGTTTCAAAGAGTTGAGATATATTTTAAGAGATTTTTTCATATATTTAAAAAAATTAATATTATATACCTATTATCTTTATCGCTATACGAGTAAGGTCTCTAGTTTAGAGTGTAGGTAGATTATCGACAACAAGATATGATGCAATGCATGCCGGCCTAATCAGTGGCTGATTCTATATATCAGTAACTGTACGTACCTACGGAGTATAGAATTTTGAATGATATATTCGTATCCTCTACTTTATTTTAAAGTAGGCACCTTTGTTTAAGATATAACACAATTCCTAATATGGCATTTACCGTCAACAAAAGATTGACTTTTTTGAAAACGTTTAGGAAATTAAATAAAGTAGTTGATATGTTTAACTTATGCATTGTATTAATGTGGTTACAGGCGCAATGGGTCTGATACATTGTTTTTTGTTTTTGAAAATAAACCTACTATTTAAAGAACCTTTGCATCGCACATTTTGGGTGACAATGTTCTAGGATTCATTCGAGATTTTAAGGAGACTAAAACGATTGATGGGGTTGTAAAATCCAAAATGTTATAGAAAGAATGAGTATTTTTTTCTGATCTCGAATGAATCTATGCTATTTTGAAAAAGGCGCCATTTAAAAAGCTGCGTACACACGACCTTCAAATAAACTGTAGTCCTTTTATTATGTGGTCTATTCTTCCATGAATTTGTTATTTTAAAGTGTATTTTTATAAATAGTTTTATTTGTTAAAACTATTAGCTGTTACCTTGAGTCATGATTTGTTAAATCGTTTGTTTTATTTTTATTTTCCAATGACATTTCGGATTTTACTGTCACCCTTTTGAGCTAATAAAGCGTCAAATATTGTAAATCGATGGTTTTTATTCATTATTCCAACAAATGTACATAGCAATAGTTACTAATTATAAATAGACAACTAGGTACTAATTTATTTATTATCATCATCAGCCTGGGTAAGCCCAGCTGGACATAATGCCTACTTTTGTATGGGTCATTTATCCTAACCTACCTAAAGGCCAAAGTAATCAAAACTTTACAAATCAATTATTTACTCTATAATTATAAGTTATGATGTGTCAAAATATCTTCGTAAATAGCCAAATTCACATTTTGAGACTAGAAACATTAAACTTCTAGCTATTTATTTTAAATCAATTTTGGAAGCACTTTACACGGCCACCTATTCAGTCTTATGATTATTATTATCTTAATTTATGCTCAAGCATTTTACACAAATCTTACGTAGCATAGCATTTTAGGAAAAATCTTAGCAAAAAACAATATATGGCCACTATACAAAAATATGTATAAGATGGCAACACTAAAATCGAATATAAAGAATTTTCTTCTTAGTCATTTTCTCCTCCAACGTAGTTTTTCAAAAGGGAGGTTCAAACGTAGGACAGGGTACTAGCATTCGTGCTATCTACAAAGAAATAAAAACCTTCTTCTTCGCCATGACATGGGCTATGATTACCCAAAGTGCCGTACCCCACACAGCTTCGATCAGGCTTAGCGTATGTGTGCGCATATTGGGCACCTTCCAGTGGAACGGGAAGAGATGGGCACATATCGAGTGGCCCACATACAGGGCGATAGCGTTGAGGCCCGGTGCACGAAATGGCCCACCTGCCCACAGTCGCCACGCGTCTGTCAATGTGTAGCAGAAGCTTAGCAGGACTAGGCAGCATGCTGAGGTTACTAGCACGAACGACATTGACCTAGAACAAATGACTTTTTTAAGAAAAGTAATGTAATCATTCTGATGAGTCTTGAAGTCTACACACACAATCGGATGTTTCACATTGATTCTTTCTTGTCAGCAGAAAATAAAGAACATTTTATATTGTTTGACTGAAATCGTGGGGACTGGAAGATAGATCTCTTCGAGATTCCATCAAAGCTGATCTTTTTTATAGTCACAAGTGCGTCCAACCCCTCTCACAAAACAGTATTCTGGAACACTTTATTCCTAGTCGATTACCACAGTAGTTTAAGCTTACCATAGGTTCTTATTGATGGGCACTACGCCATGCTCCCTCGAAAAGCTAGCCAGCAACGCCCCGGCGAGTGCGAAGACCAGTGCCCACGCCAGCCAGCGAGATATCCTGGACTTGTGCGACCTTTGTAGAAGAACTGTCGCTCCAGCTTGCACGCCAAGTAACGCTTGTACTGCTGATGTTAGGCAACCTAAGGTCAAATTTCTAGCGTAAATTTTTGCAACTAAAACACATTAAGCGAAACTAAGTTTTCTCATTTTTAGTTTTAGCATTAGTGCTACATAGGTATAGATGGGAGTATAAATTTATTTTCCTTTTCTTTTGGTATGATACAGGTTCTCAGACCTTTGATGTCAATCGCTTTAGAAAGAAACTAATGATCGCCGTAGTCACTGATGGCTTGACTTACAAATATATGTCAAAAAATAATGGCCATCTTACCAATGAAGAATATCGACAATCAGTGATAGAAAGGGCTTTTTTTAAGTTGAAGTCCACAGGCTGCGCTCCGGACACATTCCTCTTGCTAAATTCAAACACCTCATTAACATTTCTGACTCCCCCAACAGTACCATTTGTGGAGTTATAGAAGATGTTCACCATCTTCTGGTGGAATGTGAGCGGAGCCAGTCTCTGAGAGTTCACACGCAAAACCAATACGATTTTAATTTTTTGGATGTTGGTGTACTTCAAAGTGGTCTACTATCTATCCCACTGTGTGAGGCAGCTAGGGCACTATTCAGTTTAGTATAAAATATTATTATGTCGCAGATAGTTTATTGCAAGCTGTAACAGGGCTGACATAGTCGCTCAGCGACTCAAAGTCCTTAAAAATGTCAGAATAAAATAAATAAATAATAAGTCGAAGTCAATTCACAAGTGTATGGATATGTGGTAGAAGCTAGTTTATTACGTGAATAAAACAATTAATCCAATGTTACATTGTGGAACTGGCACCTAGTTTCACCTACTTTTACTTTCACATGTTTTAAGACGTTTCAAAGTGAACTATTACTATTTTACTGAACAAATACCTTTTGTCTTTGAATTTATGGTAATCTATATGAAAAGAGTGCAAACAACAAACCTAATAGTCCTTCAGGATCAGTCGCAGGTCCACCATAAACCATCCTTGCGTCGCTGCGCTGGAAGAGATGAGCCTCCCCCAGCAGCAGGCGGTCGATGTAGCCCGCTGCACCACCGCTGCACTCCGGGGCCACCCAGTCATCGTGCTTACCGCCTGGGCCCATGTAGCCACTGGAACCAACGTACACCATGTTTTAAATAAGGTTATTTGATGGAACAATATGATGGCCATCGTGTTTACCACCTGGGCCCATGTACCCACTGGAACCAACGTACACCATGTTTTGAATGAGGTTAAGTGATGGAACAATCTGATGCCCATCGTGTTTACCACCTGGGCCTATGTAGCCACTGGAACCAACGAACACCATGTTTTTAATGAGGTTAAGTGATGGAACAATCTGATGCCCTTCGTGTTTACTACCTGGGCCCATGTACCCACTGGAAACAACGTACTTACACCATGTTTTTTATGAGGTTAAGTGATGGAACAATCTCATGGCCATAGCGTTTATGTTTACCACCTGGGCCCATGTACACAGTGGAACCAACGTACACCACGTTTTTAATAAGGTTAAGTGATAGAACAATCTCATGGCCATCCTGTTTAGTACCTGGGCCCATGTACCTACCAAGTGGAACCAACGTACACCATGTTTTAAATAAGGTTAAGTGATGGAACAATCTGACTGCCATCGTTTTTACTACCTGGGCATATGTACCCACTGGAACCAGAGTACACCATGTTTTGAATGAGGTTAAGTGATGGAACAATCTGATGGCCCACATTTATTCAGCGGTAACCTTTGCTTGTGACAATGTGAAATATTTCACAGAGCACATCTGCCGAGGGCGTGCCACTACTTCCATCACTGAGATGTAAAGGTGTTAAGTCTCATGTGTCTATAATTTAACCTATCTACTAGTTTTCATCTTACCTATAAAAGTGTAAAAAACTCAACCCGTCTATAAAGACTGTGGTACTTAAAATTTATATAGTCTGTGCATATTGTATTGCTATTTAGAAAAATAAAAAAACGGTTTAACTTCAAAAATCCCATGCAGAGTTTCCCTAGGCTTGTAACGAACCTAAAAACGAACAGGTACGAGCTCCACAACAAGATTTGCTTTGTTGTGGCCTAAATCGCGCTGTATCTAATGCTCACTAATGTTCATACTTACGCCGGGCAGTCCGGGTGGTGTACCACAAAGGTGATGACAGTGTGCGCGGCTACCAACAAAGCAACTAGTGCCCAGCACCACACACACGACAGGACGTCCTTGAGCGCCTGTCCGCAAGCCCCCTGTAGACAACAGATTCTGTATGATTAGCGTGAATTAATATGAAACCAGGGTAAATATATTTCGTAATTATAGGATACTTTTTATCCCAAATATATATCAAGGACTGGGTAAAGAATATGAACAGAACACGCGAGCCGCACCTTTTGAGAGAATGCTAGAAAATAAAACTGGTTTATATTACAGACAACTTTGATCCTCTGGCACAGTAGACATCCCTTCAGATCTCTTTGATACGTAAACTCACTCTCGTCCAAAAAATTAATTCAGTACCTACTTGCATGAAATAGATAGATAAAATTCCGCAAGTCACTCATTCATATAACTTCACTTGTGGGTCGTAGTAGAGTCAAATCGGGATCCCGCGACTAAGTCTTAGACCTGATTTCACCATGCTCTGTTACATTAATAAAGGATTAAAGGGCCGTTAAATATGTCAAAATGTACGCGTTTGACATCAAAGGTTATATTTAACGGCCTGTTAATTATTGACTAGTAACTAACAGAGCATGGTGAAATCAGCTCTTAGCCTGCCGATACAGTGTTGGACCATTCGACAAGTGACGGTTTGACGATGACGGCACTGGCACTGAAGTGAATTTGTACATAGGTGGGTATAGGAACCCGACATCCCGAGTGGGAGGCATTTTCTCCTATAGGAAAAGAGGGGCGCGGGTATTTTGTCTCAAGCAATTTCGTCCTCACCCTGGGCGGTGTGTAGTACTTGGGTGCGGTGAGTGCGTAGAAGCCGGCAGCTACTAGGTAAGCCACCGCCAGCCTCTGCAGTACGCCGAAGATTCGCAGCTCGTGGAGCATGTTCGACCCGTAGATTGTGTTCAACGACATTCCCAACAGGAACATCATGAATGACCGCTGGAAAACGATGTAAAATACATTAGGATAGCATTTTGGGAGACTAAAAAATAACTATCATGATTTATCATCATAGGTACTAGTGTCGTTTAAAAAAGAGTACGACAGAGTAAAACGGTTTATTCAGTCAATAGAATTAGTATTGCCAGTACTCTCAAACGGTGAAGGAAAACATCATGAGGAAACCGGCATGTCGTAGAACCTAAAAAGTTCTATAACATGTCAAAGAAGCCTCTTGAGGCGCACTTAATATCCTTTCACCACACACAGTTTCGAAAGAAACTAGTGACTCGACAAAAAAAAGAATAGAATTAGATTAAGATACTCGCTTAGACTTCAAATCGATTGATGATCCTAGCGCATGCAACTGTGATGAAATTTAACCCCCACCGCTATTAAAAACTACGAGAATGCTATTAATACGCACTTTTTGTATTCTTAAATAAACAAATGATGCGATCCCGGAACAAATGTTTGCAGATTTGCACAATCTGCAAATACTGTCTCTTCTATGTCACCGCGGGAATGGAACCCGTACCTCTCTCTTGGGGGTCAGCTGATTGCCAGCCTCGCCGCCGGGTTCGTCGGATGGTATGCCAGCGTGAATTATTTTTTGTATTTATTTAGGTCTCACTTATCCCATTTTTACCTATCAATATCTCGGAAAGTTTTGTGTAAGCGAAAGACCTACAATGCGATCTCTGATAGTCAATTCATGTTTAGACAATGACTTTCTGATTTCTATTCTAACTGTTCCGTTTCATAAATACGCATACCACTTATCAGACACCATTCAAGAGCGACGTATGACCATTTAAATAATGATACCAGCCTCTTTTCCGATCTTTATCTTAACCAGGCCACCACCGCTAGTGGGTCAGTAAGTATATCGAGTGTTATTGACTCTTATGAACCATGCATGCCATTCAAACATCTACTTTAATTGGTATGGCATTTAGTGGTATATGAGATGCGTAACAGTAGATTGGATAGTGAATTAAAAATGAACTATACTATACTATGAACCTTATAGGTACATTTATCGAATTTATATTTTTTTCATCCTCGATGGTTGGCCTGATTCTTAGGTAGCTATAATAACGATAGATATTGAGACCACATTTAATTGAGTTACTGGTGGTCGAGTGGTAGCAACCGATTTCGATCATTAGGTAGCGGGTTCCCATCCAGTCTTGTATGTATGATTTTATTATTCAAATTTAAAATATAGGTGTAGCTCTCAGGGTACAGCGTCCCGTAAATAGGGGTATAAGTAATAAAGTTGATAAAAGATGCTAATGATGACCCGATTAGGTAGATAAATTAAAATATTTAAAAAAATCCTAAAAGCCTATGTCCAGGCAGTACTTAAGTATTTATATTTAGATAGGGAGTAGGTAAGTAGTAGTCATCAACATGTAGGTAAGTTGAATTGATAGTTTCCGTCGAGGAGAGATCTAAACGTTGCGCCAACACGCACGCCTGAGAATTTCCAAGGAAATATGCCGCAAAAAAACCAACTTGGCAGTACTGGCACGGGCGTTGTGAAAGATCGAATCAAACTCTGAATACTCTACGAGATACGGAAGCTGATGTAATTTAAAAGTGAACGTATTGCGTGCAGGGAATTAATATTCTTATGGGTGACAAAGACAAATAGTTGTCTAGCTTATTAGTAGGCAAATCCCAGGAAAGATAATTGTCGGAAAGTTTTTTGATGAAACAATTTGAGGTTTTGAAGGAGGTACCTAGGTAGGTAGGTACCTCCTTCAAATTGTTAAGTAATAAGAGGGGCAGATTCGTGTAGGGAAATCTTCTCCATAAGAAGTGTGTTTCAAAGATTAAAATCTTTTAGCATTATCTTTGGTATTCAACAGCCGTAGGGCCTGTAGGATGAGATCATACGTTATTATTTTAAAAACAATACACGTCCATCACAATAAGTTAAACATATTTTGTTCGTTGCGTGTCAAAGTTACAACTTTAAATAATTCTGGAATGGAACATTGGAACTGACCGATTTGGAATTAATACAGCCAGTATCAGTTAATGACTTTTTTAATGTGACTTTGAACTAAAGCATCGCGAAGATGCCATTCACTGGCAAAAGATGCCAATAATCATGTTCCTACTTAGGTATATAATATGTACTCATACTCGTATGTAATGTACCGTACTTGTTTTTTTTATCTGAGTATTTTTTTAATTTTTAACGAACCTAGAAAAATCTTCCATAGTCCTTAGACGCAATTTCGCAATCCTTTACATAATACTACAGGTTCTCAAAGGTTAGCAACCGGTTAAGTTATCCCTCCAAAGACCTCACATACGCAGAAACCAGTTTGGCAGTCTGCTTTTATTTGCCGGTACGATATCGCGCATCCCGGCTTCTTGTCTTATCGTCCATTTAATGTAATGTAATTGTAATGATTCTTTTTAAACTAGGCAGAAGAACTCTAACATCTCCGTAGATTTTGTATGACTTGACATAAATTCGGAGTTCATTCTTTAGTTTATATAGGTACTTTTTGTTTATCGTACCGTTTTTATGCCGGCATGCCGGCTTCACGTGTGACTACGGCGTATGAGCTTGGAACCAGTCTTCTTACAGACTCCTTACGTAATTATGAACCTTCATGGCTCTGTAACGGCACTTGCATAATAGTATTACCTATGTTCTTACGAGTGTCTGCTGGAATGCAAGATGTCCTTGATCTGAAGCTACCTGAGACCAGTACAAAGGCCATATACTTTTTTTAGACATGTCTTATGTCTGCGTCTAGACATAGACTTGCCAAGACATGTATCACAATAACATAAACAGCACGAGCTAGTTATGCATACCTATAGGTAATTATTTAGATGTGGATGGAAGGGTGGGATGGTTGCGTGCAGCGACCGCAGAACTGGAATAAGAATCTCGGGAACGATGTAAAAAGGCAAGTCAAGATCTTGTTTCATCTTAACGTTCAAAAACCCGTCATTCGCCTTTTGTCGTCAGACAGGACAAGCAGGACTGCTGCATTTTTTTCAAATGTATCACGTTTCATATTTCCTACATAAATTAATAAGTAATTTCGGGATTTCAACCCCAACTTCGAGGCAAATTTTCTTTAGTTATTTGTCATACAAAATTGCGACAAGTAACAAGTTATAGATCTCTCGTGATCTTATAAACATAGGTACATCAATCATACATACCCTGACAATATGCAGAATGATCTTCCACCTCGGGATTCCCTTAGCGAATGCGCTCTTCACAGACAGTGGTACGCAAACTCCCATTATCCAGAGAAATGCAGGGAATACGAGATCACCGGCCACTAGGCCGTTCCACGTGGCATGCTCCAGCCACCAGTAGCCGCCCGCGCCGTCGTTTACAAAGATCATGAACACTATCGCGATCCTGCAATTGTATAAACTAGATAAAGTGCAAATATTCTAAGGGAGTACCTAGTCCAAGAAGCATCAAGTTTGGAGTGTATGAAAGGAATTCCCGAAATTAAAAGCGAATTAACACTGCGCATAGAAAGTCGTAGGTATTCTACAAGTGAATTATAAACGCTGAGCCTGTCAGCGTAGTTTGCTGGTGTGCAGTAAACTCACCCTCTGAAAGTGTCGAGTGCCCTCAGCCGTTGTTGAATGGCCAATTCCTTGTCCCCATACCGCAGTTTACCAGTACTCCGCACCCGGGACATAATCAGCTTCACTATTCCGTACAGGATCCATACTGTCAGCAATAGTCCCAGAAGTAGCAGTAATGCTGAAATAAGGGTATTTTTAGTATTCCAGTCTTTGTGCTTAGTCTATACCCGCAGCACATCATTTAGGGCTATTACCTTTTAGGTATGGAAATATGTAGTTATCCGGAATATATCGATATGACGTCATACCGATAAAGGCTTGACAATTTTTGGTTTATTCAACATTTATTTCTAGGCAACACTTTTGCCAAATAAGTAAAAGACCTCTACTTATACATATAAACGGTTTATTTAATAGGCTCAAAATACATTGAGACAAAATTGGAAAAGTACGGAATCCCAAAAACTAAATGTCAATGTTTTTAAAACAGTGTTGCCTACTCATTAAGATCCTTGTGCATTAAATAAGTAGTTTGACCTTGACTTTTTATATGGATGTATGCAAACATATTTAATTTCAAACAATGCCATTTAAGATAATATTTCTTTCCTAAGGCTAACGTGATAATAAACAAGCGTTAAGAGGTGTTGCTGAACTTCGATACTAGATACTTGTTTATCCTATTGGAACTTGTTTATCCTATTGTTTATCATTGGAATTTGAGATGCAACAATCTGTTTTACTTGAATGCTCAAAGATAACCATGATCCCAATCTATCTTTTAGTTTAGATAAACCTTATCTTTGCATGTAAAAGGGTACAGAGAGCATTTTAGGTTACTGTTCAGTAGTTGGATTGTCGAAGATGAGGGGGGCTATTCTTTGTGTTTGCTTTTTAGTTGGTTGTGTGTATGGTGCTGACGTAAGGGTGGACCCCCTTGTCCTGATCAGTGGGCAGGGGCTCGTGAGCGGGCATAAGGCGACAGACGGTGAATACTCAATGTTCCTAGGAATTCCGTACGCTACAGTCGATATCGATAACCCGTTCGGGGTGAGTAACACATAATATAATTATTTTTACATTGTAATTGGTACTTTTGTGATACCGAGAAGGTCAATGAAATGGAAATTGAGATAAGTAGGCAATAATAGCATATCATACAGCTTTCAATTTTTTCAGGGTCCACAGGACCCCACTCCTTTTAAAGAGTTAATTCACAATGCCAACGACGGTTCTGTCAGCTGCCCTCAACTGTCTTCCGACAATAACAATTCTGTGGACTGTCTAAGACTGAATATATTCGTGCCAAGTTCAGCTAGCTCTAAAAGCCCGTTGCCTGTTTTATTTTGGATCCATGGAGGTGATTTTAACACAGGAAGTGCCAGCGATTATAGCGGAGTTCGAAACATAGTGCGACACGGCATCGTTGTGGTTACCATTAATTATCGCTTAGGGCCTTATGGATTTCTGTGCCTCGACATCCCATCGCTACCTGGAAATCAAGGTCTCAAAGACCAGTTCACCGCCCTGCAGTGGGTGAGGAAAAATATTGCGTCATTCGGTGGAAACCCATACAATGTTACAATAGCCGGTCAAGATGCCGGAGCTACATCAGCTCTGCTACATTTATATTCAAGGAACGATAAATTATTCCACAAAATTATAATAGAAAGTGGTACCCCACAGAACGAAGGTATGTTTGTGAATGGTGATGTAGATGCTGCTAATAAGCTAGCTGAACGCTTAGGATTAAATACCACCGATTCCGAAGAAGCAGTTGAGTATCTTATCAAGACTGATCACAATCTAGTTGCCGCAGCCGCTTTAGATTTAAAACTTAATCTCAAACCGTGTAAGGAGCGGTCTTTTAGTGGAATTGAGAATTTGGTAGAGTATGATCCCTACGCATTAACAAATGTGCAAAAAGTTCGCAACACGCCTGTCTTGATTGGTTACACAAGCAAAGAGCGCAATTTGTTGAGCGACGAATACTACAAAAGCGATCCTTTTTATGTGAAAGTAACAAATCATTTCGATTTAGATGAAATTGATGCTTTAAACGCTGCGAAAGCTGTTAAACATTTTTACATCGGCGACGCAGCCATATCTGCGGATGTACAGTCAGAATTAGAATATTTCGAGTCCGACTTTGACTTCAATCACCCAGCGCAGAGAACTATCGATGGGTTGATGAATGAAAACGCTGGAGCTATTTATGAATATATGTTCAGTTACGTTGGCAACTCAAAAGAGGAAGGAGCAGGTCACTCGGCCGAACTGAGCTATCTATTCGAGCTGCCAAATGAACAGAAAACTGACGAAGACCAATTGGTTATCGACCGTATTACTTATTTATGGGCAAATTTCATTAAATACGGGTAAGTGGGGTCTTTTTTTACATCGTCCGCAATTCTGTCATAATGATGAATTGTTTTAATGTTTTTATTGCGATTTTAGGAATCCAACACCCGAAACATCGGAGTTAGTTCCAGTACGTTGGCCGGCAGTGACGGCAAACACCAGACCGACTTTAGTGATTGACTCAGACCTCCGCGTTGAAGGTCGAGTGGATCATCAGAGGATGGCATTTTGGGATTTGTTTTATACTGTTTATGGGAAATTTAATAAAATGGTAAGAGAGTGTATGATGTAACACGCCAACGATGAGGGATTCATTTAAAAAATCGAAGGGCAAATTACGCACGCTATGTGTGGTGAATGTTTTTTAAAAATTCGTGTTATAAATAACGTTACTTGATAAGAAGAACACACCAAGCTCTAAATTTCTCTAAATAAAGCCAATAGTTTCATTAAAGTTATTTAGTATTAGACTCTAGCAATTCTTAAAATAGAATAAACAAAAGGATCCAATCATCCAATTATCCAAACCCAACCCCACATGAATTGAATGGCTCGAGGCAGTAGGTAACTGTCTCCGAAGACCTTCGTTTGTGGGTCGTCGTCGGCGGATGGTGCTCATCAAGACAATCGCGCAACAAAAGGACAGAGGGCATCAACCGACGCCCACTTCAACACTGCTGAATAGCGTGATAATGTCTACCTACGGGTCTTAATGCTTTCCTTTGGCAGATAAGATCTGTACGGCTAAAGATAAACCACTCTGGTGATATCAGGCTGTTATAATTTTTAACATAGGGGAAGTACGTACAAAATGACATATACGGACAAAACGACACATAGCACTTTTTTCAAAATTGGCGGGTTAAAGCGAGCTATTTACGTTGACATCCGGTCGCCCGAACGTCTACTAGCGACCTGTCAAAACTTGAGATATCTTCGCTCCTTCATTTGGTCAGTAATATTTGAAAGGGATTTTCGGCCAGTGCAAGTTTTTTTTATTGCACGAAACTTTTTTGAATCTGGTGAGTTTTTCGCTTTATTACTTGATTGTATTATAAAAACTTTGATCCCATACTTGTTGGCTTTGTGATTGTTTATCAATTTTCTTAAAAAACTTGACTTTGAAATATATTTTTTCAATTTGAATTTTGTATACCTACTACGGACAAAATAACATACATGTGACACGGACAAAATGACACGGTATGTCATTTTGTTCGTACCTAGTTCTTTGATGATAAACTGAGGGTGTTTTAAAATTATTTCTAAATATGACAACATGCATCAAGGTACACAGGTGCTTAACATCAGGTGGGCCATCTGTTTGTTTCATCAACTAGTTGTATAAAAAAAAAAAAAAAAAACATGCGTAAAACTGATCGACAGTCCATGAAAAAAGACATTGAAGCAGTAAAAAAAGAAGAAATAGGCTGACTTTTACCATCTCAAACCTCTGGCATCCCCCAAGCTACACTACGAAGACATGCGCTAGAAAAAAACCAAACCTGGTGGAAGATGGTTAAGGTGCTTAAATTGTTCTCTTTGAGCACATGCTGACTGTGCAGACTTGCCTAAGAAACGTTTTATTTGTGCAGTTTGTGTATAAATACAAGACTGAAATATATATGTCATTTTGTCCATTGCTAGTATGTCGTTTTGTCCATGCCATATGGACAAAATGGTTTTTGATTGATCTCTGTGTATGACTTAATAATTCTATAAGTATTTGTTTTTTTGTTGATTTTCTTAGTTTATTTCATAGATAAAATACCAAAGTTTATTGCAGTAGAATTAAACCTGTTCTAGTTACAATAAATAAAGAGAAATTATGCTTAAAGAAAACAGTATGTCATTTTGTACGTACTTCCCCTATTTAAATTATATTCTTAATGATTGCACTAATTCCAACTCATTACAAACCTGTTTTTTTTTTAATACAACTAGCTGATGAAACCAGCAGATGACCCACCTGATGTTAAGTGGTAACCATCATCTATAACAAAGCATTGCCTCGTAAGTCACGCACGATAGGAACGTGCCCTACGATGCACTGCCCTGCATCCATCAACCACAAACAAAAAGCCTCTTGTGCCTGTAATTTCAACGGCAACCACACTCTTCAAACCGAAACACAGCAACGCTACTTGGCGGCAGAAAAGGGCGTGGTGGTAGTACTTCCCCGGACGAGCCCTTCACAAAGAGCTCTATTACTCTTTAGTACAAAATTGTAAGAAGGATCATACAGAAAAACGCTTAAGAGCAAAGCCTTAAGTTTCTTGCCTGTCTTCTTGGCTTCGGTCACAAGGAACTGGCACCTAGATTCACCTAGTTTATAAGATGTTTCATAATGATACCTCATCAAAGCCGTGAAACTGTTTCCTTTTTTTCTGTTCCTAAGTGGGAGGTGGGTATACGCAAATGTACCCAATGCAAAAGAAAATACTGGTTGCCAGTTCCATTAGCTGGTTTGGACACGTATACGTTTCTATATTAGGTGAGGATGACTTTCATCTTGGTGTGCAAAAAGCAATCAAACATGATTATGACATTGGTAATACAACTTTCCCTGGGCCCATCGCGACCGCGGTATTAGTTACGCCAGATTTTCACAATTTTCTCCGCCTTTTGGTGCGTGACTACTTGTTTCGATCTATCTTATCAATTATTACTTAGATTTTCTGCGGTGAGTTTTTATTGTAAATTATACGTTAGAACCAAACTTGTGCTAGCCTTATACTCCACAGCTCAGTTGGTAGTAACTCTGCCTTCTGAGCCGTAGGCCGTGGGTTCGATCCCCACCGAGAACAAACATTTTGTGATAAATAAAGATGTTTGTTCTCTGTCTGGGTGTTTAATAATATTATAAGTATGTATTTACAAAAAAAAAGTATTATATATATAAGCTATCTAGTTTCCATATTACAAGCTGTGCTTAGTTTGGGGCTAGATAGTGCTGTGTGGAAAGTCCACCAATATTTATTTATTTATACTTAGCAAAGTATAAATAAATAAATATTGGTGGACTTTATCTTTATTGATAGCTTATATATATAATACTTTTTTTAATAATTATTAAATTCCATCTCTACTGTAGACTTAACAAAAACAATGGCAGAAATATATTTATCTGATGCGTTACTCTGAGATGGTTGAAACCGCCCTTACTAGGTAAGTGCGCTACTAGGAAACGATTGATTGGGGGTGACGAAGTAGGGTTGACCCATGGGAATTCCCAAGGGTATCGATTCTTTAATTACGACATTGACAAAAGCCGTAAGCTACCGATATTGATTGTTATTGTACATAAACCTTTTAATAATAAAAAGCTTTGGAGAAGGACTATCTGGAGAAGGTCTATCTGTTTCGTTTTGTAATAAGCAAAGTAAACCGAAGACATTATGTTTGTTATAACCAAATGTTATTGATCTGATCATACACAAATAAGGATAGTGAGATTGCACATTTGTGTGTCAAGGATATCGAATACGATACAGCGCCAACATAAAGTTTCTTTAAATTCAATTTAAGTAAGAGCAATATTGCCTTTTACTACAAATGCAAATAACAGCGAAATTTTAATAGGGGTCATCCATAAATTAGGTCACACAAATTTCACGATTTTTTTACCCCTCCCCCGTCCTTATTACAGCTGGTCACATTTGTGGGACCCCCCCCCCCCCTACCTAGTGTGATGTCACATATTTTGGAATTTGACAAAAAAATTATGATGTCAATTTTTTTTTGTGTTGTGATACTTAGATATAAAATATTACAATTTGAAAAAATTAGATGTCACTAAATTTGGGATCCCTCCCCACCCCTTGTCACACAATGTCACACTTCGTCGACCTCCTCCCACCCCCTTAACGTGTGACGTAATTTATGGATGGCCCCTAACTACTTGGACCGCAATGCCACGTCCAATATGCAGCAAACCTGTACTTACCTGTACCAGTACAGTATTATATAAAGGCACTAGGAAGGAAAACTTACGCATGTAAATATCAACAGGATCCTTGACTGTGCTAACGTTGCAGCCTTCTTCGCTGGCGTTCAGTCGGTACACTCCAAACTGGCCCACATTTGGCCTCAGTTGACATAATAGGCCTCTGTACAACAAATTATACAAATCAGTTATTGGTGTCGATTCTGTTGTTGCATTATTCTAAACTAACCTAATCTGACAGATCTAAAATTATAGCCGTCCTTGTTGTTTCGGTCTTTTGGAAAGGGACGGCAATATTTTTAGTGCTGTCAAATTAGGTATAATTAGGAAAATTAAACAATAGAATTGACACCATTCTCATCAAGTTGCTGAAAGATTTTATATTATGGAGTTTGCGATTACAATGTTGTAAAAAAAATGGTTGATCATTCTGCGTTCTTGATGACTAATAGACAGATTTCTAGGATTATTCCCATCCGTCACCCAATTCTGTCACCTATAGGTGACGGATGGGAATAAAAAGTGCGATCTGTCACCCATTTAGTAAAGAGGTGACGGATCGAACTTTTTGAAATTGAAAAAGTTCTATCTGTCACCCAATTGGCAAAGGGGTGACAGATCGAACTTTTAAAATTTTAAAAAGTTCGATCCGTCCCCCCCTACACAAGCAGAGTATCAGGGTAGAAGGTTTGAACCCTAGGCACGGAAGATATTCCCACAGATCTCTTAGTACCAAGTTCTAACTCCAGATTCTTTAAAGACGTCTAAAGGGGGTAGTCAGAGGTACGTCCAAACATTACATTTGGCACATACCCACATTTTGCAGTAGTTGGTAAAGCCAAAGTCTCCATGCATTGTATGTAGCTGTAGTAATGGTTCAGGGCAGATTTTGAAGGTTCCATCACTAAGAAAATAGACGACACAAAAGGTTTCTCATGTCTTCAGCACAGAAAAAATATTCTATAACCTTCGTTATTGTAACCGGCTAACAGAAAGAGTTCAAATTTAGGAGGAATCACTACTTCTTCCACATCAATGAAACAATTTTTTTTAACTTGCAGAGCTTTTTTTAGCTTCTTTCCGGGCTTTGTACAAATTACTATTAATTTTTTGAAAGAGTTGAAGTTTTTTTATTTGTCGATCAAATAAAAAAAGTCCTTCATCTTTCATAGAAGTCACGGCTTCTTTGTAAATTCCTGGGATGCTTTACTTGCTTCAGATGCAATAACATTTTGTTTGACTTCATGTAATTTTTTATCCAAATCATTTTTGGTAAAATCGGGCGCATGGAATGTGGAGTTTTTCTGATAATAGAACTATGCAAATGCTTTTTTTTATATCTAAGCGAATGTTTTAGGAAACAAATAAAAAAAAATCTTGTTCTTAGCCTTGAAACACTGGTACATTCGCTTCCGCGGACTTTAACAGTTGTATTGTTTGAATATACCGAGTAGAAAAAAAAGGCACTGGAAGTGAACGAAAGCAAAGGTAATAAAAAAAATCGTAGCATTAATGAGATCATCACTCACACTATAATTATTTTATAAGGGACTTCATTAATTATTTTCATATTTAGTGTTATTTTATTATAAGGCTAAAAAAGAGTATCACAACATAATATTTTATGTAACAAAGCTTCGCGGATCACTATAAATCTATAATCTATACTCAGTTATCATAGCGTATTGTAGAATTGGTTTATGTCTTACTAAAATGTTTAGCGAACCATGGCTAGTCGGCTTCTTTGTATAACAAGAACATTGTATTTTCGACCTTATTGTATTGTTTTTACGAACTATAAATGCAGATTTATAGTTCGCAAAAACTACACTCGGCTACCATCGTGTTGGTTTGGATGCACACTGTTCAATTGTTCTTAGTGCGTTAAAATAATCATCAATAAAACGGGTCAGAATGTTGCATTATTCGCGAATCTGATATACACCAAAGGTGGTAAACAGCAGATTGTATGAGGTCAAATCAGAAGACTGACCACCGGTTTCTGAAAGCCCGATCAAAACTAATCGCATGTCAAGTCACTTGCTATCTCTATCTAATTCGATGTAATAGCTGAAATGGCGAGTGACTTGACATGCGATGTTTTGATCGAGCTTTCAGAAACCAGCGGTAAATATTATTGTGAGTTATAATTTTGATGACCTTATCTCATACTTTCTTTCAAATCGAATCAATGTGTGAACAGATAGAAATCAATAGTTATGTCCGTCTCTCTGTAAGTGACGGAGGGTGACAGATCGAACTTTTTAAGATTAAAAAAGTTCGATCCGTCCCCCATTTGGCAAAGGGGTGACGGATCGAACTTTTAATATTTTAAAAAGTTCTATCCGTCACCCAGCTGGTGAAAAGGTGACGGATTGAACTTTTTGTTCCCATCCGTCACCTATAGGTGACAGAAATGGGTGACAGATGGGAACAATCCGATTTCTATAAGGCCATGTAAACTCACGTCGTGTTCCCGGCAGTGACGTATTGTTCCGAGTAGTCGGCGTAAACTCTCCAGGTGGACCGGCGGGCTGTGCTCATCACCCACCACTCCTCAGCCCCTGCTGCAATCGTCTTCTGAAGCTCGAATGGACACTGTACAGAAGAACATAATTAAAACAACTGTGGTGCAATCAAAACTTGCATTCGTGTGGTGTAAATATTTAATTAGCGTTCCATTTTCCATGGTGTTCAAATTGATCTCCGAGCGGTACATTAGCTAAAATGATCGGTAAGGCAATGCTTTGTTATAGGCGATGGTTACCACTTAGCATCAGGTGGGCCATCTGCTTGTTCTATCGGCTAGTTGTAAAAAAAAGTCTGTTGCTGTCTCTTTTCTTTGAAATAAAAGTGACAGGTATCAAGTATACCTTATAATAACCGCTATAAAATATGAATAAGCTTAGTTTTATATCGTCCTTGTGTTCAGTTATCAGGCAAAAGACCTTAAAAAAGGCGGTCGGTAACCTAAAGTTAAATAACCAATACTCCAAGTCTACCAAGCGAAAGCCTTCAATGAAGATAAATGATACGCTGCTCCCGGTCACAATATAAAGATAGTTTGTTATATTTTATTGTAGTGTTACATAAAAATATACGGAAAGTATTTAAGTATCTTGTAATATAGGAACCTATCGTATGATGATAGCTAAGACATTTCCAGAGCTGTATATCTTAGCAAAGCATCTCATTGGCCATATCGTCATATGAATTCTTTATTGTACACATAATCATTTCCTTATATCCAGAGATCGGATATTCGGATACCTAAAGTTGAGATGTTGGGTATTATGGAAAGCACTTTTTATTGAAAAATCTTAAAATGTTGATCGCGAAAATCTTTAAATCTCGAAATTAAAATTTTGCTTTTGTCTAAAAATCCCGGGATCGCTGGAAATTCAAATTTAAGTGACACGAATGAAAATTGCCCTGTTACAACGTAATACGCCCCTCGGAGCCCAGAATCACCCCCTTCCGGCTTAGTATACATGTAACGTGGCTATTTACATCCGATTATTTATGCATTTTATTTTTAATAAAAGTATCCTATGAAGCCGCTTCCATAATTTGTTAGCCAAACATTCACTTTTGGTAAATATGCATCCGATTATCCGATCTCTACTTACCTTTATGTGATTACAAAACACATGAACTAAGGCGAGTTTAATCCTAAGAGCTTTCAGCAAACTTTTGCGGTAGAGAGAAAGGTTAAAATATAAAACAGTAGCTATGTGTGTTGTGTACATACCTAATAGGAAAAAATAATGGCTATTATTCACCCCAACACCAAAAAACTCTACAATTAGTCGCTAAATCAGTTGAGGCCTATTTTTCTGCTCCGTAGCATGCATGCGCATACGCACTGACATAGATTTGCAATTCTGCACGGTAAGTCCGATGTTGGTTATTAATGAATACTGAAATATCCGGTTTATTTTCTTTGAACAATTAGTCGTACGTACTAAGTTTTCAATAGAACTGTTCGAGGACAACCTAGATACCATACAGCTATGTTATACAATTCAATACATCATCACTACATAGTATAAAACAAAGTCGCTCTTTCTCTGTCCCTATATCCCTATGTGTGCTTAAATCTTTAAAACTACGCAACGGATTTTGATGGTTTTTTTTTATAGAAAGAGTGATTCAAGAGGAAGGTTTATATGCATAATACAAGCATAATATAATAGACAAACACACAACAACCGTGCGAAGCCGAGGCGGGTCGCTAGAACTACATATTTCTAAATGTTTAAACCTAGAAGTGCTTACAAGAGTATGGACTTTGTAACTCGAGCACGGATCCATTGCCCACTGATGCGCCAGTTTCGATATATTTGATAGTGAGAGAATTGGGAATTAAGGTTGATCCCGCAGTAGAAGCTGTACCTATGCTGTAAACTAAATAAATAAATATTGGTGGAGTTTCCGCACAGCACTATCTAGCCCCAAACAAAGCTTTAATATGGGAACCAGATAGCTGATATAATACATTATATACTTTTTAACACACACACTAATAACACCCAGACAGAGGACAAACATATGTTCATCACACAAATGTTTGTTCTCGGTGGGGATCGAACCCACGGCCATAAACGGCGCAGAAGGCAGAGCTCTACCAACTGAGCTGTGTAGACGCTACATATTTCTAAATAAAAAAAAAACAGAGAGCTGTATGTATACTATACAAATGAATAAAGTTTCGTTAAAACTTTAACGAGTCCTATATCTTCGCAGCACGGTAAGCATGGCACCTAATCTGTGCCCATGAAAGGTTATAATTTCAGGAAAATCCCTTTACTGAGTGACACATCAGTCGAAGAGGTCGTTGCCATCAGCTGCTTTCGTAGCGTAGTTAGTTAGTATGCTGCTTGTATGCTAAAATCAACAAAAAAATACTGTATTTTGTTTATTTAATTGATCGAGTGAGCGAAGCGAACGAAGATCTTAGTTTCAACTTGGGCGATTTGGCATTTTATGTATGTACTAGCAGCTTCTCGCGGCTTCGCACGCTTTAAACTGGTGAGCATCGTGATTTGTAGGGGTAATTATCAGAAATTAAAAGTGTCATTCTTAATTATTAATTTTGTAGTATATTTACCCCAAGTTTTAAGTCAATCGCACCACGCGTCGAAAAACTCCCGTACAAACTTTCACATCCCTTTGCACACTTATTAAAGGTAGTTTTAAAAAACTAAAAATGCCTTTCCTATTTTTTAGCTTTGGAGTACATGTACTCCAAGTTTCAAGTTTGTAGGTTCAAGGAATACTATTTTTCATACAACCGTTTTCAACCCTTTTTACACACTTAGGGGTTGAATTTCCAAAAATCCCTTCTTAGTACACCTCTACGTCCTAAGACCTATGTACTCCTCAAATTACAAGCCTCTAGGACCAGCGGTTTAGGCTGTGCGTTGTCTATATGTCAGTCAGTCAGTCAGTCAGTCAGTCAGTCAGTCAGGACTTTGAGTCTTATAGTATTAGAGACTAGTGGCTTCCCGCGGCTTCGCACGCGTTGAAGTGGTGAGCCGTGATTGAGCCACAAACATCCAAACATCGTAACTTTCGCATTGAGTTGTATATTATTAGGGTAGGATTTTAAATACCTACGTAGGTATAAGAGATACCTATAGGCGTACATTACCTATATTAGGTAGGTAGGTATGGGTACTGAGCTTAGCACAAACATGACAAATACAACAAAGACAACCTTCAACCGAAAATATGTACTTATTTTTTTCTAGTTTCTACCCCAAAAACGAACGAAACGAAACAGCTTCACGACTTTGATCCCCAGGCACGGTAGATACCCTCAGATCTCTTCGTACCAACTCAAGATTCCCGTTTTTAGAATGTCCCTTACAAACATTGACGCCTCGTTGTATCCTTTTTACTCGAGCGCAACGAAGGAGGGTAACGTTCTTATTTCTTAGTATATTTAATTCAAGTTTTAAGTAAATCGCACCACGCGTTAAAAAACTCCCATACAAACTTTGACATCCCTTTGCACACTTATTAAGGGTAGTTTTAAAAACTAAAAATGCCTCTCCTATTTTTTAGCCTTGGAGTACATCTACTTCAAGTTTAATGTTTGTAGATTCAAGGAATACAATTTTTCATACAAACGTTTTCAACCCTTTTTACACCCTTATGGGTTGAATTTCCAAAACCCCTTCTTAGTACGCCTCTACGCCATAAGACCTTTGTACTCTTCAAATTTCAAATCTCTAGGACCAGCGGTCAAAAAACTCCCATATAAACTTTTACATCCCTTTGTACACTTATTAAGGGTAGTTTAAGAAAACTAAAAATGCTTTTCCTATTTTTTAGCCTTAAAGTACATGTACTCCAAGTTTCAAGTTTGTAGGTTCAAGGAATACTATTTTTCATGTAAACGTTTTCAACCCTTTTTATACCCTTAAGGGTTGAATTTCCAAAAATCCCTTCTTAGTACGCCTCTACGCCATAAGACCTATGTACTCTTCAAATTTCAAGTCTCTAGGACCAGCGGTCAAAAAACTCCCATACAAACTTTGTCATCCCTTAGCACACTTATTAAGGGTAGTTATAAAAAACTAAAAATGCCTTTCCTATTTTTTAGTCTTGGAGTACATCTACTTCAAGTTTCAAGTTTGTAGATTCAAGGAATACAATTTTTCATACAAACGTTTTCAACCCTTTTTACACCCTTAGGGGATGAATTTCCGAAAATCCCTTCTTGGTACAAATCTACGCCATAAGACCTATGTACTCTTCAAATTTCAAGTCTCTAGGACCAGCGGTTAAAAGAACCCCCATACAAACTTTTACATCCCTTTGCACACTTATTAAGGGTAGTTTTAAAAAACTAAAAATGCCTTTACTATTTTTTAGCCTTGGAGTACATCTACTTCAAGTTTCAAGTTTGTAGGTTCAAGGAATACAATTTTTCATACCAACGCTTTCATCCCTTTTTACACCCTTAGGGGTTGAATTTCCAAAAATCCCTTCTTAGTACACCATAAGAGCTATGTACTTTTCAAATTTCAAGTCCTAGGACCAGCGGTCAAAAAACCCCCATACAAACTTTTACATCCCTTTGCACACTTATTAAGGGTAGTTTTAAAAAACTAAAAATGTCTTTACTATTTTTTAGCCTTGGAGTACATCTACTTCAAGTTTCAAGTTTGTAGGTTCAAGGAATACAATTTTTCATACCAACGTTTTCATCCCTTTTTACACCCTTAGGGGTTGAATTTCCAAAAATCCCTTCTTAGTTCACCTCTACACCATAAGAGCTATGTACTTTTAAAATTTCAAGTCTCTAGGACCAGCGGTCAAAAAACTCCCATACAAACTTTTACATCCCTTTGCACACTTATTAAGGGTAGTTTTAAAAAACTAAAAATGTCTTTACTATTTTTTAGCCTTGTAGTATATCTACTTCAAGTTTCAAGTTTGTAGGTTCAAGGAATACAATTTTTCATACCAACGTTTTCATCCCTTTTTACACCCTTAGGGGTTGAATTTCCAAAAATCCCTTCTTAGTTCACCTCTACACCATAAGAGCTATGTACTTTTCAAATTTCAAGTCTCTAGGACCAGCGGTCAAAAAACTCCCATACAAACTTTTACATCCCTTTGCACACTTATTAAGGGTAGTTTTAAAAAACTAAAAATGCTATTCCTATTTTTTAGCTTTGAAGTACATGTACTCCAAGTTTCAAGTTTGTAGGTTCAAGGAATACAATTTTTCATACAAACGTTTTCATCCCTTTTGACACCCTTAGGGGTTGAATTTCCAAAAATCCGTTCTTAGTACACCTCTACGCCATAAGACCTATGTACTCCTCAAATTTCAAGTCTCTAGGACCAGCGGTTTAGGCTGTGCGTTGTCTATATGTCAGTCAGTCAGTCAGTCAGTCAGTCAGTCAGTCAGTCAGTCAGTCAGTCAGGACTTTGAGTTTTATAGTATTAGAGATGTATGTATGTATGTATGTATGTATGTATGTATGTATGTATGTTTGTCTGGCCATAACTTTCGAACCGTTGATCCGATCTGCATGAAATTTGATAAGTCGATAGCTTGTACTTGAGAAATTTACTGGTAAGTATATGAGTTAAATCGGATGAAGGGTTATTAAGATATGGGGTTTTTTAAGGGGGCAAAAATAAAAAAAGTGACATAAAAAAATCAAGTTACATGTCATATGAAAGGGCTTTGTTTGGACATTCCAAAACAATTTTCACTTTTTTTCTGGGACGCTCGGATTTTGAGATACAACAAAAAAGTTAAATTAATATAACCAACGATCAAAGAGCTCCCATCTCTTAGAGTTTCGTTGGCATCAAGGTTTTTCTACTGGTCGGCCAGTTACTTTGCTTTTTCTTATTTTTTTTTCTTGAAATAAATTAAGGAGGTACTCAGTTCTCATAAAATGGTGAAAATGACCAGGTCTGATGATGGAGCCAAGGTCTGTTCAACGGAACTCTTCAATAAATAGGCCAATAGAGTTGAAACTTGGTTACCGTACCAAGTTAGTAGGCAGTAGTAAGAAAAAAGTCCAAACATAATGTTTGGACTTGCCTCTGACTACCACCTACTCAAAGTTTTGGTGCGTTCGTCCGGTCGCATCACGAGATCTCAGTTCGAGGCGAACTACTAGTTTCATAAAACAAATCAACAGCATTTGTAATCAGTTGTTGACATTCGAATAAGTTGGCTCTTCCTCAATCACGTTACACCCAATAGCTTTTTATACAATAGCGTAATTAGGCGAGTTTCATTATTTTTTAAATACTTGGAAGCATTGTAAACATCAGTAAAAAATATAAAAAATCAACACATACGATAACAACACGGATATTGTGCTGCACTGTGTGTACACTTACAATTATTTATTCGTTATTAACGTTAGAACAATTGATGGATGTTTGATGCTTCAATAATCGGCCGTTCTGCGAATCTTAAGGGCTGACAAACGTCAAATAGCTTCTCACTCACATTTCATCATTTTTGAATGTATCAAATTACTGATAGTAGTTATGAAAAATGGCGATCAACCAAGTTTCGGGGAGAAACGTCACAAAGGTTCAGCATAAATATAACTTTGATCCAAACAAGTTTTTGTAGGTACCTTAAACTTTGATTAGTACGAAAACTTTGTAAACCTCCAAAACTTGGTTGTTTGCGATTTTTCATAACCTAATTCAGTGTTTTTATGGTATAGGTATTCAAAATGATGAAATGTGCGAGCGAGAAGTTATTTGACAGTAGTCTGCGTCTTAAGGCGAAGACAAGAGCTAATGTGACTCTCGCTCGCACGTTTCGACATGTTGAAAGATACCAACCAATTTGTGAGCACACAAATTGGTTGATTGCGATTTTTCAAAAATGAGTTTAGTGATTTTATATCTTGCAACATGTCGAAACGTGCGAGCGAGAAGTTGTTTGATAGTTGTCAGCCCCTTAAATCAAGCATTTACCACAGGATAAATAAGGTTTCAATAAACATGAAACTTGAACTAAATGAAAAGTATTTATTTATAGGTTCGAAAGCAAGCTTAGTAACAACTTTGACGTTGAGCTTATTAACAACTAAGCTTGTTTTATACAATAAAAAAAAAATAAGTGCACGACCGGATTCAAACCCGCAACCGATCGGATGGTAGGGTTACTACCACTAGAACACCAGTGATCACTAATAATATAATAATACCTACAAGTGATCTAAATCCTTTAACCACACCACACCTGTTTCGAAAGAAACTAGTGACACGACAAGAAGAAGAAGAAGAAGCAGAAGTGGTCTAAATATAATATACCCGTCCCAGCGACGCCATTGTCAAAATCGCGAAAGTTCAAAAAGGCATTTACAATCCTCAATCCTCAGAGACATGTATTTGGCCTTCATCCTCAGACAGAGGATGAAGGCCAAATACATGTTTTTTTTGCACATTTATAAATTCAGTTAGGTATTCGTTTATCAACGTCGAATCGGCGATGCCAGAGAAAGTGAATGGATTTGCTAAATAAATAATACGTTTCAAAGAGATCCTTGTGATTTATAAAAGAGTAAAGATCGTTTTGATTTTGATTTGGAAATAAAACTTACTTTAGTCAGCACAAATTCAATTGGACGAAACCAATTTAATTCGAAGTATCATCGCCTGATACCAGTATAAAAAAATAACACAATTTCAAATTGGGTAGGTTTCTACCCAACCTATAAGTATCTTCGGCTGAATTGAATATGGATGTGAAAAGTGAATCAAATTGGTCTGCATCGGAAATCAGACAACTTGATGATTCTTACTTTCGTACTTAAAAGAGCGATAATATTGTAGATATTGTTAACGCGGCAAAATAAAAAACCGTTTTAGATGCCAACCTGCACCATGTTATTATTAGGTATGGCAGTAATCATGTTGGTAATGATAAAATTATGCAACCTTGACATAGTTTGATACGGCCGGGAATATTTTAAGTTTATTCTAAATAGATAAACGATGATAGATGGCCATTGATTAGATGTGTGAAGATGCATAGTAAAGACATACCCTTCAAGGTAAAATAAACCCAGTATAGAAAATCTAAAAATATAGCCAGTATAAACACACAGCAGCTAAACCACCATCAACATAAATATTTACTTCTATTGTCTGAAAAAACTCTTACAATTGTCTTATGTTTTTAAAGGTGTAAGTAGGTACACTTACTCGAAAACAATCATCAGACACGCTGTACACTCCCACGTCCTTGGCCGCGGTTCCTATCATGTACGCCTGGTCCATCTTCAGCTCGGTCATGTTGAGTCCCTCGTGGTCGTCCGCACCCGGGTGCTCCAGCCAGGATCGCACCATTTCCTTATACCACTGCCAGGTATCATTCCCCGTCATTGACTCGTTCATTTTGCAATTTTTAGGCAAACTTTTAAATTCGAATAAATTATTTAAGATTGGGTTTTTGTTTGTATAATTGGTGTGAAAACTGCAGGCATTTTATTTAATTGTAAAAGAACGTTTATTTGTTTTGATGTGGGTAAACTGTGAAATGCGAAAGTAAAAAACGTGTGTGCGTGGGTAACCGCGGGCTTACACTGGCACCGCTGACGACGCCGGCAAAACCGGTGCGAGCGTGAGCTCCGCATCTCCGATCACATTAACTGCTACAGATAACTATACTCATAGGTACTGGTAGTTAGGTATACAGCCAGTGTAATTACCTTTCTGCAGATCGATCTTGTAAAAAATGTTGGAACAATCGTTCGAAAGCGCATTACTCGTCATCTACTGCGGTGATGCATCTTCGATAGCATCGGGTTCCCAGAGGCGATTCAATAGGCTATTACTAATCAACAAACATTTAAAACTCATTAAATGTGTACATACTCGTACATATACACTACTTAAGAAATGATTAGACTAATTTCCTACTTTGATAAAATAGGATGACCCCTAAATATAATTAAAATAGACTTATATTATATTATATTTATATTTTAATTATATTTAGGGGTCATCCTATTTTATCAGAGTACTAAAATATGTATAGAGTGTAAAAATATAGAACCTACCGTAGGAATAACTTTGAGATCGAAAATGCATCGATCGTAATAATTGGCTCAATTACAAAACATTCAATAAAATTAACGGTTTCAGTGTAAAGTAGGTATTTCATGTTTTAAACATGGTGATGTGACGCCTGTCGCAACATATAGGCTAATGAAATATGAAGTACAAGTGTCTATGAGTTTATATTAGTATATGCTTAAATAATTTTTATAAAGAAAGTTTATCATTACGTTTAATGGGCAACCTTAGCAAATCACAGAAATATACGAATTTAACATAACATAGTGCCGTAAAATAAATTAGTGTTATGAGCGCTTATTACCTCACCGTTCGTCGGAAGATCGTCTGCTACATTTACAATTCTTCTGCACGCAGTTTCTAATAAATATATTATAAGTATTCTAACAGCGGCGATGGGCTTGCAACCTGTCACGTATGGAATACAAACTACTGCAAAATGTGGGCATCTGCCAAGTGTAATATTAGGACGTACTTCTGACTACTCCCCTTAGATATCCTTAAAAATAATCTGGCGCTCGTACGTGGTACTAAGAGATCTGAGGGAATATCTACCGTGCCTGGGGATCAAAGTCGTGAAGCTGTTTCAGTTATAGTTTACATTCTGTCAAAAAAGTATCGGGAATGGATGATTTGTTCATGTTAGTTTTCCATTTTGGCGCGGAGTTTGAGTTGAATCTGTTTTTTAGATTAATTACTGCTTTTAGTTAGATCAATTTAGTGTGTGTTGCGAATTTCATAATGTACAAAAAAATCGAACAAAGAGTTTAAATTCAGCATCGCCAATGGAATTTCGTGTTCGGAGTCCCTGAATATGTTACAGAAGGCTTACGGTAAATCGACTTTATCAAAAACACGTGCTTATGAGTGACAGATTTTGAGAACAGGCCAGATTTGTGGAAAGCAAATTCTTCGATTTTTCACCAAAGTAATGGCCTTCGCACAAGGCTATAATTGTGAACGATTTTTGACAAAAATTCAAAAAATACCATCGAGCCCTTTGACTAAGTATCATAACCTCCATGATCGAGCCTCAACCTTATTCACCAGATGTGGCTCCAGCCGACTTCTTTCTTTTTCCTGAAATCAAATTACCGCTTCGTGGTACCTACCCATTTTCATTCGGGAGAAGACATAAAGAAGAATTCGCGGCGAGAATTGAACTCAATTCCAGAAAAAGCGTTTAAATAGTAGGTAGATTGTGTCTTATGGGACCAAAATAATGTAAATAATGCGAGAGCGATTTTTTGAATCCAAAGCGAAGTGAAGGATTCTAGAGTAGGATCCCGAGCGTAGCGAGGTATTCTAAAGTAGAATCCTGAAAGTAGCGAGGGATTCAAAGTACGTTGCTCGAGGTTAAATAATTTTGGTACCGTGTGGCACACTCTGCTTTTCATCCTCCTTTATGAGAAAAATAAATAAGTAAGAGATGCTTTTAGTAGTGACGAATTTATATTTACTTAATCAAATTACAAATTTATATTTCTCTCGATTTGTTCGGTAGTCAATTGTTTATGACAGTTTCCGCATTTAATTTTATACTTTCTGGTGCTAATATTTCACTTTCACTACTAGAACTCATATTTTATTCAATTTGTGTGAATTATATTTAAATTGACTGTAATATTTTGATAAAAAGTACCAAATAAAATAAACCAATAAGAAGTTCCCGCATTTTTTTTTAGATTTACCAAAATTTAATAGTGTTCTAAATCAAAAAGTCATTTCGTCACTGATAAGTGCGCTGGAATGACCTGTTTTGCGCGCACTTATCGAAAAACGAAGAGCCTCTTTCCGAATAAATGGGATGAAAAAATATTTTGATGATTGGGTTATTCGTTAACGTAAGTGTAGTAGGTAAGTATATGATAAAGAACAACTACTCACTTGGATACTTACATTCACCACAACTCAGGTTTCATGGTAGAACGCATGTTCCATACACAAAGGCAGACAATCGAAAATATACGTCAACCAAATGAGTCAGGTAGGTACTTAATGAAAACAACACATTCATCATCAACATCCACATCCTAAGACGTGGTCGCTACTTGGACTCATAAACAAGCTTAAAGTCACACAGCGGTTATGATGAGAGCTATGCTGGGTACGTGATAGTATCAGAAATGATGAAATCCAAAGAAGAATCAAGGCAACCGACATAACTCGCAGATTTAGCAATTGAAGTGGCAATGGGCAGGTCATATATGTTCGAAGAACTGACAACCGCTGGGGAATAAAGTTTCTTGAAAGATGACACGAACTGGAAGGCGAAGCGTGTGACACCCTCCTACCCGATGAGCCGACAACATCGTGAGGATCGGGTGAAGTCGCTTGATGGAGAGGACTCAGAATCGTTTTTCCTGGATATGGTATAGGGGAAGCCATGTCCAGCAGTGGACTATTTCAGGTTGTTGATGATGATAATGAAGACGCACTGGCGGCCTCTTTAATTATTCAATACCTTGATAATTTATTCATTATCTAATACCTTGATAAGATTTAGAGCGCACCAATGTCGGCAATGCTAAACTGAGGTGGCATTGGTAAATATATACAAAAATAAATGTATCTCTCAATAAAGGTTCTCAATATCACGGTCATCAGCACAAACCAGGCATATAGAACAAATATTAATGAACACCAATGTATGTATATGTTTTTTTGAAAGTAAATGTGTTATAGTTGTTCTTGTCTTGGCATGTAGGTACTGCATGCACTTGCTGGCATTGATATTTTAACAACTGCCCCCAAACCTGGTCTTGGATAAGGTTGCCCTGTGACGTGTCGTGCGTGGGCCATCAATAACTACGTCTGTCATGGTAGGTATGGTATGGATAGTATGGTATGGTATGGTACACCCATGCCCATTTGCATATCATGCATATATTTACCCCGTCACGGGAATCATACCCGCAAATCCTACGTCTCAGTTAGTCGCCCACTGCGCCAATGCAGTCGTAAATCCTGACACTTGAGGTATGGCCTTCAGCAGTTCACGGTTTAATTATATCTAACTGGCATTCAACACACGGCCTTCTGTCTTGAAACTACATCATCTGGTTAGTCTTCTGATAACCAGCGTCTTGGACACTCGTATTATGTAGTAACGTGAAAACTATATTTATAATGAGAGGAATTGTGATAAAAATCTTGATGTGTGGATTTGCCTTGGGTACTCAGGAAACGGGAACACCCGCGGGGCTGATGGCAGACTGTAAGTTACTTGCTACTACTGTGAGTTGATGTGCCTTCTATTGATGTGCCTTTGTTCTGACATAAGTTCTTTCTTTCCCTATTGTTTACTAGCTGCCAGCCGCGGCATCGCTCGCATATCAGTAGTAATTTAACAGAAAATATTTGAAGCCTTTTCGCTTTATTAGTCTCTTTCCCGTTCCCGGTAATTATATGTTAGTATGTCACGGCACTTATAGAAGCCTTTAATATCCTAATCCAGGTTACAAAATCCAAATATATATTGAAAATATATGTAAAAAATCCTACTAATATTATAAACGCGAAAGTTTGTAAGTATGGATGGATGGATGGATGGATGGATGTTTGTTACTCTTTCACGTAAAAACTACTGAATGTATTTTAATGAAACTTTACAATAATATAGCTTATACATCAGAATAACACATAGGTTACAATTTATTATGACAGCCTTCACAGCTCAGTTGGTAGTAGCTCTGCCTTCTGTGCCGTAGGCCGTGGGTTCGATCCCCACCGAGAACAAACATTTGTGTGATGAACATAGATGTTTGTTCTCTGTCTGGGTGTTATATAATATTATAAGTATGTATTTACAAAAAAAAAGTATATAAGTAGTATATCAGCTATCTGGTTCCCATATCACAAGCTTTGGCTTAGTTTGGGGCGAGGTAGTGCTGTGTGGAATGTCCACCAATAAAAAAAAAATAAAAAAAACTATAAAGATATTGTGTGACTAATCCTGCGCAGACGAAGTCGCGGGCATAAGTGTGGAGTCGGTTTTTTTTTTGCTAAGAGGAGGGCGTTAGGCTACTACTACTGGCTGCGACACAGTTTTATACTTTTGCAGTCAGTATCGTTACACTTGTTTTTAGTTTTATCTTGTACCTTAATTCAAATAAACTTTTACTTTATTTATTTATTTATTAAAACTTTCACACAAAATAATGTAGTGCTAGGAGGACTTAATGCTAATAGCATTGTCTACCAGTCATCCTGGGCGTGCAAAAAGATGGTGAGGAAGGTGTGGCGTGAAAACTGTTTTATTTTAGGTAGGTAGGTATTTTAAAACTATAAGTAATAGAGGGAAGAAGCATATATAAATATATATTTATACCTACGTAAGAAGCTATTTTAATAAGAAATAATAATAATAAATATACCAATAATAATAATAAATAGAATAAATAGGATAGGATAGAATAAACTTTACTTTACTTTTTACAAAAAAGTTATGTTATTCCTGCTGAGGTACGAAGGTATTTTACAAATGACACACCGGAACGGATGTAAAATATCTCTACATTAGTTATGTAACAGATATAAAACAACATAATGTTTTATGTAAGTATTAATAATAAAATTATGTTATTGACCATAATGATGTCCATAATAAATACCTACGCAACCTTTTTTACCTTGAATAAACTTAGTAAGAATATAAATGCTACGATAAAAGTTTGAATCATTAGAATACTCACAAGTTAGTGAGGGATTATATAAAGCTTCAAAACCCGCATCGTTGACGTTGGTCTAAAAGCCGCCAGCCTAAAATGGAACTGGGCTGGACACGTCTGCCGCATGTCTGACACCTTGTGGGCAAAGAAGACCACAGCTTTTTCTTTGGCCTATATCTACTCCAATATGCATCCACATTCATCCCTAGCATTCTTCTCGTTACATGACATTCTTCCCTTCGCATATGGCCATGCATATATATTTTTTTTGCCCAGTTTAGAATTAAAACTGTAACATGCATAAAATAACGTGTCTTTGCCTTGCTACACGATACTCTGCCCTTGACTTTACTTCTCAATGTTAAACAAACTTCTCGTAAAAATAAGCTTCATATAACTCTTGAAGGTGATATTTGTAACAAAACCAACAATGTTATAATACCTAACTCATCTTTTTAAGGCCACAATCACGAGTATTTTTGACAAATAATTAGGTAGGTGAAAAACTGGTATAATATACCAGTATATACTGGTATATATTTCTAATTTTTAATACTACTTGCTGATGGAACAAGCACATGGTCCTCCTGATATTAAGTGGAACCGTCACCTATATCAAAGGACTATTTCGCATGTCACGCACGATAGTGTACTGCCCTGCATCCATTAACTTGAGGCATATTTATAGTGTGCCTGTGATTTCACCAATTCATGAATGGCCTGATCAACAAAAGTCAACTCACCCAGGTCCCGGCATGAACCGCAGCACAACATTTTCGGAGAAGACCCTTAGTTCCCTGTACGTGGTAGTGCTGAGTCCATCGCGAGGATTTTTGGAGCGTGAGCCGCGCTGCCATCTCAGCGCCCGCGGGGCTAAATGTGCGGCCAAACATCTCGACCTAAGGAAGGGGACCACACAGGTAATACCTACGTTATAATACTAGTAGTTCGCCCCGAACTGAGATCTCGTGATGCGACCCGACGAACGCACCAAAACTTTGAGTAGATGGTAGTCAAAGGCAAGTCCAAACATTATGTTTATTTATTTAATGAAGAGAAGGCCTATTTATTGAAGAGTTCCGTTGAACAGACCTTGGCTCCATCATCAGACCTGGTCGTTGTCACCATTTTATAAGAACTGAGTACCTCCTTAATTTATTTCAAGAAAAAAAAATAAGAAATAGCAAAGTAACTGGCAGACCAGTAGAAAAACCTTGATGCCAACGAAACTCTTAGAGATGGGAGCTCTTGGGTCGCTGGTTATTTTAATTTAACTTTTTTGTTGTATCTCAAAAACCGAGCGTCCCAGAAAAAAAGTAAAAATTGTTTTGGAATGTCCAAACAAAGCCCTTTCGTATGACATTTAACTTGATTTTTTTAAGTCACTTTTTTTATTTTTGCCCCCTTAAAAAATCCCATATCTTAAAAACCCTTCATTCGATTTTACTCATATACTTACCAGTAAATTTCTCAAGTACAAGCTGTCGTTTTATCAAATTTCATGCAGATCGGATCAACGGTTCGAAAGTTATGGCCAGACAAACATACATACATACATACATACATACATACATACATAAAATGCCAAATCGCCCAAGTTGAAACTAGAATCTTCGTTCGCTTCGCTCACTCGATCAATAAAGTTAGCCAACTGACAATTTGAACATCACAATCCAAGCTTAAAGTATTGACTATCCATTTATTTTGCAACGGAAAAAGGATAATGTAAGCGCCTTGAGTATGGAACCCCGTATTGTAAAACAATCAATAGGTATTAAAATCGTTATTTTTGTGATCGCAAAAACTTTAGTGTTTTCCCGAAATGTGAGGTTACAGGTTTTTGCCCTTTTTTCACAAAAATATTAATTGATTGACAACCCTGTTTTTATAATTGAGTGGTTCTCGCTAAAACTTACAGTTTCGGGAATAAATCATATTCAGATCTATAAATCATAGCAGAGCTAAGCTGACAGTCCACTATAGGTACTAGGTATAGCTGGTATGAATTTCAGCTGCTCCTATTAAAAATATTTAAAATTTAAATCAAAACGGTCTTTATTCAGTTCAATCACAACAGACTGACAAACAACAAAGTGATCCTATAGCCGGAATCACTTTTGTCCATTTGCTAAAGTAGGTACTTACCTATAACGTGTTCAGTTAAACAATCTTGAGGTATACGTAACCCTAAAATAATATCGTTATAATATGTACGCAACGCAAGGTACGTACCTAGATGCCGTTTTCTTTCGTCATGACTGGTTCATTCTCAATGACCCCGCGCTAAGTCAATGACCATCAGGTTTCTGGTAAAGGCCCTCAGAATAGCAATGTATTTTGGCAACACTGTAACAAAATTGACTGTTATATAAGAACATCTCTTTGCCTTCTTAGGTTTTAATGGTTTATCGAAAATATTTCTTATACAGGTGCTGATAAGTGGGTACATGGATGCTTCATTCTCACCTCTAGTTCGATCCCTTACCAACGTGTACCTGAGCCAAGGACGCAACGTCGTCATAGTCGAGATATTCCCTATTTTCGTACGCACTTATCCCGTGTAAGTTACCTGCAATATACCAACTCTTATAGAAATCGATAAACAAGTTGACCGCTGACCGACTAACCACAGAGCTGCGCAGAACAAAAAAAAAACATTTGAAATAAGATCTGCGCAACTTGTCACGTGGTTCGTCAGGGGACAACTTGTGGTGCTGCCAAACGAAAACTACGTAGGTACCTAGTACTTAAAGTTCTCGAATAGAGACCGCGAACTGGAAGACGAAGCGTGTGACGCCCTCAAACCCGCTAGACTAACGACATCGTTAGGGCGCATTCATATTGACGCGATTTCGCGTCGATTGAAATGTCGCGTGAATGACATAAACTGTAAATTCAAAAGTTTCATGAGGAGCAAGCGGCGCTTACGCGACTTAGAGGTAATATACTATGATAGGTAGGGTCAACGCAGAACATTCTGCTCAAGCAATTCAAGCAGTTAAATAGTAGTAGTTGTCAGTGGGTTGCTGCTTGGTGTGCGCTAAGCCTCAGAAGACAACGG
Source organism: Chloroclysta siterata (assembly GCA_932294275.1). Classification (NCBI taxonomy): domain Eukaryota; kingdom Metazoa; phylum Arthropoda; class Insecta; order Lepidoptera; family Geometridae; genus Chloroclysta; species Chloroclysta siterata. Next base: position 8,952,843 of record OW028588.1, read on the forward strand.
CTATGCAACTGCTTACAATTAACCTACTGACGAAATAGTAGTAACATAAAATCATTGAATACTCACAACGTTCAGCACGCAATCATCTCGGCCCAAATTGACACGCACGCCGATTAAAATTTCGTTAGATTTCAAGGGCAAGTACCTAAATACCTAAAGGAAATTGCATGTTAGTAGGCCACTCCGCGATTGGAGTTTGTAGCCGAACTCAATATAATATACACACACACACACACACTTTTACAGTTTTACAATAAATGATTCTTATTCTTATATCACGCACGGTGAGGTACCTGGTGAGGGTACCTGTAAGTTTAATTTTTAAAAGTTATTAAGAAAAAAAAATAATAAAGTTGCCATTATGATCAAATTAGAATTATAGATGATAAAATCAAATGGGATTTTAGGAATATTATTACAAAAAAATATTTATATCGAACTAAAAACCCACAAAAATGCTTTTGAACGCCTAGTACACTGTAAAGAGCAACTGCTGAACTTAACTTTATATGTATAATATAAAGTTAAGTTCATTTATTATTAGAGGTATAGAGCATGCTGTGGTTGCCAAGAGCCCTATAACCTATAATCTACACTAGAATCATATAAAACAATATAATTTACAATGCATAGAAATTTGAATTTTTGAATTTGAAATTTTGTGTATTTTTTGTTGGCAACCCTAAATAAACAAATAAAAATAAACTGAACTTGAATACCGTTTCAAAAAAACACTTATTATATTCCAGGGCAGCCCGCACCACGAAGCCGCTTGGCTATCTCCTTGGGGAATTCATGGCTGCTCTCACGCAAAAGGGACTATCGCCAAGTCGGCTGGAGATTGTCGGCGGTAGTCTGGGAGCCCACGTTGCTTATTTTGGCTCCGTCAAGTATAGGCAGTTGACCGGAGCGAAGCCTGCTAGACTTGCTGGTAAGGAAGTCTTCAATGAATCTTCGAGCTAAAAGTATGGGCTATAGACTTCTCCCGTTCCATTTCTCATGCTTTTTTTACATATTTTTTTATATTTTTATACCTCATATAATATGTAGGTATGATGACCTTTTAAAATAGACATCATAACAACCGACGGTTAGGAAGACATAACTGCCCATTATGCCTTCTACTGTGTTTCACTGTTTTGGTGGCAACAGTGGCATAAGCAATTAACTGTGAGATAAAGAGCCTCTTTGAGGCGCACTTAAAATCCTTTCACCTACTGTTTCGAAAAAACTAGTGACACGACACGAAGACTGTGAGATATTAGAGACGCAGTAGGCTTTTCCCGTGAAAAAATGTGGGCATTTTTATGAGCGATCGAAATCAGTGTCGATTACTGTATCTGCATTGTATGAGGACTTGCACATTCTGTGCGTAAATAAATCAGTTACGAAATAAATATTGACGGCATAACTTGATCTCATCCCCCTTGGCGATGTTTCTGGACCCAAGTATCGTTCACCAGTCCACCTTTGTGCCTCTGATATTTTTTCTGAGATGTAGAAAATTAATTAAAGTTATATTTTTTAGCTTTAGATCCGGCTGGCCCGTGTTTCCGCAACGTTCCCAAAGAAGAAAGACTAAACCCTGATGCTGCTGATAAAGTGGATGTGGTGCACACCAATATCGACGGCTTCGGAATTGCCGACACATTGGGACATGTCGATTTTTATGTTAATGGAGGTGAGATATTTCTAATATATACCTACCCTAATTCTCATTATATTTACAAAGTTCATCTTATGTTAATGGGCAGCCCTGGAGACAACTGAAAACTGAAGACTTCATGTCTTAGACACAAGCCAATCCTTTTTTAGTCTCTTGAAATTTAAAGTAAATTGTTGCAGTACTTATGTAACTTGATGGCCAAATCTGGTGAAGGAGCTTTTTGATCACCCAGATTAAAAAAGAAATAGAAACAAACGCAGTTTCACGACTTCGATCCCCAGGCATGGTAGATTTCCCTAAACTCCCGCGCGACACCATCAAGGTCACAACCCTCACTAAACAGCTACCAATGTATGGGATGACCCATGGAGGTATTATACTGGAGAGAACCATAAGACTTACATCCTTTAACAACTGTGTATCAAACAGTGATCATCTATCTTTGTTCTTCCCATGTAGCCTAGCTACGAGTAAAAGAAAAGAAGATGTAACTTCACTCACTCCATCTCACTCACTCACTGTCTGCGTAAATCGTGGCCGTCAGTTGATGCAATGTTTTGATCTTGTTTTGACGTTCTAGAAAAACTCGGTAGCAACATTGCAATGTAGCGAAAGAAATTATGAAAAAATTTAAAGAATTATTATTGTCTAGGCAAAATATATTTGAAAAGGTCTTGTGAAGCTGTGTTTTGTGTATCAAAAACAACAAAAGGAGGAGTTAAAGACCCGAAATTGTCATTTGATACGTAATATTCTTTTTCTATTTTCATGCTAAAAAAATACGTTTTTTCTTCCATAAAGACTGTAGGAATTACATTTTATTAGTACTAGTCATATTTTCGTATGTGAAAATGATGTTAACCCATTAATTATTGCAAAATAAAAAAAATTGTTTTAGTCATCTGTTCTAGTGATGTACTTCCACCGACCAATTTAGCTTTATCGATAATATTTTATTTTCCGATTTTGATATGAAACATCTAATGCGCCGGGTCAGATCGGCTGTTATGTTGTATTTTCAATTTTTCACACCTTATATGCGTCTCGCGACGGCTCAATTTTTGTTAAATTTTACATAATTTTTTAAGGTTTAATAAATGCCCAGAATGAAGACGGGAGTGGATAAAAGCTGTTAGGCGTGAAAACTGATAGACTACAAAATTTTCTTATGCATGGACGAAATGGCCATAAGAAAGTGTATCGAGTGGGATGGACATCGCTCTCACGGTTAGGTCAATGTGGGAAAACATTATTGACGATGATAGTGTTTCAGTGTCTATAATGGTTTTGGGCTTTCGCAATAAAAGTTAGCAACCAATTAAAATTAAAAAGTTGAATTCCAATTAAAACGCCTTTTTCATCCATTTCTTATTCTATCGATAGGTTAGTCAATGTTGTCCCTTCTCTAGTCACTCACGCGAATACATACAAACTAACAAAAAACGGCCTTGGCGTGGCCGTTTTTAAACCCGAAACACGCCGTCTATATGATACTTAGTCTAAGGGATGACCGATATGACTCGAATTCATTTCGGACTCGGATTATTATAACCTCAGACTTCCCAGTTTCCGATCGGAAAATTTCTAAATTTTTAAAACGTGCTGCAAATCTTTTGTCATTATAGTCGCATTAAACACTCGCTGCAAACACGGTCATAAATTATCGGAACGAGACAGCAATATTGCTCTCTCTCTCGCGCTTAGGAAAACGGCACGATCTTTTTGTTTATGCGCTGAGATGTGCATTATTGGAGTCGCTAAGAACAAACGACACATATAAACCGACAACCGATTATTACTTCTCCGACCGCGCAACCACCGGGCGCTCTCGCTGAGTCATTCTTTTTATCGATAACGTGCATGCGCCCGCACCGAGTACTCTCAACACTAGTATTAAGATGATTTATGACAGAGTTTGCAGCGAGTGTTTAACGCGACTATATACCATTTATTGAAGTATTTTCGTCAAAGTTAAGCAGACGAAGGGTCAAGTCAGGTTGCAATAACCGCAAATCCAGAACATTGTTATTTTCCAGGTGAGTTCCAGATAGCACTGCTCAGCAACTTCATTCTGCCTTGCTTCCAACTGTGCAGCCACGTCCGTGCAGCCATTTACTGGAACCTCTCGTTCACCTACCCGGACAAGTTCATCGCAGTTCAGTGCGATTCGGTCGCTGACGCGCGACGTGGGAGATGTTACAATAACCAACTAGAAACAAATGTGCTCGGACCCAAAACAAACTTCAGCAAGCCCGGCATTTACTACCTGCCCACCAGCGAAAGCCTACCTTACTTCATGGGATCAGAAGGCCTCAAGAAAAGAAAATACGACCTAAATGATTATTTGCTGAAACCAGCGCCGGATGTAGACATGGTTATTTGACATGTAATAAAAGTTTTTTGTATTACGAGAGCCGTTTATTTGAATTTCATGACGATATTTAAAATAAATTGACAAGTAGTTATTATGATTTATTTTGTAAAGCGATATACGTAAAGGTAAAGACGGTATAAAATCCTATCTAAGTTACATAAAGCTAACAGATTGATATTTCTTATTTTATAAGCTCTATGAAACCGAGCTACGCCCTACATTTGAGCCAACTCTGGAAGCATTATCATACTTATTGATTTAAAAATTAAATTGTTTTATTGTTCGTTTCATATATTGACCACTCTGAGTCTAGTCTTTGGCTCCGCCCAAACAAGTCCATAAAAATATATTTCGAAACCAAAGTGCTTTCTTCGAAGAGGTCTAGTAATCGTTAGAACGGTACATAGTTACAATAATAAACAATTAATTTTATTTGTAATCAAACGTGTACAAACAAAACTAAAAAATTGCGCGAAGAATTAATATCATTTGATTACATGACCAATACAAAAAATAAAACAGTAAAGGGCCGCTTGCACAACGAACGGTAATCGCATTTAGAAAGCTAATCACGACTAATATCTTGCACAAGAAATAAGCCACTAAAAATGATTAGCGAACTGCTAGACAATGGAAATAATGCTTATTCTGTTTAGTTTCAAAACGTGCATAGCTAAACCAAATTAAATCAGATCGTCGTGCAAACGGCTCTAAATCTAAATAATCCAAGTAAATTTGTAAATTACCAAAATATAATTTTTTATAATACATTCAAAGTAAAACACAATAAGTAATCCATTCAGATCTAAACAAACAATCAAGCTGCCTAATATTTTATAAACGCTAATTGAAACAACTTTATAAATACAATTAATTTGTATAAATTAAGGCATCAAAGCACCACGCCAAATCAAAAAAGTGTAAACTTTAAAATGTTAATACAAAAATATTTTTTATGGAATGTGACTAAAATATAGGCCGCTAAACCAGGCAGATGCGTGCACTCCAAATAACACTTAATAAATGCGCTTGGTGTGATTATCACCACGCAATTCGATTTAATTTAATTGAAAACGCATTTTAAAGCAAAAACCATACTAAAGCCCTTGTAATTTATACGCAATTTTTAATAATACATCACATCTGAGATAAGAATAATTTTGATAATTATATTTATTATATTACGATGATTTGATTATACATAGGTAATTATAAGGAAAGGAAATTCTTGCTTCGCAATATATTTGGCACGAAGTATGTTTTTAAATTTCCTAATGCAATTTTATAAATAAGTTTAGGTATCTTAAACGTAATCTGATAATATTTAATCAAAATTGTAGAATAGAATGTGGTCTAAAGGAGAATGGGCATAGTGTCTGACGCTGAGTATTTTTCTCATAAAAATTACCCAACATTCTATACTATGTTTTTTTTATAAAAAAACAAGCTGCCAACACAAATGGTGCAATAAGCAAGCAGCATCAAAATTTTAATGGTTTAAAAAATATATAAAATTATAAAAAAAGAATACGATTTTTTTCAAGTCTAATTGCGATTCAATTCTCTGAATAGCTACAATTTCACAAAATTAATTACTTCGTCGATAAGGTATTTTTTTCCATTCAACAATTTTCAGTCATGGTTTTTCTTTTTTTTAACACAAATAGCTGATCGAACAAGCAGATGGCCCACCTTGCATTGCCTCGTAAGTCACGCACGATAGGAACGTGCTCCACGATGCACTGCTCTGCGTCCATCAACTTGAGGCATACAGATGTTAAGCCTCATGTTCCTGTAATTACACCGCCGACCACTCTTCAAACCGAAACACAGCAACGCTGCTTGGCAGCAGAAATAGGCGTGGTGGTAGTACGTCCCCGGACGAGCCCTTCACAAAGAGCTTTACTACTCTTACGGATATACATTTCTGTACTTTATCTGTGGCAACATTGTGAACTACTGTAACTACCCAGTTAACAGAATCGCTGTAGTGATTGTTAGAGCAATGGAAAAAAAACCGTATATCATCATCATCATTATCAAACTGAATAGCAGTAAGACTTCATGGTAAGGCCCCTGGTATTGCTAGAAGAGAGATATGATGCTCTATCAGTAGGGCACTACAGAACACATGAGTCATTCCAATATAGCATAATATGTACGAATAGAAATAAAACTGTACAAAATATTATCACATAGTCATAATAATGCGGAGGAGATAACACCACAAGTTGCTACAAAACACGCATTTCTGTACTTATTATTACTACGACTACTACAGTCAAAAGGCAATTAAAATTATCCAAAAAAATTGATCCAAAATGAAGGTGGTTTATGCCCGTCTTTCTAGAATGCAAGATTCTGTGGTCGCGTGGAACTGGCACCTAGAGTGACCTAGCTTTAAGACGTGTCAAAGTGATCCTTGCGATTTTATTGAATAAATACCTTATGACTTTCACTTTCTGTCGTGCATTACATCTTGATCGGTTCTGCGGTTTAGCCGTAAAACCGTAGCAGCATTTATAAATTGGTATGAATGAACGTGTAGCGCAGCACTAGCTGCGCACGCGCCCTTCCGTAATATGTCATGTACAGCTGTCGATTTTTATTTTTGGTGCGTGGCTCATCGACTAGGCCTTCGTGGGCCCCTAGTCGGTGCGGGGGCCCTAGGCAGTTGCCTAATCCGCCGAATGGATTATCCGGCCCTGCCAATACGTCAGATAAAAAAAATTCTGTCTCTACTTTACACTTTTTAGAAACAAAGACAGGTATATTTTAACTTGACGGATAGCGTTACTCAGAGATTATGAAATACGACGCTTAGAGCTGATTTCACCATACTCGGTTAGTTACTAATCAAGGATTAACAGGCCGTTAAATCAAACCTTAGATGTCATATCATATGTTATTTGACATATTTAACGGCCCTTTAATTCTTCGTTAATCTAACAGAGCATGGTGAAATCAGCTCTTAACGTAACAAACTAGCAATTACTTAGGGATGGCCCGATTTAAAACGAACATTTTAAAATAACTTACCGATTTTCGATTCGACTTGTAAATCTCACTTGTGATTTTGTCTTCCTCGCAAATAAATTGATCTAAAAGTGTATATCAATGCTCCTTAGAGCTAGGCAATAGTAGCTACCGGGGTAAATACACAAGAGGGTACCAAGCTACCGTTTCCTGCCTAAGCGGTAAAGAGCTGAGCGGTATATTGACTCCTCCCAAGAACTGGTTCTCTTGTAAGGAATCGTAGTTCCATACCGTGGCTTGTAGCGTCCTCGTTTCAACCACTTCGATAGGCAGCCGGTATTCAAGCATCTCCATGAAGGATGGATGCGAGTTGCGTTTCAGTACGCGTGTTTTGCGTTTTGTTTCTTTCGTCGGATCCGGTACGAGGTAAACCTGAAAAGAGTTATACAGGATGGTTCAAAATAGAGTTAAATATGTCGTGGACGTTTTCGTCTCCGCTCTAAATGGAATTAAAATGGAAATGATAAACCACTTAAAACCGTGCCTACAATCTTCACTACTATTTTATTTTAACTCTTATTGCATTAAACCATCCTAAGCATTGTTTTCCGGTCAATTACCTACATACAGCGATATGTCATCATATTTTTTTATTTATGATGGTTTTATGCAATAATAGAGCATAGATCGAATACATTAAAGTTTAAAAGTAAATTAAAATAAATGTTTTTTGGGTATCGGTACTATACCGATATATTTTGCACTATTCTGGCCAATGCTTTACCTTACACCTTACGAAAACCTATGTTATTACAAAAATATTATAATTATTGCTCGTAAAGGCTTACATGCTCAGTTGGTAGTAGTTCTGCCTTTTCCTTCACAGCGCAGAAGGCAGAGCTACTACCAACTGAGTTGTCAAATTGTTCGACAATTAAGATTACTATTCGATAGAGAGCATCGCAAATTGTATGGAAGTGAAGATATAGAATAGTGGACCTTATTACCTTGACGTAAGGGTTAGGCGGCAAGCCCTGCGGAGTCATTGCTAAAGACTGTGCGTGCAGGATGAGTACTGAGAGGACTCCACTTGCGTACTGAACTGATAGCTTGAGTGAGCCCGACCCACTGTTCTCTGGTTCTGCTGTTTCACCTAAAAAAATCATAAAATAAAAGGCGCTGTTCCTTATTTGCATTACATATGAAGCTTTGATAAAAAGCTCAGAAAAGTTATCACATGTGGGAATGTACCAAATATAATCTTTGAAATGTCCGCCTATATGTATTTATTATATGTAACGCGTTTCCCATAGGAGCACGCAGATACCAAATATTTTCCTTCTTGTTTAGACAAGAAGGAAAATATTTGGTATCTGCGTGCTCCTATGGGAAACGCGTTCTATAACGCTCATGTTAGCATGAGCGTCCAATCTGTCAGCGAGATAGCCTAATTATAAAAAAACGGGACAAATATCCCTTTTTTTTTTGATAATTACGTTTGCTTGTTTTCGGATATTTTGACAAAGTCATGATCGCTAATAAAACTGAAGTGTTTGCCAAAAAATCTAAAATCTAGCCAAAAATAAAAAAATGTAATTGATGATTTATCGCCACTCAGACCATATTTCACAGCCTTCACAGCTCAGTTGGTAGTAGCTCTGCCTTCTGCGCCGTAGGCTGTGGGTTCGATTCCCACCGAGAACAAACATTTGTGTGATGAACATAGATGTTTGTTCTCTGTCTGGGTGTTACATAATATAATAAATATGTATTTACAAAAAAAAAAAAAAAATGTAGTATATCAGCTATCTGGTTCCCATATCACAAGCTTTGGCTTAGTTTGGGGCGAGATAGTGCTGTGTGGAATGTCCACCAATATTTATTTATTTATTATTTATTTATTTAGAAACAATATTTTATTCCATATGGCATCCCGGATGTCGGCAGCGAGCGGCAGTTGAATTCTATAGGATTGGTAGGTAATCAAACAATAAAAATGCATTCTATTATGTTCTAGGCGCCGGATGAAAAGAAAACTTTAGTTCACTTTTTTTTTAGTTTTTGAAGAAGGTAAAATGCCATCGCATTTCCCGTCAGCCATGGGGGTGACGGAAGGGGGTATGTGGGGCTCGAACCCACTAAAACCCCCCTGTGAAACTTCCTCCGCAAAGGTGTAGCGAGATGGGGTCGCGTTCCTGCAACAGCTTCATTTAGGAATCAAATAGAAAACACAAAACACATTACAATACTGACCTCCTTTCGTTCTCTGCGGCTCAACGTCCTGTTGGTCTCTCAGCAATGGATGGAAGAAGGTGTACACGAGATCCGAGTGAGCGATCTCGTCCGCGAGATTGAACAGTGACGTCAGGAAAGCTTGCACGTCACCGAATCGTCGCTCCGCCACTTGACGGATATTCGAACGGCCTACGTGGAGGCCTGATGGTAGACTGAAAAGAAAATACGCCACTTATGGATTATGAAAATACGCAAATTGTTAACTTATTTAGAAAAAAGCTTATGGCTATTATCCCTAGGTAAGGAAGATATTCCCTCAGATCTTTTATAATTTATATTATTTATTCCATTTTTTTATACCTATGCCTACTTATGATCCCTAAGGATTCTAAGGTAGCAATCAAAGGCACATCCAAACGTTGATAGTTCTTAGAGAATTGTCAGCGCACACGCTTAGCGATCAAAATTGATTTAAAAGTAATGATTTCAATGTTACCAGTACCGTGGTCAATCAAGTCATATCTCTTGTCGTGTCACCAGTTTCTTTCGAAACAGTGTGGTGAAAGGATTTTAAGTGCACCTTTAGAGGCTCCTTTCGAGCACTTGACACATATTATAGAACTTTTTAGGTTCTACGACATGCCGGTTTCCTCACGATGTTTTCCTTCACCGTTTTAGAGCACTGGCATTGTGCACATAAATTTTTGAACAGAAAAACTCATTGGTGCACGACCGGTTTCGAACCCACGACCTTAGGATTGGAGGCGGGACCGCTACCACTAGACCACCAGTGCTCAATGAGGTCATAATATATTATTATACATTTTCATGGTTATCAAGCGGAGCCACATAACATGGGACGCTATAAAAAATGGAATAAGAACAAGAAAATGAATCACCATTTTCTTACCCTTATCCTATTTCATGTAGCTTAGAAACCCTAAATAGATTCTAGAATCCCAGTATTTCAAGAACTTACTCATATCAAAAAATATTTCCAAAAAATATGTTGATATAAAAATATTCAACGTTCCTTAAAACCAAAGGTTGAACATAGATGTAAATAGTTGTGTATTAACTCAAGTGACGTGTCCTATTATCAGTGGTGACATAGATTTCAGCAATTTACCAATTGATAACACTAAACTTGAGACCTAAGTACACAAAGAAAAGTGGCATAGCTCTAATGATACTATTTGTGAAATGCCTGCATTTCACAAACAGTGGTATCCTCATCAACTAAATCAACTGAAACCTTACAAGAAATAAATATTTGACACTGTTATTTTATTACTGTTACACATATCATTCATGGACAGCGAGAGAAATTGAAACAGAAAATATCTAACATTATTAGTCACAGTATTATTTATTTATTTTATTTATTTATTAATTAATAGACGAGCAGCTGTCGCTGATGTGTCTATATCGCAGTGTTGGAATTGTCGTTATGTATGATTAATCTTTTTGAGCATGGATTGGTTTGTTCGAAGCCAGTTGTCGAGCTTGTTTTTAAAGGCATTGACAGTAGGAGCAGTAACTACGTCTTCTGGTAGGGCATTCCAGTTGTGAACCACTCTGTTGCTGAAGAAGTGGTAAGAGGCAAGTAAGATGGCTGGGTCGCGTGATAATTTAAGGTGGTGTCCACGTGAGGGTCTTTGATCCTCTTTTCTTTTTAGAATGTTTTGAATATCTGGTAGGTTGTACTGATGAGTCATAATCTTAAAGGTTTCAATGAGATCTCCTCGGAGGCGTCTTTCTTCAAGAGTAGTGAGTGATTAGTCTCAAAATATTGAGTCATTACGTTGTAACCGTAAAAAAAGTAGTACTTCATGGGCTACTTTGGCTAAAATCGGCCTTCAAAGATATCGAGGTAATTTTTTTTTACGAAAACTATGAAAAATCGCGAAATATACATGGGGTGATTCGGATACCCCAAGTGGTGCTCTATCTCTGGACTTCCACTTATCACTTCTTTTTGGGACACTCTGTATATTCTAATACACATAACATAGCAATTTCTTTTACAAATCTCAGTTCTTATTTAAGGTGTAACAAGTTTACTAGGGAATCTTGTATTAAGTTATAAGTGTCAAGCTTTTTATAAAAAAAGTGAAGTAGATTTTTAAGAAGTTGCATATCTCAAATATGTGTAGGCCTGGAAGAGTAAGCAAATTTAGTGTTGGGACTAAAGTACAAGACGTAAGCGACGACGACGCGACTTACGTCACAAATACCACGAATACATAGCTTCTGAGAGATAAAAGCCCTATTGATCATCACAGAATTACCCCACAAAACAAGACCGTACCTAAGATTTGATGCAACGTGGCCGTGGTATGCCTTTATTGCCGTGTTTTTTTGAGGATACTTTAGTTAGCCTCCATAAAGCGTATGCAAAGCGATTTATTTTGCTGCACACCTTGCTTATGCGCGACTTCCATGTGCAGTACTCATCCAAGATGATACCCAAAAGTTTGTTTTCGTAACTTCGACCAGATTTTGATTATCATACGTTTATTAGTACGTAATATTAGTAAAAATTCAATAATTATTAATCAGAGGTGGTGTATGTACTGCTATTGTAAGATTGTTTTGAGTTGCGCTAACTGACGTTGGTACTGTGCGAGCCCGTTTTTTTATATGGAGATACTTTAAGCGCCCTCAGCGGGTGTATTACCAAGTCTCATCATTCTCAAATATTTTCATATTGTCCCAAAAGTAATTATCCGAGTGGGATTTCAACCCACGACATCATTGTCATGTCATGTCATTTTATACAAAAATGTGCTCAAAAATGTCCTCGCACGAACCTTTAATGAGTGATACTCACAGAATACATACTCTTTCGGGTATGATAACAGCTAATGTTTGAACAGATGTTCGGTCAATATGCCTTTGACCGGGCTGCTATGTGTTAGTGAACTCTGGCGGTTTAAAGCGGAAAACCGAAATACGGTTGCAAGTTGATGATGCTAATAAAACTAGACAAAACTAGATAACTTAAAACAACTAATCACACACATAACATTATAGACTAGGACAACAATCAAAATTCTGGTACTCATTTACAAATTTAATAAATGATAAGATTACATCCATTATTGAAAGCATGTCGTACGTGAAACAATTTCTGTATCTTATCTACTGGCGAGTATCGATTCAAACATTGGCGGAGAAACCGCATCCTGGTAAAACAGTCCTTATTCGCATTTTAATATTGTGATACTATTATCAAAACGAAGTAATTGAAACGTTATAAATCTGTGAACTGCCAATAGTGATCATAGTTACAGCGACTTGTTGGTAGTTCCAAGCAAGCAATTTTATTTACATACATATATTACAATTTCACAGTTGACGAACGATTAAATCAAGTGTTTATTGGTGACTCACGATGTTTGGAGGATTCAAGGCTACGCTCAACCTGCTGGGTGGAAATAGAAAGAGTAGTGAAATTTCTGAACTATCGTCGGATTTGTCTGTGACGGGCGCGTATCGAGTGAACAGAGAAGATGTATACGGTAATCTGCATGAATATTCAAATTGACAAGTAAGCTTAAATGTTATTGTAACAAATAACGATCACGTTTCTTTGGTTCTAGGTTTCAGCACGCAGGACGCCCCTAAATCAAGACCGAGTAAGCAATTATCACCGCCTTTACGGACCGTCAAGAGCACTAGCAACTTGGTGCAACCCAGCACAGCTAATCCGAACCTAAGGAACAGCACTCCTGCAATATCACGTGACCCACGCGGCGCAGACCAAGCCGACCGCAGTTCTGCTCTCACTCGCAAAGAAATAAAAAACCAAGAAAAAGAACAGAAGAAACTGGAGAAGCAACGGTTGGCCAATCAGAAAAAACAGGCTCAGGAGCAAGCGAAGCAGGAAAAGCTGGTGAAGGAGCAGGCTAAAAAAGATGCACAGAAGGCAAAATCTGGAAGAAAAGCGAAAACACAGGCACCTCAGCCCAGAGCTCAGCCTCAAACTCAGCCCCAAACTCAGCCTCAAACTCAGCCACAACCTCAGCCCCAAACTCAGCCGCAGAATTCGACCCCTATTCGACAACCAGCATACTCTACGAACACTCTTGATAGTTCGATCAGTAGATCTAGCGGACCGCCCCCATACTCAGAGATGCCTAAACCACAGCAGAGCAATAAGGATACAGGCAATGTGGTCTTCAGTAAACCAGTTGACAACGGCAGCTGGGATATCATATCCCAACACAGAGAACAAATAAACCGACCGACAGCTTCCGCTAGTATGGAAGATAAGCGAAAACAAATGGTCATGGATTTGAACTACAACTTCGGAGCGACTAGTGACAAAATAAACAGTGACGCTTGATATTTGTATACGATGTAGAGTATTGAATAAGTTTATATTGTGAGTTTGTATAACATTTTGTAATAATTTAATTGATATAAAAGTGTTTAAGCCTTAATAATCTTATAATTGATTAGGTGCGAAGTAAGATGATAAGTCAGTTCGCTGAAAATAATAATTGTTTATGTCTTTACTGTCTTTGACGAGATACCGATAAAGTAATAGATTACAAAAGGTTACAAAAAAGTTACAGATAGCTAGCTGCCGCCAAACACTTCGCTCGCGTGGCGGCTATATTTTCCAATTCCTCCTGAACTCTTTCATGCTTTATAGAGGGTAGCAGTTATTTTTTCAACCAAATCAGTAGGGTGTGATCGAGCCACACAAATCTAATCTTTCGCATTTCCCATTTTGCTATACCCTATGCCAGGTCCATGTTACTAACAACTATTTTTGTACCTAAACTCAACCATGTATGTGTAAGCAATACATTTATTGAGTTTATGATATAGTACCTTTTTCTTGATATATAATTTTATCCTGGAATTCTTTAACTTCATCTTTTTTTAATTCACTTAAGAAATAAGCTCTTCTTAGTTTCAATATGCGAAAACGTGTTGATAGTCAACAGCTATATTTCATAAATTACCACTAACGGCCAATTTCTGAAAGCTCGATCAAAACTAATCGGATGACAAGTCACTCGCCATTTCAGCTATTACATCGAATTAAATAGAGATCGGGCTTTCAGAAACCGGCCGTTAGACTATAAAGTACTGTTTCTTTTCCTAAGAAATAAAAATAAATAAGTATGTAGTACCACTGGATGTGAGATCAATACACTCACCTGTGGACCTTTGCCAAGGGGAAATGCAGGCATATCTTCTGATAGAGCTCCGTGAAGTGTTTGTATGAGCGGTAGAGCACGAACGGCGTGGCCTGCCCCTGTCGGTAGATGCGTAGTGCATACACGTAGTGCTTTTCCGGGTCGTAGCGCTTCTCGTAGCCGAGGCATTCTACGCTGACTAGACGACCTTCTTGGGCCATTCTGTTGGACAGTAAGTCAGAGTTAAAATATAGTATACAAGCTGGTGCTCGCGACTTCGTCTGCGCAGGATTAGTCACACAATATCTTTATAAATTGTAGCCTATGTGTTATTCTGATGTATAAGCTATATTATTGTAAAGTTTCATTAAAATCCATTCAGTAGTTTTTACGTGAAAGAGTAACAGACATCCATCCATCCATCCATCCATACTTACAAACTTTCGCGTTTATAATATTAGTAGGATATACTTTTTTTTAAATACATACTTATAATAATAAATAACACCCAGACAGAGAACAAACATCTATGTTCATCACCTAAACTGCCTTCACCTTCAGAGAAATGTTTACTCGTAGTACGTACGTACTCGCTGACTGTATCGCACAATAATGACTAGACGACCTTCTTGGGCCATTCTGTTGAACTGTAGGTTATAAAGATTTTTATAATGTCTCAAAAGTTATTATCCGAGTGGGATTTGAACCCACGACCTTCCCCTTGATGCGGGGCCGCGCTACCACTCTCTGTTTTGACATATTTTATAATAATGACTGGACGACCTTCTCGGGCCATTCTGTTGAACGGTAGGTTACGTTTTAGAAGTTGTGCCTTCTGCAAGAAGTGTAAAGAAAATAGAATCCATCATTCATCCTTACTAGGGCACGTTCCTAGCGTGCCCTAATGCATTACCCCGCGTCCAACAACTTGAAGCATACGAGCTTCATGTTATTTCACCGACTCCCACGCCTATTAAACCGAAAAACAGCAACGCTGCTTGGTAGCAATAGGCATGGTGGTAGTACTTCCCCATGACGAAGAGGAGTTCCTCTGTAGTACCTAAAAAACTGATTTATATTAATTGATGTTAATGATGATGTCACAGTTAAAAATAGTTAAGGCGAAGACAAGAGCTAATGTGACTCTCACTCGCACGTTTCGACATGTTAAAAGATATAAAATCACTAAGCTCATTTTCGACAAATCGCAATCAACCATTTTGTGTGCAATCACATTGCACACAGTTTAGTAAAAAAATCATTTTGATCGATACATGTTTTCCTACTCAAAAGTTTGCTTTACTAGTTTTCGTACATAAGCAAACTTTTGAGCGAGAAGTTGTTTGATGGTTGTCAGCCCCTTAAACTTACGTGTAAGTGCGCGGCATAAAGGACAGGAGCTCTGAAGAGTTACTGCTCTGGTCACCGCTTGCTCTCATTTGCGCCAGGTTGTGAAGGAAGAAGTTGATCGGTGTGAACCTAGGTTGACAATTAATTAAAACTTGCTATCCCATAGATACTTTACTTGTAAAACAAAATTATAGATCTGACAGATGGAACATTTACGGTCTTACTACAAAAAATCTGTCAAACGATAAACTATGGTTAAACTATTGCTATTTCTTACCAATGCGTAATGGCAAACAGAGACAGCGCAAATTATAAGCATTATCTAAATTTAAACACCATTTTATAGTATGAGGGTTAATTTTCTTCTTGTCGTGTCACTAGTTCTTTCGAAAACAGTGTGGTGAAAGGATTTTATGTGCGGCAAAGAGGCTCCTTTCGAGCACTTGACACATATTTTAGAACTTCTTATAGGTTCAACGACATGCCGGTTTCCTCACGATGTTTTCCTTCACCGTTCGAGAGTGTCAGCCTCTTAATTAACTTCCATTGCTCTCAGGGGGCCTTGAACACGAATACATTTTGACAATCGTGTCGTTAACGTATGATACAGATATTCCACCTACATATTTTGTTGTAGTTCGGAATACGATACCTTTACGTGACTAACGTCAAATTCGTTCGTGATTAGGCCACAATACGCCAGCTGTCGGAGTGAATGTACTAACTTGCTCTTGAGTGAGGAGTGGATGAGCCTTGCGAAAGCTGCGGCCGCCTCCGCGTTAGTGGCGTGCGGCAGTAGCGCGGCGCGGACGTAGCTAACCGCCGCGCTCGATACACCCGTCACTCCGGACGACGCCATCTGTCACAAGAAACCGTTCAAAGTCAAATAGAATCTCTCTCTCCTGTCGTGTCACTAGTTTCTTTCGAAACAGTGTGGTGAAAGGATTTTAAGTGCGCCTCAAGATGGCTCCGTTCGAGCACTTGACACATGTTAGAGAACTTTTTAGATTCTACGACATGCCGGTTTCCACAGGATGTTTTCCTTCACCGTTTGAGAGTACTGGCATTGTGCGTTTACATTTTTGAACAGAACTCATTGGTGCACGCCTGGTTTCGAACCCACGACCTTTGGATCAGAAGGGGGGCCGCTACCACTAGGCCACCAGTGCTCTCGTCAAATAGAATGAAATGAAATAACATTTAAATGTAATAAATAACATTAACATATTTTTATTGAAGCCTAAGATATCTAAACTAGACTTTGATAGTCTGTACATCTATCACACTACATCATCATATAGACATCTACGCTTCCCCCTACACGAAATTATATTATACTAGCGGCCTGTCCCAGCTTCGCATGGGTGGTCATAAATTTTTTGAACATTTTAGGATAAACTTAGACCGTGGGTTCGAGCCTCGCGTCTACTTATTTCATACATTTGCACGCGCTTCTCCTTGAGTGAGTGAAATCGCACCCCGCGCGTGACCTGTGGACCCGTTAACATTTTTAATTTCGTCATATCTTTTGAATGGAATGTCCGATTTGAAAAATTTAAGAAGTAATCTATAGGTATTGAAACCGTCTTAATTATGAAATGATTTATTTGGATAAGGATTAATACCAAGGTACAAATAAAGACCCTTTTCTAGCGGAGGCATTTCAATTATTTTTTTATAATAAAAGAACACTTATTGTGACATAACTATAATAGTTAGACATATGCTGTCGCGACATTTTTTGTAGATGATAACGTGTTCTACAAATTCATGGTACATTATTTTGTTCTATCTTCAATAGTTTTCGCAGCGCACGCGATGTAAGGTTTTTTGTTTTCCACCTTGGGTTACATTATTGAAGTTTTAGTAAGGATCCCTGATTTTTTGAAAATATAATATAGCCTATGTTACTCAGGGATAATGTAGCATTCTAATGGTGAAAGAATTTTTGAAATCGGACCAGTAGTTTTTGAGCCTATTCGTTACATACAAAAATACAAAAATACAAAGTTTTCCTCTTTATAATATTAGTGTAGATTTTACATTTACAATTGATTAAATACAAAAAACGTTCATAAAAAAAATAAAGGTATAAAAATAAAGATATTTCGTACAAAGTATAAAAATACGCTTTTTCTTAATTTCTTGAGGCTTGACATTCGTTCGCTTCAATTTAATAGACGTAGAGTACTGCATCGTAGGGCACGTTTACATCGGTTCATCAAGAGGGCCATCTACTTGTTTCTTGAGCAAGTAGTATAAAAAAAATGTATTGTTGTATTTAACGGGGCCTTAGCTGTGTTGCCAAACCACAATTTATAGGTAATAAGTTATGGCAGTATGCCAATAACTTTTTGCGCAGAAGAAAAAAATATATCTTAACTAGCGACCCGCCCCGGCTTCGTACGGTTATTGTGGGTTATCCCTGAGAGATTATGCTTGTATTATACATATAAACTTTCCTCTTGAATCACTCTTTCTATAAAAAAAAACCGCATCAAAATCCGTTGCGTAGTTTTAAAGATTTAAGTATACATAGGGATATAGGGACAGAGAAAGCGACTTTGTTTTATACTATGTAGTGAAGAAAAAAAATATCTTAATTCAGCACATGCATACTCAATAAAGCTAGCTTACCAGAGCAAATAGATCCAAGATATGGTCGTGGTGCGCCCTTACAATGTTGAACGCCATGCAGCATAGCTCTACGAAGTGTTGGAAACGCTGCGTCGGCCGCTCGCCGCCGTTTATAACGTAAACCATGTCGTGTGTAAGAACGAACGGTGCTCGATCTCTGAAAATAAATATTTATAAGCAAACATACCTTTTTTTTAACGGTCGCCTTCGTCCCCAGAAACGTTTCCGCTGAGACACGAAAGTTTGTGCCTTTTTTGTTTATAAGCAATCAAAACAAGAACAAGAGAAACAAACTCTGAAGTTTCCGATCGGAATCGTTTCCGAATGTTTTGAATGTGAATGAAAATATCCAAAAACTCGGAAACGTAATTTTCAGTCATTTTTCTTTATAAGCAAACAAAATAGAAGCAAGAGAGACAAATGATGAAGTTTCGATTAGAAACGTTTCCAAATGTTTTAAAATAGCCCTGCAGGTCCCATTCGATCTGTCCACTCTTCAGTAAATAACGAACAGGTACCAAGAATAAGGTAAGAGGAAGAATAAGGTACAAAGAGATATCTACCGTGCCTAGGGATCAAATCAGTTTAATAATATCTGCAAATAATCTCACCTCTTGAAATTGCCAAACATCTGCGCGTCGCCAAGAAACTTTCCGAAGTCAATGTGGAATAGGTGACCGGACGTTTTCAACATTATGTTGTCGTTGTGTCGGTCGCATATGCCGAGCAGGTATGTGGCAACACTGTACCCGGCACAGGACGCTGTTCAAACAAAAGAAAGCTCTGATGAAATACCTTTTATAAAAAAATCGAGCATCAGATATTCCATACATTTTTGTATACAACTAGCTAATGGAACAAGCAGATGGCCCACCTAATGTTAAGTGGTAACCATCACCTATAACAAAGCATTGTCTCGTAAGTCACGCACGATAGGAACGTGCCCTACGATGCACTGCCCTGCGTCCATCAACTTGAGGCATACAGATGTTAAGCCTCATGTGCCTGTAATTACACCGGCAACCACACTCTTCAAACCGAAACACAGCGTTACTGCTTGGAGGCAGAAAAAGGCGTGGTGGTAGTACTTCCCCGGACGAGCCCTTCACAAAGAGCTCTACTACTCTTAATATATGCCACTCTTTGTATATGCCACTGTTAACGGTAGCCTTGAGGCGCACATAAAATCCTTTCACCACACTGTTTCACAAGAAAGTAGTGGCACGATAAGAAGAAGAAGACGGTCCTGTTATTTGTTCGTCACATCGGTTTATTGTCATAATCCCCACTAAGCTATCCCCACCAGTGGGGATTATGACAATCTTCAATTCTTTTTTGCCGTTTGCCCCACTAACATGTTTAATCCTGGTTGGTGGAGGCCTCTCTTTGTATAAGCCACTGTTAACGGTAGCTTTGAGGCGCACATAAAATCCTTTCACGACACTGTTTTACAAGAAGTAGTGGCACGACAAGAAGAAGAAGACGGTCCTGTTCGTTTATTTGTTCGTTACATCGGTTTATTGTCATAATCCCCACTAAGCTATCCCCACCAGTGGGGATTATGACAATTTTCAAATTTGTTTTGGCCTTTTTCCCACCAACGTGTTTAACCCTGGTTGGTGGGGATTATGAGAATAAACATCATCTGCCTGTCTCACTGCACGACGAATCACGATTCTATTTCCAGGTCTTGAACACTGACGTAATTATTTTCAACATAATGGTGGACCATCACTGGTCATTATCAGACTTTGAGTAGAATGGATCAACAAAAACATAGAATATGTGACTAGAAGGTATATTGTATGCAGTCCTCATATGTTTTGAGTTTTTAGTTCGAAATGGGTTAAAGCGAATACAAGAGCTAAAATTTCATTTTGATCTATACATGTTTTCCTACTCAAAAGTTTGCTTTACTAGTTTTCGTACATAAGCAAACTTTTAAGTAGGAAAACTTGTATTGATCAAAATGAAATTTTTACTAAACTGTGTGCAATGTGATTGCACACAAAATGGTTGATTGCGATTTTTAGAAAATCAGTTTAGTGATTTTATATCTTTCAACATGTCGAAACGTGCGAGAGAGTCACATTAGCTCTTGTCTTCGCCTTAATATACACACATCCAAACTTAGCGTACACACTGCAGGAAAACTTGGGAGGGGAGAGGCGTGCATTTTTTACTGGTCTAGCCAAAGATAGACCTAAGTGCGTAATACGTATCTTACCAGTAAAATTATCCCGCGCCCGTTGGTACTCCAACTCCGAAGGATTATGTTTGGCGAGCCACTCCGCTATGGGTTTGTCTTTGAACGATCCGGTAATGCCCCATTCGGTTTGTATCTCTCTGAGAGTTTCCGCTTCTGTCACTATTTCAATCATACCTGAAAATTTTGTTAAATTATGTTTTTTGATTATATATGTCATCATCACTCATCAGTCCTATACATAATTTTTATTTGTTTTATACTGTTTACCTACACTTAAGGAAAATCACTAAGATTTTATATAGTCCCAAAAGTTATTATCCGAGTGGGATTTGAACCCACGACCTTCCCCTTGATACGGGGCCGCGCTAACCAACTGCGCCATCGGATTCTAATCGCACTCGACGAATAACTCAGGGGCATGCTACTACGGTACTTATACGACCGTGGTTCCATCCACAGGTCTGTCATATAAAAGTCGTGGGTTCAAATCCCACACGGGTAATAACTTTTGGGACTATATTAAATCTTTGGGAGTCCTATGCATATTTTAACTTTTCTGCCCACGTCAAATAAAGCGGTTTCTTTACAGTCGCCGATCTGTCAAGATAATATTACCAACTTCACTTATTATAAAGCGGATAGCCATAATTTGGATGTTGTGAAGAAGAAAGTGAATAGGTATGTTCTAGCTAGGTAACAGTGCTACAACGTCGACCTTATCATCACATAACATCATAAATTGACTGCACGTAAATAAAAACACAAATAAATGAAGGAATGCGAGATATTTCTTAATTATTATTTATCCACATTATTTACCTCTTTGGTTACTAGTAGGCAGCGCTTGGAAGGTAACCATTCGCAGATCCAAGCCCGCTTTTAGCCACAGACTATCCATCACTTTGATCACTTGCAACACTAACGAATCCTGGCGTAAGTCATCGCCCACCTGTGAAAAAGGCATTGATTTTAAAATACGTATCACTTCGTTAATTTGGTGCAAAATTGGAATAAAAGTATTCTTATTATGTTATTCCTAAGCATGGTAGACATTTGTCTACGACGGTGTTTAAAGAGTGTAGTCAAAGGCACGTTAAAACATAAAAAAAGAATAATAAATAAAAAATAATTCGAGGAACCATCTAGGAAACCTATTCTAAATAGGCAAATGAAATATTATACATATTACACCTTATTTCTAGACACATAGTGAGAGAATTTAAAATATTAACAAAAGTAGGTTACTAAAGAGCAAAGTAATACATGACAAATTACCTTGAACATAGCAGGAATCACTGCGTCGTCCACGCCAATAAAGTTAATCTTTAGGGGAAGCGTATTTGACGCAAAGTAGGAACAGGATCTGTCAAAAATAACAAATAAATATTGGTAGATCACTATTAACCCCAAACTTAGCAAAGCCTGAACCACTAACTAGATATAAAACTCTTTACATAATTATATTACAATGTTTAATATGTTTTTAAATACAAAACTAGTAACTTAACTCTTACTTAATTAATTGCAAATAATACAAATCAACCAAGTCAAATACGAAGACATACGTAGTCTCTTTGTTATTAACTTATTGAGAGCACTGGTGTTCTAGTGGTAGCAGCCCCGCCTTCCGATCCTAAGGTCGTGGGTTCAAAACCAGTCGGGTACCAATGAGTTTTCTGTTCTAAAATTTATGTGCACAGTACCAGTACTCTCAAACGATGAAGGAAAACATCGTGAAAAGTGCTATAACATCTGCCAAGTGCTCGAAAGGAGCTTCTTGAGGCGCACTTAAAATCCTTTCACCACACTGTTTCGAAAGAAACTAGAGACACGACAAGAAGAAGACTCATAAAAAAAAACAAAGAAGTGTTCTGGAGCTTACTTGATGTCCACATCATGAACGTATTTGTGTAAAGCCAGCGGCAAAGCGGCTGGTTCTTGTCGCAACACTGTCGCCAGCTTGGTCCCACCAGCGCTAAGTGCGCGCTGACGACTCGTATCCTTAGCGCTTTTTACACTGAGAGCCACTTCAGACAGCATCTGAACATAATAAACATAAAGGGGTTTTAACATTTTTGTATAGAGCTTCGCCAAAAGTCGCCAAAAAAAAATCACGTAATTAATGGATGCCCCATAACTAAACATAAACACAACATTCGGATGTCAGTAAGGAAACCACTATCAATTCAATTGTGCAGCACCCACTGCTAGAATAAAAGACAAAGTTCCAAGAGAAGATTGGATAGGAATTGAAATATAATAATATCCTACCGGCTGCGCCAGTATAAATTATTTTTAATCATATCTCTCTCTCTGCTTATTACAAAAGGCTTTTGTTATATTGATTTGTGATTTTATTTGTATGTCCATACCATAACTAATAAGTACCTATCCATCAAAAATGTTTGGTTGTACTATTGCTTTATTAAGTTTAAAGTAAATCTGTTATTGTATGTAAGGGATTTATGTTCTAAAAATCTACCTAACCGTTTTCGGCTAGAGACTTGGCTTTGAAACATTTAATAAGGGCGCCGGTGTTTTCCCCTTATACGGCTAACATATCTTATTTTGGCGCTGAATGTCCTAGCGCAGGTAACGCAGGTTACCTACCCAATATAGTACTATATTATGAGTACTGTGGTTTTTGTGAAAAACAATAATAAAATAAATAATCACCTTGACAAGTAATTGTTGCCGCACTAGAGTTTTGTGCAAGCTCTCTCCGCAGATAGCAAGTAACGCGCGCAGCATAAGTCGATACCGCCAAGCAGCCGTCATGCCGGCTTCGTTTTCCAACGCTTCCGAAGCATTCTCTTCTAGCGAAATGCCCAGGAATTCTTGTTCTTGACGCTGGAAGATAAAATTTCTTTAACCTCTAGACTTCGACGATTCTAGTCTGTTTATTATTTCATTAGTAATTTAATGATTATGTTCGTGTCGTGCTCGGAAAATATTGAGTTGAACAGTTTAAAAGAAATAAGATCAAGACCGTATTCATACCAACATAGTAGATACATAATGCGCATGCAACTTAATATTTTGGACATGAACCGAGTGAAAGCTGTGTCTGAGCTCTCTGAAAAATTCTTAGCTCAGTCTGCCTTAGGTCTGTAGATTCAGGGGTCTATTCCCACCCTAGGCAATATTTTTTTCAGCCTATTGTACTTTAATTAATGTACGTATTTATTCCATTTATAATCTAATTCTCAAAGGCTTGGAATGTCTATAGTCGGTGCCAAATAACGTGGCAATACAGGTCATTCACCGATCTTCACCACGATGTCGCAAAATTCAATTTAAGTATCGCTATTTCTATCGTTTTCCATACAAACCAGTCGCAAAACCGGTATCGCAAGCTTATCGTGGTACGCGGGCTACAAGAAAGCAAGAGGAAAATCAACACAACTCAAAAATATACAAAATCAAGGAATATGAAATTATGAAATTTGATGTTTTCAATGTTCTATGCAAGTATTTTTTGTTTAAAAATACAGACCTTATTTCAAACCAGTGATATTTTAAATAATTTTTGAAAACAAAAGTAAAGTTATGAGTACCAAATTACATAAACATGTCAAAAACACATCTGATTTGTGTGTATCAATATAAATTAAATATCGAGAACATTATAAATTCAAAATTATACTAAATCCATTAATTGTATGTGAAATAAACTTCAATAAATTATGTAATCCCAAAAACGGCGAAATTTTAAGTTGTGACCCTTTACTTTCAAGTCACTGTGGCGTCATATGTGCACGACTGTGGCTCGGCATGGTCCGTTCGCCACATAAATAGGTAGGTACTCTGTAACTGTAGTGTGGGTGTCATAATAAAAACGAGATTATTATAATGTACGTATTTTAGGGTGTAGGTATAAGTATAAAAAAATTAATAGTTGTAAGAAATACTATGAAATAGGTACCTAACAAATAGATTTAGGTAGGTTTGTATTTATTAACATATGAGTATTTAGTAGATTATTGTATTGCACTAATAAACCCTTTAGACCCAGTTTAGAACAAATTACAATAGTGCCTCTAGGTGGCCTAAGTATTTGCCAATAGTCTGAGTAATAAGTGGGTAAGGCGTAGGTACTTACCTACTCACTTGCTATGGTTTGTTTATTGAGTAGGTACCTACTTGTAGGTAAACTATCCTTAATAGGTACCTAGTTTAGTCTTAGTTTTTCGCTTAGTAAAGCGGGAGGAGCCGCGGGCAGCAGCTCGTTACACATAAACGACTTTAAATACATACTTACATACATTACCTACCTTCCTGGTAGCTAAGTACTACGTCACGTACGCACGTCACAGGTGAATAAGTAGTACGAACTCGCGAGACGACAGCCCTAGCGTTACAAGTGCGAGATAGAGTTACGTGTTAGAAAGGGCGTCGAATATTTAGGCAATTATCGAGGTAAGGCAGGTATCGCTTTGCAAGCTGAATTGCGCTTTACCATGTCGCAGCAACGGTTGTTTATTAATTGAAATAATCTGCGAAGTGAACCTTCTGTACCTGTACTTTTATTTATGTGCTACTACCACAGAAGAAATAATATTAGCCTCTACCACAGTGTAGTAGGTAAGTAGTCAAATTAAAAAATCTTTATACATTATAATCTCAAGGATAACTTTGAGTATATGAGTATGGATCACTTTTTAGTAGATAGGCGTAAAGGTTTGCGACTTCTGCCATGTCTAGACAAACAATCATGGACGTTCACGCACCCAGTACCACGAGATTCGAGCGATACCGTCTGGCGACTGGTTTGTATGGAAAACGATAGAAATAGCGATACATAAATTGAATTTTGCGACATCGTGGTGAAGATCGGTGAATGACCTGTATTGCCACGTTATTTGGCACCGACTATACCAAATCTTTTTTATTTTAAAGCTTTTATTTACCTGCGGTACATTTGGCAACGAGTGGACTAACAGCCAAAACAATCGATGAGCGATAGCTGGAGCCATCAGCGCTCGCGATAACAGCATACCTAGAAAAAATAATGTGTTGAGGTTTCTTATATTCCTTTATGCATCTTCAAATGACTTGAGATAGGTTTATTTTTGACCATCTACAAGATAGATCAAAGCTCTGAAAAGGATGTTACGAATAACACTGATTATAATACGATTCGGTGATGTTCTTTTCGTGCTCAAATTTATCAATGTGAACGTCATTATGTAATATGTTCAAAATGTGTTTCGATCGCAATAGTTTAAAAATACAGCCATAAAGTTACAATCAAATTATGTATTTTTCAATTGTTCCGATATTAATTTCGTTTTTTTGTTTAAAAGGCGACTTGATCGAGAGCGTTCCTAGCTATGATTAAAGATATCTGTTGCACTGTTTGGAGATCTTCATCTTTTTGTTTTTTTTATTTGATCGTTAGTCGTTACCTGCTAAAGGACTGACTTCATAAGTCTCGTGCCGTAAAGCTTGTGTAAGTTGCGGCAACACTTGACAAAGCTCGTCGTCCGACATTTTGTTGATTAGTTGAGTCGCCGTTTCACGCACCGCCGCATCTGGGAAACTGTGTAAACATGCGGCTTTACTAATAAAAATCTTTCAAAAGATAATTACCATCGAACTATTGCCATCTCTTTCTAGTGGGTAATGTCAAACAGTGACAGGGCTAACTTTGAGAATTGTTTGAACTTGAGTAATTCTTCCTACATCATGTAATGATCCCATAGTGAAAGACCGCACTACGGTCGTTTTGTGATTGAAAGATATAAATACAAGCTAACGCCAATGGTTTTAATTTTTTGTTTTTGTATTGGGGCTTGTCAACATTTTAAATACAACAAGTGTAATTTGTTAGCAATTATTGCCTTATTACGCTTATCGCCTCTTGCAAGTACGTGGTAAGGGTGCGGGCGGGTTTCACTCAACGATAGACTTACCAGGGTAAAAGCAAATGCATAGCGTATAGCGGCGAGGGTCTCTCCCAGAGCCGCAGCAATGAAACCAGTTGTTCGCGATGCTCGCCCGACCAGTTGGTGGCCGCTAGGAGTACTAGGGGCAATGCGCCGGGTAGCTGAACCAAGTACTGACGCTTCTCCCACATTATCTACAACACAAGCGGATTTAAAAGACGGCTCTACAAGAATATCGGTACAATCCTAACCAGACCCATCAAAGAATAGAAGAGCATGACTTAAAAAACCATCCGGCTGCGCCATTTTAACTGACGCATAAATATTTTTTTAAACTATCGTTGTTTGTTGTTTCGATATTGAACATTGATTCAATTAATAAATACAAAATATTTTCACCAACACAAATAAACTCTTAAAATTTAGTGATTCTCATTTTACTGTGTCCTACGTGCATTTCATTAATTAATTCAATATTATTTACTTCTCTACATTCGGTGGGCATTCTCTGGTAAGCTCCTTGCTCGACTAAATGTAGCAGTTGGGATTGCGTGTGTCCGTCCAAACTGTCAAATTTGGGCAATTCGTCTATTGATAAATTCTTCTGATGGCTTTCGTCGCTTATCCATCGCACCCCTGTGTGGGCATATACTGGGATTTCTATGGAAAAAATAAATATAGATGATAAATAGTAATAAATTTCGGTTTGGCTTTAACATGTGTTTTACACCCTGTATCGGATTTACCTTTTAGTTTTTTCTCGAAGTCGATGCAATGGCGCGCCATTCAGTGAAGAATGTCGTAACGCGTAAACAAGCAACCTAGATACCTACCTACCTTCCAATAGCGGCATTGTGTGCGTAAAGAATAGATAACAGTGGGTATTGCGAGAACCAATGTTTCTAATATCTACCTACTTGCTTTTTTATAAATATTGTTGTGGTCCAACTGACCCTTATAAGTGTATCAAATGAAGGAAAGTTATTGTTTTTACCTTCTTACTTATTATGCATGCAATAAGTCCTAACTTTAATTTTAAGAAGTTTACTTACCAAATTAAACCTACTATAATTTCTGTGTTTAAAAAGTGTAACAGCTCGAGTCAGTGCCAACATCGACACTAACCTTACTAGGTTTCACGATGTTGTAAAGTGAATACTGTAATTAGTGATTTTGTTAAAAAAATAAATAAAAAAAAAAAAAAATGTGGCGGAACACTCTACGCCACACATTAATTATGTTTACATGGCAACATAAAGTTATCCAAGACTTTATTCCTACTAATTTTTAAAGCTGGAATTATCTTAGTGATTTTGTAATATAGTTCCTAATTAGTTGGCCACTACCATAGGGTCCTCTTGAAGCCTTTTTTGAGTATATCTAGACTTAGAATGAGACAAAAAAAAGATTAGAGTAAGGTACTATGGTAAGAAAAGAGATAGACATACCAATATTGACAAGTGGACAAGGAGTGGGCGGGGCGTGCACCGGATGGGGGGCGGGGCCAGTTCGACGTTCACAAACAGAAGGCCACAGCGGCAGTACGTAGTTTCCTGATGCTAGCATCCTGCAACCAATAATGAACCTTATTCTCTAGTACGGAAAACTCACAACGGTACTTATAATTTACATCAGGTATGAAGACAGTAAATTATTTAAGGCTTCTAAATCATCATAATCCTGAAAAAGTCCACTGCTGGACATACATTTCTTTATTTTAAGCCGTTTCTTTTCATCAACTTTTTCTTCCGCCATTTTTACAATGTCGCCGTTGCATTAGGTGCAGTGTAATGTAGAGGCGTCCTACGATTTGTCTTCAGAATCGTAGTCGCCATTCGAGAATTGGCTTTTAAATAAATGACCCACATGATCATCATTACTGTGTAATGTCGAGGCTTAAAATATGGTCCACACGGGTTATGGGGTTG
The DNA here is from genome assembly GCA_932294275.1 of Chloroclysta siterata. Classification (NCBI taxonomy): domain Eukaryota; kingdom Metazoa; phylum Arthropoda; class Insecta; order Lepidoptera; family Geometridae; genus Chloroclysta; species Chloroclysta siterata. The sequence continues at coordinate 8,981,262 of OW028588.1, forward strand.
GTGTAGTACTAGATATTTATTTTGTCTAAAAAACACCCTCGATTTGACTTCTAAGCCACATCTGAATCAAAAAACTGACTGAAAAACTCATGAGGAAACCGGCAAGTCACCGCTCACCCTAAAAAGTTCTAAAACAAGTGCTCGAAAGGTGCACTTAAAATCCTTTCACCACACTGTTTCGAAAGAAACTAGTGACACGATAAGAATACTGACTAATAGCTAGACTCACCCTTCAAAATCAAAAAGCTGCAACGCGGTCCACCCTAACTCCACTTGTTCAAACTGCACATCGCCACTTTCTTCGTTCTCCTGCCCTTCCTCCTTATTCTCGAGCGCCGGTTGGCTATCATCAGGTCTTTGCGTTCGCCCGTAGAAGGTGAGGACCAGACGAGATTCACGGGGAAGCGCTTTTATTGGCAGATCGTCTAGATTTAACCTATAAATAGAAGTAAAGAAGGTAAAGAGCTTGCTACCTGCTTACAAAACAAAAGAGTACAGTTGGTAGATCTAGGTAAATTTACGCGCAATGCCAGTGCTCTCAAAAAAACCAGTTAGTATTCTAGCAGCAGCGATGGACTCGCAACATGTCACTGATAGAATATCAATTACTGCAATGATACTATGAGATAATGAAATAGTAGTTTTAAACTCTCGCGATCATAACACATATTTAAAAGTATTACACGGGTTTTTATCGCGTTTACCTTTATTATTTTCCCGACGTTTCGGCTATGGGGATAAAAGTCGTGAAAGCTGTTCCAGTTTTTTTTTATTCATGTTCCACTAACCATGTATCGAATATGATTCTGGGATAGAATCCGGCGCACTCAATCCTGGAAGACTGCGAGAGGTTGACGACCTTCAACGAGCGCGTACCGTGGAACACTTGCGCGTGGAACAGATACTCGTCGTGGTTCCAGCAGTGAGGGAGGCAATGCACCGCTTCGATGCAGAACAGAGTCGTTTCCGAGATCGTGTGCGCTGGGACTGCTTCTGTATATTAAACAAATTATTAATGCCTTAAGTTCAGAAGCGTCGAAACAAGGATGGCCTTTGCCTTGCAATTGGACAAATAATAACATAATAACACAGTAATCATCCAGTAAAATTGAGACTCGGATTGTCTTAGATCACCTAGACAGAGAACAAACATCTTTGTTCACACAAATATTTGTTCTTGGTGGATTGACACTACCTCAGTGACAACCCTGGAGTAATGAAGTGAAATTCAACTCGATTTAGTTGACCCTTAGTGTTCCCGCACACGGGCCTCCGGCCACAACCACAAAATGCCGCCACTGACATATTTCCTGTAGTTTTCATACATTTTATATGGACTCGCCGCACACGGTTGACGCCGGTAGCCGCCACACGCTACAAGTCGTCGCTGCTCGCTGCGTATGAAAACTACGGGAAATATGCCAGTGGCGGCGTTTTGTGGTTGTGGCCGGAGGCCCGTGGGCGGGAACCCTTAGAGACCTTTTATCGACTTATGAGTATGAGTCAAGAATAATGAAATCAAGTACACACGTACCCATTTAATTGTAAAAATTGTGTTTTTTTTACTTACTGGCAGGATTATTGGGCGACATATACTGAGTGTCGTTCATATGAAAGTCGAGGAGTCGTGACCTCGTGTACAGAGTGAGTAGCGAGCGCACCGCGTCTCTCAGTCTACCGCACTGAAGTGTAACGGATTCCCTGCGAGATGCTGCCCGAAGAGATACCGCACAATACGGGCCGTTTTCCGCCTGGATTTCAGGAGTCATTTGGTTGTTTGTCCCCTGAAAGATAAACTATCTGTAAAAAATTGCACAAGCCTTGGCGGAATCCGCCCGTGATTTTGGTCGCGTGGAACTGTCACCTAGATTCAGTTTTAGAACGTTTCAAAGTGATCCTTATGATTCAACTGAGTTAATAAATAAAATAAATATGAGTAGTCTTTCCACACAGCACTATCTAGCCCCAAACAAAGCACAGCTTCTAATATGGAAACCAGATAGCTGATATAAGACATATGTACTTTCTTTTTATAAATACATACTTATAATTTTATATATTACCCAGACAGAGAATAAAAATCTATGTTCATCACACAAATAATTGTTTTCGGTGGGGATCGAACCCACGGCCTACGGCGCAGAAGGCAGAGTTACTATCAACTGAGCTGTGAAGGCTGGGTGTCTGGGTGTTATTATAAGTATGAATTAAAATAAAAAAAAGTTTATAATTATGTATTATATCAGCTATATTACAAGCTTTGGCTTAGTTTGTGGCTAGATAGTGCTGTATGGAAAGTCCACCAATATTTATTATTATTTATTTATTTTTATTCGATAGTTACCTGTGCAGTACAAGCTTGTGCAAACGCATTGAGCGTATGTGTGATATGCAGGGTTTCAATGCCTCCAGCAAGCGCGCAGATAGCCTTCACCGCTTGGAACACGGCTTTGGGCGAACAGCTGCCTTCTCCGCTGGTCACGCCCACTGCGCGAGACAACTCGCCTTCCAACGTTTCTGTGGACACACAAAACAATGCTCTATAAAACTATTCTATAACACTGACCAGGTATATACAAGGTGTTCCAATAATTGTGTATATAAACTTCAAGGGGCTAAAGTACCCATCAATATGAATAACTTTTTCTGAGGAACCAATAGATTTTTAAAGGTCTTAGAGCTGATTTCACCATGCCCTGTTAGATTAACAAAGGGTTAAAGGGCCGTTAAGTATGTCAAAATGTACACGTTTGACATCTAAGTTTAGATTTAACGGACTGTTAATGCTTGATTAGTAACTAACAGAGCATGGTGAATCAGCTCTTAAGGTTTCAGTCAGGTCAAAATATAATTTGGACTCTCTCTGACTAACTCTTTAGTCATCTTTAAGAATCTTGAGTTGGTACTTAGAGATTTGAGGGCATATTTACCGTGCCTAGTTTCTGTTTCCTATCATAGACCATACTCGAAGACAGTACATAGTTAAATAGTACAACTCACCAAGTAAAATAGATAAGTTATCGAAAGAAAGCATAGGCGTAGCCCCTTGCGAGGGCAATAGATCGTCTAAGGTGAGATGCGAGTCCCTCGCGTCGTCCCGTTCGGTTCTCGCCAAAGAATCGTCCCGTCCTTCGTGTAAGCATAAAGTGACGTCTTTCTCTAAGCGCACGCATTCTCGGATATAATCGTACTCGCTTAGGTTACTGCCAGGCGTAAGGTATTCGTTCGCGCCCCGTACCTGGAACACAATAGTTAAATTTACCGTTAGTATGCTGGGATTTCAGTGAATCTACTGTGTTTTACCTGACTACATTCGCCAGCGACTGTAGTCAAAATACGTACGGAACTTTTACCTTTTTTATACTATTTACCAAATTTAATACGTTTTTTTTACTACCTCTACAATTGCTAGCGAGTAGGAAAATACATGGTTGACCTCCGTCAGGATTGTGTCAACAATAGTTGTTTCTGACTCGTCGATAAGTATAGTGACTGAATAAATTTTCGACTAAACAATTTTTTTTTTTACAACACTTCAATACTTCAACACTTAAATAATTATTTTGATGCTGACTGTACCATAAAATCGTATGACCATGGATACTAGCTCACCATTTAAATACTTCCAGGATTAGAATATTGGCTCAAAATGTGTCGAATGTGTGTAAGGTCAGCGCATCTAGACAATCATGAAGTTAGCCGTGGGGCCGTAAATTTCACCGCATAAGGTCGTAAATTGTCTGCCGCTCAGCCTAACTTCACGTTACGCCTGAACTGTGTGATTTGTATGAACGCAAAAAAACTGTATGGAACTCACCCGCAGCATATATCCGGACATATCATCTCTGATATCTTCATCCATGGAGCAAACAACAGTTAGTATCACATGCTCTACAGTTGATTCAACTGAAATAAAAGATACCAATATACTGTCTCTGTCTGGGTGTTATTATACAAGGTGTTCCAATACTTGTATTTATAACTTCAGGGGGCTAAAGCACCCATCAATATGAATAGCTTATTCTAAGGAACCAAAACTGTGAACGCGAAAAAAAACAGCTGTTTCATACAAAAGTTCAATACCTACCTGGCTTAAATGTATGAAACAGCTGTTTTTTGCGTGATTCCTTAGAAAAAGTTATTCATATTGATGGGTATTTAGCCCCCAGAAGTTTTAATTTGGTTCTCATATTACATTGCTTTGGCTTTGGCTTAGTTTGGGGCTAGATAGTGCTGTGTAGAAAGTCCACCAATATTTATTTATAATACAGGAAAGTAGACATCGTGTAAGCATCAAGTTTTGGTGCCTAAAATAAATCTACAGATAAGTATGTTCATCTTACCATCCGATGTGAATGTGATGGGTTCGTCACTGTGCGCGTGGTGGACTAGAATCTTGATGCTTGTGTTCGGTGGGTACTTTCCACCCGACCTAGACGCTATCACGTGACCTGGATTCGTTTTCTCATCGGAGTAGGAGTAATTTTCTAAAAATATTATACAAAGTTCAGAAAGTAAAAACATTTAAAAGAATGAGGGCCCTGGTGACCTGTAACACAGATTTTTTTTTATACAACTAGCTGTCGTAACTAGCAGATGGCCCAACTGATGTTATGTAACCATCACCTATAACAAAGCATCGCCTCGTAAGTCACGCATGATAGGAACGTGCCCTACGATGCACTGCCCTGCGTCCGTCAACTTGAGGCATACAGATGTTAAGCCTTATGTGCCTGTAATTACACCGGCAACCACACTCTTCAAACCGAAACACAGCGTTGCTGCTTGGCGGCAGAAAAAGGCGTGGTGGTAGTACTTCCCCGGACAAGCCCTTCACAAAGAGTTCTACTACTCATAAAACCTATCAGGCACCAGTCTCTCGCAATGTAGGTTTATATCTAGCTTGCACTACTTAGTACTTAGATCTAGTTACGACAAACCTTTTGTGAAGAGAGAATAAATACATTTTTCATTTCATTCAATTAATACATTTGTTTAATATTTTTTTTGTTACAGGATTTTACAAGTAGGTACATATTTAGTTTTTTTTTTAAATTATTATTTGCTATCTGATACTACTATGGGAATAGTACAAGCTTTGCTTAATTTAGAGCTGCATAGTGAGTGATGCGTGATGTGTCCATCAATATTTATTTTTATGTTATGTTGTTTATGTTCATAAACTTTGTAAGATCACCAATGAGTGATGGACCGCAAGTGCATTTTTATCTATGCGTTGGTGCTTTGAAGAACACTTTAAGCTGTACTTAGTAAAGTATGAGGTCTTCGGGCTGCCAAAAAACATTGTTTTTTTTTTGTAATTAAAGCTAATACGAACTCTTTTGTGACAATAGTGTACGACAAGGGCGGCGAACCTTTTTAAATCAACGTGCCATTGTTTCTAAGAAAAAAATATGAGTACCCTAGACGTGCCCTCAAAAAATTTAAACCAAAGTAGAATAATATTAAATAAGATATAATAATATTAATAACTATTATAATCATTTCAACGAAAATTCCAACCGGTGCCCCATGGATCGAGCGGGCGGGCATGTAGCGGATAGTTTAAAATGCAATTTTTTATCCGTGGCGTGCCCAAAATATTGTGTCACGTGCCATTGGTTCGCCACCCCTGGTGTAGGATATAATATGATTTACTATCATTTAAACTATTCAGCTACTTACTTCTAACATCTAGAACCATTTTCAAAAACGCTTTATGTTCACTATCATAGTTTTTTGTTCTTGTCTTTACTATGCAATCATATAATTTATTCTGTAACAAAATAAAAAACTATTAAACATTTATCATTAAAAACCAACATAAGTTAGATGCTGTTTAAGTAGGTAGAAAACACTAAAGATAAAGAAAGATAATGTTACTTCCCAAAATCATGCTTATTAAGTAGATTTACAAGTAGTCAAAAAATTAGTAGTAAGGGTGTGGATTGAGTTTGTGTGTGGGAGAGTTGTATGTAATACAATAGATGTGGAATGATTGTTTATGTGGGTGTATGTGCACAATAATAAGAATAATAAAGGTGTGGGATGTAATTTGTGTGTGTGAGATTTTTGTGTGAGCATGTGGAGGGTGTGTGTGTGTGTCTGTGTGTAATTATAAAATGTTTAATATATCTATTTATAATAAATACAAATAAATACTCACTGTGGTGGACCGTAGAGCCACAGCAGGCACTGTCGGTATCGACTTCGGAGGTGGAGACGGCATTACAGGGCTCTCTTTCTTGCTTATAGTAGCGTAAACGGGCGTATCTCTCATCTCTGTCTCTCCGTACAAGAAGTCCAATGGGTCGTACTCTTCGTATACGCTACTAGCCGAACATTCACTTGCAACTGCATATTCTGCTTAACATATGCAAAGTCAATAAAATTTGCACAAAATAATACAAAGAAAACGAACAAACAGAGAACAATTAGTAAGAGAAAACGCGCAAACTAAATTATTTACAAAATTGATATACACACATGAAACTTCAATATTGGATGGAAGTAATAACGAACATCCCAAAGTGCATACAAATAATGACGGCCTTACTTATAAGCATGTGTCAAAAGATCGGTGTTTAAACTATTGCCATCTCTTACCAATGAGTAATGAGAAACAGTGACAGGGCTAACTTTGAGCAGTGTTTCAACTTGAGTAACGTTTATAAGTAAGACCAGAATGTATGTGAAAGAGTGCCAAATGACTGACACTGAGGTGATAGTGATAGATAGGTGATAGTCACTCCGACCTTACATTTTAGGAAGACAGATGATTTTAGAAACAAATGCAATAAGCTTATGAAACACAAACCACTCACCAGCATGATTCTGTTCAGTTAGTAGCGGATCAAACGCCTCTAACACACTGACTCTTACGCTACCTTGGCTTCCTTGGTTGTTTCTACCGCCGAAGTCTATCAGATTCATTGACTTCGGCAGACTTCCAACTGTGTCGTTTAATTCATTAGACTGAAAACATACCATCTATTGAGATTTGTAACTTCATCACCCTCGAACGGTTTATTCATATCTATAGCATTGTTCCAATAAATATAGTTATTGGAGCGCCATCTTTCCCAAGAACTCAGCAATAGCCTTCACAGCTCAGTTGGTAGCAGCTCTGCCTTCTGCACCGTAGGCCGTGGGTTCGATCCCCACACAGAACAAACATTTGTGTGATGAACATAGATGTTTGATCTCTGTCTGGGTGTTATATTATATTATAAGTATGTATTTACAAAAAAAAAGGTATATATGTATTATATCAGCTATCTGGTTCCCATATTACGAGCTTGATTAGTTTGGGGCTAGATAGTGCTGTGTGGAAAGTCCACCAATATTTATTTATTTATTTTATTTATTAATAGTGAATCTGCAATAATACTAACTTCGGAAGATTTTCTTGAAGAGTTACTCTCGACGCTATCCCGCGTTGGTTCTGTCCTGACTACAGTCTGGCTGTTCACTGCGTTGCCAACATTATTGGTGGGAGCGCTGACTGCCACTGGGTATGTGTGCAATTGACCCAATTGCGGGTACAAGTTTGGAGGTCTCGGCGGCGGCGGCCGAGCGATCATGCTCGTAGTAGTGTAGTTACTGTTATAGACAGGGGTCGATGGATACGCGTATGGGGGAGTCGCCATACGCGTGTGGCTGTACGGTATTTGAGCGTAAACAGGCGGAGAAGCGGTCATGTAAGGCTGTTGAGGCTCCACAGCAGCATAAGGGGAATAATACGAATAATTCGGCACAGGTTTCCCTGTCGGCAACGGTGTTTGGGTCACCATTGGTGGTGGGGTCACCATTGGTTGTGGGGTCACCATTGGTTGTGGAGTCACCACCATCGTCTGCGGATGTACCATGGAGTGTGGGGTCGGCATCCCATAGGGCGAGGCCGGTGGATAAGGCGGCTGCGCATACGGTGGATAGTTATACGTATAAGGCGGGGGGTAGTACCCCGGCCTTTGATTGTAATTATTCATATTACTTTGATCAGTAGCTGTAGTTATAGCAATCTCTTCAGTTTGCTGACCCAACCTGAAAAACAGTGAAAAATGGGGCTCTTATCAAACATTATCTAAAGCCGCGTCATATTATCAGGCAACTGTAATCAGCCTTGATACACCTCTCTCAATTCAGTTGGGAGTTCTGACAAGGAAGTTTCAACCTTAATTAATAGCAAATAGGACCCAAATTGATTTATAGCAACATAGATCAGTAATTTTATGTTGGGACAGTTGTGAAATTCTGAATTGTCGGAGATTAGTTACTTGAGTATGTATTTAATGAAGGTAAAGTATTTAATGTAGATGTAAAACAATGAGCATACTTATTGATCTGGTCAATGTATTCCTTGAAGGAGGCATGAGGATCTTTGGGCGCAGACTTGCTTGTAGGGCTCGCGAATGATATGAGATCGCTGCTCTCTTCTCTCGTGGGGCTTGAGCCGGATGATCTAGTGGATAGGAGGTAATGAGACACAAACTTAGCTTATAGTTAGTACAAACTATTTTCTAGATTATGATGAACTGTATTTTAAGCATCAACAAAGGGGTTGTATAGGACCAAATGTTATGTTAGGACATAAACCAAGAGTTGAGCTGGTAGAGATTGTACAGTGCAGACGGACAGTGCATGAGGATTACAGTAGTGAAGCTAATTTATTTTTAGACAAGCTAGTTATTCTCCACATAGCAAAACTTATTATCAGGGAGGACCCCATAACTTTGTTAGATTAGATACTACTGAGATGAATATGCAAGTTATTTTATGAATCTTTTCTTATTAACAAATATGATTTTAAATAACACACCTTTTGTTTAATACCTACCTACCTAAAAGGTATATATTCCTTACAGTGAAAACAGTGACAGGGCAAATTTCAAGTAATATAAAAAAACGAGGTAGTTAGAGGTATGTTGAAATATTACATCACCTTTAACAAAGCATTGGCTCGTAAGTCACGCACGATAGGAACGTGCCCTACGATGCACTGCCCTGCGTCCATCAACTTGAGGCATACAGATGTTAAGCCTCATGTGCCTGTAATTACACTGGCAACCACACTCTTCAAGCCGAAACACAGCAACGCTGCTTGGCGGCAGAAAAAGATGTGGTGGTAGTACTTCCCCGGACGAGCCCTTCACAAAGAGCTATACTACTCTTACATTTGGCCCATACCAATTTCAACATTTAAGTAATATCTATAAGTACCTACCAGTAAGATCAGCATGGTAAATACCACTTCACTTCTAGATCAAGAAAAGATATACCTTCCATAAAATTTTTTTTTTTAGTAACATTACGATTCTGAGAAGCTACTCAATTTATTTATCATTTATTGCACAAAACACAAAGTAAAAGCACAAAAGGAGGGCTTAATTTATAATTTACAAGTCGATTCAAAAGATTTCTTGGGATTTTTTGTTTAGACTATTATATTGAAAAACAAAAAAAAGTTTTTTCTTACATTGTCTCTGCAGTGTTAGAATTAGCTCGAGGCGGTTTTCTCGGCGGCGGCGGTAAAGCAGGTGGCGGACCGTCGCTCTCGTCTCTTCGCCGTCCACTAACGCTGGCCACTTCGCGAACATTATCTACAGATAACACAAACCAATCATTATTGAACTTCAATGAATGATATTGATAACTTGATAAGACCTTTATTATTTACAAGCAGAACAAGAATTTGTTGTTGAGTGTTATGGCTATGATGGTATGGTACATTCAAAATAGTAGGCTGTATTTATATTTGTAACTTAGTGTAGATAATGTCCTTTAGACAAGCTCTTTTTGTACAAACATTGTTTAGTGCAATGAAGAATTTAATAAATAAATAGAAAAGATGGGCTTAAAAAACAAACAGGTTTACCAATATTATCTTCACACACAGTAAAGATAATGTTTATAGATGAAAAAAGTTAATATCTTCATTGGGAATAGGAAACCATGAAATGAAAAGAATAAGTAGGTATATCTTGTGTTCAAACTCTGATGTATTTGCTGTGACATCAACATTTTCACAATTGACATAAATTATGCTGTCCATTTCAATTTTAAAAAGAAATAACTCACATCCTACTATTGTGATTTTATTTATCATCATGTCCCATTTAAATTAATTCTGGGTTACTGACCACCATTTCCTCTCAGATTTCACATTCAATCATGTGTGTTGTTAATATGCATGTAGTTAACTATGTTGTACATAACTATTACTGTTTTCCCTGTTATGTGATGGTGACGATGACATGGTAAAGGGATTGTTTTCCAAACAATGACAAACAAGGAAAATCAATTATACTTTGTCACCAATGAACAACCTAAAAACAACTTTAATATCAGGAATACCTCACTGTTTGATGATACTGTGGTTTACCATAGATTTACCTACAATTGATTTTAATAAATGGTAAATAATGAGACAACTGTGATAATAAGGATATGTACTGAAAATAAATATGCTTACATTGCAGTCAATGTAACAGACCGATTGAAGTGAGATTTAAGTGAAATGTTATGTCCTAAATTAGATTTTCTGAAGTACCTACATGTGTTTCACATCCAAAAACCTTACATTAAGCAAGCAAAGTAAAATTTTTAATGTAATTAATATGTATGTTCCTATTATGTTCATTTCTACAATATAAAGTCTATAGAAAAATTAAAGGTACACTTATAAACAGTAATCTGATATTGAAATTAAAGGAAAGGGATATGATCTTCATTTTAAATTTCAGATTACTTGGGTGGTTGCCCAAGTAATTTTACGAAGTAAACAAAGTTACGTCAGTTACCTGTGTTAGACAGTAGCTTCTGCCTCCGAAACTGTTCCAGAGCCAGACTTTCTAAACTGAGAGCCTGAGCCTTTTCTAGATCCGCTTGGAACTGCAGGTCGTATTCAGACATTGTCGGATGCTCTTTAACAAGTTATATCTACATTCACAAGCGTGAGAATTTTAACATTATTAGACTGTCTCGAGAGACACAAACGATCTACATCACCAAAACAAAACGTTCTTCTTCAGCTACGTGACATTATTGGCTATCAGACAAAGGCTCCCTGATACCACTTATTTGTTCAATTTACACGATGTTTGTGTTTTAGATAGGTACATTTGCTCAGTTTTTATTTTATTTCCTGGGTCATCTTACAAAAAGTCACACATTTCACATCTCAACCAAAAGTATCTCAACAATCTCACTCAAAACAAGATAAGCCAGTGAGCGCATCTCTTTCCGTCTTTCAAGTTTCGTTCGACCGACCGACCCGACCGAACCAACGGACAGTCAGTGTCACTAGTGTCAGTGTCAACATCAACAGTGATATTGTCACTGTCATACTTTTTGACATTCATAAGATAATCTGTCGAAGTGACGGAGAAGAACGAGCCTTAAAGTAGTCGAATATCCATTCATGACGTTAGCTTTTGGTCTTTAAACAGTATAGAGTCTAGTCACACACAAAATTTGTAAAAAACGCTGGTCCCACTTTTTCTATTTTGTATTTCCATGGAAATAGTGGGATACACCCAAATTTTTATGGAGTAGTAGTAGCTGACGCTCACGGGTAAAGTCTAGACCTTGGAGAAAAAGTCCTTGAATTCAACTGACTGATTACCCTGGTACGTATCGCCGCGTAATATGGCACCACAGAACGTTATATCCCAGCCAGCGGATGGCACTGTAAGAAATGTTCTGTTCGCTACTATCCAATTAAAAAAAAATTGGTAAGTAGGTATATTACTTCTAAATCGCCAAGTCCAGGCCGAAAAACCCACACCTCGATAAAAAACGGTGCTATATCACCCACAGACTTTTAAATTACAAGTACCTACCTAGGTAAATAATAGCAACCCTGCTTTCTGATCATAAGGTCGTGGGTTCGAATAGCTTGGTAGGTAGGTACTAGCACGTACTAGATAAATACTGCAAAATGTAGGCATGTGTTAAAATATTTGGACGTCCATCTGACTTGCCTATTTCTGGTTAGTTCTGAATGTGCTGGTTGGCCCGTACAGACATCTAGGGTAGGTAACTACTTCCAAGAGATGAGACAATTACCCTGAACATGGGGACATAAAAAAATAATGTTTTATAATTTCGTTTTATTTTAGCTTGTTTTTAAGTATTTTCACTGGTTTTGACTGCACTTGTTAAATCATAACTTTGGAATTCAAGAAGTTGTTTGTTTGGAAGGAGAGCAGATCCGCGAAGAGTGCGGATAGTTTCAAGTTTATATTTCGTCATTATTACCTGAAAGTGCACAACGCTCATGTATTTCCTTAGATGATTTGTGGGATATTCGCGTCCGTTGGTTTTTTTCTTTTACTGTGTTTCTTCTTAACAACTCTTCGTCGGTGACCAGTTGCGCTGGTATCTCCAAGCACATTGTTTCTAGGGCTTTTTTTAGACTTTAGTGATAATTTGTTTGTTATTTGAGAATTTTTTAAAACAGTTGTACGCTTGAATTTGATGGGCGATGTGTTCCTGGATGTCTTGGTAACAGCGTTCCTCATAAAGTCGTCTTTAAGCTCAGACGTTGTTTCTTTGGCCTGACCGAGATCATTGACAGGAGAGAACAAACTTTTTGCTTTCTTTATCTGCTTGGTCTTTACTTTAGTCACTTTTATTTTTTTTGGAAGTAATTCTATATTGTGCTGAGGAGGCACCTGGCCGTCTGCTGCCATCTGCAAACGTTCATAATATTACTGTTGTAGGTACCTAGGAGCAACGTTGGATAGCGCCTGGTTCAGTGGTGCGCCATGAGATAGGTCTTCCTTACCTACCTACCTCATCATCATCATTATTTGTTGAATGCTTTTCAAAGGTTTAATAATATTGAATTTCCACAATGTTAAAGCCTAATAAGGACGCACACTATAAATACTTAGTTCTAAAGTTAGAACCTCTACCTATTAAGTTGATAGGTAACTACTTAATTATTAGGTACGTAGGTATTCCACAATGTTAAAGCCTAATGGGGACGCACCCTATAAATACTTAGTTCTAAAGTTAAAACCTCTACCTATTATGTAGATAGGTACTTAATTATTAGGTAGGTACCTGTTCGTAAAATATGTCATCAGCATCTTGCCGGTCACAGAAGTCCAATATTTTGTTACAGACAGTCCTCAGATTCCTTATTCTTTGCTTCTTCTTTTTACCCACGACGCTTCGGTCCACTTCATCCAAACGCAAAGTCCTGTATAGGTAATTATTAGATAAGTCCAAGTAAGTGGTAAGTAGTAGGTACATAGGTACCAACCTCCCTACCGACCTACAATGCAGTCTATGACAAAAGTCAGTAGAGCTCTTTGTGAAGAGCTCGTCCGGGGAAGTACTAATACCACCACACCTTTTTCTGCCGCCAAGCAGCAACGCTGTGTTTCGGTTTGAAGAGTGTGGTTGCCGGTGTAATTACAGGCACATGAGGCTTAACATCTGTATGCCTCAAGCTGATGGACGCAGGGCAGTGCATCGTAGGGCACGTTCCTATCGTGCGTGACTTACGAGGCAATGCTTTGTTATAGGTGATGGTTACCACTTATTATGAGGTGGGCCATCTGCTTGTTCCATCAGCTGGTTATATAAAAAAAATAAGAGGTCAATCCACTGCAAACTGCTGTATTGATTGCAGCTATTGCTTGTCCACATTATAGATGCTATTTACAATCAGCGTTGTACAACCTATAGGCCGCGGCGCGGGCGCCTCTTAGCTACACTTTGGGAACCAACGAACTTATAGTCTTAAAAAATCATTATTGGAATATTTGGAATGCACATCACAGGATTCAGGGCCGGAAATCATGATAAGTTATTATTTAATTCCAAAGCCCTGAGAAAAACTCTAAAACACCATAGGTACCTTACCTAAGGTATAATATGCCTATACCTACTTGATGACTTTGGGTTTGTTCATAATTTCTGCGTCTTTCTCGTCGATGTGCATTGCCGTATCCCAAATATTCTTGAAGAGCTGCCTGCGTTCAGAGTAACTTTCTTCTTTTGTCATGAAATCCATTATATATGCCAGCTAAGCGCTTCACTCGTAACTCTACCTTACCATCTCTTAGCTAGAAAAAAAAATGTGGAAATAAGAAATCGGTTCATTTTACTCTTTTTAGTACATTTTTTTTTTTATTTTTGTTTTATTGGTATAGGTAATTTTTCCGATAATTGACCTAGGTTTAGGTTTGTCATTTTGACAATGTCCGACTTTTTAGGTATATCCATGGTATATCAATATTTTGAGATCGGAAGCAGTTGGAGGAGGTCTTTGCCATTGGGCACACAGATTCAACGCCATAACAAAAGATAATAATGATAAAATCCTCCAAGTAAGTATCTGTTATGAGAATTTAATTTATTAAAATAGCTTCTTACGTAGGTACTAATTACTATATATTTATATATGCTTCTTCCCTCTATTATTTATAGTTTTAAAATATTACCTACCTAAAATAAAACAGTTTTCACGCCACACCTTCCTCACCATCTTTTTGCACGCCCAGGATGACTGGTAGACAATGCTAGCACTACATTATTTTGTGTGAATGTTTTAATAAACAAATAAATAAATGATTTTTAATCGAAATTAAGGTTTTCTCTTTTTCTGTTGTGTTGTGGTTTGTGTCTTCGAGCGCCTTGTCCTATTTTGGATCCATCACATCCAAATATAGGTATGGACGTATGGTTAGAATTACCTATAGGTAGGTACCTACTTACCTAATGTAATCCCGATGATATGATTTATTACATGGCGCGACAGAACAAGGTACTCTAGTGCCCTTGGTATAACTGCTTGACAAGTTTTTTTAGGAATGGCTATAATAATCGAGTAACGGCTGATTTCTTAAAGCTCGATCAAAACTAATCGGATGTCAAGTCACTCGCCATTTCAGCTATTACATCGAATTAGATAGATATAGCAAGTGACTTGACATCCAATTAGTTTTGATCGGGCTTTCAGAAACCGGCCGTAAGCCTCTAAATTGTGGCAAGATAGATTTTATATTGTATTTTGAATCAATAAAAATAATACGTTTACAAGTAATGAAATAAAACCCTCTGAAGGTTTAAATACAAGTATTGGAACACCTAGTATATCACTATTATGCCACTGTGTACGTTCACACTTTCTGTAAAATATATTATTCTCGGAAAGTGAACTCTGAGAAATAAATATCTTTAACATGAGACTTGAGACGCAGCGAGCGAGAAGTTGTTTGACGGTTGTCCCCCTCTTAACTTTACATCTCAGAGTGATGTCTTTGGACGTGCTCTTGGAGAATACAATTTGTTATAGAACAGAAAGAGCAGCTCAAGATCAGGAGGTATATTTCCCGTCAGTTTTTCTTATAAAAAATGGAGAAAAAGTAGTATATTTACGAGCTTAAGATACCCAAGCCTGTATTTTATAGATCAAGGCCGACCTTCGAAGCCTTATTTAGGTTTTTATGGCGTCTCAGGCGGCTAGTACCTCATTCAAGATTATGTGTTCTTGATGTGCTGAAGACCTTACTAGAAATATCTTTGTAAGTCAATAATATAGAAATGAAATGAAAATAGCCTCACACGAAAATAGACTCACAGCTTTAGAAGATGAAAAAAAAGAAAATTTGTAAAGTTCCTAACTAGTTATTGTATAATAACTAGAAATAGTATAGTAACTAGTTATTGTATAGTAACTAGAAATAGTATAGTAACTAGTTATTGTATATTAACTAGAAATAGTATAGTAACTAGTTATTGTATAGTAACTAGAAATAGTATAGTAACTAGTTATTGTATAGTAACTAGAAATAGTATAGTAACTAGTAATTGTATAGTAACTAGAAATAGTATAGTAACTATTTATTGTATAGTAACTAGAAATAGTATATTAACTAGTAATTGTATAGTAACTAGTAATCGTATAGTAACTAGTAATCGTATAGTAATTAGTACCTAACTAACTAAAAAAAATACCTTTGTGCGTCGCAAAACGGACTATGATTCAGCAATAAGTTGGTTGCAAACTTTAATCCTACTGAACGGAAGATTTCCTCTCAGATCGCTTTTTTATACAACTATCTAAACACCTGATGTTACGTGGTAACCATCACCTAAGAAAACCATAACTAAGAAAACATTGCCACGTAGGTAAGTCACGCAGATATAAACCTGTACCTAGTATTCTCTTATCTGTGCCCTAGTACACATTATATAAATTTTAACATTGCATAAAACTATGTCTGACACGGTTTATTATCACCAATTTGTAAAAGATGGCATTGTATTTAAAGTATCACCGATTCACGACTTTGATCCCCAGACACGGTAGACCTTTCAGACCAGTACAAACTCAAAACTTTTTTGGAGATTTCATGTAGGTAAAGCCAGTTGTCGGCAATAGATACTATTGTTTGAGTGAGCGAAGCGAACGAAAATCTTACAGTCGACTTGGACGATTTGGCATTTATGTAGGTATGTGCGTAGGTAAGTATGTTTGTCGGGCCATAACTTTCGAATTTCCATAACTTTTGATCCGATCTGCTGCAGAGGTAAGTCGATATCTTGTACTGAGAAATTTACTGGTAATATATGAGTTAAATCTGACAACGAGTTATTAAGTTATGAGTGAGGGTTTCTAAGAGAGCAAAAAAAAAGTTAATATGGATGGGCTTTGCTTGGACATTCCAAAACCATTTTTACTTTTTTTCTAGGACGCTCGGTTTTTAAAATGCAACAAAAAAGTTACTTAAGGCGAAGACAAGAGCTAATGTGACTCTAGCTCGCACGTTTCGACATGTTGAAAGATATAAAATCACATAAGTAACTCATTTTCGAAAAATCGCAATCAACCATCTTGTGTGCAATCACATTGCACACAGTTTAGTAAAAAATTCATTTTGATCGATATAAGTTTTCCTACTTAAAAGTTTGCTTGTGTACGAAAACTAGTAAAGCAAACTTTTGAGTAGGAAAACTTGTATCGATCAAAATGAAATTTTTACTAAACTGTGTGCAATGTGATTGCACACAAAATAGTTGAATGCGATTTTTCGAAAATGAGTTTTGTGATTTTATATCTTACAACATGTCGAAACGTGCGAGCGAGAAGTTGTTTGATAGATAAATCTATCAAACAACTAGTTGTCACCCCCTTAAATTAAGTTACCCAAGAGCTCGAGTTTCGTTGACATCAAGATTTTGTTACCTGCTGGTCGGCCATTTCCTTTGCATTTTCGTATTTTATACATTTGTTCGTATTAATAAATTAAGAAGATACTAATTTTCATAAAATGATGACAACGACCTGGTCTGATGATGGCGCCAAGATCTGTTCAACGGAACTCTTCAATAAATAAGCCAATTCAGTTGAAACTTGGTGGTTTCCATACTAAGTTAGTAGGTGGTAGTCAGAAGCAAGTCCAAACACAGTGTTTGGACTGCCCTCTGACTACCATCTAGGTACTTTAATTTTCGCACCTATTGATCCGATCTGCACGAAATTTGGTAGGTCGATAGGTTGTAGGTAGGTACTCGGGAAATTTATATGGGTTTATGAATTTAATCGGACACGGGGTTATTGAGACATAGGGAGCAAAAAAAATGTTACCCAAATAGGTATACTAAGTAAGGTGTCATGAAAGGGTTATGTAAGGGTTTGGTAATTTGATAGATATCAACACAAGACTGAAGCGGACATCACGAACCACTAGTCTAACTTTTTATTTTAGTAGGTACTGAATGCGTCATTCGCATTATCAACAGGTTGCCATACTTGCTATGAACTTAAAGCTCGACTCATACAGCGGCGAGTTTTAGTAGGCAGGCGGCTTTCAGCGGAAGAGCATTGCACAAACGCATTGTCTCTTCCTTTTTAATTCTTATTAAGCCATACAAAAAAACTAATGAAGTAAACTTTTTTAAGATGTTAGAATTAGAACTATGGCAGAAAAATACGACCCTAACACTTTATGGGTTGCTCTTAGCGAGCAGAGCCATGACGGAAACTTGTTCGATGTGTACCCCAAGTTGTTGGCTCAACTGTTCTTGCAAGAGGAAGCCGCCAGGCAGGATGGCGACACCAGTGAGGCTGAGAAGTTGGTGCTTCCCAGTGATAAGGAATGGAGACTTCAGCTCTACTTTTATTTGGTTGAGATGCAGAAGAATTTGGAACCGCAAGTATCACTCGGATTCTGTTACCTCAGTAATAAGGGAGTTTATTAGAGAAAGCAAAATCTTGTATTTTTCTGAAATATTTAGGTCGGTAGGTATGCGTGCGAATAATGTAAAAAATAATAATTTGCCCTGAATGCAAGCATAAATATAAATACAAAAAAAAGAATAAATATAAATACACGTATTTATATTTATTCTCCAAGTGCTTGCATTCAGGGCGAATTATTATTTTAATACTTAACTGTAGGTAATAATATCTACTATTAGCTGGTTGAGCTATATGTATAGAAAGTTTTAAAAGGTTCTGAACGAAGTACCTACACGAAATATGTATAAATAACGTGGTATTGACTGATGGCTAACTGTACGTAATACGACCATGACCCGACCTACGTACTTTCCCCCACATACCTATTATGTTCACCTATCGCAGATTGAACAATTTAAGCATTATGTAGATTGAACTTATTTTTAGTAAATCGTAATTTCGATAAATTTTGTTCTACTAGCTAATAGCAAAAAACCAACACCGATATTATGTAGGACCCATATCATTTTGCCCTGGCTAGAAAACTTTCATGTGGTACCTACTACAATTAAAAAATGTACAGCTTGACGGCAAAAAAGTTGCATCAATCTGACATCCATGTCAAGTTCATAAAAGTTATAAAAATAAAGTAGGACTTACACAGTTATTTATTTGTAAATTATTTAGAGTTATTATATTGTTCTATTACCCTTTCATTGTTTTTCTACAACCACCAGTTTATACAGTTGTAAAAGTGTATTGTGTTAAGAATTCATAAAATAAGCAATAAAACTATCAGCATTTAAAAATGGGGACAAATTTGATCTCGTGAACATTGTCGTGTTTTTCGTAATGGCTTTTAATACATAAACTGATAGGCACAAAATGGAGTCTATGATCCTTAAAGACCATAGATTTCCATTAACGTAAGTTTAATTATACTAATTATTACTATTAGAAGCCTGTAGTGTCCCACTGCAGGGCAAAGGCCTACCTACAAGCATAATCTCTTAGGGATAACCCACAATAACCGTGCGAAGCCGGGGCGGGTCGCTAGTTTTGTGTATAAAATACAGAAAGAGCTTCACGAAACACGGTATACATGTTTTAGTACCTACCAAGTACTAACTCAAGATCTTTTAAGGATGTCTTAGGCGGTTAGTCAGAGGGACGTCCAAATGTTACATTTGGCACATAACCACATTTTACAGTATTTGCCAATCGCACGTGACAGGTTGCAAGCCCATTTCCGCTGCTACGAGTAGAAAAGGTACCTACTAACGTGGTTTCCTCACAATGTTTTCCTTCACCTATTGAGAGCACCGGCAGGCATGGTACTCGACCAGATTCGAATCTTCGACCATACGATCACAAGGTGAGGTCGCTCCAACTAGACCACCCCGGTTCTAAGAAAGAAAGTCACACTTAAAAAAGCAAAGTCAGATCAGATAATTGATTCTAAAAAACAAAATGATGATAGGAACCTTCTTCTTCTTGGTCGGTGCT
Source organism: Chloroclysta siterata (assembly GCA_932294275.1). Classification (NCBI taxonomy): domain Eukaryota; kingdom Metazoa; phylum Arthropoda; class Insecta; order Lepidoptera; family Geometridae; genus Chloroclysta; species Chloroclysta siterata. The sequence goes on from OW028588.1 coordinate 9,000,967, forward strand.
TCATTCCTGAAGATCGTGATCATTCAGGTGTTGTTCTGTAGGCGTAGACGGCCTGTCTCCAGCGACTCCGATCCGTAGCCATCTGGACCACACTTTAGAATGACGTGTCCCTTTCTCTAAGCTGGTCAGACCATCTGGTTGGGGATCTTCCACGGGATCGTTTCCCTTCCACGTGGCCGACTATGACCAGCTTTTCTAAATTGTTGACTCCACGTCTCGCAATGTGGCCAAAATATGAGAGGATACGACGATGACATATGCCTGACTTAATTTGTTCCAGGGATGAAGATGGCGATAAGTCACAAAGTAAGCTAGTGGAGGAGCCTCCCGAGGAGTGGGCGCCATGGAACCTGGTAGTGTCGACTAAGAACCCGCACGCACCCCCGCCAGTAGCCGTCAAAACAGCGCCTGGACCTGTCTGGGACATTGGCCAGGTACGCTGAAATCTTTTGCTCATATTTATAAAGAAAATGATTTTATAATCATAAGTAAGTACCTCCAATTCCTTAACTACCTTAAAACAGAAAATCTTTTAATCACCATGACTTAATATTTCTCCATCACTCAAAAAAACATGATAGGTGCAGTAAGAAAATCGAGCAAATACAACACGATTACAACACGGTTATAGCGCAGCAGAATGAGAGCAGAGTACAAACCTAATTGAAAGCTTGAACTAAGCTGAAAACATCATGTCACCTCAGAATCTATGGTTTAGCCAATAAGTTGTAACTAAGTGATTGTTTTGTTTGATATATTTTTTTGTGTCATATTCTCCTGTAGGTATTGTGTTTCTTTTGTAATTAATGTACATCTATGGACCTGTAAGTTGTCTGAAATAAAGCTTAGATTATAATTATAGCATAGTCCGCGGACCTTTGCAGGAGTTTTTTTTGTGAAATTAGCCTTGGGACCTCAAATATGGTTTTATGCCACTGCATAAGGTTGTACCTTAAGGTATAGGTTTATGGGGAACGGTATAGGTACGCTTCTATAATAAACTTCCAGAAAGTGTCACAGGGCTTCCTATTAGAAAATTTAAAGTGTACATTAAGAATTAAGGAAAGCTTATTATACTTTAGATTGTTGATAAAAGTGCGTGGCCCGATGTCCCGGTCGCTCTGCCCATCGGCAGCTAACATGTCTGCAATGTCTGTATATTTTTCTCTGATTTAATAGATTGTATTTATGCATTAGGTATTATTAGTTTGAGGCGTAGCGTGTGCTGTCTTATAAATTTGATTATGTTTACCTTTTTCTGTATGCCTACGCCACACTAAACTTCAATAATATATTATGTTAAGGATCATACAAAAGAACGGTAGGAACCAAGCCGTAAGTTTGTTGCCTGTTCTTCTAGGCTTTGGTCGCGTGAAACTGGCACCTAGCTTTAAGACGTTTCAAAGTGATCCTTTTGACTATGACTTTCCGCTAAGCCAAACGGCTAACTTCACGGTGCCTAGATCCGCGCTGCCCGAACTTTAACATTGTTTTATAGCTGGTGAAATGTTCTACTGCAGGTGGTGAAAGCGGCCCGACTGCTCTGCAAGCCACCGCTGCACGTTGACTTCACTGACGAGCAAGAAATGCGATGCGTCTACTCGCTGATCTACGACGTCTATCGTTGTAAGTTTAACAGCATTGCTATTCCGTAAACAACAAAATCACAGGAAGTATCACGTCGTGGATCCACGCACACTTCTATCACAAACTTCTCTCGTGTCACTCACGTTGGCGTTTTTAAAGCCGAAATACTCACGCGGGTGGCACCAGTATTCTTATATCTGTGCACTGGTGATGGGTGAATGATTTACAGAACGCCAAATTGAAAATTCACAGCAGATTTCTCGGTCTCCTGTTTGATTGTTTTGTACTACAGGCAAAATTCCTAATAAAAAAATTATGCAAATATCAGAAACCGGAAATCGTAGGTATTTCATAAAGATAAATGTTTATGTCTTCTCAGGTGATATTTATCTACTCAGCCGCTGAATTTTATAACCATTGTATACTGGGTACGGTTGTAACAATTTATCTTTTTTCATTCAAAGCATTTTTTATTAAATGGTGTTTATCGAACTTTAAATGCATGTGATATACCTATGCCTCATGATATGATCTTAACCGTACGAACAACAATCATACGACAGTAGGTAGGTACCTAACTTTTTAAGTAAACAAAGGCAATATAATAAGCGAACTTGTCTCTAAGAACGATTACCTTTCTCTAGTTTAACGGTGTTTTAAAAAGAAAACAAGGAGTGAAAGTCGTAAAATATTAATCAACCACTAAGGGTGCTGAAACTGAAAGCAAAAGTCGTTAACTCGAAAGTGTCACGAACTCGCAAAGTTGGCGCGTGGAAGGCAGCTGTAGATTACCACACGCTATTCCGAAGCTAGTTTACTGCCGTTTAGTGGCGTTATATAACTTCTATCACACAATGCCTACATGATAATGTCGCGATAAATACTCGCGTGCTACGTTTGAAACAACTTTCTTGCTATCAGCCCGTTTTTATGGCTGTTTTACTGCTTATCTCTAAAGCTTTTCTAACTAAACTCTGTTTGGTTATGCCGTGATTTCTACTACTGAATACTGTTTTATATCTACCTAATTATCTGCAAAATGTATAGTTACAGTTTATGTGACAGTTTTTCGTTAGTATAAGTACTTAATTTTCCACTGGGTAAACTACTAAGAATACGCTCCCATGCTTTACCAAACTTCGTAGCCTTGTACAAGTGGGTCGCCGATTTGTATCGAACTCTAATGGCCGAGTGATTTACCCATGGAGGTATTATACTGGAGGGAACCATAAGACTAACATCCTTTTACAACTGTGTATCAAACAGTGATCATCTATCTTTGTTCTTCCCATGTAGCCTAGCTACGAGTAAAAGAAAAGTAGATGTAACTTCACTCACTCCATCTCACTCACTCACTGTCTGCGTAAATCGTGGCCGTCAGTTGATGCAATGTTTTGATCTTGTTTTGACGTTCTAGAAAAACTCGCAGCAACATTGCGATGTAGCGTAAGAAATTATGAAAATTTTTAAAGAATTATTATTGTCTAGGCAAAATATATTTGAAAAGGTGAAAGTATGTCTTGTGAAGCTGTGTTTTGTGTATAAAAAACAACAAAAGGAGGAGTTAAAGACCCGGAATTGTCATTTGATACGTAATATTCTTTTCCTATTTTCATGCTAAAAAAATACGTTTTTTCTTCCATAAAGACTGTAGGAATTACATTTTATTAGTACTAGTCATATTTTCTTATGTGAAAATGATGTAAACCCATTAATTATTGCAAAATAAAAATTATTGTTTTAGTCACCTGTTCTAGTGATGTACTTCCACCGACCAATTTAGCTTTATCGATAATAGTTTATTTTCCGATTTTGATATGAAACATCTAATGCGCCGGGTCAGATCGGCTGTTATGTTGTAGTTTCAATTTTTCACACCTTATAGGCGTCTCGCGACGGCTCAATTTTTGTTAAATTTTACATTATTTTTTAAGGTTCTTATAAATGCCCAGAATGAAGACGGGAGTGGATAAAAGCTGTTAGGCGTGAAAACTGATAGACTACAAAATTTTCTTATGCATGGACGAAATGGCCATAAGAAAGTGTATCGAGTGGGATGGACATCGCTCTCACGGTTAGGTCAATGTGGGAAACATTATTGACGATGATAGTGTTTCAGTGTCTATAATGGTTTTGAGCTTTCGCAATAAAAGTCAGCAACCAGTTAAAATTAAAAAGTTGAATTCCAATTAAAACGCCTTTTTCATCCATTTCTAATTCTATCGATAGGTTAGTCAATGTTGTCCCTTCTCTAGTCACTCACGCGAATACATACAAACTAACAAAAAACGGCCACGCCAAAAACCCGAAACACTACGTCTATATGATACTTAGTCTAAGGATTTACCGCTACTGGTTTTTTTTGACGCAAAGCAGACAGGTAGATTTCCATGCGATTGGTACGACGTTTTTCCTTTTTATTATTCAGCACTTCTGAATCTATCAAATGGGATTTCTTTTGTCACGCGACATTGATTTTGTGATATTATTGTGATTGATTCACTGACTGGCATGTCTGTGCCAAGTCTTTTTTCAAGTTCACCTCATTGATCGATCTAGCTGGGTCAAGGAGACTCATTATTACTTATCAATCACTGTGCTAACAACATGTTATAAAGCACATGAGCTATACCTGCTTACGTTTTTTTTCAGATAAATCTATTTTGGAGCAAGCCCTTGAAGACGTAGACTTTCTTGGTGATTTTCCGCAAGTGAGTTTACTTGCCTTCACAATTTTTTTTATAGCCAAGTAATTAATTAATCAAAGTTTCCTGAACCAAAAACTAAGGTACCTACAGCAATCCTCGCATCCAACTCAAACTTATTTGCTAAGAAAGCTTCTCATCAACATCTAATCTACCTATCCCTTTACGGTAGATACGGTGTCTGCGTGTTCCATTGCTACAATTTTTTTTTAATATTTTACGATCGATCTTGAACTTGCCAGACATTCCTTTTATTCCGTGATGAAAACAAGGTTGCATTTTATGTCATTAACCATCAGCTATAACTCGGGGTAGATTCCTCAAGATGTTACGGTAAATATTATTACCTTCTAACTCGCATTACGACATTATCGTGACCAAAGCTATTTCTTTTCGAATGTTGAGAACGCTCACGAAAATCAGCTTTACATTTATGATCAGTTATTTTGAAACAAATGTTTGAAACGAACGAAAACAATCGTCATTGGTAGATTGCCGGTCTGATAAATGGATCACGCCTTTAACATCGTGTTGAAATGTAGAAAGTTCGCGTTTAAGCTGAAGGGTGTTAATGGGTTCATTTAAAACCGCTGTAGAATTAACATGGAAACATTTCATCATCGTTTTATACTTTAGTAAAGTGTTTGGTTTTAATTTTACCATTAGTAGTTGATACTTTAACATACCTACTTGTCTCTGTTTGTTTGGTGCAAGTGCACAACAAGATTGTACATCTCACAAAAATATATCTAATGGAAGAATACTTTTTACAGTACGTCGAGCACCGACACGCAGTATGGCTATTCCTGATGGAGCTGGCAAGGCGTCGATGGAGTGCAAGACCAAGGAAAGAGATGGAAAGAGCCGTCAAACTCTTAGAGGCAGCTGGATCACCCTTCAAAGAGATCGAAAATGAAATTTGGGAACAAAGGGTTCATTTTGCCGCTGCTATTGCAAGGATCCGGATAAAAAACAAAGCGTTTTCGTAAATACATAATATCAGTTTTTGATATCTCTAATACTATAAGAATCAAAGTCCTGACTGACTGACTGACTGACTGACTGACTGACTGACATATAGACAACGCACAGCCTAAACCGCTGGTCCTAGAGACTTGAAATTTGAGGAGTACATAGGTCTTATGGCGTAGAGGTGTACTAAGAAGGGATTTTTGGAAATTCAACCCCTAAGGGTGTTAAAAGGGATGAAAACGTTTGTATGAAAAATTGTATTCCTTGAACCTACAAACTTGAAACTTGGAGTACATATACTTCAAGACAAAAAAATAGGAAATACATTTTTAGTTTTTTAAAACTACCCTTAATAAGTGTGCTAAGGGATGTAAAAGTATGTATGGGAGTTTTTTGACCGCTGGTCCTAGAGACTTGAAATTTGAAGAGTACATAGGTCTTATGGCGTAGAGGTGAACTAAGAAGGGATTTTTGGAAATTCAACCCCTAAGGGTGTAAAAAGGGATGAAAACGTTTGTATGAAAAATTGTATTCCTTGAACCTACAAACTTGAAACTTGGAGTACATATACTTCAAGACAAAAAAATAGGAAATACATTTTTAGTTTTTTAAAACTACCCTTAATAAGTGTGCTAAGGGATGTAAAAGTATGTATGGGAGTTTTTTGACCGCTGGTCCTAGAGACTTGAAATTTGAAGAGTACATAGGTCTTATGGCGTAGAGGTGTACTAAGAAGGGATTTTTGGAAATTCAACCCCTAAGGCTGTAAAAAGGGATGAAAACGTTTGTATGAGAAATAGTATTCCTTGAACCTACAAACTTGAAACTTGGAGTATTTATATTTCAAGGCAAAAAAATAGGAAATACATTTTTAGTTTTTTAAAACTACCCTTAATAAGTGTGCTAAGGGATGTAAAAGTATGTATGGGAGTTTTTTGACCGCTGGTCCTAGAGACTTGAAATTTGAAGAGTACATAGGTCTTATGGCGTAGAGGTGTACTAAGAAGGGATTTTTGGAAATTCAACCCCTAAGGGTGTAAAAAGGGATGAAAACGTTTGTATGAGAAATAGTATTCCTTGAACCTACAAACTTGAAACTTAGAGTATTTATATTTCAAGGCAAAAAAATAGGAAATACATTTTAAGTTTTTTAAAACTACCCTTGATAAGTGTGCAAAGGGATGTAAAACTTTGTATGGGAGTTTTTTGACCGCTGGTCCTAGAGACTTGAAATTTACTAAGAAGAGGTGTACTAAGAAGAGGTTTTTGGAAATTTAACCCCTAAGGGTGTTAAAGGGTTGAAAACGTTTGCATGAAAAATAGTATTCCTTGAACCTACAAACTTGAAACTTGGAGTACATGTACTCCAAGGCAAAAAATAGGAAAGGCATTTTTAGTGTTTTAGAACTACCCTTAATAAGCGTGCAAAGGGATGTAAAAGTCTGTATGGGAGTTTTTTGACCGCTGGTCCTAGAGACTTGAAATTTGAAGAGTATATAGGTCTTATGGCGTAGAGGTGTATTAAGAAGGGGTTTTTGGAAATTCAACCCCTAAGAGTGTAAAAGGGTTGAAAACGTTTGCATGAAAAATAGTATTCCTTGAACCTACAAACTTGATACTCCAAGGCAAAAACTAGGAAAGGCATTTTTAGTTTTTTAGAACTACCGTTAATAAGTGTGCAAAGGGATGTAAAAGTTTGTATGGGAGGTTATTGACCGCTGGTCCTAGAGACTTGAAATTTGAAGAATATATAGGTCTTATGGCGTAGAGGTGTATTAAGAAGGGATTTTTGGAAATTCAACGCCTAAGGATATATAAAGGGTTGAAAATATTGGTATGAAAAATTGTATTCCTTGAACCTACAAACTTGAAACTTGAAGTAGATGTACTCCAAGACTAAAAAACAGGAAAGGCATTTTTTTTTTTAATACCCTTAATAAGTGTGCAAAAGGATGTCAAAGTTTGTATGGGAGTTTTTTAACGCGTGGTGTGATTGATTTAAAACTTGAGGTAAATATACTAAGAAATAAATAATTAAGAATGACGCTTTTAACTTTTGATAATTACCCCTGCAAAGGGTGCAAATGGCTGGTAAAAGTTAGTATGGGAGATTTTTAACGCATAGTGCTATTAATTTCAAACCTGAAGTTAATATACTCCACAATAAATAATTTAAAATCACGTTTTCACGTTCACAAAGTTTCAAGGTTTGTATGGGAGATTTTTAAAGCGTAGTGTAATTAACTTCAAACTAAAAGAAAATGTGTTCTGTGGATAAATAACAAAAAGACACTTTGATTTTCGAAAACAACCCCTAAAACGTTACCCTCCTTCGTTGCGCTCAAGTAAAAAGGATACAACAAGGCGTCAATGTTTGTAAGGGACATTCTAAAACGGGAATCTTGAGTTGGTATGAAGAGATCTTAGGGTATCTACTGTGCCTGGGGATCAAAGCGGTGAAGCTGTTTCGTTTCGTTTTTTTTTTGGGGTAGAAACTAGGAACCAATAAGTACATATTTTCCGTGTAAGGTTGTCTTTGTTGTAATTGTCATGTTTGTGCTAAACTCAGTACCTATACCTACCTACCTACCTACCTAATATACCTGCGTAGGTATCCTACCCTAATAATATACAAATCAATGCGAAAGTTACGATGTTTGGATGTTTGTGGCTCAATTACGGCTCACCACTTCAACGCGTGCGAAGCCGCGGGAAGCCACTAGTGTTAAATAAGCGAAGAGAACTGCTAAAATAAGCTTGGTTTTCAGATTGTCAGAGTTGTTACCGCCACATCTACGCGAGGAGCGAATATCAGCCTGCAATAAAGACACTGTGACTGGTTGGGTCAACACTTTTAAAGCTAAGTATGTGCCTTTTCCTAATTCTATGCTAAGCTAAATTTCATATTTTTTCGTTACCTACTAATTTTTTATTTATTTTTAGAAAAGTGGCGTTACTTGTAAAGCATTTACATGAATTGGGATATTCCTATAGTAGCTCTCGGCAGCTCTGTGCTGGCGAGTATAGGTTTGATCGAGTATGTCCCAGGTAATTTTACTTCCTTCCTTCCTTTCCTTGAGAGTGATGCCAAATAGAGAGATTTAGATACCTACTTGCTTACAATAAAGCATTGCTTATATTGACAGATTCATCACGCTTAGGCCACCAGCTGACGTAGGAATTGGTAAGCTGGACCTCGTGAGAGATGGAGTCATTGTTTTACAGGTTGGTTTTATTGATTTTCAGGAGTGACGAATGCAAAAATATTGGTGTAAAATCTTCATACAGAATTTTCAAATTGTAGGAGCGGGAGTTCTGTGAAGGAGCTTCAACATTATGCCGGGCACTAAGGGCCAACGCATTGCGTGGTGTCGTAGCACAAACTCATGCGTCATCACCAAGATGTTCCGCCTACCTCGCGGCTCAGTTGCGAGAGCTTGCTGCAGTGCTAAAAGCGAAGGCACCTGCAGCACCTGCTACGCCAGAACTTGGCCGGCTAGTGGTGTTTGGGGCAGGGGATAAGTATGTTACGTTTTGATAATAAGCAATTCCAAAAATACCGAATCTGAACCGTTATTCAGAGATTGGTAGTTCATTTTTAGTTTAGTGATAAAGTTTTAAAACGCGAAGTACTTTTAAGTTTTAGCCGTCGTAACTTTCCCCGCAATAGGCACTCACAGGTACTTAATCAACATGGCAATAAATATTTGTCCGATTTTTCAATAGTTTTACATTTTCAGAGTGGAAGGCTATGTTTGTGCCCTTCGCGAATTAGGAATCGAGGCGTCCTTAGCGTTGCACTCAGACGCTCCTGTGATAGTTGTGAGAGAGCAGGTGTACTGCGACACCCCGGCTGTCGCCAGCGCTTTAGACGGGGTCGTGGCTGCTCTAGCTACGCCACCGAACTCCTATTCAGCTGTCACAGATCCGATCGACTTGGTTTGTGGACGTGGTGGTGATCTTGCAATGTTAGAGGTTAGTTTGAAAAATAAAACTACTCCCTTGTCTAGATACAATAATTTTACAGGTGTGGGCTGATATATAAATAATTGTTTATCAATCGGCGAAATCTTGCAGATTTTGACTGAATCAGAAATCGATGGAGCGGGGAAAGCTCGCGTTCAGTCCATTTTGGAGGAACAGAAGAAAACATTGAGGACGCTTATGTCGAAGCCCCAGGTACGATAAAAAACTAAATTTTGAGGAAACAAAATGCTGCGAGCAACCATAACATTCACATAACGTTATTTTGTAACAGATCCAGCTGATACTGTACGAGACCCATTCAGCTTTAGAGGCGGAGAACCAGGCACAAGTGACGCGAGCAATTGCTGAAGCCAACAGATTAGCACGCGAACGATACGCCTTGCTAAAGAAGAAGCACCGTCAGACTGTCAGTGTAAGCAAACTCCTGTTTTTTTTTAATATCCACCCGTATTTAATATTTTCGAGATATCTTCTGTATTTGTAGAGCCCTCAAAAACACGCTACTGGTGCCGATCCTGCCAATACGGAATCGTTTGCTACGGCAGAAAACACAACTTTCCGCTCAGACATTGACAAGGACGACCACACAGAAGATTCAGTCAGCAACCCGTCTCCGAAGCAACCACATACAGGCACCCCACCAAGCACTAACAGAAGCAGACCTCAAAGTGCCGATGCCAGCATAAGGAAACCGACGGCTAACGACACAATCGTGTCTCGGTCAGAATTTAATAAAGCCAGGCCAATACCTGCAATGCCTCAGTCCGGTACTAAAGCCATTCCGAAAGATCCTGATCACGATAATCCTAATATTTACGTAAGTCCTAATGTCCACCAATATTAATCTATTCTTTACACACAAACCCTAAAACCTTCACAAACCTCTGCCAGAAAAAGTACCTACGCTTCACAAATTATAGAGACACTTAATATAGGACAATGTTACAGGTGCCAAATTGTGATTTATTCGAAAGCGGTACGTTGCCTAATCTGGGCAATGGACTGGACATCAATTATATTCTCGATAGGGATGGTTGCTTCCTCGGACTTATACAGAGAAAGGTTAGTGGCTTTTGTTTTTTAAGGGGAATATAGAAGCTAAGAGTTTTTAAACCTGATATCATATCTGGAAATGAACAAAGTTCAAACTGCAAGTTTGTTACACGAATTCGTTAGAATTTTCAGTCAGTTTTTAGAACGCGAGATTTAGGGAATTCAAAGGCTAGTAAATTATCATAAACGTTTTGTTTAGACATGGCACATGGTCCTAGCAAACAATTTAAGAAAGAAGCAGGCTCAAATTGACTGTTCTTCTAATCTATGGTTTAGTAACCTTCAAAAAGACCCACTTTATTATTTTCGTGGGCTCAAGTCTGTATGTTTTCTGGGAAAACGACAGTATCGTCAGAGGAAATCTTAGGTGACTCAGTGAGAATATCGTCAGAGGAAATCTTAGGTGACTAAGACGTTTGTCTACATACCGTGCTTATACTAAAGCTAAAGCCAAATAGTACAGGGGAAGTTACACAACGCTAGGTTGACTGCAGGAGATCACTCGACTGGACGCCAAGTACATGATTCGAGTGGCAGAAGAACGTGGCCTGTTTGGTGCGGGGGCGTCGCCACCCCCGCAGCCGAGGCGGAAGAAACCAGAGCAACCTGGCGAAAACAAGCGGAAACGGCGGAAGGCTAGCTTTGAGGTTAGAAGCAATTATATTTATTTTTATGAAAAATCCTAGCTTATAGAACTCATTTAATCAAGAGTCAATTTGCTGCCATTTTATAGCGACTAAGGAGACTCACGTCCGAGTTTGTTTTTGCATTCGTCATCATCATCAACAACATGAGGAAGTCCACTGAGTTGGATATAGACCTTACCCATTATCTTTCAATGGGAAACGATTTCGAGCCAAATCCATTGACCGACTTCACGCGAACCTTTTTTTATACAAGTAGCTGATGAAACAAGCAGATGACCCACCAGATGTTAAGTATCCATCACCTATAACAAATCATTGCCTCGTAAGTTACACACGACAAGAACGTACCCTGTCCTGTGTCCATCAACTTGAGGCATACAGATGTTAAGACTCATGTAACCTCACATATTATCGGAGTTCATTTCATTTCATTTATTCACATCTTTGGACATTTACAATGTTCTTAGACTAAGTCATACACACGGTACAGTTTTTATTTTATTTTTTATTGACAGCCTTCACAGCTCAGTTGGTAGTAGCTCTGCCTTCTGCGCCGTAGGCCGTGGGTTCGATCCCCACCGAGAACAAACATTTGTGTGATGAACATAGATGTTTGTTCTCTGTCTGGGTGTTATATAATATTATAAGTATGTATTTACAAAAAAAAAAGTATATAAGTAGTAATATCAGCTATCTGGTTCCCATATCACAAGCTTTGGCTTAGTTTGGGGCGAGATAGTGCTTTGTGGAATGTCCACCAATATTTATTTATTTATTTATTTATTCTAATAATATCGTAATCTAAAGTTTGAATATAAGTAACTCTAGAGCACTATTTGATCCGGTTTGCAGGTAGAACGTGTCGCTGCCCCCACGTACGCGTCATTGTCGCGATCGTCGCGCGACCGTCGCGGCAGTGCGCCCGCCTGTATGGACGCGCGTCGCGATATTTGCGAAAAGCACGCGCGCCGACACGCTGCCGCCGCCGCCATCTCCGCTGCCGCTTGCACTTGTGACGCACGACACAGGTACCTACTTATATCTTTTTTTTATAAAGTACATACAGCATTCACGCTGCGGAGAGATAAAATTGTATGAAAACGACGAATGAATGTCATTTTTATATAATTTTATCTTTTCACATGCGCGAACGCAAACAAAAATTTTATCATATTAAACTTTTGAGCGGCTACGCCTACACTGAAAAAAACTTGCTTACTGAAAAAAATATTGCTTACTGTCATTCAGTTATGTGATTTTCATTAAGATCTACTTTACTCTTACATTAAGAACTACTTTATACAATATCAACAAATGTTTCAATAACAGTTAAATACAAAAAGTAACTTTATCTGATTGAACAGTACTATTAACTCGACTTTGAATGACGGAGAAGCTGTTCCAACTCCCATCCCACCCGGTGTCCACCCGGTGCCCAAAAAGGGCGATAGATCAGATCCATCTAATTACAGACCTATCGCTATTACCTCCCTGCTCTCTAAGGTCATGGAGCGTGTTGTTAACCAACAACTCCTGAGATACCTAGAGGGACACGATTTGATCAGCGACCGCCAATACGGCTTTCGCCATGGTCGCTCGACTGGTGACCTTCTAGTGTATCTCACACACCGTTGGGCTCAAGCCATAGAGAATCATGGTGAGGCATTAGCTGTCGGCTTGGATATAGCGAAGGCCTTTGATCGGGTCTGGCACCGGGGTCTTCTAACGAAATTACCATCATACGGACTGCCTGAGGGTTTGTGCAAATGGGTCGCTAGTTTTTTGTCCGGCAGAAGCATAAGAGCCGTAGTAGACGGTGGTAGCTCCAGTTGCATGGATATCAACGCTGGCGTCCCGCAAGGCTCCGTATTGTCCCCAACATTGTTCCTGCTGCATATCAATGACATGTTGTCCATTGACAATATTCATTGCTATGCAGATGACAGTACTGGGGACACTTTTTACACGGGTCGTGCTAACATCCCTCGTGCCATGGTGGAGGAAAACCGGAGTCAACTTGTGTCTGAAATTGAGGGCATATTAACCAGAGTTTCCGATTGGGGAGAGCAAAACCTGGTTCAGTTCAACCCTACTAAAACACAAGTTTGCGCGTTTACTGCCAAAAAAACTCCATTTACTGTAGGTCCTCAATTCCAAGACATGCCCCTTACCACTTCCAAGAGCATTGGGATCCTAGGTGTCGACATCTCTAGTGACGTCCAGTTCCGTAATCATTTGGAGGATAAGGTCAAGCTCGCATCCAAAAAGCTCGGGGTGCTAAACAGAGCGAAGTCGTACTTCAGTGCTGGGCAACGACTGCTTCTTTACAAGTCGCAAGTCCGACCTCACATGGAGTACTGCTGTCACCTCTGGGCAGGAGCACCTGGATGCCAGCTTGGTCCTTTTGATTCGGTCCAAAGACGTGCTGTGAGAATTGTCGACGATCCCAAGCTCACCAGCGGTATTGAACCACTCAGTTTGAGAAGAGACTTCTCCTGTTTGTGTATCTTCTACCGCTTATATAATGGGGTATGCTCTGAAGAGTTGTTTGACATGATGCCTACATCGTCTTTTTACCATCGCACAGCTCGCCATCGGCAGAGAGTCCATCCTCACACATTAGAGCCAGGGTGGTCGCGTACCGTTCGGTTCCAGAGGAACTTCCTCCCGCGAACACTTAGGCTGTGGAATGATCTCCCTGCTGAGGTTTTCCCGTTAAACTATAGTATGGGGCTCTTCAAAAAGGGTGTTTTAAAATTTTTAAAGGGTCGGCAACGCGCTAGTGATTCCTCTGGTATTGCAGGCGTTCATAGGCTACGGTAACCACTTCCCATCAGGTGGGCCGTAAGCTTGTTTGTCTACTTTGTTGTATAAAAAAAAAAAAAAAAAAAAAAATTATTGAAAATATCCCCACTACTAGGTAAAACTACTACCTCTAATACTAATAGCTATCCCCACGCCCCGACTGCGACTTGACTATCTCTAATACTATAAAAATCAAAGTCCTGACTGACTGACTGACTGACTGACTGACTGACATATAGACAACGCACAGCCTAAACCGCTGGTCCTAGAGACTTGAAATTTGAGGAGTACATAGGTCTTATGGCGTAGAGGTGTACTAAGAACGGATTTTTGGAAATTCAACCCCTAAGGGTGTCAAAAGGGATGAAAACGTTTGTATGAAAAATTGTATTCCTTGAACCTACAAACTTGAAACTTGGAGTACATGTACTTCAAAGCTAAAAAATAGGAATAGCATTTTTAGTTTTTTAAAACTACCCTTAATAAGTGTGCAAAGGGATGTAAAAGTTTGTATGGGAGTTTTTTGACCGCTGGTCCTAGAGACTTGAAATTTGAAAAGTACATAGCTCTTATGGTGTAGAGGTGTACTAAGAACGGATTTTTGGAAATTCAACCCCTAAGGGTGTAAAAAGGGATGAAAACGTTGGTATGAAAAATTGTATTCCTTGAACCTACAAACTTGAAACTTGAAGTAGATGTACTCCAAGGCTAAAAAATAGTAAAGGCATTTTTAGTTTTTTAAAACTACCCTTAATAAGTGTGCAAAGGGATGTAAAAGTTTGTATGGGGGTGTCCAGTCAAGGACACCTTGAGTTTTCAATAAAACCCGAAATACAGTATTTTACTTGGTTTAATTAATATATAAATAATTAACAAGGTTTTGCGCTCTCGACACGGAGGAGGCTAGGATGGTATCCAATCAATCTTAAGAAGTGGGTAGATCTTCTCGTGAAACGCATGGCTCCTTTTGGTTATAAAATAGGCTTTTGGGTAGGTATAGCTGTGTCGTTGCTCTTGCGATTGTTGTAGGTGCTTCGAGGTTAGGTAGCGGCTGTCGGGCCGCGACATATTCCGCCCCGTTGAAAGAATCCTTTCTTTCAACATTGAAAGTCTTCTCGTTCAAGGAGGTGCAGTCAAGCCAGTGCGCGTTGCATGCAGCTCTTGAAGGGTATAGGTCAGCCACATAATATAGGCTTGATGTTTCCTCCGTCCAATTTCATGATTTCATGTAGGCATGAAGATGTATTTTCCTATTTTCCTTTCTGCCATCGTAAGTCATCGAGTCAAAGTATTGTTGGATTTGTTCCAATTTCTGGTAGCTTAGCTGCTTGCTTGGGTCGACATCTTGAAGGCCGGAGACGGGAACATCTTGTGTTTTCGTAGTACTGACTTCTTCCGTTGAGAAAGTGCCCTGAGGAAAGGAGAGAAGGTCGTCAGGACTGGAAAACATAGGACACAAGGGACGGCTAATGAGAATTGTCTCCACTTGTGTAAATAAAGCATGATTTTTTTAAAGTTTAGTGGCTGTTCCCTAGGTATGACATTTTAGTCAGAATGTTAAGCGGGTTTGATTCTAGATTCCCAGATGTCTCCAAATTGAGGAGAGTAAGCTGGGATGAACGAACATTATATCCCTTCCTGTGTAGTGAAGTCAGAAAGAGAGTGTGTGTTTCATGGAACTGTGTCGTGAAACATATTTGACGAGGTGCCTATTATGTGATTAAAATGCTAAATCAATTCGGTAAGTGGTTTTTTTTATATAATAATTTAAATTAATATTCTAAAACGATTTTAATATTTTTAAAACATTAATATTTTTTAACTAGTTAAATTTAATTTTAAATAATTTATTTTATTTTGTTGCAGGTTCAGCGAGGAGTAGCCGGAGACGATTGTAGGTACCTATGGTACAACTACCTGCTTAGTGACTGTGGTAAGTATCTTTATTTATATTTTAACTTTAAGTTAAGCCATTGGTTTTAGATAGATGCATGTATCGTAGGCAAGCTGGAATGTATAGCTGAAACACAGAATAAATAATAGTACGCGAGCGAATGAAGTTTTATGACTGTTATCGCAAGTTGATTGCATTGGATGCTTCTAGCTAGGTATCCGCAAACTAGAAATATATATGTTGCTATAGAATGCTGGACTTTCCAGTGGATATAAGTTTTTTAAATAAGTGTTTATTTTCCTTGGATGCGTTCCATACCTTACCGTGATTAGTGGATATTTGGCCTAGTTCCGTATATTCATGAGTAGAATAAGTGTATTGTATATTTGAGTTTTCATGAACTAGCCTTTCTAGATTGAGAAGACCCTTCTTGGCCATAGTGTATGACTCTTCTAGAAAATGAGGATTATCGATGGAACGTAATCTGGCGCAGAGTGTAGGTACTAGTGTTTGATGAAAAATGATTTACGCATAGTTTTTCATCGTTACTTTTAGTGGATAGAGGATGTTCCTCGGTCAGTGAATTTTCACATTCTGATTTTATAAGTGTATTGTTTCTTGATTGTATTATTAGTGTATCATTCATTAAGTGTTTGATATGTTTACCATTTTTTAATTGTTTGTGTAGTGTATAATTTTGTGTTTGTTTATTTAGTGTATAATTTTGTGTTTGTTTATTTAGTGTTTCGCTTAAAATGTCACCTTTTCTTTGTATTTTTGGTGTTTCGTTTGATTCATTAAGTGGATTTTTGTATTGTTGGTTGGCTGAGTAGTTACAGTGAATTTGTTCGTGTGAGCTCGTATGATAGGGTCCGGCCACCAGCCAACCGAACTTCGAATTAGTTAGTTTTGGGTTTTTAGGACCTAGTGAGTATTGCTCTGCACCCATTACATCCCAAAAGATGTCTGCCCCGAGCAGGACATCTATTGTAGCTGGCAGATGAAAGTTAGGATCCGCTAGTTGAATATTACTCGGTAGTTGTATGTGCCGTATATCTATTGGCGCCTTTGGTAAATTACCTATTAGGTCATCCATAACCAAGCAAGATAAATTAGTGTTGTATGTATTGTTTATTGATTTTAAGTGTATGTTGCAACTTTCAACGCCTTTCTTGCATGATTGGTTTCCTATACCGATAATATTTATAGTGTCTATTTTATGTTTATCTAATTGTATCTTTTGTTTCAGAGACTTCGTGATGAACGACGATTGACTGCCGCAATCTAGGAGCGCGCGTACCTTCTCCGTTTTACCAGTGAGTGGATTGGATACCTCGACAATTGCCGTGGACAATATTACCGTATTAGAACATTGTTTCGAAAAAGTGACTACGGATTCGGACGAGGCAGTGCTGGATGAAGCAACATCTTGATGAAGAATTGTATTGTGCCCTTTATTGCAAACCATACAGGGCCCTAGTCGACAATCAGATAAGCTGTGCCCCTGTCTCAAACAATTGCTACATAAATTATATTTTTCACTTAGAGCAACACGGGCCACCGGCGGACCGGAGGGGAGTAGCCTTCGCAGGCATTCCCCTCTGTCAAAGTACAAGTCCACGCGGTCCTAGACGTACAATAAAACTAGTTGCAGCCGCACTGCTCACTAGACTAAATCTAGTTGCGGGACAGAATCAATGTCCTTTAAAAAATGTCGAATTGTTCTGTTTTATGCTGCAAAAAGACATCTGCCACGTCAAATTTACAAAAAGATGGCGTTACCTTGCATATGTAAGTAATTTTTAATCACATTATTACTTTAAACTTCGTTTAAACTTAAAAATCACAATATTATCGGTCGTGTTGTTTCCGATTTGTTAACAAACACAGGCCGCTCGCCTTCATACAATAAGCGGATCGGTCGAGCGACTGATCCGAGACATTTCCAGAGACATGAGACATTTGCGTATCGACAGTTGTTACAACTACGGCTGTAAGCAAATTGTCAGTGTCACCTCATACTGTTAGGACCTTAGATCAAGAATACAATAGATAGAGCATCAAATAATAATACCAAAAGTAAGAGAGACGCAATAATACAAATTATACCTATGAGTGAGAGAAATATAATATAAATGTTTTGTCCCTTTCTGCGTATACGTTTTTGATTGTTTAGCACCAAGTTTGGTGCTAAACAAACCGCTTGGTGCTTGTGAGTTTACAGGTGTTTAGTGCCAAAGTTCTTTGAAAATAGTGTGTGCCTAGGTCCCAGTATACGTAGAGTTAAGTTTACAATGTGGTGCATTGTAGTATTTTAGGCTGTGACAATGATACAGCTCGGAAAACTGAAAATTAAGCTTCCTTCGGTAAGTAGCACTTTTATGTTCTATTTGTCAATTAAACTATAAAACGGAGAATGCACAGTGTCCACAATTAATCATTTAACGGTTGTGTTTACTTTCTATCGCATATCATAGTAGATTTCTAGAATTTAATTATTTTGTAAAATTGAGTATAGGTTACTATAAACCACACAAATGACATGGCTATTCAAACCGATACAGTTCTATAGAAACATAATTTGGCTGGGTTATACGATCTTTCGGGCTGCCAACAAAAACAAAATCTATTTGCCAAAAATGTTGGGAAACGAACAACTTTAGGGTGGATTCGACTCTGATACGTATGGACTTAGCTTAGGATAAGTTCAAATACACTCAATAATCTAGAAAACAAATGACAATGTCGCAACTTATTATTACCTTATTCAAAGAAATAAGGTTTGTTTGACTTAAGTACATAATGAAAAAAAAATATAATATAGGTATAGGTAGTAGGTACATATATTTTAATTTCATTTAATTTATTTTTTTAGCTTTGCGTCACATTTTAATAATTTAAGTCTCCTCACGATTTTCATATGAGAAGTTGGTAGTTATTTTATGTCTGAGACCACCATCGCGTAGTATGATTAAATACCTACATATGCCTAATAATAACTTGTTTGTTTTACAGATTTCCCAAAGATGCAACTACTTTGGGCTGGTGGGTTAAAGCTACGGGTTACCAAGCTCCAGGTCACCAAGCTCCAAAATCAAAACGGTCTTTATTCAGTACAATCACAAGGATCTCTTTGAAACGTCTTAAATTGGTACTAGGTGAATGTACCTCCAGTTCCTCGCGCGCGACCAAAGCCTAGAAGAACAGGCAAGAAACTTACGGACTAAAAAACTTTTGGGCTATTTCAACATAAACGGTATCTCCGCTTTTTTCTCTGGATATAAAAAGTATGTTCTAAAATCTTGCTTTAAAGAGTGAGAATTAAGAAAATATTCTCATCTGAAATTGTTATGTACAAACTATTAAATATTTATCGTCTAATAAATAAATACGTACTTACACGTGATATATTTTAATGTATTTATGACATATAGTGATGTTCTGAGGATAGCTGTATTCATAATGCCATCACTTCGCGCTTCAGGGCAAAGTGGTGGCATTGCTCAGGCTTATGGTCAGCTCTAATATAAGCTGGCTTCCTCCTGTTAAGATGTATTGTTTATACCTACTTAATTTAAAATTGAAGCACGCGTTATAAATTAACCTTTTGAATTACGGTTTCTGATGAGTAGGGATGTAGAATAAATAAATCAACAATAAATAAATAAATTGTTTTTTATTCATAAAAATTTTACCTAGCTGGTGCAGTAACATAGTTAAACTATTGGTAGGTGGTAGAATGTGAAGAATAGCACCACTAGCTAGCTCTGTCCCCCTCACTAGGAAAATCCAGAACTCTAGCTCGCGGGGCCTAGGGTTCTGATGTCAATGTCTAAAATGCCAGCTTAGTGCCAGTTCGCCCTGTTTTTTTTATTTTATTTTTTATAAATATTGGTGGACGCTCCACACAGCACTATATAGCCCCAAAATAAGCCAAATCACAACCACCCAGTCAGAGAACAAACGTCTAGTATCACATCACACAAATGTTTGTTCTCGGTAGGATTGAACCCACGGCCTACGGCGCAGAAGGCTACCAACTGAGCTGTGTAGGCTTTTTTCTAGCTCATTCCTTAGAAGATATTAAAATGGCGTAACCTAGAGGAGGGTACAAACTATTAAACTGCAGAAACTAGCTTTAATTAAACATAATTAAACAAACAACTGGAGCCGCGGCGACATCATAGCTTATGCTTGGTTGGGTGAAAATAGTAAGATGTGGCAACCCATAAATTGTATGTACTTGTTGTCCGTCTTGCTCGGGTATACGCTCGTAGGCAATCTATAGTATTATAAATCTATGGTTAGGACACAGAATGTATCTATGTGTGCATGAAATTGTTAGTGTATTTTTAATTAGGTATGTGTGAGTTTCGTAGTGACAGACGATTATTTTTGTGTGGGAATTAGAGAAAGTGTGCGTAACACAAATTTCCCCCCGCAAAAAATGGCAGACAGTTTTGTATCGGTAATAAACGCTACGGCCACTCCCCTCCGTGTTGCTCTATGATTTTTCAACATCAAGCATTTTTTTATTATAATTTTTATTCCTAAACGTAGGACACTGATAAACCTTGTGCGAATCATTGCAGATGACGCATGTATATTTTCTCTGAGTGTATTGATTCGTACTTGCAAACGTTTTAACATTGTGAGTTCTTTCTTGTTTGTTATTATAACCTGAATGTTGAGTATGGCTAGGATAATGCCTATTATGAATATTCGCTTGCTGCGAATGAGAACTGTGAGTTGAACGAGACGAGACTGGCTGCACTTTGATAGGATTGTCGTACCTATTACTATTTAATGTTTCTAAGACATCAGCTCGGTTTGTTAGGAACTTGTGAAACTGATCAAGGGTGGGGACTTCATCGAAAGAGTTACGCAACTCTTCCCACTTCCTTAGGCTTTGGCTATCTAGCTTAGACGATAGCATAAAAATAAGTAGAATGTCCCATTTGTCAGTAGGTTGTCCTAAACTTGATAATGCACGCAAGTTCTTAGTCACATGGTCAACCAGAAATCGTAATGACTTTTCTGACTCTCGAGTGATTTGTTGTACGTTGAGCAGAGCAGATATATGATAGTTAATGAGTAATCTTTTGTTATCATAACGCTCATAAAGCAACGACCAGGCAGCGTCGTAATTTAATGAAGAAACCTCCAGATTAGATATTAGTCGTGCAGCGTCTCCCTCTAGGTATGAGATTAGGTAGTGAAATTTATGTATATCAGAGATTCGCTCATTTGTATGAATTAACGATTGAAAAGTGTCACGGAATTCAAGCCATCGAAAACACGTACCATCAAACTTTGAAATATGAATTTGTGGAAGCTTGAAACCGAAACCTTGATCGTATTGGTTGTGATGACATGAAGTTTCAGGTGCCATCGACTTTCGACGCGTTTCTAGCTGAATATTTGTATTTTGTATTGTCTCTTTTGCCGTCGCTATGCAAAAGACAATATCGCCTTCAATGATATCTCTCTCATCGATTTCCACATCTAAGTTTAGATAATTTAAAACCTCAATTTCACTTTGAAGATTATCGAATTTTATGGATAGCCCTTCAAACCGGTTTAGTTTTAAGGATAATTCGGCCAGTTCAATACTAGATAGTTCTATATTCGACGATTCAAATGTTGATAAATAATTTTTGAACTTCGTTATCTGACCTTTTATCGAACTTCTTTTTACAATTAATTCTTTTAACTTAGTGGGTTTTTCTACCTCAGTAGCCATTTTAAAAATTATGAATCGAAATTATTATTATATACTTATTAAATTTTGTAAATACCTATTTTATTTCGTTATTTTCTTGTATAAAATATTTGTATAAACTTCAATGCGTAAAAATATACCTATTTGCTTATCGAGTTACCAAATTATTATTAAAGCAATTTATTATTAAAATAAAATAATTACAAAATTAATCAATGATTTACTATCTGGTTTACTAAATAAACGAGAAGTAGCAGGATAAATAAACCTACCTACAAGTACCTAAATTAGTCGAAAAGATTTAGCTTATTATTTGATTTAATTTTATGCATTCAAATAATTGTATAAATTTAATTTGAATTTAACGTTTTAACCAAACCGAAAAAAGTTACAATCTTTCTGACTTAGCTGCAGTGGGTAAATGCATCACTCTCTTGCATTTGGAGACACCTTTGCCGTGAGAATCCAGACCCCAGCGACCGCCCGAACAGCTGATAGCGAGAAGTGCAGTAGGTAGCTAGGCAGTGAGTCAGTGACCGGGGCGCCCCGGGTATATCTGGAATGATCGGCAGATTATGTGAAAAAGGAGAAGTGAATATTTATTTAACGTGTGTAGGGATTTACTAAATGAATTTATTATTGAATTAGTGGATGAATACATACAGCCTTTGTGGCTGTGTATTTTGAATGACAATGAAATTGTATAAAAATGATTGTGGATTTCTTATCCTAGTTTATTTTAACGTATTTAGCAATTAAGTGAATAGATGTAAGTGTAGTGCAACTAATGTATGAATGTGCAATCAATTAACAAAGGGATTATAAATTTATTCAAATAAAATTAAGTGGATGCAAATTTGAGTGGGTAGAAGCGCTTACATCGATTTTGGTATCGACTGAAATGATTTCTTGATTGCACAAAGAATGTATCTATCTAACTACACTTACAATAACTTTATTATACTCCGTGGAGGCAAAACAAATGATAAAGAAGTAGGATTGATGAACTTTGATTGGATACGTGAGGGTGATGGTAAGAGGACGGGCACTTATCTTCTTCGTATTTGATGTGTTCGTGGCGAAGTCTAACATCTGCTTCGCTGCCGGAACCTGACGTAGCCCAGTGAATCTTGCGTATATTTCCCTCTTCTTGAATAGGTATTCAGCTTCGATAATGCGTATCTGGATCCAACTTCTTTTGACTCGTTGCAAATGGATGACGGACGTTTACCGATTTTGCAAGTGTATTTGTTCCTTGTCCTGTCACGGTCGCCAAAAAACTTATGTCCAGTCAAGGACACCTTCCGCCTTATTATAAAACGTGGTTTAAAGATAAATCGAAGATGTTACTATAGTTAGACCGTGACTTAGACCAAACGTTATTATAAAACGTAGTTTATCTAGCATAAATAAACCTGATAGACCCTTGGTTTAACAATGGTTTATCTGGTAAAATGGCCGCCACAGCACAGCTGACATGATTTGTTTACTTACGTTTTTGTCAAATCAAAAACCTAATTTTAGGTTTAAAGATCTCTAAAATGTATTCGAAGTGGAGTGCACTTCAAATAAAGGATGAGCTACGGAAAAGAAAAGCATCTACCACTGGTAAAAAAGACGCTCTCATAGAAAAGGTAAATATCTAGACATCTATCAATAATCAGGCTAAGTTTCATCACAATTATTCCAACTGTTTTTTGTCATTGTAGGCTGAATTCGTACGACAGGAACAATCTTAATCTCGTAGAAGACGAGTTGGACGATCAGATTCCGGAGTTTCCTGCCTTGGATAGCTTTAGGGACGAAATGCAAGCACTAATGTGTCGGCGTTTTCAAAACATCGCATTCAAAAGTTTGCAGAAAGGTAAAAGATAATATCTGCTTAAATGCTGCGAGGAAATCGTTTAATAAGAGAATATCATAAACTAATAAATATTGTGGACATTCCATACAACACTATCTAGCCCCAAACTAAGCAGAGCTTGTTCTATGGGAACCAGATAGCTGATAATATAATCTTTGGATATTTTTTTGTAAATAACTACCTACTCATAATATTTTATAATACCTACCCAGACAGAGAACAAATATTTCTTCTTGGTGGAGATTGAACCCACACCCTCCAGCATAGAAGGCAGAACTTTACCAACTGAGCTGTGAGCATGTATTGAGCAATGCACAATACAACCCATTGCGGGATGTCCGTGCAGATCTCTTTCCCTCACCACTAATTAGAATTAGAGGGCTGTTATAAGTTGTTAATCATTATTTCAGGTTTCAGTACCGCCTAAAGGAATGACTCCCTGATGGAATCATCTCATGTGCTACCTAGCAAGCGGTCTAAGTCTATGAAAGTAATATACCTATAACCCAGTCAAAGAAGAAGACAATTATAAAGTCTATGTGCAAAATTTAGCAATAGGATTTTCTAGCACCTCGGGCAGCAATATGCCTTATCTGGAAGTCATCAAGCAGGCATTAGCCAACAGTATTTTAAAATAACCTTTTATATGAAGAATACTTAAAACCAGCAATTTTTAAATACCTATACAAGGATTATTATTCTGTATTAAACCAAATTAATGTATTTAAATAGTTTCATTTATTGAACCTAAAATTGCAGCACATTAGACACACAAAATAGTTTTTTGATGCGAGGGGCACAAAATAGTGATGTAATTCTTCTCTAACAAGTTTTTATCACTTCAAATCCGGTATAGAGCCTTTCCTTCTAAAAATGTAGTAATATCTTTTCCAATAAACTGATCTTGAATATTGTAACCTCTGACTGTTATGATACTGTCTCCGGGCTCACACAATTTGAATAAGTCACTTCTTTCTACATTTGTCTGTCGCTAATTGACTTGAACCAGCATATGCAGGGAAGCAATATGATAGTAGAGTAGACCTCCAAGTGTGTCTCCAACTAGCATCTTCAATGTATTGTTAGGTATGCTTGTAACTGCTCCATGATGCTTGCTGGGCTACAGGGTTCCCAGGTTTTTGGATCCGTATTTCTGTCCCATCAATGATAAATTTAGTATTTATATTATATTTCTTTTATCTCTCGGTAATGCTCGGTGGAGAATTTTGTTCCTTTTTCATTCAATATTATTAAAATGGTTATTTTTATATTTGCTTCGGAGCAGGCTATAGTTCTAAGACCATACCACCTAGTCTTACGTTTTGTTTTTTTTCCTTTTGTTTATTTTTGCAGTTATATCTTGATTTTTTATAAGTAGAGATCGTATATTATTAAAATGGAGCGAGCTCAACTCTTCTCCGTTACACGCATCAGTCAGATAGTAATATTGTAGGTTGTGTGTAAAAAGTTCTAAACTAAATGGTGCTTGCTTGATATAAAAAAACGTTATCATAACAACAAATTGAATAATATTTTATTTATAAAAATGTATCTAAAACATCAAAATACAGAAAATATCAACAAACAACTCTGCTGGTGGTAGAATGACTGAGGGAAAAATACAACGAAAGACGAGGTAGTATGATTATATGACTATAGCCTGTATAATATCTGTGGATATTAGTTAAACTATGGACTAACTCTAGTTTTATGTAATCCTTGATTAAACTGTGTTTTGTAATACGAACAAGTTTAGACTAGGAATTAACTTTGATACCAAGACTAGTTGTTACCACGTTTTCGTTGTATTTTTTTCTCAGTCATTCAAGCACAATCCTGATGCAACATTCCGTCTATGAGGTGTTGATATTTTCTTTACAGATGATGTCTTTTGAAGATTTTTTTTAATTACAAGATTAATCAATTTGTTCATCAAATATTTATTTAGTTTTTTTTAATTTAGTTTAGAATTTATATTTCACACGATTTTTTTTATATACCACAAGTACGACATTGGTTTACCATATTTCGTTTTTCGTTTTACGTTTTTGTTCCGTGTTCATTGCGGGTTTTGTATGAAGACGCGATAGGGACACCGACACGGAACTTTACAAAACCCGCAATGAGCACGGAGCAAAAACGATTCGTGTTTGTTCCGTGTTCATGCGGGTTTTGTATGAAGACGCGATAGGGATACCGATATGGAACTTTACAAAACCCGCAATGAACACGGAACAAAAACGTAAAACGAAAAACGAAATATGGTAAGCATAACTCATACTTGGGGTACGGATGCGTTTATCGGAGTAGAGCGCAGTGTTGCTGTTTTAGCATTTTTAGTGCTAAATTTAGCATATTTCTTGACTCTTTTGCATGAAAATTTTGCATTTAGCTTATTGCATATTTTGGCATTTCATATCAAAAGTCAATGTCAAAAGATTTAATAGGTAGTAAGGTAAGTATGGCAATTATATAAAGGAACCCAATTCCCCGAAATTAGTTTGTGATTGTTTTTACGTAGGTAGGTACGTATTCTTGTAACGTAGGTAGGCTTGAAGAACTGCCAAAAAACTATTAAAAAGTTAACTTACTTCATGACGACCCCAGTTGCGTAACACGCAAACCACCTGCATTTCAGGGCTCAAGGGGCATCCTCGAGGATCGTTGGACAAATCATTACGCACTAGCTTTACAATTTTGCCGCCAAAAGGTTTTGTAAAACGATATTTATATCGAAAATCATCACATGGGTCGAATGGATTTATTCGATCACGCCGTCTAATAAAGCGCTTCAGAGTGGTGGCGGTCAGTGACATGAAACATCAGCTCACCAATAAAAAAACAGGAGAAAACAGTAGTTAAAGTAAAAAAAGGCAGATTTCATACTTTCCTCATACAACAATTAAAACAATCACCTACTTTTATTAGTTACCAGGACTCACATAAATTGTTATATTATAACATTGATCACACACAACATAGTAAAAAACGAAAATCAAAGTAACGAGTTTTACCAGTTAAACCATATTTAAACTAGGGGTCTATCGAGTTTATCTTTAGACCATAGGCGAACAATGGTTTATGAGATAAACTACGTTTTCTAATAACGTTTGTCTAAGTCATGGTCTAAGTATAGTAACATCTTCGATTTATCTTTAGGCCACGTTTTATAATAAGGCGAAATAATACGAACGAGTTTAGACCAGGAACCAACTTTGACACCGGGTTAAACCAAGACTAGTTGGTACCAGGTTTAAACCTAGTTTAACTGATATTTTTATAATAAGACGGCTTGAGTTTTCAATAAAACCCGAAATACAGTATTTTACTTGGTTTAATTAATATATAAATAATTAACAAGGTTTTGCGCTCTCGACACGGAGGAGGCTAGGATGGTATCCAATCAATCTTAAGAAGTGGGTAGATCTTCTCGTGAAACGCATGGCTCCTTTTGGTTATAAAATAGGCTTTTGGGTAGGTATAGCTGTGTCGTTGCTCTTGCGATTGTTGTAGGTGCTTCGAGGTTAGGTAGCGGCTGTCGGGCCGCGACAGGGGGTTTTTTTGACCGCTGGTCCTAGAGACTTGAAATTTGAAAAGTACATAGCTCTTATGGTGTAGAGGTGTACTAAGAAGGGATTTTTGGAAATTCAACCCCTAAGGGTGTAAAAAGGGATGAAAGCGTTGGTATGAAAATTTGTATTCCTTGAACCTACAAACTTGAAACTTGAAGTAGATGTACTCCAAAGCTAAAAAATAGTAAAGGCATTTTTAGTTTTTTAAAACTACCCTTAATAAGTGTGCAAAGGGATGTAAAAGTTTGTATGGGGGTGTCCAGTCAAGGACACCTTGAGTTTTCAATAAAACCCGAAATACAGTATTTTACTTGGTTTAATTAATATATAAATAATTAACAAGGTTTTGCGCTCTCGACACGGAGGAGGCTAGGATGGTATCCAATCAATCTTAAGAAGTGGGTAGATCTTCTCGTGAAACGCATGGCTCCTTTTGGTTATAAAATAGGCTTTTGGGTAGGTATAGCTGTGTCGTTGCTCTTGCGATTGTTGTAGGTGCTTCGAGGTTAGGTAGCGGCTGTCGGGCCGCGACAGGGGGTTTTTTTGACCGCTGGTCCTAGAGACTTGAAATTTGAAAAGTACATAGCTCTTATGGTGTAGAGGTGTACTAAGAAGGGATTTTTGGAAATTCAACCCCTAAGGGTGTAAAAAGGGATGAAAGCGTTGGTATGAAAATTTGTATTCCTTGAACCTACAAACTTGAAGTAGATGTACTCCAAAGCTAAAAAATAGTAAAGGCATTTTTAGTTTTTTAAAACTACCCTTAATAAGTGTGCAAAGGTATGTAAAAGTTTGTATGGGGGTTTTTTTGACCGCTGGTCCTAGAGACTTGAAATTTGAAGAGTACATAGGTCTTATGGCGTAGAGGTGTACTAAGAAGGGATTTTTGGAAATTCATCCCCTAAGGGTGTAAAAAGGGTTGAAAACGTTTGCATGAAAAATAGTATTCCTTGAACCTACAAACTTGAAACTTGGAGTACATGTACTTTAAGGCTAAAAAATAGGAAAGGCATTTTTAGTTTTTTTAAACTACCATTAATAAGTGTACAAAGGGATGTAAAAGTTTGTATGGGAGTTTTTTGACCGCTGGTCCTAGAGATTTGAAATTTGATGAGTACATAGGTCTTATGGCGTAAAGGCGTACTAAGAAGGGATTTTTGGAAATTCCACCCTTAAGGGTGTAAAAAGGGTTGAAAACGTTTGTATGAAAAATTGTATTCCTTGAATCTACAAACATGAAACTTGAAGTAGATGTACTCCAAGGCTAAAAAATAGGAAAGGCATTTTTAGTTTTTAAAACTACCCTTAATAAGTGTGCAAAGGGATGTCAAAGTTTGTATGGGAGTTTCTTAACGCGTGGTGCGATTGACTTAAAACTTCAATTAAATATACTAAGAAATATAAAATGAAGAATGACGCTTTTAACTTTTGATAATTACCCCTGCAAAGGGTGCAAATGACTGTAAAAGTTAGTATGGGAGATTTTTTACGCATAGTGCAATTGATTTCAAACTTGAAGTAAATATACTCCACAATAAATAATTTAAAATCACGTTTTCAATATTTTAAAACTACCCCTGCAAAGTGTGCAAAGGGATGTCAAAGTTTCAAGGTTTCAACTTCAAACTAAAAGAAAATGTGTTCTAAGGATAAATAACAAAAAGACAGTTTGATTTTCGAAAACAACCCCTAGAACGTTACCCTCCTTCGTTGCGCTCGAGTAAAAAGGATACAACGAGGCGTCAATGTTTGTAAGGGACATTCTAAAAACGGGAATCTTGAGTTGGTACGAAGAGATCTGAGGGTATCTACCGTGCCTGAGGATCAAAGTCGTGAAGCTGTTTCGTTTCATTTGTTTTTGAGGTAGAAACTAGAAACAAATAAGTACATATTTTCCGTTTAAGGTTGTCTTTGTTGTATTTGTCATGTTTGTGCTAAGCTCAGTACCCATACCTACCTACCTAATATAGGTAATGTACGCCTATAGGTATCCCTTATACCTACGTAGGTATTTAAAATACTACCCTAATAATATACAAATCAATGCGAAAGTTACGATGTTTGGATGTTTGTGGCTCAATCACGGCTCACCACTTCAACGCGTGCGAAGCCGCGGGAAGCCACTAGTAGTCAATAAAACGCCATGAGCCTATTTGTTTAGTATCTCTTAGGAACCCTGTGTATAACTCAATTTCTGCTTGATCGTTGACAATTATTTACTAAAGTTCGCCGCATTTTAGTTTGCTTACACTAGTTTTAGCCGCAGTTGTCTGCTGCAAGTAGAAAAAGCACTTAATATATACTACTCACTGACAAACACGGCTAGGTTTGGTAGATTGGACACCCCAGTAAAAATTGCTCGTTATCAAGCGCAGACATAATCCATCACCTTAAAACTTTATTGTTTTGGAAAAAACTTGGCAAACCATTTATTTTACGATCGCATGATGCACTATAAAGAACACCCACAAATCTTCATAATTTATTTTAGGCCACCTATTCACCCAATGCAAGTTCCATCAAAAAAGAATAGCTTGAACTTTACCCGGGCATCGTCCATCCACCAGAATAAGCCACAGAATCATCAGATGTAAGTACCTAACAATATTTATACTTACTACGGGATTAAACTGTTCATAATGTAGGTATATTATGCACTAGCAAGCCGACCACGACCTAAAGTCTACATTAGGAGTCGTTCTTTAAAAGACAATTTTATTATGAAGTAACCTTTTTTGCATGCAATTTTGTCTATTGCTTACATTTAAAACACTTTTGAATCATCATCCATTTAGGATAATGTAACACTTTTGAAACATCATCCATTTAGGACATGGTATGTAGTTTAATATAATATTGATAAGTATACTACCTGTATTTAAAATATTTATTAATTTTAGGAAAACAATCAGCTTAAAAATGTATCAGTAGGCAAATAGATAATAGGAACAAACTAGCTTTTTTAGTTTCCACATAAACATAGAACGTTACTATCCAAATCGAACTTTGTATGACTCAACTCGCCTAAGGTGCCACCAACTTATCTGTACAGTTGAGCGAAACAAACTGAAATAGTTTTGTGTGTAAAGTGTTTCCACTGACGCAGAGCGGAGCGGTGCTAAGTAGAGGCGGTCAATTAGATAATTTACAATAACAAACTCAAATGATTGGATTGGTCGCCTCGACTCGCACTGATTCGTGTTACTGGAAGCGCATCCTTAGACCGCTGAACAGATACGTTGTCTAAGTAAAATTGAATGCCCCTGTACGCGCAGACGCCTAAAATTTAACAGATCCAACAACTTTTCCACAGACATCAATACCGGCGCGCGTCAGCTGACGTCACTAATACGCCACACCCTCCTACGCCGCCGTGTCGTCGTCCTTTTCCGCTCGTAGTTCACGATCTACGCCTCAAGGCGATTCTACCTCAATACAAGATTGCCGCAATATCCTAATTTCCGTGCATTACACCCCATTACAAATTAAAACCAAAATTGTAAACTAAGATGCTTTCCAACAAGAGAATTGTAACCCCAAGTCTGAGTTTTGTTTTTCGTTTTCCGTATCGTCAGGTCTTTTTGTAGGAGATTCGATAAACGCCTCTGTCGGGAAACGAAACTAAGACTTGGGGTACTAATGCAATTTCTCATTGAAACCATTCGAACAAAATGTAGTCGCTCGCCGAGCCTGCGCTGCCATCTAAAATGTGTAAGTAAAATTATAAATGTAAAATCATATAAGTATTTTTCGAATTATATAGGAACAGCCGAATCAAGTTTCAAATATTTTGGTGTTACGCTTTACATATTCATAGTTTGTAATTTATGATTTTTATCTAATAAAATAAATGACCCAAAGCCAAAATAAATTTCATTGGAATCTACACTTTTAGGTTAGTCATCATCTGATAGAAATAGCGATTTGAACCCACGAATGTATTTTTTACGAAACTGTTAACGTATGTACCTATCCCCATGGTCCCATGTAATGATGTCAAGTAAAAATATGTCAAATATGTATAAACAATGCTTAAACTATTGAAATCTCTAGCAAATGGGTTATGCCAGACAGAGACAGGGCAAATTCTAGTAACGTGTTTAAGCAAGGTGGTAGTAGAATATGAAAGACTGATGTTTGTATAAATAAACAAACTTTATTGAAACGATACAAATACACCAGGGTCATTTACAGTATTTTTATTGTTCATCGCGGGGACTATGAGTCTATATTTAAAGCATGCCGAAGCCTTTCGAGTAGTTGATTGCTTTCATCAGTCTGTCTTGTAGCTTATCTTTGCTCTCGTATTCTGGTAGCAGAAGGACGTTGAAACACGTGTGAGCGGTCGGTAGTCTATCGCAATCGGGTCCATTTCTCGCGATAACTAGTTTCAAATGGCTAAGGCCGCCCACCGGCACTCGGTCGGACCCGGTCGTGAATTGCAACAGTTTCCTCTTATCTTCTAGTTCTAGACTGTGAACGATGCTCCAGAAATCCTTTATCGTTTGCGACTCTGTTGTGTACCCGCCGTCGTATTCTGTTGACTTTTCTAGTTCGTTGAAATCGAAGTTCTGAAACAAAGTTTTTGACGTTGCATTTCGAAGATAATAATGTGCCGTTATATATAATTTATTACGTTGAACTAACGAACAGAAGTCACACATTCGCATTGCACAGTCCCTTACCCTAAATAACCAGTTTCATTAAATTAACTTATCCAAAATGGCGTCGCTAACCAATATCTCTCACGAGTGAGAATGAGAGCGGTACCCCAAGTATGAGTTGTGTTTACCATAATTGGTTTTTCGTTTTTGTTCCGTGTTCATTGCGGGTTTTGTATTTTTATTTTATTATTATTTATTATTATCATTTATACAAAACCCGCAATGAACACGGAACAGAAACAAAAAACGAAAAACCAAATATGGTAAACACAACTCACACCTGGGGTACTGACAGTTCATGCAATTATTTGTTACGCCGCGAATTAAACCACTGTTTCTAATGTTTTTTGTTTTTTTAATTAGCCTTGATTATGCCTTTGCCTTTTGATTTTAAGTTTGACCTCTTGCGTCTCATCCGGCTAAAAATGCACATTGCTTTATTTTTATACAACTTTCTGATGGAACAAGCAGATTCTATCATAGTTGCACTACTACTATGATAGAATCACGAGCTTTTTGACGAGCGCACCAAGTAGGTAACATCTCTCGATAACTTTCAGAGTGTTGCCTGGGTATCTGCCACAAATAGCCTGGATGGCAATCACCTAAAGCGATTGTAGTTAAAAATGCCAAATCGCAATATGCCCAGAAATTTTCAATTCGCCAAATGACTACATAATTTTCGCTAGTCATTTTTAAACATTTGCGATAAGAAATCGTGCAATAAAGGGGGAATTATAATCTCTACGCTACGGTGATTCCAAATACAATACATTTTTAAATTTTTATTGGGTTTCGATCGGATATGTGGGTAGATGAGGTATATAACCCGCGCCAATAAATAAACTAATATTCTAATAAAAAGCGCAGCTAATCGTTACCTCTCACTTGCACACCATTGTTTATAAGCGTGTGTGAGTGAGAGGTAATGACTAACGACGCCATTTTGGATTTGTTTTAGTGAAACTGATCGTAATAAAGAGCCGAGCTAAGCGAAAGGAGATCTGGGTGCTTATTCACACTGAATCGTGTGCCTGTAATTACACCAAAAAAGCATAGATTTGACAAGCCTTACCTTACTACCACAGACTAGCATCTCGACCTCTTCGGGCCGGAACAGAGCGGCGAGGGGACTTTCGTCCGTCACCATTAGGAAGCCGCGTCGAAAAGCGCGGAACTGTATCTCCACTGATTGATTGAGCAGGAAATCCGAGTAGAGATCCACGAATTCCTGAATCATAAATAGATAGGTTAGGAGTGGTAGTGCCTGTTTCACGATCTTTGAGTAACGCTATTCGTCACATAAAAATATTGCCGTCTTTGTTTTTGACTAGTCTAAAGTATAGACGGAATAGTAGATTGTGTCATACATAAGGGACTAAAATAATGTATTTAGGGCGAGAACGATTTTTTAATCCAGAGCGAAGTGAAGGATTCTAGAGTAGGATCCCGAGCGTAGCGAGCGATTCTAGAGTAGAATCCTGAACGTAGGGAGGGATTCAAAGTACTTCGCTCCAGGTTAAATAATGTTGGTACCGTGTGGCACACTCTGCTTTTCATCCCCCTCTATGAGAAAAATAAATAAGAGATGCTTTTAGTAGTGACGAAATTATATTTACATAACCAAATTACAAATTTATATTTCTCTCGATGGGTTCGGTAGTAAATTGTTCATGACAGTTCCTGCGTTTATTTTTCATCCCATTTATTCACTTATCCAAATAAGTGCGCGCAAAATAGATCACTCCAGGATCCTACTCGCTACGCTCGGGATCCTACTCTAGAATCCTTCACTTCGCTCTGGATTTAAAAAAAACGCGCTCTCGTCCTAAATACATTATTTTGGTCCCTTACGACACAATCTACTATTATGTGGCGGATAGCGGCAACTTATTTCAGCATCTCTGATTAACCTATAAAGACGGACGGGTATAGTTTTACTTGATGCATAGCGTTACTCATAGATGGTGAAATAGGCGCTCATTATTATGTTAAGTGTTATTAGTTGTTCTAGTTCAATTCAATCGTTAGGATAGGATGGTTTTACAGCTTGTAAGATTAGACTGAGCCAAATCGGCCAAGGGGTTTTTTAAGGTCGGGATATCGTTCGAATGATCGTACACTTTTGTATTTTCATATTTTATATTCGATGAATTTGAGCAACTCAAAGTAACGCATTCCGTCAAATAAAAATATGTCAAAAGTAGAGGTTCTTTAGACACTCAAAAAATAAAGCCGAAAAAAAAAAATTCTGACCGATACTCTTATACTACGGAAACGTGTTTGGTTCTTTCAAATGTCCTCATTTATTGAATATAAATAATAATAAATATAGGAGGACTTTCCACACAGCACTATCTAGCCCCAAACTAAACCAAAGCTTGTACTATGGGAACCAGGTAGCTGATCTCTCTCTCAGATATAATAATATAATGTCAGCTGATATAATACTTAAATACATTTTTTTTTGTAAATACGTACTTATAATAATACATAACACCCAGACAGAGAAGAAACATCTATGTTCATCACACAAATTAATGTTTGTTCTCTGTGGGGATCGAACCCACGGCCTACGGCACAGAAGGCAGAGCTACTACCCACTGAGCTGTGAAGGCTGTCAAATTAGTTCTTACCCTTCTATTTTCATGTGTAACGAAAACGTTGTCACCATTCTCTTTCAGGTCCTGGAATAACGTATTCCCAAACACATCTTGATAGCATATCCTGAACGTCTGGTAATACACCTCTTCGAGATCAGTACCGGGATATTCCAGCATATCTTTTAGGCCGTTGTATAGAGTCTGAAATAGAAGGAATATGATAAGAGATAATATTTAATTCTTACAATAGCCGATTGTTAAAAGTGTTAATAGTACAAAGGAATTTACGGCTGAGTTATATTGGAAGGACGAAGCGAAACAGAGTCGTTTCAAGCGATTTTTTCTATTTCTATCTAGATTTCAAGCGTCAGAGGGGTCATAATAGAACCCGAAGG
This sequence comes from Chloroclysta siterata, assembly GCA_932294275.1. Classification (NCBI taxonomy): domain Eukaryota; kingdom Metazoa; phylum Arthropoda; class Insecta; order Lepidoptera; family Geometridae; genus Chloroclysta; species Chloroclysta siterata. The sequence goes on from OW028588.1 coordinate 9,035,437, forward strand.
CAAAGTCAAAAAATATTTTATTACGCAGTAAAACAAGTCGTCATTACCATTAAGCCAGACTTAGGGCCGGTTTCACCATGCTCGTTAGATTAACATAGGATTAAACGGCCGTTAAAAATGACAAAATATACGCGTTTGACATCTAAGGTTAGATTTAACTGCCTTTTAATCCTTGATTAGTAACTAACAGAGCATGGTGAAATTAGGCCTTAGCTTCACTTGTTTGAACACTTGTTTGATTGCTGTGTGTGGCACGAGACTTTGAATACAAAGTCTTGTGCCACACCTAGCAAACAAACAAGTGAAACTATGTCTGGCGCCCGCGTTAGGTCAATAAAAATGAGTAGCGTGGTCATTTCTTTTTACAATCTGTTTCGAAATTCAATTAATGTATCAAGCCAGCAGTAATAAAAACTATACTGTTCTGTTCACCTATGAAATTCATGCATCAGGGATACGCATCAGGCTATACACTGCTCGCTTTTATGTCCTTGTATTAAGTGTTGTTTTTCTTTGGCTTTGTGTAGCTTGATGTGTATCCGAGTGCACGAAGACTGGTTAAACCCTAGTAGGAGGTTTAAGAGAAAATTCTTATATTGAGTCTAGTTTTTTTAGAGTAGTAGTTCTTACTGGCTCTTTGTGAAGGGCTCGTATGGGGAAGCACTACCATGCCTATTTCTGCCGTCAAGCAGCGTTGCTGGGTTTTGGATTGAAGGGTGTAGTGGCCACTGAAGTTACAGGCACATGAGGTTTAGCATCTGTATGCCTCAAGTTGATGTCGAAGTCAAAGTCAAAAGGTATTTATTCAATAAAATCACAAGGATCACTTTGAAACGTCTTAAAGCTAGGTGACTCTAGGTGCCAGTTCACACGACCAAAGCCTAGAAGAACAGGCAACAAACTTACGGCTTGGTTCCTACCGTTCTTTTGTATGATCCTTTTACAATGTAATATAATACAATATTGAAGTTTAGTAAACGCAGGGCACTGCACCGTAGTTCTTATCGTGCGTGACCTACGACGCAATGCTTTGTTAAAGGTGACGGTTACCGCTTAACATCAGGTGGGCCTTCTGCTTGTTCCATCAGCAAGTAATACAAAAAAGTTAACAATGCAAGCTTACAGGATTCCAGTCCGCCAAATCTTCAAACGATCCTTTCTTCCCCATCAGCTTCCTGTACACAACCATTGGGAAAGTGACTGCTAGTATAATGTTATTGTATATCGCTAGGCCGAGCACAATCCCGATAAGAGTGAACTGGGCATCAGTCTCGAATGATGTGGGGTTGAACCTGGAATATAAACGTACATTATATGTTAGATTAAACTGCTCACTAACTGTCGGTACAATTGATCTTAAGACTATCGCTAATGCACTTTTACAAACTATTAAAACAAAATTTTTGGTAGCAAAACTTGTTTCAATCAAAATTATATTTTTATTTATTTATTCAGGTCTACCAACAGCTGTTACAACAATACAAATTAATATAATTAAACATACATCTACATACGTACATGTACTATTCAGAGCTAATTGCACAACTAATTATAGGTAAACACTACATGCATTGAATTTAACTAAGTGGAAAAAGTTACATTATGGTATAAGAAAATAGAACAATGATTATAAAAGTTTTTTTTTGTTGATGACAATAATTTCCTAATCAATTTGGTAAGTTCTCGACCAAGTGTTGGCGGAACTTATGCAGGTTAATCGAGAAAATATCAATATTTTTAATGCTATTTGGAGATCTACAAAGCCTTGGGACAGGGGAGTTACTACCAAGGACAGTGGTGCGCAGTGGAGGAACAAGCGGAGTGATTGGATAGCGAGACATTCTACACGGGACTCTAAATTGAAACATATGTAATAGTTAGGAGCAAGTTATATAGTTGGGATGGTTATTCAGGACTTTTGCTGAACTATGTGCAATATTATTGGTTGCACAGCTTGGTTGATTGCGATTTTTATAAATAAGTTCAGTGATTTGATATCTTGCACAGATATATTATTATTAGTTACATGTCATATAAAAGGCCAAAACAGTTTTTACTTTTATTCTAGAACGCCCAGTTTTTAAGATACAACGAAAAAGCTAAATTTATATAACCAACCCCAAGTTCATACTTGGGGTTGGTTATATAAATTTAGCTTTTTCGATTTATCTTAACAACTAACAACCAAAAAACGAAAACCCAAATATGGTAAACACAACTCATGTTGTGTTTACCATATTTGGTTTTTCGTTTTTCGTTCTTGTTCCGTGTTCATTGCGGGTTTTGTATGAAGACACGATAGAGATACCGATACGGAACTTTATGTTCTACTACTAATTTTCATCATACTTGCAACATAAAGTTCCGTATTGGTATCTCTATCGCCTCTTCATCTTCACGGAACAAAAACGAAAAACCAAATATGGTATACAAAACTCATACTTGGGGTACAGAATCCAAGAGCGTTTCAAAGCGACACCAAGAGATCTCAGTTTAGGGCGAACTTTATAAATAATACTCACCATACAGTGAGCGAGTCAGCCTGCTGCGTGAACATTCCGTAGTCCGCGTTGAATATGGCCTCCACGATGAGCTGAAAGAACTCTTTGCTGACGCCTCCTTCGTCGACGCCTTGCTCGCCTTCGAACTCCACAACCAGTTGCTTCTTCAGATCGAGCGCTCGCTCCATAGCTACCATCTCCAACTGGAATCAAATATTCAAATGAAGTAGGTATAATAATATTATTTTGCTCGAGTAGTTTCTAGTTTTCTACAGATGTTGAATATGGTTAAATAGCTCCCGTTCGCAGCTTCATTCACGTAATACTAGTGATTACTCTGAATATTGATATTTAAGGCGTTTTCCCATTATTGGGTTAATTAATGTTTCTACACAATAAAAGGCAGATTAAATCAGGTTACTAACTATATTTATTATAAATTTTATGATCGTTTGCAACGGTCTGCAGATAGATCAACTGTTTCATGTGTATTTTGTATATTTTGTCATTGCTTGTTTTCATAGTAATTTTCTTATTTAATTTTGTATTTCATACATAATAAAATATTGTTTACTAGCTGGTGCCCGCGACTTCGTCTGCACAGGATTAGTATTTCGAGTAGCTTATTTTGCGTGGCGTAGTACATATGTGTAACTCTAGCGGTTTTGGCAGCGCGCACGCCAGAATAGCTCGCAGATTGTAGATTTTTTCATACTTACTTGACACTAATCGTCATATTTTGGACAATTCACACAATATCTTTATAAATTGTAGTCTATGTGTTATTCTGATGTATAAGCTATATTATTGTAAAGTTTCATTAAAATCTATTCAGTAGTTTTTACGTGAAAGAGTAACAAACATCCATCCTTCCATCCATCCATACTTACAAACTTTCGCGTTTATAATATTAGTAGGATATCATAGTCATATCATGATGTTGATGTAGTAGGTTGTTGACACGCCGAACATTTGTAACGGGAACAAACATTTGTGCGATCAACACTGAAGTTTGTTGTCTGGGTGCTGGTAAAGTATTCACAAAAACCGTACGTCTCATGTACGTACATACATTATTTTATACTGACCTCAACTAACGCATCGTCGATGATATGAGTTCGGCGTACTTTCAGTCTGAGGAAAGGCATCGGCGCCGAAGCCCCTACCACGGCGTGTAGCAGCGACACTCGCCGCTCTGTGTACATTCTTATCCGGTTCTCGTAGTAGAGGCCGAGCGACTTTGTCGCCGCGGTTAGGATAAACGGATACTTTAGGAACGAGAATTTTTTACCTGCAACAAATTATGTGAAATAAAGTAAAGCAAACTTTGATAACGGCCTTCACAGCTCTGTTGGTAGCTCTGTCTTCTGCGCCGTAGGCCGTGGGTTCGATCCCCACCGAGAACAAACATTTGTGTGATGAGCATAGATGTTTGTTCTCTGTCTGGGTGTTATTAATTATTATATTATAAGTATGTATAAACAAAAATAAAAAAAAAGTATATATGTATTATATCAGCTATCTGGTTCCAGATTACCAGCTTTGGCTTAGTTTGGGGCTAGATAGTGATGTGTGGAAAGTACACCAATGTTTATTTATTTATTTATTTATAAAATAATGACGGATATATTTTCACATGATAGCGTTACTCAGGTCAAATAGGCGCTTATTAAATGAATGACTGATTTAGGGCATATTCGACAAACTCAGAGTAACGCTACCCTTCAGATATAAATATTTGTGTCTTTTTACAGAATTGCAACCAGTCACGTGTGGAATACCAACAACCGCAGAATATGCCAAATGTGGACGTGCCTCTGGGTATCCTAAGACTTCATCTTAAGTTCTTACCAGGTACTAAGAGATCCGCGGGGATATCTATCGTGCCTGGGAATGAAGTTAATTTTTTTTAAGTGTAAAGTAAATATTTTTCAAGTCTTTTTTGTTCTAAGTTTCACCCCAATCGGTTCATTTTTTATGGCGTGAATGAGCCACAAACGTTCAAACATTTATATATATTCTTAGATAGAACACAAACGAATTCACTTACCTCTACTAATTTCCATCCTATAATTGCCAAAGTCTATATCCATTTCAATAGTATCACTAAGAGGTTCGTTATAAAACTCCTCGAATGGAAGGTACGGCTTTCTCGCATCCAAAACGTGTATACCTAACTGAATAGCTGAAACAAAAATAATACATGCTACAGTAGCTGCAACGATTCAAATTAATGCACATTGAATATGCTATTATTCTCGCGTCATATCGCATTTTATTACTGAAAACTAAGTATTTCGTACCTAACTTATTAATATTAGCACAGTTTTTAATTTATTATGTAATTAAGTAAGCAAAATAAGTATGCACGGCCCGTTCGATTGAACGCAGTTAAAACCACTTGACATCAAAATGATCAAAAAATTCATATTTTATAAAGGCTGGTTTCCACCGTCATCGTAGCGGACCCAATAAGGACTCCGTTTAACTCACAAGAATAAACGGCATATTCATCAACTATTTGTTGGTGGAAATGCAAGTATGCAGTTTATTCTTGCGAGTTAAAAGGAGTTTGGCTGGTTTCCATTAAGGAATGGAAACCAGCCTTAACTCTCGCTATAAATGAGCGAAGAATAGAAGACTGAAAAGTAAATAAAAGTATAATACCTAATGGGTCTTCGGGCTGTAAATATTTGGTACGTTTCAACGAGCTGGGCGGGTACAAATGGCCAAGAACGTCATCTAGTGGATCCGGTTGCTTCGTTATCTCGATGGGTTCCTCTCGAAGACTGTTAGGTTCCATCACTCCGGCTAGTAAGTTTGCGTAATACACTATCTGTAACAAAATACTTAATATCACAAGTCTATTTATATTAAAAAGTTGCTCTTCTGAAAAAAAAACCTACTTCAAATACACTGAAAACATAAAACAGCAAAATACGCAATTTCATTTTCTTTTCTTTCATTTTATTAACTTTTCCCTGTTATTTTGATTTAAAAGCCAAACAACTAAACCGATTTTTATGAAAGGCGTTGTTTCATCAATATATGGAGCCGGGGTCAGGTCTGTGTACAGTTTATTGATCGAGTGAGCGAAGCGAACGAAGATCTTTGTTTCAACTTGGGCGATTTGGCATTTTATGTATGTATGTATGTATGTATGTATGTATGTATGTATGTATGTTTGTCTGGCGATAACTTTAGAACCGTTGATCCGATCTGCATGAAATTTGATATGTCAATAGCTTGTACTTGAGAAATTTACTGGTAAGTATATGAGTGAAATCGGATGAAGGGTTTTTGAGATATGGGGATTTTAAAGAGGCCAAAAATTTAAAAAGTTTCATAAAAAATCAAGTTACATATAATATGAAAGGGCTTTGTTTGGACATTACAAAACAATTTTTACTTTTTTTTTGGGACGCTCGGTTTTTGAGATAAAATAATAAAAGTTAAATTAGGATAACCAGCGATCCAAGAGCTCCCATCTCTAAGAGTTTCGTTGACATCAAGGTTTTTCTACTGGTCGGCCAGTTCCTTTGCTTTTTCTTATTTTTTTTTCTTGATATAAATTAAGGAGGTACTCAGTTCTCATAAAATGGTGACGACGACCAGGTCTGATGATGAAGCCAAGGTCTGTTCAACGGAACTCTTCAATAAATAGGCCAATAGAGTTGAAACTTGGTTACCATACCAAGTTAGTAGGCAGTAGTCAGAAAAAAGTCCAAAGATAATGTCTGGACTTGCCTCTGGCTACTACCTACTCAAACGTTTGATGCGTTCGTCGGGTCGCATCACGAGATCTCAGTTCGGGGCGAACTACTAGTATAATTATCGCTTAGCAATATAGTAACTGTTATAAGTGGTTATTTGCTTTATTTATACTTCGTTTTTTTGCTCATCAAGATTTTATTGGTCAAGGAGAGCAACACAATGCACTAAAAACATGGCGGACTGACATGAGTGAATGTCATTTTGACTACTGTTGTATATGTCAATCTAGAGAGTGAAAGTAAAAAAAAGCATAAAATCTGTCAAAAAAATTAAAAAACGCAATTCGTCATATCAAACGTCAATGACAGTCAAAAAATCATGAAATTCGTGTGACGTAATTTATGGATGGCCCTAACTGTGTTACGGCGATAACAATAATAATAACTTACTTTCATAAGCTTGGTAGCGGAGGTGACATTATCGTCGTCCTGCACTTGGAACTGTCCGTTGTAATTAGTGGAGATCACCCTGAGAGTGATCAGCTGCTGCAAAGTCTCCAGGATATGCTGCAAACTGTCTTTGCAATGCTGTGCCCAGGCGCGCGCCAGTTTCGCTTGAGCTGCAATTTATTGTATAACTAGCTTTCGCCAGAGGCCTCGCACTCTAAGTACTCAAAGACAAGCCTATTCATCATTACTCAAAGACCTATTCCTCATTACTCAAAGACCTTTTCCTAATTAGTTAGAACTTCTTAAGAGTAGGAGAGCTCTTTGTGAAGGGCTCGTTCGGGGAAGTACTACCTCCACGCCTTTTTCTGTCGCCAAGCAGCGTTGCTGTGTTTCGGTTTGAAGAGTGCCGGTAAAATAACAGGCACATGAAGCTTCAATAACAGCCCTCGGAGTTAAATTATTTTATTCACAGAAGAGACTGATTTACACAAAGAATGATTCCCCTCACTAAAGCTCGGGATCTTATTGTAAATTATTCTTTTCCACTCGATTTGAATCCAAGTGAAAAAGAATATTTTATAATGAAAAATAAAAATTTCGCTCTCAAGAAAACATGTTATAACTACTTGCATAACAATCTACTATCTCTTTCTTTAAACTATCAAAATGGCTATCTCGAATTTACTGTGTAATTATATTGTTTTGCTCTACTTACTATTGTTTTCAGGACTACCCTCTTTCAAAATATTTCTTTCGTTTAACTATTTAATTATAATTATAAATAGACAGCCTTCACAGCTCAGTTGGTAGTAGCTCTGCCTTCTGCGCCGTAGGCCGTGGGTTCGATCCCCATCGAGAACAAACATTTGTGTGAAGAACATTGATGTTTGTTCTCTGTCTAGGTGTTATATAATATTATAAGTATACTTATAATATAATATATACATAATATTATAAGTATCTAGCCCCAAACTAAGCTTTGGCTTAGTTTGGGGTTAGATAGTGCTGTGTGTAAAGTCCACCAATATCTCTAATACTATAAGAATCAAAGTCCTGACTGACTGACTGACTGACTGACTGACTGACTGACATATAGACAACGCACAGCCTAAACGGCTGGTCCTAGAGACTTGAAATTTGAGGAGTACATAGGTCTTATGGCGTAGAGGTGTACTAAGAAGGGATTTTTGGAAATTCAACCCCTAAGGGTGTAAAAAGGGATGAAAACGTTTGTATGAAAAATAGTATTCCTTGAACCTACAAACTTGAAACTTGGAGTACATATACTTCAAGGCAAAAAAATAGGAAAAGCATTTTTAGTTTTTGAAAACTACCCTTAATAAGTGTGCAAAGGGATGTAAAAGTTTGTATGGGAGTTTTTTGACCGCTGGTCCTAGAGACTTGAAATTTTAAGAGTACATAGGTCTTATGGCGTAGAGGTGGACTAAGAAGGGATTTTTTGAAATTCAACCCCTAAGGGTGTAAAAAGGGATGAAAACGTTTGTATGAAAAATAGTATTCCTTGAACCTACAAACTTGAAACTTGGAGTACACATACTTCAAGGCAAAAAAATAGGAAAAGCATTTTTAGTTTTTGAAAACTACCCTTAATAAGTGTGCAAAGGGATGTAAAAGTTTGTATGGGAGTTATTTGACCGCTGGTCCTAGAGACTTGAAATTTTAAGAGTACATAAGTCTTATGGCGTAGAGGTGTACAAAGAAGGGATTTTTGGAAATTCAACCCCTAAGGGTGTAAAAAGGGTTGAAAACGTTGGTATGAAAAATTGTATTCCTTGAATCTACAAACTTGAAACTTGGAGTACATATACTTCAAGGCAAAAAAATAGGAAAGACATTTTTAGTTTTTTAAAACTACCCTTAATAAGTGTGCAAAGGGATGTAAAAGTTTGTATGGGAGTTTTTTGACCGCTGGTCCTAGAGACTTGAAATTTTAAGAGTACATAGGTCTTATGGCGTAGAGGTGTATTAAGAAGGGATTTTTGGAAATTCAACCCCTAAGGGTGTAAAAAGGGTTGAAAACGTTGGTATGAAAAATTGTATTCCTTGAATCTACAAACTTGAAACTTGAAGTACATGTACTCCAAGGCTAAAAAAATAGGAAAGGCACTTTTAGTTTTTTTTAAGTAGGTATCACATGTCCGAATCTAATGACCGGGGAGACTGGCGACGCTACATACAAACCCTTCGCGTCAGCCCGATTGCAAGTACCTGTGTGTGGCTAGCCGCCACAACAGTTTGATTTTCGAAAACAACCTCTAAAACGTTAACCTTCTTCGTTGCGCTGGAGTAAAAAGGGAGCCAATAATGTACGGCCAAATAATGTACAGCATGATATTGCACAGCACGATAATGCACATCCAGATAATCCGTGTCCACAGGTTTGAATTATTGGGTGTACATTATCATCCCGTACAATAACATGCTGTGCAATATCGTCACGTGTCAATAATGTACACCCAGTTAATGTACAGCACGATAATTGGAAGCCACTTTAGTACCGTTGAGTCGAATTGGTTAGGTTACGTTGAAACATATAAATTACGCACGAGGCGAGCGAGCAAAGCGAGCGTGCCGTGGTAGCGGCCGCCGAAGTGCCATAAATTATTTTTTACGGTACCAAAGTGGCTTCCAATTATCATGCTGTACATTAACGTGCTGTACATTATCATGCTGTGTATTAACTGGCTGCACATTAACTACACGTGACAATATTGCACATCCAGTTATTGCACACCCCGATAATGTACACTCAATAAAACGAATCCAAAAAGGTACCAAAGTGGCTTCCAAATATCATGCTGTACATTATCGTGCTGTACATTATCATGCCGTACAATAACCGGACTCAGTAAAAAGGATACAACGAGGCGTCAATGTTTGTAAAGGGAATTGTAAAAAAGGGAATCTTGAGTGGGTACAAAGAGATCTGAGGGTATCTACCGTGCCTGCATGGGGATCAAAGTCGTGAAGCTGTTTCGTTTCGTTTGTTTTTGGGGTAGAAACTATAGGAACAAATAAGTACATATTTTCCGTGTTTGTCTTTGTTGTATTTGTCATGTTTGTGCTAAACTCAATACCTATACCTACCTACCTAATAAAGGTAATGTACGCCTATAGGTATCTCTTATAACTACGTAGGTATTTAAAATCCTACCCTAATAATATACAAATCAATGCGAAAGTTACGATGTTTGGATGTTTGTGACTCAATCACCGCTCACCACTTCAACGCGTGCGAAGCCGCGGGAAGCCACTAGTTTATTTATATTTTTTTATTTATTTAATACAATTATAACAACTACATACCTTTTATTGGCAAGTGTTCTGCAGCATGGCATAATGCAGGCAGTGCTATCTCTAAGTAATCGCTGCATCCCAGATCTGGCACCTCAAATGCAATAAGGAAGCAGTTAACAGCTTCCTCCATACTCATCCGCTTCGTTATCCTCAGGTCTATTTCCATGCTGTCTGCTAGCGTTTTCAGGGCTGTGACTAAAGCTGAACTGTAATAATCCGATGGCACCTACAACATCAAAATAAAATCATAAGAAGTCTAAATAATGGCAAAGTCAAAATGTATTTATTTATTTTTTTAAATCACAAGGATACTAGAAACTTCTTAAAACTAGGTGTATCTTATTTCAAGTTTTTTTTAAATATACAACTAGCTGATGGAACAAGCAGATGGCCCACCTGATGTTAAGTGGTAACCATCACCTATAACAAAGCATTGCCTTGTAAGTCACGCACGCTAGGAACGTGCCCTATGATGCACTGCCCTGCGTCCATCAACTTGAGGCATACATCTTAAGCCTCATGTGCCTGTAATCACACCGGCAACCACACTCTTCAAACTGAAACACAGCAACGCTGCTTGGCGGCAGAAAAAGGCGTGGTGGTAGTACTTGCCCGGACGAGCCCTTCACAAAGAGCTCTACTACTCTTACTCAGTTCCACGCGACCAAGCCTAAAAGAACACGCAACATACTTATACGGCTTGGTTCCAAGCTATAGGTATTGATAATGGGTTACAAACTACCTTTTAATTCTGCTTGATTATGGTACAGGAATATTGCCCACCTAATGTTAAGTCGTAACCATTACCTATAGCAAAGCATTCATGCTAGTATAACAAGCCACTCAAGTCACGCACGATAGGAAGGTGCCCTGCAATGCACTGCCCTGCGTCCATCAACTTGAGGCTTAAAAAGGTGTTAAGCATCATGTGCCTGTAATTTCACCGGCATCCACAGTCTTCAAACCGAAATACATCAACGCTGCTTGGTGGCATAATTAACTATTGAGGCATTCATGCTAGTTTATTTCTCATGTATTTCGTTCTGTTTATGAAATTGTACTGATTGGTTAAATAAATAGCAGGTGGGTACTCACTTTGGCAAGGTACTGAAAAGCTCTGCGACATGAGGCCACATCCAAACCAGGTCCCAATACACTATCTATGTCTTTGTCTGGATCACTAGATGTACTCATTTCTTTAAATTCTTTGTCTGTAAAAAAAACAGCATTTTAACCTAATTCTGCAAAGAATATCGCATAAATAAGTTAAATAGTTTCTTTGTTAAAAAGTAATAATTTTGGCTTAAGGGCTTAATAATAAAGGCTTAGTTTGTGGCTAGATAGTGCTGTGTGGAAAAACCACCAATATTTTTATTTTTCTTTACTAATAAAATGTATTCATTCATTGATAATTTAATTACATAAACCAATAAAATTCACTAATAAGGTAGATAATAAATTTGATTAGTTTATTTATGTGCAATAAAGTGCTATATAAATAAATTAAACTACCTATAAATAAACAAAAAACGCTGTCTCTAAATATGGGATAAAAGCCGCACTAAGTTTTGTATGAAACTCAGTGCTGGGGCGTGTTGAGATAGCAGTATGAAATTCTGGCGGCCGTGTTGAGAAATAATGTGACTTCATACATGAAGTGGGTGTAACTCAGAATAGCTTCATATCAAGCAGCTTTAACTAAACTAACGGTGAAGGAAAACATCGTAAGAAAACCGGCATGTCGTAGAAACTAAAAAGTTCTCCAACATGTGTCAAGTGCTCGAAAGGAGCCTCTTTGAGTCCTTTCACCACACTGCCACAACAAGAAGAAGAAAAACCAACTTTAAACTCACCCATACTTTCCCCCACTTCATCATTGCTTCGTTCCCCCACTTTCCTTGCAAAACTCCTGGCTAGTAAAGGTGGTGTCGTAAAAGCTTCACCCAGAGTCCTGATCAAAGGCTGCCTCAGCTTGGTTTGCAGGCACTCATCACAAAGCTGGTAGATACGTTCTTCTGTCAGCGGTGCTCCGTCTAGCAACAACAATATTAATTCGTCAAGCTGTCTGAGCAGCGTTGTGGATCTCGATTTTAAATCCATTATAGTGTGCTAGTGGTTCAATATTCAAAACCTTTTTAAGGGTTAGTTGGATCTTGAGTGATCACTATTAGCTGATTAGTTTCATTAGTAAATAGTTGGTATCATAATGATTTCTAAGAAGGTAATAATATTGTTGCTTTGCTTCCAATTTCCTAGTGCGAACTGCCAAGGAGTGGAACTCTTTGCCCTTGTCGGTATGTCAGGAACGATATTACTTAGGAATATTCAAGACAAGAATGAACAAGTGGATTACAGATAAGCGTGCTCCACCTTAGACTGAATCTTCGCTTTCCATCAGGTGAGATGGCAGTCAATCGTATAGCTATCAACAATCAAAAATTAAAAAAAGTTGAGTCAGCCGTTGAGAGGAAGAGGCCAGCTAACCAGCTCCACGACTTTAATCCCCAGGCATGGTAGATCCTCTAAGATTTCTTAATACCCACTCACTCAAGTACCTATACTCATTTATTTTAGTAGATAACTTTGCTTAATTCTGGTTTGCAACAATTTGGAAGTTGTAATAGTTAAAGCATTGTTAACTTTTAGCTGCAATCCTCATTGTTCTTTGTACCTGCATCGTTTTTAGGGTTCCGTACCCAAAGGGTAAAACGGGACCCTTTTACTAAGACTCCGCTGTCCGTCCGTCTGTCTCTCTGTCTGTCTGTCTGTCGGTCTGTCTGCCTGTCCGTCCGTCTATCACCAGGCTGTATCTCATGAACCGTGAAAGTTATACAATTGAAATTTTCACAGATGATGTATTTCTGTTGCCGCTATAACAACAAATACTAAAAAACAGAATAAAATCAATATTTAAGGGGCCTCCCATACAACAAACGTGATTTTTTTGCCGTTTTTATAGAATAAGGTACGGAACCCTTCGTGCGCGAGTCCGACTCGCACTTGGTCGGTTTTTCTTTTGTCAGCTTACTATCTATATATTTTTGGAGTACCAGCAGGCTACTTTTAACAAACCATGTGAACAACAATATTTATTAATTTAATGGTGTTGATTCTGTCGTTGCATTATCCAAAACGAACTGAAGTAAAAGAGAAGAGGATCATAACTTTTTTGTCGTTTCCTTTTATAAGAAAGGGACAGCAACATTTTTTGGCTGACTAGGTTAGCTTAGGTACGTGATGAGGGGGTGCTAGGTCGGGTAACCTCCTCGTGGTGCACCCTGGTAACACCATGAAACACACCTGCAGATTACTGCGGACGTGTTTCGTGGTGGCTAATAACCCGACACGGTGGGCCTCTCCGCGTGTCCCTCTGTCTAGCAGAGGGCACAGTGTGATGAGGCAGGGTAGACCTACGGGTCTACCCAGGCGGTAGAATGCGCGCGAGAGACACGGAACTTCTCGCGTTGCTCATGGTGGTGAATAGCGGAAGAAGACCTGGAGGCCTTCCCGCATTGCACTTATTCACCACCCCGTCGGGCGGGAACAGCAGAGCACTTGCGGTCGTTCCCGGGGGGCTTTAGCGGCGGGGGAATTTGCGGGCCCCGCTGTCATGGCGGGCCGGCCGCCAGCGGGGGACTGGATGGGAGGGCTCTGCCGGATTACCAGCCCCCTCCACATAGGCGACGCGAGAGTATACCGGGAGCGGAAAATTGGGGAGTCCCACATATCCCCCCCCACTCCGCCAATGTGGGGGAATGCGTAACGCATTTTTCCCAGCGTCAAAAAAAAATGTATATGAAACAACAGAACTGGCAGCAATATCGTTAATTTTAACTTACTGTTGTGACTGTGGCTTTTAGATGTATTTTTCTGAATAACATTTGCATTGTGACTAGTTTGTGGTTCTTCTGTTGAAGTGCCTTCTTTGACCGACATCGACAGATCTTTCATATCAACATCACCTGGTGTTGAATTGGGCACGGAGCATGTAGTGCTGAAGTTATAAATACATAATATATGAAAACATATACTACATGAAACCACCAGTGGCCTAAGCATGTTGTTTATGTGTTCAAATACAGTACACATTAGTTTGAGAACACAAAACATGTAATTTTTCTTTATAAAACTTATGTGCACAATGCTCGCAAACAGTGAAGGTAAATATCGTGAGAACATGAAGGGCTTTAGTCAGCTCTGCAACTGCATGGTGAAGATGCTTGGCAAGCCTACTCCATCTAAAATTTTGGTTTGTACTGCCTGGGACATTAATAAAATACTAGATTCTGTCCCAGGTTTCACATCACTTCAAAAGACTACATACGCTGGGTGCAAAAGTTGGCCCTGACATGGTATAAATCATCTTGAATAAATGCGAAGGTCTTGCGGTTTACTGATATGTTTTTCTTGACCAAGCAACAACCAAAATGCGCATTTTTAGAATTTAACTGATTTGAATGAATAATGCAACATGCAACACAAGTCAGTACTGACGGTATATGAATGAATAAAGTTGCAGTACCATTAAATTCTAATTAGTAAGTATTTTGTACATTCTAGATTTTTTTGGACTCACATGACTTATATTAAATACTTGCCTAGCGCAGGGTTGACTGGGGCTATCAGGAGAATCAGTTCTTGGTACTTTATTAGGCAACCTGTCACAGAGACGTGCCTCTTTGGAGAACAGTTTTATTGCTTCGGCTGCTGCCTCATTAGGAGATAAATTCCTGGCCTGGAAGTTCAAAATAATTTATAGTTCTTAGGTACTTACATCTGCCTGCATCTAGATTGGTATACAAAACTGTGTATTATTTTTAATAACAATCATAATTAGATAAATAGGTTTTCAATTTAGTAGAAGTAGTGCTTGAAAGGATCCTCTTTGAGGTGCACTTAAAATCCTTTCACCACACTGTTTTGAAAGAAACTAGTGACATGATAAGAAGAACAATATATGACTATTTGTAACTAGCATCCACTTATGGTTTAATTTATATGGTCCCATGATAAGAGTAGCTTTTGTAATTCCAGACCATGAACTATATTTTATCCACGTTTAATTCCAAGAAGTCCAGGAGTTACAGAATGATTGAGTCAAAAACATCCAAACATTTAATAGGTAGGTACCTACTGTGGCAGTTATATGCCCTACCGGTTTAAACATTGTCTTGGCAAGTGGAATAAATCAGAAAAAAAAATCAGCAACTGTGAAAGTAGGATGTAGTCTTTAATGGTTCCAATGTGTTTTGTAGAAAAATTACAAACCCGATATATGTAAAATAAGTTCTTTATCTTTAAAAGCCTATGTCCTGCTTCAGAGTAAGCTCTCTTTAATCTCATGCCAATTATTAGCTCAATCAGTAATTAGCTATAAAAATTTAAAAAAAAACAGACCCTCCTCTGCATTTCTAAATTTGTAAGCATAAAATAATATTTTAATACCTCTCCACTTGAAGCACAATTTTGGTTGTCACAATTTGAGTTTCCACAACCATCAAGGAGCTGGTAGAAATATCTTTCAATCAATTGTCTTGCTGCAGCCCGCTTCATGGTGTCTGAGGGCTCTCCTTCTTCTTCTGATTCGTCTTCGTCGCAAGCACCGGTACATAAACTTGCTGTGCACGGTTGTCTGGGATTTTTATCTACCGACGACGATGCTTCGTCCTCCCTTGATAAAAGAAATGAAGCAGCACAATTTTAGATCACCAACTTATAGGGAAAACAAAGACTAAAATAGCAAGTAATGCATAACCTTACTTTTGTATTCAAAACTTAAGGTGAACTATATAATTTGCTAGACCTCCACTTACTAAGAAGTTTTAAAATAGTGGATAAAGAAACAGGGCAACTGCGCCTCAAATAAATACGAGCTAGGTACTCTAAATAAATTACCTTGAAGCTTCATCCGAATTGCTGTTTGGGTTCATAGAAACTGATCTGCCAGTTCAAAATATTTTCACGATGGTAGAGTCACATGAAATGGTTGTAATAATCCAGCACGATATTCGTTGTGATCAAATAATTTCAGTAAATGGTTAATTTAATAACCAGAGAACTTAGAAAAGTGTTCAAAAAATACATTACATTACAGATCAATTTGTTCTTTCCGTCTTTCAATCTGTCAATTTCAATTTCTACAAGTCAAAGAAATCTGTCAAATCATCATAAATAGCACCAGCTAGGGGCCCTTACCCGTAGTTATTCTAAGGTCTACTGTCATTTATTGTTAGTGTCAGATGTCAGCACTCAGCAGACATGTGTTGTGTTGTGTTGTCAGATTTGTATTTGTGTGTGTTGTGTTGTGTTGGGTGAACTTGGGTGCGTGTGCATCTTTGAAATTAAATATAAATATGATATTCTAATATAACACAAAAAGTTTCAGTCCACGACGAGGGCATATTTATAACATATCACAGAAACAAATACTATCAATTCCAAACCCAAACCAAAGGACTACCATCATGACGGAGGTTCTGCCTGCAGATGCTACACAGGAGGACCGTGTGGAGACGATCCTGAAAGGCTTTCAAGTGTATCCTTTACCAATTTGATTTTCAATAGTAATCTTGTAAGGGCGGTTGTTATTTTTATGGTAAAAAGTACACTTACACACAGTAGTCGCAACAGATCTGTGTGGCTCTAACGTAAGACTACGATACTGCACAATAGGGACACCTATTGTGCATTTGCTGTTTTGTGGAGCATGAGCGAGAAAGGACAATGAGAACTGTCTCATTGCCCTTTCTAGCTCATCACTTCAGAGCCAAAAATATCTGATCTGAATATATCTGTCTGTTCCAGAAAACACCATAGAATTCTATGGTTACAAGTGACTATATAACAAGATGAGACACAGTAGTTCACAATTATAGGTATTAAACCCATAGACAGGTACTAGGTAAACCTATATTTACTAGGCATGAATCTTACCTTCCTTATTTACATTACTACACTTTTTTCTATCATAGTCTTCTTAACCATTCCATAAACAGTAATTGGATGAATTTACGTGATGCAGACAGTGGTAAGTTTCCTTACATATTTTATTCTTAACAGATTAATCTTGCTTTACATAAAAAATCCAATAACCTTTTTTTTTTCAGGAAAAATTCTGTGGCAACATAATGAAGACTTATCCAGTCCTGAGACGGAACATGAAGCACGGGTCCCCAAACGCATACTGAAGTGCCGAGTAGTATCTAGAGAAATGAACTTCAGCTCTATTGAGTCTATGGAAAGATTCCGCTTAGAACAGGTAAATGTACAAATTCTTGAAATTTTATCACATTAATGTATATGATTGTGTTGTTAACACTGACTAATGCAATTTTTAGTGCACTGGCACAAAACTCACCAGAATATTCTAACAAGTTCACTTCTAAATATTTAACACACTGGATGTTATGCCAATAACCACTAGTACTAGTGAGTAAGTAGGCACAACAATGGTTAAGGGTGTAGACAAGAACCTCTTCCTGTTAAAACGGGTGTAGAAAGAACACCCCTGTTGAAAGATTAAATTGTATGAAAATTACCTAAGCTTGATAGATGCTCACACCAAGTTAGCTCAGATACCATACATAATTTTGCAAGATTTTCACTCTGCACTACTATAAGCAGTTATAGTTACTCGTGACAGACCATGTCAACCATTCCGGTACTAAAATATATCTCACTATTTCAGAAAGTGCTCTTCAAAGGTCGCTGCTTGGAAGAATGGTTCTTTGAATTTGGCTATGTGATTGCTTGCTCCACCAACACTTGGCAGTCTGTCATTGAGTCTGCTCCGGAATCCCAGATGATGCCTGCTAATGTTCTCAAGTAAGTGATCACACATTATTACAGCTGTCATTTATATGACAGCTGAGGTGATTTCTAACAAAATACCTGTGTAATGTAACGAAATAATAGGCTTTATTATCATTGCCTATAATAATGAGTCCTAACCGATTGTCCAATTCGTTTATTAGCTTAATGTATGATGGCAACATTAAAAACTCTGCTCCTAATGCGATTGAATGAGTTTTATCTGTGTTCTTTTCTACTTCAAGGAACAATCCTTTGAAATTTCTAGTATCTAAGACCAGTAGTTTAGGTTGTGGTTGTATCACTTTGGTATGTCAGTCAGTCAGTACCACATATCATAGACTTTGATTTTTTTATTTGTCTCAAACAGCCAAATAAAACTTTTTTTTTCTTTTTTCTAGTGGCAATGTGGTCATTGAAACCAAGTTCTTCGATGGAGATCTTCTCATCACGACATCTCGCGTGAGGCTTTTCTATATTTAATTGAATCGTCCTGCAAAAACTGCATTTACTAGTCAACATGATTTCGCATTTTGCCACGCAATTGCCTCTAGGTAGGTATTTTAATTTAATTAAAATTTCTGAAATAAATATAGTGTAAAAATATTAATAGGGTGTAAAAAGACTGATGTCCCAAAAATGAAACCGTTACAACAACAACTTGATGTATTTTTATTAGGACATATATCTTTGTCTCGAATTCAGGCCAAAGACCTATCGTTTTCTGTCAAAAATATTCTTTGCGCAAAGCTGGCATAAGGCCTACACCTATAAATTAAATAAATATGGGCATGCATGAAAAAGTTGCCCGCTCTAAAAAATCATCTTAAATATATGCAAAATATGCCCTTCTACATCGCTCTGTAGGGCAAAGTCCTCGCAATCCCTATTTGGGTTTGTAACATTTTTGTATGGAGTGTGGCATATGGTCTGCTGTCCCATGGTTTGTTTTTCAAACTTTCGATAGCTAATAATACATATAAATATAGATAAAAGACACTTAGACATACGAAATATTATACTATTATGGTAACCAGCGTCGACTCGTCAAAATTTCGTCGATATAAAGTTCAAAACAAAATGCGCTTAGCCGCGTTGCGTTTACAACCGCCTGGATGTCGAAATTGTGTGTAAATAGCTTTTGATTATATCTTGTTAAATACAGTTTATATTAGAAAAAACTGGACTATCTATGGAACCTTATAAAAAGTCATTGATTATTTAACAAAATATTTTCATCAAAATTTTGTTAAAAATCCTTAAGAAATCCATGAAAATTAAAATTTTAGCTAATTAGGAGAGAACATAGCCAGTCAGTACTAACCTTTAAGAATTTTTTGTTTGTCTATGTGACCTTAATCCGTATTTATAGGTTTCATATGCATCACAAATTTCTGTAAAAAAAATAACTATAATCTTACTTACTACCTATTACCACTAAGAATTTAAGGGTAGGGGTCCTCTACCCCTACCCTTAAATTCTCATTACAGGGATAGTTAAACTTTTTACACCCTGTTATATTATTATAGTATATAATTTATTAATAATTTTATAATGTAGTATTACATTTCAATCCAGCAGCAGTAATTATGTTTTGGTATCACATTTAACACATTTTTAAACATTCATTAAAGTAGAGTAATGTTCTCCTATACAAGAAAGGCATAACATTTCAAGAAGTTCAAATTAATAATTTTCTAATGAAGAAGCAATTTATTTTTTGAATAAATAATTATAATAATTAATTTAATTCGTAAACAATATGAGCTATCTATACGCTTTGGAATACAAAAGCACTGTACTGACTAATATACTGTACTAACTAATATACCTGAGTACTCTATTTAAAAAAATGTTGTGCCTTTCTTTGATTAAGTGCAGAATAGGGTCTTATAGGAAATTAAGTAATTAGAAATTAAGTGTGAAACATCTGTATTCAATGAAAATAAGTTTGTCTTTTCTTAGCAAATTCATCAATATATTGGCACAACAGAAATATATATTTTATTGTTGCTTTACATCTTTTAAATAATATTGACAAAAAAATGTAGATGCACCTTATGTTCTACGCAAAACATCCTTAAATCTTAAAAAAATAACTTCCATCCAGCTGATACTATCATATCAATTATGTTTAATGGAAAATAATTGTAAGATTAAATAAAAATTGTTTTATGAACGCGATTTTCACGTTTTTATTTAAGCTTTCATCCCTCCCACCACTAGAAAACATTGGTGCTGCTATTTGTTTTCTATGCTTCCCATAGATGGCGCTGCTTGTACCGTTCGCGATATTAAATATTTAGTCGGACGCACGGTAGCGGTAGGTGAGCACCTAGCTACGAGTAGATAAACTTTTAACCTATACATTTAGGTATTACAATATAACATAATATGTTATATTAATATGTTATATAACATAATATGTTGTCATGTTTTCGCGTATTCTTCGGTTTTTCCCAAATACGATGATATGTAGTGAGACCCTGTTTTTACTATTTTGAGCATATTCGCCTAGATTTGCCTATTTTTCACGAACAAGATGAATACGCAAATACACGAGCAAATAAGTCCGAATAGCCATGTGAAGTGCCACCATTTAGGTACATTGCGAATCTGAGTTTGATCATCGCAGTTCATTTAGTTAGGGTCACAACACAACATCCGTTCGATTAGGTTTGTTAGTGTTGGCTTTGTATCTTTTGACTTGTAAGTAGGTAATTACATATGAATACATTTACTGATACCACGGCATTAATATTATGTTATAGTCAACAAACCAAATTCATTTACTTTATGTACTTATTCCTAATTTTATGAATGAGGGTTTGATTGAACTATTCGCTTTGATAAAGTCGACCTTATTCTCTCCTTAGGATGTACAATGTTCATATACAATGTAGTGATTCATATAATTTACGTTAAATATTTAGCTTCGTTTATCTAGTTTGCCAGTCCCCAGTCGTGTAATTATTGAATGAATGGCCGGGTAAATAGTTAAATACTCGTATCCTCTACCTACACTATTAGATTAATTGATATTCCGCGGCGTAAACCATAAACAAGTAAATAAGTATGGTTGGGTATGTATTTTATCGATAGATCGTGACTCGATCCCGTATCTCATTAGTACGCTGACACGTTTAACGTTATTACCATAGAGGAAATGAAAAGCGGAATACGTGGTCGGCGGGCGCAGGAAAAGCTTCCAACGATCACGACACAGGAACTTTTTGAGAATTAAATTATGATTGGTGGCGATGGTCACATCCTCTCTAGCGGGAACCCGCGGACTCGCTTCTCCGTAGCGGCAGCGGCAACCGACCACGGAGGAAGCTCTGCCCGTGTCTATGCCATACACATACTCACCACGCATATATATAATAGAAATTATCTAATTATGTGCCGGCAAGTACCTACTAGAAGCGAACATGTAGAGAATCGTAATATCAGCCGTGCAACCGGACAATAAATAATTATTACGATGACATACCTACCTACCGAACGCTTTTTTTGATAGGAAGGTCGATGTTATCGGTTACAGCTATTACACATTGTAATAGCATGATAAGCTACCAAAGTACACATTGGTTTGGGCTCTCGTTTAGTTCGTTGCTCATTATTTACACAGAGCTCGAATTAATCATAGCAAACAAACAACCGAGTAGAGTTGTTAAAGATCACTATTAGTCCTATTTCCTCGATGAAAATGAAAAATGAAAAGAAATCGATGTATTTTTACAGTAGGTAATAATACATGTGTCTTATAGTCATTTAATAAAGAATTTAGAATAGTGAATTCTTTTGAAAACTTAAAGAATTAGGCTAAGCAGAGCATGTCGTAGTTTGCAGACATGTGTAGGACCGGGACCGGGCGACGACGAGGCGGCGCGGCGCGGTTCGCCGGATGAACACCAAATGTGTGATATTTTTAGGAATGTTGATTGCTCCCTTCCTGTTTCCGGCATGGGCCCATCGCTTGATCTGCCGACTCGCTTCAATACAGACCTGCTAATTAGTGATGAATAATTAATACCTTGTTGACATATAAGTAGCTCGATAGGATAGGATCCCATTTGATTTTATAGCATACATTAGGTAAACGGAAATCGAAAATAGGATTGGTACCTATACCTATAGGTATCTGTTGGGCAATACTATTTGAAACCCAACTAAAAGTGAGAGTGTTATGAAATCCTACTCCGAATTCCGTTTAGTAAAGCTGATGGTTCGTAATATTATCCATGTTTTGTGGAAAACGGGGTTTTTAAGTTTATGAATAATAAATATTATGGTACCTTTTTTTTTTTTGACGCTGGGTAAAATGCGTTACGCATTTCCCCCCATTGGAGGATGGCGGGGATATGTGGGACTCCCCGGTTTTCCGCTCCCGGTATACCCACTAAACAACCCAGCGACACTCCCGCGTCGCCTATATGGAGGGGAACTGGGAAACTGGCAGAGCCTTTTCATCCAGTCCCCCGCCGGCGATTGGCCCGCCATGACAGCGGGGCCCCCACAACGCCCCCGCCTTTACGGTGGGGCCCGCACGCCCCCCCCCCCTTTGCAGAGGGGGGCCTGGGAACGACCGTGAGTGCCCGGCCGTTTCCGCCCGACGGGGTGATGAATAAATGCAATGCTGCAAGGGAGATCTTCTCCCGCTATTCACCACCATGAGCGGCGCGAGAAGTTCCGCGTCTCTCGCGCGCGCTACTGCCTGGGTCTACCCTGCCTCATCACACTGTGCCCTCTGCTAGACAGAGGGACACGCGGAGAGGCCCACACCGTGTCGGGTTATTAGCCACCATGAAACACGTCCGCAGTACTCTGCAGGCGTGTTTCATGGTGTTACCAGGGTGCACCACGAGGAGGTTACCCGACCTAGCACCCCATGGTAGGCTAACCTAACCTACCCACTCACGGTTCCCTGGTTGGTTAATTCTTGGTAATCTAGGTTAGGTGATAGGTGATTCTTGGTTGATAGGACTTGGTATACCTATCTTGCACTACGCATAAGTTTCATTAGAATCGGTTCACTAATTCCCAAGAATTAACCTACCAGGGAACCGTGAGTGTAGTAGTATGTGCTACTGAGCATGTAATATACTTAAAATATAGCTGTGTAGGTACCTAGGAATTGCTGAGAAGCTATTATTCGTTATTAAAATTCTTTACCCTTACTCACATGATTTTCGTAACGAATACCTACTAGAAAGTAATAATAATAATGCATAGCTTGCAGATTATTTTTTACCTAAGTGTCATTATTGTATTGAAATGTCTCGCATTCATTTCACTTTACTTAAAAACAAAGTACATACCTACCCAGGTAAAAGGCATGTTAAGCTTTTTTCTACCGCCAAGCAGCGTTGCTGTGTTTCGGGTTGAAGAGTGGTGGTTGCCGATGAAATGACAGGCACATGAGGCTTAATATCTGTATGCCTCAAGTTGATGGACGCAGTGCATCGTAGGGCACGTTCATATCGACATAAGATACAATGCTTTGTTAAAGGCGATGTTTATCACTTAACATCAAGTGGACTACCTGCTTGTTCCATCAGCAATATGTTCATAAAATAAAAACTGCCGACCCACGTTGCCCAGCATGTTGAAAACAAGAAGCTTTCATAACTGAATCATTAGACGTTCGGAATGGTACAGGATGTCTGCGTAAACTCACGCTGGCCCTCCATTCCAGCGTGGTGATATCATGCTAGAGGCGGAGGTGGAAATTGTACAACTTCCCATTGACTCTGTTCCTGTTTAGCTCAGCTAGTATATTGTCGAGAAGCGAGTCTAATATTATGTGTTTTACCACAGAATAAATAATAGTAGGTACCTAGATTACACTTACGCGGTTTATGTGACGACAGTTTTTTTTTGTAACCTTTTCAAAATCTTCATTAGATTGGAATGTACCTAGATCGAATTAAACTAGAATTATTTAAATTAAATAAATAAATAAACTGCTAATTGATACCACCGAAATATCTGAAAAAAATATAAAAAGAGTCGTGATTTTGAGTTATTTTCTAGACAAATACCTACATATAGTTATATCTATCAATATATATTTTTTAAACAACAGCTTTCAATATAATTAGGTACCTACCTACCTACAATATAGACGTGTGTCTCATATCAGAAACGCACTTTACAAGACAATCACACATCCACTTTAAAGGCTATAAAATATACCATGCATTACACCCGGACAATAAAGCAAGAGGGGGCAGTGCAGTTATCGTTTAAGTAAACATTAAACATGACGAGAAAACTAGATACGAAGAGCCTGATATTCAATATGTAGCCATATGTATCCATAGCTTTTATATACTGCCCACCACGTTATACCTACCATAAGAAAAGACAAATATAAAAGTCTATTACAACCTCTTGGTGATAGATTTATATTGGAAGGACGGAGGAGACTCTAATGCTAAGAATAAGTACCTACTGGGGTTCCAGACGAACAAACACAGTGAGAAAATAGATCCTAGGTGCAATAAAATAATTAAAATGTGAGACTTCATCCACAAGATCGCCTGCTTACTGACCAACTGATCAACATAAAATACCTGACTTAATAGACTTTTCATTTACAAAAGCCTATCTTCCAACTATCTTCGAGCAGAACAGAGTCACCATATGAACTCGGATCACTCTCCAATATATCTATAAATTAGATAAGCGTTATTTATTATACAAAGTAAACTCTCCTACCTTGGTAAATAAACATAAAGACTGGGAGAGTCTTAAGATAGAATTAAATAACAATATAAATCAAAGAGTACCGCTAAAAACTATAGACCAACTTAACTCAGAAGTTGATAAATTCAATAAACTTATACAACGGAATGCGTAGAAAACACACCACAAATTAAAATAAGAGCTTCAGCCTACACGAAATAGCTACCCGGAAGAAATCAAAGACTTAATACGAAGGAAGGAAGCAGAGAAACCAATGGCATCAATCTAGATCTCCGCATGACAAAACGAAGCTAAATAAGCTTACTAAGCAGTTGAAAAGGCAAATACAGAACCACATTGACGCTTCAACTCATACGCACCGTCAAAACCTGACCAGTGACTGTAGTACAGACTACTCGCTCTGGAAGGCTACCAAAAAGCTGAAACGGCCATATACGCAAATCTCACAAATAAATATACGACCCGGTAAATGGGCTGTCAACAATGAATAAAAAGCCGAAAAGTTTGCGGAGCACCTAGAAAATATATTAAAACTCAACGAACCTCCATTTGCGAAGCCTTGAAACATGAGATATGTGATGACATTTTAGATATAAAGCTTGTTTCACCACGCGAAGTAGCAAGTGAAACAAAACACCACATCAATCCAAAAAAATCCCCAGGATATGATCTAGTTAAATTAACAATTATTATCAATGCTGCACTGAGGCTGAGATATTTACCGAATTTATGGAAAGTGGTTGAAGTAATAATGATACCAAAGCCAGGGAAACCACCACAAGATGAATCAGCATACAGGCAGACCAATCTCTTTACTACCCATTATGTCTTAGCTATTTGAGAAAGTACTGCTTAAAAGGCTGAAACCAATACTAGACAAGAAATTTCTTATACCAGAACATCAGTTTGGCTTCCGTCAGAAACACTCTACTATAGACCTAGTTCACAGAATAACAAGCAAAATTGAGAGAACTCTTGAAGAAAAGAAAGTCTGCTCTACTATATTTTTGGATGTAGCTCAGGCATTTGATAAAGTTTGGCATAAAGGTCTTATGCTAAAACTACGTAAAATGTTACCCAAAGTGATTGCAGATATACCTACTATCTTATTTATCCGAAAGAGTCTTTAGATAAGGCAATTAAAAAAATTAAAGAAATAAAAGCTGGGGTACCACAGGGAAGCGTATTAGGGTCTTGTACCTATTATATACCTGTGATATTCCTAAACTTGAAAACAACACTATCGCAACCTTTGCTGACGACATTGCTTTAATGGCTGTGGGCACCACCCACGCAGAAGCAGCGGAAAAAGCTCAGGTAGCAGTGAATAAAATCTATGACTGGACAGCACAATGGAGAATTAGATGAGAATGAAACCAAATCGGTTCACGTCAACTTTACCAACAAAAAAGAGGAATATCACCCAATATTTATTAAGAATACGCTCATCCCGTATGAAAATACGTCAAAATATTTGGGCATGACACTTGACACGAAGCTACGCTGGAAAGCTCAAGTCAAGAAGAAAAAAAAAGATTCGTTTTCTGTCATTTTAGGAAGCAGCATAGCTTTTTCATTTTAATTGTTTTTCTAGTGTTATTTTGAGTTGTGTTGTGTAATTTCGGTGGCATTTTAACCAACATTACTTGAGGTCTTAGCACGAGGTGTAAGCATTTGGAATGAAAGTGTATTATGTGATATCCTGATTTGACCGAAAATGTTTCCAATGTTTTGAAGAAAACCGCCACTTTTTCTTCAAAACAAATGACGGCCGACTTGACTATGGACTGACTTGACTAAAAAGTATTCAATACAAATCACTTGACATTGGCAAGATTGTCTGTCGAATGACGGACAGGAGCCATAAATTGAGAGAAGGAAGGAAGAAGAAAAAAGATGAGTTGGAACTAAAATACCTTCAAAATACCAAATGATGTACCTACTGGCTACTTGGAAGAAATTCTACTGTAACATTAGGTACACAACAAAATGCTATTGTACAAACAAGTCCTGATGCCGGTTTGGACCTATGGTATACGGCTTTGGGGATGAAAAAATGCAACGTACAACGTGGATTATTTATCTAACGATTCCAAAATAAAGTAGGTAAGTACCTACTGAGAGTAGTAGTGAATGCACCCTGGTACATAAGAAATGACGATCCCCATCGTGACTTTAATATAGAGTTCGTCCATAAATTCATATAAAAATACGCTGAAGCTCACGACAAAATACTTCATCACCATCGTCGAAGCCACACACTAGGTCATTGACGAGGAGCTGCATAGCTCCTCGTCAATGACCTAGTGAGAAGACTCAAAAGCAAAAAACCTTTTGAGTTAGTGCAGTGTTAATATCAGTAAAATGTAGTGTAAGGTTAAACAAGTGCAAATGTAGAACTAAATGACTACTTAACTTTAAGTGTTGTTTTTGTGTTAATAAAGAACTCAAAAACGAAGTGTCTTCCCCTTAAATAGAGACAGTAAGAAAAGTGATAATGGACGCATTCTTAGTGAAGTTAAGCTAACAATTTAGGTCAATGTAAAATTACTCATTAGCCCGCTATTGTGGCTAGATTGTAATATAAGTAGAGTTCTTTATAATTTGTAAAGTAAGCTATTTAAAAAAAAAGTTGGCGTATGAACGATAACTAGTAAAACAAACTTTTGAGTTGAAAAACTTGTAAGTATCGAACAAAATGAAATTTTTGATCAAGTGAGCGAAGCGAACGAAGATCTTACAATCAACTTTGGCGATTTAGCATTTTATGTGTATGTATGTTTGTCACGCCATAACTTCCGATCTGCATGAAATTTGGTAAGTCGATAGCTTGTAGGTAGGTACTTGAGAAATTTACTGGTAGAAAGTATCTGAGACAAATCGAATGTCGGGTTATTAAGATAGGTATGGGGTTTTTTAAGGAAGCGAAAATAAAAAAAGTTACATAAAAAAATCTAGTTAAATGTCATATGAAAGGGCTTTGTTTGGACATTCCAAAATTTCTAGGACGCCCAGTTTTTGAGATACAACGGCCAGATCCTTTGGTCTTCCATATTTTTTTTTGTGATTATAATTATTATACTTCTTCATATATTTTTAAGGTCATAGGAAGGTTACTTTACTTGTAAAAAAATAAAACCGAGTTGATTACTTACTTGAATTTGTATTTATAGGTACCTAAGTATATCTAGATTTCGTGATGATCTCAAGTGATGACCTAATTTTATCCACGTTTCGTACTCTACACCTACACAACAATGAAAACCTCATCGAAATCGGACCGGGGCCGGGCCTTACGGAAGGAAGGTACTTACCTACCTAGGTGCAGGTACCTAGTTTATAATGGGTATTCAGTGTCTGCCTGTCTACATAGGTAGTATAGGTACGAGTAGGTAAGGTACCTCAAAGAATTGAGAATGTACCTACTCATTGTTTTACTTACGCAACACAGGTAGGTAGGTAGGTACTATTATAAAATACTGATATCATCTGACTTATCTAAGGTATCTCACTCAGCATATATAATTTTTAGTCATAAAGTTTTCAATATAGATTGCGTAACTTACATCAAATTGTACCAACGGTAGGTAGGTAGAAACTCTATTGATGTTTCAAGTTTCCGTTTGGTTCGATGATGGCGCGAAATGCATTCAGTATTATCTGTCACCATGCAGAATAACTAAAGCGTTGGCCAGGCACAGGACGCAGGCCGGGTCAGCGGCCCCGGCCGCCTCATCGCGCGCTCTCGCCACGTCACGATCGTGATACCTACGTCACATCCATCCGATTATTGGAGAGTAGGTAAGGTACCTACCTACCAATCGATGCCTGCTGATCCAGACCAGACAATAATAACGAGTCAAACTTAAAGGCGAAGACAAGAGCTAATGTACCTCTCGCTCGCACGATTCGACATGTTGAAAGATATAAATCACTAAACTAATTTTCGAAAAATCATAATCAACCATTTTGTATGCAATCACATTGCACACAGTTTAGTAAAAATTTCATTTTGATCGATACAAGTTTTCCTAAATTTTGCTTAGGTACAAAAACTACTAGGAAAACTTACACCAGCAGCAAACTTTTGAGTAGGAAAACTTACCTATAGGTTTCGATCAAAATCAAAAGGCCGTTAAATCTAACCTTAGATGTCAAACGTGTACATTTTGACATATTTAACGGCCCTTTAATCCTTTTTTAATCTAACAGACCATGGATGGTGAAATCAGCTCTAATTCTTATTTCCTGATAATCCTATTCTGGGTATCATTAGAACCTACTTACCACAAAAATTAAAGCAAAAGTAGACTAGAGAATTTAAGGAGTTATGGACTCTGGTTCTCCGTTTATGAATGCTTTATGGTAAATCAAAATGTTTAAAACTGAATTTATGCATGTGATCTCTTCAAAACTGAGGTCCCAAAGTTAATGAAAGAACATGGGAATGACTGCTACGATTTTCTCCAAAAATAGCTTAGAACCATTCCAAAATTATTAGCTCGTTTATATAGGTAAGTACCTACCTATTAAAAAAAACATTGAAATCAGGGCATTCGTTTGGAGTTACGACGAAGCCACAGCTAGCTAGACAGCAGACACACAGACCTGAAACTTGGACCGGAAGTTCAAAGTATTTCATCAAAATCTTGTACCTATCGTTCAAAAAATCATTTGATCCAAAGTCAAAGTCAAAGTCAAAATGTATTTATTCAATAAAATCACAAGGATCACTTTGAAACGTCTTAAAGCTAGGTGACTCTAGGTGCCAGTTCCACGCGACCAAAGCCTAGAAGAACAGGCAACAAACTTACGGCTTGGTTCCTACCGTTCTTTTGTATGATCCTTTTACAATGTAATAATATAATATATTATTGAAGTTTAGTGAGGCGTAGGCATACAGAAAAAGGTAAACATAATCAAATTTATAAGACAGCACACGCTACGCCTCAAACTAATAATACCTAATGCATAAATACAATCTATTAAATCAGAGAAAAATAAAAAAAAACACACAATAGTAGGTACAGTACAGACATTGCAGACATGTTAGCTGCCGATGGGCAGAGCGACCGGGACATCGGGCCACGCATTTTTATCAACAATATAGCTATCTAAAGTATAATAAGCTTTCCTTATTAGATTATTCATAATGTACACTTTAAATTTTCTAATAGGAAGCCCAGTGGCACTTTCTGGAAATTTATTATAGAAGCGAATACCGTATCCGTATCCTATAAGTTTTCCTACTCAAAAGTTTGCTTAAGTACAAAAACTAGTAAAGTAAACTTTTGAGTAGGAAAACTTGTATCGATCAAAATGAAATGTTTACTAAACTGTGTATAGTCGATTGCGATTTTTCAAAAATGAGTTATGTTATTTTATATCTTCAACATTAGCTTTTGTCTTCGCCTTAAAAGATTAAACTCTTAGGCACCCTGTTGATAATTTATAGGTTTTTATCTATCTAAAGTTCGTAAGTTAAAGCGATTAAAACTTAGATCAAACTTGAGACAGTTTTACATTGAGTAGTTTTACTTTTGCGGTTGTCGTGACGACTCGCGACGCTGCGGGAGCGTGGTGCATTCAACCGTTTCGGAGGGTACCTAGGTGAAAAAACTATGGCCACTCTACTGTCTCTTCTTGTCGAATCACTTTTTTGTGGTAGGTTAGTTACCTATAATTCCCCATGGAGCATAGCTACAAAGGCTAAAAAAAAGATATCAAAAAACATAAGTTTAGGTAATGGTTATTAGAAATAAATCATGGCTTTATTTCCCATTGAGGATATCCGCACTCGGCAGATATTACTCAAAGGAGACATGTGGGAAGACTGGGATAGGCAGGAGGTACTGAATCCTTGACTCTGACATTGAGTAAGAACAAAGAGATTGCGTACTAACCTACTGACGTACAATTTATGCTTTTTCGACAAACATGCATAAACTTGGTAGAGTACTTAGAGCACAGATGAAATCCTAGAGACAAGAAAATTAGACTATAATACTGTGCCTATCTAATATGTAGTTCTAAATCTATAAGATAACTATCATATCACTAGTGGTTTGCACCGAACTGAGATCTCGGAATGCGATACGTCGAACGCACCAAAACTTTGAGTAGGTGGTAGTCAGAGGCAAGTTCAAATATTATTTTTAGACAGTTCCGTTGAACAGACCTTGGCTCCATCATCAGACCTGGTTGTTGTCACCATTTTATGAGAACTGAGTATCTCCTTAATTTATTTCAAGAAAAAAAATAAGAAAAAGCAAAGGTACTGACCGACCAGTAGAAAAACCTTGATGTCAACGAAACCCTAAGAGATGGGAGCTCTTGGATCGCTGGTTATCTTAATTTAACTTTTTGTTGTATCTCAAAAACCGAGCGTCCCAGATAAAAAGTAAAAATTGTTTTGGAATATCCAAACAAAGCCCTTTCATATGACATGTAACTTGATTTTTTTATGTAACTTTTTTTATTTTTGCCCCCTTAAAAAACCCTATATCTTAATAACCCTTCATCCGATTTTACTCATATACTTACCAGTAAATTTCTCAATTACAAGCTATTGAATTATCAAATTTCATGCAGATCGGATCAACAGTTCGAAAGTTATGGCCAGACAAACATACATACATAAAATGCCAAATCGCCCAAGTTGAAACTAAGATCTTCGTTCGCTTCGCTCACTCGATCAATAAGCCATAAAACTAGGTAGGTACTATTATGTTTAGTTACAATTAGTATGCTGTTTGTATTTTAAACGACCTCTTTTTTAAAAAAAGTTAGGTGAACTAGGTACACAGTTGGATTTAACGATTCAACTACCGAATCGATTTCATAAGATTGTCTTGGTTCACTCAAGGATCTGAGTGTCGCGGCTTGCATTCTGATGGCCTAGTCTTCCTGTTAAGGCCTAGCTAGCTTACATCACACCATTTGGTTTAGTAAGGAGGTACGGATGGATTTGAAATATGGAATCGGTTATCGTCGTTAATTATCGATTCATCGTAAGTGCGTCGCCATCTTGAATGTAAGTGAGCGGCCAGGTTCCATGCGCGGCTTCCGGCGAGCGCGTGTCTACGCATGCTAATGTTTATGTGGACTGTGTTGTGTCCTGTTCGCCTTCCACCTAGTTACCACATTATAATATCATCGTTTCAAGCTGTTCAAGAATTGATGAATCAGTGGTCAAGATAGTGGATCTTAAAACTGTAGTGACAATAACAGTAGAGACACACAGAGACTTACCTAGGTAGGTACATGTAAGTACTACATATCTATCGTCGGTCGGTTCATAACCTACCAATATGAAGCTAATGCATACCGATAAACCTAAAAAGAAAAACTTTCTATGATAGGTGATAGTATGGGTGAAGGTAGGCCCTTGTAATGTCATCTTCATAAAGTTCTTCGCGAAAAAATGATCCTTATTATGCTATGTGTGGAACAACCGTTTTGCACATAGGCGTGGCCCGGGTCATGAATCCATGTAATTATTACCATTTGTATGAATTATAAAAAAAAACTAATTTCCTGCCTGCCTGACACTATAAACGTAGATACGTTTATAGTGTCAGGCAGGCAGTAGGTAAGGTACCAAGATACTTACTTCCTAAATAATATATAGTTCATAGTAGATACAGTAGTATCATGTCATGAATGAATGATGGATGAGACAGGCCGGCTGCGTTGGCGCGCCAACTCTTCATAACTCATCCCTCAAGATAAGGTACCTACTGTATACTACCTCTCATTCAGTGCCAACGGCATCACTTTCGCACTATAAACACAAACAAGCGTATTGTTTATTCGATTCAATTGTCCGTATCTTATTTACATTAGTAATACGATTCACAATCTCACTTCAATTTACACATGGTGTAAAAAGACTATGTAAAGAGACACAGTTCTATACTTCTGCAGTCTGTATCGCTACCTTGTTTGAATTTTTTCTTGTAGGTACTTGTCTTAGTTCCAAATTAACTTTACTTTTCTAGTTGAATGCTTCAGAAATAATTTGGTATTTTTTTATATTACTTGCTGATAGAAAAAACTAATGGCCCAGTAGTAATCACCACCATTGCCTTGGGAGATATGAACACGCACACACCCATGATATGAACGTGCCCTCCGATGCACTGCCCAACGGAGGCGCGGAGGAGCGTCCATCAAATTGAGTTGATCATATTTGAAAGATAGATAGATAGATAGATAACACTTTATTGTACACAAGGATACATTATAAATCTAGGCATAAATTAATATAGTACAATGGGCGGCCTTATCGCTGAAAGCGATTTCTTCCAGGCAACCTTAGGATGGAAAGTATTTGATTAGAGCGGTAATGGACGGCGGTGCACGTAGCGCGGTAAACTTAAATAATTACATATTTGAGGACTTAATATAATTACTAACATAAAAATTAATCTTAATACATACATGGGTAATGTAAAATAAACTAATATATATGATACTTAAAAAACAAATGCTACAAACGATAGTAATATGATAACAAGTTATTTATAGAGAGATTAGAAAGTAGGAGGATCTTTGCTAAAGAACTGTTTGAGTTTGGTCTTAAAAGTATGCAGTGAAGATGCCTGTCTAATGTCCACCGGCAAAGTGTTCCACAGACGCACAGCTTCGACAGTAAAAGACTTATGATAAAAGGAACTGCTGTGCACGGGTGTTTTCAGGGCCAAGTTATCTGATGACCTTAGGGAAAGGGTGTTACAGGAGTGTAGGTACTCAAACCGCTCTCGAAGATAGCTGGGAAAGAAGGGATTAAATAATATTGAGTATAGAAGGGAAAGAATATGGAAATTACGGCGAAGGCGAATAGGGAGCCACTTAAGCATAGAGCGATAAGGTGTAACATGGTCATATTTCCGCAGTCCAAATATGAATCTGATACAAAAGTTTGAAAGTTTGAAAGTTTGAAAATCCGGCTTCTGAATTAAAAAAACGACTGAACTTGCAGCAGCCGAGTTGAGGAGGGGTGAATATTGAATTAATGAACAGTTTTTAAACGGCTAATGGGTGACATTTACATGAGCCGATAAAATAACAGATTATCCGACGTACGAAAATCCGTAATACAAACGGATGCTCTTAGAATATAGGAGCATAGAGCGAGCATTAGTCGTCACTCGGCAATGAATTAACTGTTAGCCATCAACGATAATAACCACAGATAATAACAGTTGAATTTTCAACGGGTTCGATATAAATCATGCATCGCCCCGTAGCGTTTTGCGCAACCGTCTCGATAGTATTGTGTGTATGTTTAGTTTTGAATCAAAGCTTATCTTTGATTCTAATGACGTTCAACCAAGTCAAACTCCGCGATCTGAATAAAACAAAACTTGCTGAAACATTCGTTGTGTAACATTGACGCCATTGCCACAGATTAGATAATGTTACTTCATAACCATCGGGCAGCCCGCCGCCGCAACGTAATATTAATTAGCGACAAAATATAAATCTGATGATCTAACAGTTTTTTCATTAGGTACTTTGGGTCAACATTAGGCGAGAACGAACAACAGTAGAATTACACTACTACGGAAAAAACGTCAGTTACTCACTCAAAGTCTTTGAAGCATTAGGCATATGTAGTGTAACTTAACTTTTGTGTTGGATACAAGGCAGTGCATCGTAGGGCACGTTCCTATTGTGCGTGACTTACGAGGCAATGCTTTGTTATAGGTGATGGTTACCACTTAACATCAGGTGGACCATCTGCTTGTTTCATCAGCTAGTAATATAAAAAAAAAAACAAGTCACCAGTAAATATTGTATTTTCATACTAATGAATAAGTAGGCATCCATTACCTGCGCAGACGTAAAAATGCAACCATCGCGAAACACACACATGCACCAAAATGTACCTACTAGTGTTCAGAACCGTCGACTGTGTCCGGTTGCCGTTACCGAACACAGAAACCACAGTTTCCTGCAATGGTGTCCTTTTTCAGCAACAAAAAATGGCTATGTTTGTGCAGCGCCTAAAGAGGACCTATTTTGTAACTGTCTTTAAAAATCTGAACGTCTAACATCCAGATTTTGAATTGTTAAAGGCCTGTAGCAAGCACAAAACATAAAATTATACATTCAGTGTTCTCCGCGTGTTTTTCAGTTAAGAGAGTTGTGCATTCATCTTACCTTCACACCTTCAGTTTCCGGGGGGGTACTTTTTACACCAAGGTTTTTAGTACCAAGGTATCTCTCGGTGTCGAT
This sequence comes from Chloroclysta siterata, assembly GCA_932294275.1. Lineage (NCBI taxonomy): Eukaryota > Metazoa > Arthropoda > Insecta > Lepidoptera > Geometridae > Chloroclysta > Chloroclysta siterata. The sequence goes on from OW028588.1 coordinate 9,070,182, forward strand.
ACAAAAACAAACCAAGTACATAGGTAATACAAAAGGAGAATTTATCTCAGAAATCCAGTAGTATTTTGCATACTTTAGACATCTTTTTTTTTATATTTGTTACTCGATTCGTTGATTTTGATGACACGTTTTTTGTTTGGCATGCCGAACTTCAGAGGTGGTCTGATATAAATGTTTTCTTCGGCGAAACTTTTGTTTTATGTTTTTCACTGTATGTACTGTAATGCAGTCGGTATTTTTGCAAAAGGCATTACTCAAATAATTTTAGCGCGACTGTTTTGTCAACTACTACCTAACTAACCCTTTGTTTCGTCCACTGTAAAGTTTTTTTAGTCATGCTTTGTCCCGATCCCGCATGGGGCCATAAAGGAAATGACATGTGGTTCCCGAAATCTGCCGACGAAAGAATAGAGTGGAATATAAAAACTATTTCACAAAAAAACTGACCTTATAAACACAGAAACGAATAGTTCCAGTCAACTATAAAAGGCTCAGAACAATATAGCTGGTCTAACCGATTCTGGAATCAGACCTATCATTCAATATACAATTTTAACTCATCCTTCTTTTTCTTACTCCACTACTTTTTTACTACTCAAGTTGTTACTAAGTAAGTAACAACTTGGGCGATTTGGCATTGTATGTTTGCCTTAAGATTACTATTACACAAATTATATCAAGTGAGGTGTCATATGAAAGGGCTTTATTTTTACATTCCTAAACAAATCTTATTTTGATTCTAGGTTGTATGGCTTTGAAATAAACTTAAAACAGTTAAATTTAGATTAATCTGTGAGCCCCCATCTTAGTTATTTGACTGATCAGGAAGTTCCTTTGCTTTTTATTGTTATTTTTATTTGTAATACATTATTAGGTACTTTGTAGTCATTAAATGGTTCCAGCGAGCTGGTTTGATGATGGATTATCTTATGCCAGCCTCTTCTGACGTGTATGTACTTTTTTGATCCACGCTTTAGGTATGGGTTATAGGTTTTTTTACCTGCTACCAGCTCTCAGTGCTACCCTTACGTGGTAGCACACAATAAATAATAGTAATCCAACCTATGATAATAAAAAAACTCTACCCAAGCTAGTTTGAAGTCGCTGTTGCTTTTCACAGAGCGATTCATTCAAAACCTGCAGAACTAGATGCTCAAAGATTTTTTGCTACAAACCCGATCGCTCTCCCAGAATATCCATAACAGCTGACCGTCTGGGTACGGCTGCGCGCACACCTGCCGCATTCCGACCTCGGCAGGGCTTCGGCACCCCACCAAACTCCCAAATTCTGTCTGCAACCTGCAGGCTGATCACGAATTTTGACATTTGTCGCGTTAACCTATCCTAGCGATATTCGACCTTATTTTGCTGTCGTTAGGGATACGATATTAACGTCAAATTCTTTCGTGTGTAGGCTACCTACTGACCACCATGAACAAAAAACTTTCGAAGTTCTTCTCAATGGTTGGGTTCAATTCAAACTAAAGTAGATGGACTCTGATAGAGATAAACCGTTATCAGCATCAACTTGAAAATTTAATTGTTTATCTCGTGTTGACAAGGATACGCATCAGGCTATACTCACTTTTATGTCCTTGTAGTAAGCGTTATTTAGCTTTGTGTAGCTTGAGCTGTATACGTGTGTACAAAGGTACCTGCAATTTTACTGAACTTTGCTTTACTAAGACAGTACTCAGTTTTTTAACTTTCACGTTTATGACACATATTGAAAGGGATAATAAATTAAGTGAAACGCGATAATTTTTTTATAAAATATGTAGGTACCTATCTAAGCATAAGAGTAGTAGAGCTCTTTGTGAAAGGCTCGTCCGGGAAAGTACTACCACCACGCCTTTTTCTGCCGCCAAGCAGCGTTTCTGTGTTTCAGTTTGAAGAGTGTGGTTGCCGGTGTAATTACAGGCACATGAGGCTTAACATCTGTATGCCTCAAGTTGATGGACGCAGGGCAATGCATCGTAAGGCACGTTCCTATCGTGCGTGACTTACGAGGCAATGCTTTGTTATAGGTGATGGTTACCACTTAACATCAGGTGGGCTAGCTGATGGAACATGCAGATGGCCCTCCTAATAGTATTAAAAAAAAAGAAGCAGTTTCAGTAAGTAAGGCACTTTTGTTTTTTAGGTAATGTGTAGGTACTCATGATGGTTTATATTTATAAGTAGGTAGGTCCGCTCAAGGTTAAAGCTTTAAAGCTAAAGCTGTATTTCTATTCTAAACATAAAAGGCACGTCTCACTGCCTGGAACAGTGTTTCCTTGTTGCTAAGGGAGAGCGCGGGGAAGGAGGCTTTGTTTGTGCGCACGCGTTGCCAAGGTGATCCAACATCATACAGCTCCCGGACAACCGAGCCTCAAACTTTACAGCACAAAGCACTATTTTACTTGTGAGCTATTGAGTGAGCTACTTGCCCACTGCAACACTGCACTGCACTGTAGCAGTCACATAAACCCTCAGAATATCTACCTCTACAGCACATTAGGTTTCTTAAATCTTTTTTGTCATTTACTTGTTATGATGTAACGATACAAACGAATACAATACCATGGTTTTCCAATACCCCCAGACCAGAAAAAATATTTTAAAATTATGCCAACATTTTATTCGTTTCGTCATAACGCGCGTTATGGTAGATCGGCATTAATTTCTTGTTTATAAATATTCCAGTAGAATCCTTAAAAACCTTAGTGATTTCTGCAGGTTCACTTCTCAATGATAGCGATGATCCAGAAATACCTATAATGATAACCAATCGTATCCATAGTTTTGTGTCGTTATTCTAAAACACATTTTTTTGACATCTCTAAAGTTTCAGCAACGCTGTACCGTCTGCGCAAGTTACTTGTTCATCCCCAACGTACACGAGGCCAGTGCGCGGATCAGTTTAGTTACTGGCCTTTCACTGGCCTTGTTTACGGTTTTTTTTTTAAAAGACACGATAAAGGAAGCCAGTCAGCCTGTACAGTCCTCCTGGCTGCACCGCTGCACTGCTGTAAATCTACCATGAGTTTACCCGCTAGCAACTGTTGATAATGAATCATCATCTTCCTGCCCTTATCCCACGCTAAGCGGGGTCGGCACAACAGGTTTTCTTCTTCCACTCTCCTCTATCATACGTCATCTCAGTGCTCACACCTTTCTTACTCATATCATCTTATAATAGATATCCCTTGCATACTAGCCACATCGGACGTGCTATCTGCTCCCATCAGCGTGCGAATATGAATAATTTAAAAATAAAAATAAAAAGTTATAAAGCCGAAGGGATAAAAACATTTATTTTGGGTCTTGCCGAAGCTTGACCCTTGGTTTTAAGACCTTGCCGGCTTAAAAGGTACTGAAGCGTCAAGCGAACTAGCCGGCGCGAGTGGACAGCGGGCGGTGAGTGTGCGAAAGAGACAGCTGTATAAGGCTCACCGCACGCTGAAGGGAGCAGATAGCACGTCCGATGTGGCTAGTATGCAAGGGATATCTTTATTTTTATTTTTATTTTAAATTTTTTTCTTCTTCCACTCTCCTCTATCATACGTCATCTCAGTGCTCACACCTTTCTTACTCATATCATCTTATAATAGATTTCCCTTGCATACTAGCCACATCGGACGTGCTATCTGCTCCCATCAGCGTGCGGTGAGTCTCATACAGCTGTCTCTTTCGCACACTCACCGCCCGCTGTCCACTCGCGCCGGCTAGTTCGCTTGACGCTTCAGTACCTTTTAAGCCGGCAAGGTCTTAAAACCAAGGGTCAAGCTTCGGCAAGACCCAAAATAAATGTTTTTATCACTTCGGGGGAAAAACATCGCTATTTTGTGTCTGTGCCTTCGCTTGACCCTTATGAGAAGTGTTTATCTTCTGCCGGCGCCACAATTATGTACGGCGTACTGTGAATATAGTAGTTAAACATATAACTGTTGATAATGAATACGTTTGATACATGATAACTTATAATTTTTTACAAGATTTCATATGTACCCCTATTTTTTATAACAGTCGTCAACGAGTAGACCCACTGCTCTGCTTGTCGACTGTCCTACTGTATCTACTGATAGGGAACTTGCTTCATTACGCTTCATTCATATACGCGTACCAATCAATCCGCTGGCTTTAGGACTCACTGAAATGTCCAGCAGCCGAACTGGCCTTGTGTTCGGAGGGCTTTAAGCCATCAACATAAGAACGCATAGGTAAGTTTGCGTTTCACGTTATATAACCGGGGCGGGGGGTTCGATGCCCGAGATGCAACCTTTAAGGTCGACCCGGCGGCGCCGGCGACGGCCTCCAGCTATTTACACATGCAGACATGTTCAGAAACGCTCACTTGAAACTTTTAAGAAACCATTATTGCATGAATGGTATGAATTTAAATATACATGTAAGTGTCAACGTAAGAACTTGACCCACGCCATTGGTTCATTTTAGTCCCTGTGCTGTTAGGCCTCCTATATTTTCCTCATATTCGCCCTGCAATATCTATGAATATTCACTAACAGACCATTATTGTACCCCAACAAGCAATTTTATCCTAGAATGCATTACAGGAGTTTTGAGGAGTTACAGGAGATTGCACTTATAAAACACTAGTGGCTTCCCGCGGCTTCGCACGCGTTAAAGTCGTGAGCCGTGATTGAACCACAAACATCCAAACATCGTAACTTTCGCATTGATTTGTATATTATTAGGGTAGGATTTTAAATACCTACGTAGGTATAAGGGATACCTATAGGCGTACATTACCTATATTAGGTAGGTAGGTATAGGTACTGAGTTTAGCACAAACATGACAAATACAACAAAGACAACCTTACACGGAAAATATGTACTTATTTGTTCCTAGTTTCTACCCCAAAAGCAAACGAAACGAAACAGCTTCACGACATTGATCCACAGGCACGGTAGATAGGTACCCTCAGATCTCTTCGTACCAACTCAAGATTCCCGTTTTTAAAACATTGACGCCTCGTTGTAACGAAGGAGGGTAACGTCTTTATGTTATTTATCCACAGAACACATTTTCTTTTAGTTTGAAGTTAATTACACAGTTACAGTTAAAAATCTCCCATACAAACCTTGAAACTTTGCAGGGGTAGTTTTAAAATATTGAAAACGTGATTTTAAATTATTTATTGTGGAGTATATTTTCAAGTTTGAAATCAATCGCAAAGCGTTTAAAAACTCCCATACAAACTTTGACATCCCTTTGCACGCTTATTATGGGTAGTTTTAAAAAATTAAAAAAGCCTTTCCTATTTTTTTGCCTAAAAGTTCATATAAGTACTCCAAGTTTCAAGTTTGTAGGTTCAAGGTATACTATTTTTCATGCAAACGTTTTCAACCCTTTTACACCCCTTGGGGTTGAATTTCCAAAACCCCCTTCTTAGTACACCTCTACGTCATAAGACCTATGTACTCTTCAAATTTCAAGTCTCTAGGACCATCGGTCAAAAAACTCCCATACAAACTTTTACATCCCTTTGCTTATTAAGGGTAGTTTAAAAAAACGAATAACGCCTTTCCTATTTTTTTGCTTTGAAGTATATGTACTCCAAGTTTCAAGTTTGTAGGTTCAAGGAATACAATTTTTCATACAAACGCTTTCATCCCTTTTTACACCCTTAGGGGTTGAATTTCCAAAAACCCTTTCCTAGTACACCTCTACGTCATAAGACCTATGTACTCTTCAAATTTCAAGTCTCTAGGACCATCGGTCAAAAAACTCCCTTACAAACTTTTACATCCCTTTGCACATTTATTAAGGGTAGTTTTACAAAACTAAAAATGCCTTTCCTATTTTTTTGCTTTGAAGTATATGTACTCCAAGTTTCAAGTTTGTAGGTTCAAGGAATACAATATTTCATACAAACGCTTTCATCCCTTTTTACACCCTTAGGGGTTGAATTTCCAAAAACCCCTTCTTAGTACACCTCTGCGTCATAAGACCTATGTACTCTTCAAATTTCAAGTCTCTAGGACCATCGGTCAAAAAACTCCCATACAAACTTTTACATCCCTTTGCACACTTATTAAGGGTAGTTTAAAAAAACTAATAACGCCTTTCCTATTTTTTTGCTTTGAAGTATATGTACTCCAAGTTTCAAGTTTGTAGGTTCAAGGAATACAATATTTCATACAAACGCTTTCATCCCTTTTTACACCCTTAGGGGTTGAATTTCCAAAAACCCCTTCTTAGTACACCTCTGCGTCATAAGACCTATGTACTCTTCAAATTTCAAGTCTCTAGGACCATCGGTCAAAAAACTCCCATACAAACTTTTACATCCCTTTGCACACTTATTAAGGGTAGTTTAAAAAAACTAATAACGCCTTTCCTATTTTTTTGCTTTGAAGTATATGTACTCCAAGTTTCAAGTTTGTAGGTTCAAGGAATACAATTTTTCATACAAACGCTTTCATCCCTTTTTACACCCTTAGGGGTTGAATTTCCAAAAACCCTTTCTTAGTACACCTATGTACTCTTCAAATTTCAAGTCTCTAGGACCATCGGTCAAAAAACTCCCTTACAAACTTTTACATCCCTTTGCACATTTATTAAGGGTAGTTTTACAAAACTAAAAATGCCTTTCCTATTTTTTTGCTTTGAAGTATATGTACTCTAAGTTTCAAGTTCGTAGGTTCAAGGAATACAATTTTTCATACAAACGCTTTCATCCCTTTTTACACCCTTAGGGGTTGAATTTTCAAAAACCCCTTCTTAGTACACCTCTACGTCATAAGACCTATGTATTCTTCAAATTTCAAGTCTCTAGGACCATCGGTCAAAAAACTCCCTTACAAACTTTTACATCCCTTTGCACATTTATTAAGGGTAGTTTTACAAAACTAAAAATGCCTTTCCTATTTTTTTGCTTTGAGGTATATATTCTCTAAGTTTCAAGTTTGTAGGTTCAAGGAATACTATTTTTCATACAAACGTTTTCATCCCTTTTTACACCCTTAGGGGTTGAATTTCCAAAAATCCCTTCTTAGTGCACCTCTACGCCATAAGAGCTATGTACTCCTCAAATTTCAAGTCTCTAGGACCAGCGGTTTAGGCTGTGCGTTGTCTATATGTCAGTCAGTCAGTCAGTCAGTCAGTCAGTCAGGACTTTGAGTCTTATAGTATTAGAGATATTGGTTCTGATATTTGCTATTGGATTTGTAATAACACGAGAAGTGTTCGTTCTATGTTTATTAAAGTTGGTAATGGATGGATGCACGCCACCCTTAAACCTACTATTATAATGAGTTTACCACTTTTATATGTACCTATGTATAAGTGGGCCATAAGTATGGCATGGCGCACGGCATGACGCACGTGATCAGTTCTGAGTCCATCGTCTAAGTACCGAATACATCGGCTGGCTGATCACGTAACTTTGTTGCAATCGGTTTCAATCAGCTTCTGTTTGTAATCAGTTAATATGACGGCTATGCGGTTACATTTTAGCTGCAGTTGCTAGCAAAGTTGGATCACTCACTCACTAAATTCGATTGGCACCACACTGGAGCTTCAATATTGTATTATATTACATGGTAACAAGGATCATACAAAAGAACGGTGGGAACCAAGCCGTAAGTTTGTTGGCTGTTCTTCTAGGCTTTGGTCGCGTGGAACTGGCACCTAGAGTTACCTAGCTTTTAAGACGTTGCAAAGTGATCCTTGCTTGATTTTATTGAATAAATACCTTTTGAATTTGACTTTGGATTAGGTACAACTGGTGTTTCTATTGATGGATAATCGCAAAACTTTTATATTGTTTTATATACTTACTAGCGGCCTGTCCCAGCTTCGCATGGGTGGTCATAAATTTTTTGAACATTTTAGGATAAACTTAGACCGTAATAATTACATATTTGAGGACTTAATATAATTACTAACATAAAAATTAATCTTAATACATACATGGGTAATGTAAAATAAACTAATATATATGATACTTAAAAAACAAATGCTACAAACGATAGTAATATGATAACAAGTTATTTATAGAGAGATTAGAAAGTAGGAGGATCTTTGCTAAAGAACTGTTTGAGTTTGGTCTTAAAAGTATGCAGTGAAGATGCCTGTCTAATGTCCACCGGCAAAGTGTTCCACAGACGCACAGCTTCGACAGTAAAAGACTTATGATAAAAGGAACTGCTGTGCACGGGTGTTTTCAGGGCCAAGTTATCTGATGACCTTAGGGAAAGGGTGTTACAGGAGTGTAGGTACTCAAACCGCTCTCGAAGATAGCTGGGAAAGAAGGGATTAAATAATATTGAGTATAGAAGGGAAAGAATATGGAAATTACGGCGAAGGCGAATAGGGAGCCACTTAAGCATAGAGCGATAAGGTGTAACATGGTCATATTTCCGCAGTCCAAATATGAATCTGATACAAAAGTTTGAAAGTTTGAAAGTTTGAAAATCCGGCTTCTGAATTAAAAAAACGACTGAACTTGCAGCAGCCGAGTTGAGGAGGGGTGAATATTGAATTAATGAACAGTTTTTAAACGGCTAATGGGTGACATTTACATGAGCCGATAAAATAACAGATTATCCGACGTACGAAAATCCGTAATACAAACGGATGCTCTTAGAATATAGGAGCATAGAGCGAGCATTAGTCGTCACTCGGCAATGAATTAACTGTTAGCCATCAACGATAATAACCACAGATAATAACAGTTGAATTTTCAACGGGTTCGATATAAATCATGCATCGCCCCGTAGCGTTTTGCGCAACCGTCTCGATAGTATTGTGTGTATGTTTAGTTTTGAATCAAAGCTTATCTTTGATTCTAATGACGTTCAACCAAGTCAAACTCCGCGATCTGAATAAAACAAAACTTGCTGAAACATTCGTTGTGTAACATTGACGCCATTGCCACAGATTAGATAATGTTACTTCATAACCATCGGGCAGCCCGCCGCCGCAACGTAATATTAATTAGCGACAAAATATAAATCTGATGATCTAACAGTTTTTTCATTAGGTACTTTGGGTCAACATTAGGCGAGAACGAACAACAGTAGAATTACACTACTACGGAAAAAACGTCAGTTACTCACTCAAAGTCTTTGAAGCATTAGGCATATCGCACGCTTAATATAAAACTGGCTTAACTCAAAAAAGTAAGTTTTTGGTAAATTACGAAAAAAGTTCCTGTAATGACTACCTAGTCCACTTATTTTAGGATAGCATACAAATTAACTAGGTAAATACATTTTATTTATTTATTTCGGATAGTCTATGAACCTGTCTCTAGTTTTAAGTCGTTTAATTAATTTAATTTGATGTATTATTATTATTATTATTATTTTTAATATTTGTTTTTTAGTTAAGTCTGTTTACTTTCAAAATCAATGCAAATTAGTTCTACTACAAATGTCTTAATTCGTTTTTAGTCTGTCTTCTTTGATTGATCTTATTTATTTTATGTTCTTAACTACGATATTGCTTGTTTATTAGTAAATCAATAAAAAACTTTTTCAAGTTAAGTCTTTTTATTCAATAATTATGATTAGCAATTTACCTGAGATCAACATTTTTTTAAAGTTAGGTACTTATCAAACTATTTAGGAATCAGTTACACTTTGGGAATCAGTCTCAATAAACATAAATTGACATGGCTCAATAAACATGAGTTCAATTTCCATAGTCACCTTAAGTTGACCATTAAGATTTCATGATTACAAAATGGTATTATAAAAATCTGCGTAGAAACTAGGGATCAATTTTTTTGCAATCAGCTCTCTAAGATCTTTTTTCTTGTTTTCGCTAAGTTCTTGCTTTCCTGTGTAAGCTTTTGTCGGTGTTAGTTCGGACAAGGGTAACAGTTTCTTTCTCCTGTTTCTGATAGACACCTCTTGGTATTCTTTGTCTTTGTAGGAGGTCTTTACAAAGAATGAAAAGGGTGCACTTTTGACTACCCGTATTATTTTCAGATCATTCCATGTCACAGCATTCCCACTTGTAGTCTTATTAAAGTTGGGACCCCAATCTTCTTGAAGCTTTTTTAAATCTAAAAACGAATCAAATGTCTGTTCATGCACGTAGAATTTCTTTCCCTTTTTTTTTGCGTTTTTGATTATGGCTACATATTGATGAGGGGAATATATTGGCCCTGACTTCAGATTCTTTTTTATTTCTTTTTCAATAAGGCTATGAATGTTATCCCCTTCATTTTGCGTGTGGCCTTTTATTAGGAATTTATGGGTGATCGATTGGATATTTAAGTGAGTCACCGCATACAGGTAAAGTGCCACCATAAATTTATTTTTATTTTGGCCACAGCAATTGTCTGAATATAGTACTAAATGTAGGCCGCCTTCGTCTGTTGTTTCAAGAGAAAACTTCTCAAACAGCTGCAACAAACAAGTGCCTATCTCGTTCGCCCCTCGTTTAGCATCTGTCTCGTTCCAAAAAAAGCAGTTTACATCGTCGTACGCGTCTTTAGCATGGCCTTCGACTTTTTTGTTTAGAGAGGTGACTGTGAAGTTGTAGCTGTTCAGCTTCGATTTGTAGTAAAAAGCCGATGTGTCTCCTCTAGGAGATTGCAGAACAGCTTGCAGGTCAAAGACAAGGACTATGTTCTTACCATCTATTTTGCAACGGTCTTCGTGTTTCTCTTGACGACTCAACAGTTTTTCCTCCAAATGTGCATCATAAGATTCTTGCATTGCCATTTTCTGTTCCGTCGTTGAATTCAAGTACTGTAAACAGAAGTCGCATTGATCCTTTCTCGGTTGGAAAAATGAAATATTGTACTCTTCTGTAAACACTCTATAAAATGTACAGTATTTTCCAGTGGGTTTGTTATACTTCTGTTGAGCTTCCTGAAAATCTCTGAAGAGTTCTGTAATAGTTTTACCGCCATCTATGAATTCACGGCTCGATGTTTGTCTCGTGTAGTGTGATTCAATTCGAGGTATAGCTTCAATGAATTTTTTAATATCGGCTATGACTGTTTCATCGACCCTTATGTGATTGGAATGCTTTCCCCTTAAATCATTTTCTATTATGCCATTCTCGCTTACTTTTTCTTTAACTGTGCGTATAGCACGATCAGAAATATCCAACGTTCTCATGAAAAACGTTTTACAGACTCTAATAGATTTACCCTGGACTGTGAAATGGTATGCTTTGTTGCATTTCCTTGGATGTTCTGCGTTTGTATATTTATACTTTGGAGTGATGTCAGTCATACAAGACATTATAAACGATCTTTGAGCATTGGATTCGCCGATTTTCCAATAGCTATCAAAAATTGCTTGTCGTTGCTCTTCAGTCATCTTCTCATAACATTTGATCCTACATTTGTCTGTACACGGTGGGTCGACAGAGCGAGATCTAACTGTCTTATCATTCTTGGTTTTGTATTCCTTCCCTGAATTTCGTAATCTTTTTGCCTGATTCTGTTTCCAATTTTCCTCGTTCTTTTTACGTTTTCTTCCTTTTTTCTTTTCTACTTCTTCTCCTATAGTACTTTCGTAGAACTTTCTATGAGTACTTGAACTCTTGATTCCTCAGTAGATGTAGATCCATCTGAGTGGGCTGGTTGATGCGCACCAAAAGTCTGCAGCGTGGTTATCTCATTCATATTATGTATTATTGCTTGTTCCATGTTTTGTTCACTACAGAACGTTTTGGTACTATCAGTCGAAGATCCTGATGACGATGAAGAAGAACTCGAGGAACTACTGGAACTGGATGATCTTGACCGATGTGGATAAACTGGGACTACTTTCTTTTTCTCCTTTGGAAGGTTATAAGTTGGATCTTGATCATCACTGCAGTCTACATCGATGTTTTCAAAGTCAATGGGAGGCTCATTTTCGACAGAGCAATCAACTCCTCTAGTGTAATGTTGTTGGTTTCCTAAGTCAGTAGGAAGAACAGATAGATTTTCCCTTGATGAGCTAGATTCCAATTGAGAGAAACATTCTCTAACATCCAAATAACGCTGGTTCTCCGGCTTGTTCGTAACATCCGATAGCGTAGTTACATTATTTGCCGAGCAGTCAGGTTTAGATGAATGTTCAATGTCAGCCTGGTTGGCGGGCTGATCTTGAGCTTGGACAAGCTCCAGTATTTTTTTAGACCTCAAAGACGACATCTTCATCCTACAAACAATATGAAAATTGTTAATATTTTAACAATGAAAACTCAAAAACATGTAAATATTTACACGAACACTGACCTATGACATAAATAATACAAGCTAGTAAAAATCTTACTTTATTTTATTGAAATTTTTGATAATAAAAAGACTGATCTTTAAATGTTAACAATAAACAACAACAACTTTTAGTAGTAAACAAACTTAACTTGGAATGAAACGATGTGACAAGTTCATAGCGTTTGGTTTTTAGTAGAAAATTGTCCTAACTCTTAATCAGTTAAAAAATATGTGCCGTTTCATTGTATTAAACAGACTTAAACACTAATCGGTTCTATAATTTCGAAACACAATTTGTCAAAAACTAACCTAACTAACTATTAGGTCACACTTCGATTGTAAAATTTGAAATAACTTACCATTTGTTTTGAAGTAAACAGATTTATCACTGATTCGGTCTTGCTTCAATAAAACAATAACGTGTTCACTGTAGTAGCCTCTGACGCATACTGTCATGAGTCGATATTTCGACAAAGACAGTGAACAAAATCGGTGAGTATGAAAGAGACCGATATAGTATTATTAGTGAAGTTAGCGCAAAATCGAAGTAGTTTTAAAGCAAAATGATAGATGGCGTTATAAGTTGCCCGTAGCTGTATGTAACTCGATTTAGACCAAAGTATTAATCGGTCAGTATTCCACTAAGCGTGCGATATGTAGTGTAACTTAACTTTTGTGTTGGATACAAGGCAGTGCATCGTAGGGCACGTTCCTATTGTGCGTGACTTACGAGGCAATGCTTTGTTATAGGTGATGGTTACCACTTAACATCAGGTGGACCATCTGCTTGTTTCATCAGCTAGTAATATAAAAAAAAAAACAAGTCACCAGTAAATATTGTATTTTCATACTAATGAATAAGTAGGCATCCATTACCTGCGCAGACGTAAAAATGCAACCATCGCGAAACACACACATGCACCAAAATGTACCTACTAGTGTTCAGAACCGTCGACTGTGTCCGGTTGCCGTTACCGAACACAGAAACCACAGTTTCCTGCAATGGTGTCCTTTTTCAGCAACAAAAAATGGCTATGTTTGTGCAGCGCCTAAAGAGGACCTATTTTGTAACTGTCTTTAAAAATCTGAACGTCTAACATCCAGATTTTGAATTGTTAAAGGCCTGTAGCAAGCACAAAACATAAAATTATACATTCAGTGTTCTCCGCGTGTTTTTCAGTTAAGAGAGTTGTGCATTCATCTTACCTTCACACCTTCAGTTTCCGGGGGGGTACTTTTTACACCAAGGTTTTTAGTACCAAGGTATCTCTCGGTGTCGATACAAAAACAAACCAAGTACATAGGTAATACAAAAGGAGAATTTATCTCAGAAATCCAGTAGTATTTTGCATACTTTAGACATCTTTTTTTTTATATTTGTTACTCGATTCGTTGATTTTGATGACACGTTTTTTGTTTGGCATGCCGAACTTCAGAGGTGGTCTGATATAAATGTTTTCTTCGGCGAAACTTTTGTTTTATGTTTTTCACTGTATGTACTGTAATGCAGTCGGTATTTTTGCAAAAGGCATTACTCAAATAATTTTAGCGCGACTGTTTTGTCAACTACTACCTAACTAACCCTTTGTTTCGTCCACTGTAAAGTTTTTTTAGTCATGCTTTGTCCCGATCCCGCATGGGGCCATAAAGGAAATGACATGTGGTTCCCGAAATCTGCCGACGAAAGAATAGAGTGGAATATAAAAACTATTTCACAAAAAAACTGACCTTATAAACACAGAAACGAATAGTTCCAGTCAACTATAAAAGGCTCAGAACAATATAGCTGGTCTAACCGATTCTGGAATCAGACCTATCATTCAATATACAATTTTAACTCATCCTTCTTTTTCTTACTCCACTACTTTTTTACTACTCAAGTTGTTACTAAGTAAGTAACAACTTGGGCGATTTGGCATTGTATGTTTGCCTTAAGATTACTATTACACAAATTATATCAAGTGAGGTGTCATATGAAAGGGCTTTATTTTTACATTCCTAAACAAATCTTATTTTGATTCTAGGTTGTATGGCTTTGAAATAAACTTAAAACAGTTAAATTTAGATTAATCTGTGAGCCCCCATCTTAGTTATTTGACTGATCAGGAAGTTCCTTTGCTTTTTATTGTTATTTTTATTTGTAATACATTATTAGGTACTTTGTAGTCATTAAATGGTTCCAGCGAGCTGGTTTGATGATGGATTATCTTATGCCAGCCTCTTCTGACGTGTATGTACTTTTTTGATCCACGCTTTAGGTATGGGTTATAGGTTTTTTTACCTGCTACCAGCTCTCAGTGCTACCCTTACGTGGTAGCACACAATAAATAATAGTAATCCAACCTATGATAATAAAAAAACTCTACCCAAGCTAGTTTGAAGTCGCTGTTGCTTTTCACAGAGCGATTCATTCAAAACCTGCAGAACTAGATGCTCAAAGATTTTTTGCTACAAACCCGATCGCTCTCCCAGAATATCCATAACAGCTGACCGTCTGGGTACGGCTGCGCGCACACCTGCCGCATTCCGACCTCGGCAGGGCTTCGGCACCCCACCAAACTCCCAAATTCTGTCTGCAACCTGCAGGCTGATCACGAATTTTGACATTTGTCGCGTTAACCTATCCTAGCGATATTCGACCTTATTTTGCTGTCGTTAGGGATACGATATTAACGTCAAATTCTTTCGTGTGTAGGCTACCTACTGACCACCATGAACAAAAAACTTTCGAAGTTCTTCTCAATGGTTGGGTTCAATTCAAACTAAAGTAGATGGACTCTGATAGAGATAAACCGTTATCAGCATCAACTTGAAAATTTAATTGTTTATCTCGTGTTGACAAGGATACGCATCAGGCTATACTCACTTTTATGTCCTTGTAGTAAGCGTTATTTAGCTTTGTGTAGCTTGAGCTGTATACGTGTGTACAAAGGTACCTGCAATTTTACTGAACTTTGCTTTACTAAGACAGTACTCAGTTTTTTAACTTTCACGTTTATGACACATATTGAAAGGGATAATAAATTAAGTGAAACGCGATAATTTTTTTATAAAATATGTAGGTACCTATCTAAGCATAAGAGTAGTAGAGCTCTTTGTGAAAGGCTCGTCCGGGAAAGTACTACCACCACGCCTTTTTCTGCCGCCAAGCAGCGTTTCTGTGTTTCAGTTTGAAGAGTGTGGTTGCCGGTGTAATTACAGGCACATGAGGCTTAACATCTGTATGCCTCAAGTTGATGGACGCAGGGCAATGCATCGTAAGGCACGTTCCTATCGTGCGTGACTTACGAGGCAATGCTTTGTTATAGGTGATGGTTACCACTTAACATCAGGTGGGCTAGCTGATGGAACATGCAGATGGCCCTCCTAATAGTATTAAAAAAAAAGAAGCAGTTTCAGTAAGTAAGGCACTTTTGTTTTTTAGGTAATGTGTAGGTACTCATGATGGTTTATATTTATAAGTAGGTAGGTCCGCTCAAGGTTAAAGCTTTAAAGCTAAAGCTGTATTTCTATTCTAAACATAAAAGGCACGTCTCACTGCCTGGAACAGTGTTTCCTTGTTGCTAAGGGAGAGCGCGGGGAAGGAGGCTTTGTTTGTGCGCACGCGTTGCCAAGGTGATCCAACATCATACAGCTCCCGGACAACCGAGCCTCAAACTTTACAGCACAAAGCACTATTTTACTTGTGAGCTATTGAGTGAGCTACTTGCCCACTGCAACACTGCACTGCACTGTAGCAGTCACATAAACCCTCAGAATATCTACCTCTACAGCACATTAGGTTTCTTAAATCTTTTTTGTCATTTACTTGTTATGATGTAACGATACAAACGAATACAATACCATGGTTTTCCAATACCCCCAGACCAGAAAAAATATTTTAAAATTATGCCAACATTTTATTCGTTTCGTCATAACGCGCGTTATGGTAGATCGGCATTAATTTCTTGTTTATAAATATTCCAGTAGAATCCTTAAAAACCTTAGTGATTTCTGCAGGTTCACTTCTCAATGATAGCGATGATCCAGAAATACCTATAATGATAACCAATCGTATCCATAGTTTTGTGTCGTTATTCTAAAACACATTTTTTTGACATCTCTAAAGTTTCAGCAACGCTGTACCGTCTGCGCAAGTTACTTGTTCATCCCCAACGTACACGAGGCCAGTGCGCGGATCAGTTTAGTTACTGGCCTTTCACTGGCCTTGTTTACGGTTTTTTTTTTAAAAGACACGATAAAGGAAGCCAGTCAGCCTGTACAGTCCTCCTGGCTGCACCGCTGCACTGCTGTAAATCTACCATGAGTTTACCCGCTAGCAACTGTTGATAATGAATCATCATCTTCCTGCCCTTATCCCACGCTAAGCGGGGTCGGCACAACAGGTTTTCTTCTTCCACTCTCCTCTATCATACGTCATCTCAGTGCTCACACCTTTCTTACTCATATCATCTTATAATAGATATCCCTTGCATACTAGCCACATCGGACGTGCTATCTGCTCCCATCAGCGTGCGAATATGAATAATTTAAAAATAAAAATAAAAAGTTATAAAGCCGAAGGGATAAAAACATTTATTTTGGGTCTTGCCGAAGCTTGACCCTTGGTTTTAAGACCTTGCCGGCTTAAAAGGTACTGAAGCGTCAAGCGAACTAGCCGGCGCGAGTGGACAGCGGGCGGTGAGTGTGCGAAAGAGACAGCTGTATAAGGCTCACCGCACGCTGAAGGGAGCAGATAGCACGTCCGATGTGGCTAGTATGCAAGGGATATCTTTATTTTTATTTTTATTTTAAATTTTTTTCTTCTTCCACTCTCCTCTATCATACGTCATCTCAGTGCTCACACCTTTCTTACTCATATCATCTTATAATAGATTTCCCTTGCATACTAGCCACATCGGACGTGCTATCTGCTCCCATCAGCGTGCGGTGAGTCTCATACAGCTGTCTCTTTCGCACACTCACCGCCCGCTGTCCACTCGCGCCGGCTAGTTCGCTTGACGCTTCAGTACCTTTTAAGCCGGCAAGGTCTTAAAACCAAGGGTCAAGCTTCGGCAAGACCCAAAATAAATGTTTTTATCACTTCGGGGGAAAAACATCGCTATTTTGTGTCTGTGCCTTCGCTTGACCCTTATGAGAAGTGTTTATCTTCTGCCGGCGCCACAATTATGTACGGCGTACTGTGAATATAGTAGTTAAACATATAACTGTTGATAATGAATACGTTTGATACATGATAACTTATAATTTTTTACAAGATTTCATATGTACCCCTATTTTTTATAACAGTCGTCAACGAGTAGACCCACTGCTCTGCTTGTCGACTGTCCTACTGTATCTACTGATAGGGAACTTGCTTCATTACGCTTCATTCATATACGCGTACCAATCAATCCGCTGGCTTTAGGACTCACTGAAATGTCCAGCAGCCGAACTGGCCTTGTGTTCGGAGGGCTTTAAGCCATCAACATAAGAACGCATAGGTAAGTTTGCGTTTCACGTTATATAACCGGGGCGGGGGGTTCGATGCCCGAGATGCAACCTTTAAGGTCGACCCGGCGGCGCCGGCGACGGCCTCCAGCTATTTACACATGCAGACATGTTCAGAAACGCTCACTTGAAACTTTTAAGAAACCATTATTGCATGAATGGTATGAATTTAAATATACATGTAAGTGTCAACGTAAGAACTTGACCCACGCCATTGGTTCATTTTAGTCCCTGTGCTGTTAGGCCTCCTATATTTTCCTCATATTCGCCCTGCAATATCTATGAATATTCACTAACAGACCATTATTGTACCCCAACAAGCAATTTTATCCTAGAATGCATTACAGGAGTTTTGAGGAGTTACAGGAGATTGCACTTATAAAACACTAGTGGCTTCCCGCGGCTTCGCACGCGTTAAAGTCGTGAGCCGTGATTGAACCACAAACATCCAAACATCGTAACTTTCGCATTGATTTGTATATTATTAGGGTAGGATTTTAAATACCTACGTAGGTATAAGGGATACCTATAGGCGTACATTACCTATATTAGGTAGGTAGGTATAGGTACTGAGTTTAGCACAAACATGACAAATACAACAAAGACAACCTTACACGGAAAATATGTACTTATTTGTTCCTAGTTTCTACCCCAAAAGCAAACGAAACGAAACAGCTTCACGACATTGATCCACAGGCACGGTAGATAGGTACCCTCAGATCTCTTCGTACCAACTCAAGATTCCCGTTTTTAAAACATTGACGCCTCGTTGTAACGAAGGAGGGTAACGTCTTTATGTTATTTATCCACAGAACACATTTTCTTTTAGTTTGAAGTTAATTACACAGTTACAGTTAAAAATCTCCCATACAAACCTTGAAACTTTGCAGGGGTAGTTTTAAAATATTGAAAACGTGATTTTAAATTATTTATTGTGGAGTATATTTTCAAGTTTGAAATCAATCGCAAAGCGTTTAAAAACTCCCATACAAACTTTGACATCCCTTTGCACGCTTATTATGGGTAGTTTTAAAAAATTAAAAAAGCCTTTCCTATTTTTTTGCCTAAAAGTTCATATAAGTACTCCAAGTTTCAAGTTTGTAGGTTCAAGGTATACTATTTTTCATGCAAACGTTTTCAACCCTTTTACACCCCTTGGGGTTGAATTTCCAAAACCCCCTTCTTAGTACACCTCTACGTCATAAGACCTATGTACTCTTCAAATTTCAAGTCTCTAGGACCATCGGTCAAAAAACTCCCATACAAACTTTTACATCCCTTTGCTTATTAAGGGTAGTTTAAAAAAACGAATAACGCCTTTCCTATTTTTTTGCTTTGAAGTATATGTACTCCAAGTTTCAAGTTTGTAGGTTCAAGGAATACAATTTTTCATACAAACGCTTTCATCCCTTTTTACACCCTTAGGGGTTGAATTTCCAAAAACCCTTTCCTAGTACACCTCTACGTCATAAGACCTATGTACTCTTCAAATTTCAAGTCTCTAGGACCATCGGTCAAAAAACTCCCTTACAAACTTTTACATCCCTTTGCACATTTATTAAGGGTAGTTTTACAAAACTAAAAATGCCTTTCCTATTTTTTTGCTTTGAAGTATATGTACTCCAAGTTTCAAGTTTGTAGGTTCAAGGAATACAATATTTCATACAAACGCTTTCATCCCTTTTTACACCCTTAGGGGTTGAATTTCCAAAAACCCCTTCTTAGTACACCTCTGCGTCATAAGACCTATGTACTCTTCAAATTTCAAGTCTCTAGGACCATCGGTCAAAAAACTCCCATACAAACTTTTACATCCCTTTGCACACTTATTAAGGGTAGTTTAAAAAAACTAATAACGCCTTTCCTATTTTTTTGCTTTGAAGTATATGTACTCCAAGTTTCAAGTTTGTAGGTTCAAGGAATACAATATTTCATACAAACGCTTTCATCCCTTTTTACACCCTTAGGGGTTGAATTTCCAAAAACCCCTTCTTAGTACACCTCTGCGTCATAAGACCTATGTACTCTTCAAATTTCAAGTCTCTAGGACCATCGGTCAAAAAACTCCCATACAAACTTTTACATCCCTTTGCACACTTATTAAGGGTAGTTTAAAAAAACTAATAACGCCTTTCCTATTTTTTTGCTTTGAAGTATATGTACTCCAAGTTTCAAGTTTGTAGGTTCAAGGAATACAATTTTTCATACAAACGCTTTCATCCCTTTTTACACCCTTAGGGGTTGAATTTCCAAAAACCCTTTCTTAGTACACCTATGTACTCTTCAAATTTCAAGTCTCTAGGACCATCGGTCAAAAAACTCCCTTACAAACTTTTACATCCCTTTGCACATTTATTAAGGGTAGTTTTACAAAACTAAAAATGCCTTTCCTATTTTTTTGCTTTGAAGTATATGTACTCTAAGTTTCAAGTTCGTAGGTTCAAGGAATACAATTTTTCATACAAACGCTTTCATCCCTTTTTACACCCTTAGGGGTTGAATTTTCAAAAACCCCTTCTTAGTACACCTCTACGTCATAAGACCTATGTATTCTTCAAATTTCAAGTCTCTAGGACCATCGGTCAAAAAACTCCCTTACAAACTTTTACATCCCTTTGCACATTTATTAAGGGTAGTTTTACAAAACTAAAAATGCCTTTCCTATTTTTTTGCTTTGAGGTATATATTCTCTAAGTTTCAAGTTTGTAGGTTCAAGGAATACTATTTTTCATACAAACGTTTTCATCCCTTTTTACACCCTTAGGGGTTGAATTTCCAAAAATCCCTTCTTAGTGCACCTCTACGCCATAAGAGCTATGTACTCCTCAAATTTCAAGTCTCTAGGACCAGCGGTTTAGGCTGTGCGTTGTCTATATGTCAGTCAGTCAGTCAGTCAGTCAGTCAGTCAGGACTTTGAGTCTTATAGTATTAGAGATATTGGTTCTGATATTTGCTATTGGATTTGTAATAACACGAGAAGTGTTCGTTCTATGTTTATTAAAGTTGGTAATGGATGGATGCACGCCACCCTTAAACCTACTATTATAATGAGTTTACCACTTTTATATGTACCTATGTATAAGTGGGCCATAAGTATGGCATGGCGCACGGCATGACGCACGTGATCAGTTCTGAGTCCATCGTCTAAGTACCGAATACATCGGCTGGCTGATCACGTAACTTTGTTGCAATCGGTTTCAATCAGCTTCTGTTTGTAATCAGTTAATATGACGGCTATGCGGTTACATTTTAGCTGCAGTTGCTAGCAAAGTTGGATCACTCACTCACTAAATTCGATTGGCACCACACTGGAGCTTCAATATTGTATTATATTACATGGTAACAAGGATCATACAAAAGAACGGTGGGAACCAAGCCGTAAGTTTGTTGGCTGTTCTTCTAGGCTTTGGTCGCGTGGAACTGGCACCTAGAGTTACCTAGCTTTTAAGACGTTGCAAAGTGATCCTTGCTTGATTTTATTGAATAAATACCTTTTGAATTTGACTTTGGATTAGGTACAACTGGTGTTTCTATTGATGGATAATCGCAAAACTTTTATATTGTTTTATATACTTACTAGCGGCCTGTCCCAGCTTCGCATGGGTGGTCATAAATTTTTTGAACATTTTAGGATAAACTTAGACCGTGGGTTCGAGCCTCGCGTCTACTTATTTCATACATTTGCACGCGCTTCTCCTTGAGTGAGTGAAATCGCACCCCGCGCGAGACCCGTGGACCCGTTAACATTTTTAATTTCGTCATATCTTTTGAATGGAATGTCCGATTTGAAAAATTTAAGAAGTAATCTATAGGTATTGAAACCGTCTTAATTATGAAATTTATTTGGATAAGGATTAATACCAAGGTACAAATAAAGACCCTTTTCTAGCGGAGGCATTTCAATTAATTTTTTATAATAAAAGAACACTTATTGTGACATAACTATAATAGTTAGACATATGCTGTCGCGACATTTTTTGTAGATGATAACGTGTTCTACAAAATCGTAGTACATTATTTTGTTCTATCTTCAATAGTTTTCGCAGCGCACGCGATGTAAGGTTTTTTGTTTTCCACCTTGGGTTACATTATTGAAGTTTTAGTAAGGATCCCTGATTATTTTGAAAATATAATATAGCCTATGTTACTCAGGGATAATGTAGCATTCTAATGGTGAAAGAATTTTTGAAATCGGACCAGTAGTTTTTGAGCCTATTCGTTACATACAAAAATACAAAAATACAAAGTTTACCTCTTTATAATATTAGTGTAGACTAGCGGCCTGTCCCAGCTTCGCATGGGTGGTCATACATTTTTTGAACATTTTAGGATAAACTTAGACCGTGGGTTCGAGCCTCGCGTCTACTTATTTCATACATTCGCACGCCCTTCTCCCTGAGTGAGTGAAATTGCACCCCGTGCGTGACCCGTGGACCCGTTAACATTTTTAATTTCGTCATATCTTTTAAATGGAATGTAACAAAAATACAAGTCTTTCCTCTTTATAATATTAGTGTAGAAGTGTAGATGTAGATTAGTGTAGATGTAGATTGGTTTTTGGTTTCATATAGAAACTGATTGCAACAAAGTAACGTAATCATCACCCTGCCGGTGACCAAAACTTACCACGGATCCTTGGCAGGCAGATAAACAATCGACCTTTTGTAATAAACCATTTCCACCTATTGTTCGCCAAATGGAGATGTTTTTGTGCTGCAAACAACAATTGTAGACCCTAACCTAATGGGTATGTAAAGTTATAGGCGTGCCTCCTTTTAGACACAATGAGGGCCGAGCTCGCCTGCCGAAACAGTCGACCGGAAGCGTTTTTATGAGAACAAGACGACAAAGCTGCCTAATATAACTTTCGGACCTACCTACCCTACTTCCTTCCGGAAATAGACGTTACTTACTGCAAAAAATACTGTAGAGTACGTCTCGGCAGCACTTACTTTGATTGGATATTGATGCAAAATAAATATGCTTTACAACAAAAACAATCTACAAATGCGCCACAAAAAATCTGTAGGTACATGTGTGAGTTATAGGTAGGTAGGTATTATCTTATTTTCAGAATACAGGAAGATTTTAGGTACAATACTTTCTCACTCAAAAATTTTTGCGAAGCCCAGGTAACTATTTTTTATGTATTTATCATTTATTGCATAAAACACAATGTTAATGCACAAAAGGAGAGCTTAATGCACAAGCATTTTCTACCAACCCCCCTAAGTAGAGGTATAAACATAGAATGACGTGCGACAAATATCAAGCTAATAGCTTAATAACTACAAAACTATTAATTACTTATTGCCTAGGAAGGTTTTTTCGTAGCTTCTCGTTTCACTTCAGCAGTGAGTTCACTAAGAACCGAGGAGGCTTTGCTCAATAGGAGAAACTGCCTCGTGCTGCTAACTCGTAAACAAAATACCGGCTTGCATTTTAAAAGTATTCATGACCGGCTGAATTGTCTCGGCCGTTAGTATCTACACCACACAGAAACGGAAGGAAACGCAATTGAGCTGTAAAAGGGATCGCCGGGTGCGCGCTATGAATAGACATTTCGCTATGCGTGTCTTCGGCGCAGTTTCGCAGCTGAGTGTATTCGCCGCCATTCGAGCAGTTTTTAGGTTTGAGGGGAAGTGAAATGGAAACGAATTCGTGAGCGTTAGTTCGATTCGGGGCTTAGCAGGAGCTCAGGCGTCGGTGGAGGCTGCGGGGAGCGGGGAGGGTTTCCGGCGCGCGGGCGCAGCGTGGGAACGAGCGCACCCACCTACGAGACCTCCTCGCATCAAATGACGACCAATAATTAATTTAATAAAAGTTGAGAACTCTACTTATTCAGGTACCTACCTAACTACCTACTCGCGCCGGTTATTGATAACAACATTCTAGTTTTTTTTATATTTTTAGAGCAGAAAGCTATTTGCAGCCTTTCGTCGTCATTGCGTCCGTCCCGCAAGAGACGATAGTTTCTATAAGTATACTAATCTTTGATCAGGTGGTTAGTTATTTCAAATTAATTAGATTATCTAAGATAGTACCTACCTACTTCATTAATTAAAAATGTCTAAGCATCGGTTCAGGTTACAGTTTACGTTCAGGTCTACCTAGACGGATTGGTCTAAGGTTTCTTCGAATTTCCATCCATCCGCATTTAAGCACATCATCCTGTCTATCTACACAGGGTGTAAATACTGCTCACGAAAATGTAAAGTGATTTTTTTTATTATACAAGCAGATGGCCACCTGATGTTAAGTAGTAACTATCAACTATAACAAAGCATTGCTTTACAAGACACGCACGATAATAACGTGCTCTACGATGCACTGCTCAGCGTCCATCAACTTTGAGCACATCTACTTTGCACATCTACTTTGATGTTAAGGCTCATGTGCCTGTAATTTCAACGACACCCATCAAAAACGCTACCTTGTAGATACTTTCCCTGGACGAGCCCTTCACAAAGAACTCTACTACACCTGAAATCGTACTTATATTATAAACGCGAAAGATGTAAGTATGGATGGATGGATGTTTATTACTCTTTACGTAAAAACTACTGAATGGATTTTAATGAAACTTTACAATAATAATTAGCGTATACATCAGAATAACACATTTACAACAATTTATAAAGATATTGTGTGACTAATCCTGTGCGGACGAAGTCGCGGGCACCAACCAGCTTGTTATAAATATTGCATGCTTATGATAAGTGATAATAATGATAACAATATTATTAAATAAAGTGTTTTGTTTTTTCTAGTCTGAAAGTAAAAACTACCAACCTTATTTTCTATTCGCAGAAGTAGGTACTAGGTACCTTTCCCTTTGTTCGCGCACCGAGAGCGTCACAAAGATGGCAGCCTGACATCAGTGGCATCCCACACACCTGTCCCGCCAGATGCTTCCATTGAAGCCAGCCAAGTCGAACTAAAACTTTATCAATCGCACATAACTAGATTGACCCATTCACAAACCTTAGTTGAAGTTTTTATTTCGGCACCATATGTGTGTACTTCTATTATAGATAGGCAAGTTTATAATTAACGGAAGAGTGACGAGCGGCCGCGTGCAAAGCTTCTATCTCACACATGGCGTTCTACGCATTTCAAATATCTTACGTTTTGGAACTCTCAAGTGGGAATATCATATTATCATACCTACTTTTGATTTCATTTGTGTAGGTGCCTTGCCTATTAGGTACCTAACTACATTTTTTCACCTACGCATAGACATAGTCAAATTTGACTAGCTAAATGAATGAAATGTGTGTTGTAGAGATGCGAACGCGATAGTCATATTACTTTCCTTTCCGGATCCTACGGAGTCAGTAGTTGGCCACTAAAATTATCAATACAAACATGCCATGCTTTAAAGTGTTCGGTTATCCTTCAGATAAAACAATTTCCGTATCCACTTTAGATTTAAAAACAATGACTAATATTTTTATCTAACGTGTACATTACATAAGTCGGAGTTGGTGAAGACGGCACTTACATTTTTACGGTCTGTGGTTTAAATTGTAAGTAGACAGACATACCTACTACCACATAACTAAGACAGTATATCTCCAACTTAGAAAGTCACGTATCGTACCGTAAAAATAGCTTCCCCCAATTTCATTCATATTCTAAACTCATTCACAAGGTTCCCTACTCGTCCGAATGAGGTGGCATTTATAAACAGTTGTAAGTATTTTATTTAAATGTTGCTTAAAGAAGTTTATCTTCATTCATAAGGACGTCACGGTTAGTTCCGTCCTGACTCTCCCACGGTTGTTCAATGAGCGCTTCAAGCGCAAGCGCATTCAAGAAGGGAAAGAAAGGGGCGCGTCACTTCCGGTGCAGGCGAAATGCAGCGCGAAGCGTATGGCATCACTTCCGGCTGTACGCTGTCACCGGATACGTATGTTCCTTTTCGAATCAATTATTATTTCCTTCTAAGTGTTTCCTTTATTACATTGTGAGTACCTACCTACTAGGGTTGCCACCTTTTTTCTTTGCAGATAAAGTACATTGGATATTAAAGATAAGAATAAAAAGTACATACTATCAAAATAAAGTACAATTTATTTTTCTTTATTATTATGTTTAGATACATATTTTTTATTGCTTTTTGCACTTTGTATCAAATTAGTATCTCTACTAAACAATTGCATAGCATCTATAAAGTCTATATTTAAATTACAGTAAATATATAATTTATTTTTTATTAAATTCAGAGACGCTTTGTTTCTTTCGTCTCGCCATTTGCGTGGCGGGAGGGAGTAGACAATAAAAATGAAATTAAATTTAACAGGTTTTAAAAATTATCATCACTGGTATTAAATACTTGCTGCCATTTTTGTGCAGTTAATAGTTCTGCAAAACCTACCTTAGAAGTACAATTGCACAAACATTGACATTGCTAACATTTGAGGTCAGATGTGGCGCAGGCGAGTGGCGACATCGATTCAGCACCAATAGTTAAAGTCGTTTAACGAAAAAATACTTCGACTAAACTTTTCAAAATCCCAAAAAAAAAAAATTATGAGAAATAAAGTATTTCGTGTACTTTATTGTTCTCATAAAGTATAGAGTACAATTACCTGAAATAAAGTACAATACTTTATTATAAAGTACGGGTGGCAACCCTACTACCTACCTACTTAATATTAATTACTCGAGATTAGTCTGTCAGTCAGCTAGGAATACGATAAGGTTTTTTCTTGTCCGGTTTCTGTTCTAAAAACGAAAAAGTAAGTTTAAAAAACTTGTAAACCCGACAGACTTGAAATTAATAAGATGTAGAAGTATTGACGTAGAGACGTTAGGTACAATCGTGATGAAGCAAGAGATGATGTAACTTTATATAAGTAAATAAGCGTTGCCAGACGTCCAGATTTTGGCGGGACGTCCCGACTTTTAAATGAAAATTAAATGTCCCGCGCGGGACAGGCTCAGTCCCGCTTTTCGGGGATAACTAGACGACGCGACGACTCGACAACTATTTAACGATAGAGTAAATCTGATTTAAAATATGATATTTGATATTTAACTATGAAATTGTATTTTAAAAACAATTTCTATGGCTATTTTTGCTATCTATTTGTCACGTAAACGTAATTTTAACTCAAATAAAAAGATCAATATTTAAAACTTCTGATTATTTAATTTTTTTTACCATGTCTCGCTTTCGAAGAAAGAAACCCGTTTTTTTTCACTCAAAAAGTTCCAAAATCCCGACTGCAAAAAAAATCTGGCAACGCTGTTAGGTACCTACTTATTTATATGTTTGGGTGGTAACAAAACTTACTTTTTATCCCTAAAATTATTATAAAACAAATTTAAGTGTAACCTAATAGTGAATTAAAGAAAGAAAACCCCATTTAGATCAAATATGACTTTCAGTGGTCAGGTTATCTTATCTGTGGTCTGGTAATATTATGTATTCTATAGTCCAGGTCGGTAGCGGTACAGCGGGTGAGTAAGTGTTACATTGCATTCTCTTCGGAATAGCAAGACGAATAGTGCGTGTTGTGTATGATCAATGCTCATTGATCATCGTGCACGAAAGGCGTGTTTTGAACAAAATACCTATAAGTTTAATACCATGACATCACCCTTGCGTGACAAGGACAGGTAGCGGAAGTGGGACAAGAATGAGCGAGGTTCATTCAGTAAGTCGCCGCTATAAACATCAATGGAAATGTTCGCTCTCCGATAATGAGGACTGCGTTGTAGCTCGTAGATACAGTCGCCTGCATTAAAAACGTAACATAAGGTAGGGGTCTAAGTAATAAACAAGTAAGGTTCTCAACTGCACTAGTAAGATACATGTCATATTATAAAATTATTTTATGTCCACGTCTGGTACATTTGATATTCTCTAGAATTATAATACACTTGTCTTTTGACCAAGTTTCCAATGGCTAAGGCTGAGTGAGACAATGGTTTGGATGGAAAATCAAGGCAAGGTAAGTTTACTCCATCTCAAGTCATATCACATGTATTGCATTAGATAAGTACATGTAGGTAGGTACCTAAATATAAACAAGCATTAAAAAGCAGGCCCTGTTCTGTAGCTAAATTAAATTAAGTATCTTTACACCATCCATTAGAACCAAGAAAGCAAATAAAATTTAGCTCACACCCTTAGTTGTACATTTTTCTCTTTCCCTATCTCTGTAATCGGCCCCTTGTACATTTGGCCTGCTGCATACATTTTTCCAAGATGACAAAGTGGAACAAAAGTCCACCACCGGAGTCCCGTAAGTAGTCGAAAAAGTTAATTTTACAATGCATTATGCCGTATGGCTTGCCCGCTGCCTCGCCCACGCCGCCCTACCCGGCTCGGCTGAAGATGACAAATTCTATAAGGATATTTTCTCTGTGTTGAGTATTTAGAGTTCATACTCTCAGATTTAAAAAAAAAACCCTCGAAATAAATGCCGTTCCCCTAAATTTTTGTATCATACAAAACCAAACATAGAGATCTATCAATACTTGCTATGTATGCGTTGCTGCGTTCCGGTTTGAAGGGTGTGTTTACCAATAAAATTACAGGCACATGAGGCTTAACATCTATGTACCTCAAGTTGATGGACGCAGGGCAGTGCATCGAAGAGGACGTTCATATCGAGCGTGACTTACGAAGCAATGGTTTGTTAGGTAATGGTTACCACATAAAATCAGGTTGGCCATCTGCGTGTTAAATCAGCAAGTTAGTCGTTACGTGTTTACACGAAATGTAACGTTAAAAGTTACGATAAAGGACATCGCCTGTCACCTGTTTCAAAACTAGTGATTTTACCTACAGTGTGTTTAATACTGCGTTTACATTTAGACATTCGCGCTGCCATTCATACAGGGTATTATATGCAGGCAAGGTGACACTACTTCACACGGCCTAGTGTTACAGACTTACAGTTACTTACGTACCTATATACGAAATTATTGAGGACGTTAATATTAGGTACCATGTTAATTGAACGAAATTTCGTTTCATTCGTTCACAGTCAGTCCTCACTTCTGAAAAATCAGTAGGTCAATTCGAAACTAGCGATGGCGTAGCAGTTTTTATATGCTACTTTCTTAAGGAATAAGCAGATGACCCACGTGCTTCATAGATAGCTAATGTAACTGGAGACATTAAATAACGCCCACTACTATTGTCACATTGTCACATTTTACCGATACTTACATATTGTTCTCCAGCTTTTCCCGTCTATTTTCAGCATCAAAGCAGAAAACGAAGTTTAGAATTTCGTGACGTAGGTAATCTTTACGTTCATTGAGTCCTCGCCACGCCTCGCCACCTGCCACCCTCGCACCCTACCCCGGCTCTACGTCCCCATTGACGTCAATTGCATTGCATTATGTCACGCTAAAGTTTGATAGATCCAAGGGTATATAATTATATAGACCGAGTGGGTATATTGGAATTTTATTGGGATATAAGTAAATACCATAGTTTTTTTCTATATATATTTTTTTGATTTTGATTTGATTAATATAATAGCTACATAAGTTTTTTTATTTTTTTATACAACTAGCTGATGGAACAAGCAGACGGCCCACCTGATGTTAAGTGGTAACCATCACCTTTAACAAAGCATTACCTCGCAAGTTACGCACGATAGGAACGTGCCATACGATGCACTGCCCTGCGTCCATCAACTTGAGGCATACAGATGCATGTTAAGCCTCATGTGCCTGTAATAACATCGGCAACCGCAGTCTCAAGTAAGATAAGTCACCTACCAAGGTATTTTCTACTTTCGTCTGTAACAGATACCTAGCTAGTGAACTTGAAGAGAGAACCTACCTAAGTTATCCTCGCTCTACTAGCTACCTTTGCTACCTTTGCCTAATAAAATTTATTCGTAAAAT
This sequence comes from Chloroclysta siterata, assembly GCA_932294275.1. NCBI lineage: Eukaryota > Metazoa > Arthropoda > Insecta > Lepidoptera > Geometridae > Chloroclysta > Chloroclysta siterata. The sequence goes on from OW028588.1 coordinate 9,099,725, forward strand.
ACTTACCTAATTGAACTTTTTTTTCATTTTCTTTCTCATTTCGTAAACCCTGTTTCCTAAATTGATTCATCCACATTTTGCTTTTTATTATAAAGGTGCCCTTAACTATCCGTATCCACTCAAATATCGAATCAAAGCTTACGGTATTGCCAACATTACGCTCTTATAAAATATTCGAGCGGCACAAAATCCAGTTGTGAATGAAACAGTGCAGAGCTAGCGCGGCGCGAATGAGAGCGGAAACCCGCGGTTAGTCCACTTCCTGTTTCCTGCAGGGCCGACCGAGTGCGACGCACGCGCATCCGAGCGCGCCCGACCACAAATTTAAACTTGCCTGTTTTACAAAAATAAACCTAATCAACAATAAATACTTTAATCTAAGTATAGGTATCAAGCTTATTAACTGCTTTTTTTATTGTATACTTTATTTTATTCTATATTATTTTATGTATATTCATCATATTCATACAAAATAACATATCAACCAGCGATAGCTTAATTTTTTTGTATTCACAAAAATCGATGTATGTAGGTATTAAATAATAGGTAGGTAGATATTAATAATGTTATTGCTTGATTTTGTAACGGGCCTATATTGGGCGTCGGTCGGTCGATAGTATGAAGGTTTATCCGTACCTAATCTAGTGAATGGGAGACTGAGCTGCCGAATCGCCCACGCTTTTAGCCCACGCAGCCGCAGATTACCATAAAGTACCTACCACCATTCGATTGTGTGCTTGTTTGTTATTATACCTAGGAACTTACCTTCTTCATCATCATCAACCTAAGTATTTACATATTATTGCACTGCTAGGCATAGGTCTTTTCCACGTAAGTGTTTGTATGTTAAATTATATCTCAGTGTAGATAAATAAAATGATCCAACTACATTTCGCTGATAATCGTCATGGCACCATGCGACCCTAGTACGTAGGTATTACGTAGTGTATTATTACGTCGTACGTACTACACTACTATCTCTTACTTAAAGGAGTTGACGCAGTCTCCGCTCTCCAACTATTCGTTTGCTCTAACGTTATTGTTGATCGAAGGTTCTAGTGAAGACCCTATGGAAGAGCTAAAAACAGTGAGATTAAAATAAAGGAAGGAAGCATGACGTCACGCCCCGCGCCGCCCGCTCACGCTTCCTGCCTGCGCTGGATAGGTGTTCTGAGTTGATTCAAATTGCTGAAGATGCTCTCAATACTCAACTGAACCTATTTATTTATTTATAAGTATATAAGTAAACTAATTGTCTATCAGTATTAGGAGGTTCTACCAGCAATCCCAATAATCATTGTGAAAATTTATTCAGCACTAGGTTTAGGTACCTAATTACTATCATTCATGACCGAACTTATCCAGAATAGGTATGTTAGATAAGTTCGGTCATGCATGAATGATAGTAATTAGGTACGTATAAGTTAGGTACCTTACCCTAGTGCCGAATGAATTTACTTTTTTTTTATTTGATTAGAAGATAGACGTAGGAAGGTATAACTTCTACTTACTTACATACCTACATTTCTAAAGCAAGCGAATATACACTAGGTATAGATGTACCTACAGTACTAAATGGACGACGGACTATTTTAAAGAGGGTAGATGCTAGTTTGACGATTTGATCCGAATGGCTTCTTCAGTTGTGAAGTTCTGACAGAGAAGTACCTACAGTATCTTATGTCAAGATTTTTGCAATACTTATCTGCCTTTGTGTCAGACAATTTAAATTTTTAAATGGTTGTAGGTAGGTAGGTTGGTCGTAATCGGATGTGGTCGTGCGGGCGGAGAAGTCAGCGGACGCGCGTCCGCGCAGCGCACCGCTCATCCGTCCGCCGGACACCGCGGCCGGCCGGCCGGCGGTGCGCGGCGACGCGTACGCAGATACCCGCATCCGGCCGCCAACAATGAACCCTGTCTACCGACTGTTCGGTTCGGACTGATAACAGACCCGCACGCAGCTAACCCGACTCACTCCCAATCTACTTCTAAAGTAAAACGAGCTTTATCAAATAAATGTGATTGTTCGCTACGTAGCGTTACTATGACAAACAATATTACTTTGTTTTTTTTTTTTAAACAGTAATCGATAGAAGTCCCTCAGAAAATGTCTATAATTTCCAGTAAAAATACTTTAGCTTAAGTAAATGTTAACGTTCAGTTATAAATTATTTCAATAAAATTGATATTTGTTTACAAAGAAAATTACAATGTATTCAAGTAGATATTTACAAAAAAATGTACAAAATACACATAGAACAGTTGAGCTATTATTAGCCGCTGCGGAAGCTTCTCCAAGACACTGGCTTACAATAAAATATAATTTGCTCTTAATTAGCATAATTTATTGACCCTATTTATGAATTACCTAGATCATAAAAAAAACTTAGTCCCGTTTAACTTGGTTTTTTTAAAGCTCTTTTGATTTTAAGTGCAACAGACTACGAATGAATAATTATTTATTCGTAGCCCACAGATTCATTATTATTGTTGGTAGTTAGAATGAAGTAGTTTCGAGTAGATCTCTTTCTATTGATATAATATTCTGTATAGTAAATGAGGCCGTGATATTAAACGAGAGCCAGCCATAGGAGCCCCAACACCTGCATTTGCATATTTATTGCACCAGAATATTTTAGAAGATTGCTCTTGTAAAATTAGGGTAAGGTGGGGGTACACTGAGGCCAGTAAGTTGATTGGATTTTCAGAGGCCTATTTTATTTATAGTGTTGGTAGTGGTTGGTAGGTTGGTACGAAGTTGGTGGATGGAGAGGACTCAGAATCGTTCTTCCTATAAATGTGTGCCTATTGTCAAACAGTAGACTTCTTCAGAATGATGGTTATGATGATGATGATAATGACGATAGGCACAAATAATATACATTTGCTACCTACCTCTGTCTGCTCCCACGAGTCCGCCCATACAAAAACTAGTTCGCACTGAGTCGTTTCCATTGAAAGAGCGATAGTTGCATTCCCGTCGTGGGTTGATTGGGCTGGTTGGTTTCTAGTTGTAGCGGACAGCTTCATAGCCCTTTAAAATAATGATCTAGCTTGAAAACCATAGGCCCTCGGTCCTTGACACCTATAAGATAATTAAGTCTTTCTTCGTTTCAATTTATTCAGTAGGTACCAACACCAATTTCACAACAAAAAATATCACCAATAGAAACCTTGTAAGTTCAAAAAAATTACTTTTTTGTTTGCTGTTTTTATAGTGCAGAGTTATGATCATTATTTATTTATAATATTAGAGTAATAATATTATTAATATACTAGTCTTTAAAGCTTTCGCATGACGCCGGAGTTCGCAAGGTCGCCAATTTGCAGGAATTAATGTGACTCTACTAGGTACTATTCCTCTGTTATAGAAAAAAATTTTAAATGTCAACATTAGTTAACTTTCACTCACGCGTGTGAGATATATTAATTTTTGTTTCGTTATTATTTTAGTTAGGTTTTTTCCGTGACTGGCGATTTACCTGAAACTTCCTCTGATTTATTCACAGTATTCTGCTCTACAACCTAAATACTAACTAACTACTAGGAGTATGATCATCATTTTTGAGAACTGAATTAATTATGGACCTTGTGACCATAAGTAAGTGCGCCGCCCGCCCTGCCGCAAATCCGCGCCGCGGCATGGTCAAGCTGTCATCTGCTTTTGTCAGCGTCAAGTGAAATACTTTGTTAAAATACTTTTACTTTTACTATGTTTTAAGTCAACAAGTGACTTAAAACAATAATCTAAAAACAAAGCTGTAGCAGTAAAATGAGCTTGTTGACTAAACAAATCTGAACTCTATCGCTGTCCTTCGTGCTAGTCGATTAAAGTGTTGTCAAAAAAGCATTTGATTTGTTTTTATTATACAGTCAACGGCTCATTTTACTGTTATTGCTGTCGTAACGGCTTGTTTTATGATGACCCGCCGGTCAAAGAATACAAACCGTGACCGGTTTGCATCATCAATGCAAAATGCAAGTGTGACGTGAGTGCAGCCAATGTCAAATTTTGTCAACTGTCAATCAAGTCTGTCATGCAGTCATGCATGTCTTTCAGTCAACCACAGCCCAGTCAGGGTCAACGGAATTACATTTTTGAAATTTTAAATTATTTGTCTTCGATTCTGATGTTTTCGTGTTGTTTTGTTTTGATTGAACTGCTAACTTAGCTGTTCACTATTTTTGTTTGTGTTCATTATGTTGTGTTCTGTGTGATGTGTAAATTCCAACAAAACAAACTAATTTGATTCGAAAACGTAGCAAAATCGACTGCCTGCCACCTACTTGCTTTCCGACTGACTACTTTACTGTGCTGAGCTTCCCTAGGTGCCCTTTCTGCTTCTTGCAAGAATTTGCTCCGGTAAGTATTGACATAGGTACTACCTAGGTAGGTAGGTACCTAACTGATACGCACGGTTTATCTTTTATTTATAAAGCAATTACAAAGCATTTATAAAGCAATATATTTTTAGGGCTCCTATTTATTCTATTCTTATTAAGTTATTACTTAGGAAAGTACCTGTCATTAATTTCTTCTTGTACAAAATATCATCACTCCACCCATACATCTATCTCAGTGCTATGAGTGAATTTTATTTATAAAAAGTTTATGCTGCCGTAAGTACCTAGGTACTACCAGCTTCACCTAAAAAAGTGAAATTTATCAGCATGACAGCACCAGAAGAAGCATTTGGAACAGGTGATGGCACTTAGCCTTAATGGGCTATGGTTGAAAATAAGTATATTTAACTATAATATTTTTTGTTGCTTGCTTATGTGCTAGTTTTCAAATATTATTCAAACTACCGTAGGTAGAATACAGTCTACTATGTAGGTAAGTATATTAAAGCTTGGAGATAAATGGCAATGTGAAATGTTCATAATTATTTTATTTATTAGGTATTACATAAATTATATTTCTGATACTAAAGAATCATTGTTAAAACAAATTGCTGCTGCTTGCTTTTTGCATAAAATTGTTTGCTGGGAGATGAAGGTAAGTCTCAACTGTGTGGTGGATCAAATACATAGCAGGTACATATTGTTTTGCACCTGGATTTGCTTGAAGTTGCAACCTTGCTGGAGAAATTTAAATCAGCTCATGTTGTTGTCTGGGTTGAAGCATCTTTAACATAGGTATTTGACGCCCTGGGCACATTAGGATAATGGGTATTTTATCAGGAAGGAATAAGTAAATATTTTTGAAAGTACAAGATACAATGACTTTTTTACCAAAATAGCCTCCGTAACTGCCAGTTTACGGCAACCCTCGCGGCGGAAAGCACCAATCGGCGGTAATTCTAGTGTAAGTTGCTGAATTTTTTATTCCAACATATGAAATAAAAAATTCAAGTTGTAGAATGTTCAGAAAACCTGAATTTTCTAGTCAAAAAATATCGTGCCTCAGTAAAAAAAATTCGGTACTTAATAAATATTGGTTATTGTTAGGTGGCAGGAACTTGGGGGTCCCTATCGATCGCGGGACCCGGGACACTTGCCCAGAGTGCCCAGTGGGAATGAGGGGCCTGGGTTGAAGATGATCTAGTCCTTCTACTATTATTTTTTTACATTTTTTATGTAAAAAGGTTTAGTAAAAACAACATAATGTAGTAAACATTCGTATTTATAATATAATGTCGTCGTTTTATTTACAAATAAATACAAATTCAGTTAATAAATAAATGGTAAATTATCTACATCTTAATAAGTATGCTTTATATCTCATTTCTTAATCTTCTCTGGATTTGTGTGGAATCCAAAATACTAACGTTAATATTAACGTTTTTATGACACGTTACGGTCTCAAGAAAATTTGAGACTCGGACGTTCGGGCGACACGTTCACGTACATTCACACTATACAACTATATTTACAAGGTACTCGTAGACGATTCACTCAGTAGTCGCGGGGCACTGTCCATAGTCGGCCCCGCGCTACCACACACCACTCGGACCAGGCACTGCGATCACTGAGTCCACCCCCGCGCGGTCCGAAGCCGTCCTCTTGTCAATAAATATTTGTACAACGCGGCCGCGCCGCTCGAGTGGGCGGTTCGGAGTCGCGGGCGCGGGCTGCGCGCCCCGGGACTAGATAATACTGGAGAGCCGCGGGGGCTCGGCGCAGCGGCAGCCGGAGCGGCGGCAGCGCGCGTATAGCGCCGCGCCCAGCGCTGCGCACCCGCGCAGAGGCCAGTACAGCCACAGGCACGGCAGCGGCAGCGCCAGCGCGCCCACGCACGCCAGCCGCGGCCCGCAGGCGCACGGCTCGCGCGCCTCCTCCTCGCCGCTCCCGCAGTGGTAGAACAGCGCCTTCACGCAGCACATGCACGACGCGTAGTCCACGCACGCCTCGGCGCTGCACAGGCACGAGCGGCCGCACAGCCAGCGCGACGGCAGCGGCCGCGGCCGCGCGCACTGCTCGCAGCGGCACCGGCCGCACGCGTCGCACACTATCGACTCGGGGGCGAGCGCGCCCGCGCCGGCGCGCCGCTTGTCGCCCGCGGCGGCCGGCTGCGTCGTCACCGGCTTGAGCAGGTGGTGCGCGCCCGAGCCCGCGCCCGCACCCGCGCCCGAGTGGGCCGAGTGCGCGGCCGCGGCGGGAAGCGCGGCGTGCGCGCGTCGCGGGGCCTCCACGTAAGCGTTGCGCTCACGCTCCACCTCGGGCCGCGGCCGCAGCAGCGATACTGTTGGCTGGCGCGCGCCCGTCGGCCGGTGGACGCGCGCCGCCGGCTTGGGCGGCCGGGGCGGCGCCGCCGGCCCGCCATACTCATCCATCGAGTCCGGCTAACGGCTCTCCGGGCCGTCGCCTTCTTGTTCCCTCATCGTCGCCACCTGCACAACAATAACAAACACCATGTTATTTTTCAAAATATCTAACTTAACACGCTCCTTTTTTTATGTCAAAATTTACGTAGGCCTCTTTAAGGCCTCCGTCATGGCTTAAGGACTAAGTCGGAACCGACAGCCGTGTCACCCGAATCACGTAAGCGCTCAGATGTAGATGCCACTAGCGGTCGCCCATTCAAATGGTGGCCGCGCAGATGTTACTCTACTTAGTCGTTCGATGGGAGATGAGCAAGCAAGCTTTGCATCGTACGCTTCGCTTACACCCCATACCCTACTATCCCGAAATATCTCGACTTTCCGGAATTGTTAAGCATAAAATGTTGTGGTGTGTCGAGATGGTATTGTGGTCCCGATTGTTCATAAGCACGTAGGTAGCAAAAAATTAATCACTTTCAAGATTTATTTTTGCTAAAAATCTCAGAAGTTGACTATTCGCAATCTAAGTTAGGTTGGTATTTCTGGATGCTTCGATGCTAATAATTAATATTTGTAATAAGACTTTGTACGCTTGACTCCGTTGCTAGCTGATGTGAAAAGGTCCCAACCTCATGGACGAATAAATATACAATTTTGAAAATAAAATACTATTTACGTAAAATATTCTCAAAAATACATCTAAATATCGCAAAAATATATACGAAACATAGCTTAACTTCGACAAAAATTGGTTGAGCTCATGATATTATACATGGATCTGTGTGCAATCATTTTGCTTTGTATGGTTATTTAACCAACATTAAGGGGGAAGAATAGAATAAGAATAGTCTTAAAAAAAGACAGGTTCTTTTAACGCGATTATTCACGTAAAATCCATAAAATACTAACAGTTTTAACCTTGCGGCAGTTGCAATAACCCCGATTTTTAACCCCTCAGCGTAAGCTAAAGTCTGATTAGTTTAAATGTAGTAACTAGTAAGGACATTTTTTTACTTATTTTATTTAAAATAATGCATAATATATTTCTACGCGGGTATCTTATACGTGTTAACAAACTAAGCAAAAGAGGATACTTAAATAATAAATTAGGTACCTAGTTACCTACTAATGCAAACAAATGTTCAGGTTGTTATATGAAAGGACCTTATGCTTATGTTGTACAAACTTTGGTGGTAAGTTTTTGCGAAAGCGTAAACTGAAAAAAATAACCAATGAAACGAGAGCGCGTATTTGTCTAAAAGTTTCAATGACTTTGTAGTTCAAGTAAGATTTGACATAAATATACCAGATCGTGAACATCGCGAGATGTTCGTAGCGAACTAGCAGTAGGTATTACGACGCGACGTCTCGCTGTAGTGCCTCCGACGCGGCCTCCGTACAACAGATAGACAGACAGAGGCGCGCGGCGATGGAATACGCTTTTTAATATGATTATAGGTATTTAATTTAGTACTATTTGGACAGAGAAAGTTACTAAATTATGATATCTTAGAAAGAGAACAATATTCAATCACAGGGGTTTTATAGAATAGAGAAGGTACAATTCTATATAACAGCTCCATAAAAACATCATTGAAGGAAAGGTTGAAATTATTGAGGAAAAGCGAGAAGTGAACCATAAAAAACCGGCCAAAGGCGATTCGGACTCTCGCACGAAGGGTTCCGTACCATTATCTATAAAAACGTCAAAAAATCACGTTTGTTGTATGGGAGCCCCCTCAAATACTTATTTTATTCTGTTTTTTAGTATTTGTTGTTATAGCGGCAACGGAAATACATCATCTGTGAAAATTTCAACTGTCTAACTATCACGGTTCATGAGATACAGACGGACAGAGAGATAGACGGACAGCGGAGTCTTAGTAATAGGGTCCCGTTTTACCCTTTGGGTACGGAACCCTAATAAGAAGGTCGCTGCCATGTCGTATAAGGAAGGAAATCAAAGAGGCCGCATATAAAATTGCGAAATAAAAAAACTGCACCAAAAACCGATAAAACCGCTCCTAAATTATGTAATTTGTTGATCATAATAAAATAAAAGTATTTTTCGTTTATTCAGCAGCAAAACTTAAACTGAATTACTCTAATGAATTCAGGAAGTATTTTTTTGTTATAAAATAATACTACGTTTATCTGCGCTGGCTAATCTAGACTTGAAGTTGACACTCTGCAATATTCAGCCAAATTAGAAAAAAAAGGGAATTCGTTTTCTGTCATTTTAGGAAGCAACATAGCTTTTTCATTTTATTTGTTTTTCTAGTGTTATTTCGAGTTGTGTTGTGTAATTTTGGTGGTATTTTAACCAACATTACTTGAGGTCTTAGCACAAAGTGTAAACATTTGAAATAAAAGTGTAATAAGTATGTGATATCCTGATTTGACCGAAAATGTTTCCAATGTTTTGAAGAAAACCGCCACCATTTTCTTCAAAACAAATGACGGCCGACTTGACTATAGACTGACTTGACAAAAAAGTATTTATTCAATACAAATCACTTGACACTGGCAAGATTGTCTGTCGAATGACAGACAGGAGCCATAAACGGAGAGAAGAAGAAGAAGAAAAAAAAGGGACGACGCACCGACAATGTAAAAATTTACTCGAACCATTTCCAGCTTCTTTTGACCCCCATTACTCATTAATAGGCCATCGGGCGTACATACCTGCATTTTTGCTTGTTTATTAAGAACCCAGAATCCCAAATTTCGTTAATATGTATATTATAATTCTTGATTTATCAAGTTCTGAACAGTGCCATTCTATCACGGACTGACTGACTCATCAACTCATCAACATATATACCTAGGAGTATACAAAGAAAAGTTAAAAAAGTATGAAAATTAAAAAATATCAATTTAAATTGTGTCTAAAGCTGTGCTGGGTCAGAAACACATAAAAGAGGATTCTACATAAAATATATTTAGGTTTTACCTTAGAGCAACACGGGCCACCGGCGGACCGGAGGGGAGTAGCCTTCGAAAGCATTCCCCTCTGTCAAAGTACAAGTCCACGCGGTCCTAGACGTACAATAAAACTGACACAGAATGTATCTATGTGTGCATGATATTGTTAGTGTATTTTTAATTAGGTATGTGTGAGTTTCGTAGTGACAGACGATTATTTTTGTGTGGGAATTTGAGAAAGTGTGCGTAACACAAATTTCCCCCCGCAAAAAATGGCAGACAGTTTTGTATCGGTACTAAACGCTACGGCCACTCCCCTCCGTGTTGCTCTATGGGTTTTACAGTATGTAATCTACACTTCTACACTAATATTATAAAGTGGAAAGATTTGTATTTTTGTATGTAACGAATAGGCTCAAAAACTACTGGACCGATTTCAAAAATTCTTTCACCATTAGAATGCTACATTATCCCTGAGTAACATAGGCTATATTATATTTTCAAAAAAATCAGGGATCCTTACTAAAACTCCAATAATGTAACCCAAGGTGGAAAACAAAAACCTTACATCGCGTGCGCTTCGAAAACGATTGATGATAGAACAAAATAATGTACTACGACTTTGCAGAACATGTCATTATCTACAAAAAATGTCGCAACAGCATATGTCTAGCTATTATAGTTATATGTCACAATAAGTGTTCTTTAATTATAAAAAAATATTTGAAATGCCGCCGCTAGAAAAGGATCTTTATTTATACCTTGGTATTAATCCTTATCCAAATAAATCTTTTCATATTCAAGACTGGTTCAATACCTATACATTACTTCTTGAATTTTTCAAATCGGATATTCCATTCAAAAGATATGACGAAGTTAAAAATGTTAAAGGGTCCACGGGTCACGCACGGGGTGCGATTTCACTCACTAAGGGAGAAGGACGTGCAAATGTATGAAATAAGCAGACGCGAGGCTCGAACCCACGGTCTAAGTTTATCTTAAAATGTTCAAAACAGGCCGCTAGTTAATGATATATGATATCCCCAACAGATTGACTTTAATCTTCCAAGTTCTAAATTCAAAATAAGTAAAACGCAACTAGGTTGTTTCCTTTTAAATAAATATAATAACGTTGTTCATTCTGCACTAGCTATAATTTAAGGAACAGCAATAAAATCCCACATGTTCACACTCTTTTGTCGACGACACCGTCAAGTCAACCCAGAGGATTGTTTGTACCAAACTTGCGATTTCCAAAATTTTGTTTTTGTTAGCATCTGACCTTACTCTTGGCAATGTTGCGAATTGTAGTATGGGTCGAGTAAAAATATGAACTTAAAAAGCCTCAAGTGCTTACCTAAACTTTTTTTAAATTAATAGATATAAATAAAATTACTTGTAGTTATCAACCGAATAGTCATAATAGTCATAAATCAAAGGTCTCGAAGTCCCGATTATGTTATCGCAAGTTCTTAGCAAAAAAGTGGGCATGTGTTAAATTGTATGTTCGGACCTCTCTGATTACTCCTTTCAAAAGCCCCGAATTTGATAGTTTGTATCGTAGTATAATAATCACATACCTACCTATTTTGTTATTATAATATATCAGTCACTTCGGTATTAATTTTTAATCGTCATATACCTATCCCACACATTTTAAGAAAAAACATATTTCAGATTTTATATTTAGGCGATAACCGTCTGAATCATCTTACCATTTCACGACTGTCAGATTTTTGCATAAAAAACTTTTATGTCCCGTTGGACCTTCTCATATGGTATCTTGTTTTTAAGCCCTAATTTGCGTGTTATTTATAAAATAACACGTTTTAAAAATTCAAACCAAGTTTTCAAAAAATCATCTCGAATCATATATCACATAGTATTTTATTATTCATACCAAGTTTGAAGGCTAGATGTTCTAGGTAGGTAAGTACATAGAAAGAGAGCCCAGAACCCAGAGAATGTTGGGGTACATAAGTATTTAATTATTTTAAGTAATTTTAATTATAGAATGTAACACTGTTGTTTTCCGATTAAAAAAAATATCTATGAAACTAGTTGAGTAGTAATACGATATTAGGTATATGGTAAACGTTGAGGTTGTCTGGAAGAAACAAAAAAGTTGTATGGTAAGGGTTTATTTACTAGTAATCCCGGGCAACTTCGTTCGAGTTAAGTTTTTTTTTTCATACAAACTTCAACTCTGTACATTACATATATTTATTGGTTGACACCTTATCAAAAAGCTACCTTTCATACGGTTCCTTTCAGTACGGTACCTTAGTAAGTTGTTCCTACAATAAAAATTCGGCGGCAAGGTTATGAGTTCAATTGGCCTAAGGGCTTTATATTATAAGGGTTCATAAGAGGAAAAAAAAAGTTATAAATAAGTCGTATTCTAGGAAATAAGTGCAATAAATGATTATATTCTATTCTATTGTTAACTAATATAGGTAACGTAAGTTCCTGTTAAGTGAATTACGCCATATAATGATGGTATAAGTAAACAGTTATGTATTTGAAATTATGATTCTGCAATAGCTACCAGTTATTTATGCCAAATTTTAGATCGATAGCCCTAAAGTATGCGCGCATTTTATTCATAGCACGTTTTGAAATACTTAAAAAAAACAACTGTCCTAAAAATGTGTTACAAACAATGAATAGTCGTTTGTAAAAACGGAACTTAAAATCGTAATTTGAAATCATTTGTTAAATTAAATAAATAAGAGCAATGGTAATCCAATCTCACGTGGATAGATAAAATACACTGATAAGGATGAATGAGAGGTCAAACGAGATATCAAAATAAAAACATTTTTCCAACGTGAATCTAATAATAAGTCTGATTTATATTTAATTCTTGTATTTAAGCTGAAAGATACTATAAAGAAGGTAAAAAAACTGATAAAATTTACTCAAAGAACATATTTTTATTCTGGGTCTGGTCTATGTACCCCAAATAGAAAAAAATTAAGATTACCATTCAAATGCAATTTCATTAAAAATTTAGGTTATTAAAGTGTTCATCACTAAATGTTGATCTGTTCGAATTTCTTACTATGTGCACATTTTTAGAGCCGCCATAACAGTCTGTAATTGACGTTTGATATGACGCATTGCATTTTTTAATTTTGGGCAGATTTGTTGCTTTTTTTGACGGTAATGACTTTCACTCTCAAGCTTGACTTATACGACAGTTGTCAATATGACATTCACGCATGTCAGTCCGCCATGTTTTTAGTGTATTGCGTTGCTCTTCTTGACCAATAAAATCTTGATGAGCAAGAAAACGAAGTAAAAATAAAGCAAATTAAAACAGTTACTATATTGCTAAGCGATAATTATATAAACTATACACAGACCCGACCCCGGCTCCATATATTGATGAAACAACGCCTTTAGTCAGTAAATTTTAGCGACGCAAAAATCATTAGTGCATACTACTGCATACTTACCTAAATAATCATGTTTGTCTATTGACCTACTTTACTATATGTAACAGTGCATGCTAGAATGCGCCAGGGCACGTGAGGGGTACGGAGGGCGCGCAAGGAAAGCTCGTTAAAACTTAGATTAAAAAATTATGTCGGTACAGTAGTCGTCGCCAATGCGAGCCTTGCGTACGTCACATGCGCCTTGGCTGTCCTAGCTTTATTCTAACAGCGAATACAAGTGTTTTTTAAACGTTTGACTTTGTTTGGCTGTCAAATCTACTGCCCTATCACCATATTTTTGCCTGCACCGCTAACATTATGAATGGTATTTATTAAAAAAAAACATTTTAGCCACTTACCTGATGATTAACAATAACAAAAAAGTACCTACGTACAATTCGTGTATAACGCCATAGGTGTATATTATCTTGCCTTTATCAATTTGGCCAAAGTGTGACTAGTAACCTACCAACCTCGTAGACATATAACTACCTACCTACCTAGGAAAGTCAAATGCATATTTTAAAGAATCTAGTTGGAGTAGGTAAAGTATAACACCACACTAAAACGTGTGCATGCTACGTTTTTCTGTTGTGTTTGAGAAAAACTAATATTTTGGGAAAACATTTTAATGATGAGACACCTCACAAGAGCGCTGAAAATTATGAATATATTAGAATTAATTAGCAGAATAGATTACAATCGGTTTTATTTAGATTTATAGTATTAATGCAACTGATAATTTGAAATTGCTAAATACAATGTAAAAATTATTTAACCTTTAGGTACTTTTTTTCTGTTTTTTGTTCACCACATTTAGATCTCTATCAAATTCCAAAAACAGGTTACAGCTACACCACGACTGTACTTTCAAGTCAACCCCTTGACTATGAAAAGTTAGTCTTGCAAGTTTAAAAAGTATAAAATGTGTCTTTCGAGAGTCAATTTTTTTAATTTCATCAGATGATTTTCGTTTCAACGAATGCACAGATTTTTTTGTAGGTTATTTAGGTTTTTTTTTTTGTATACAATTGGATAATTCTGGAGTGGTTCTTAGCTATTTTTGATACAATTCCAGCCGTTTTCATATCTCTTGTGTTCATCAACTCTGAACCTAAGATTGGGTCTCGCCAATTATAAAATTGCAGCTTTACTTTTGATTCATCTCAAAGCATTTATATTCGGATTACGGATATTACGGATTGGTTGTAGTACGTGATCCCGGGTCTGATAACCATCATAGGATTCAAATAAACAGGGTACCGGTTACTTTTAAATGTTCTGTGCATTTACATAGAGCTCCGGTGGTTTAGTGGTTGTAGACCACCTTCTAATCGGTACCAATAGATATTTCTCATCGAAAAAATAATGTGCACAATGCCAGTACTCTCACAAGCGGGAACCCCTTAAACATCCTCAAAGAAGCAGGTTGGTACTGAGACAGACAGACTCTGACCTGACTTGACTCTACATCTACCTAGGGATCAAATTAGTGAAGCTGTTCCAGTTTTTTTCAGTAATAGTCTTAAATTTAGGTTTTTATTAAAATTTTAGTTTCTACGAATGATTTTATACATGAAATAATTAAAGCGTTGCGTAGTATATGCTGTTAAGTTGGAAGTGGGTGAACAACAGTGTGTTATAAGAGTACTAGAAATTAAAAAAGTTGTAGCTAGTAGACAGAGGTGCGCATGTTTTTTTTTGTTTTGTCATGTGGTTAATTGTAAGAGGATTTACAAAACAGGTGCATTAAGCGGTGAATGGAACTATTGGGGAATACTAAGGTGCACTTTTTATGATCAGATAGTATACCTTCTAGGAAAAGCCAGGTAAATGTAGGTACCTACCCTAAACCGACAGCATCTACCTATTATGAAGAACGTTATAGAAATAAATGAAGCAAGAAATGTTAGGATCGTATAATATAGGTCATAGGAAAACTGTGGTCTTAGTTAATTCCTATAGGAGATTGGCATGATTTGTTCTGATATTTGTACCACTTTGAAGTTGAGTAAGTTTACAGTGTCTGAATGATCAGAACAATTATCTAACCGCGAAACCAAAATGGTAATGAGAATCAAAACTTTGATGATAATTTTGCAATATTAGCAGTATCTAGAAGTTTAATACAATGATAAGTTTTAAACAGTTGATATTTAAACTATCCCCTTGTTCAGTTTTAAAGGATTTAGATAGGTACTACTAAGACTAAAAATGTCATCAAAGTTTTGATTGCCATTACCATTTTGGTATTGCGGTTAAGCAGCAGGTTACTTCTATCTAGCATCAATCCGATTATTGACCAGCATAAGATTAGTAATAATATAAAATTTAGAATACGTCAGGGATTTTACGTTTTTTTGAAATCAACTTGTTATAGCCTTTAGGTACCTAGTTAGTAGGTAGGTTTACATTACCTGGACAGATACCATTAACCAGAGGATATTGAATTGGAACCTTTATTTTTGCGTTCCTTTATTGAAAATATAAAGATTTTGCTTATATAGATACCTAGATAATATAGGTACCTACCTAAGATGGAAAGCCGTTTTAAATTGATGTTTATGTTGGAAAAACTTAGATTATAATCTAAATAAGAATAAACTGGGTAATAAATAAAGCTAGTATAAATTTATGTATGTAATTTAGTTTTATCAGTTAAAACTAGATGGCGCTGATGTTGAGTTTCATCGTAGTATCGATTTATTATTCGATGAAAAAAAATAGTTACAGAATCAGTTCGCTCTCAAGTATACTTTTCTCAAATTAATGGTCAGTATTTCCAGATAATTTTGAGGTTTTTTAGTAATGTGTACAAGTCTGGTCAAGACTGAACTTTTAAATTAAAGTCGTAGGAGTTTAATTACAAAGTAAGAACTGATTCATCGCAAAAAGCAAATAAATTTTGCTATAATTATTCGATAATCTGATAAATTCGGAAATTAAAAAACTGACATGGGGCATTATAGACCGATAGCAATTCTTCCCAGTATTTCAAAAATTTTTGAAAAAGCTATTTACAATAGAATCTTTTCTTTCTTAGACGCAAACAACATTATAAATTCTAATCAATTTGGGTTCCAAAAAGGAAAAAACACAACACTAGCCATCTTTAAAACTTTACGACAGGTATGGGAAGAAATAAATAATAATAAACCCGGAGTTGCTTTATTCCTAGACTTATCTAAAGCGTTTGACTGTGTAGTTCATGACATTCTTATCGATAAACTAGAAAAAATAGGCATAAGAGGTGCAGCATTATCATTGATGCAATCATATTTAGATGGTAGAAGTCAATCCACTATGATTGATACATACAATAAAAATACTAAAACGATTGAACGCATAGAGTCTGGATTTGAAAATATCTTGCTTGGAGTACCTCAGGGTAGTATACTCGGTCCACTTTTATTTCTCATCTATATAAATAATTTACCACAAATAACTAAACATGTATGTGTCATGTTTGCAGATGATGCTACAATCTTTATACCACATGATGATAACCATAATATAAGTATATTTGAGACTGAAATAAATAATACCCTTAGTAATATAATTGACTGGTTAGGTTCAATAAATCTCAAAGTAAATATAGATAAAACAAAATTTTTAAGATTTAGACACTATAAAACACCTTCAATAAAATTAAATATTTCCCACAATAATACAAATGTTGATGAAGTAAGTGAAATAAATTTTCTTGGTATAAAAATTGACACAAATTTAAATTGGAAATCTCACATCAGTAAAGTAAATCATAAAATTTCTAAATATATTTATGTAATTTCAACTCTGAGCCATGTTTCTTCTACATCTGTAGCAAGAAATACATACTTTGGCCACGTTTTTCCTCACTTATGTTATAGGGTAATTTTCTGGGGTAATTCAGTTAATGCAACATCGGTTTTTTTAATGCAAAAAAAATGTATTAGGGCCATATATAACATGAAAAGTACCGAATCGCTCCGATCTGTTTTTAAACAGAAAAATATACTCACTTTAACTGGGATATTTATTCTAGAAATTTGTCTGTTTGTTAAAAACAACATAACCTATTTTAATAAAAAATCTAGTCGATCTGATAATTTACGTAGTAAGCATAAATATAATATCTGTATTCCTCAAATAAATAACACAATGTTCTATAGAAGTACCTATTATACAGCCATAAAAGTATATAATCATCTGCCAACAGATTTAAAGGAAGAAAATGGAAATTCATTTAAACATAAATTAAAGAAATGGCTTTTATCTAATGTTTATTACACTCTAGAAGAGTACTATAATACCTAGGTACCTACTTTGGGCTGTTATTAGATTTAAGTAAATTGTAACCTAGTATAATAATATTGTATGCCCGAAAGGGGTAGACTGTTGGAACAAAATTACCTCTGTAAGATCTATTTACACAGTTTTACAATAAATGATTCTTATTCTTATTCTTAATGTCTGCACATACGTGTGATTATTTTGAGCTACCAAATTTATTATAAGTCGTATATTTTGTTTTGTCTAAATACCTACCTAACTTCATATCTATAAAGTTCGTTACGAGATAGCTGTATTAAAAGTTTACTTACAATTGCTTTTGTTTACTTACAGTTTATTTCTTATCAACGTCGTCGTTCACAGTTACCAAGTTAATGTCAAATTCGGCTTCTGTTGCTATGGGTACGCATAAAATTATCATTTAATCAACTAATAAAGCTATTAGCTAGTATAATAAAAACATTACCCTGCTTCTGAGCAGTCGAGTAAAAACATTATTTTTTATTGAACGAGTAGGTAGATAAGTATGTATAGGTTGGGGCTTATTCATTTGCGTTGAATAACAACGTTCATTCACAATATTGATTATACGACGTCCCGTCCCGTCTCGCTTGTCAATGTTGCATTCTAAATTGTACCTACTAGATGTAGGTACCTATAATATTTTGTATCCTGTGAATTTGTTCTTAATATGAGGACAATGACCTAAAAATACCTGGGTTTTGGCGCGAGGTTTAGTCAACAAACATTGCTGAATGTGTGTGTATTCAGTGAATGTCATGTAATAAATGAAAGCATTATGTTAAAGTTGTTCGTTGAGATGTTCACTGGCACTCAGAGCTCAGATCGCTCGTTGCACGTGTCCCGGTCGCGGGCAGACAGCGAAACGAGAGGCGAGGCGTCACTCACTCTAGGTTAGGTACTTAACTACTTACCTAACTAACTACCCGTCATTCAAGTTTACCGGATTTATTAACTATCTACGTTATTGTTTGCAAACTTAAACGCGTTTTACACTATATTGGCTCCTAAACTATTGCTAATCGACTATTAACTGGATATTACTCATTTAAATTGTTAACCTAGGCTGCTTGTTTAACCCGCGTTTGGGAAACCTTAAGTAAGTACTTACAAGACAAACGGTCCACTGATACACGTCTCCTACTTACACACATCGGTACACAAACAAGGCACTCGGGCCGAAAGACCCCACACACCACAACACTTATTCGCTGGTGCTTTGCATTCGGGCGGCCGATCATACCGCACCGAAACCGCGCCGGAAGATTCACTGACACAAAAAATTAAGGCTGAACCACCGAATTTTGATCGCGCAAATCCACGGGAAGGTTCATGAGACCGGCGCGGTCCGGAGCGGCACCTGGCGCGGGCGGGGGGCAGCCCACGCACCGGCCTCGATTCTCGTCCGCCCGCCGCGCGGTTATCACTGCAATATGGCCGCTACTCACTTCCTCGCTGAAGTTCTTCGTTGATTTCTACTCCTAATTTCGACGACGGCGTTTTCCTTTACCGTTCCGAACTCTTGCGGGTTCACTGCACTTATTCTTATACACATTTTAATGGAAAACTGGGAGCGCTAGCGCTACGCTCCGACGAAACGTCCGTTTCGTTCGCAAGCACATTCCGCACTGGCGTCGGCAGCGGGCGCGGGTTGGCGGGAGAGCCGCGCTCCCTCCGCGCACCATGCCGCCCGCGCCTCGCCTTTTTATGAATGGAAGGCGGCCATACTGAATGAACCGCGTACACTGAGCGGTTGGCCGCTATTTTCGCGGGCGAGATCGACGTCAAGGGTCCGGGGGGGCAGAGGCCGGAAGCGGGCTGCGAACGCTCGCGGTGCCAAATTTTGCGGCGCGGGCGGCAGCAGCGGATGTGCTCGTTTACCAAGCTTCCGGCGCGATCCCCCCGCACAGCCGCATCCGGGAATTAGATTTCCGGTTGGCGAGAGTATACCCATCAGGGTACCACCCACATTTCTCCTGTTACTGCCTGCTGTTCCATGATACCCATGATTTTGTAATATAATTATTTCGATTACAAATCAAATTACCCGCACGCTTTGTGTAGGCTTATGTAGGTAATGCAAATAACTCCCCTAAATAAATCAAAGTAGTAATTCCATAGAGCTCGGCTCCATAGGCTCAGCGGCACGGCCGCCGCGGATGGCGACGACGACGACGACAATGTCTGCGGCTTTTATTTTCGCAAGGTTGCAGCGACAATAGGCGCGATGTGCACGTCGCGGCAGCGCCGTGCGTCTCTGTGTCAAGGACACGATAACGAACCGCCATATGCTAGCGATGTCACAGTTTTGGGCCAATAAATTATATGATAAGTGTATCAATCGATTAGAATTCGATTAATTATGAAAAGATCGAAAATTGAAATTCCAAGTTTTAAAAACTAATAACAGAAAGTTGGAGATTCAGATATTTTATCATGCCTACATGATGTACAAGATAAAAAGTCAAAAGGTTGTCTATAAGCTAGACGAATCTAGGTGCCAGTTCCACGCGACCAAACAGGCAACAACCTTATGGCTTATTCCTACCATTCTTTTGCATGATTCCTGTTACGAACTATTATAATAATGAATGTATGTTGCCGATTGAGTGTAGTGAGGTTAGGCAAAACACCTACTTAGGAATATGTTATTCATCGAGTGAGCGAAGCGAACGAAGATCTTACGATCAACTTGGGCGATTTGGCATTTTATGTATGTACCTCGTGTGTTCATAAGTTTTGAGACGAACTTATTTAATTAATTTAAAAAGAAAGTAATTCATGCAACCTTTTTTAAACTTTTAAAATTTTAAAATTCGAATGTTTTGAATCAGAAAAAATATACATTTGAATATTTGTTTAATTCTCCGTGAAAATGGCGCCAACAAAAGATTTGCGTGCGACTGTAATTTCACTGTTTCAAGCAGGAAAAAAACCAATGCAAGTTTTTTGTGAAATCCAAAGTTTGGGATGTAGCCGGAACTTTGTGTATTATACCATAAAGAGGTACAAGGAGACCGGCTCTTTAGAAGACCGTGGAAGATGTGGTCGCCCGCGGTCTGTATGGACGCCCGCCAACATCAAAGTAATCAGAGAGCGAATTCGTCGCAACCCTCGCCGGACTCAAAAGAAATTAGCTCTGCAGACCAACATTTCGCGAATATCGGTGAACAGGATACTTAAATATGATATTAAACTAAAGGCCTACAGTCGAAGGAAAGTGCATTATTTAAACGAGCGTCTTCGTAAATTGCGACTGGAACGATGTCGGAACCTATTGAAGAGACACGATCTAAAAAATATCCTGTTTACCGATGAAAAGATCTTCACGGTGGAAGAAAAGTTTAACCGGCAGAACAATAAGGTTTACGCCAGAAGTTCAAAGGACGTCCAGCCATCTGTACGCAATGTCCAGCGTACTCATCATCCAGCAAGTGTGATGGTTTGGTGGGGTGTTTCCTACGAGGGGGTCACTTCGCTTCATTTTTGCCAGCAAGGCGTCAAGGTGAAGGCACAAAATTACCAAACCGACATATTGAAAGCGGTGGTTAAACCATTAAATGATACGCTATTCGCTGGAAAATACTGGGTTTTCCAACAGGACTCTGCTCCCTCCCATAAAGCTAAGACTACCCAACGTTGGCTGGAGGCCAATTTGCCAGGCTTCATTCGGAGCGAAGATTGGCCCTCGTCAAGCCCTGACTTGAATCCTTTGGATTATTCTTTATGGACGGAATTGGAGCTGAGGGCATGCAGAAAGTCTCACCCAAACCTGGATTCTCTCAAGCGAGCCCTTATTAAAGAATCGAAACGGATTCCCATTGAAAAGATTCGTGCCGCCATAGATGAATGGCGCACGCGTTTGAAGGCCTGCATTGAATGCTTTATTTTTAAATACAGATTTAGATGTCAGTAGTTTTAATTTTAATATCCAATAAATGAATACTCAACTTAGCTCCAAAAATATTTTAGTTTTACTGTGTCTCAAGACTTATGAACACACGAGGTATGTTTGTCACGCCATAACTTTCGAAGCGTTGGTTGATCCGATCTACATGAAATTTGATAACTTGTACTTGTCGATTGTCGATAGCTTGTACTTAAGAAATTTACTGCTTAGTATATGAGTTAAATCGGATAGCTGGTTATTAAGATATGTGGTTTTAAAAGGGGGCAAAAATTAAAAAAAATACGCAAAATAATCAAGTACATGTAATATGAAAGGGCTTTGTTTGAACACTCCCAAACCATTTTTACTTTTTTTCTATGACGCCCGGTTTTTGAGATAAACAAAAAAGTAAAATTAAGATAATCAACGATCCAAGATCTCCCATCTCTAAGAGTTTCGTTGACATCATGGTTTTTCTGCTGGTCGCTCAGTTCCTTTGCTTTTTCTTATTTTTTGTTCTTGAAATGAATTTCGAAGGTACTTAGTTTTCATAAAATGGTGATAGCGACCTGGTTTGATGATGGAGTTATGATGGTCAGTTAAACGGACGTCTTCAATAAATAGGTCAATTTGTTGAAACTTGGTTACCATACTTAGTTGCTAAGCGATAGTCAGAAACAAGTCCAAACACAATGTTTGGACTTGTTTCTGTTTGGACTTTTTGGACAACTTAGTAGTCGGAAACAATTCCAGATATAAAGTTTGGACTTGCCACTGATTACCACCTACTTCAATTTTCGGAGCATTCGGATCGCATCACGAGATATCAGTTCGGGGCGAACTAGTGTTACCGACAGTCAGTATGTGTTTTATTGTCAGACTACATCTCAAACCAGAGAAAGTTTTACTCAAAATGACACGATAATTCCAGTTAGAATTTTGTAATGCATGCAGGATCGAAGTGGGTTATTATTTCTGTAAATGAAATGGAAAACAAACAAACAGTAAAGTGAACAATCTGAGTTGTGAAACTTTGATATAATGTTTTACTGTAAAGTTTATGTTAGAATTTTAATTTAAAGAAAAACTATTCATTTGTAATGTAAAAAAAAATCAACAAAAAATCCGGATTTCATCCATCATCAGATTTAGAATAGAAATATCCAAACTAACCTGTGAACTGAAACCATAATTTAACATGATGGGCATGTTGAAATTCAACTACTTATTTTTGTTCTAAAGTCAAAGTCAAAAGTTATTCATTCAATTGAATCAAAAGGATTACTTTGAAATGTCTTAAAGCTAGGTGATTCTATGTTTTAGCTCGATCAAGCCTAGAAGAACAATCAACAAACTTATGCTTGGTTCCTTTCCTACCGCTTTTTTGTATGATTCTTGGTACAATATAATAAATTTACAATATTTTACAATAAAGACTATTCTGATTCTGATCTGATAATGAAGCTTCGGAGTGTCAATCGAAAGAGCTTTGTGTCGTGTGATGTGAAGAGATTTTTTTTAATTTAATAATATTCATATTGGTGGACATTCCACACAGCACTATCTCGCCCCAAACTAAGCCAAAGCTTGTGATATGGGCACCAGATAGCTGATATACTACTTATATACTTTTCTTTGTAAATACATACTTACAATATTATATAAACACCCAGACAGAGAACAAACATCTATGTTCATCACACAAATGTTTGTTCTCGGTGGGGATCGAACCCACGGCCTACGGCACAGAAGGCCGTACTACCAACTGAGCTGTGAAGGCTGTCTGAAATGCGCTCCCGTTTCTCTATCTTTTTTATCTCTCGTTTTTCTTTTCATTCTAGTGACGACGGTGACACACAGACACCGTCTGTGTGTCATAGATTCGCAGTACTCTCTTCTTATTGTGTATCAGGGGAAAAAAAGAAAACCGAAAAGTCTTTCAATTGCAAAAAAATCACAATCTTCTAGCACAAAATTTCTAAAAACTGCTAAAACTCTCCAACAGCACCAACCTCTTATTACTAACTAAAGTAAGTACCTAGCTGTAGGTACCTAGCTGTTAGGAAAACTCTAGCTGTACCAATTTTGGGATTAGATCACAGATTTAAGGGTGTAAAAGTATAATTTTGGTCCATGCGAAGCAGTTCCATACCGAAACCAAATAGCATACATATAGGTACCTACATTATACCTAAAGTGTAATGCACCATTGAATGAAGCACGGGCATACGGACATGCTAAGAAACTTTACAGACGATAAAAAATATAGTGATATCCCCCTTGTTTTCCTTTTAGGCAAACGCACTATCGATATCGATTAAACTTGATAATCACTAGTGGTTCGCCCCGAACTGAGATCTCGTGATGCGACCCGACGATCGCACCAAAACTTTGAGCAGGTGGTAGTCAGATGCAAGTCCAAACTTTACGTTTGGACTCTTTTCTGACTACCGCCTACTAACTTGTTATGCTAACCAAGTTTCAACTCTATTGGCCTATTTATTAAAGAGTTCCGTTGAACAGACCTTGGCTACATCATCAGACCTGGTCGTTGTCACCATTTTATGAGAACTGAGTACCTTCTTAATTTATTTCAAGAAAAAAAAAAATAAGAAAAAGCAAAGGAACTGGCCGACCAGTAGAAAAACCTTGCCGTCAACGAAACTCTTAGAGATGGGAACTCTTGGATCGCTGGATTCGCTGGTTATCTTAATTTAACTTTTTTTTTGTATCTTAAAAACCGAGCGTCCTAGAAGAAAAGTAAAAACTGTGTTGGAATGTCCAAACAAAGCCCTTTAATATGACATATAACTTGTTTTTTTTATGTACCTTTTTTTATTTTTGCTCCCTGAAGAAATCCTATATCTTAATAACCCTTCATCCGATTTTACTCATATATAAATTTCTCAAGTACAAACTATCGACTTATCAAATTTCATGCAGATCGGATCAACGGTTCGAAAGTTATGGCCAGACAAACATACATACATAAAATGCCCAAGTTGAAACTAAGATCTTCGTTCGCTTCGCTCACTCGATCACTTTATAAAATCGCCAAATTCCAAGTAGCTTGATTGAATGATTTTGAAACTTGAGGACTAACACGAAGAAATAAGGTGACAATGGGTGGCCTAAATGGGCGCATTGAGCAGCAAAATGAAAATGACACCATCGTCGTCGCGTCGCCTTCCTGGATAACCCATTGTATTATGTAGGTACCTAGTACCTAGCTACTGTTCATCACTTCACAGAAAGCTCAAATTAAGCTGGTAAACGACTGATAAGAGTAATGCAATTTTTTTATTTAACTTGCTATAGAATAAGCAGATGGCCCACCTGATGTCAAGTGATAAATAACCATCACCTATAACAAAGCATTCGATAGGATCGTGCCCTATGATGCACTGCTCTGCGTCCATCAACTTGAGGCATACTTACAGATGTTAAGCCTCATGTGCCTGTAATTTCACCGGGATCGCTACTTGGCAGCTACTAACTTGAAGTTGCCAGATTTTAATTATTTTTTTCTTAATATATAAGACAAAGTTCTTGTCGGTGTTTGATGCATTTCTATTCATTTCTTTTATCAGGGCTACGTCTTTGACTTCTTATAGAATTGCGACATGACAACGACTTATTTGCCTCATGTTGCTTATCCGTGGTCTTCCCCATTCTTTCTTTTTTTTCAACCTTTTCTGTGAATGATTATGATAAGGCATTCGTTTTTACTTTTCTGTTTGCAACACCTTTATCTAAAAAGACGTAATCACTAATAAAAGATTTATTGATTGCCTTACAGTTCTTATAACATTACTGCAGAAGGCGTTTATAATCGCTGGCCCACTCGATAGAAATCAGGTTTCGTTTGTTATTCTGGAGGCGGCGCGAGTCGAGTTGAAGCGGAAACCGTCTCCGCCCGCGCTTTCCATCCGGCGCGCAGCAGAGCCTTCTCCGTGCAGCTAACTTGGCCCCAATCAAGCTACTGATATTCTCACTAAAACGAATAGGTACCTATAATCAAAAGTCATGCTTTTTCTGCCTCCAAGAAGCGTTGTTGTTTACGGTTTCAAGAGTGTGATTGCCGGTGAAATTACAGGCACATGAGGCTTAACACAACGTAGGGCATGTTCTATCGAGCGTGACTTACAATGCTATGCTTTGTTATAGGTGATGGTTACCACTTAACATCAGGTGGGCTATCGGCTTGCTCCATTAGCAAGGTGTATAAAAAAAGTGTTGCAAAAGATCACGTTTAAAGAGATCTGTGTATACATAGGGGAACTTTTTTGAACTTGACTGGGATGAAGAGCTAGAAATTTAAAAGGATGTGTCCTGTCAAATCTCTGGCAATAACATAAAGGTTATTAGTAGCATGGTGTCTCATTGCCTACAAAGCATTTTTAGTTCCAATTAAACATCAATAGATGGCGATACCGGTTGCGATTGAAATATTGATATTGGTTTTAGTCCAGAAAAAAGTATTATGGTCATGAATAGCTTATGTTATATTGTAAAAAATTCTCCCTTATGCACAGGAAGATGAGGAAATAAGCTTTTAATGAAATCTTCATGTTTTTACAATAATCAATATTGACCACGTTTTTTCTTGCGGAAATTATTTGAACTACGTTGTGGTTCGGTTTCAACAAGTTCAAAAGATGCCGCTATTTGCGTCTATCGAATTTTTTCGTTTCTTAAAGAGGGATTTTACTTCGTACCTACCTACGTAAAAAATAAAAAATAATTTATTTATTATTAATATTAAAAAAACGGTGTATATTAACATGATTCGATTTTTAGCCACGGAAATAAGAGTTGCTAGATACATAAAAAAGTATATCATATATTAGTATTTTGTCATTATTAGCTTTGATTTTGTAAGTCACCCGCTATCTAGGTACCTAGGTTGATTGTTGATCGAAGCACGGGACACGACGAAATGAACACTGAGTGTGTACATATTTTGATTTTGCCTCGTTAAACTAAATTGAGGCACAAGTTGGGAGTTTTTCCCAAACTTTTACCCTGTTACTTCTTGTTGCGAATAAATCCCATTAACGCCTGCAAAATTGAAACAGCGATCAGTCAGTGCCTCCGAACTAAAACAGCCTAGTGTTCGAGCAAAAAAGTAGGTAGGTAGTTAGGTACCTAATACATCCTACCTACTTAAACAAATTTCCAAAGGTAGCGTCAACATCTTGCCTTAAAAAAATACTTAAACGAATAGATGTAGATGCGTGCTATTTTGTTTAGCTATTCGGGCTATTTCATTTAGCCCGAAAAATTGCCCGAGTTAAGACTGAAACCGTTTCAATGTATGGGATGAGGTATCTGTACTAGTATTCTCTTATATGTGCCCTTGGTATAACTGCTTGACAAGTTTTTTTAGGAATGGCTATAATAATCGAGTAACGGCTGATTTCTTAAAGCTCGATCAAAACTAATCGGATGTCAAGTCACTTGCCATTTCAGCATTAGATAGATATAGCAAGTGACTTGACATCCAATTAGTTTTGATCGGGCTTTCAGAAACCGGCCGTAAGCCTCTAAATTGTGGCAAGATAGATTTTATATTGTATTTTGAATCAATAAAAATAATACTTTTACAAGTAATGAATTAAAACCCCCTGAAGGTTTAAATACAAGTATTCGAACACCTAGTATATCACTATTATGCCACTGTGTACGTTCACACTTTCTGTAAAATATATTATTCTCGGAAAGTGAACTCTGAGAAATAAATATCTTTAACATGAGACTTGAGACGCAGCGAGCGAGAAGTTGTTTGACGGTTGTCCCCCTCTTAACTTTACATCTCAGAGTGATATCTTTGGACGTGCTCTTGGAGAATACAATTTGTTATAGAACAGAAAGAGCAGCTCAAGATCAGGAGGTATATTTCCCGTCAGTTTTTCTTATAAAAAATGGAGAAAAAGTAGTATATTTACGAGCTTAAGATACCCAAGCCTGTATTTTATAAATCAAGGCCGACCTTCGAAGCCTTATTTAGGTTTTTATGGCGTCTCAGGCGGCTAGTACCTCATTCAAGATTATGTGTTCTTGATGTGCTGAAGACCTTACTAGAAATATCTTTGTAGTAAGTCAATAATATAGAAATGAAACATTTGTAAAGTTCCTAACTAGTTATTGTATAGTAACTAGAAATAGTATAGTAACTATTTATTGTATAGTAACTAGAAATAGTATAGTAACTAATTATTGTACTGGGTGTCTCAAAAGAAAGTTCACATTTGTTTTGGTTATTGCGTGAACGCAACTATTCTGAGGGGCGCGGGGGGGATGTCAATCGGTAGCCTGGCTTTTGGGAATTTAGTCGCTATGGAGCGTTTCTCGGGAGCGGACCGTGCGTTGTGCGTACGCGAGTTTTATAAAAATGGTAATTCGGCGACTGTAGCGCGTAGAAAATTCTGCAGCATTCGACATATTCGTCACTTGAATGATGCGCCAACCACTCGACTCATTGCAAGATGGGTCGAGAAGTTTGAAGAGACCGGTTCAACACTGGACAAACCAAAATCCGGGCGTCCAAGATCTTCTAGAACGGTCGAAAACGTAGACAGTGTCGCCCAGTCTATTCGGGACGATCCGAACCTTTCAATTCGGAAGCGTGCTGTGGCCTTAAACGTGCACAGATCGTCATTATGCCGCATTTTGCATAAAGATTTAAAACTGCACCGGTACAAAATTCAGTTGGTGCAAGAATTAAAGCCTCAAGATGCTGGTCAGAGGCTTGCCTGCGTAAACCTCCAGAACCTCCTTGATCTCCAGAAGAGGACACCTATGGACTTTTTCCTGTGGGGTTACGTCAAATCCAAAGTTTACGCCAACAAACCGACTTCCCTGGCACAATTAAAAGAAAATATCCGTCACGAAATCGCATCCATCACGGAGAATACCTGCCGGGCAATTTTAGTGCTCGATTAAACGAATGCCGTGAACGCAACGGCTTACATTTGGACGATGTAATTTTTAAATAATAAATTCCCAAACAGTGTACTTTAATATGTAATAAACATTTTTTCAATAAACTCCTTACTTTTTTTAAAATTATGGTTTTAAATATGACATTTCTTTTGAGACACCTTGTATAATAACTAAAAATAGTATATTAACTAGTTATTGTATATTAACTAAAAATAGTATAGTAACTAGTTATTGTATAGTAACTAGAAATAGTATAGTAACTAGTTATTGTATAGTAACTAGAAATAGTATAGTAACTAGTAATTGTATAGTAACTAGTAATTGTATAGTAACTAGTTATTGTATAGTAACTAGAAATAGTATAGTAACTAGTAATAGTATAGTAACTAGTAATCGTATAGTAACTAGTAATCGTATAGTAATTAGTACCTAACTAACTAAAAAAAAAATACCTAGAATAGTAACTAGTTAGTAGTAACTAGGTAGTAGTAGAATAGTAACTAGTTATTGTATAGTAACTAGAAATAGTATAGTAACTAGTTATTATATAGTAACTAGAAATAGTATTGTAACTAGAAATAGTATAGTAACTAGTTATTGTATAGTAACTAGAAATAGTATAGTAACTAGTAATTGTATAGTAACTAGTAATCGTATAGTAACTAGTAATCGTATAGTAATTAGTACCTAACTATCTAAAAAAAAAATACCTTTGTGCGTCGCAAAACGGACTATGATTCAGCAATAAGTTGGTTGCAAACTTTAATCCTACTGAACGGAAGATTTCCTCTCAGATCGCTTTTTTATACAACTATCTAAACACCTGATGTTACGTGGTAACCATCACCTAAGAAAACCATAACTAAGAAAACATTGCCACGTAGGTAAGTCACGCAGTTATGAACCTGTACAATGGTGTCTCATTGCCTACAAAGCATTTTTAGTTCCAATTAAACATCAATAGATGGCGATACCGGTTGCGATTGAAATATTGATATTTGTTTTAGTCCAGAAAAAAGTAATAAGGTCATGAATAGCTTATGTTATATTGTAAAAAAATCTTCCATACGCACAGGAAGATGAGGAAATAAGCTGTTAATGAAATCTTCATGTTTTAACAATAATCAATATTGACCACGTTTTTTCTTGCGGAAATTATTTGAACTACGTTGTGGTTCGGTTTCAGAAGTTCAAAAGATGACGATATTTGCGTTTATCAATTTTTTCGTTTCGTTTAAAGGCATTTTACTACGTACCCATAAGTAGGTAAAAAACTAAAAAATAATTTATTTATTATTAATTTATAAAAACGGTGTATAGGAACATGATTCGATTTTTTGCCACAGAAATAAGAGTTGCTAGATACTTCCACTAGCACAGAATAAATAATAGGACTCTTACTGCGACGCAACAAGGTGCAATTCAGCTTGCATACTTTCACCTAACCATTGCCGCACTCTTAACGTGTAAGTCTTTCGCTGTCTAGCGCGGAGTGAGTCAAAAATTATTCCTATTATGTGCAGTGGCTTCATAGCATGACGGGTTAAGGGGCTGACAACCATCAAACAACTTCTCGCTCGCATGTTTCGACATGTTAAAAGATATCAAATCACTTATCTCATTTTCGAAAAATCGCAATTAACCATTTTGTGTGCAATAACATTGCACACAAATATAGAATATAGAATATATATAATATCAAGAAATATATAAATATAGAATATAGAATATATATCATATCAGTAAAAAAAGTATGTAACGTACCTATAAGGTTTATAATTAGTATAATTGATCGAGTGAGCGAAGCGAACGAAGATCTTAGTTTCAACTTGGGCGATTTGGCATTTTATTTGTCATGTTTGAGAAAGGTGCTACTTCCTGTAACACAGCGAAAGCTAAAACAGGAAGGTGCGTTGGACTTAGCCTTGTCTTGTAACTTTTTTGGAAATAAATATTATTATTATTATTATTATTATTATTATTATATATATGTATGTATGTATGTATGTATGTATGTATGTTTGTCTGGCGATAACTTTAGAACCGTTGACCCGATCTGCATGAAATTTGATATGTCGATAGCTTGTACTTGAGAAATTTACTGGTAAGTATATGAGTAAAATCGGATGAAGGGTTTTTGAGATATGGGGTTTTTTAAGGGAGAAAAAATAAAAAAAGTTACATAAAAAAATCAAGTTACATGTCATATGAAAGGGCTTTGTTTGGACATCCCAAAACAATTTTTACTTTTTTTTTGGGACGCTCGGTTTTTGAGATAAAATAATAAAAGTTAAATTAAGATAGCCAGCGATCCAAGAGCTCCCATCTCTAAGAGTTTCGTTGGCATCAAGGTTTTTCTACTGGTCGGCCAGTTCCTTTGCTTTTTCTTATTTTTTTTTCTTGAAATAATTTAAGGAGGTACTCAGTTCTCATAAAATGGTGACAACGACCAGGTCTGATGATGGAGCCAAGGTCTGTTCAACGGAACTCTTCAATAAATAGGCCAATAAAGTTGAAACTTGGTTACCATACCAAGTTAGTAGGCGGTAGTCAGAGGCAAGTCCAAACGTAATGTTTGGACTTGCCTCTGACTACCACCTACTCAAAGTTTTGGTGCGTTCGTCGGGTCGCATCACGAGATCTCAGTTCGGGGCGAACCACTAGTAGCTTTGATTTGTAAGTGGCCCGATAATAATTATCTAGGTTGATTGTTGATCGAAGCACGGGATACAAAACACAGAATAGAAATGACCACTGTGTGTATACATATTTTGATTTTGCCTCGAACATTAAACAAAATTGAGACACAAGTTGGGAGTTTTTCCCAACCTTTTACCCTGTTACTTCTTGTAGCGGATAGACCCCACTAACACCTGCAAAATTGAAATAGCGATGATCAGTCAGCGCCTCCTAACTAAAACAAAAAAGTAGGTAGGTACCTACCTAATACATCCTACCTACATAAACAAATTTCCTAAGGAAGCATTAACATCTTGATTTTTATAATACCTACTTAAAACGAATAGATGTAGACTACACAATTAGGTACACAATGACATGTCATACCTAGGTATATGCAGATGGCTACCTATTACTTATTCATCTGTGTCGATTCTTATTTTGAAACAAAACTGGCAGAACTATAATTGTGGACGAAGGACTGCGGCGGACACAGAATAAATAATAGTACCTACCTATTTGCGTGCGGGTAGAATAAATTTTATCGCCATCTATTGGTTGCAAGTGCATTTTACGAGATGCCGCTTGCTCGCAACGCAACCTCGCGACATCTAGCGGGATATTTGTTTAGCTATGCGGGCTATTTCAATGAAATAGCTAAACAAAATAGCCCGCATAGCCGCTAGATGTCGCGAGGTCATTTAGCCCGAACGATTGCCCGAGTTAGGACGGTGCCATTTCAATGTATGGGATGAGGTATCTGTACTAGTATTCTCTTACTAGTATTCTCTTATCTGTAATAGTAGGTAGCGAAATAAGAAACTGAAATCCCATTATATTTACTGAATAAATCAAGCTAAAGTTAGGCCAAGATGTGAGATTCTGTGCCATATGAAATGTAATATTTGGCTTTGATGGTGGCAGAGGCATGGTAGTGTGGATTACTGTGGATATTATGGGTATCAAGAAAAAGGTGTGTTAGTAAACCCACACACACCACCCTAATATTAATCCCTACAACCATTTAAACCTTATTTTTAAAACTATTTCTTTAAAATAAATGCTATTGACTCTGCATATTAATGGCTGCCATATTTTTTTTTTTCGCATGTGTTACGATTATTCCCGAATGCGAAATGCAATTAAAAAAAATTGAATAAACTTTTAAATATACTGCATTTTTTAAATACAATCTTCAATTCATAAAGTACCGTTCATAAAGTTAAGTTCCATGTGATATGGGCGTACTAATAGCATGAGGAGAGGCTCTGTATACGTTAAATAGAACATTACATTACTACCATTTATCTTTCGCGGGTATGTATAAGTATTAAGACCTGATAAATAGGTAGTTCATTTATGAATGTTGTTTGTCTAAATATATATTATCTTAATGTGTACCCAACCGAATCGCTTGATAATGCGAGAATACCTACCTATACTGGCACAGAACTAATAATACCTACCTAGTCCACTGGCAGAGAATACGTTGAAAATAAAACCGGATGCGTGCCATAGATAAAATACTTAAATATAAATAAATACTAGATAAAATCAACGTAACTCTGAAAATACATAAGTAGGTACTTTGTAGTTATGTAAAGGAGCAATGAAAAAAAATACGGTATTGATATAAGATTAAGTTACAGTGCCTATTTTATATTGGTCATCAAATTTATGTAATACTAGCGGCTCGCCCTGGCTTCGCAGGTGGAAATTTTTGTTTGATTACATTTAAATATTAAATACTAGCGGCCTGTCCCAGCTTCGCATGGGTGGTCATAATTTTTTTGAACATTTTAGGATAAACTTAGACCGTGGGTTCGAGCCTCGCGTCTACTTATTTCATACATTTGCACGCGCTTCTCCTTGAGTGAGTGAAATCGCACCCCGCGCGCGACCCGTGGACCCGTAAACATTTTTAATTTCGTCATATCTTTTGAATGGAATGTCCGATTTGAAAAATTTAAGAAGTAATCTATAGGTATTGAAACCGTCTTAATTATGAAATGATTTATTTGGATAAGGATTAATACCAAGATACAAATAAAGACCCTTTTCTAGCGGAGGCATTTCAATTAATTTTTTATAATAAAAGAACACTTATTGTGACATAACTATAATAGTTAGACATATGCTGTCGCGACATTTTTTGTAGATGATAACGTGTTCTACAAAATCGTAGTACATTATTTTGTTCTATCTTCAATAGTTTTCGCAGCGCACGCGATGTAAGGTTTTTTGTTTTCCACCTTGGGTTACATTATTGAAGTTTTAGTAAGGATCCCTGATTTTTTTGAAAATATAATATAGCCTATGTTACTCAGGGATAATGTAGCATTCTAATGGTGAAAGAATTTTTGAAATCGGACCAGTAGTTTTTGAGCCTATTCGTTACATACAAAAATACAAAAATACAAAGTTTACCTCTTTATAATATTAGTGTAGATAGCCTATGTTACTCAGGGATAATGTAGCATTCTAATGGTGAAAGAATTTTTGAAATCGGACCAGTAGTTCTTGGCTTTATTCGTTACAAACATACAAATCTTTCCTCTTTATAATATTAGTGTAAGATTTGGACGTACCTACACCCTACATTACCCCTTGCATAATATCAACATTATTTTCTAGGTAACATATGGTATAACGTAGAAAGTAAATATTTATGCTAAACACAATGTATGGCTAACCTTTGACTACCCCCAGTAACTTAGTATGGTAACTAAGTTTTTACTCAATTGGCATTGTAAACGAGTTACGTTGAACAGATCTTGGCTCAATTATACCAGCGCACTTTCACCATCTAAAAAAACAGACGTCTCCGAATGAAAACTGTTTTGGAATGTACAAATAAAGCCCTTTCATATGACACCTCACTTGATATATTTGTGTACCTTTTTTTTCCTCTTGTCAAACTTCATATTTTAATAACCCCTTTGCCGATTAACAGCATTATCAATAAATTTCTCAAGTAGGTATTTCACAATCTATCGGCCTATCAAATTTCATGCACATCGTAATTTAGTTCGAAGGTTATTCTCGGACAAACATACAAATCATACAATAAACATACGATCGCCCAAGTTGCCGCTAAGATCTCCGTACGCTTTGCTCACTCCAACCAAAATATTGAAAGATTTTACGGGTATAGATGTTCAAAAAAAATTATATAAACATACGTACATTTATCTGAGTTGGTTTCAACTCAAAGATGGTTAGTACCAGAATTCACTTTTAAAGGGTGATACGATACTCCTATACTTAGCCCGATTATTTTAACGGTAAGTGCCCTAATAAATCGACAATATTGTTATAAATAAATGGAGACTTATTTTTTAAACGAAATCGCACATCAGTGGACTAAGCGTTCATTATTGTTATAATTGAAGACAATTAAATAAATTCCACGTAGCCGTTCGTCGTCGGCCGGCGCGGCGAGGGCCGGGTGGAGCGGCGCGCGAGGCGGTCGACCTTCCATGAGGCCGTCTGTCCGCCCCGTGCTTCGTGCCACTCCACTGCTCGCGCTCTGTCGTGACGACTATACCTACCTACTTTGCGATGAACCAACTCACCACTATCCCTAATACCAAATAATAACTCAACTGTGATAATCTAACAACTCGGGTGTTTCAAGAAAAATATAAATCATGCTCTGAACAACTAAATGGTGAATAATATTGCAACAAGGTGTGCTATTTCAAGTTACACACGTAACGTTGTGGAAATAAAGTTTAAAACAACATGCGCTTACTACTACCGCGTGGTTCAAAATGTGGAAAAAATGCTGTTCAACTTTGATTTTAGGCAAATAAGTGCGGTAATAAAGAACCCATCACATATTTTGATAACTACAGCTAAACTTGGGGTCAAATACTGATTTATCTAAGGGGTTGATAAATGTAATTGTACATTATATTTAAACCCTGTTATCGAACTGTTACACACGTAAGTAACAGTCAAGAATCAGTTATATTTTAGACGTCCCCTACGTTACCTACAATTTGGTCTTGCGTGATTAGAAAATACCAAACTAATGACGTGCTCGTCCAGGATGTAGTGTTCGCTCGAAAAGCAAAAGTAGCTGTGACAGAGCGAGTGGAGCGTCCACAGCACGCAGCCCGGCCAATGACTTCACCAGACACCTTCAACACGTCGTAACTATCATTTCACTGTCGTTTGATACTACACTTTATGCCATAACACCATACACACAAAATCGAAGAACCACTGGCAACTCATTCGAGCGTTCATCTTCGATTTGTACCATTATTTCTATGCCCTATTATGTACTAGGTAAAAAATGAAGTAGTCATTACTATGGGTATTTTGAATGGTCCATTACGATACATATTAGGACTTTATAACTAATAACCTCATCATAAACCTGATTAAAAGCAGCTCATTGCTGAGATATTACCATTACTCGGTTCATGTTACCTGTGTGTGTTTACTCATTTATTGATTGTCTGATTCGAATTTACCCTTTTTTAATTGCTTCAACAACATCCATTTGCTTCTTCCCTTCAGTAGTAGCATGGCATTGATCGTTTTGGAAAAATCTACATTGCTCATAATAATACATACTCGTACCTACTGTTGGATCAAATTCTCGGTCGAGAGTTTTAATGCAATTTAATTCAATCTATATTTGCAACTTAGAATAGATGTACAATTAAAAATTAAATGTAAATAAACGGTTTTAGAAAGTTACATTTAAGAAAGAACATAGGTAGACAAGACACATAATTCAATTAGATATACCTAGAGAGGTAGACAGTCAAGTGCCGAGCTACCAAGCTCTTTTGTCATAAAAGTTGTCCTGTTGGGATAGCTTAATGTAACTGTTTTATTAAATTCATTTTCAGACAGGTTAACAATGCCAATATGCATTTATTAAGTAATTTGATGCTTATTCCCATTAAAGACTCACCACACGACGTACAATGTCGTGGATGTGGCATCCAGTCACAGATAAGAGAATAAATCCAGTCTAAATCTCAACTGTGATTTGTTGATCATCGACTCGAAAGAAGAAGAATATAAATTAATCTTTTTCCTAATTCACTCGCCCTTTTTGTCCAATACCTTCTAACCCCTACCTAACCTATCCAACGCGATCGACAAAAGAACCTTGAGTTTTCTCATTTGGGAATTGCTTTGCTAGCCGAATGGGAATTGTTTTGCAAATGTGTAAATTACTTTGAGAAAAGCATTACGCTTTTCTCAAAGTAATTTACACATTTGGTGCTGGTGCGGTGCGACTAGGTGCGGCGGCACAGTATGGACACCGTGGGCGAACGAGCCAACAACGGCCCACGCGACACTGCCGACTAGACTGTTCAACGTCGCGAGAGGGTCACACAGTCGTCGTCGCTACGATTTCCTACTTCGCTCGCTCGAAAGGTACGGTAATGTACATACCGGGTAAATACAAATAAATAAGGTATAACACAGAATGAAATATTTTGGCGAATATAATACTCGGGCAGAATAGTATCTACTCAGATAAATTTTGAAACGCCATCTATTCAATGGTTTAGTCGGTAGACAGATGAATTGCACGTCTTTAAAAAAGGTAAAGGATATTTGTCAGACTGGACCCTAAAAATAGACAAACAAGTAGGCATGCAACTGGAAAACCCGAAATCCCGACTGGTCTCACCAGGATTATTTAATAAGCTTTTAAATCTGATACCACTTATTTGCCACAATGAGCAATGAGTCGGTATAGCAATCTAGGTGAGACTGAGCACCTATTGTTTTTCAAAGCAATAGGTGCTTAGTGTTCGCTGCGGTGCTATTACAATAAAGTAAAGCAAAAGACATTGATATGAAGACGAATCTAACGACACCTAAACAAGGCTTCAAAAAAAACATATCCTTTTCTAGGGCACAAGAATATAAATTTACTAAAAACAGAGGACAAACTATGCCATGCCAAAGATATCACCTACATACCTTCTCTGCTTAAGAATAACAGGTCCCATACACCTTCAACGGGAATTCTTTGAATTTGCAAAGAAAGACACTTCGCACTCCGACATAACCATACCTACCTATTAATTACCCACACCCTGGTTAAGTTAGGCGGTGTTTCAGATCGACGCTACTCGAATGTACACATTCTGTTTATAAACAATCCAACCCGGTCAGCTTTTTTAAATTAATTTCAACACTTTTGTCAATTGCTTTTTTTATTTAGTTTTTCCAAGTTACAGATAAATGTTTACCTAAAACGCTTGCACGTCATTGACTCAGATCTAAGATCTTGATACAAAGTAATCTGTTAGGCATAAGGGACTGCTTAGTCAACTTGTTTTTTACTCTTTTGTCGGCTCTTTTATCTGTAGTTACTCCAGTGAAGTCCAGTGTGAGTGGTATTCCATTTGTAGTTTCGCCAGTCGAATAGAGTGTTTTGATCTGGTTTTGTAATGTTTTTCTAAGAGTTAGATCTCTTTCATTACCTACTTTGGTACTTCTACCATGCAGTTTGCCATGCAGTTCTTTAGGGTGACTTTATTTGTCTAACCATTGAAGACTTTCTCCGGTGCTGTTTATAGGCTATTTAATGCAACTTTGGATGTAATTTTGTTACTAGGCTTACATTATCATCGGCCAATTCGGCAACTGTTATATCTGGCTGGTGATTATGGTGTCTTCTGTGTAGATGTTGTAGGTATAGTACTGGTGATGAATGAATAAGC
Source organism: Chloroclysta siterata (assembly GCA_932294275.1). Lineage (NCBI taxonomy): Eukaryota > Metazoa > Arthropoda > Insecta > Lepidoptera > Geometridae > Chloroclysta > Chloroclysta siterata. The sequence goes on from OW028588.1 coordinate 9,137,367, forward strand.
AATTCCACGTCCATAGCGTAAGTAATCAATGAGTCGGTCGCATGCAGGCAAGAGTTCGACTTGATGTCGGGCTCATTGATCGATCGACTCTATAGCCACCTCTACACCACTACATGACCACAGTGTCCGTACATAAACGCTCACATGAAAAGAAAACCGGATGGTGCACACTAGCGTGTGTATTGAAGTGTGCGTTTGTGCGCAAAGGATTTCCTACCGCCCCGCGCCTGCGTCCGCGCTCCACGTCTCTGCCTGCCGCAGACCTGTTGCGTTGCGCCGCTACCGGAGTTACGCCGCATAGTTACCAGACTTGATATGCCTGCTCTCTGCCGCGCTGCTGGCCCACGCACACCGCACCACAGCCGGCAGCATTCGAACACTCAATTATCATGGTTCACCACTTTTAAAATTGCTATCTTTCTCATTGCAACTCGTCTAGTCTCAACGACGTCTTCCATTACCGGTCGCACTAAGTATAGTAAAATATCTAATCCGTTCGATTTATAGCCCCACTTAAGGTTGCAGCCGGATACTTGACATCATGAGACGTCAATAGGAAGGTAGGTAGGTAAGGTACCTACCTGCATAATCTCTGAGACCGATCGACCGACTAGGCAGTTTTACTTTTGTCATAGGTAATTAACTACTTTCATGTTCGGTAGGTATTATTCGAGTTATTCGAAACAAAGCGTTCATACCTAGTTTTTAATTACTTAACTACTTTGAGTTTGAAAACTGGGTAGGCAGGTTAAAATCCGTAAATAAACTTTAGAATTAATTTTAAGCCTTTTGTGCAAGCGCTGCAATTCAATATGTTCAGTAAAGTAATTTCAGCTATGGAGGTAGAGTTTAAAAAAAACACCGTGTTAGCAGCTCTAAGTTCGATAACAATACAGGTAGCGCCACTGTTCCACCGATATTCATCTGTAATTTTTCTCATTGTATCTTTTTATCATTGCCTCGGCCACGGAATAATAAGGCTCGAGTCTCAGGCCTGAACGGAAGTTATAACGATTTTTAATCGTAGCAAGTATCTTCTTGGCCGTCCGCCGCCGCGCCCGGCCGGTTCGTATGGCCGCTCGAGACAACAAGTTTAAATATTATTTTTTTGTAAACAGCCACCGGAAACAGGCAAGAAAACATAATGATCTGGAACACATATCTTCCATTAGGTACGTCTGTCTCTCGGTTCTCAGTAATAATGATAAGGGATATAGATAGATAACATCGAATTTTAAAACATTTAGTTGAATTTTTTGATTCGTTGCAGCCTGCAAGAGAGAAGGGTTATATAAAATCAAATCTGAATCCTATCTAAAAATTAAAACAACCCACTGTATTTCCTGTAAATAGATTTCGCCAAGTGCGTTTTAGACTGACAAAGTGTAATTTGTAGTTTTTAGTAGATAGGTAGTGTACTAACTCAGCTAGTCAACTACCTATGAATCTAGTGTTATCCTAAACAACAGAAAACTGAAATGTTAAACAAGTATTAATTTGACGACTAGCGTTACTTAGTCTATCTATTAGTACCTACTAACTAATGTGTGTGTAAGGGTGTGTGTGTGTGTGTGTGTGTGTGTGTGTAATCTACTGGTAATGTCCATTGTTTTATGGACAATTGGAGCCTGATATCAAGTCAGTGGCTGACCTCGTATGTACAGATTGTGAATTGTGACGATGTATTTTTGTAGGTAACATTTTTCTGCCAATAGCGTGTCGTGTGGGAGCGTGATAATGGTCAGAAATAATCCACGATCTCTACGCCGCCCACCAGACCATCGAGAATATTACGCCAAAAATAAATAGTTACCTAAAAGCATAAGTCTATGGATAATCTTATTGAAATTATTTATCTTATGCATAGAACGTATTTTGCTACATCAACTCTCACAAAAGCTCTATAATACCTTAATCTCTAATACTATAAGACTCAAAGTCCTGACTGACTGACTGACTGACATATAGACAACGCACAGCCTAAACCGCTGGTCCTAGAGACTTGAAATTTGAGGAGTACATAGGTCTTATGGCGTAGAGGTGCACTAAGAAGGGATTTTTGGAAATTTAACCCCTAAGGGTGTAAAAAGGGTTGAAAACGTTTGTATGAAAAATAGTATTCCTTGAACCTACAAACTTGAAACTTGGAGTACATATACTTCAAAGCAAAAAAAAAGGAAAGGCATTTTTAGTTTTTTAAAACTACCCTTAATAAGGGTGCAAAGGGATGTAAAAGTTTGTATGGGAGTTTTTTGACCGCTGGTCCTAGAGACTTGAAATTTGAGGAGTACATAGGTCTTATGGCGTAGAGGTGCACTAAGGAGGGATTTTTGGAAATTCAACCCCTAAGGGTGTAAAAAGGGTTGAAAACGTTTGTATGAAAAATAGTATTCCTTGAACCTACAAACTTGAAACTTGGAGTACATATACTTCAAGGCAAAAAAAAAGGAAAGGCATTTTTAGTTTTTTAAAACTACCCTTAATAAGGGTGCAAAGGGATGTAAAAGTTTGTATGGGAGTTTTTTGACCGCTGGTCCTAGAGACTTGAAATTTGAGGAGTACATAGGTAGTATGGCGTAGAGGTGTACTAAGAAGGGATTTTTGGAAATTCAACCCCTAAGAGTGTAAAAAGGGTTGAAAACGTTTGTATGAAAAATAGTATTCCTTGAACCTACAAGCTTGAAACTTGGAGTACATATACTTCAAGGCAAAAAAAAAGGAAAGGCATTTTTAGTTTTTTAAAACTACCCTTTATAAGGGTGCAAAGGGATGTAAAAGTTTGTATGGGAGTTTTTTGACCACTGGACTTAGAGACTTGAAATTTGAAGAGTATATAGGTCTTATGGCGTAGAGGTGTACTAAGAAGGGATTTTTGGAAATTCAACCACTAAGGGTGTAAAAAGGGATGAAAACGTTGGTATGAAAAATTGTATTCCTTGAATCTACAAACTTGAAACTTGGAGTACATATACTTTAAGGCAAAAAAATAGGAAACACATTTTTAGTTTTTTAAAACTACCCTTAATAAGTGTGCAAAAGGATGTAAAAGTTTGAATGGGAGTGTTTTGACCGCTGGTTCTAGAGAGACTTGAAATTTGAAGAGTACATAGGTCTTATGGCGTAGAGGTGTACTAAGAAGGGATTTTTGGAAATTCAACCCCTAAGGGTTGAAAACGTTGGTATGAAAAATTTTATTCCTTGAATCTACAAACTTGAAACTTGAAGTAGATTTACTTCAAGGCTAAAAAAATAGGAATAACATTTTTGGTTTTTAAAACTACCCTTAATAAGTATGCAAAGGGATGTCGAAGTTTGTATGGGAGTTTTTTAACGCTTGGTGCGATTGACTTAAAACTTGAGGTCAATATACTAAGAAATAAATAATTAAGAATAACACTTTGAAGTTTTGATAATTACCCCCGCAAAGGGTGCAAATGAGTGTAAAAGTTAGTATGGGAGATTTTTAACGCATAGTGCGATTGATTTCAAACTTGAAGTAAATATACTCCACAATAAATAGATTAAAATCACGTTTTCACTATTTTAAAACTACCCCTGGTAGTTGGGGTGCAAAAGACTGCCAAAGTCCCAAGGTTTGCATGGGAGATTTTTAACGCGTAGTGTAATTAACTTCAAACTAAAAGAAAATGTGTTCTGTGGATAAATAACAAAAAAACAGTTTGATTTTCGAAAACAACCCCTGAAACGTTACCCTCCTTCGTTGCGCTCGAGTAAAAAGGATACAACGAAGCGTCAATGTTATATTCTGTGTTATATATGGGATATTCTAAAAACGGGAATCTTGAGTTGGTACGAAGAGATATGAGGGTATCTACCGTGATTGGGGATCAAAGTCGTGAAGCTGTTTCGTTTCGTTTGTTTTTGAGGTAGAAACTAGGAACATATAAGTACATATTTTCCGTGTAGGGTTGTCTTTGTTGTATTTGTCATGTTTGTGCCAAACTCAGTCAGTACCTATACCTACCTACCTAATATAGGTAATGTACGCCTATAGGTATCCCATATACCTACGTAGGTATTTAAAATCTTACCCTAATAATATACGATCCATGCGAAAGTTACGATGTTTTGATGTTTGTGGCTCAATCACGGTTCACCACTTCAACGCGTGCGAAGCCGCGGGAAGCCACTAGTAATTTATATAACTTACGTACAGCTAACTTCTTTTGCAGCGTGTTAATTTCGTATCCCATAAGGAAGTATTTATTATTTTTGAACTTATCAATTAAATTCACCAAAACCTTTTCCAGGGTTTGCTGATGACATTTAACAGCATTGATTTAAATAATAATTTAAACCTAAAAAACTATTGTCGAGTTTCAAGAAATCTTTTCTAATTAACCTCTTACTCTGTTATTGATCGAGTGAGCGAAGCGAACGAAGATCTTAGTTTCAACTTGGGCGATTTGGCATTTTATGTATGTATGTATGTATGTATGTATGTATGTATGTATGTATGTATGTTTGTCTGGCGATAACTTAAGAACCGTTGATCCGATCTGCATGAAATTTGATACGTCGATAGCTTGTACTTGAGAAATTTACTGGTAAGTATATGAGTTAAATCGGATGAAGGGTTTTTGAGATATGGGGTTTTTTAAGAGGGCAAAAATAAAAAAAGTTACATAAAAAAATCAAGTTACATTTCATATGAAAGGGCTTTGTTTGGACATTCCAAAACAATTTTTACTTTTTTTTTGGGACGCTCGGTTTTCGAGATAAAAATTAAAAAGTTAAATTAAGATAACCAGCGATCCAAGAGCTCCCATCTCTAAGAGTTTCGTTGACATCAAGGTTTTTCTACTGGTCGGCCAGTTTCTTTGATTTTTCTTATTTTTTTTTCTTGTAATAAATTAAGGAGGTACTCAGTTCTCATAAAATGGTGACGACGACCAGGTCTGATGATGGAGCCAAGGTCTGTTCAACGGAACTCTTCAATAAATAGGCCAATAGAGTTGAAACTTGGTTACCATACCAAGTTAGTATGCGGTAGTCAGAAAAAAGTACAAACATAATGTTTGGACTTGCCTCTGACTACCACCTACTCATCGTTTTGGTGCGTTCGTCAGGTCGCATCACGAGATCTCAGTTCGGGGCGAACCGCTAGTATATAGTAGTATCTACTCCAAATTTCATTAAAATATTTAAGAGTAGGTGGTACCTAACCTAGGTACGTATGTTTTAATTTAAGATAATTATTGACTTGAGTTCGGAGTTAATCTTTAAAATGACTTCTTAGAAAAACACATTTAAATCAAAATTTCTTTTTTGGAGTGCGTGACCAAAGACTAGAGAGACATCGGGCGGTCGGCCGGGAGGAAGGACGCAGGCCTCAAACTCATAACACCCTGCGTTTTAGTCTGAGATAAAAAAGTGCCGCAAATTATAAGAAAGTACAGTTTAATATGTTGCCTGCCTATTGCAATGCTCGTAAACCAAACTTTTGACGCCTTATAAACTATCTAAGTGATGTGCTGGCTGCATGTTAAAAAATGAACAACGGAATGCCTAACCCTTAGGGAACCTAAAATTATGCATTTTTTTTGAAGTTGTGGCCGTTATGTTCCTAAATTGAGATCAATGATTTTTTTTCGTTTCTCGGAAACTATCTGAATGCTTTGAGAGGTATCGAATGTTACAAAATGTCCTGTCATGTCACCAACATTCTTGTTGCACTGTTCAATCCATCCACCGTCAGGGTGTAGGTGCACGTCGTTCAATCAGACACTTAGTAGGTTAGGTACCCGACCTATCCATGTGCACCAAACCACTTAGTAAGTAATTCTCGATCTTGTGTCGAAAGTGATCTCCACTGCGAGCTGGGAAGTTTTGTATTAAGCTTACATCGTCATCTCCGCAGCAAAATGGTCGACTGGAGAACCAGTTTCTTAATCATCATAATTATTGCGTCCTGCATTGAGTCTGCGGTGAAGTACCTAGGTCCAAATGAATCCTTGAGTTTACCAATGGGAGAGATGTTTTTCACATTTAATATACTTATTTGTAATCTACATCTACACTAATCTACACTAATATTATAAAGAGGAAACATTTGTATTTTTGTATTTTTGTATGTAAAGAATAGGCTCAAAAACTACTGGTCCGATTTCAAAAATTCTTTCACTATTAGAATGCTAAATTATCCCTGAGTAACATAGGCTATATTATATTTTCAAAAAAAAACAGGGATCCTTACTAAAACTTCAATAATGTAACCCAAGGTGGAAAACAAAAACCTTACATCGCGTGCGCTGCGAAAACTATTGAAGATAGAACAAAATAATGTACTACGATTTTTTAGAACACGTCATCATCTACAAAAAATGTCGCGACAGCATATGTCTAACTATTATAGTTATGTCACAATAAGTGTTCTTTTATTATAAAAAATTAATTGAAATGCCTCCGCTAGAAAAGGGTCTTTATTTGTACCTTGGTATTAATCCTTATCCAAATAAATCATTTTATAATTAAGACGGTTTCAATACCTATAGATTACTTCTTAAATTTTTCAAATCGGACATTCCATTCAAAAGATATGATGAAATTAAAAATGTTAACGGGTCCACGGGTCACGCGCGGGGTGCGATTTCACTCACTCAAGGAGAAGCGCGTGCAAATGTATGAATTAAGTAGACGCGAGGCTCGAACCCACGGTCCAAGGTTATCCTAAAATGTTCAAAAAATTTATGACCACCCATGCGAAGCTGGGACAGGCCGCTAGTCTTAAATAAGCACAATGTGACATCAGTAACTAGGGTTGCCAGGTGAGTCGCGAAAAAATACCGGACAACCACAAAATGGGGTAGTAAGCTAGTTCGAACAAAATACGGGTTTTTTATACTAATAGTTTTTATTTATTAATCTACATCACATAAATCAACTAAATTAGAATGCAGTCATAAAATTGTGGTCGCCAAGACTATGCTCACTTTGAGAAATTCTTTATTAAACAATGGTATGAATATTATAATCTACTTCTTACTTAACAAAATATATGCCTACTTTTGTAGGCGCTTGTGACCAGTAGTACTGACTTTCCTCAAAATACCGGGCATTGTTCTGTCCGGTATGACCATTTATTTTTTACCGGACAGGCCTCGAAAATACCGGACATCTGGCAACCCTATCAGTAACATGTAAGTTGGTGCCTATTTAATTAGGTACCGGCGTAAATTATAGTTTTTGAAATCCGAGAATTTCATCGAAATCTTCCGTTCATCTATGTTTTCCTATGGCATAACTTACCTACGCCTTATCATTGTTCGTTTTGATAAGGCGACTATAAAGCACTATCTGTCTAAATTCAAATCTACGAGAAAAAATATTCGGCAATATTTTATCAAGGCCAAACACGCGGTACTCTCGATTTGACAACAACTACCTATTTTATGAAGTTTGTGTATAGTATAATACATACCTATAACTTGACTCGTGCTCGATTCATGAAATAATATTTTCGTCGCTACTAAAAAGTTATCCAACTGTCTTTAGTTAGATATGTTATCTAGATTAGTATACTTACCTACCTACTATTCCTTAGTGACGTAAAACAGATTCATGAGTAGTTCCTTGTAGTTTCAGTTGTGGCGTAGTTTCCACAGATTGACTAGACGGAACGATGTGAACAGGAAGCGGTGTCGGGCAGAGCCGTTGGCAACTCTTCAACTGCTAACATACCTACCGACTTCTGACGATATCCTTGTTTTACATGGAAATGGAAGCCTTTCTTGACCTCTGTTTTTATCTTAATGGGGGGAATAGAGTTCTTATGCAGTTCGCCCCGAACTAAGAGACCTCATGTCGTCGAATGGCTAATCCATCAGCAAGTTGTATTCAATCAAAACTGACAATCTGTATCTGTGTAGGTAGAGATAATACAAATTGAAAAAGCTTTTATTTATCTTTTAAAACTCTTGGTTTTTCATTTCATTCCGATGAAATTTTGTTGGTTGGTAGGTAAGCTATTAAACTCTGATGATTTCGAGCAGCAGATCATATTTTCAGTAGTACACAACCCAATATAGGTACAAGTGGTAGAGCACACACAGGTAGGAAAAGATTCTCGTTACTGCCTGTGTCAACACTTCTCAGAGCACGTCTTTGGCCGAATCCAAAGCACCAAGCTGGTACGATTTGCAACAAATAGAGAAGCAATACTGAAGAACATTGAATACAGGATACCAAGCTTACAGCACAATTACAGTAGCTTTTGCATTTATTAAAAAAAACTAAAAATATCCATAACCAAAAAGAAATACAAAAACTAGCGCGTTCCGTTCCGTTTGCAAGACACATGGTCAGGCAAGGCAGGACGCTGAACAAAAGGCGCGGCTGAATATGCGCTACAGATGTGTTCTACCTACTACGGGTCCACATGTCTTAAACAATGGCTGCCTTCAACCTCCGCAATTTACTACTTTACAAATTACTATGTACCTACTTGCTTGCCTGCCTTTAAAATCATTTACTTAAACATAATAATATGTAAAAAAGTGTATAAGTACTTACCCTTTTTTAGGCTAATTCATTAGGTAGGAAGATAATATAAATAATTAATTCGCTACTGTGTCGGTGGTTCCAGTTGGTAAAAAGCAATAGTTTATGAATGAGTTAGCAGTGAATGACAGTTCGGCCATGTTGTTTGTTTACGCGTGCGTGCGCGGCACATTGCGCGGTCGTCTCGAGGCGAGTCGACCGCGCTCGCTAGCGCGCCCGTTCTGCCTCGAAATAGCACGGAACCAACATCGAAGAGTGCGGTCGACGACCCTGTGCCCTGCCGCACCGAAATTATTGGAACTTCGCTCAGAGACTCAATCCTTTCTCTGGTCATGGTAATAAAGGTCATCATTGTAAATTGTCTTACTTTCCTTGGATTTATTTAACTTCTAGGCAGTTTGGGCGAATTATTCATGATAACGTAGAGCTATTCACTGTGCCTACTTATACGTAGTTTTGTTAACTCCTACTACGCACCTAGATAACTAGCTGCGATAAAAATATTATTTAAAAACCGTCATCTTCATGAACATAATTGGTATCTGTTTTTTTAAAGCATTTTATTCGGTCATATGACGCAGTAACGCCATCTATCTTGTCAGGTTGCAAACTAACAAAACATTTCTCGTAGAATATCTCATCCAGGTATGCTACCTAGGTTTACAAGCTATTTACAAACTAGACTAGTATTATGACCGATCACAGAATCATCCAGGTAAACGAATCAAATGGCGGTAGTTGGATCGATTTCTGCACAACTTACCTACATACTAAAGAGGTGTAGTATATCAGGCGAAACACAGAATACATTTAGTAGGTAATATGTTTAATGGAGATACCGAGACAAGGAGGTGTTAGCCCGCTATACAGGCTCGATAGAGACCTAGGTGTGGGCAACAAAACTTATCAAGGTAAGCTACTACACGGTGCCGTATACTACTTTATGTAAGTGATATCATCTAAGTGACAATTAATTGTATTGTATTATGACCTATTATTATGTAACTTAACCACCCCTGTATACTGCTGTCTGTGAAAAATAAACTAACCCTTTTAATTATTTTCTCATATCCTAAAAAGGAATTTTTTCATTATTCTTGATGACTTTATGAGCTACATGCAACTGTTACTAAATCCAATAGGCAATAGTTCAAAGCGATTACTATTTTAGGCTGAAGTTCAGAGCAGATTTTTCAACTTATTTCCAATCGGTTTCTCGATCCAGTTTGGCTCAGTCGCCCAGTAGACCTGAGTTCGGTTGACGATCAACTCCATAAACGTGTAGCCTACGCATTGAAGATAAATATCACCAGTTCCAGCTAGCTTCATCTACCTACCTCATTACATTGTCAAATGTTTCCAAAATGTTATCTGGCTGTATGTGTAGGTGTATTTTAAACGGATACAGAGGTTGGTTTTCTATTGACTTTATTTAATGCAATAACAACCGTAATGATAATAATAATTTATTTATTTTACACATAAACTTATGAAAACTCATTAGTAGAGAATAGTAGTCACATTATTTATATAATTTTACTGTGCTAATGTTCTATCATCTACACAAATGGAATGATATTTGTTAGCGGGGGCGCACCCACGTGGTACCCACACCACAGAATAGAAATAAGTATACCTACCTACTACCCACACCTACTACAAGATGTTAACTGCCATCGTATCCCCTATTCAGAGAATGTGACTCCACCTACTGATCAATTGCACAAGCATTGATATTCAATTTATTATTGAGTTATGGTACCTAAATGTCACAAAACGAAATATGCTAAAGATAGGTAAATTTGTACCGCGGTGTTTTCAAATAGGTATGTAACTACTTACCAAGTTAAAGTGGGCCACTAAACCATGGAATTTATTCGTGACTGCATCAACAAACCGATAAAAACTAAAGGAGAGTCGGCGAAAGTATTATGATAGTAACTCTTCCACTTTGCAGATATTATGCATCGACGCGGTAAGAAGACCTACTGGTAAACCTCGTAATCATAGTTCGTAGGTACTATATTTTACGAGCACTCCACCTCGTTCGACTTTAAATCTTTGGGTGGTAAAATTATACTCACTGACTTGATACTTCTTCGTTTTGCCTAATGCAATTTTATTCATAAATATATTATAAGAAATGTTTGCTATGAATGGTTTATTATAAGTTGATTATGAACAGGGTTTATTATTATTATGGCAGGTTATCTAGATACCTACCTAAATCTAACTAACCACCTGAGTAGGTATTGAAGACAAGGTAGGTGTAGGACATATTAACATTTTTATGGAGTTGCCTAACAGAACCACAATAATAATAATTATGGAGGCTTAATTTAAATCCAGTCGTGGGTTGCGCGCTATTCGCATCGCCTACGTATTTATGGGCTACCTCCAATTTCGTCGAATCATTTCGCAACGCACACCAGGCTGCTCGATTCTCTGGTACCAAGTTCTTAGCCCACAAACACCTTCGCCCGTGGGCAGGTGGAAAGTGGACCAAGCCAATAGCTGACAGTTATGCAATGCAACATAATATGTATATGGTGTGCACCTTATTGGATACGAAAGTTGACATTCGTCCTTGATAAGGCGTTGGATTCCAAGTGCTGTTGTGTAAAGGTTTTGTTAATTAACGATGACAGACAACGCAGTGACTGCAAATCAATTGCGAAGTGAACCACACCCGTATCTATAATGTGCTCTGCCATTCATGGTTAGATGTGTAGGTACCTACCTATCTAACTAATATACAAACAAACTCTTTGAAGCTCTACACTCCTAACGCTCCTGAAAAAAGCGCGAGTGCCTGTAAGAGAAGCGTTGCTGGGCAAACGTAGGAACTAAATACCCCTAAATGCCAGCTACTCGCATGATAGCTAGCACACCTAACACGGCAAAACGTCTACGCAGGCTGTAAAATAATTGAACTCAATTTCATAATTATTTATGTTTGCAAATAACGTGACATACATTTCCACCGGTTTGCACTGTAGGTAGATAGAGTACATAATGTAGAGCGGGAGATATGGTGCGTTTCAGTTCAGAGTGCAGAGTGGAGTTGGGGCATTTCCTGCGTTAGTGACACGCGCTCCCCTTATCGTGTTCATTGATAGATTTATCTGGACGAGGTCGACACGCAGCCGCCGCCGCTACTGCTGCTGCCGGCCACCGATCCGCGCAGTCGGATAGCGCTACTCATAAGCTGAATTCATTTTAGTACGTAACTAACATGTTGTCCAATTTGCATGCAGTAAATTAATATCATCCCAATAAATTCTTATTCGCCTAGTTGATATTAACTGAAACTCCAAACCGCTCCAGTCTTACCTACATTGATACCAAACACGATATTTGGCCTCTGACTACCCCTTAACCTACTTGGGGTACAATTACAATACAACCTATCGACCTACCAAGTTTCGTGCAGACCGGATCAAAGGATTCGAAAATAAAAGTAGGTGGTAGTCAGGGGCAAGCCCACACATTGTGTTTGGAGTTGTTTCTGACTACCACTTACTAAGTATGGTAACCAAGTTTCAACTGAATTGGCCTATTTATTGAATAATTCTGTTGAACAGACCTTGGCTCCATCATCAGACCAGGTCGCTATCACCATTTTATGAGAACTGAGTACCTTTTTAATTTATTTCAAGAAAAAAAAAATAAGAAAAAGCAAAGGAATTGGAAGACCAGTAGAACCTAAAAAGACCCTAACCTAACCTAGAAAGTAGACCTTGATGTCAATGAAACTCTTAGAGATGGGAGCTCTTGGAACGTTGGTTATCTTAATTTTACTTCTTTGGTTGTATCTCAAAAACCGGGCGTCCCAGAAAAAAAGTTAAATGGTTTTGGAATGACCAAACAAAGCCCTTTCATATGACATGTAACTTGATTTGTTTGTGTTACTATTTTTATTTTTGCCCCCTTAAAAAACCCCAAATCTTAATAACTCGTCATCCGATTTAACCCATATACTTACCAGTAAACTTCTATCGACTTACCAAATTTCATGCAGATCGGATCAACGGTTCTAATGTTATGGCCAGACAAACATACGTAAGTACATACATACATGAAATGCCAAATCACCCACGTTAACTGTAAGATTTTTGTTCACTTCGCTCACTAAATCAAAAAATCAAAGTTTCATGAAGTGTCTCTTTAATTTTAGTTTTTTTTTTATCCTGGACCATATTTTCCTTGAAATTTTAGGCATTGAATGAAGTAATCATTAATATTTCAATATATATATATTCAAGATACGCGTCTGTACAAGGAACAATAGAGGTACAATAGTATGAGGCTTGAAAGTATGAGGCGAGAAGCATCATCATAAGACGGGTGCCGAACTGCCGACAGTCAGAACGCCCTACCTACTTCATACAAAGATAAGCTCCATGGCAGCAGGAATCAGCATCACTTTCCGATGCTTGCCGAGAAGCAAAATTGGCCGAAAGTACAAAAAACTTACAATTTCCGGTGAAAATAGGAGGTAAGTATTTACGTTACTGATACAAATATACCAGGTAAAGAATCAAAATACCTACATTCCAGCCATCTGTCTGTGATCAAGCCTCTGTTTCGTCTCATTTGAAAGGTAAGTCAAAATTTCATCGCTGCAAAAAACATGGCTGGCTGGCGCCACGATGATAACTTTAAAAAGCCCGTCGTATTAGCTCTTAAAAAGATAACGGGTGTAATTCCTTAGAATTGTGGTACGGTATCACTGGAATGGAAGCCCATCTCGAAGGTACCCGGACGATGGTGGTTTTTGTTGCGTTTTCGGCACGCATATAGATACCTAGGTACCATATATTACTGACTTCCAAATAGAGAGAAACTATTATACGCGTACACTAAACGCACCTCATTGAGATCCGTTTCTCAGTTGGAATAAAAAACATTTATTATTGCAACTGAGTTTAGTTTTATTATTCCAAGTTTTAGTTTTTTTTATACTTGATAATTACATACTTCTTGAAGATTCATTTAATGTTAAAATTCGTAAGGGCCTCTCCCTTACGAATTTTAAGTACGCTTCCTGTTAAAGTATCGGCGGCGTTAGCGATGTCTAGCGATGTGCGCATTATGTATCTTCATGACGGATACCGTCCTGCCTGCAGACTTGCAACGGGATACGAGCCGCCCAGGCCGCTACTAAGTGTACGTAGGTACCTAACTACCTACTTCATTTCCTGTTGGTATGGTAATGTTTAAAAGAAGTCGCTGAATGCAGTTGATAATGATAATGATAATTACAAACCTAGAACACTTTGTCATGTTGTAGATACTTTTAGATCTATTCATGAAATGTAAAATTATCTTCAATTAGCGAATCGTCATCATGCTAACAGAAAACGTTGTGCGTCTGAGATCAGTTTGATAATTTTAATGAATGAAACAGCAGCTCATTTTGTTCAAGGTCGGCGTTCACTACCTACCTAATCGTGTTTCTTAAAAAGTGGTAAGTATAAATAGATGACGCACCGAAAGTGGATCCGGTGTAGGTACTGGTGGGGTGGTGGAGTGGAGTTCGGGCACGGTGTTAGGTATATCGAACGAGTGTGTTACACAGTAATGTCACTTGCGTGTGCGCAGGTCGCCTGCGCTGCGCGTACGCGCGGCCGAGCGGCGGCCGACTGTTTCAGAGAAACGGACGCGCCGACCACGTTCCCCATTCATTCGTTCGTATGCATCAATGAACTAATAGCACGTGGTGTGCCCCAAAATTCGCTATGTCTAGAGACTAGGCCGACAAAGTATCTAATAAAAAATAAAACAGACAAGTTGGGTCTCCCATTGAAGGTTCCGCTCATTATTGTATTTCTGTATTTATTAAAATCAATAATACTATGTATCAAAAAAGCGCTTACATCTCTGCCATAAAAATTTATAACCATTTACCTACAGATCAGCTTGAAGGAAATTTATTTAAAAATAATTTAAGAAAGAGGCTTATTCAGAATTTGCACTACAATTTGAAGGAGTATTTTGATCTCATATAGTGCCTCAGATATATTGTGATCTCAGAGTTTTGTTAAGTTTTGTCTTTGTTACCTTAAATTTGATTAGTAGGTAATTTATAGAAATATTGTACGTCCGAAAGGATAAACTGTTGATTCTTGTATTCTTTTTACAACACCTTTATGTACACAGATAAACAATAAAATATTCTTATTCAAAAATTACATCTATTATCATTACAGGGTAGACCTAATTCAATAGAGTAGTCATCAACAATAATTATTTTAGTCAAACAATAGAAATAGGTCATAGAGCAAAAACAAAAACATTCAATCAAATATTTAAGCAAGTTATATACATACAAATGTCATAGAAAAAAAAACAATATCTAGCAGTCAATAGCTGAATTAATTCATTTCTTCGAAATATTGGTACCTACCTATTATGATATTTAATATCATAATATATTTCTTGACCGCAAAAACTGTATTTCTGAGAATCATTACGAAGTTGAGATATCTTGTGAAGCTCTTATCGATTTCAGATTTCAGTATTATTTTCACTTAAATCAGTATCCCTCATACTAATGGTGTTTAAATTTAAATAATGCCTAAAACTCGCGCTATCACTGTTTGCCATTACACATTGGTAAGAGATGGTAAACAGAGATTTAAGCATAGTTTATCGCTTGACAGATTAAGGCCGTTAAGGTTTAAAACAGACAAAATACCCCGATTTTAGACGTTTTTCTTTGATTGTGCTACCTACCTCATGCTCTAGTGTTCCAAGTTTCATATTGTTTACTGGCGAGCTTATTGAAAGTGGCCTAGAGTGAGGTTCTCCTTTTTTGGAATTTCCATACAAACTTAGACAAAGAACTATTCTTATTGCTATTTGTTTTAATGCATTAGAGCTAGAGCTTAATATATTATGACTCGATAAATTATAACTTCACCACCACCCTATTCCTACTATTTAGTAAGATAAAAGAACTGTGTCAGTCAGGGAGTTTTGGTTTTAGTGTGATATTTTCATAAGTATAACATAATTATGTTTATTTCTAATTTTACGCTTTGCATACTTTGGATATTTATAAGACAAGAGTCAGTTATTTTTCTCTGTAAATAGCTAAGCTAAGAGCTGATTTCACCATACTCTGTTAGTTACTAATCAAGGATTAACAGGCCTTTAAATCTAACCTTAGATGTCAAACGCGTACATTTTGACATATTTAACGGCCCTTTAATCCTTTGTTAATCTAACAGAGCATGGTGAAATCAGGCCTAAGCATCATAAAAAAATGTGTCTTATAATATGCTAATGAATGACCCATCTTTCATAATTTAATTATGTCCCACTTTACCTATTGGTATGGTACTGCTTTAAAATGTTCTTTCCTTACTTTCAGTGGCTGTTTTAATATTGTTTTGAAATCTTGGGAGATAAGAGTGCGTTTTATGATTGCATTAAAAAAAAACTTTCTTAGAAATGTGCCATGCAACAACTTTTTAATGATACCTACTCAGCCTCGTGGTACCAAACCAGACTAGGTAGGTCCCAGTTTGAAATGGTGACGTTAAAACCCTTGAGGTTATGGGGTTGGGATTGGGGCCCTATTTTGAAAGACTTTAATGAAATTATTTTAGATCGTTAGGTACACCGTACAAAAAAATCTAGAATCTAGGGAGTAAATATTATTATTTTAATTAGAATTTATTTTTAATAAATAATAGCGGACATTTTACATAGCGCTATCTAACCCCGAACAATATATGAGTGTGTTTTTCCCACTTTTTTCTGTTTTTTCCTTTGTTTGCTGTACAGTTTAAAATATTTATTAACTGCAGTCACCATTTCGCAATCGTGGAGCTTATATGGCAATCCTCCATACATGTGGTAGACCTATATTACCTATAGCAGTGGCCTTAAGGCTGGTGATGGTGATCCCGCTTGGGATTATTCGGTAACTCTACCTCTAAACTGGATAGAAAAAAATTAAAAATACTTCACAGTGATTAAATAAAAAAGTTATTTTTTTACCTAAGTACGAGGAAGTACATACTAGGTACTTAGTCGATCTAGGTACCTAATACCGGAGTAGTTACCTACTTACCATCAATATCTTGTTTTAGTGAATAGTAACGATCACAAAAAGCACAATCTGACAGCACGGGAACGGTTAAACACTACTCCAAAATTAATCACAAATATTTAAAGAAATACACTTTTCAACCGTTTCACAGATAGCCCGGAGCTTCTAAGGTTCTCGTGATGAGGAAACGGTCGACTGATTCAAGGAACGGTTCCGGAGCGGTAGCTTCCAGGCCCGCGCATGCGCCCTGCAGCCTGGGGCGTGACCTAGACCCTGAAAATTCCTCCCCTTCGCCCACGCACACTGGGTTTCCATAGTAACAAGTCAAGTTTACACTTAAATACCCCCACTAACCTGATGAAATACAGGTAACTGACCACTCTGTACAACTATCCGATGAAATTAACTGCAGATCTCATTGATGAGATTCTATAGAACATTCTATGTTCCAGTAGAACAGTTACTGCTACGTAATCCGGAAGCGCAGTAGAGAAAGTAGACCAGTAGCTACCGTGTGGCTCCACCCATTAAGAGGCTGATACCCGTCAAACAACATCTCGCTCGCCATTTTAACATTTTTGAAATTCGGTTGGTATATATTTTTTCTGAACCGACAATTTAAAGTACCTACCTATGCAAGAAGTAGGTGTATTCGGTGAAATTCATTGCCTTGATGGCTTAAGCGTATGTTGTGGACATACTACCTCGTGTGTTCATAAGTCTTGAGACACAGTAAAACTAAAATATTTTTGGAGCTAAGTTGAGTATTCATTTATTGGATATTAAAATTAAAACTACTGACATCTAGATCTGTATTTAAAAATAAATCATTCAAAATGGCCGCCTTTGCATTCAATGCAGGCCTTTAAACACGTGCGCCATTCATCTATGGCGGCACGAATCTTTTCAATGGGAATCCGTTTCGATTCTTTAATAAGGGCTCGCTTGAGAGAATCCAGGTTTGGGTGAGACTTTCTGCATGCCCTCAGCTCCAATTCCGTCCATAAAGAATAATCCAAAGGATTCAAGTCAGGGCTTGACGAGGGCCAATCTTCGCTCCGAATGAAGCCTGGCAAATTGGCCTCCAGCCAACGTTGGGTAGTCTTAGCTTTATGGGAGGGAGCAGAGTCCTGTTGGAAAACCCAGTATTTTCCAGCGAATAGCGTATCATTTAATGGTTTAACCACCGCTTCCAATATGTCGGTTTGGTAATTTTGTGCCTTCACCTTGACGCCTTGCTGGCAAAAATGAAGCGAAGTGACCCCCTCGTAGGAAACACCCCACCAAACCATCACACTTGCTGGATGATGAGTACGCTGGACATTGCGTACAGATGGCTGGACGTCCTTTGAACTTCTGGCGTAAACCTTATTGTTCTGCCGGTTAAACTTTTCTTCCACCGTGAAGATCTTTTCATCGGTAAACAGGATATTTTTTGGATCGTGTCTCTTCAATAGGTTCCGACATCGTTCCAGTCGCAATTTACGAAGACGCTCGTTTAAATAATGCACTTTCCTTCGACTGTAGGCCTTTAGTTTAAGATCATATTTAAGTATCCTGTTCACCGATATTCGCGAAATGTTGGTCTGCAGAGCTAATTTCTTTTGAGTCCGGCAAGGGTTGCGACGAATTCGCTCTCTGATTACTTTGATGTTGGCGGGCGTCCTTACAGACCGCGGGCGGCCACATCTTCCACGGTCTTCTAAAGAGCCGGTCTCCTTGTACCTCTTTATGGTATAATACACAAAGTTCCGACTACATCCCAAACTTTGGATTTCACTAAAAACTTGCATTGGTTTTTTTCCTGCTTGAAACAGTGAAATTACAGTCGCACGCAAATCTTTTGTTGGCGCCATTTTCACGGAGAATGAAACAAATATTCAAATGTATATTTTTTCTGATTCAAAACATTCGAAATTTAAAATTTTAAAAGTTTAAAAAAGGTTGCATGAATTACTTTCTTTTTAAATTAATTAAATAAGTTCGTCTCAAAACTTATGAACACACGAGGTATAATAATATTGGTGGATATTTAATAACCTACGAACTGATCACGACTTATTTTTTTTATGAAAGACTGCTTTTTGCACGGATGATTTATACCTTACCTTACGTTAGAAGTCAGGGTAAGAATATTTATTAGAATAATCGGACAATAGCACCGAATAAAAACAGTCTACAATCATTGACAAAAGTAGGTACCTATAGATCAACAATTTCAGGCAATTAAATTAAATAAAATTGTTTTCTCTGGATTTTGCATAGAAATGGCATTTTAGCTTCTCAATAGCCTCTCAGAGGTGATAATCAAGTGAATTTTTTATTTTCAATAAAAAAAGTGCGTAAAATGTTAGTTAACTAGTCATAAAAAAATTATACTAAGAGAAATAAAAACGCTTATCTACTTTTTTTTATACAACTAGCTGATGGAACAAGCAGATGGCCCACCTTATGTGAAGTGGTAACTTAAGGTCAGAGGCAAGTCCGAACATTATGTTTGGACTTTCGTCTGACTACCACCTACAAACCAAGTAAGTAAGTATGGTAACCAAGTTTTAACTGAATTGGTCTATTTATTGAAGAGTTCCGTTGAACAGACCTTGGCTCCATCATCAGACCTGGTCGCTGTCACCTGAGATATGGTAGCGGAAGCGTGTTCCATCGATATGACACGAACTGAAATAGGTTAGACATGTTCATCAAGTGAATTGTATAATGGCACGATGTCACGTATACTGTAGTATATAAGATACAACTTATGCAAAAATAAAGGTTAATCATTCAAGATGTGACTGTACGTTTTATTTCCTCCACGCCTCCGGTACACGATATTACATGGCGACCGTGACAGGACATACACGATATTACATGGCGACCGTGACAGGACATACACGATATTACATGGCGACCGTGACAAAAACCGTGACAAGGACCGTGACAAAGTGATAAGAAGAAAAATGAAGTTAACCGAAGAACCGAAGTGTAAAAGGGCAGCTCCAGTTGATTTCTGCTAAAATCCAAGGTATGGATTGGTTTTTTTTTTACAAGTTATGGGAGCTCAGAATTCAAATGGACAATATTATGGAGAATTGAAATGGATAATATTATGGAGTGGAGCAGTCACCGGTTATTTCTACTACGGCAACAGCTAAAGCGCAGCTAAGCGAAAGGATATTTTGTTAATACATAGAGAAGAGGATGGACAATTCAAGAGCAATTTAAGGAGCGAGTAATATGGCATAAATACGCGTCCGGAGAGGAAGAATCTGGTGAGGTCCAGCAATTTTTACAAATTGGGAAGTGAGTGTGATTCTCTACAATTTTTTTTTAACGGTTTCAAAAGTAGTTAGAGACTATTATTGTGAAAATAGGTTAAAGATAAAGAAAGGGTTTAAGAATTGTTTTAACGTTTTGTTTAAAAAGATAATTAAAGCGACTATAGAACCAGAGGTAATGGCTGTTGATCTCGTACAGGTAAACACTGATTTTGACAATCTATCCCGGAAGTAGATTTTTTAGTAATGTCCATATCTTCGCAGTCTCGCTAAGGAAAAGAGTATAAATTCAGGAATGGGGGAATTTGATCTTAAAACATAATGTCTCGATTAGTGAAATACAGGCTGAGTTTTAATAATTAGCACGCAATGCAAGGTCAGTTACGTAACTTCAATTGGCGAAGTCAGCAAGGTCAAGTAAGGAATTCAATAAAATGTAGCTATGCAAACAATAGGTCAGCAGATGTGCAGGTATGTGTCGAGGCAGCA
The DNA here is from genome assembly GCA_932294275.1 of Chloroclysta siterata. Classification (NCBI taxonomy): domain Eukaryota; kingdom Metazoa; phylum Arthropoda; class Insecta; order Lepidoptera; family Geometridae; genus Chloroclysta; species Chloroclysta siterata. The sequence continues at coordinate 9,157,713 of OW028588.1, forward strand.
GAAATGCCTATTGCTGATACTGAAGAAATTTTTCATGACCAATAAAGTAGAAATATTATCGTGTGATAGCGGGAATTGAGTTCAATTACACTGAGCGGAGGAAAATATTAGTTTGTTAAAAGACTCGGGAGCTAGTGTGTATTTTGAAACATAGTTGTGTGGCTCGGATGAAAGAGGCTAGAGTAATAAATTATAGGAGTATTACTATAACAGGAGTATGTGGGAATTTGAAGTCTTAAGTATAAAAGTTGGAGAAGGTGATAGAAGGTTAGAGATGCACTTTATATCTAAAGATATTAGTTCATTTGCAATCCCAGCGCGCAGCGAAATAATGAAGTGTTTAGAAACAAAAATAAGTGAAGATGGAGTGGTATTGCCAAAGGAAATAGACAGAAACCTTTCTGGTTGGGTTTTTATTGCAGGTAGTGTTGTCAGTTCTAGGGAACTTAGTACCTAATGATGGGTGCATGTACAAGTGGTTAGTAGTTGAACAAGCAATGACATAATTTAACCAAAATTCTTTATTAACAAAGGCACGCATAGACGAATTGTTAAAAGAATTAGGTAGAAATGTTTTGTGGTAATAATGGGTGAATGTACAAGTGGTTAGTAGTAGAAGAAGCTACGATATAATGTAACCAAAATTCTTTATTAACAAAGGCACGCATAGACGAATTGTTAAAAGAATTAGGTTGAATTGAAGGAGGATCAGATATCAACGAGATCGTGGTAATAAGAAACGATTCGTAAGGATTATAGCGCGAGTTATGGCAATACGCAGCACACATTGCTGAGGAGATTGAGATTCTGTATAGTTCAGGATGATAAGAGATTGATATAGAGAAGTTGCAGGGAAAAAAAATGGTACGTTGGTAAAAATACTTACGAGAGGTCATGCTGGAATTATAGGATGACGAATAATATTGAAAGGAGGTATTATTGGCTAGGAATGTATAAGGACATAGAGGATTACGTAACGAATTGCAAGGATTGTCAAAAACAGAAGCATACCAATAAAAATATTAAAGAGAAAATGATCATTACAACAGCACCCCGTATCTCTCTAGGAAAAATTTTTAAGATTTTGTATTTCCTTTAGATGTAGACAAGAGTGGTAATAAATACATTTTAACGTTGCAATGTGAATTAAGAGAATTTGTGAGGCTTACAAAATAGTTTTGTGTCTAAGTGAAGAAGTTGAACCATTGTATAGGTTAATGTATAGGATAATTACCCTTTAGAGTTAAAGTATCGTCTTCAAAAGGTATTGCTGAAGCTTGAAATCATCTTTTATCATGTAAATTTTTAATTAACTTATTCAGTAGTATTATATTCAGTAGACTTATGAGTAAAGGTAAAGATAATGAAATAAGGAAAAAAATGTATAGTGCATAAGAATAAAACTAAGTTATTTAGGGCTTAACTTTGGAAGGAGGGGTACCTACACCCAACCTTTTTCGGGGAAGATGAGATATGGTAGCGGAAGCGTGTTCCATCGATATGACACGAACTGAAATAGGTTAGACATGTTCATCAAGTGAATTGTATAATGGCACGATGTCACGTATACTGTAGTATATAAGATACAACTTATGCAAAAATAAAGGTTAATCATTCAAGATGTGACTGTACGTTTTATTTCCTCCACGCCTCCGGTACACGATATTACATGGCGACCGTGACAGGACATACACGATATTACACACCATTTTATGAGAACTGAGTAGGTTCTTAATTTATTACAACCTACCTTCTTAATTTATTACAAATGAAAAAATATGAAGAAGCTAAGGAACTGGCCGACCAGTAACAAAACCCTGATGTCAATGAAACTTAGGTACGAGAAGGGAGCTCTTGGATCGTTGGTTATGTTAATTTTACTTTTTTTGTTGTACTTCAAAAACTAAGCGCCTAAAAAAAAAAAAAATGGTTTTGGAATGTCCAAACAAAGCCCTTTCATATGACATGTAATAGCTTTGCGTAACTTTTTTATTTTTGTATCCCATATCTTAATATCCCTTATCCAATTTGACTCATATACCTACCAGTAAAATTCTCAAGTGCAAGCTATAGACTTTAACAAATTTCATATTTCACGTTTCTAAAGTTAGGGCCCGACAAACATATAGGTAATACATAAAATGCCAATCGCCAAAGTTGACTGTAAGATCTTCGTTCGCTTCGCCGACTTGATCAATAAGTTCAATATAACACGGATCATACAAAGAACGGTAGGAAGGAACCAAGCCATTAGTTTGTGGCATATTCTTCTAGGCTTGGTCTCGTAGAACTGGCACTCGTCGCTCTCTCGTGATTCACCTAGCTGTATGACGTTTCAAAGCGATCCTTGTGATTTAATTGAAAAAGTACCTACCAAGGATTTTGTCCTGACACCCCTGACCAGCGCTGCCAGACGTCCCGATTTTTAAAACAATGTAAATGTCCCGCGCGGGACAGGCTCAGTCCCGCTTTTCGGGGATAACTATCTGGCAACGCTGCCCCTGACAGATTATACGTGAGTAATAATGGGGTTTTCTTGTCTCCCAGTGGTTTTATGATAAAAGGTAAGCCAAAGAGAAAGAACGTCAGTTATTCTAACCTATGATCACTATCCAACCAAGCCGTATAGGCGTGGTCGCGTGGCACTGGCACCTAGATTCACCAGGCTTTAAGTCGTTTCAAAGTGATCCATGTGATTTAACTGAATAAATATCTTGTCTTTGACGTGAACCTAACTGTACCTACCTACCTTCTCTGCTCATTTTACAGAAACACGACAGATGTCTCGTAGCTTTTGAAACTATCATCGTTCATTAATTCATAAATGTAGATATCCATATCCGGGAATTTATACAAAAAATAATTTAGCATTTACAACATCAACATCTTCAAATATACTGAAAAACATAAAACAAAACTTTTATCTTCGTTTACTTATATTTTGTGAACGGTATTTTTTCAAAAAGCACTAACAATCAAACCCTAATATAGAACCTTGTGGTACACCATTTTTTACCACAGACCCCAGACAACGCTTTCTACTCAAATCACTTTGTATTCTGCCATTTAAGTAAGAAATGAGCAGGTCTAGAGCAACACCCCTAACACCATAGTAGTTCAGTTTCCTGTAATCGCAGTAATTTATAGAGCACGGCCACTGTAATGGCTTATGTCTCATGTGCCTTAAGTATTTGCAGATTATGATACCTAATAGTAGGAGTAGATAAATAAAAGCCAGTAAAAATACGTTCATAGTTTAATAAAACTTCTCCAATATAAGAATATGTCCGATTCCATCTATATAATAACAAAGCATTTCAAAAAGGGAAAATACCGACTTATAAAATACACCTTCCTTGCGATTCTTATAAATTTTGTGTGGATTTGACTGTGTTCTGTTCATTAATGTACCTTTGTCTATGTCCTAACGCAATTCAGTTTGCGCGAAAACTACAAGGAAATAATAATAACTTTTATAATCTCCATTGAAATTAAAAAACATAATATCTTTCATACGATAAACGATCTCTCTACTTACAAATTATAAGTTTATAGATACCAGGTAATCATTTTGGTAGTGCATGCAACAAGGGAGCTTCAAATTCCCAGAATTACTTTCAAAAATTCGAACCGAGATCGTAGGTATATTGCGCTGCCTTGCCTGACAATCATATAGGTAATAATAATTATTATGTTAATCATAAAATAATAGGACGCAAATAAATTATAGGTAACTCACTTACCTATTACAAATTTATATCGTAAATATGAATGAATTGTGTATTTACAAAGAAACATGGAATATCAAACTCATTTTTACAAATACCACAACTGGTTTCTGATTCAAAATGTTTTACTTGCTCCGGAGTGCAAGACTTGCTCACTCAGTTGTTAAAATAAAGAAATTTTAATAAATAAATTATAATATTTTAATCATAATATTTACAGCGGTTCCGAACACTCGAAATAATTTCATATGTTAAAATAAATGTCGCAGCGGTAGGTACAGAACCCCAACAACATATCATTTTGGCATTCTCATACATTTTACATCAGGCAAACTAGAAATGATTACAAAACTTTGATACTATGAGATTCTATTATAGAAAAGGACTACGGTAAGGTATGATGGAACAGACAAAACTATACGGGTTACCGTAAGTTAGGGTATACATGACTAACAGATATCTACTGTAAATTGGTGGGTTTAGAGGATTTGGAAGAGTTTCTTGAGTTCTACCATGAGCGCCCAGTCCGTCTTGATGAGGTCGTCGCGGAAGTAGTCCTTACACGCGTCGATACTGGCGCGAGAAATCTGAAACAAGGCAACCATTGAAAAACCCACCCACTCAAACTTAACACTTCAATTACGGACCTACCCCTACCCAAAAGCTTATAAGGTAGTCGGCAAATCAAAATTCGTTGTAAACGACGACGATAGGCCTACATTTGTATGTATACCAGTTTGTAGCTCCACACTTCATAAAAGCGCTTTTTAAATTACCTACAAGTGCTCAGCTTCGAACCCAAAGAATCAACGAAATAAAACCACCGGATTACTACAGTCATAATTTAACTCTCTTTTTGCAAAACTTAATTGCGACCTACCAAGAAGGACCAAAAACAGGTTGCAAATCCTGGGATCAGATCAAAGAGCCTTTGGGCTAAATATAGAATACGGTAATGTATAAGGTAGGTAGTTGATTCAGCTCGACCCATTTTTGAGCGCATCGATTCACAACTCTGGGTGAATGGTTTGACGTCATAGGGTAAATAGAACAGGCTGTGCGTGCAACCTATAAACTGGGTCAGAAGCACCCCGCAAGCGTCGCCTCCCGTGATGACCTCGCTGCAGCCTCGAAAGACCTCGGGAGCCCGGATCCGAACTTTCATATTACTCGGAAATATATTTACGTCATAGCGGAAATTGATGGGAGTATTTTTAGATCGAAGGATGTGCGATTTAGCCTTCAGGCATGTCGGATTCTTGTAAGGAAAATATAAAAATTACCATCGGTATGAAACGAATGGAGGATTTTCCACTTATTCGATGAAGGAAAATTCTTATTTTATTAATAGCCAAACTGAGAACCGTCTTTTTCAGAAGGCGGACCCTAGAGCCTAAAGGGTACCTTATGAAACACATTTGATCCTGTTTGTATTACCCTTTAGGCTCTAGGGTCGTACCTAACAAATCAATAGGCGCCGATGAACAAGCGGTCAAGCTAGTGTATTGGATGTTAAATGTAGGTATAATAATATCATTTCATTCAGCTCTACATAACTAATCGTGTCACAATCTATTAATGCTCGGATTATAAAAAGTCTCAATGCCGTCACATCGTACATGAACAAAGTTTCCATCAATGAAATCGCACTGCGAAATATCAATGGAAGAGCTTCTAGAACGGGGGGGTCTGACCCGGTCAATGAGAATGTGCGCGAACAGTTGCCATGGGTGTGGTGTGGGTGTGTGCGTTTGACACGCAAACCAGAATTGTTGAAACAGCCGTTGCTTCGCGAATACATGTCCAATAAATAAGATTGCTTTATAACCTCAATAAATTAGGACTACATCCTAAAGGCACTTTAACTTGGTATTTTTAAAGAGAACCAATCCAGTAGATAATGTACAAAAAATTAAAAGCTATGCTTGTTTGTTTCATGAAAGTAATCAGTGTATCAGATGGTATATCTAGTCAATTGGCTATGTCAACATTTATTTTCTAAAACATCCTGTTGACGATGACTTTCAAAGAGTCTTGAGCGCCTCACTCAGGTTTCTTTCGACTTCGATAATAAGTTGTATATCGACAAACTTGGACAGTCACAAATTAACATCTTTCATAATAATAACATTATGAGGATATTTTCAAAAGTAGTAAGGGCTTGCCAAAAACGCTATTCAGCGAAGACGACCGCTTGCCTAACGCATGGAAAGCCCTGACGTCATCCACCGCCCAAAATAGATCGGCCTTCGCGCGGGTGACGGAAAATCGAGTTTATAGAGTTTTATGCGAGTTCTTTTATTGTTATAACTTTTCGAATAAAAAAACAACTTCCGTGATCTTTATTTGGTGGCAATCAAAAATGAAGTCGGTCAAAAAATGTACAAGATCAAATCTAAAAGAAACTAATTTGTTTCTAAACCGCTAAGAACTACTACTCCCAACTAGAAAATAGGTACTAATAGTTACTATGTTAAATCTTTATGTTATTTGAAGTTAGAATCTCAATTTTGATTTCCAGCAACACGAACAAAAGCGATGATTATAATTATGTAAATCACGTAATATTTGAATATTATTAGTATGCTATGTGTTACTTCGACTGTCGTTATGATTTTATCAGCCCAGTGAATTTATTGATACTTACAAACATTTTATGATTGCAAAGAATACAACTCATTGTATGCGATAAGTACATCAACCATTGACACCGAGAACAATGCACATTATAGTGGGTTAGCCAGCCCATTCCTAGTTGTGTTTATACATTATATTATTTCATAGCATATGCCAACCTATGCTTATACTACATACCATAAAAAACTAACAAACTATATTTAAAACAGATACAGTTTTTTTCTTTAAAATAAAAGTTCTTAAATTAAAAGATCCTACCATGTTTAACGTAAATTGCTGGCTATGACGACATTATAACATACAATAAGCAAACCTTACCAGAAAATACGCTCAAATCTTTCTCTCCCCTCGACCTAGTGACCTACCCTGCCCCCAGCCCCCTCTGCATGCGATCAATGAAATGCGGAAGGGGGCGTCATTGAAGTGCCGCCCGAGCCCGACTTGCATTCAGATATTTTGCCGACAAGAATGAATGAAGCTCCCGTATCGTTCGTAAACTTATATAACCTTTACGGGGTTATCATAATCGAGCTACATAAGACAGTGTTACACGTAGCTAGTGAACATTCAGAAAAAGAAGTGACCTTCAGAGATTTGTATTGCAAAATATCGGAACACCTACGACAATGAGCGTTAAAATTGTATTAAACATACAGGTGATGAAAAAATATTTCAATTTGTCAGACCACGAAACGTTGGGACAACCAGGTACGCAACATGATTGTATGCGAATCATGTTGCATTTTAATGTTTGCATCGGTATCGTATACCATGGCATTTTCAATGAATCAAGCAGAGAATACAAATGAGACCGGTTTAGAAAGGTAGATGCAACGACGCTGCTTGCTACATTGTGATTTGGTGAGAAGGTTTGGTCAAAGGAGATTCTAATGGATAGGTACGAAAATTATTAATAAGGCTGACGTAGGAAGAACAAAATATCCAGTCAATGACCAACAGTAATTTTTTAGGAAATAATATTTTAGATAATGTAGGTGTAACCTACCTAATACTAATTTGAAAATTAGTTAGCGACGTATTTCTTATATATTAGAGCCAAAGCACAGAATAAATACACAGCGCCCTAAGTGCTCTGTGCATAACGTTCATTACAAAAGACGATGATAGACATTCTACATTCGTGCATTGATGAAAACAGGATTCTCAGTACAACAAACCTCTGGAATATTTGATTTATGGATTCTAAATTATTTACGAGTATGTTTTATAAATATGCGTGCCTAATACACGGATACAAAAATACATTGATTCACGCAAATTTCGGTTTGTTAATTTTATGTTTTGTACCTAAGAAAGGTGTTGTTTAATATAGGGCCAGGACTTTGAACACTATATACAAAAATAGGAAAACAAATAGAGATAATTAGAAAAATAAATTTGAAAATTTCAAATACACGGAAAGCATGTCGGTCTACAATGTTGTTTTAGTGTGTTACGTTGGTCGCTTTGGCAAAAAAAATATTAGACTAAAATAAGTAACACTTTAGAAACAACATTGAACAACTCTAACAAAAAAACATTATGGTAAGAAATAATTTTGTATTTTGTATTATTTTGAATACTGTATTGCTTAATTATATTTATATAAGGTGTAACAGTGTAGATGTACGCTTACGGCTGGCCCAGGGTCCATACATTTCTCATAACAACTCCTTTGCTTACTAATTGTAATTGAAATAGTGCCTAGTGAGAATACTCAAAAGAAAAGACTTTTTGAGTTAGTGTGATGTAAAAAAACAATAGGTAAAGTAAGGTAAAAGTATTGTACGTGCAGACTAAGGCCATTGCAAAAGTATCTACTAAATCTATAGAAATGAAACTAGTAGCTTTCATTCAGGTGGCGGTAATATGACTTTATATTTACTTCTTTTTTTAATAGGAATCCCATGGTTTTTCAGTCTTGTAATGACAGACAGGTTTGTCCAGTGATACTACCGTCCAAGTATGTAACAAACCTTATTAGCAACGTTAGTCTACGACGACGCAACGTGTAAACACGAACAGCACTGTGCAAACTGAAACGCAACAAACAGGCCACGACACACGGCTTCCGTTCTATTCTCGAACGCAAACATTTGCACTTTGCGGATCTACATGCCCTTCCATGTGTAGTTCCGACCAAATTGCATACATATTCTGCGGTCTCTAAGCAATAATTTTGAAGTTGAGGCAGATTGTTACTGTATGTCGCGGTAGAATCCAATCGGGACCCCGTGACTCTGTCTGGTGCCGATGCAGCGTCGGACCATTCGTCAGGTGATGAGTGGTTCGACGATGCACTGGCACTAAGATGAGTGAGGGAACATCGGTGGGTTTTTAGTCGGTATGTTGTCCGTTAACAGAGAGCCCGACATCCCCTCCTACTCCCCGAGTGGAAGGCATGCGTAAAGCATTTTCCCCCGTAAAAAAAAAAGATTGTTACTGTATCACATACATTTATTATCGGTGGCCATTTTTAAGGCGAAGACAAGAGCTAATGTACCTCTCGCTCGCACGTTTCGACATGTTAAAAGATGATAAATCACTAAACACATTTTCGAATAATCGCCAACAACCATTTTGTGTGCAATCAAACTGCACACATTTTAGTAAAAAAAACATTTTAATCGATACAAGGTACATTGCATATTGAAGTATTACACGGGCATTTATCGCGTATACCTTTATTATTTTCCCGACTTATTACTCTTTTTTATTATTTTGAGTCTGTCCGCGACCACGGCTATTGCAACATAGTCGAAATAATAAAGTTAAAATAAATAAGAAAGGAAAATAATAATACGCGATAAACACCCGTGTAATACTTCAATATGTGTTAAGATCGCGAGAGTTTAAAAAATACTAAGGTACATTACCTCTTTTCTTCGCCTTCAGAGTAGTAGAGCTCTTTCTTGTCCGGGGAAGTACTACCATCATGCCTATTTCCACAGAAATGTAAACCTATTTCTATTCTGGCGCCAAGCAGCGTTGCCGTGTTTCGGTTTGAAGGGTGGTATGAGGCTTAACATTTGTATGCCTCAAATTGATGGACGCGGGGCAGTGCATCGTCCGGGGCGTGACTTGCGACGCAATTATTTGTTTTAGGTGATGGTTGCCACTGAACATCAGGTAATAGTAAATAATTTAAAATTGGTCACACGTTATCCTCCAAACAACAATTATCCTAACACCTAAAACTAAACTAAACGCGTTGAATCACATACAAGGATAACTTGACAAAATATAAGATAAGAACCAGCCGAAAAGTACCCTTGAAAGTTTTGTGAATAAATCGATTATGTATTTATATTTCCCAATTGTACGCGAGTAGGTTCTATTCTAGGAATATCTGAAAATGTGAGAGCAAAGATTGGCATCTTTCTCTAATATGCCCGAGGCTGAGTTTTGAGCTCACTGTATTGGTAAAAGTTTTGTATGGAGTTAAGAGTCCCCAACTCGTCCGCTGGGGGCGCTTATCGTGAGATCAGTACCCCAAGTATGAGTTGTGATAACCATATTTGGTTTTTCGTTATTGTTCCGTGCTCATTGCGGGTTTTGTATGAAGACTCGATAGAGATACCGATACGGAACTTTATGTTGCAAGTATGATGAAAATTAGTAGTAGAACATAAAGTTCCGTATCGGTATCTCTATCGCGTCTTCATACAAAACCCGCAATGAACACGTAACAAAAACTAAAAACGAAGAACCAAATATGGTAAAAACAACTCGTACTTGGGTGGCGTACGGGACTCGGGGTACAGGTATCGATTGAAGGTGAAGGTGATGTCATGTGATCCCTAAAACAAACGCTGAAATAGGTTACAGGAAAACCGCAGGCAGTCCAAATTCGGATTCTATTAAAATAAAAATTGATTGCTCTACGTCCATTTCGGTTCGGAGATCAAATCGTCATAGAACTCCCAAATTTAAGGTCTTTGTTATTAAAGCTATGGTTGTATTTCTCTGTGTAACGTCATCTGGAAGGGACACCTACAGCCCAAGTCTACAAGGACTTAGTGTAGGGTCTTGAATCTCTAATTTTATCTACAAGCCATGTAATTTCTCGATCCCTTATGTTCGTCTGCATCTAATTGTCTATACCTATATCTATGTGCTTTATATGCTAAAATAAAATAAAAAATATTATGCAATAAAACAAATAAATGGCCGATGGAAAATTTAACACTGACGTTACCTTACAATGTACATAATGGTCTCACATTATGTAAAACATGATTAGGACAACGAGCCTATTTAAATTAGATTAACCCTAATTCAACATTTGTTTGACGTTGATAGTAATTTATTAGCGTATATTAATACATTAGGTATGTAGGTAAACCATATTTGTTTAGTTTGTAAGAGTTTGCCGAGCACAAAGTGGGTTCTACTTGTTAATATAACCACACCAGCGAACCAACGCACAGTACGTTTGCATTGAACACGTTTGATAGTTCGAAGTTCTATAAATAGCTGTGTCAATCGACGCCGTTTGTCTGGGAGCTAAATTGGTCCCGATATCTTGTGCAATGCTCTGCTCATTCATTAAAACGTCACGTGTGACATATAAAGTAGCTTGCAAGACTAGCGGGCAGACATGAACCGCGCCGTGCGACGCGTCTTTCAAACAGCTTATCTTCTTACTGAGTTTTGCACGTGGTTTTACTCGCAAAGTCTGCATTTCGTCTAATTTAAATCACGTGGTTCAACCGGTCACGTGGTTTATATTCCTATTATTTGAGGCAGATCTTTATGATTTTTAACTAAATAAAATCGTTGTACTATCTCTATCTGATCTCTCTCTCTCTTGTCCTGTCACTAGTTTCTTTCGAAACAGTGTGGTGAAAGGATTTTAAGTGCGCCTCAAGAGGCTCCTTTCGAGCACTTGACACGTGTTATCGAACTTTTATGTTCTACGACATGCCGGTTTCCTCACGATGTTTTCCTTCACCGTTTGAGAGTACCGGCATTGTGCACATAAATTTTTGAACAGGAAAACTCATTAGTGCCCGATCGGTTTCGAACCCACGACCTTAGGATCGGAAGGCGGGGCCGCTACCACTAGACCACCAGTGCTCTATCTAATCTGACATTGAGAGGATCGCGGGAAGTCAGTAGATGGAGAAGGCTCAGAATAGTTTTTCGTGGATATGTATAGGGGAGGCCTATGTCCAGTTGTAGACTTATTCAGGCTAATGATGATGATTATCTATGTACCAAGTTTAAATTCGATCGGTTCAGTGTTTAACAAACAGACAGACGTATGCATTTATAAATTGTTATGGATAGTCTGGACTCGTGGACGTTTATGTACAGACAAGATTACAAGTTTTTCTATAGGAACATCTTAATAGTAGATTAGATAGATGTAATGTGATTATTGAAGGTCATCGTGTTATTTATTACATGCGAGTTCCGGACAGACTCAAAGAATCCTTTTGATTCTTGTATTTGAACAGGCTGATTTGCGTAATCACACAAGGACGTGGTTTTGAATTCGCTTTTAAAATGTATACTTATGCTTAGAAGGAAGATTATTCTGTTGATATCTATTTTATTGGTGAGTGATGTTACAGTACTTCCTAATAAAAAACGTGTGAACGTGTGATCGTTTAGGCTGTTACATAGAAACGTTACTCAAGTTGGAAAAATGCTCGAAATTAGCTGTCACTGTTTGTCTTTACTCATTGGTCAGAGATGGCAATAGTTTAAACACTGATTATCCTTTGCTTGTACTATTGATTTGTAATTTTATTCTTACCTTATTAGGACAATGCCTTAAATCAGCATCAGCTGACGTAAAAAAATCTGCATAGTGTTACAAGCAGACAGAGAACAAAAATCTATATTCATAATTTTGACAGCCTTTACAGCTCAGTTGGTAGTAGCTTTGCCTTCTGCGCCGTAGACCGTGGGTTCGATTCCCACACAGAACAAACATTTGTGTGATGAACATAAATGATTGTTCTCTGTCTGGTTTCAAGAGTGACTCGAACTTGACTTAGGTTTTATTAACTCACCTTGCTGACTAGAAAATCGTTTTCGTCGAAGTGCCGTCCGAACATTTTGGGCGACTCGCCGGGGATCGGCTCTATCTTGATGCACACCTCCTGCCCTTTGCGAGCTGTCTCCACTTGCTTGTGATTCACTTCTATCGACGTCACTATGCCGAGCTCTACGAACTGCAAGAAAATACACATCTTAGTTTTTTAGTTTAGCCTATGTTTTTGTGACACAAAATAAACATATTTTGATTTGATTTGATTTGATTAGTACACAGAGAATGGTCAGCATTTGATGGGCTATCCACGTGGTCCGTCACTTGTTTCTACGAGGAAAGAAACAACAGCTTAATGACTTTAATCCCCTGGTACTTTAGATATCATTTCAGGTCTTCTAAAACTTTTAACTTTTACTTTAAACAAGATACTTTTAGGATGTCTAAGAGGGGTGGTCAGAGGTACGGTATATTATATTTGGCAGATACCCTCACTTTGTAGTGGTTAGTATTCCATGTGACAATGACAAGCCTATCGCCGCCTGCTAGATTACAAACTGGTTTCCTCTCGATGTTTTATTTCGTCGGTTGAGAGCACTGGCGTTGCGTATAGTATAAAATATGTACACCAATGAGTTGTCCACCTATTAGTAGTCCTACATACATATTTTGTTGAGAAAAATCCATTGGTGCACAACCAGTGGAGGCTCCTTTCGAGCTCTTGACATATGTTTCAGAACTTTTTAGGTTATGACATGCCGATTTCCTCACGATGTTTTCGTTCACCATTTAGGAGTACTGACACTGTGCTCACATAATTTTTTGAATAGAAATACTCATTGGTGCACGACCGGTTTTGAACCCACGACCTTAGGAGTCGGAAGGTGGGGCCGCTACCACTAGACTAACAGTTTTCCTACTTTTTAATTTAATTAATATTGGTAGACACATCACTATCAAGCAATGTTTGTTCTCGGTGGAGATCGAAACCAAAGCCACACCATACAGTTGGTAGTAGCTCTGCCTTCGGCGGTGCAGAAGGCAGGGCAGGGCTATCTTTCTGTGTCTCTTTAAGAGTCTGTGTGTAAATATATATATTTATTGAATGCACTCGCTCACCTCTTGACTAGGCACACAAATGGGAGTCCCTTCCTTGACCACACCAGACTCTACCATCACGCCGGCGACGATCGGGTCGCGGGAGTTAAACACGAACTGTGGTAATATCTGCACAGAGAAAGAACATGTATTATCATAGTTGCTAGAGTCGCTAAGTTGAGCAACAGTACTAGGTGCCCTCCGACAAGTTATGGTCAGAGACTTTTTCTTTGGTTACCATTTGGATAGGTGACCGTTAGTGGCACTTACAACTAAGCGCTTCTGATTCATTAAGAGCCGATTTCACCATGCTCTGTTAGATTAACAAAGGATTAAAGGGCCGTTAAATATGTCAAAATGTACGCGTTTGACATCTAAGGTTAGATTTAACGGCCTGTTAATCCTTGATTAGTAACTAACCGAGCTAGGTGAAATCAGCTCTAAGCGTACTTACGGTCCTGGCTTTAGCTTAGGTTTTAGGGGGGGGAAGAAGAAAACCAGTTGTGCCGAACCTACTTACCATTGGATGAGGACAGGAAGATGATGTGATTTATAAATAATTGTGTATAGTAAATAGTTTGTACCTTCAACTTGCAAGGGAAGACGGCGATATGCTTGAATTCCTCACGCTTCTTCTGCTTCAACTCATCACGGTAGGCGATGAACTTATCAAACAGATGGTAGATAATGTCTGCTGAGAATATCTTCACTCCCAGTTGGTCAGCCAACTCCTGAGCGTCGCGCTCGATCTAAAATATTATTTATTTATTAAGCTGTTTGTTAGGCTTTAAATGTCCTTAGCCTTGACGGAGACCTAGCAATCCGCTGAGTTTTCCACTTTAAAATAATGCTTTTATATTCATATACAAGGTGTTCCAATACATTTTAGGCAGGTAGGTATTGAACTTTTGTATGAAACAGCTGTTTTTTTTCGCGTTTACAGTGTTGTTTCCTTAGAAAAAGTTATTCATATTGATGTGTACCCCCCTGAAGATTTTAAACACAAGTATTGGAACACCTTGCATATATTTTTAGTGAACACTCCTCAAAGAGTGCCAAAGGCGTTGTTTCATCAATATATGGAGCCCGGGTCGGGTCTGTGTACAGTTTATATAATTATCGCTTAGTAATATAGTAACTGTTTTAACTGTTTTAATTTGTTTTATTTTTACTTCTTTCTTTTCGAAGAATAATTGCTTAGATCACGTATTCCTAAAATCCAGCTTACCGGCAACGACTTTGGTTATTTCTACGACAATGACTGACCATTACACCCTACTGATAAATCTAAACAAATGCACGATTAGTAAAAACAGGTTTAACACATTTAAAAGGATAGACTATGAAAAACTTGTTTCTGATGTTGATCCCAATGCCTTTAATTCAGTTCTGGCTTCTGATGATGTTAATGAAGCAACGAATTTATTTGTAGCTATTGTTAAAGAAGCTATAGAAAGAAACACAACTAGTCGACTCGTTCCTTGCCGTAAGAGGATAAAAGAGCCTTGGCTAACTCCCGGATTACTGAGGTGTATCAAGCACCGGGACAAGCTTCATCGTGATCTGAATAAGGATCCTAATAACCTAACACCTTGTTCTACCTATAAGCGCTATAGAAATGTTTGTTGCGACTTGCTTAAAAAAGTAAAAGCGGACTATGACATGTCAGAAATAAACAGGGCCGGCAGGGATAGCAAAAAAACGTGGAGAGTCATCAAAAATATCGCTAACTTACAATCTAAGGGGAATGTAGTTACAAATAATGACCTCTTACAGCTAAAACCGACTCCAATTGATTCCACAAAGTTTGTTAATGAGTACTTTGCAAATGTCGGTAAAAATTTGGCTAGTGAAATTCATTACAAAAATAATACTGACGGAGATAATATAGCTCCTACGGCTTTCAAATCCATGAACTGCCCACAATCCTTTGGCTTACTGGACACAGATGTACTTGAAATAGAATCAGTTATTAACAAGCTCAAAGATTGTGCTACTGGTCTTGACGGTATTTCTGCTCAGGTCTTAAAACATTTGAAAGGCATAATTACCCTCCCTTTAGTACATATTTGCAACTTGAGCTTCAAGCATGGAGTTTTCCCCGATCAGTTCAAATCAGCATTAATTAAACCAATCCATAAGGGTGGAGACAGAGACAGTATCACGAATTATCGACCTATTTCTATTCTCTCCTCGCTATCCAAAATCCTAGAGCGGTTAATTAATAATAGATTAAAAGATTTTTTAACAAAATTTAAATTAATTTCAGTAAATCAGTTCGGCTTCGTTTCTGGAAAATCTACGGAGGATGCAGTGACGTCACTGACCGAGTTTGTTGTTCGACAAGTTGATAAAAACAACAAATGCATAGGAATTTTTCTTGATCTTGCCAAAGCATTTGATACTGTCTCTGTCCCAATCCTACTGACTAAGTTGGAAGCTCTGGGCATACGGGACACAGCACTCTTGCTCTTTAAAAGTTATCTAACTGATCGGGTACAGCGAGTTAGGCTGGACGACTTGGTAAGTGACGAAGCTTCGATAACTTATGGAGTACCGCAGGGCAGTATCTTGGGCCCCACTTTATTCTTAATTTACGTGAATGATCTCTGTAATTTTACACTTGGTAGTGGGAAACTAATAGCATATGCAGACGACACCGCTCTTATATTTAAAGCCTCCACATGGAGTGAAGTTGCGGCACTCGCAGAGATTGGCCTGAAAGAGGTGATGTCCTGGCTAAGAAATAACCTCCTAACTCTCAACATCAGTAAAACGAAATTCCTCACGTTTGCAAAATCAGCTATGGGTCGACCAGCAGCAGACGCCATAAAACTAAAAGCGCACAATTTTTGTAGAAACCCCTCGGCATCCACCTGCTCTTGCATTAACCTGGATAGAGTCTCATCTATTAAATATCTCGGTGTCACTGTTGACGACCTTCTTAGCTGGCAAGAACATACGAAAATCTTGTCTGGTAGAATGCGAAAGCTTATGTCAGTCTTCAAAAAACTGAGACATCTTCCAATTAAATTATTAAAATCTATCTACTTTGCACTCTGTAACTCACTTTTGACATATTGTCTTACTGCGTGGGGTGGTACATACAAGGTATATTTATTGCGGGCTGAAAGGGCTCAAAGAGCTGTTTTAAAGGTGATGCTTTCAAAGCCTTACCGGTTTCCTACGACTCAATTATACACCGAGATAGGGGTTTTAACAGTTCGACAATCCTTTATTCTAAAAGCTGTAATGAAGACCCACTCCGAGTCGGAGCTTGATATGGTACGTTTCTCCGGATTAAGATGTAAGGATCGAGTTATTCTCCCTGATAAGTTTTCTTCAGCGTACGCACATCGACACGTATGCTTCCTAGGACCTCACCTATATCATAACATATGCAAGCAGAATATTATTTTATATCCGCTCACTCGTTTTAGATGTAAATCTGCTTTGAATTCGTTTTTACTGTCACTAGACTATTGTAGTACAGAGGAACTCCTATTGGTCAAGAAATAGAGGCGAATTAGAACAGTATGGAGCGTAGTACTATGTGACCAAAAATATCTACCGATCGAACAGGTTGCCTCAATCTTTGTACCGTGTCACTTTTCATAACGAACATCGCAGGTTCGTAGTGTTGCACGTTTGTATTCTTTATATTTTTTATATATTTTTTCTATATAACCGTAAATTGGTAAATTTGGTTCTTTTGTTATGTTACTCACAGTGTTTTATTATTGTAGGTATAGGTTACTTTTACATAACCGCATTCTTAAATCTTTTAACCGTTTTTAATTTTTTAAATTCATTTACATTTTGAACAAATCATTTATATTGATGAAATCTTAAAGTTTTTTATTTATTATTATTGTTTCCATAAAGTAGCTGTAATATTTTAATTTTACTTTAAATCAACTTTTACCTATTACGATTTCACCTTTAGTTTATTTAACGCATGTAATTTTAGCAATCAGTTTAATAGATAGGTACTCGAAAACAGTTATACATTCCTATTATTTTATGCTGTTGGTTTCTACTTATGAGCTCACTCGTCTAATAACGGGCAAGAAGATAAGACAAAGACAATACTGCAGACATCACTATCTAAGCTGTCCATCTTCTTCTACCCGCATGTTATACTTCTTCATCTTTTTCGATTAATTATGAATTTATGATATACCTACTTCACCTTGTTTATTTTTTTACTGTATTTTATTGTATAAAAGCTTATATGTTATTTTTAATTTTTATTGTCTAATTTCTTGTTTTTAAAGTGTATGTAGTGTTTTTGATTTATTGTATTGGGAAGAGTTAGCAGCCGTAACACAGGTTCTACCTAGCACGGCTGTTAATGCACTTAGTTTTTATAGTCAATAGTAGTTAGGTACCTTCAAAGTTTGCTGAAATATAATTTGTTTTAAGTTCTATAATATACCTATGTACCTAGCTATTAAGTTTTCCTTAAATAAACAGACTTTACTTTACTTACTTACTTACTCTTGCTCATCAAGATTTTATTGGTCAAGGAGAGCAACACAATGCACTAAAAATATGGCGGACTGACATGTATGAATGTCATTTTACAACTGTTGTATAAGTCAAGCTTGAGAGTGAAAGTCATTACCGTCAAAAAAAGCAACAAATCTGTCAAAAAATCAAAAAATGTAATGCGTCATATGAAACGTCATGTCAAACGTCAATTACAGACTGTCATGGCGGCTCTAAAAATGTGCACATAGTAAGAAATTCGATCATATCAACATTTAGTGATGAACACTTTATTAACCTCCATTTTTAATGAAATTGCATTTGAATGGTAATCTTCAATTTTTTTCAAAGTTTTCAATGTGCGGTACATAGACCAGACCCAGAATAAACCTGTCCTTTCAGACCAGTGATACAGGAAAAAATCCACATTATGTCTGCAAAACACGCCTGCGGAAAGATAAATTGTATGATAATGACATTCGTTAGGCATGAGCACAGATATATATATACATAGATAACGCAAGTATCACGATTTGTATTGAAACCAAGCGTGCCGACTTTTTAATACCTACTCTGACGTCACAGTCGAAATTTAGTGACGGGAAATCTAAACCGATTAAAAGACACCGATGCCGCCGATGCCCCTCCGTCCCGCTACGATTTAAACGATTCAACTGGAACCGCCGGCGCCGCCGTGATCGTCTCGCTCATACCTACTCATAGATTTTATATCTGTGGTCCCGCTCGCTCACTCCGCGGTCGCCACTACAGTACGCCTTGTAGTTTCAATGTGAGGAGTCGTGCTCACCGCGCTTTTGAGCCGTTTCATTCTGTCGACGCTTTTGGATACCTTCGTTCGCTTAATCTCAAGTAAGTCTACAAATACATATTTGTTAATCATTCTTTAAAACACAAGGGATTAGTATAAACATGCATGTTATGAAACAGTAGTTTTTGATGACCTATTACGAATCGATTTACATGAATGACATCGATTTTCTGACAGACGAATGATATGGACAGACGAATGATATGGACAGACAAATGATATTAACGGAATTAAAATAAATAATAAAAAGTAAAATTAATATTTTCTTAGAAATTTGAAATAGCCCTGTCTGTGTACGTGTCAAGGTCAATGCGCACGGTCGCAATGGTAACGCGCGTGTTATCTTGACGCTATTTTAAATATATAAGTTGCTAGGTAGGTAGGTGCATAATTATGTTTAAGTACTTAGGTACCATTTACCCCGTAGGTAAGTAAAGGTAGGAAATCACAAAAGATTTCATGAAAACACATAAAAACAACGTAAGTATAGATACTTACGTTGTTTTTATGTGTTTTCATGAATATCTATCTCTTAGCTAAAATATAATATAAAAACCACTTAGGTTTTTCTTCATGTATTTTTAATACTTCATTGTTATTATTCAAACCCAGTTGTCAATTTTTGTTTCCACAGCAACTACTTCAAAATACCATAAACTAAGTACCTACCTATTTTTATTACTATCTACCTACAAGATGAATGCCAGTCAAGCCACAATATTATAACTGATTTTGATGAATTTTCTCATTATTTATTGGTTCTAGGTAGGTAACTTAATGGATATCAGTGGATATAACTAAATATTGACACATTTTTATTAATTTATTCACACTCTTACACACACACAAGTTAGTTAGGCCTATAACACCTATATAAGATGATTTAAACAGCGTCCAAGGCCAATAGGCACTTAAAAGGCCTATAGATACGTATGTATGTATGTATGTATGTATGTATATGTATGTTCAAAGGATGAACATGAACATATTAAATAGGTACCTACATGAACTCTAAAAATATTACCCTCCCGCTTAAAGATTTTGTATAACATTAGAACATTTATTTATTTATGAGCTTGTTTTTATCAATAACTACTAAATTATCTCTTATTATATAATGGTTAATATCATTTGTCTGTCCGATATCGATTATTCATATACTTTGTAGGACGAACAACACTAGTCGCGAAATTTGACAGACGAATGATAAGTTGCCTGTACCACGAAGACGAAGCGATGCGCGACAGTATCGCTTGTTCCGATATTCATCGTCTCTTAACTCAGAACGTCAGATTAAACGCTCAAAGCAAACGCGGCAATGTAATGTAAATATGGTTTACTTAACGTTAATCTATAGTTACTTAGGTATACTCTTGAAATCACAGCTTGGAATACTTTAAAATTAGTTTTAAAATGAATTTACGCATAATATGATTTAAAAATTACTTACCTGTGATATGAAATATATCCTTGCCTTGGGGGGCTAGAATTTGTTGAGCTATTGCAATTCAATATCATGCAACGAGGCATTTTATACAATTTTGCGGACGTCTGGCTGCAACAACGGACGCGCACGGACTGTAAGCAGCGGCGGCCAACCTAGACGATTCGTAAGGGTTCGGACACGGGAAGTACAAGCATTTGCGTTATCTATGTATATATATATCTGTGGGCATGAGCATCTGTCAAGTTTATATCATATGTATTTATACAATTTGTCTTACCACAGGCGTTTTCCACACACATAGAGTGTATCTTGTCTAGACCTTGTAGTTTCAGAGCTTTCGTGAGTGTTAAGACTACCCAACAATATCAGTAAAAAAAAGTAACAATACCTTGACATCAAACGCTAATATGGTGGCCCATTGTGAATCATGCTCCAACATAGCAGATGCCTTCATGACGTCACGCTTTACCACCGGTCCTATTCTGATAGCAGAGTACTGAAACAAAAAGATTGCATGAAAGCAGTGCCGGATTAAGCCAGCGCGGGGCCTGTAGAAAATTCTGTCAAAAAGCCCTTGGTTTGTTTTAGGTTATCAAGTTTATGGTATTAAATACAAAACAAAACTGTTACAAATAAACTCTTCTGGATTTTATATGGGCAAATTGCAGATATTTTACGCTCCTATCTTAATTAATATTTTTTTATTACGGTCAGACAGGCGTTGGAGCGCGGGGCCCCCAAATTCACGGGGCCCGTAGCATTTGCTACTCTTGCTACGTGGCTAATCCGGCACTGCATGAAAGTCTCACGCATGGTGCTGTTTATACATGCCAATAGTGCTACTACAGTGACTGGGGATTACAGTCCTGAGCCAACAAAAGGTCAAATCGCATTAAAGGTAGTAAGCAATCTACCCTTACTAATCAAAATATGAAAATAAAAAATGCTTCCAACTATTGCTGTCTCTTACCAATGGGTAATGACTAACAGTGACAGGGCTAACTTTAAGCTTTGTTAATGTATGTAATATATGATTTCCTTAAAGAATCCCTTAGACATACTAAATAGAATCATCATCATCATCATCATCAAACTGAAGAAGTCCACTGCTGGACATAGGCCTCCCCTACACATTACCAAGAAGAACGATTTTGAGACCTCTCCATACTCCAACTTCCCAGTCCATTAGGGTAGGAGGGCGTCACACGCTTCGATTTCCTGTTCGCGGTCGCCATGAGAACCGTTATTCCCCAGTGGTTGTCTGTTCTTCGAAGTATATGACTTACCCATTGCCACTACAATTCTACAAGCTATGTCGGTTACTTTACTTATAGTACATAGTTATATAGGAAATAAGAAGAACTTACAGGAATTTTGCTTGTCCTAAGGAACTCCAGTAACGCTTCGAGAGATCCAAGAGTAGATGCTTGTACGTACACTCCGCGCTCAGTCAGCTTGATCGACGAAAGCGCTGATTTCAACTCACGGGCCACTTCCTCTCTGGAAATAGTTATAATGGTTAGTTTTTTGAATTTAATTTAGGGCCGGTTTCACTATGCTCTGTTAGTTACTAATCAAGGATTAAAAGACCGTTAAATCTAACCTTAGCTGTCAAACGCGTACATTTGGACATATTTAACGGCCCTTTAATCCTTTGTTAATCTAACAGAGCATGGTGAAACCGGCCCTTAGTCTCTGATTTTTAGAATTATGTTAATGTTTGTGATTTTCTTAAGTGTATGACAAACACTTATAACGAATAAATAAATGTAAATTTTGATATTTAATGTATTTTTTGTTTATATAATCTGATAATTTATATATTTCGGCAGTCGAAACTCAGTATCTCTCAGTTACAGTGCCTATGTAAAGTCAGTCTCAAAAGTAAACTTAAAGTCAGAAACTTATTCCACAAATAAAACTATTCAAATAGTTTTTATGAAAAACAACTATTATTTTTTAATCTTCTATGAACAACTTTTATTTATAAGTAAAAACTTTAACCTAAAAGTTATGTGAACATGAAAAACGATGGTCAAAGCCAAATATTTTAAAAATTCTGATAAATGTGAAAACTTCTCATGACTGTACTCACTTCAATACATCTACCTCGTCGGGTTTCTGCGCGACGAGAAGGTTAAGTCCTGCAATAGCCTTCTCCAGCTCTTTAGCCGCGATCTTTACTCCTTGCGCACCGACTACTTCTTTGTACTCCAGATACGCGTTCTAAAACATAGGAATTATACATTTAAATGTGCCAAATGTAATGTTTCGAAATGACTATCCTCCATACACCCTTACTCATCTCTTGTCGTGTCCTTAGTTTCTTTCGAAACAGTGTGGTGAAAGGATTTTAAGAGCGCCTCAAGAGGCTCCTTTGGAGCACTTGACACATGTTATAAACCTTTTTAGGTTCCACGACATGCCGGTTTCCTCACGATATTTTCCTTCACCGTTTGAGAGTACTGACATTGTGCACATACATTTTTGAACAGAAAAACTCATTGGTGCACGACCGGTTTCGAACCCACGACCTTACGATCGGAGGGCGGGGCCGCTACCACTAGACCACCAGTGCTCTCTTACACCCTTAAAGATCCCATATCATGCTGTCAATGATTACTAAGTGATCATTGTAATTGTTCTTTCGTTTTGTTTTGATGTTTAGTGGGGAACTCGTGAGCTTATTTAGTTTCGTAATCTCCTTCTATTTCCTCCATGGAGGTATTATACTGGAGGGAACCATAAGGCTTACATCCTTTTACAACTGTGTATCAAACAGTGATCATCTATCTTTGTTCTTCCCATGTAGCCTAGCTACGAGTAAAAGAAAAGTAGATGTAACTTCACTCACTCCATCTCACTCACTCACTGTCTGCGTAAATCGTAGCCGTCAGTTGATGCAATGTTTTGATCTTGTTTTGACGTTCTAGAAAAACTCGCAGCAACATTGCGATGTAGCGAAAGAAATTATGAAATTTTTTAAAGAATTATTATTGTCTAGGCAAAATATATTTGAAAAGGTGAAAGTATGTCTTGTGAAGCTGTGTTTTGTGTATCAAAAACAACAAAAGGAGGAGTTAAAGACCCGGAATTGTCATTTGATACGTAATATTCTTTTCCTATTTTCATGCTAAAAAAATACGTTTTTTCTTCCATAAAGACTTATTAGGAATTACATTTTATTAGTACTAGTCATATTTTCCTATGTGAAAATGATGTAAACCCATTAATTATTGCAAAATAAAAATTATTGTTTTAGTCATCTGTTCTAGTGATGTACTTCCACCGACCAATTTAGCTTTATCGATAATATTTTATTTTCCGATTTTGATATGAAACATCTAATGCGCCGGGTCAGATCGGCTGTTATGTTGTAGTTTCAATTTTTCACACCTCATAGGCGTCTCGCGACGGCTAAATTTTTGTTAAATTTTACATTATTTTTTAAGGTTCTTATAAATGCCCAGAATGAAGACGGGAGTGGATAAAAGCTGTTAGGCGTGAAAACTGATAGACTACAAAATTTTCTTATGCATGGACGAAATGGCCATAAGAAAGTGTATCGAGTGGGATGGACATCGCTCTCACGGTTAGGTCAATGTGGGAAACATTATTGACGATGATAGTGTTTCAGTGTCTATAATGGTTTTGAGCTTTCGCAATAAAAGTCAGCAACCAGTTAAAATTAAAAAGTTGAATTCCAATTAAAACGCCTTTATCATCCATTTCTTATTCTATCGATGGGTTAGTCAATGTTGTCCCTTCTCTAGTCACTCACGCGAATACATACAAACTAACAAAAAACGGCCACGCCAAAAACCCGAAACACTACGTCTATATGATACTTAGTCTAAGATTTCCTCTGAAGGAATGAGCATACGGTATTGACATTAGCTTGGCGTGCGCATCTGTCAAACTAATATCATTTTCATACAATGTTATCTTTCCCCAGGCATGTTCAGAAAAGAAATGGATTTGTCTATACCAGAACCGCCGGTTATGCTGACTCCACATGAAGTGGGATGATGATGAAAGCACGGAACAAACATCTTTGTTTTAGATTTTAGATAATATTCACCTTAACGCGAAGCTCTTTCATAGGCTGCGGCATCAGCAGTGATCGGATTTGCGTGACGATTGGTCCGTCAGTGCCCGCTAGAATCATCGTGTCGCCTTCGTGCAGCGTTCCGTTTATGAGGATTGTGTCAATAGTCGTACCAAGACCGGGAATGGCTTTCACCTGCAATTCAATAAATAATAAATACCGAACCAACAGCCATAATATACATTATAAAATAAAATTATAACCAAAATGAACGAATTTCTATATCTTTTATAGGTTAAGACTTCAGTTTTCAGACCGGTCTCTGTAAAGCACCTTGCAGCGAAAGCGGCGTAACAAACAGGCAGATACACTTTCACACATAATGATTGGTATGATTTTTATTTAACCATATCAATTTTATTAGGGCCTTACTCATGTCTTCGCAAACCTTTGCATAAATCAACTTATTCTGATGTACTTTCTGACTAAATAGTTTTGTTTTTGAACTGTTTGAAGTTGAACGTTGCAAATCGTGTGTAAGACTTCTAATATACTAGCGGACCCGACAGACGACGTTGTCCTGCATGATATTACAAGCGACTGCAGCGCCATCTGCCGGGCTGATTTGTGAATCTAAACCACCCAGGGTGCCACCCAAACACATACAAAAAAAATCATTCAAATCGGTCCAGCCGTTTAGGAGGAGTTCAGTGACATACACACGTACATTAAAATTATATATATAAAGACTATAACACCCAGACAGAGAACAAACATCTATGTTCATCACACCAATATTTGTTCTCGGTGGGATCAAACACTACCTCTAGCACTGTGGCAAGCAGCTGTTGTGAGAATATGAGCCGCTTGTGCAAGGGTCCCTCGCACGCCTGCACTATCATAGCGAGCAGGTTGCCCATTCCCTCGCCGGTGACAGCACTGGTGGGCACTAGAGATACGTACGTACGCGAATCTGGGTTGTCGTAGAACAACGCTGCGTTCAGACCCTGGAAATAAATAGGAAATATTCATTTGTTGCGACAAAATACCTTTTTCATCTTCGAGTTGTCTCTAGTCTAGAGCATTGATGGTTTAGTGTTAGCGGGCTCGCCTTGCGATCCTAAGATCGTCGGTTCAAAACCGGTCGTGCACCAATTAGTTCTTCTGTACCCCAAGTATAAGTTTTGCTTACCATATTTGGTTTTTCGTTTTACGTTTTTGTTCCGTGTTCATTGCAGGTTTTGTATGAAGACGCGATAGGGATACCGATATGGAACTTTACAAAACCCGCAATGAGCACGGAGCAAAAACGATTCGTTTTTGTTCCGTGTTCATTGCGGGTTTTGTATGAAGACGCGATAGAGCGTCTTAGAACAAAAACGTAAAACGAAAAACCAAATATGGTAAGCAAAACTCATACTTGGGGTACTGATCAACAATTTATGTACACTCAAACGGTGAAGGAGAACATCGTGAAGAAATCCGCATGTCGTAAAACCTAAAAAGTTCTAAAACATGTGTCAAGTGCTCGAAAGAAGCCTCTTTGAGACGCATTTCACCACACTGTTTCGAAAGAAACTAGTGACATGATAAGAAGATTAATTCAGATCAAATCAGTTTTATAAAATTTCACGCTCACCTGTTCAGAAAACTGTACAATAACATCCTTGCATCTCTTGTCGAACTCCATCTGCGTGTTGTGTTGCTGCAACTTGAGTATATCGCGAACGTCCTTACGCTGTGCGCTCTGCCAATCGTACAGACGGTCTATCTTGTTCAGCGCTACTATGAACGGAGTCTTCTTCTTCTTGAGCAGGTCTATTGACTCTATGGTTTGGGGCTCGAGACCGTGCATAATGTCTACCACCTGAAATAATAATTTTAAATTTTTACGTCAGCTTACTTTTATTCTCGTTTGGTTTCTAAAACAAGTTTTATGAAAATTATGAAGTGTACATAACGATTTTATTGCAGACGACCGTAATTAACACAGTAAATAAATCTATGGATTGGGAAGTAATATTTTTTTAATCATGTAAACTTTTTTTTAATAGTGTTATGTTTATGACCAAACTATTTTTGTTGTAGCCTACCATTAAGTATTTTTTTGTATTCAAAAACAAACGTTACAGTTACAGTGACGTAACAGAAGGCTTATTTGATGTTGGAAACATTTGAAAATACTTACGAGAATGGCAATATCGCAAAGGGACGACCCTCTGCTTCGCAAATTGCTGAAAGACTCGTGGCCAGGAGTGTCAATAATTAGCAGACCGGGTAGATTGAATGAAATTTCAGTCACCTAAAATCACAAAAACAAATTACAATCAAAAAATAAACCAAAGGAGCAGTAGGAAAAATTATACCTCACCCAGCAGAAGATTTGCCAAGACAGTAGAAAAAACTACTGTAATTAATATAATCATCACCAGCCTGAAGAAGTGCACTCCTGGACGAAGGCCTTCGACTCCCTGTGATGTATTCGTAGATGGTCTATCGAAGAGGCCGTCCTTCGTTTCGTCGCCATTCGAGAACCATTATTTCCCAACTAGCGGTTTTCGGTTCTTCGAGCTTTACGACAGAACGACATTAAGGCATTTTTTTGTTATAGGATGCAGTTAATCTCAGCCTTGTGCAACCTTTCCAATACTTGGGAACTATTTTATTTATAATGTTTAGAGTGATTCACAGCCTTCACAGCTCAGTTGGTAGTAGCTCCGCCTTCTGTGCCGTAGGCCGTGGGTTCGATCCCCACCGAGAACAATCATTTGTGTGATGAACATAGATGTTTGTTCTCTGTCTCGGTGTTATATAATATTATAAGTATGTTTTTACAAAAAAAAAGTATTTAAGTAGTATATCAGCTATCTGGTTCCCATATCACAAGCTTTGGCTTAGTTTGGGGCGAGATAGTGTTGTGTGGAATGTCCACCAAAATTTATTTTTATTTATTTATTATCCAAGTGACCTTTCCCTTAAACGTAACCATCTGGTTAGCACATTCCCGTATTGAATAACTCGAAGGGATCTGTTCATGTTGTTTTTTTACTTTTGGTAAATAAATTGCAATTGGCATCTTGGGCCTTGCATCTTACCCCTTTAACATGCTTGGTCTGTTCCTTGATATTCTCAATAGGCACGTTAGTGGCACCGATCTGTTGCGTGATACCACCCGCTTCGCCGTCTTGTACGTTAGTCCGCCGCAGCTTGTCCAAGATCTTAGTCTTGCCGGTATCGACGTGGCCTAGTACGCAGACGACGGCCGCGCGCAGAGGATTGTTTGTCTTGTTCGCTTCATTGTCGATGCGACGTTTCTGAGGAATTACATATGCATTAAGTGAGAAAGTTAAGGCGAAGACAAGAGCTAATGTGACTCTCGCTCGCACGTTTCGACATATTGAAAGATATAAAATCACTAAACTAATTTTCGAAAAATCGCAATCAACCATTTTGTGTGCAATCACATTGCACATAGTTTAGTAAAAATTTCATTTTGATCGATACATGTTTTCCTACTCTAAAGTGTGCTTTACTAGTTTTCGTACATTCGATCAAAATGAAATTTTTACTAAACTGTGTGCAATGTGATTGCACACAAAATGGTTGATTGCGATTTTTCGAAAATTAGTTTAGTGATTTTATATCTTTCAACATGTCGAAACGTGCGAGCGAGAAGTTGTTTGATAGTTGTCAGCCCCTTAAAGTGATGAACTGTAAGAAGCTATTACATATTATACAGTTCTCCCATATGGTATAGTTGCACAACACTTAACCTACACTACTCTACAGCTATATCGATTCATTCAAACATATGGCCCACCTGATGTTAAGTGGTTACCATCACCTTTAAATAATATCTTGTTACCCTACTTTATTTACTTTACTGTTATATATTTTTGAAATTGTTGTACCCTTGTTTAGCGTATTATCTTTCTTATTGTTTCAACATCACTAGGTGACGAAAGAGACTAATTACCCACAACACAGGATATTCCTAGGGTGGAAGTTAGTGTTAGTACAGATGTCCAAGTTTGTAAACTTTTTCTATAGCATATTTTTATGGTTTCAATAAATAAACATTTTACTTTTACTTTTTATAACAAAGCATTACCTCGCAAGTTATGCACGATAGCAACAAGCCCTGTATGTATGCACTGCCCTGTGTTCTGTAATTTCCCTTTCAACGAAACACAGCAACGCTTGACGACAGAAAAGGGCATTAGATTATAATATGAAATCATACCTCTAGTCTCTTCAGTACAGCCTCCCGTTTCTTCTGTGCGTCAGTCATCTGCTCATCATCAGAATCCTCCTCAGAGCTGGAGTCTTCGTCAGAGCTTTCGTCATCTTCTTCAGAGCTATCCTCATTCTCCTTCGAGAAATGCAACAATAAATATATCAGCTCTTAGTCACACATACATTTTCATGATGCAACAGTTAAAGTAAGCTTGTTATCAAAACTTACGTGGTAACTTTTACAATATGTACTTGGTAATATTAGCAATACCTATTTTAACTCAAGTGAAAAACATCTTGATCCACTTTTGCCTGTTTTATTAGTTTTTATAGAAAATAACCCACAGATTATAACTTCTAGGTTATTAAAAAGAACTGTTGCCTCTTTTAGTTTAAGAAGATTTGGGTCATGTTCATTCCAGTTTCGCGGTAAGTCAGTTGGACTAGCTACTAGGATTGACTTTAATGTGGGTATCAAGAGGAACAAAATCCTTTCCACTAGGACATTTCAGTGGGACCATAAATTTTGCATTCCCGTTTTAAGTGAATGTTTGTACCTCTTCATCTTTATTTTGAGAAGCCTTCTTCACTTCCTTGAGCGGAGTGGGCGGGGCTTCCGGTTTGGGTTCAGGTTCCGGTTCCGGCTCCTCTTCCGACGACTCTGCATCCCATGCGTCTTTCACCGACTCTGTGTCAGATTCCTTCTTGACTTCCGGTTTCGGTGGTTCCTTCTGAAAATTGATACCCATGCATTAACAGTAAGCTACCAGTCAAGAGTGTTGCTTTCTCAGTATAAAAAGCAGTATCACTAAATTTGGTTTAAAAATGACATAGGAATAGGGAAAAGTAAAAAGCTTATTTTATTCACTGAAAACAGTGAATAAAAAACAGGTGTTTGAATTTAGAACATACCAATACATTCGACCTCCATCTCAATGCTACAACATTGTACATTGTATACAACCTTTTTGCACAAAAAATACTTGATACAAATTCCTTGTGCAAAGAATACTCGACATACAAACTCCTTGTGCAAAATAACTCCTTGAGATTTGATGGGTCGACATTAGAATAAAAACTGTTTTGTGTTCTATTTTAATTAATTTAACCATCCTTTTTTATTCATTAAATGTCTATTTTCGCTTAAATCTGTCTTTTTCTCGTAGTCATGGTATAAAGTATAGTATGCAACTCTTGAATAAAAGGGATTTATATCAAGGGCCATGAATCACTTGCATCGCTCAGGATTCATCTATGGCCCTCACTTTAAATCTGTCCTTTAATCACTAATATATATGATTAATTACCTTAGTATCTCCAGTTTCTATTTCAGCCTTTTTCTCTTCAGTCGGAGTAGCAGAGGCATCCTGTGACACTTGGCTCTTCAACCTTCCTGGCTTGACCCGTGTGCCAGGCCTTGGTGGTTTCTTGTCAGCCGAACCAATCTCAATGCCTTGAGCTTTTAGTGAGTCTAGTAAAGCTTGAGCCCTGGCCTTTTCAGCCTTTTGTTTTGGTGTCAAAAGTTTACCTTCCGCTTTAAGTCTTTCTTTCCTCTCCTTTTCCTTCTGCTTCTTCCGATCTTTCCGCTCCTTTTCAAGACGGATAGCTTCTAATCTTTGTTGTTCACGCTCATCTTCCTGCTTAATCCTTTCTTCTTCCTCCCTTTCCATTCTTTCTTCTTCTTCCTTGAGCTTTTTCAATGCTTCTTGCATGGCTGCAATGGTTTTCTTTGCCGGACCTTTTTTGCCTTTATCATCTTTGTCTCCCTTATCGCCTTTCTTCTTTTTCTTTCCTTCTTTTTCTGGAGCATCACCATCTTCGTTTTCTTCAGCTTTAACATCATTGTCTACAGATGGAGCTTTAGTATCTTTCTCAATGGATGGTGCTTTAGCAACCTTAATCTCTTTTGGCTCTGGTTTGCTTTCTTCAGGAGTTGCTTCTTTTTTAACCTCTTGTACCTTTTCCTTTTTCTTAGCTTCTTGTTTCTTTAGCTTCTCTCGTTCTTTCTTCTCCTTTTTCTTTTGTGCAGCTGTTTTGATAGTGACATCATTTTCATTATCACTTCCACCTTCTTCAGCGGTTTCATTTACAGGTTGTGGTTCTTCTTTTTTTCCCTTTTTCTTTGATTTTTGTTGGTCTTCCTCCTCTTGTTTATCTTCAACTGCAGCAGTTGGTGCTGGCTCCGGTAGCTTCACCCCAGAATACTCCATTTCAAGTTCAGCTAACACTTTATCTAGATCATCATCACTATCATCTTTCTTATTGCGTTTGGTTTTCTTGCCTTTCTTGCCAGCCAGCTCTTTTTTGTCAGCTGCTTTTTTTTGAGGTTTTTGTGCTGGTTTATCATCTTCTGATGATGGGGGAGCTTCAACAGGAGAATCATCTCCATCCTCTATCTCTAAAAGAGAAAAGGCACTCTTTTTGTCTTCTTTCTTTTTGTTCTTCTTTTTTGGTTTATCAACAAGTTCTTCATCTGATTCTGTAATTTATGCAATTATTATTAAAAATAAAATATGAGATGAAATTAGGCATAATAAATGTGTTTTAGATACCTACATTTAATTTAGAAATCTTGGTGATTGTTCCAGATATAAACTAAGAACAGTCTGTGAATCTAGGCAATTTTAAAATTGGCGATGGGACTGTACTGGACTTTGTGTCACTTTGTCAATAGAACTAGCATGCTAGGATAGCTTTATTTCATAATCATTTTACCTTTTAAACTGAAAACTGCAGCCATACTTATGTGATATCAGCACTGTGTAAAAATTAATAGGTAGTACAAACTTACCATCACTATTTACTTCAATCTTCTTCTTCTGAGATTTGTTTGAAATAGAAACATTTGTTAATTTTTTGGTGACATCTGTTACGTCCTCACCAATTGACTTTTTTCCTTTTAATTTTGGTTTTGGCTTCTCATCCTCACTCTCATCAGAGTCAACAAGTACTCTGGAAAATGAATACAATAATCTAAGTATACTTAGTATATATGCTGTCCCTTGGACAACCCTAACACTAGAAATCAAAACACTATGAGATGTTCTCAGATCAGAACCGAGAGATGTGGTTTGTTGGTCAGAATTACTGAAAATCTTTAAATAAATAACCTAAAATGGGTACTTACTTTTTCCCTTTCTGTGCCGGTTTGGCAGTGTCGGTGTTAGTAGTTTCCACTTCACTGTCGCTGTAAAAAAATGGTGGTGATACGCATGAGACTTTAGTAAATATTTTGGCAAATAAAAGGTAAAACATATGTTGAACTCACCTTTCGTCCGCAGTCGCGTTCTTCTTCCCTTTTTTAGCCTTCCCCATTTTGTTTTATTGTTGTAATTTGACACAGAACTTCTATTGCAATTTTCTCTTTTCGTATATTCAGTGATTTCTATCATGTGAAACGTAATCAACGCACAAAATTAGATTGCAGCTGATTTTATGGATTTTGCGAATGCAAAGCAAGCAAATCGTCGTCGTGTCTTCCTGCCGGGCTGGCTGTACTGTAATCGATTGCAGTTAAAATTATTCCGATCGATCGAATGATATGTCAAATTTTTTGACACGTTTCTTGTCGAACGTAGTCGAATTACATTCTTACATACAACCACACATAAATATGTAATAATAAAATTACTAGGAGACAAAACTCTCGCAAAACAAACAATAACACTGTAATTAATGGTTTGATTTTTCAAAGCTTTACAGCTGATTTTTAATCATGTGATGGAGGTTCTTCTCCAAGGTAGGCTGTATAGCTTGTGGAATGGATAACCGTTGAGCAATAAAGGTTTTTGAATGCGTGAGCCGCCTTCGATCGACGACATTGTGAAGATCGTGAGAAGGGAGTTCTTTCTGGAAATGTATAGGCGAGAACCACCAGCAGACTTTTTCATTTAGGCCATTTCAGGCCTATGAGGTTGCAAGTAGTTTCAAAATGTTCATAGTAAGAATGTGTTTTTTGTTAAATCTAATACGGGCAGGCGTATTATACCTACCTGCCTATAATGTATTATGATTTTTATTTTATTATTATTTATAAAGATATTTAGATTGATTCACCACTTTTGACTTGAGTAGGATATGCTAAATAAAGGATTTGACGGATTGCGAAATGGACAAATTAAGCATATGACTTGTTAAGGGGACAAACAAGTATTTGACAACTCTCTGCGAAATCTTCAATTCAGCTGTTTCATAAGGAACCAATTTAAAGAGCTTTTATGTTAAAAATGTTTTGCCGTGTAGAGCAGTAAAAATTAAAGCGGGTCTAGTACAACAAAACGAAAATAATGGGTATGGTAAAAAACGGCACCGTAGCTTTTATATCATATACTAGTAGTTTTTGAGCCTATTCGTTACATACAAAACAACAAAAATACAAATCTTTCCTCTTTATTATATTGGTGTAGATTATAAATAAAATTTATGTATTTTTAATCGATTTTTGTAGCATCACTATTTTACTCGAAAACATTGTTTTTATTTTAGAAAAAAAAGTATTGTCATTATAAACTTTTTTTTTTTAAATTCAGCTATGTGTTTGGATACTTTTCCTTCTGCCAACGCCAAATTCTCCTTTCGAATACTTAGTCTAAGAGCTGTGTTATGTTAAATTCAATTTAAATTGAACTTGAATGTATTGTCAATCTGCAATTTGACTTGACATAATTTATATGAATGAATTTCTAAAGTTATGTCAAGTCATGAACGAATTGTATGACAGCTGATTTGATTAGGCTGCGCTTGCCTGTTGAGGAATACCTAATATTTTTTTATTGTAAATTATTAGTAAATCGTTAAAAAATGTACAAGGGATTCACAAGAATACTAGCTCTTTATTGTTCTGATAGATTACAACCATCAGTTTACCCTTTTCTTAGGAGTAGTGTCATATGTAGTCGCAGAAGTAGACCGGAAAATATAGGTTATATTTTTCTGAGGACCAAAAAACACGATCGCAATCCTTCAGCCCTATTCGTGCCTGTGCCAGTGAAACACAACCCCGATGACATAAACATCGGAGAAGAGTTCACGGGCCGTCTCAAGAAACAGGATTTACTAAAAATTCTCAACAGGTTCTACCAGAAATCAGAAGTCCGCGCGCTGGCATCCGAAAATGGACTTGATGACCAACTCTTGCATCAGGCTTTCCTATCATTCAGGAGGCATTGCCTAGAACATGACCTTCCGCCTGATTTGCACATTTCTATAAGTGATATATTACAAGGTGGGTCTAAGATAGATAAAAAGAGCATTCATTTTGAAAAGCAGATTGAGATGGAAGAAACTTATAATCTATAATTTTCAGGTGCTGGTCATGTTGACGACTTGTTTCCATTTTTCTTAAGACATGCAAGACTGGCTTTTCCACATTTAGATTGCCTAGATGATCTGAAGAAAATATCAGATTTGAGGACACCAGCTAACTGGTTTGTATTATTTATGTGGATATCTAGGAACCCATTAACTATCACATTTTCTCTTTAAGTTTTTTGTAAAATTTGGCAGTACACCATTCATAATTACTGACCTAGTAGATTTTTATTAATCAAATAATATGTATTGACCCCTAGCCTCCAGAGGTTGTGACTCCATATTAAACCTGGATCAATTCAAATATTATTCAACTGTGTGCAAGTTAATATTAAATTATAGCTTTTTATTACATCAACATACTTTAATACATTGCTAAGACATCTACAATTAAGTACATTTTTTTATACAACTAGCTGATGGAACATGCAGATGGCCCACTTTATGTTAAGTGGTAACCATCACCTATTACACAAAGCATACAAATATCAATCGATAATTATTAAAAAAAATTGCTTTAGATGTGTTCATTTGACATGTGGATCCCATGAGATTAAAAGCCATAAGTTAATTGTGACCACCATAAGAAATATTTGGGTCAACATAATGTAAATTGCAGGGGATTTGCCGCCTAGCCAATGACAAGTGCTGCAATTTTTTCATCATCTTGGTTTTTGTTCATTTTCTAAGTTAAGGTTAATGTAATGAAAATAGGCTAAAACCTTAGTAGACTAGTCTAAACCTACCCTTATTTAATAGGTACCCAGAAGCAAGAAGTAAAAACAGGAAAATAGTCTTCCATGCTGGACCTACAAATTCAGGCAAAACTTACCATGCTATGGAAAGGTTTCTCAAAGCTGAGTCTGGAGTCTACTGTGGCCCCCTCAAACTACTGGCTACTGAAATTTATCATAAATCCAATAAAGAAGTATGTACTGTACCCACCCACTTGGATAATAACTTTCGGATATTATAAAAAATCTTACCTGATGTGTAAACAAAACTTTTCAGGGTACCCCATGTGATTTAATAACTGGTGAGGAAAGACGGCATGCATCACTTTACAGCACACTGACAAACTCGGAGGAAATTGACACAGATGTGGAAGTACTACTAGATGAAGGAGAATTAACTCCGTCTAAACATGTAGCTTGTACTGTTGAAATGACATCACTGAATAACTTCTGTAAGTATTAGTATGATAGAATATCCTAAAAGTGGTCAACCAAGTGAGACTGTTTGAGGATGTTTCTGAATACTGCATTGAAGTTTTCCGGAATCTGGATTTCTACACTAATATTATAAAGAGGAAAGATTTGTATTTTTGTATGTAACGAATAGGCTCAAAAACTACTGGTCCGATTTCAAAAATTCTTTCACCATTAGAATGCTACATTATCCCTGAGTAACATAGGCTATATTATATTTTCAAAAAAATCAGGGATCCTTACTAAAACTCCAATAATGTAACCCAAGGTGGAAAAAGAAAACCTTACATCGCGTGCGCTGCGAAAACTATTGATGATATAACAAAATAATGTACTACGACTTTGCAGAAAACGTCATTATCTAGGTACAAAAAATGTCGCGACTGCATATGTCTAACTATTATAGTTATGTCACTATAAGTGTTTTTTTATTATAAAAATTTAATTGAAATGCCGCCGCTAGAAAAGGCTCTTTATTTGTACCTTGGCATTAATCCTTATCTAAATAAATCTTTTCATATTCGACACTGGTTCAATACCTTTACATTACTTCTTGATTTTTTTCAAATCGGACATTCCATTCAAAAGATTTTAAAAATATAAGTCACGGGGCGCGTTCTCACTTAGCGCGGGCCCGGGCAAGGCGCGAGTTAGAAGGGCGTGCGAATGACTCGAACCCACCACGGTCTAAGTTTATCCTAAAACGTTGAAAAAAATTTATGTCCCATGCGAAGCTGGGACAGGCCGCTAGTCATCAATATAATAAAATAAAACAATAAATAAATAAAAACAATAAATAAATATTTTTGGACTTTCCACACATCACCATCTTGTCCCAAACTAAGCTTGTAACCTTGGGAACCAGATAGCTGATATAATACTTAATAAACAGAGAAAAAATATCTATGTTCATCACACAAATGTTTGTTTTCGGTGGAGATCGAACCCACATCTAACAGCACAGAATATTATAACATTGTAGATAGTACTAAAAACCCCTTTATCTTTCACTAGCTGCCACCCGCAGCTTAGCTCGCGTGATCGTAATTCCTAATAATCGTCGGTATGCTTGTGTGACTTTAGATGTCATGAGTTATCTTTTTAGACCTTGAACGCAAGACTTAAAAAAATGTTTAGTTATATTTAAAATTTTCAGATGAAGTGGCAATTATAGATGAAATTCAAATGATAGCTGATAGAGGCAGAGGATGGGCTTGGACAAGAGCTATATTAGGTCTTCAGGCTGATGAAATACATTTATGTGGGGAAGCAGGTGCCATTCATCTAGTTGAAGAATTATGTAATACTACTGGAGAAGAGTTGGAGGTAAGTTGTTTGTGATCATTATGTTAAAAATGTGTGGCCCGACGAACTGCAATATCTCTACTATTGTCTGTTTTCTCTATATAATATTTGGTATTGGGCATTAAGTATTGTTAAGAAAGACATAAAAATATATATAATTTAACATTCTTGAAAAATCCCAATAAATTCCTAGATAGCGTTCTACGCACCGGAAACTAATGTTTTCTTTTGTTCGATTGATTGGGCACATTATTACATAACGGGTTTCGATCCCTATCAACACAATAGCCTAATACCACATAAAAATGGAATATGGAAACAATTTATGAAACATACCTTTTATTTTTAAGATATGTCCCTCATTTGACAACTCATTCTGAAATTGGTAGTTTATTTTAGAGGTAATAATACCTAGGGTCCCAAATAGTCACAAAACAAATGACTACTCCTAGTCATCCCCAAAGTATTATGTCAATCTTTGGCGGGACCGTACATCAGGAATGTGTAATACAAATGGTCATGAATTTGAAATTGAGTTCTCTGTCATTTAATCTAAGTTTGAATCATTTCATAGCCAAATATGTAAAACCAATATTTATTTATTAAGTTTTCAGCAAGGTATTTAATTAACTCCTACATCATAACTCCCCAGAGTTTGAGATGATCTTGAAGTGCCACCCACATGGATGGGAACTTTTGGGAAATATTAAAATAATTACGTTAATATTATTACAGGTCCGCACATACAAAAGGCTAACAGAACTGAAAGTGGAAGACTCCTCGCTAAGCTCACTGGACAACGTGCGTCCGGGCGACTGTATAGTCTGTTTCAATAAGAACGACATTTACAGTGTAAGTCGAGCTATCGAACAGAGGTCAGTCCCATGAGGCAGGTATCCAATCATTACTTGCAGTAGGTTATGGCGAGATCCCCTTTCTTTTTGCAGAGCAAGACTGCAGGAAGATATATTGTATATAAATGACATTAGCTTGACAGACACTCACGCAAAACTAATGCAATTTATCTTTCCACAGGCGTCTTTTGCAAACAGAAAGAGGATATTGTCTCTACTTTAAGTTTAGTGGGTGGTATACGTTAAGTTTGCCGTTTGAATAGTGCAGACAATTTACAACTTTATGTAGTGACAAAAATCAAGTTTTGCGGGCCCACGGCTTACGTCACGATTTGTCCGTATTGTACAGTACCACTAACTTATCTGTTCAGGGCATATAGCCACAGTTTACAAGTGATGACTTTACAAAAGTACGTAATATTTAATTCTATTCTGTGACAAAATTCCGAAAATGCATAGGTTTGGATTTTGGTGCACGCTTTTGAATTGGTACGTGGTCTATTAAAAAAAACCGTCCCTACTTATCAAAAACGGCCTGACTGACAGTTCAGTCGGTCCGTTTTTGATAAGAAGAGTTACCCGGAAGATAGTGTTACTCAGACTAAGTAGGTACATACATACATATGTATAATTGTATGTCTTTGGGCTCAAAGCCATTCTATAACTAAATATTAAAAAATCTTTTTTCAGAGGTCACGAGGTTGCGGTGATATACGGCAGTTTACCACCCGGCACCAAGCTAGCGCAAGCAAACAAGTTCAATGACCCAGAAAGCTCCTGTAAAGTTATGGTGGCCACAGACGCTATAGGATTAGGAATTAATTTGTAAGTATATGTATTTAAGACGGATCAGAAAACAGAAAAAAACAGCCTCTCGACATTGAGTCCCACGCTTGGTGATATTCTAGGTAGACTTTTATGAAGGGTTTTGGCAATAAAAGGAGCTTTTAAATAGAACAAACGAGAGTCTAGGCAGAAAGGGAAGGGAACATTCCGCAAGAGGGAGACAACAAACATGTTACCTGTCATATTGACATTGACATATAGACATAACAGAGTGTTTACTAATGAGTTCCAACATCATAATACTCCAGATTCTTTAAGCATGCCTATGAGGAAGGTTAGTAGGAGGGTAGTTAGAGGTACGTCCAAGTATTACATTCGGCACATATCCACATTTTTCAGTAGTTGGTATTCCATATGTATAATGACAGACTGTAAGTCCATTGTCGCTGCTAGGATACCTGCACTGGCATTGACCAGCTGTGCTCATTGCCAGTGCTCTCAATCGGCGAAGGATAAAGTCGTGGGGAAACCTGTTATTATTCTAGCAAAGGCGATGAGCTTGCAACCTGTCACCATGTAATATTTGGACTTGCTTCTGACTCCTTGATATTGTACTAGAGATCCGAGGGGATATCTACCGTGCCTGGGGATCGAAGTCGTGAAACTGTTCTGTGTAAAACGTTTGAAAAGTTGAAATATTAATGATAAACTAGAGAAATACCATTTCAGGAGTATACGAAGAATAATATTCTATTCTTTGATTAAGCCGGTTGTAAATGAAGATGGTGACAAAGAGATGGATGTTATCAGCATCTCGCAAGCTTTGCAGATTGCCGGTAAGTTTATTTGCAAAGTTTTTTTGTCTCTGATCTCTCTCTTGCTGTGTGTAATAGCAATAATGGATTTTCCTAATTAATCATATTGCAAAAAATAAGAGTATGTGTGTAGAGGTAGTTACAGTGTGTGTGCGTAGAGTGAGTGTATAAGTCAAAATATATTTATTCCATTGAATCCCAAGGGTCAGTTTGAAAAGTCTTAAAGTTAATGCCACGCGCCCAAGTCTAGAAGAATAGACAAAAATCTTCAGGTTTAGTTCCTACCTTTAATTTGTATGATACTTGTTACAATATACTATAATTATCAAGGTCTAGTGTGATGCCAATCAAAGCTACAAGTTATCTAGTCTATATAAGGAATTCTTTTTAGGGTTCCGTACCCAAAGGGTAAAATGGGATCCAATTACTAAGACTCTGCTGTCCGTCCGTTAAAAAACAAAATAAAATAAATAGTCAAGGGGGCTCCCATACAATAATCGTGATTTTTTTGCTGTTTTTATAGATAATGGTACAGAACCCTTCGTGCGCGAGTCCGACTCGCACTTGGCCGGTTTTTTATATACTACTACTTAGGTTGGCTGGTAGAACATTATTGATCATTCAGCCCTATTGTACTTTAACTGATATGTTTCGTGCAATAAAGCATAAATAAATATAAGGGTTCTAATTCGTGGTGTGGGAATAAGATCTACACTGACGTCCTGAAATGGGGTGTATTGTGCATTATTCCCCTGCTAACTTCACCCCAGCTCTTTAAAGGAGCGGAGGAGGACCTTGGGTTGATAGCAGCAAATATAATACCCCGTTTACATTAAGCTCATGTCCGTGGAAATGTGCAGAGACATGTAGAGACAGGCGCAGGGACTTGGGCAATGCGAGAATGGGACGGCAACATTTCCGTCCATGCGAATGGCAGCGCGAATGTCTAAATGTAAACGCGCTATAAGGGTTTTCAGAGGCAAGTGATATATGTATAATAATGTGTAAACCTAATTATAGGTCGAGCTGGCCGCTACGGCAGTGCATGGGAAACTGGCTATGTGACGACATTCAAATCAGAAGACTTGGCCACATTGAAGACGTTACTATCGAAGTCACCAGACCCCGTCACTCAAGCGGGGCTCCATCCTACCGCTGAGCAGATGGAGCTGTACGCCTATCATCTACCTCATGCTAGTCTCAGTAGTCTTATGGTGAGTATAGTCATTAGCTACATTAAAGCATATCAGAGGGCAGAACAACGAAACAAACAGCTTCACGACTTTGATCCCCAGGCACGGTAGATATCCCCTCAGATCTTGGTACCAAGTGCGACTTTCAGATACTTTGAGGACGTCTAAGGGGGGTAGTCAGAGGTATGCCCAAACATTACATTTGGCACATATCCACATTTTACAGTAGTTAGTATCCATACGTGACAGGTAGCAAGCCCATCGCCGCTGTTAAAATACGAAGCTCTCACATAATATATATATATAGCCCAGAAAGTAATATATTTCTGGTTATATCACCCAGACAGAACAAATATCTACTTGTATGTCTCCAAATGTCTACGACATGCCGGCTTCCTCACGATGTTTTCCTTCACCGTTTGAGAGTATTGGCATTGGGCACATAAATTTTTGAACAGAAAAACTCATTGGTGGACGATCGGTTTCGAACCCAAGACCTTAGGATCGGACGGCGGGGCCGCTACCACTAGACCACCAGTGCCCTCCTTCGGACAATAATAATCTTGGAGTAATATTTTAGGAAATTATAAAAACCTTTGTGATATCCTTAAACGTAGGTAAACACTATAGAACGAATAATAATTAAAATGTATCTACCTGTTGCAGGATATCTTCGTTCACCTATGTACCGTGGACGATTCGCTCTACTTCATGTGCAATACAGAAGGATTCAAATTCATAGCAGAGATGATACAACACGTTCCTTTGGCTCTGCGCGCGCGCTACGTCTTCTGTTGCGCGCCGATCAATAACAAGCTGCCTTTTGTATGCGCTACATTCCTCAGGGTAAGTTAGGTACCTATAATATAAACACCTACCTACTACTATACTACTAGTGGTTAGCCCAGAACTAAGTTTTCGCTATCCCGCTCCTGTCTTACATTGATACCAAAAATATTTGGCCTCTGACTACCATCTACTAGCTCGTTTTAATGTTATATTAACAAAGTTTCTACGCCGTTTCGTCATCCATAAACTTTAGCAAACGCTTCTATAGCTTTATCAAATCAAATTTAACAAAGGAAGTAGTACTTAAAAAGGCTTCGTTACAAATATATTTGTAATTTCATTTAACGAAATTTAATTGAGCTATGCAGTATGAAAGGTCTTAATTTGGCCTGTGTTGCCGCTTAGTGCAAATTAAAATTACAAATCTATCAAAATAAAGATTAAAAAAGGAACTTAGTTTTGACAAGTTTCTGCCCGCAAAATCTTATGAATGAAAATACGACGTTGCCATTAATGTGTCAATAATGAAAAATGCTTATTTCCGTGGTCTGAATCCCTGGTCGAAGTTTATGTATATTTTATTTTATATACTTTATTTTATATCGTCCGGAACACGGTGTATAATACATAACCGACTTTAAAAGATGAAGAGATTCTCAATTAGATTTGTTACATTTTTACTTACCATTAAAAAAAAACAAGTTAAAATCAACTATAAGATTCTTGAAGCTGATTTGACCATGCTCTGTAAGTTACTAATCAAGGATTAACAGGCCGTTAAATCTAACCTTAGATGTCAAACGCGTAAATTTTGACATATTTAACGCCTCTTTAATTCTTTGTTAATCTAACAGAGCATGGTGAAATCAACTTTTAGAAAATAAAATTATTTTTACTATATTATAATATATTGACAGCCTTCACAGCTCAGTTGGTAGTATCTCTGCCTTCTGCGCCGTAGGCCGTGGGTTCGATCCTCACCGAGAACAAACATTTGTGTGATGAACATAGATGTTTGTTCTCTGTTTGGGTGTAATTATATATTATTGATCGAGTGAGCGAAGCGAACGAAGATCTTAGTTTCAACTTGGGCGATTTGGCATTTTATGTATGTATGTATGTATGTATGTATGTATGTATGTTTGTCTGGCGATAACTTTAGAACCGTTGATCCGATCTGCATGAAATTTGATATATCGATAGCTTCTACTTGAGAAATTTACTGGTAAGTATATGAGTAAAATCGGATGAAGGGTTTTTGAGATATGGGGTTTTTTGAGGGGGCAAAAATAAAAAAAGTTACATAAAAAAATCAAGTTACATGTCATATGAAAGGGCTTTGTTTGGACATCCCAAAACAATTTTTACTTTTTTTTTGTGACGCTCGGTTTTTGAGATAAAATAATAAAAGTTAAATTAAGATAGCCAGCGATCCAAGAGCTCCCATCTCTAAGAGTTTCGTTGACATCAAGGTTTTTCTACTGGTCGGCCAGTTACTTTGCTTTTTCTTATTTTTTTTTCTTGAAATAAATTAAGGAGGTACTCAGTTCTCATAAAATGGTGACGACGACCAGGTCTGATGATGGAGCCAAGGTCTGTTAAACGGAACTCTTCAATAAATAGGCAAATAGAGTTGAAACTTGGTAACCATACCAAGTTAGTAGGCGGTAGTCAGAAAAAAGTCCAAAGATAATGTTTGGACTTGCCTGTGACTACTCAAAGTTTTGATGCGTTCGTCGCGTCGTCGGGTCGCATCACGAGATCTGAGTTCGGGGCGAACTACTAGTAAGTATGTATTTACAAAAAAAAAGTATACAGGGTGCCCCAGAAATCAACGTCAAGCCGAAAACGGGCGATGGGCCAAGTAATGATAGTTATCAGAAAAATATAAAAAAAAATTGTCATGTACTTTTTGAATTTAATTACTTTTCGAAATTAATAAATTCAATTACTCTTTCGACAAGATGGCGGCTCTATCTGTTTCACTTACATTGTCGAAATGGTATGTACTTGTACCTGTGAATTGTGAGCGACTTAAAAACGCAGCGTAGGCATTTTAAAGTCCATAATTTAAAGGTTACAAACATTTTATCTAATTAAATAAAATTGTCAAGAAATCGGGTTTAGTTAAGATAACAATTTTTTTTCCAAAATTATGGAGTACTCTAGCAAGTATCATACCATTTTGGAATCCTGACTAAATGCGCCATCTTTTAAAGTTACTTGCCAAAGTAGTGTAGTACATTTTTTTACGGTACAGTCGGTTAAAGTTTGGTGATGTAATTATTTTAAATTAAATGTTGGCCAAAAATCAACATTTTATTAAAAACTGAGGCAGTTATGATTTAATTTTGAATTGAAGTTTCAAGACAAGTGAAAAAAAGTTTCACGAAAAGCTAATATTTGTAGTCACAGGACTCAAAAGATCATCACAGGGTGTAATTTTTTCTGCATTTTTTTTTTGAACTCATAATTCGAAAAGTACATGACAAATATTTTTTTTTATATTTTTATGATAACTATGATGACTTGGCGCATCGCCCGTTTTCGGCTTGACGTTGATTTCTGGGACACCCTGTATATGTATTATATCAGCTATCTGGTTCCCATATTACAAGCTTTGGCTTAGTTTGGGGCTAGATAGTGCTGTGTGGATAGTCCAATTATTTATTATTTATATATCATATAATATTAGGTATGTGTAAATAGTGTTATGTTACATATGTAATTTATTAACAGATGGTCCGCCAGTACAGTCGAAATGAGCCGCTGACGAAAACTTGGCTTTGCAACACCGTGGACTGGCCGCTGCCTATGCCGAAAACCATAATGGACCTCGTGCACTTAGAGTCTGTCTTCGATGTCTTGGAACTGTATCTATGGTTGAGGTAATATTCTTTTTTAACCAAAGCGTTACAGCAAGTTGAAGGGGCAATGGGCAGGTCATATAGCTCGAAGAACTGACTACTATGCGCTATAGAACATTATAATATGTGAACGTGCATTTTAACATTACTAAAAACTTAAAATCGCTCTTATTTCATTTTTATTATGCGGTCTATGCACTTGGTTTATCTGTTTCTTGTATAGCTTATAGAGTTTCATAAAAATCTGTTCAGTAACCACAGCAATGCATAGTTTTACTGCTTGGCGTCATAAATATAACACACAAAGCTGGTGCCCGCGAATTCGTCTGCGCAAGATTAGTCACACAATA
Organism: Chloroclysta siterata; assembly: GCA_932294275.1. Taxonomy (NCBI): domain Eukaryota; kingdom Metazoa; phylum Arthropoda; class Insecta; order Lepidoptera; family Geometridae; genus Chloroclysta; species Chloroclysta siterata. Next base: position 9,201,705 of record OW028588.1, read on the forward strand.
TCTTTATAAATTGTAGCCTATGTGTTATTCGGACGTATAGCTATATTATTGTAAAGTTTCATTAAAATCCATTCAGTAGTTTTTACGTGAAGTGTAACAAACATCCATCCATCCATACTTACAAACTTTCGCGTTTATAATATTATTAGGATTCACAAATACCTATACTACTACTAAAACTCTACTCATACTTTACTTTTTTTACTTTTTTTACTTTTATAATAATTATTTGACAGCTACCGGTTTGCCGACATGTTTCCGGACGTAAAACTGGTACGCGATATGGAAGCTGAATTGGACGCTATTATACAACAAGGGATATTCCAAATAACCAGGTCAGTCGAGGAACATTTTCCTAAGAGACTAACAACGAGCAGTTACTGTTGTATGTACTATTGTACGAAACAAATTCTCGTTCGCACATTTCAATATTTTTTAAGATATAAAATCACTGAATGTAGTAGCTATGAAATCACAAACAACCAAATTCATGGTGTTTCATAAAACTACGTATGAATTTATCAAATTACTGTATTATAAAATTCAAAACAGGTTACTCAGAAACTCAGAACAAATCCTTCAAGATCCAGAAAGCGTAGATCCAACTTCGAGAAAAAGGGTGAAAACTATGTCGGATCCTTCCAAAAGGGATGAAGCAAAAGGAAAATTATCAGAAATGCTGATTGCTAGAGTAAGTTAATTTTGCATTAGCTGCATACCTTTTTAGGGTTCCCAAAGGGTAAAACGGGAACCTATTACTAAGATTCCGCTGTCAGTCTGTCTGCCCGTCTGTCACCAGGCTGAATGTCATGAACCGTGATATTTAGGCAGTTGAAATTGTCACAGATGATGTATTTCTGTTGCCGCTATAACAAATACTAAAAAACAGAATAAAATTAATATTTAAAGGGGCTCCCATACAACGAACGTGATTTTTTTGCTCGTTTATTTACATAAATAATACATTGTTGTTGACATAAAATTTATTTAACTTTTGTATGGCAATTTCGAAAACGAAGTATTCAAACTTTGCACACGACAAAGAATTCCAGTGCTCGGTCTGATCACTTGGTCTATGGGCTTAGAAGAGTATAATGTTACACGTGTTATAGCACTTAATCTAGTACGCTTTTTGTTACAGGGCCTTATAACTCCACAAATGCTGAAGAAGTTACAACAAGAAATATCGACAGATAAGAAACTTGACAAAAATAGAAAGAATAGACATAGGAGGAAATGAAAAAGTTAAATAGTTGATTTGTAAATAGTGTTCAGAATCAGATGTAATTAAATGCTCGAGTGAAAACCACAAAATATTTTAATTTTTGTTTTTGGACGAGATAATTACGCAAAGATATATTGGATATCACATAACTTAATATACCTCAAGTTGATGGACGCAGAGCAGTGCATCGTAGGGCACGTTCCCATCGTGCGTGACTTTCGAGGCAATGCTTTGTCATATAGGTGAAGGTTATCACTTAACATCAGGTGGGCTATAAGCTTGTTCCATTAGCGAGTAGTATATAAAAAGATTGATAAATTTTAGTTAGGTTTCAATGCCCATTTTTAATTAACAAAGAAGTGTCCGGAGTAGGTACGGTTTGCAGATAGTTGTGGCTCAAGGTGAATGTTCAAATAAAATACAAAAACATTTATTTATGCCACACGTCAAACAATTTTATAAAAACTACAAGAATAGACATAAGAATAAAGTCCAAACTATGATCAAAAGTGAGCTGGTTTCAGAAATATTTGAACTTCACAAACTAGTAATGTTCATTATTTTTGTCGCTAAAATACTAAGTTGTTGAATAAAAGTCATTCAACAACGAAGTTTTACTACAAATATACAAAATAAAATCTTACCACTTATTTGACACATCTTTATCCCGAGTTTTTAAATCAATAGAACGCCTTACCTCTGTTCATTTACCTGTGAATGTTGGTTCGTAGAAAAAAAATTGCCTAGCATATTCACTTCCTAGCATATACTCCTTTGTTACTTTTTCAGTATTTCGGAATTGTTTATGACCTGTTTCACAAATTCAACCAGTTGAACAAATAATTGGTCCATTCTATAGTTTTTCATAATAATTCTAATTTAATTGAAAGTCTTCTTAACCAAAATAAAAAATAAACACTTTTTGTTCAAACAAAACTCTTTTGAAACTTAGATAAGCTTTTGATGCTGACTGTACTTATTTGCAAAAAGTTTGATCTTACTTCTGTAACGAGCCGATAGAACAACAAACATCTTGATCAATATGTATGTAGCGGGTTCGTAATAATTCAGTTTAGGTTTTGATTCTTGAATTCCTAAAAGACACGCAATGGCAACCCTACGGTTCGTACAAAAAGATAGGTAGATGTAGATAGCTACGCTAAATAAAATAGTTAAAGATACCCAATCGCGTTACGAGTGATTAGGTTTGTTGTGAAGCAATTAAACTATATTGTAAACATATTGCTCGGGTCAAGCTTCTCAAACTGAGGTTACTTAAACAATTAACATAAAATTACAAATCGGTGTCTTTGGTTTTGAGATAAAATGATCTGAAATGTCGTAAGCTATGTGAATCTAGGCGCCATCCAGTTCCACGCGTCGAAGCCTAGAAGAACGGGCTCGATTGGCTACCACGAGCATAGGCTCGTCCTGGGACTATGCCCAGATGGACCAACGGTATTGCAAAGATCGCGAGAAGTCGGTGGATGGAGAGAGCTTAGAATCCTGGAACTCCTGGAAGTGTATAGGAAAGGCCTATGTCTAGTGGTGCACTTCCTCAGGCTGATGATAAATAGATAATAAAATAATAATAAATATTTTTGGACTATCCACACAGCACTATCTAGCCCCAAACTAAGCCAAAGCTTGTAATATGGGAACCATATAGCTGATATAATACATTTATACTTTTTTTTTGCAAATACATACTTACAATATATGTATAATAACACCCAGACAGAGAACAAACATCTATGTTCATCACACAAATGTTTGTTCTCGGTGGGGATCGAACCCACGGCCTACGGCGCAGAAGGCAGAGCTACTGCCAACTGAGCTGTGAAGGCTGTTTGATGATGCAACAAAGCAGAGTTACGCATACAATGGACAACAATTTTATATACCTACAACAATTTATGTATATTGCTTAAATGAGTGATCCAGGAGCTAATGATAATAATATAATCGTTTATTTGCTCTTTACATAGGTTGTTAATGACAATGTGATATACTTACGAGAACAATAAGTTCATAACCTGAACAGCGAGAGACTGGTGCCTGAAGTCCAGGACCCTAAGCTGTTCAAATTCTTTAAGTAGGTACGTATTAATGCAGCTATAGAAGACTGGCATGGCAATGGAATAGAGGTAGGTACCTACCTAGAAACCTACTTACACAACATTAGATCCGTTGTAGATAATTAACGATTGATTACAATATTCCTTGCAAAGTAACCGCGCGCGGCCCAACAAGAAAAAAGTTAAGATAACCCCGGGCACAGATAAGAGAATACTAGTACCCCGGGTTATGTAGTTACTTCGAGGTACCTACCTACCTACTTTACTGTTTACTTTCAATATCGGTTATCTAAATGTACAGCCCGGTCAAGTCGTAATACAAACGACCTATCAATTTAGCCACTATCCCCACACTACTCGAATAAGCGAAGGAGGGTAGTCCACTCAAAAGTTTTACCAACCAGCTGTTTCCGCACTGATATTCAAGATGATAAAACATAGAATGATATTAATTATAGCTACAATAGCAGTGCATCTTAATTATAGCAATGGTTAGTGTTTTTCAAATTAATTTTATTGAAATAGTACTAAAGAAAGTTATAACATTGTAAATGTTGTTTTTCGTAGCTTTTAGAGTTTTCCAAGTGAACGGTGTCGAAACGATGCTGGCTCTCGAAGGTGAAGAATTAAAGATCCAATGTAGAGCGGACACAGCAATGGCATACTGTGGATTTATTCATCCTACTGGGAAACGATATTCGTAAGTTTTTTAATAAGTTTATATTTGTTTTGTGCATAACGAGTCTATGCAACACAAGAGATGGACAGGTTTACCTATAGGTACCTACATGCCCATATTTTGTATAAGTATAAGTCATATAAGTCTAAGTTTCATATAAGTCCACTTTAAAAGGCCTCTCAAATATCTGGCGGGGTTTGCCGAGGTTTGGCAAAAAGACCTATGGATTAGTTAGGTTGACTGTGGTTTGTATTTGCTTCTCAGTCGCTTGGGCGTCATCCTCTCTTGTGCCAATATCTCAAATAAAACACCCTATAAAGCTTCACAAAATTAGTTATGAGCACTTGAATAAATGCTTCTACCCTGCAGGTTTTCAGGATCCTCCCTAGACGCTGGTCAGTGCAGTTACAAAACAAAAGCCACGGCAACTGACAGCGGACAATGGCGATGCCACATTGGGCGAAAAGGCTCCATTGGCCTTGAAATCATGCAGATTATCAACGTCAGGGTGGTGAAACAGCTGGCTGCTATTCAAAAGAACATAACCACGGTTCATGGGAAGGAGGTTACTATATCCTGTGCGACGGTAAAGGGGCTCGCGCCACTGAGATATTGCAGATTCGAACCCCCTACTGGAAAACCTTTTAGCATAAACTCTGATGTTACTAGTGAATCGTAAGTTTTATTAGTAATATTTCTGTATAATAAAGGCAATTCGAAGTGATCTTACTCGTATATTTCACAAAAAAAGTACTTGCTCGAATTGGCGTTGATGTTTGTCAGAGTATAGGTGGGTACATAATATATTTGTACCTGTCGACAGGTTTAGGTACGTAATAAGGTTAGGATCCCAAAGTAAAAAAAGGTAGTTCCTAGTAATAGGAACAATTTTAAGAAGTGGTTGTAATACGAAATGGCTTTGATTAAATCAAGGAGAGTTTTGATGATAAATTAATTATGTTCCAGTCCGATCCTGAACCGCTATTACTTCCCCAAAAACAAGAGCCTGGACCGAGGCGACTGCGCCGTCACCATTCGCAAAGTGAAGTACGAAGACGTGGGTCAGTGGAGCTGTGGCGCCGGCCTAGATGACGGGAAGGAGCATCTTGATACTATCACTCTTGAAGTTGAAGGTAAACTTTAATATTTCTTTAATAGCGCCTATTTCACCATCTCTGAATAATGCTATCCGTCAAGTGAAAATGTATCCGTCTTTGCGTTTTTAAAGGATAAAGTAGATACTGAAATATTTTTACCTGACGGATGACGTTATTTAGAGATGGTAAAATAGGCACTAACTTAATTATCTTAATTTTTTTTAAACAACTATTTTCTGAAACACGCAGATGGCCCACCTGATGTTAAGTGGTAACCATCACCTATAACAAAGCATTGCCTCGTAAGTCATGCACGATAGGAACCCTCATGTGCCTGTAATAACACCGGCACCCACATTCTTCAAACCGAAAAACAGCAACGCTGCTTGGCGGCAGAAAAAGGCATGGTGGCGTATCTTGTCTCATTGCTAAACTCTTATTACCTTCCTACCTCATTTGTATCCATAAAATCATATGTAAATTATAGTACAAATTTCATAGTTATATTTACAAATTACAATTCCTTTTACCTAGGTTTGTACACCATGTCAACAGCATCAGCGACCGGAATCACGTTTGGGGCCATTGGCATCGCGGCTTTCCTCTGCGTGCTTGGCTTTATTGTATGGAAAAAGAGGCGATTCCTAGGAAGCATGCCTGATGAAGGCAACGAACAAGAGATGCAGCACTTACCTACAGCGTCACGGTCTCGTCACGAGTCTACGAATGAACCTCCGAGGTCGCGACAGGGGTCAATGCACGAGTCGAGGTCACACCAGGGGTCGATCGATGAGCCTATTCGTCGAATCCCACTTCATGGCTCACAACCACTGACTCCTCACAGATCGCCGTCAGCTAAACACGTGCCAATGGTCACTATTGAACCTCCTAGTCCTGGCCCTTCGCCTATGATCTCGTAACTGCTACAACTTTGTTTTAGAAGTTTTAGAACTTTGTCTAAGCAGTTGTAAATATCACTACAGCAGTCAAAGGTCTCAGTTTAGAAGTTAATTCCTACTCACCATTAGCACTGAGAATTACGGAATAAAATTATAAGTAGTAAGTATGTAATTATAAGGTAGAATATATTAATATAATAAATACGATGATAATGATAGTGTGATAAGTACTTGGATATAACAATTATTTTATGGTGTGTTTTTATACAAATCACTTGGATGATTAACTCATTTTTGTTATGAATCCTATCCTATAATATTATAAATTCGAAAAGTATGATGTTTGTGGCTAAATCACGCCCTAACCACTGGACCAATTTAGATGAATCTTCAAAATAAATATAGCTACGTATTAAGTTGCTATTTGAAAAACAAACGGCCGTGGAAAGGGAAAATGGCTGCATGTTAACATTTGCGGGTGTATACCTATATTGCTTGTGTATATTTCTAACTAGCGACCCGCCCCGGCTTCGCACGGTTATTGTGGGTTATCCCTAAGAGATTATGCTTGTATTATGTATATAAAACTTCCTCTTGAATCACTCTATAAAAAAACCGCATCAAAATCCGTTATTTAAGCATACATAGGGATATAGGGACAGAGATAGCGACTTTGTTTTATATTAGGTAGTGATAATTCAATCATTTATTATTATTTGGCTTGCAATGAGATATCCATCATCATAATCCTAGATCTACATGGATACTTAATTAAAATAACCAACGATCCAAGAGCTCCGATCTCAGCGAATTTCGTTGACATCAAGGTTTTTCTACTGGTTGGCCAGTTGCTATGCTTTTTTTTTGTAATAAATTTAGAAGGTAAGTACTTAGTTTTCATAATTTGATAAGAGCAAGCTGTGATGTGAAGTCTGATGATGGAGCCAAGGTCTGTTCAACGGAACTCTTCAATAAATAGGCCAATATAGTAGAACTCGGTTACCACATTTATGTTAGGACTTGTTTCTGACTACCGCCTTCTAACTTGATATGGTTTCTGACCTCCTCAAAGTTTTGGAGCGTTCGGATCGCATCACGAGATCTCAGTTCGTGGCGAAGCACTAGTGTAGTAAGTGTTCATTTGCATTTATAAACTTTATTTGAATTTATATACCTATTAATTTTATTATAATAAAAAAAAAAATTCACACACGGTTATTCATTTCAACAGCTTAATTTAATTTTTTACTAATATAGCACCTAATTATGTTATTTTTCTTTTAGATAAACAATTTGCTTAAAATTATTGTTTCATCAACTTTGAAAATGAGTTTTTTTTGTACATGGTTGCTTTTGTCAAAATGTCTAGATTACTTACATAGTTTCTACTCTATCAAATCCTGTGGCAAAATGTGATACATATTCGTAGTAATAAGTTTTTTTGATTCTGAACCTGATATCAAAAAAAATACCTACAAACAAATTAGCTTAAATTAATTATTTGAAAAATATATTTTCATGCAAGTATTTCTTGAATTGAACCTTAAAAATAGTTTATTAAATTTGTGATCATTTTCATGAGTGATTTACACTATAGATAACATATTTCTGTTAGCATCAGTTAACCAGAAAATAATATAAATAATAAGATTACATACTAGAATGATTCAACATGCAAGCTATCCTCTCCATGTTGACTGAGTATACTGAGTGTGAGGCTATTATGTTGCGGTTTTCTAACAAAGTGTTGTAGAGCTCATCTAAGGTCAGTCTGTTCTCATGTTCTTCCTCCTTAGAAACACTGAAATAGGAAAATAAATAACATATAATGTTGTGAGTGTCATCATAATGTATAAGTCAGAGCAGATATTATTATAAAAATGCCCATAAGTGATAACAAAATAAATATACTGTAATCCTTAGAAGACATCCCCTTAGATCTTCCTTATGTCCATCTACAATGTGTAACATGATACCTCTATACAGCCAAACCAAGTGATCAGACCAAGCACTGCAATACTTTGATGTGTTTGATTGAATGTATCGTTTTTGAAATTTCCATACAAAATTAAAATTAATATTGTCTCAGAAATTTGCAACACTTACATAAACTGTAACAGGGTACTGTTTACGTAAGTACCAAGGTCACATAAACATGGAACGTACAAACAGCTGTGAATAGGGCTGCCTCATGGTGTGTTTAGTTTCATATTGGTGGAATGGTTAAGAGGCATTTCATGAATGCAAAACTACGAAATTTCTAAAGTCGTAAAACTAAAGGTGTTTGCCATGACCTGTAGAATACCCTGCTTCTGCGGTTATAGGGGTATCATGTTACACATTGTATTAAAAAAGTTTTAATAAATACCTGCAAGCCATCTCAAGAGCAGCGGAATGTTCCACCTCATCAATAGTTGGGGGACAGCGTGGTGCCTGGTCCCCTGACCCCTCTCCTATTTCCACACGTCCTCCCGCTGAAGGATCATTGACCATGGCAGTATTCCGCAGCCACATGTTTGGTACATCAGTACCTAGGTCATACATAAACTCTCCTTTTTTTTTGTATCCTTTGCGCTGAGCAAGAACAGCAGATATAATGTTTTTGAGGAACGTCTGAGTGGCTACAACCATAATATCAGCTGCATCATCATCAACTCCTTCAAGGCCGACATCCCAGGCTGCCAGCATAAAACGACCCACAACAAGTGCATGGTCGGGAAGGAAGACTTCCTGTAAAAACATAAATAGGTGTCACAAAACTCAAATTATGTTATATGGTTGTAATATAGACAAGTGGTAGATTATTCTCTCTCATCTATAGGTATTTAAGATTCTAAAGGGGTTCTAAAAAAGGTAGAGGGAGGTACATCCTCAAAGATTGGTGCAAGCCCATATTTCTCTTTCTGTCCAAAGACCTCACCTCTTATTCCGTTCTCTGGCCTTTTTCATCTTGTGTTTGCCAGCTACATTTTGCAGATCAGTCTTCCTATATAGTTTGTAATGATTTCTTACCTGTGCAGCATATTTGACACCGTCACTGCCGGCGCCTTGCGGTGAGCTGGGTGGCAAGTAGTCTCCAAGATCCACAGGATCAAAGTTTGACTTCTCTGATGTTCTGGAGCTCCGTTTGTGCTTCCTAACATTTTTACTTTGAGTTATTGCTCTTTCTTGAGCTATGGAGATCGATGTTTCCGCTAACCCACCTACTTTATTCAATAAGGCCAATAAGAATTCGTTGTGAAAATGCACTTGGTCAGCATTCAGCAGCTTTCTGGCTTCTGCATCGAACTCTTCTTTAGTGAGTTTCATCCGGAACCACAGTTTCATTTGGGCGAAATACTTTGTGGATTTCTGATCCAAAACTTCATTGAGTTTGCGTCGGGCTATATTCAGATTGTCTGCACTCATTTTTACAAAACAAACTCTGATTTATTAGTTAGGTTCAGTTTACCTTTGAAGTTTGATTGAGTCGAGCGAGCGAGCCGAACACAACAAACAAACACAATTAAAGATCGCGAAACTTGCGAAGGCTAAATAAAACTTATCTTGAAACGTTTCTTCTTCTTTGCTTAACTTCTTTTTCCGTCAGTCATTTCGACTGACAATCTTGCTAGTGTTAATGTCAGTCAAGAGAATGAGAAACACGACTTGAATGAAAATCGATCGACTCCTAGTAGGTACCTACCCTATTTATCAGAAACTAGCGGCCTGTCCCAGCTTCGCGTGGATATACATTTTCTGAACATTTTAGGATAAACTTAGACCGTAGGTTCGAGTCTCGCGTCTTCTTATTTCATACATTTGCACGCCCTTCTCCCTGAGTGAGTGAGAAAGCGCCCCGTGGAACCACGCGTTCGCTAATAATATTTTTAAGAGAACTAAAATTTTTAATTTCGTAATATCTTTTGAATGGAATGTCCGATTTGAAAAATTCAAGAAGTAATCTATTAAGTAATCTATTATTCAAGAAGTAATAGGTATTGAAATAGTCTTGAATACGAAATGATTTATTTGGATAAGGATTAATCTAAAGGTATGGATAACATGGTCTGATTTTGATCGGCATTTCTATCAACTTTTAAAATATAAAAAATAAGTTATAGTAACATAACTACGATAGTTAGACAAGGTATCGCTGAGTTTTTTGTAGATATTGATGTGTTCTTTAATATTGTAGAACATTTTTGTGTTCTATCGTCAATAGTTTTCGCAGCGCATGCGATGAAAGACATATCAAAGTCAAAGTCAAAATGTATTTTATTCAATAAAATCACAAGGATCACTTTGAAACGTCTTAAAGCTAGGTGACTCTAGGTGCCAGTTCCACGCGACCAAAGCCTAGAAGAACAGGCAACAAAGTTACGGCTTGGTTCCTACCGTTCTTTTGTATGATCCTTTTACAATGTAATAATCTGCACTAATATTATAAAGAGGAAAGCTTTGTATTTTTGTATTTTTGTATGTAACGAATAGGCTCAAAAACTACTGGTCCGATTTCAAAAATTCTTTCACCATTAGAATGCTACATTATCCCTGAGTAACATAGGCTATATTATATTTTCAAAAATATCAGGGATCCTTACTAAAACTCCAATAATGTAACCCAAGGTGGAAACCAAAAACCTTACATCGCGTGCGCTGCGAAAACTATTGATGATAGAACAAAATAATGTACTACGATTTTGTAGAACACGTCATCATCTACAAAAAATGTCGCGACAGCATATGTCTAACTATTATAGTTATGTCACAATAAGTGTTCTTTTATTACAAAAAATTAATTAAAATGCCGCCGCTAGAAAAGGGTCTTTATTTGTACCTTGGTATTAATCCTTATCCAAATAAATCATTTCATAATTAAGACGGTTTCAATACCTATAGATTACTTCTTAAATTTTTCAAATCGGACATTCCATTCAAAGGATATGACGAAATTAAAAACGTTAACGGGTCCACGGGTCGCGCTCGGGGTGCGATTTCACTCTCTGGCGTGCAAATGTATGAAATAAGTAGACGCGAGGCTTGAACCCACGGTCTAAGTTTATCCTAAAATGTTCAAAAAATTTATGACCACCCATGCGAAGCTGGGACAGGCCGCTAGTATAATATATTATTGAAGTTTAGTGAGGCGTAGGCATACAGAAAAAGGTAAACATAATCAAATTTATAAGACAGCACACGCTACGCCTCAAACTAATAATACCTAATGCATAAATACAATCTATTAAATCAGAGAAAAATAAAAAAAAACACACAATAGTAGGTACAGTACAGACATTGCAGACATGTTAGCTGTCGATGGGCAGAGCGACCGGGACATCGGGCCACGCATTTTTATCAACAATATAGCTATCTAAAGTATAATAAGCTTTCCTTATTAGACTATTCTTAATGTACACTTTAAATTTTCTAATAGGAAGCCCAGTGGCACTTTCTGGAAGTTTATTATAGAAGCGAATACCGTTCCCCATAAACGAGCCATTTACCTTTTGAAGTCGAAATTTAGGTATACATAATTTGTTTTTATTTCTAGTGTTAACGTTATGTGCATCACTCTTTTTCTTAAAGCTATCTATGTGTTTATGAGTGTATAATAGATTTTCATAGATATACTGTGAAATGACTGTGAGAATATTAATTTCTTTAAATCGCTCCCTTAATGAGTCACGTGGTTTCATTTTATAAATGGCACGTATCGCCCGTTTTTGAAGTACAAATATACTTTGTATATCAGCAGCTTTCCCCCAGAGCAAAATACCATAAGACATTACACTATGGAAGTAGCTAAAATATACTAGTCTAGCTGTAGCTTCATCTGTAAGCCATCTTATTGTGCGAACTGCGTATGCAGCCGAACTCTAGTGTTGTCGCTTCAGCAGCTGAGGAATTTAAGGATGAAGTCACAACTTTAGGTAAGTATACTGGAGAAAAAACTATCAAACGCGTTGGCGACTTCAATATTTTTTGTAAAAACATTATTGTTTACTTTTAAATTTATCTGTTTATTACCGAGCTTCGATTTGCCTGTTTCGTTATTGACTACCTTCCAAGTTGCTTTAATTTTATTTGTCGATTTTTCAATTTTATTTCTTATATGCAATGATTTTGCCGCGTGACATACTTTTTTGAAAATTTTTGTGTGTAAAATAAACGTTGGGTCATTCAGCATTTACTCCCTAGCAGCGTATAGGTCATATAATTTATTCCTACTTTTGTAAATACCTGGAGTTGCCCAGTCAGCGAACTTGATACTTACACTAGTTTTACATGTTTTTAGTTTAAAAGTATCATTATGTTCTTCATTTATTAAATTTGACAATTTTATAAAAATATCATTTGGGTCAGTCAAGTATGGTAAAAGGGACACTTTCAGTTCAACATTGTTCTGAAACTTTTTAGTACGGCTATCTGTGATAGGCTGATAGGTGAAGACCTCGTCTACTGATATTTTATTAGCAAACCTAGCGCTATGACCGTAATGATCGGAACTAAAATACAAATTGGATCATGACTGCAAAAGATGTTGTCTAGACAGGTGGCTGTTGTTAGTGTCACTCTTGTTGGGTCTTTAAACAAGCAGTGTAGATCAAAACATTTAAACAAATTTAAAAATCTCTCAGATAGTGGATGAACCGGAATATCTATATTAAAATCACCGCAGACTATTAAAGTTTTTTTACTATCGAAGGTCTTAAGCAAAACCTCTTCCATAGTGGATTCATACAACGCGAAGTCCGCGTCTGGGGGACGGTATACACTCACAACGATGTGCCGCTCCAGCTCCACACATGACATCTCAATAGTCCTCTCAATACTGAGATTTGCAATGTCTTTACGTTCCCTGCATTTCAAGTTATTATTTACAATAATTAAATAAAAAAAAAATATAATTTTTTTACACCTTGGGTTACGTTATTGAAGTTTTAGAAGGGATCCCTAATTTTTTCTAGTAATAAATGTAGCCTAAGTTACTCAGGGCTAATGTAGCATTCTAATGTTGAAAGAATTTTTGAAATCGGACTAGTATTTTTTGAGCCTATTCGTTACATCCCCCAATACTATAAGACTCAAAGTCCTGACTGACTGACTGACATATAGACAACGCACAGCCTAAACCGCTGGTCCTAGAGGCTTGAAATTTGAGGAAGACCTATGTACGGTCTTATGACGTAGAGGTGTACTAAGAAGGGATTTTTGGAAATTCAACCCCTAAGTGTGTAAAAAGGGTTGAAAACGGTTGTATGAAAAATAGTATTCCTTGAACCTACAAACTTGAAACTAGGAGTACATGTACTCCAAGGCTAAAAAATAGGAAAGGCATTTTTAGTTTTTTAAAACTACCCTTAATAAGTGTGCAAAGGGATGTGAAAGTTTGTATGGGAGTTTTTTGACGCGTGGTGCGATTGACTTAAAACTTGGGGTAAATATACTACGAAATAAATAATTAAGAATGACACTTTTAATTTCTGATAATTACCCCTACAAATCACGCTCACCACTTTAAAGCGTGCGAAGCCGCGAGAAGCTGCTAGTATAATACAAAAATACAAATCTTTCCTCTTTATGATATTAGTGTAGATAGTGTAGATTTGTTTGATTGATCGGGCTTATATAACTTATTATGATTTTTATTATCTAATGGCTTAATGGTTTTTGTGATATAACCAGCCAAGGTGCTAGTTTCTAAAATCTCTTAATCTGGATAAACGCCATAAAGAACTTCCTAGGATGCCATGTGGAAACTAATTCACAGTGATTTCATAGTAATAGCCCATGGTGCAGATTGGACTTATTCAAATAATTATTCTGAGGGTTAGTGTTGTTAGACCCCACTTTTCTAGAAAGTAGGTTTGATTTAACATGGCAAAGGTAAATAAAACAAAGTTACGATTTAAAATATATTTTAAAATTGTTTACTACCTTACCTAATGCTGGTTCCATGAAAGCATTGCTATTTTATATGCACAGTTCCCTTAAAAAGTCCGCTACCAACTAACACATACTTAGTTCCTCGGCTTAAATCCAACATGGACGCCGTTCATTGAGCGCAGAATGAGATCGGCGCACAATATCGGCTCTATTCCTGAAGATAGTAGCTTGAAACGTCTCACTACCGCTGAGAGTGTCACCTTCATTTCCATCATTGCAAACTTTTGTCCTGCAACATAAAATATCATCTTCATTCACCGTCCAACAAAATTCTGACTTCCGAGTCAGAAGTGGGATGTTATTTGGATACGACCCTTGTGCCATTAGTAAACATTAGTTGCAACTATTTTGTATTTTCACCAGGAAAGTTGGACCGACGACATTATAAAAAAAGCTGGAAGTGTATGTACCTAGAAGGCTCGAAGCGTTCTTCCTAGAAATGTATTGGATAATGTTGAACTTTTTTGTAAAATGTTCTAGAAATAAAAGCTATTCATTGGTAAGTAGGTAGGTACCTACCTACCTGCCTACCTAGCAGTAGGTAGGTACCTACCTACCTACTGCTACTGGGCTATAAAATCTTAGACTGAACCAGAAACGATAGGTACTAACCAATGCAATTTCTGGGTCCAGCACTGAACGGTATCCAGCTGAACGTGTTCTTTGAAGAGGTATTCTCGAAGCGCTCCGGTATGAATGCTAGAGGATCGTCGTACATATCAGGATGCCGTTGAAGTTGGAGGATACCCACAACGATTGACGTGTTCTTGGGTACTTTGACATCGCCGATTTCTGTGATATAAAAAAAAACTGTTGGTAAAGCATTAGCTTTTTTGAAGCATCGAGAATAACATTAGTTGTTGGCGGGAAAATTGCTCAATGTTTTTTTCAGCACGCCCGATAGTTAAGAGTTTCGTTCGATAGCATCCTAGATGGCGGTAGGGGGCTATAGTATTGTAGGGGTTCAAACGGGATATTAATTTTATGATTACCTATGACGGATTAATCGAAAAAAAGGAATCTTTCGTTTCTGGAAATTGATTAAAAAGCATTTTAATTTTAAAGATTTTCCTCTTTACGAACTTGTGTTCGTGTGCGAAGGACGACGTCTGCATAAACGATGGACCGATTGGCTGATGATTAAAATAATACTTACTTAAATATTGACAAAATGTACAAATTACACATGGAACAGTTGAGCTACCTATCGGCAGACCGCTGTGAACGATCTAGAGATAGCTCAACTGATCCAAATAGGACGCGTCCCCAAGACACTGATGCATTGCCACAAAACATAATGTAGGTACCTAATTACTACTCTTTCCGGGTTTATGTTTGTACCACTTTGTACACTCGTGGAAAAACACTTAGATTCTAGGTAGGTAGGTACCATCCTACATAAATTAAATTACTTACTTATTACGAGTTACACGTTCCGAAGCCTATATCATACCCACCTACTACTCACCATAATAAGAGCTGCGTGCAAAGTTATGTAAAAATAAGTGGAAGATGATGACGGGACCTTTGCCCAGCAGTGTTGCAGTTACTTCCGTTGTATGGAAATATAATATACCAACCTACTACAAGGTTCAAAAAGACTACCGACTCAATCACGGAACAGAGAATAAGAGGAAATCGCATGATGGCTTTCTATGAAGAGAACCAGTGTCGCCGAACTCTCACACATGTAAAAACGAACACACTTAGAAATAAAAGTTATAATTGGTTGAAAGAGACCGTTAAAAAGGACTTTAAAGCATAATACTAATTGAACGGATATAAAACCTTAGAGCTATCAGAACATGGTTCAAAATGCAATCAAATAAATAGTAATCAAATATGAAAGTTTACTCAGCAACAGATGGCGCGCATTTGCAAAACATTTTTGTTTTAGTGCCTATTGCTTAGGAGTAAGATTGATAATGCAATGGCGGTTACTTGATTACCCACAAAACAAAACTACTCAACAAGAGATGGCGCTGTCGCTATCGATTTTTGTTATAGTCTCTAACAACAAAGCATAAGATTGATAATGCAATGACTGTTGCTCGAACATAGCTACTCGGTTAGTGATGTACCAATGCGGATGCAAGACGAATATATCGATAACGATTATTGCTAATATCCTAATTCTATGTATATTTACATTTCTGTGGACTCAATCACAGAAATGTAAATATACATAGAATTAGGAAGTGGGCGGAGCCCGCTAGCACCAAGTATGCGGGATCCCGCGCGCTTCATGCTCCGCTCACATCAGTCGTGTTTGAACTTCGTCAAGGTAAACATACCCCAAAAAAAACATAAAATGCCGTTTTGTGCCGTTTCGCAGTGTGGGAACGATAGCCGAACCAAAAATTTATCAAAAGGGGGCATATCATATCACCGGTAAGTATTATTTAATTGTTTTTTGTTAGTTTTGTTTAAATACAAAACCGTCAAACAAAGATAGACTGTGAATCATAGATGATAAGGTCGTGTTTCTCTTAAACATTACCATGCTACTCAATTAGGGATGTGACCCAAATAAACTGATGAATGTGTTATCGATAACTTTAATTATTTTTGTATTTTTATATGATTTCGTCTGGTTCAATGCGTACCACCCGTGTTACGCAATTAACCAATTCTTATTTTTTGCTGAACCTGTATTTCTAGGAAATCTAAAGATTATATGAATAAACTAATAATGCTTAATCTTAGCCAGATTAATCACCTTACTTCACGCCAAATCTTAGGTCCGTTAGTCAAAAAATGTAGAAGATTGAATAAAAAAGACGAAAAATGTAAAAGACGTTTGAATTTTACCTGGTTCATTGCTGGACAACCCACCATATACAACGTGTTTATTAAGAATTGTAGGGATCCGAAAGCAGGATATTCTACCGGTCATAACGAACAACTTTTGTTCTACGACTTTTAAAATTTCAAAGTTTTTCATTCATGAAATGCCTCTTAAACTTTTATCTAAATTGAATCTAAACGCATCATGAGGCAGCCCTATTTACAGCTGTTCTTTGACCTCTAGTTGTTAACCTTAGATAAAATAGGTAACAGAACTGCCACCAATTATCTAGTAATGTGCCTACCTAATAATGATGTTGCTGTTTTTAAAGATCTTGGTATGTAAAAGAAATATTTTCGCGACTGTAATCCCTAGTCACGGTAAACATTCTCTGAGATCTTTGGTACTAATACCTATTCAGTAACTAGGTACCTACGTGGCTACGTACTCAATATTTAATAGAATATTTATTTTTGTTTAATTACTAGATGTCGTAAACCAATGTTTATGATATTCATAGTTCTTTAAATTGTAACATGTTACTTTACCACCATGGTTCATTGACACGACAAAATTATTCAACTGCAATTTTGGGAAGTGTCTAGTCTGTCCTATTTAATCTTTGACTAACCTGTCTGTCATTGGTTGCATTTAAAAACGCATATCCAATCAGGACGGCCGACGGCCGCCGATCAGTGTTACCATTTGTGGCAGATTTCTGCCATTTGGCAGATTTTAAATATTTCAAGAAAAATCTTATTAGTTTGAATTTTTAATGAAATAATATTTATAATTTATTTATTTTTTACCGAACTGGAAACTTCTTATTCTTTTTTACCTTTATTGATTTGGTTTCTAAACAACTTCTATCTCGTTTTAGATAACTGCAAACCGTTACAAACGATCAAAAGATAGTAACTGAATGTAATGTAGGTATTTAATTTATTCCGTAGCCACGAAGGAGATGGTATGAAGTCATATTTTTGGTATTTTTATCGTCAAGCTTGGTAGATTTTGACAGATTTTTTGGCAGGTGTGTGGTAGAACCGCCACTTTTGAGATGGTCACCCTGTTTGTGTTTACATGCGTTGTTGTACATTGTTTTGTTGAGAAAATGTCATCAAACGTGATAAAATGGTGATTGTTATGTAAAAAGCCGTCGTCAGTCAGTGTGTGTATGAGCAGTGCCTACGAGGTAATGGTTTAGTGTGAAGTTTGAAGCCTGTGTCGTGCGAAATCTCGCAAACTTACCAAAATCCAGTTTTATCCAGTGTTATTATAGCCAGTAAATAATGACAAAATCCATAGGAACCAGTAAAAATATCGTGTCAGGGGATTGGCGGCGTACCTACCTACCTACCGAAAGGTAAGTATTTCAAATTATCTCGTAGGTTATCGTTGTTTTTCTCTTTCCTAGATAGAAGCGCGCGTGCGTGTGACCTTGACACGTACACAGACAGGGCTGTTGCAAATTTCTGAGAAAATATTAATTTTACTTTTGTATGGGAATTTCGAAAACGATGTATTCAACCGTTGCACACGTCAAAGTATTCCAGTGCTTGGTCTAAATACACGCTCTTTGTTTCCCTACATAACTTCATCAACACGTTGTATAGAAGTATAGATGATAATGTGTATTAATAAAGAAAGAAAGAAAAGAAAAGCTTTTTTATTTCGACCGCCACAAATATAACCTGACCTGATACTACCCATTATCCTTCAATAGTTAGGTAATAATCGATATCGATATATTCGTCTTGCATCCGCATTGGTACATCACTAACCGAGTAGCTATGTTTGAGCAACAGCCATTGCATTATCAATCTTATGCTTTGTTGTTAGAGACTATAACAAAAATCGATAGCTACAGCGCCATCTCTTGTTGAGTAGTTTTGTTTTGTGGGTAATCAAGTAACCGCCATTGCATTATCAATCTTACTCCTAAGCAATAGGCACTAAAACAAAAATATTTTGCAAAAGCGCCATCTGTTGCTGAGTAAACTTAGTAGACTTTCATATTTGATAACTGTTTATTTGATTGCATTTTGAACCATGTTCTGATAGTTCTAAGGTTTTATATCCGTTCAATTAGTATTATGCTTTTAAGTCCTTTTTAACGGTCCCTTTCAACCAATTATAACTTTTATTTCTCAGTGTGTTCGTTTTTACATGTGTGAGTTCGGCGACACTGGTTCTCTTCATAGAAAGCCATCATGCGATTTCCTCTTATTCTCTGTTCCGTGGACTCAATCATGACGTATCACTTCAAAGTTACATCGTCACTTACGTAAAAAATCGGTAGACAACTTATCTAACTAAATACAAACAAAAAAGAAACAATATATTAAAACTTCGATCAATTGTTGATCGAAGATTAAAAATAAGTAATGAGATTAATGAGATCCGACATGTTAGAGTTCCTAGCATTTTTTTTTATACAACTAGTTTATGGAACAAGCAGATGGCCCACCTGATGATAAGTGGTAACCATCACCTATAATAAAGCATTGCCTCGCAAGCCACGCACGATAGGAACGTGCCCCACGTTGCACTGCCCTGTGTCCATCAACTTGAGGCATACAGACCCAGCAAACATTTTTGGTTCGAATTACGTGTTTTTACACCTATTTTAAGTTGCCATTTTAATGCGACCAAATTGAGTTACCTCGAATCTACCTCGAATCCACATCGATTCCACCTAAATGGGGAAAATTGGCACGTGCCAGTTACCTGGAATCGACGTAGCGTAAGTAAATTTAACCTCACGGTCGCAAAGTAGGTAGCTGGTGCGACGTCGATTCGACGTAGTTACAACGTGTCTTTAGGTTGTATTTTACTTGTTTGGTCATTACGACTTCTATATGACGTTGATTTGACGTAAATATTTCTTAATTATGACTTAATGAGGTTTAATCTCCTATGGTATTATTTTGTTGAGATATTGCATCAATTTTGTTTCGATCTATATAAAGTCTATTTTTCTTTAACGTTAAACATGAATGAAGAAGAATTTAAAAATGGAGTAACTTGATTTATAAAATTTGCTCACTAAATATAAATTATGAATTACAGCTGAACTGGAGGCTAAAATCGTATGCGAAGTAAATTTCACTGTGTATTATGATAATAGTGCTTCGAAAAATAACGACGGGCCTTCAAAATATTGTAATATTAACACAATAAATATTTTATTATATTGATTTCAGTTTGCTACATTTCATAAATATTACGTTTTTCAGGCTAATTATTATTTACCATGGTATATTATAATACCAGCATGCCTTATTTATGTAAATTGAAGTTTGGTATAGGAGTAATTAACTAAAAACTCATTCTGTTCCTGTAAAGAATTTTAAATTATAAGAAACAAAATGGAGTTCTCAATTTTCTCTACCATCACGTTAAAACTACTTATTATCCGACCTGTAAGTATTTAGTGACAAAGTAAGGTCGTATTAACTTCGCGTTTAGTAAATGCGACCTATCAAAGTCGCAATTACTACAATGTTGGCTACTTACAAGAAACTTTAGCGACATGTTGGTGACATAACACAGATTGTGGAAGTTGCTGCTAATTGAATCAGAACCATAAATATTCATGCAGCCTTCCAATAATATTTTTGCAATTTCGATATATATTGAATACATTTTACAGCTCAAGATTGTGACAGCACAAGCTAATAGTACATACCTAATGTTCATACACTTCTTTAGTTAGAACATCTTTTAGCACGAAAAAGCCCAAGTATAAGAGCATCACACGGTACTCAGTACCCTTCAAATATTTCAAAAACTTTACTCTTCTGATTGTCTTTTGTATATCTTTAGCTCTGTCTATCCTTTTCACGAGATTCTAACATTTCATTTAGCAAATCAATTTCAAACCCTCTTAGTTTTGTTTGAAAATTGAACTTTCCTGTACACCAGGACATTAAAAAGGGCATTACACATTTCCGCATAATACCAAGATCAAACAAATGTAATGAGTCAGCGATAAAAAATCTTCAACCATATCAATAGGTAAATCCACGAGAGGTGTATTGTGAATGTGATGGTTGGTTGTTATTCCTCTTTCTAATTGCGAGTTTACTAAACTTTCTTCTAAAAGCGAGTAATTGCGAAACGATGAAGTTGTATGTGGAACGAGAGTTGATGGCCATAACATATCTTGCAAAGGTGGAAATGGTATGTTTTGTGATAATTCCTGGGATGAATAATTCTTATCGTTACTATTAAGGCGAATGGTTACCCCGATACTAGCGCCACTACATATTTTATTTTATCATTACTTTATACAAAGGAATTATCAAAAAATCGGACCACGCGTACTCGATACCTATCACAAGCTTTTTTTTTAATGTATCTGTAATCGTTTTATATTGTATTATTTAGGCAGATACTTGTTTCAAGAGTTTATTGGTGGCCACCAAGCTCTCCAAACAAGGTATCTGACTGAGTAACACGAAACAAAACTATTACAGATACATTAAAAAAAGCTTGTAATAGGTATCGTCTACGCGCGGTCCGAATTTTTGATAATTCCTTTGTTTAACGTAATGATTAAATAAAATATGTAGTGGCGCTAGTATCGGGGTAGCCATTCGCCATAAGCTTGTACTTACATTTTCGAAAGTACTGGAATGTCTGTACGGTTTTTTATCTGTGCTCATGACAATTTCAAGTTTATTCGATGGCGGTTCTTAAATAAAAATGAACGCTAAGGTGGAAGCGTCCTCTCTCACCAAAATATTACTGAAATGTGACTTATACGAACGAGGTTTAAAGTTCCTGTGACTTGTTGGTTCTATTTCCGAGTTATTGTTACCATAAAGTCGAATAGATGAGTACTTATGGAAATCTAATGGTGCTGATATAGGTGTATAAGTTACTTTAACTAATTGGTTGAAATTTAGTAAACAAATCGGGTAAAAATAACTTCATTTAAGTAATAAATGTTACATTTAAGTCAGCGACTGATAAGTTGCAATATTTGGGTAGTAATTACCTAAACTGTCACCTGATTTCAACCAACTAGTAAAAATAACCTGACGGCAATTATAATAAGTCTTTCTGGCCTGATTTTAAAACCAAAATACAACCATGCGGTTGTCTAACTTATAAGTTATATAAATTGGTGAAAATGATGAAATTTTTACTTCGATCTTGTCGTTATTGGTAAAAAAATATAAAAAGTTTAAAATAATGGTGATTAACACGTAATTTCGACTATAATAAGTTAATAAGTCGAGAGCTTAGAAAAAGTGACGTGAAATGTTTGCTGGGGATTATATGTCTCTTGTGCCTGTAATTACACCGGCAACCACACTCTTCAAACAGAAACACAGCAACGCTGTTTGGCGGCAGAAAAAGGCGTCGTGGTGGTAGTACTTCCCCGGACGAGGCCTTCAAAAAGAGCTCTACTAATCATAAAAAAATTAAATTCATTAAATTTGAAAAGAGAAAGGTAAAAATATCAAATTTTGAAAATAGATTATTTTTTGTATTCACGTAACAGTTAATGTTGCCATGGCCATCTCTAATTTTCATGATTTGCCTTTTTGCACTCTGTATAATTGCTGTCTTTACTTATAATGGCATAAAATAAATAATGCCATATTATTAATATGTCACAGCCAAAGTGATGATCAATTAGTACCTAATTATTATGCTATTACTATTGTGATGACTTAATTGCTTACCTACCGACACAGTGCACTGTGGTTTCTCAGTTTTTACTCACTGGGTAAATGCTATGTAATCTAGTTATTCTTGTTAAATATATAGGTACTACTTACGGAGGTACCTATACGTGGTCTTCTCAACTGACTGTTACTGATTTCATACTTACGATACTAACGGCCGGTTTCTGAAAGCTCGATCAATACATATCGGATGCCAAGTCACTCGCCATTTCAGCTATTAAATCGAATTAGATAGAGATAGCAAGTGACTTGACATGCGATTAGTTTTGATTGAGCTTTCAAAAACCGGCCGTTACTTTTGTATAACCGATAAAGCTTGTAATAAAGCTATCAGTGTAGGTAGGTACGTGTAGTACTTTTTTTGTACCTTGCATAATGTACCTAGTTACCTACTAGGTAACTAGGTAATAGTCGTTGGCATCCCAACAGAAATAATATTAAAAATAAAATAACCATAGATTTGTCTATGGTTTTTTTTATTTTTAATATTATTTCTGTTGGGATGCCAACAACCCACATTGTAAGATTTTTCAAAACAACAACTTTATCTGATCTTTGAGTCTTCGCCCTGTACCTAAGTGTCCTTTGCAATGCTGGGACATCTAAACCTTAAATTTTTCATTACTCATACTCGGAAAGTAGGTCTGAAGTTGCCTGAGGAGCAGGTTGGAAGTAATACATTTCAGCCCTAGGGAGAATCGTTTTCAATTGTTAGCTGTAAACTAGCCCGAGCGTAGCGAGCGACTCTAAACCCCGTCTCGGGACTAAATAAGTTACTTTCACCCCTAGCGTAACAATGTAGGTACTATTACACATTACTATAACTATACTGTAAGATCGAACTAGATAGGATAGCCGTTCAGGTTTATAATCAGTAGGTATGTACAGGTAGGTAGTATAGGTAGGTTTAAGAGCAGTAGAGCTCTTTGTGAAGGGCTCGTCCGGGGAAGTACTACCACCACGCCTTTTTCTGCCGCCAAGCACCAACGCTGTGTTTCGGTTTGAAGGGTGTGGTTGCCGGTGTAATTACAGGCACATGAGGCTTAACATCCGTATGCCTCAAGTTGATGGACGCAGGGCAGTGCATCGTAAGGCACGTTCCTATCGTACGTGACTTACGAAGCAATGCTTTGTGATGCTGGTGGGCCATATGCTTGTTCCATCAACTAGTTGTATAAAAAAAAAGTACTAGGTACCAATAGGTACATAAAGTACATAAAAGTACGCTTTAAATGTTCAAAAATATTAGGAGTAGGTAGGATAGGTTTTTTTATAGGAACAGCCAAAGAGTGGAATTCCTTACCGGCGGCGTCCGTTTTTCCGATTGCCTATAATTTAGATGATTTCAAGAAACGAGTGAATAGGTATCTTCTAGGTAAGCGTGCCACACCGTAGACGGCATCGTCACTTAACATCAGGTGAAATTCCGGTCAAACGTTTTAGGTACCCTATAAAATATAAAAAAAAGGTTGTCTTAGAACAAACCTGTGTCTCTGGTGACGAGTCTTTCTATGAACGGCACAGATGGATACAGACGTAGTGCTTCTTTGATAACTAGTTCTAAATACTTCATTTCTTTCAGTTCCCTGAAAATAAACATTCTTGATTGATCGAAATGCGATGCTTGCGAACTGGACGATTATCTACCTGACAAATTTAAAAAACATATCCTCGGTTTCGGTTCGAAGAGTGTAGTTGCCGATGAAATTCACAGGCACATAGGCTTATCATCTGTACGCCTCAAGTTGATGGACGCAGGTCAGTGCATTGTAGGGCACATTCCTAAGGTGCGTGACTTACGAGGCAATGCTTATTGTTGTAGGTGATGGTTACCACTTAACATCAGGTGGGCCATTATCATGTTTCATCAGCAAGTTGTATTAAAAAAAACTCATCCTCAATACTGTGCATATTGTAGGGACCTCAAGACTTTTTTTTATTGCGATCCCATTTTTTTTTTTGTAAGAAGCCGCGATTAGCATCCCTATGAGTGCTCAAAACTCTCGTGACCATACAAATCCGGTAAGATTATGAATAGTTCGTACCGTTTTTATATCGATAAAATTACAGGAACGATGTATAAAAAATATTTTTTATACCTCGTTCCTGTAATTTTATCGAGGAAAGGAAAGTTAATTACGTAATAATTATGACTCAAAAAAAGGAACTTTCCTTTTACGGACTTTAAAAACTTACATATAAGTCGGGTCTTTATCCAAATCTTCGCCCAATATTCTTTTCTGTTCCTTTAGAATCTTATTTTGTACTTCTTCATTTTTTGATATGCAGTAAAGACAAAAAACTAAGCCGGATGTCGTGGTGTCATGGCCCTTTGAACATAAATATAGATATAATATACTAGGAGCCCTCGCAGACTGCAGACTTTTTATCGACTTATAGTTTGGTCCGGTTGGGCTGCTAGTTGCTGGTAGGCCCGATAGTGAATCGTTGTAGTGCGCAATGCATTGCATACTTCTCATACTGATTTCAGAACCTGATCAAATTATCGGCCGATAGAAAGTCTGTTTTGTGGTTGCCGGTGTAATTACAGGCACAGTATGCCTCAAGTTGATGGACGCAGAGCAGTGCATCGTAGGGCACGTTCCTATCGTGCGTGATTTACGAGGCAATGCTTTGTTTTATGTGATTGTTACCATTTAACATCGGCTGGGCCATCTGCTTGTTACATCAACTAGTTGTATAAAAACAAAGTCTGCAGTCTGCAAAGGCTCAAGATAGGCAATCTATGTACCTAACCTACTACCGATAAACTAATAGCTAATACGAATAATAATCATACGCAATTATTTAATATATTACCTTCATCACGTAAGGTTAATCTAATAATATTCATTTTCAAGGTAAACAATTAATATTGCTAGGTGTAAAACGACTGCTTCCGAAAACGGTACTTTTATCAAAACGTGCTCATTGAGCGATTGGTACCACATAATAAACTAAATAAAAATTAATATTTACTAGTGGGCTCGGCACAACAAGTTCTCCTTCCAATTTGTTCTATAATCATCATCAAAAAATCCAATACAAAAAAGTACTAATAAGTAGTAGTAGTTATAAGAGTAGTCCGGGGAAGTACTACCACCATGCCTTTTTCTGCCCCAAGCAGCAACGCTGTGTTTCGGTTTGAAGAGTGTGGTTGCCGGTGTAATTACAGGCACATGAGGCTTAACATCTGTATGCCTCAAGTTGATGGACGCAGGGCAGTGCATCGTAGGGCACGTACCTATTGCGCGTGACTTACGAGGCAATGCTTTGTTATAGGTGATGGTTACCACTTAGCATCAGGTGAGCCATCTGCTTGTTCCATCAGCTAGTTGTATAAATAAAATAAGTAATATTAGCTCGCATCATCTCATCGTTGCGTTAAGGAAATCCCAGTCAACAATGTAGTGCCACCTGTACCCCATGTCTGAGTTTTGATTTTATTGTAAATTATTGAAGTCATTAATTGTATTTACGGGTAGGTACCTCAAACATAAACGTGTCCACTTCCTCTCTCACACTTTCGTCATCAATCCTGACGCCATCTATTTCGGAGAGCAGAAGCAAATCCAGAAATGCATGTTTGTTTTTGATTCCTAAAAAAGAAAAATTTACTGTAGGCGCAAAAATAAATTACTTTATGAATAAATAATAGTAAATAAACGACGATAACTAATTTTTATTATTATTAAATGATGACGTATGTAATCTCTGTTTATGTAGGTAGACTATCGGCCGGTTTCTGAAAGCTCGATCAAAACTAATCGGATGTCAAGTCACTAGCCATTTTTGGCCAGCTATTACATCGAATTAGATAGAGATAGCAAGTGACATGCGATTACTTTTGATCGGGCTTTCAGAAACCTATGAAGTATATGTATTGATACCAATTGTATGTATTTTGGTTGACGGGCACTATTCCGATGAATTCCTCTGCTGCTCTGATGCTGGCTGATTCTCTTTTTTAAAAGCTTAGGTCAGGGGGGCCACCTGAGCTCCGGGGCCCTGGTGCACTGCACCATTTGGCCCTACAATAGCTACGCCACTGCATATTAGTTGATATCTACTTAGTATACTTGTTATCAGGAAATAGAGAGAGGAATACAGGAATAGAGGTAGGTAATGTTTGTTTAATCGAGTTAAACAAACTCTGTACTCGAACGATAACAAAATGTTGGTTAACGTTTCTTTAGAGGTTTACAAGTGAACTGCTGTTGGAAATAATGGTAATTACTTAATTCGTCCAAGGGTAATGACCTCGAAGGTGTCAAGAGACCTACCAATCAAGAATATAAAAGCAATGCTACAAAACAAACTATTGTAATATACTGGTGACCTCCTAGTAAATATTCAAGGCTGGGTAAATATTAAAAAAATAACAGTAGTAAATTTTTGACAATATACAATTTATATTTTTTGTGGCTATGGTTTACCGTCATTGCGACGGAATATTAGAATAACCTATTTATGACGATTTTATCACAATAGTGTCATTACCACATTTTTAAAGCATATTTGTTTTTAGTAAGGACAAATTAAACTGTCAAAATATTTTTATTTTTTTTATTTATTTTAAGGGTTCTGTCACTGGGCGACCGACTACACTGCCCTTAAATAAAACATAAAAAAATCTCGTATCAAAACTTACGGCCGGTTTCTGAAAGCTCGGTCAAAACTAATCGGATGTCAAGTCACTCGCCATTTCAGCTATTACCTACATTGAATTAGATAGAGATAGCAAGTAACTTGATATCCGATTAGTTTTGATCGGGCTTTCAGAAACCGTTAATCTACCTAATAAACCCCTAATCTGCCAAACTTGGCTTGATCCGACAGGGGACATTTGCCATCCATGATCGATATTGGTTTCAAACACGCTGTATAACTTACGACCGGTTTCTGAAAGCTCGATCAAACGTAATCAGCTGTCAAATCACTCGCCATTTCAGCTTTTACTTCAAATTAGATAGAGATAGCAAGTGACTTGAAATCCGATTAGTTTTGATCGAGCTTTCAGAAACCGGTCGTTAACCTACTAATTAACCCCATAATAATAATAAAAAACAAGGCAAGGTAAATAAAACCGCTTAAAAAGAATTGCATGCTCACCCATTTCCGTCTCCGAAGGCAAACCAGTG
Organism: Chloroclysta siterata; assembly: GCA_932294275.1. Classification (NCBI taxonomy): domain Eukaryota; kingdom Metazoa; phylum Arthropoda; class Insecta; order Lepidoptera; family Geometridae; genus Chloroclysta; species Chloroclysta siterata. The sequence goes on from OW028588.1 coordinate 9,229,243, forward strand.
ATGTTATTTCTCTTCAACTCCGCACGCCTGGCCTCAATGACTTTTCTGGTCTGCCCTTGTAAGACCGCCAGTGCTTTATCTTGGCGTGATTTGTAAGGTAACACTTTGAAGAACAATTCTTCTGCGACAAATGGATTTCGGATTCGTAGAGAGATGATAACCGTTAGTCTGAAACATAGAGAAAATTTAATTCAGCATGATTTACAACAGGAATGTGTAAATTGAGGTACCTACATTGGTTCCCAATTATATCGGTAACGGCTGGATTTGGTGTACTTAGAATAGAGATAGAGATACCCATACTTACGGGACATTATGTGCTACTACTAATTTTCATCATACTTGCAGCATAAAGTTCCGTATCGGTATCTCTATCGCGTCTTCATACAAAACCCGCAATGAACACGGAACAAAAACGAAAAACCAAATATGGTAAACACAACTCATACTTGGGGTACTGGAAATTGGAATAGCGTAAGCTAGACCTTGCAAGCGGACCTGCAAGCGAAACCTACCTCTAGTATTTACATCAAATTGTAGTGTCTACGAAAAGTGCTACGCGGTGCTACGAATAGATTTACCTACGTACCTATGGCAATTTTAGAGTGGATGCAACTTTCTTTGCTTTTCCATTCAAAGGCTGAGAACCATCAAAGAAGTTCTCACGCACACTTCAATCAAGGATGTATTTATGAAAAATCGCATACAACCAAATTTCGAACGATAACTTTACAAAGATTCAGCAAAAATATTAATTTGATAAGAACAAATTTTCCTAATTTTTTTTAAAATATATACGTACTGTAGTAAAGCATAATAAAATATTTGAGGGTTGTCAGCCTTTTAACAACTGTTATCTTCAGGACCGAACTTGCCATCCGTAGTCCGGACGGCAAGTGCAAGGGGAAATGTAAGGGGGCACCTGGTGTGCCTGAAAACCAGCGCTGCTCCCCACGTATGTGTCGGGCAGCAATAAAATTATGCTGAGACTGGACCTGTTTGGCCCACACAACACAGAGGAGACTAATTGGCCTCTAACATGATTTCTGTATTTCTCTCCTTTTCTGTTTTTGTGTATTGTTTTCTCTATTGTTATTTCTGTGTTCTCTGTGTATTGTGTGTCAAATAAATGTTTCTTTCCTTTTCTTTCTTTCTTTCTATGGTGATCCCTTACATTTCCAGAACGAACGACTATGATACTATCCACCAAACGGAACTTCAGACCTTAAAATTTAAATAGGTAGGTATGTTTTTGTACTCACTCTTCGATAGCTTTTACGTAATTCGATTCACTATCCTTCTGTGCATTGACCGATACTCCCATGATGGATTCTGTAGAGATAAAAATGACATAAATACCTACTATAGATAAGGGTGTAGGCAGATCATAGACATAATGATTGATCTGAATGTTTTTTTTTTCTTAGTTTTTGATATTGCGTAGGTAGATAAGAAATTTAGTCTGAAGAGTCGCTAGTTATTGGTTTATGTGTATTTTTATTCGAATATTCCATGAATACGTGCTTATGTAGTTCGGAAAATCAAATTTTATATCAATTTTATACCTGATAAAAGAGTACGTAGGTAGGTATGTACCTTCATAAATAAAGTTTATGTAGGTACATACCTACCTACCTAATAAAGGTTAACAAGAATTATCTGATTGCATGAGGTTAGGGTCCGACACAAAATGACGAAATACCTACCTGCAATTTTGTTATATCCGGTTCGCTTGATAAGGTTAATAAATTAAAAATAAAGTAATCTTTTGTAGTGGTTACAATACTGCTGTACATTTTTATCATTCGTTTGTTTGTTTGTCGTATCGTATGGGGTAAATAGAAAGTCCTTGTGCTATATCATATATCATTCAAAATAGTAGGTAGGTATTTGAAGCGTAGATTGACGATTTCGGCATCGGCTGCTCCAGTAGGTAAAACTTTTAGCAGGCAATGCGCTTGGAAATTGATAATACTACTGTATTATTTTCGTTCACTAGCACCTAATCATCAATGGATTTATAAAAGAAATATGACTTTTTTTAACTGAACCACTTGTTGACTTTTCTTTCACAATAATTTACTGTCATTTATTTTATATGTTTTCGATATAGGTAATCATATTTTTCTCAAAACTATTAAAACTCGGCTTTGCAAGTTTTAATTAAAATAATCACTATAATTGAAAATAAATGTTCCGGAAAATCCAATGCCTTACAATCACGTATGTATTTTTTTAAAGACTTTCTCGCAACCATCCTCCGTCAGGTAGGTACACGCATCAATGATAATTCTATCGAAATATAACCAGACATGCAAGAGTAGATAGGTAATCGGTGTAAATCATACAAAACAAACTACATCGAATTGAGATCCTCCAGTTTATATGTATAGACGGCTGAAAATACCTTAGAGGTATTATGCGCCTGTACCACAGATATTATCTAACTAGAACACGACACGTGTTGTTAGAAAATTACGCTATTTGTAGTCATGCGGATGCCGGGTGCCACGATGAATCAACAGATTTACCTTCAGTAGGTTATACTTACTTACCTATTCTACGTAAATGAATACCTAGAATAGGTAGGTACCTATAATCTAACCTACCTATGTAATGCGACCAACAAAACAGTGTAAAATAACAATTCGCTTGACCGCACACCGCACCGCCCGCGCCGGCCGCCGCGCCTACCTTGGCGTTCACCATATATAATTGTCTCAATTTACCTTAGTAGGTATAAAGGTAGGTTAAATTAATCTACGAGAATCTAGTAACTAGATTCTCGTAAAATGGAAACTCACCTGTAACGTTGTCAAGGGCCGTAAGAGCGATGACAGGAAACAAATTAATGGGACTGCCGTCTGATAGTTTTGCGATTTTGTCTGTCAGAATTTTTCCATTAGAGCAGAATACTGGTAGAAAGTTTTGCAAAATATTGAAATGAAAAGCAGGCGTCAAAAATTTTCTGTGCGATCTCCATCTTTTACCTGTAAAAACATAAACATTTTTATAAATTGCATTATTTTTTAGTTCAGCAAGCAAAATTTACAAACTGTCCCATCCACTGATTATTTAGTTTTAAATTCATTGATTATTTATCTTTGTTTTATGAATCTAGTCTTTTTTTTCTAAGATCCATGCCTCATGAATCGAAGTTCATGATGCCTGCCTACTATAAAAGGTAATATTTACCAGAGCTTGTAAGGAGGCCTTGTCCTAGCCAAGGTGTTATGAATCTGTATGATTTTCCTTTTACTATTAATTCCGAGCTTGAGACCAATGGCTAAAAAAACATAGTAAGTTAGTATTTAGATAAACTAGACGAGAACGTTATTAATATTATTAAAAAAACTGTCGCACAGAATCCACAAATAATAAATAAAGTTTTTTTTTTAATTTTATTACTATTAGTATTAAATAAAATAAATTTATGTTCTGCACACGCAGAACGGACACAACAAAACACAAACTAGGAACAAGAAGTAGGTAGATAAACACGAACCAGAGAGTTCCAAAACCAATCTCGACCCACTAGTTTAGTTAGGCATTCCTAATGGCATACTATTATGGTCCTGACTGCTTATTTGAAGGGCAGGTAGCTAGTTTTCATGAAGGGCCTTGAGTAGATTGGTGCTACACAGAAAAAAATTAAACAAAAAAGAATATAGGTGCCTATCTGCGCCTTATAAAATTCTCGAATTCTTGTGAATCTCTGCGTCGATAATAATAATAATTAAAAGCAATTATATACGGTCAGTAACACAAGTGGATAAACAGTTCTAGTTTATAAAGTTGTAACACTTCTTAAACTAGCTCTATTTTGATCGAAGTTATGTAATTTATTTGAAGATACATCTTGAGTCATTACATTACTATCTGCAAACTGTAGATGCCATTTCTTTGTACTAATACAAAATAGGCATATTATAATAATGACATTTTTAATCTACTTCTGCCGTCGACTGTACAAAATTAGGCGTGATTTCAAGTTAAATGAATAATTAATTCACTAGGTAAGATTCCAAGTTAGAGGTTGTAACGCTTTAATATGTGTTAATTTAGTTACCTCGACATATTTCGGATGAGTTATTAAAAGGTACCGGTTTGAAAAGAGGTAAATTCGGAGTAGCCCGCCATATTTCTCTACAAGTTTGAAGACCCGGTCAACGAAATCTGTAAAAAAATATAATATGTATACCTATCATGACGGGGTGGTCTTGATTTTAAAATCAACGGCCTCAAATATAATAGGATATTTATTTATAATTATAATTATAATTTATTTATTTATTATTAACTTACACCTAGTTATAACTTTACAGATACAATGATTTCTAAGAGCGGTATGGACCCGATTTTAAACTAGGTACCTACCTAGTTTAATATTGGGTACCTTACCTACTACCTATTTGCACTCAAAATACCCTGCTTCCCGGTACCTACTACAACCTACTACCTACATACCTACTAGATGTAACTTGAACTAAAAAAAACATAATCTTTTATTTTTATGCATTTATTTAGGTCTTAAGGCGAAGACAAGAGCTAATGTGACTCTCGCTCGCACGTTTCGACATGTTGAAAGATATAAAATCACTAAACTCATTTTCGAAAAATCGCAACCAACCAATTTGTGTACAATCACATTGCACACAGTTTAGTAAAAATTTCATTTTAATCGATACATGTTTTCCTACTCAAAAGTTTACTTTACTAGTTTTCGTATATAAGCAAACTTTTAAGTAGTAAAACTTGTATCGATCAAAATGACATTTTTACTAAACTGTGTGCAATGTGATTGCACACAAAATGGTTGATTGCGATTTTTCGAAAATGAGTTTAGTGATTTTATATCTTTCAACATGTCGAAACGTGCGAGCGAGAAGTTGTTTGATAGTTGTCAGCCCCTTAATACAAATATAAAATATTCGATCCAAGTATCATCGCAACGTTCACAGGGTATGAACTGATTAGCCAATAATAAAAGTATTTAATTGTAAATCCTATAGTTTGTAATCGAGAAATATTATTAGTGCAGTAGGTACTTACGTGCAGAATCTCCAAGGAAAATCAGTCCATTGCCTAGCAGTGGCAAAGGCAGGGGTCCAGGTATGTTCAGCTTCTTAGAGTCACTTAATAACGATACCCACGATACTATTAATATTATTATAAACGCTATCAAGATTAACAGGAACATCCTATACCTACTTTTTTTACAGTATTTTTTTATTGGATTTGCTATTTTCTGCGCGAGCGTGTGACTGGTTGATATATCGGTCTAAAAGTGAGCACTTAAAAACCTGCCTATAATGCCCGTCTGTCGTTTAATGATTGCAGGTCTCGAGAAGATACGTAGGTTTACTCAACCTCAATTAAACGATTTATTTCTTTACCTACCTAACTACCCAGCTGTTGAATGATGGTGTGTTCTCTCTCTGCATATTATTGAATAATAAATAACACGTAAATATACATGGGTAGGTACTAACTACTACTACTAACCGAAGCCCAGTTAATAGCAAAGCCAACGCGCAATGATGACTCAGTTGCTTTCAAAATTTTACCTGCCTAATTTATTTTCGGGTAGGTATACCTAAAATATATCGGGTAATGATATTTAACGGGTATATAATGCGTATTATGTAGGTACCTTATTTATTTGTCCAACGTTTCGGCTATGTTGCAATAGCCGTGGTCACGGGCAGACTACCTATCTAACGAAATATTTAGTTAAAAAGCTACAATAAAAAAAAATAAGCACCCGCTAGCTGCCCAATATCGGTTTGATTCCGGGCGAATCCATTATCTGCATAATTTAGACCAAACGTTTCCTCCTAGGTTTACCTCTAGAGAAAACCGCCATTAAAGCAGACTTTACGTATTTATGTTATGACTTGACCAAACACATAAAAGATGGATAAACTTATCATCCATCACTGACAAAATTGTTTGTTGAAATTACAAATAGAAGCCTCAGATGTGAGAAGAAGAATACTAGGTTATTGAAGAATCAATCACATCAAAAGTAGGTGACTCGAATGCTGAAGAAAAAATATAACGTCAGACGAGGTAGTATGGTCTTAGGATTGAAGCCTGCCCCGCATGAAATATTGTCATTGTCAATGTCATGCCAGTAGAGTCAAATGTCGCAACGCTAATGTCAATCGATCCTAAAAAATATTGTATGTTTCGTTCTGTCTCTACTCTAGCTAGTGGTGTTTGTGATTGAATAAGTAATCTTTTGCGTAGCAGGCTAAAATGTCTGTAATTTTATTGCAAAATCCCTTAAAATTTAGCTGTGTTTTAAAAGGTATGATTTAATTTTAGGTTAGCGGGTTTCTCGCCGTTTGTTCTTTTCTCATTCTTTGTTTTGATCGCCTTAATATATTTCAGAGTTCGTTCGTAATGCCAGTAAAAAGACCGGTGGGAGTACGCAGAACACAAACTGCAAAGTAAAGCCTAAGCGAAGAGGATGGAAGGTGCAAGACGGTCACTCGGTACAGTCAGGTCATATGCTCGCCACGCAGCGCACTACCCGATTCCACCCTGGTTTGAATGTAAGTACAACAGTAAACTTGTTATAGATAGGCAGTCACTGCTATTATTATAATACTAAGTTAAACATAAGTACATAAAATCACGCCTGTTTCCCATAGGGGTAGGCAGAGACCACGGATTTCCACTTGCTATGGTCCTTACATACCTCTTTCGCTTCATTCACTCTCATAACATTCTTCATACATTCTCGTCGGTTTAGGTTACTCTTGACCTGGCCCTTCTCTAGAACATCTGCTATCTGATCGAGCTATGTTTGCCTAGGTCTTCCAACAGTCCCATTTACACTCACCTGATGCACCTGTTTCGTTAATATCCTTTCATCCATCATCTCCACATGCCCAAACCATCTTAATATACCTTTCTCTGCCCTCATCACTATGCCTTCTTTCACTCCATATTTCTCTCTAATTACACTGTTCCTCACTTTATCACTCACAAAGTTATAAAAATATGATAAATATTTAATGGCAATTTTAATGTCCTAATTCCTATGCAATTCCTGTGCGAAAGACAACCTCTCAGATCTCCATTGTAATCCAAAAAAAAACCTTAATCTACAGAACAGGCAACAATAATAATCCAAGCTGCCTGAAGTTATCTGTTTATAAAGACAAAAATAGTTTCATCATATAAAATTTTAATTTCAGGTTGGCTTTGGCCGTAATGGAACATTGTTTGCAATGGTGCCTGGGAAGGTTATAGTCACATGTGAAAAGTTTGATCCTAACTGGGATCACACCTGGGTTCAAAGAATGTATGCCGGTCGATCGCAACAAACCATTTTGAAGAAATACTTTCATGTTGTACCTGAACCTCAGCATCAGAGATTCAAGCTTGTTGATGAAGTGTAAATATTTAGATTTGTTATTATTTAAAATAGATTTAGAATAAAACTATAGGTGCTGTAATAATGATCTTGTGTCACTTAAAACCTTAAGCTTTCATTCATTATTGTAGAATAACATATACTAACTCCATTGACAACCTTGTCAAAAATTGGTAGGCTGATAATGCAGTTGTGCAAGTGTATTTATCATAGAAATTCAAGGAACGAATTTGGTTGGAATATTCAAGATATTGGTAGTTGCCTAAGCTCTAGCTGAACATATTTTTGTAAAAAGCGCCATCTGTGTTTTTCATCATAAACAAGAACTGTAAACTCAAGCAGTGGCAGCATGGGCTGCGCAAGTCTGTTAACAACAGATAGCTAATACTATCTTATAAAAGATGGCGCTTTTCACTGTCACTTAACAATTCTGCTGGGATGAGTAAGAAAAATCTGTTTCGATTTTCTAGCAAAGTGAAGAAATTATTTAAAAATATCAAAAAGTCAAAGTCAAAGTCAAAATGTATTTATTCAATAAAATCACAAGGATCACTTTGAAACGTCTTAAAGCTAGGTGACTCTAGGTGCCAGTTCCACGCGACCAAAGCCTAGAAGAACAGGCAACAAACTTACGGCTTGGTTCCTACCGTTCTTTTGTATAAAGAAGGCATCCACATCCACATGACATTATAATTATTGTTTTGTGTTAACCTAGGTCTACTAAATTCTAGGTTCAACCAAACTCGACTTTATACCACTAAGTGTTAAAATAATTCGATATTTATAGTAGCCTGTACCTAGTCTCGTCTTTAGACTTCGTCAAAAACAATCACGGACATATTTTAATAAATAAAAAATAAAAAAGCCAAATCTTGTAATATGGGAACCAGATAGCTAGTACATATACTTTTTTTTTGTAAATACAGATAACAAACATCTAATATGTTCATCACATAAATGTTTGTTCTCGGTGGGGATCGAACCCACGGTCTACGGCGCAGAAGGCAGAGCTACTACCAACTGAGCTGTGAAGGCTGTCGATGTTTGATGGATAGCGTTACTCTGCGATATTGCTTAGATCTATTGATTCGCCGGCAGAGGATTCGGATCGAGAAACCTCTTATATGTATGTAATGTATATGTATAAAAAAATGGATTGAAGTACCTAGCTATAATAAAAACACTATTCTATACATCAAGTGTCGCAATAACCAATGCAATAAACAAAATTACGCCTTACTTTTACACTCTCGCACCTAGCGAACTGGGTGCATGAAATATGAAGAACGTAGAGAGCCTCCGAGCTAAGGACAAATTTTATTAGGCCAATAAATATCACAGTACGATAAATCATGAATTATTGCCAGCTAGAAACGGCAAGGGATTTAAAAAGGAAAATATTTAAGTTTAGCTCGCTGCTGTGTTTTTGCGTCTGGAGTTTTTCTTTATTATTTAGTTTGTAAAGTATTAAAAACACTTAAGCACCTACCCGTAGATTGGTCATCATTATGCATCATTCTGCGTGAAATATTTCATAATGCTTGGAAATTTTAATATACACTACTTAGGCTAGGCTACATAGGTAAACGTCCGTTCCTAGTTACGTTCCGGCAAGCAAGATACAATGTGAATGTGCCGGCTAACGAATAGGATTTCTCCTCCGTTTCCTTCTGAGGATGTCGTAAAAGGCGACTACGTGAATAAAATACGCCAGGGGATAGGCAGCAGCATCCGCCTGAGAACGTAACACCAATATTGAGATCACCAATCCTCCTACCAAGCGTGGTGATTATGGTATAACCATCCAGTCTTTGAGGCTCATGTCTAACAGTGGACGGTTACGGGCTGTTATGATGATGATGATGAACAAAGATACAAAGAAAAATTGTAGGATAATCAAAAAAGTAAGTCAACCAAGAATGTTAATACATATAATATTATACCTTACATTATAAACATTGCCTGGTGTATTACGAAGATTAAAGGGGTGATTGAATTTTTTTTTTTATTCAGAAAAACTTATAAAATTGTTTTTTTTAAATCAATCATATTTATGAAAATCTTGGAATAATAATATAAATTTATTTTGATTGCCACAAACTTGACTGATCTTGCTAAAAGCTTGCAAGTTTGAAGCTAGTTTACTATGGTAATCGCCTTAACATAAACATTTAGCGTAGAATTTCTATTGAGTGCTGAATTGAAAATTTACGTTCATAATTAGAAAAAAAAAAACAAAAAGGCTTCGAATGGCGACCACCAACTCGAAGACAAGCGTGAGACGCCTTCATACCCGTTGTGCTGATGACATTTTGAGGTCCGGGGGGAGTCGCTGGATGGAGAGGGCTCAGAATCGTTCTTACGAAACGTATGACCAGTAGTGTACTTTTTGAGGCTTAGATGATGACACCCAACAAACAACAAAGACAAATATTAAATGAATAAATTAATAGAAAATAAATAAAAATAAAAAAAGCCTTTATTGTCCTTGAACAATTTTTTTTGCCAGTAACACTTATATCTAATTAATTAAGAACTAAGAACCCCTTGTCGGGTATAGGCCTCCTCCAACAGCTTCCAATATTTCCTTTCCTTCGCTTTCTTCGACCATTCTTTATCCGCTAATTAGACAAATATTTACCTATAGATCTTTTTTTTCAGAGGTATCTTTAGTTATCACGATGAAAACAAACGACTAAAGGTTCTTTCTGCCCGAATGATTCAGTACTAAGTAGATGTAACAGGAGCGTAAAATAAAAGCTAACTGGAGTAAACGGAGATTGGCGATTTTCCGGTTCTGAAATGACGTCCGGCCGGTCCGGATGTTGACCGGTGCAGGTGCCGGCCCGGACAGTACCATACCAACTACCTTACCTTGCTAGTCACTGGGAAGTCTCTTATTTTAGTTTGTTTGGTTTAAAAGTGTTAGAAGAAAAAGTAACATCTAGGAAAGATTTACTTTCTTAAGGTACACTAAAATTCGTAAATTTCGAGTTTTTGTCTCAGCATTGCAAATGAACATTTACAGGGCAAATACAACTATAAGTAAACTTCAACTGTAAATCTTTCAGTTATTGTCATACGAATTGTATACATTCTAGCAACCGATGATCGGACAAATTTAGGTAGGTATAAATAATTGAAGATCAAAAAGTTTGGTAACTATTTTTTAAATTTGGAAGAGTCAAGGTTTGTTTACTTTCACCTGCCCCCCATTTTTCAGCGCAAAAGCCTCTTTTGCCATATCTCATTTCTAAACAAATACGTTTCATAACGACATACAGCGAGCAGCATTAGGCAAGAAATATTCTTCGCTCTCCATATTGTGTAGGGTGATGATCGCAATGGGAGCACTTGGCGCCTACTAGCCGTTTACGATCGAAACCTTTCGAGATGCTCTCGAGAAAGCTGTAAAATCTGATGGTGATATTCGGCGGTTTGCGTGTCTGAATGGATAATAAATTGCACAAATAAAATTTGCTGTTAAGTACGTGTGCCATAACACAAGGTACATAACTACGTTATGGACCTAGTAAGTATTATAACCATAATACCTAACGAATATGAACTGTGTTTGCTAACGAAAAAAAAAATGTTTAATTTGTTTTATTATGCATCGAAAAATATTTTGAATAACCTAGCTCTTTTCTACATATCGAAAAATAAAAAAAATTGCTTAATTCCAAGTTACAAAAAATGGTTTTGTAACAATGCGACTCTATCGGCCGGTTTCTGAAAGCCCGATCAAAACGAATCGGATGTCAAGTCACTTGCTCACTCTTATCTAATTCGATGTAATAGCTGAAATGGCGACTTAACATCCGATTAGTTTGATCGAGCTTTCAGAAACCGGCCGTGAGTAGTCTAGTTAGGGTAGGTTTTCGTTGAAAGATCTCATAAAAAACGACGGCTCGCATTAAAATAGTAGCTTTCAGCCTGCGCTCCCATAGGTGCATTTCGAAGGGTTCCAACTTCTACCAGATTTCCCACTTGTAATTTTATGGCAACTGTAAACGGTAACGTCAGTTGTGTTCACGTTGTGTTAGGGTTATCGTATTTCCACGAACCTACTGGGTTTATACCAGTAGGCGGAGAGGTGATACTCCGACGTGGCGCGTCCCCGGGTTGCGGATAGGGGGTCTCGGTTTGTCGATAGCTTCGAGTTGGAAGCTAGCGACAAACCGGCGCGGACAGAACACACTGGGGGGGGAAATGGGGTTAGGAGTGGCGCCGCATTGCTTAGCAGAGGGCGCGGCAGAGGAAAGAAGTTCCTACTCTGCCAGAAGTGTATATATAGTGAGGGGACTGATGTCACAGAGTGACAGAGTCAGAAGTCGGATTCGATGTCGAAGAGGTTGTGGCGGACTGATCAATATTAACACCATTGATCAGTCTGTCGGAGAGAGTTCGCCGTCTCTTCAACCGGTATCCATGCTGTTGCTTCAACGACCCCTGTTAGGCCTAAAGGGGTACGTCGCAGCAGTATGGACCGAAGGGGACTTGCCTTAATTGGCCGGGACCAGAGAAAGGAAAATCTCGAAACAAATAACCCGTGAGAAAACACGTTAAAACCTGCGGATACCAGGGGACCTCCGCAGTAAATACCCTTCCCCGGCCACAGAGGGCACTGGTCGGTGGTGACTGAATGTTTCCCTCCCACTCGTGGGATCAAATATGGAAAATTTAAATAAAATTAATGATGTTGGCTGTTCTGGCCGTGAGGCGGAAGATGGTGGCGCACATGTGCGTGATGGCACCGATAAGGCGAGGGACGAGGCTCATGTTTTGCCATGTAGCAACCGCTTTGCTCTGCTGGAGAGCAGTTCTGGAGAAGCCGTCAAGACGAAGCAGCTGCGAGACGCGGCTGGGAAATTTGTGAAAGGTCCTTCTCAGGGCCACTGCCTGGAAAAACAAAGTGACGTATGCATCCGGGGGGAAGACCGCGTCTCCATAGACGTGTTTTCCTGTTCGGATATGGAGTTTTCAGGTGATGTGGAGACCGCAGACAAGGATAGGGTCCGCAGCCGCCGAAAGCGTAAAGGAGCGTCTGCTCCGATTCTTATGCCTGGACATTTAGACTCGGATACCGAGACCGAAAGAACGGCGGTCATTAAAGGGGGATTGGCCAAGAGAGGCAAGGGGAGGACTACAAAAGCTGGCCCTTCCAGGCAGGACTTCCTGAAACCTGCCGTAGTGCCACTTGAGGAGGTACTGAAAAGCAGGCAGTATAGGAAGGGACCGGCCACTGCGGTTGCCAGCCTTTCCGACATCGGAAGTCAATCCGATGCTCTTGACGTGACGGAGGGCGACCTCAGTAGGCTTAATGCCCAAGAATTGAAGGAGCATGCGTGCGAAAAGCTGACCGGGATTTTAGAGGTTGCCAAGAAGTCTGGCAACCTCAAAGGAGAGTTTGTTGGCCGGCTCAAAAATTCGGCGTCGACCCTTAAAGAGGTGGTAGAGGCCCTGGCGAGCAGGAGCGAGGTGGAAGAGACGAGGCGGCTGAGAGCGGAGAACGGCCGCCTTCGACTCGAGGTCGAGGCCTGTAAGACAGAGGTGAAAGCGCTTCGTCGCGACTTCACCGAGGCCAAAACGCAGGCTGCTGCGGCTAAAACAGCTGCTGCTGTCGCTGGTACTGCCTCCGAGACGCAGGCAACCTCCACCACTGTGCTGGGCGCTGCTGAACTGGTGGAGGAGCTGAAGCGCTCTTTAACCACCACTTTCGGGCAAATGCTCAATGCCCGACTTGAGGGGATCGAAGACCGGCTACTGCCTGCCCAAACGGTCCGCCGCCTCTCAGAAAGGACACCAGGAAGGAGCCGGTAGCCGTCCTACCACACAAGTCGGTGCCTGAACCAGCACGCAATCCCGCCCCAGAAGCTGGTAAGCGGGCTAGCCAGGCTGCAAAGTCTGCCGCCACACCACTGGCATCAGCTGCGGGCCCCTCTCATGCTACAGGGACCCAAAGCACCAGCGAGGCTACTCCCTCCACAGCTCCTCAGGTGGATACCTGGGCTACGGTTACAGGGAAGGGGAAAGGGAAGGGCAAGGGAAAAGGGAAGTCTTCAGTCCCATCTGCAGCTCCCGCAACTGCCTCCACGGCTAGTGCCTTCACGGCTAGTGCCTCCACAACTGCCAAGAAGAAAACCAAGCCGGCAGCCTCTACTGCGAAGGCAACACTGCGATCTCCAAAATCCGCAGCTGTTGTCCTTTCGTTGAGGCCTGAAGCTGTGGATAAGGGTGTCACATATCATGACATTCTAGAAGTGGCACAGGAGAAGGTCAATCTCCAAGAACTGGGGATTGACCAGATCCGATTCCGCCAAACGGCCACAGGAGCCAGGATGTTGAAGATCCCTGGCTCACTTAAAGGTGAGAAGGCGGATGTGTTTTCGATGTGGAGGCACAGGTCATAGGGCGGCCAGCTGTCGGAAGACTGAACCGCGCTGTGCGATCTGTGCGGAGTCAGGTAGGCCTTCTGGACACGTAATGGGGGGACGCAAATGTGCTCCCCCGAAGACGAAAGGAAAGACCGCTTGCGCTGTCCCAGGAGCCGAACGCCATGCGGCGAGTGAGGAGGTTGTAATGTCAGATTGATGGATCACGTCCAGCAACACAACCTCCTCCAGACGAATTTAAACCACTGCGCTGGGGCTCAAGACCTGCTGATGCAGACCCTGGTGCAGTGGCAAATAGACTTGGCAGTTGCTGCGGAGCCGTACTACGTTCCCCCCCATCCCTGCTGGGCTGGCGACCTGGATGGCTCCGTTGCTATTATAGCACGATCGGGTGATGGCCCCACCCTTTCAGTTAAAGAGAGTGGTGCGGGGTACGTCGTGGCAAAGTGGGGGCAGTTTGCAGTTGTCGGAGTATACTTCTCCCCCAATAAAACTGCTGCAGAGCTAGAAGTTTTTGTGGACCTACTGGCTGCAGTAGTAAGAAGGCAGTCACCACTTCAGGTCCTCCTCCTAGGGGACTTGAATGCCAAGGCTCGGGATTGGGGCAACCCCTGTACAGACTCTCGCGGGGAGATCGTCAGGGAATGGGCAGTTGCCACAGGACTGACCCTGCTTAATAAAGGGTCGGTCCATACATGCGTCCGACATAACGGGGGGTCCGTGGTGGACGTCTCGTTCGCCACCCCGGCTGTCGCGGCACATGTCAGGGCCTGGAGGGTTTCAGAGGAGGAGACTCTCTCGGACCATAAGTACATAAGGTTCGAGATTTCCACCTCCCCTGGAGGGTTTCAGCATGTGGCACGGGCGGTTTTCCCGCGCTGGGCTATTAGTCGTCTCGACGCTGAACTGGCAAAGGAAGCTGCTTTGGTCCAGTCGTGGTTGGCTCTCCCCACGCACCCGGAAGTGGACGTGGCAGCTGGCCGCTTCCGCGAAGCTGTAACGGCCGTGTGCGACACAGCCATGCCGAGGTCTCAACGCCGCCCTAACCGCCGTGAGGTTTATTGGTGGTGTGTGGAGATAGCGGACCTCCGAACCACCTGTTTGAGTAAGCGGCGGTCCTACACCCGCTGTAGGAGGCGTCGTAATGGCCGAACCGATGACGAGCTGTCGGCTGACGAGCTGGCAGCTGAGGGCCAGCTGCATAGCGAGTACCGCGACGCAAAGCGGGAGCTGCATCTGGCCATCAGCCGGGCCAAGTCCAAGGCTTGGGGTGAAGCTCTGGAGAGCCTTGACAGGGATCCTTGGGGGCGTCCGTATAAGGCTGCCCGGAAAAAGTTCCGGGGGCAGACGCCTCCGGTTGCGGAGTCCTTGGAACCAGAGCTCCTGGGCAGGGTGTTGGAAGGTCTATTCCCCGACAGTAGCCCCCACTTCACCCCTCCGATGATGGCTCCGCCCTCACGCGAGGAATTAGACTTGGCTTCCATCCCACCTGTCTCAGAAGTAGAAATGGAGGTCGTGGTCGACCACCTGCGAGGCAAGAAGACTGCACCGGGTCCAGATGGGATCCCGGGGCGTGTCCTCAAGATTGCCTTAAAGGTGATGACTGATCAACTTCGGGAACTGTTCGACGCGTGCCTCACATCGGGGCGGTTTCCGAAGTTATGGAAGGACGGCCGACTATGCCTGTTACGAAAGGAGGGCCGAGCCGTCGACTCGCCTTCCGGATACAGGCCCATAGTCCTGTTGGATGATACGGGCAAACTGCTAGAGAGAATAGTGGCCTCCCGTGTCATCCGGCACTTGGAGGGGACTGGGCCGGGACTCTCGGAGGCCCAGTATGGGTTCAGAGCTAGGAGGTCTACAATAGATGCCCTGCTCTGGCTCAAAGGTTGGACACAAGAAGCGGTCGCTGAAGGGCAAAAGGCGTTGGCAGTCTCGCTCGATATAGCCAACGCTTTCAACAGCCTCCCGCACGGAACGATACAAGAAGCGCTCCACTATCACGAAGTGCCCTTGTATCTGCGGAGGCTGTTGGCTGACTACCTACAGGACCGCGAGGTCCTGGTCGAAGGGCGTGATGGCCTGAGACGCCGCCGGGTTTCCTGTGGGGTTCCACAGGGGTCAGTTCTGGGACCACTCCTGTGGAACATAGGCTACGACTGGGTGCTCCGTGGCACGCTCCCCGCGAGTATGCGAGTTGCCTGCTACGCGGATGACACCCTTGTCGTAGCTAGGGGAAGGAATCTCGGGGAAACTGTGCGGTTGGCAACGGTGGGTACCACCATCGTTATGGACCGCATACGTGCCCTGGGACTAAAAGTAGCCCTCTCCAAGACCGAGGCTCTGTTGTTCCATGGGCCTCGGGGTGGACCCTCTCCACGGACGCAGGTGGTACTTGACGGGGTTCCGGTCCCAGTCGGGAAACAAATAAAGTACCTGGGCCTAATCCTGGATGGGAGGTGGACTTTTGGCACCCACTTTGCCCGGCTGGCCCCACGAGTGTTGGGAGCCGCTGCCGCCTTGGGAAGATTGTTGCCCAACGTGGGCGGCCCGAGTGCCAACTGCCGCCGGCTATACTCCGGAGTGATCCGGAGTATGGCCCTATATGGCGCACCAGTCTGGGTGGACGCCCTCAATCGTGATAACAAGACCCTGCTGCGACGACCGCAACGGGTCATCACGATGAGGGCGATACGCGGTTACCGGACGGTGTCCTGGACGGCAGGATGTGTATTGGCCGGTGATCCCCCCTGGGAGCTCCAAGCGGAGATCCTCGCCGAAGTTTATCACTTCGTGGCGGCGAGGAGATCCCAAGGAAACCCTCCAGCGTGGGATGAGGTAGCCAGCATGCGGCTGCAAGCTCGGGCCGCCCTGTTGCGGCGATGGACGGAAGACCTGGCTCCGCCAGTCCCTGGGCAGTTGACGGTGGAAGCCATCCGCCCGGTCCTCGAAGAGTGGGTCAGTCGGCCGTTCGGCGCACTGACCTTCCGACTGGTGCAGGTGCTCTCCGGACATGGATGCTTCGGAAAGTACCTGCATAAGATCGCAAGACGTGAGGCAACTCCAGCCTGTCACGAATGTGGGGCGCCAGAGGACACGGCGCTCCACACGCTGGAGGTGTGTGCAGCCTGGGGCCCGCAGCGACACAACCTCGCGGCAATAGTGGGCCCAGATCTCTCTCTGCCGGGCGTTGTTAATGCAATGCTTGGCGACAAGAGATCGTGGCAGGCGGTGGTCTCCTTCTGCGAATCAGTTATGGCGCAGAAGGAGGCTGCGGAGCGAGTAAGGGAGGACGATGTCCACGCTGACCTGCTCCGGCGCAGACGGACAGGAGGGGGGAGGAGGCGGTTCGCCCGCCTTCTCCCTCTGTAGTAGGGTCACCAGTGGAAGGTCGGGGGACTTCTGCTGGCTAATGTGGCTCCTCACGACTGGTGGGTGGCCTTGGTGAGCAAGGTTGCCCCTACACAGATGAAGTGGCCCGGTTGAGTAAATCCAGGCCTACCGCCGTGGCGAGATGGTGAATGCAAACGCGACCCCATCTCGCCATACCTTTGCGGATGATGGCTCACAGGAGGGGTTTTTAGTGGGTTCGAGCCCCACATACCCCCTTTCGTCACCCCCATGGCGGAAGGGAAATGCGAAGGCATTTTCCCCCCTTAAAAAAAAAAAAAAAAAAAAAAGGGTTATCGTATTTTCGGAATATATCTGGATTTTTCGTCTTCTGTCCGGTTTTGACGTTTAAAGAATTCTAGAATCATGAACCCTAGTCTTAAATTTTAATCGAAATGCCTATCTACACTAATATTATAAAGAGAAAAGATTTGTATTTTTGTTGTTTTGTTGTTTTGTTGTTTTGTATGTAACGAATAGGCTCAAAAACTACTGGTCCGATTTCAAAAATTCTTTCACCATTAGAATGCTACATTATCCCTGAGTAACATAGGCTATTTTACATTTCCAAAAAAATCAGGGATCCTTACTAAAACTCCAATAATGTAACCCAAGGTGGAAAAAGAAAACCTAACATCGCGTGCGCTGCGAAAACTATTGATGATAGAACAAAATAATGTACTACGACTTTGCAGAACACATCTTTATCTACAAAAAATGTCGCGACAGCATATGTCTAACTATTATAGTTATGTCACAATAAGTGTTCTTTTATTATAAAAAAAATTATTGAAATGCCTCCGCTAGAAAAGGGCCTTTATTTGTACCTTGGTATTAATCCTTATCCAAATAAATCATTTCATAATTAAGACGGTTTCAATACCTATAGATTACTTCTTAATTTTTTCAAATCGGACATTCCATTCAAAAGATATGACGAAATTAAAAATGTTAACGGGTCCACGGGTCACGCTCGGGGTGCGATTTCACTGGAAAGAAGGACGTGCAAATGTATGAAATTAGTAGACGCGAGGTTCGAACCCACGGTCTAAGTTTATCCTAAAATGTTCAAAAAATTTATGACCACCCATGCGAAGCTGGGACAGGCCGCTAGTCTGTAATAAATAAGAATTGCAAGGTTCTTACAAATATGAGGCTTTTTGACAGGATTTTCTAATTTCGAAGTAGTAGTGTTGCATGCAATGCAATATTAACGGCCGGTTTCTGAAAGCCCGATCAAAACTATTCGGATGTCAAGTCACTTGCTATCTCTATCTGATTCGATGTAATAGCTGAAATAGGCTGAAATGGAGAGTGACTTGACATCCGGTTATTTTTGATCGAGCTTTCACAAACCGGCTGTCAGTGTCGCTTGCAATATTTAACTGATTTTTTAACTATCCATCTGGAAGTTTTCTATGTACTTACCTTCGTAAATTAAATAGAACAAATCAAGAGACCAATCTAAGTATACCTAGAAAATATAAACTTTATTCACACAACTACCATATCGATATACCTACCTACTACAGACTTCGGTTGGGTAGTGATTCGATGGTCCCTTAGCCGTCTAGTCATGGAGCGTCTTATTCAATGCCGCCGGACACGGGAAACTTACATTACTATAAGGTTTTAACAAATCACTTATTGAATCTGTCTATCTGGACTAGGCCACAGAATAAATAATAGTACTTACAAGGCTGACATCATTTTTGAATACAATAGTAGGCATACGACGACTTGTACAAGAGGACGTGAGTACCTTTGTATTTCCATTTTTCATCCCCATTCCGATTCAAAAGCACTCGAGTCTTCACTTTGCTTGGTGTTTTTAAAAGCAAAATATTGTTCTCTGTGCTACACATAGAAATACCAACCATAATACTGTAGTTTTAAAGTTGCAATTACAGGGGATAATTGTAAGAAATTCTCCGCTCCAATTACTGTACAGTAGGTGTCTCGGCGTAGGCGTTCTTGTAATGAAAGTCTCGACTTTCAGACTGTCGAAAAATATAGTAGAAATCTACTGTACCTACTACTGTGTAGCGGCGTGTCGTAGTACCTAAAAAGTTCTAAACCGTGTCAAGTGCTCGAAAGGAGACCTCTTTGAGACGCACTTAAAATCCTTTCACCACACTGTTTCGAAAGAACTAGTGACACGATAAGAAGAAGAACTGTGTAGGTACTATAAGGATTGAAAACAAAAAAGTAAAAAGTTATTTTTTTTTCTTTCACAATACAGAACTAAAACCGTGACAAGTCGACAAGATAATTTTAATGCTATTGCATCGTGAAATTCTGGTGCCTGATGTAGGTTCGTGAGAACCTGTATTACAGGTCACCAGGCTCCACTCAGCGGACACATTGGGTCTTGTTGTACAATGGCATACAAGTATCTGAAAAAAAGTTAAATTAAAAGCTTAAGAGCTATATGAATTATAGGTAAGTAGGTATTGTTTTCTTCTTCTAAAAGGAGCATCTATAATATATAATCAGATTTATAAACGTTTATAAATATCTATAAAGACCAAGTGCTTAATCTCTAATCTCCTAAAATAAATATTACCTAGACGTTAACGTACAATCCCCTAAAATCCCCTTAAACTTCGCGCCTTTTTTTAATCCACCTGGAACGTGTTTTATGATCGTCAACTTTTTCGGTATAAAAGTTTTAAACACAGCCTGGGTAATAAACATCAGACCTACATAACGAGGTTGGCACCCATGGGCTTAGGGATGATGGAGGAAAGACTTGCCATGAAATGGTCTCTCAGTTTCCACTTATTTTATTCTCACCATTTCCGCTCGAAAATGGGTCTTCTTACATTGCAATTAGATTCGCTTGCAATTAGATTGAACTTAGACCAAGTAAAATGTACTGCGTACTATTTATATTATGTGCTATTACTTTCGCTTTCTAATGTCAAAGTCAAAGTCAAAAGGTAATTTTTCAATAAAATCAAAAGGATCACTTTGAAACGTCTTAAAGCTAGGTGACTCTAAGTGCCAGTTCCACGCGACCAAAGCCTAGAAGAACAGGTAACAAACTTACGGCTTGGTTCCTACCGCTATTTTTTGTATGATTCTTGTTACAATGTAGGTATTATAATACAATATTGAAGCTCCAGAATGGTGCCAATCGAATTTAGTGAAGCGTAGGTATAACAGAAAAAGGTAAGGGTAATAAAATTCATAAAACAGCACACGCTACGCTTCAAACTCATAATACCTAATGCATACATACAATCTATTAAAGTAGAAGAAAAAAAAAACTTTGTACCTATTTATCTTTTTTTTTACTTAATGAGATGAAGGACCACCGAATTACAACGACTCATTTTTATTGTCCTCGTGGTAATGGCACAGATAAGAGGTAATGGTAAAACACTTTGGGGTCAATATTCTGCTTAGAGGCGTATTGTAAACAATCCATTATTTGATAATTCAATTCAATTCAATTCAATTTATTTAACTCGGACTTAGTCCATAGAAATTTGTTAGTAACATATTAACTTAAAAATAGTGTTAGTGACATTTTATTTGAAATTCGTGTTGATAAACTTTGAATGGATTACTGCTCGTATGAACCTCATCCTACATCTGAACCTATATTAGGTACCTACTTACTACATAAATTAGTTACTAACTTTATCAAACTGCAGGATTTTACCTATGTACCTACAGCATAACAAGGTTCACCTTGTTATACTGTAGTTGGGATAAGCTGGAGTTCCCCTTTTAACTTTAGTAAGGTGGCGGGGCTCTTTACCGGGAACATTTATGTTTGTCTACTTGTAACTTTATATTATTTTGATTGAATAGTCTGTCCGCTGTTTCTGTTTGAAAAGTGTGGTTACCTGTGAAATTACAGGGATATGAGGCTAAACATCTGTATGCCATCTGGACGCAGGGCAGTGCATCTTAGGGCACGGTCAAATCCTGCGTCACTCGCGAGGCAATGCTTTGTTATAGGTGATGGTTACCACTTAACATCAGGTGTGCCATCTGCTTTTTCAATCAGCAAGTATATTAAAAAAAAGACAAGATAATTAAATGCATTTACTGTTTGATTCCTTACTATTACGGCTCCTCCTGCCATCTGCTACGAGGCTACTAAAAAAATATGATCCCAAAAACATTTTTAAAATGTTCCTCATTCCAATTTGAAAACCTCGACCGTTACATTGAAAGTATTAGAGATATCGATTGGAATTGGACGCTGGTGATTTACATCGGCACTCTGTAATTCGTTGGCTGACTGACGGGCGATATAAATCAACGTTGGCCCCCCGCTAACCGGATATTTATCTCGGCTCTACGATAAAAAACTACCGTCGAAGCCTCGAACCTCGAAGGGACTGAGCATGCACGGATGCATTGCTGTGATTATTCGTACTGGTTGATTGATAGCACGGTTAGAAAAACGGTGGTCTTATGTAGGGATGGATTAATTTTCTTTCTAGGCAGCACTGAACCGATTGGAATGAAATTTAGAATTAATATCGTTCGTAACTTGGATACTTAATATAAGGCTACTTTTTGTCCTGAAAAGATTACAGGAACGGGTTAGAAAAAAAAAACGAACCCAAAGTGGGACAACGCCTTAAATATTAATGTTAACCATTGCATTATCTACCACGCGAAAAAAGCCGCCGACAGGTCATAATTGAAAAAAAATTGACAGTCTCATGTTTTATTCGTTTAGATAATATAAAATTTCATTTTGATCGATACAAGGTTTCTTAATTCAAAGTATGCTTATGTACAAAAATGAGTTTTAGTGATTTTATATCGTTCAACATGTACTACAGTTATACAATAAATAATTTCTGATTTCTGATTTCTGATTTCATGCGATCGTATCGAAACGTGCGAGCTAGAGTCACATTAGCTCTTGTATTCGCCTTAACAGATCTCTACGAGTTATTTGCAAGGTGAGATTAGGATCCGATGGCACAGGTGGTTAGCCCAGCCCCGTATCTAGGGAAAGGTCATGTGTTCAAATCCCACTCGGATAGTAACTTTTGAGACATCAAAAAATCTTAGGTAATCCAACTAGTGTTGGCGACTTTCCTAACAAAAAGACTGTAACTCGTCAAATTGCCTATACCAACATAGTTCGACTATTTTTAAGAAAAAGTACCTAAAACTTTGTTATTTTACATACCTAATCATGTTTATCTTTCGCATTCCTCACTTTATGAATTTATTAGGCCTTACACAACCTCGGCTTGGTTAAATAATATGAAAAGATGTGTCAGTTATAATATTCATGGAAAGACATCGTTTAATTTTGGAGACAGTCGCGTTGCCTTCTTCCTAAAAACACGTGTATAATATAATGTTATAGCATATGAAAATATGTAGATATGTTTATGTTGGATTCGTTCAACCCCAAACATGTCCCGTTATTTATTTTGTGCCTCAAAATACATTTGAAATGTAGCTTTAAGCAGATAAGTACCTCCTTAGGGCGACCTTTGATTATTGTAAGTAAATAATTGAGTAAAGCAATATTGTATGTCCGAAATGGGCAATTGGCTGTTGTAACTTTATCTGCTGAATTTACATAGTTTTACAATAAATGATAATTATTATACAAGGTGTTCCAAAAATTGTGTATATAAACTTCAGGGGGCTAAAGTACCCATCAATATGAATAACTTTTTCTAAAGAACCATCACTGTGAACGCGAAAAAAAACAGCTGTTTCATACATTTTAGCCAGGTAGGTATTGAACTTTTGTATGAAACAGCTATTTTTTTTTCGCGTTCACAGTGATGGCTCCTTAGAAAAAGTTATTCATATTGATGGGTACTTTAGCCCCCTGAAGGTTATATACAGAATTTTTGGAACACCACTCTACGTCTTATTATACAAGTAGAGCTCTCTGTGTGGAGCAAGTCAGGGGAAGTACTACCACCATGCCAATGCCGCCAAGCGCGTTGCAGTGTATAGGTTGGTACGACCCTTCAAACAGAAACACAATAACGCTGCTTGCAAGTGAAATTACAGGCACATGAAGCTTAACATCAGTAAGCTTTAAGTTGATGGACGCAGAGAAGTGTATCGTAGGGCACGTTCATATCGTGCATAACTTACGAGGTAATACTTTTTTGTAAGTAATGGTTGCCACTTAACATTAGGTGGGCCATGTGCTATTTCCTTCAGTAAGTAGTATAAAAAAGCAAAAAGACGAGGGCTACCTATTAGTTTAAGGCTAGTTGTGTCTGTTCGCTTGTCTGTGACATTGTTACTTTTTTCGGAAGGATACATGTTTGATTCAAAATTTTATTTTTGCTAAACTTTGCTAATGCTTTTTTAATTTTCCAAAACCTGGTTATTTGCGATTTTTCTTAACATCATTCAGGTATTTTATATCCGCAAAAATATTGAAATGTGCTAGTGAAAAGTTGTTTGACGGTTGTCAGCCACTTAATTATTACCTAAACTGCTAATACCTACTACCTCACCACCACCACAAGTTACTTTATAATTATCCGAGAGTTTAATTAATTCTACAACATAATTCTGAAACTTAGCAAAAGATAAAATTAAACCAGTTAGCCATTATAATTTGAACATTTTCAAGAAAGCGTTACGTACCTACTTACAGGTTAATTAATTTTGTCCCTATTATTATTTGTGGGATAAGGATCGGAAAATGATGAAAATGATATTATTTTAATATTTTACACTAGTTAAGGACCATGCCATTGTAAGGGTCGCGGGAAAACGGTAGATGGAGAGGGGTCAGAATCATTCTTCCAGGAAATGTACAGGGGAGGCCTATGTCCAGCAGTGGACTTCTTCAGGCTGATGATGATGATCATTATATATAATTTTGATCTAAACATGTTTTCCTGCTTAAAATTTTGCATATGTATGAAAACTAGTAAAGCAAACTTTTTTGTAGATTTGTTTGGATCAAAACGATATTTTTCTCAACAACTTGCTTTTCATAAATAAGTTCAGTGATTTTATTATATCTTTCAAAATGTTGAAATGTGCAAGCTGGAGCAGTTGTCGAGAGCAGCATTAGCAGTTCTCCTCGCCTTAAAAGGTTTATATCAACTTCGTAGTCAAATTGCTCTCACGACCGTCAAGCGCGTGAGCTTATCGCTGATTACTCACGTATGGCGTACTAAACCATACTACCAAATAACAATAACAAACAGCACATGCTTATCGAGGACGCTTGGCGAATGTGTTGAAAGTCTTAAATCGGGAGTTCTCTAATTGTTGATGTTCATTTTAAATCATAAAAAAAAGTGATCAGGCTTAAAGTTTTCTAACTTCTAAGCTGGCTGACCCTCTCTTTTCAAAGCTTAGGTAAGAGAGCCCCCTGAGCTCCGGGGCCCTGGTGCACTGCACCACCTGGCCCTACGATAGCTACGCCACTGCTTATTCACCAGTACTAGCAGCGACATTAATTTGCTTCAAAGTATTCCGATTGAGATAAAACCGGAGATAAATCAATCAATAGATGCCAATCCAAGTACCTTCGGGGGTAAATTAAATTTCTCCATAATTCAGAGAATTTCTGTCATTGATCAATTGGCTGATCCCGGTCGCTTCGTTCTGGCAAAAAGGATTATTAGATTTTCCAACAACACTCTGAATTTATTGCTTTTTATATTATATCTTTTCTCTGGGAATTTTGGTTTATATTGTTAAGTACAGTTAGTTTATTGTTGGAAAATAAAAACTAAGTATTATTTTATACTTCACAAAAAACAGCTCATGTAAAAATGAGAGATAGGAAGTAGGACAATTTCGTATCATATCCTTTTTTTATATACAAATAGCTGATGGAATGAGCAGATGGCTCACCTGACAAAGCTTTGCCTCGTAAGTCACGCACGATAGGACTGCCCTGCGTCCATCAACTTGAGGCATACAGATGTGAAGCCTCATGTGCCTGTAATTACACCGGCAACCACACTCTTCAAGCCGAAACACAGCAACGCTGCTTGGCGGCAGAAAAAGGCGTGGTGGTAGTATTTGCTTCCCCGGACGAGCCCTTCGCAATGAGCTCTACACTCTCAAAACTTATTAACCTTCCTACTAATAAATAAATGCGAAATTTACGATGTTAGGATGTTGGGATGTTTGCTGTGGCTCAATCACGCCCTAACTTTTTAACTGACTGATTGGAGAGAAACCTAGAAAAAATACTAGTTACGAACTCGTAACTCGGATTAGCATCAATACGAGATAGAAAACAGGAACGAGCAACGGGAAAACGATATTAATGTTTGCAATCACTACTTATGCGAGAGCGAAGCCGGGGGCGGCAGCTAGTTCTAGTAAAATCATTTAACCATACTAATACATCAGATTTCCAATTTTCAACAATACCTTGTGCTTCTAAATCATCCGCTAAATGTAAAAAATAAAAAGGTCCACAATTTTCAAAAATTCAATATAACTTGTGATTGTAAAGCTTCAGGTGAAATATTTCAGTATGAAATATATTGTTTATTGTAGGTAACTTTGTTACCCACCTTTGTTATTTCTATTACTTTATTTTATCCACATGTGACAATATTTTCATCGCACCGCAGGCGTTGTTTTAATTTTCCTGTATCCTTTAAATTTATAGCAGGATGGTATATATTATATACCTATACGGAATACCTTTTGAAGAAATTTTTGTACCTACCAACCTTCTTCAATTATCCCTGAATTTTGTGTTCAGAACCTTGTTATTGATTGGTCGGTTTTCCCACTTTCTCTCACTTATATACTTATATTTTTTTTAATACTAGCTGATGGGACAAGCAGATAACCCACCTGATGTTAAGTAGTAACAAAGAATTGCCTCGTAAGTCATACACGATAGGAACGTGCCCTACGATGCACTGCCCTGCGTCCATCAACTTGAGGCATACAGATGTTAAGCCTCATGTGCCTGTAATTACACCGGCAACCACACTCTTCAAACCGAAACACAGCAACGCTGCTTGGCGGCAGAAAAAGGCGTGGTAGTAGTACTTCCATGGACGATCCCTTCACAGAGCTTAAAATATACTACCACTTATATAAATTACTTGTTTACTACCACGTATACCATTACTTATATACTTATAATACTCACCACCATATACATTCAACAGTTTACAATAAAGATTATTCTGATTCTGATCCCAGTTTCTCTGGTTTTTGCCCACACTCTCACACTTCGTTCTCTATCCAGTTTCCTCTGCACAAAAGAGATCAGAAAAGAGTCGAAAGAATAATGGTTGCTTGCTATGGCAACCAAAAAACAAGTTCAATGCATAGGGTTAGTAAGTGATATGGCAAGAAAAAGAGTATTCATATAACAATATAGCTCGACCCATAAAAGACTCCCCAACACTCCTTGCATCAAAACATACGCGTAGTGCCGGCCCATATTCACCCCAATCTCATAAAATTAGAGATCAGAAAAGAAAGGTTTCCAAAGTCCTCTCATTGCTTGTCAGTTAAACGTAATTTCGAAAGGGTTCCGAAATCCGCCAAGTAAGCCTTAAGTAACTTTACCATGTCTGTGTCTGACTTTTTTATAAATAGTACCTACATAAAAAAAAAGGAAGCAATATCAAAGTATACACCCACCATATTGATGTCAGAATGGCGGCCGATTTCATGTTTTTTTTTTTTTTTTTTTTTTTTTTTTGGCGTCGCACTTTGGTGCATGATTTCATGTTAATAGTCGTATACAGTGCGGCTACATTTAAAAATGTATATTTTTAAATTTGGAACAACATGGCTGACAGCGGGTCGCTATAAATCTCAAGATGGTCGTAATGCGCGAATGCACGACTGGAATTCTTTATGAAGGGATACTAGAATCGGGGAATATAAATCGCCTTTGTTTATTTTATAGACTACGTGCATAAAGAACGGTCAATGTTCCATTTTCTTTTGAGATGCTTAGATCAAAAGATTACAAGTTGGTAGGTAGGTACTTGAATTTCGATATTGTATCGAATATTTTTTTTAGCTTCGTGATAGTAATATAGTTTAAATAAATACTTAAGTTATAATACGTATTTATTATGCCTAAGTACCTATAAAAAGAAGTTAAATTTTGTTTGTGTCAGTAGTCAGTTGTTATAATAAGCCAATGTCAAGCATTAATTTTATGTGACTATTATACCTGTAAGAGGAACGCGTGTCGCTGCTGCTGCTCTACTCACTTTGGCGCCACTGAAAACCAGTGCTGTATGGGCTTGAGCTCTTACAGCAAATGCTGAGTGGTGGCCTTTTTTGTCATCAAAATTGTAAATTTCGATGACAGACAAAGTAAATATTTTTCTATTGTATTCTAAAAATGATAAGTTAGTATCAGTTCTTATTCATAGTAGATCTACAGCGTGTAACATAATACCCCTAATATAAAATAAGGCCCAAGAGATCAGACCATGCACTGGAATACTTTGACGTGTGCAAAGTTTGAATACTTCGTTTTCGAAATTCCCATACAAAAGTTAAATTAATATCGTCTCAGAAAATTGCAACAACCTTGGTATTGTGTACGTGACCTTGGTACATACACTATTTGCGTTTACGAATTGGTGGCAGTTCTGTTACCTATTTTATCTACAGTTTACAATTAAAGGTCAAAAAACAGCTGTAAATACGGCTGCGTCATGTTGTTTTGAATGAAAATCTTCGAGATTTTAAAAGTCTTATATCAAAAGTTGTTCGCCAAGAGCTGTAGAATACCCTGCTTCCAGGGTTATAGGGGTATTCTGTTACTCGTTGTAGAGGTATAATTGGCACTTCAATGACGTTTTAGCCTTATTGCCTCCAATCTTGACAGAAATAAGCAAGCGATTCGTTTTCTGACATTTTGGGAAGCAACATAGCTTTTTCTTTTTAATTGTTTTTCTAGCGTTATTTTGAGTTGTGTTGTGTAATTTAGGTGGTATTTTAACCAACATTACTTGAAGTCTTAGTACAAAGTGTAAACATTCGGAATGAAAGTGTATTATGTGATATCCTGATTTGACAGAAAATGTTTCGAATGTTTTGAAGAAAACCGCCAACATTTTCTTCAAAATAAATGACGGCCGACATGACTATGGACTGACTTGGCTACAAAGTATTTTATCTATATCACTTGACACTGGCAAAATTGTCTGTCGAATAACGGACAGGTGCCATAAACAAAAAAAAAAGAAGAAGAAATAAGAAAGCAAGTCGGTTGCGGTAATATATTTAAGGGTCTTTGTCGTAGGTTTCCCTTTTAATAGTTTTCGATATCGCAACCCCTACATTGGTAATGGTAACAATGCAAACGCATTACAGTATCATTAACGGAAGTGATATACCTAGTAGGTAATCTAACAATAAAGATTTCTTGAAAACAGCGTAAGACACTATCAAATATTTTCCGGAAAAATATTTTATTTTGAGATGGAAATACTAGGAATACTTATCAAATATAAGTACGAAAGGACCTTTCGTACTTATAATAGGTTTCGTTTTCGTACATATAAGGTTAATTTTTAGAGTTGTACAGTCAGCACCAGAAGTTCATTTATTTATTTATTTATAGCTAGAACGGTTAAACCAATTACAATAGTTATTATACAAGGTAACTTTGAATTACAAATTAAACATTAAAAAAATATAAAATAAAATATAAATTAAGTTATGGCAATATTAAGGTACACACTCAAAAGATTAAATAATAATTAAGTAAATAAGTTAAAAACAGAAATAAAAATAATTATCTATATACAGTACAAAAAATAACATAAATAAGGATAACAATAATAACAAATTTACAATTTAATTACAGTGAATTTGCCTCGCAGTACCTCAGGCATTCCGTCACTACTGCCTTCCAGTTCATGAATTTGTTTGCTCTAATCACTATGTAATTTAACATTATATTTTTTATGCTATTTATACTCTTACTTCTTTATTATCATAGTTTGAAATAAAATATATAAAAGAACGTAGAGTGGTTAAAAAAACAGATAAAATCAAAGCACTGGGGGTTTATAATCATGCAGCGGCGATTGGCTTGCAACCCGTCACGTAATAAAATAAAAATTACTGCAAATGTGCCAAATGTAATATATGAACGCCTACCCTCTTACACATCCGCAAAGAATCTTGAGTTGCTACTTGGTACTAAGAGATCTGAGGAGATATCGACCGTGCCTGGGGATCAACGGGGCGTGAGGCAGTATCTGTATTTTTCATTACATTAATTTCGATTAAAGTATACAGGAAAAAGCTCCAAACAGTTATAACTTTTCTTGCTGACTGAGCAATCAACTGAATTTTAAATCAAAAGGCTGATGTAAAATAAAGTAATGAGAGATTGGTTGATTTTCCAGGTTGAAGTGGTAAAAGGCAGTTTCCACTCCGGTTCGTCGCCTCGGGTGCCATTTTAATTTTCCGCTAGCCTCCAGATTTATATGTTTTCACTCCGCCCGTCAATTTTCGCGATTTTTAATTTGAACGCCACACTGCTTCTGAAAAAGCAGTCGTTTCAATTTTTCTTTCATACATTTTAAAGGCTCGGGGATTGTTATTTCGGATAATTGAATGACAATGGCTTTTCAATTCCGCCGTTTTGTGTCTGGTTTTAAAGGGCAGCATTTACAACTTTTAAAAGATATTTGGAAATCTTTTCGTTTTCAAATATATATTTCACTAGCGGCCTGTCCCAGCTTCGCATGGGTGGACATATTTTTTTTCAATGTTTTAGGATAAACTTAGACCGTGGTGGGTTCGAGTCATTTGCTCGCCCTTCTACCTCGCGCCTTGCCCGGGCCCGCGCTGGGTGAGAACGCGCCCCGTGACCCGCGCGTCGCTTATATTTTTAAAATCTTTTGAATGAAATGTCCGATTTGAAAAATTCAAGAAGAAATGTATAGGTATTGAACCAGTCTTGAATATGAAAAGATTTATTTGGATAAGGATTCACCTTTTTCTACCGCCAAGCAGCAATGCTGTGTTTCGGTTTGAAGAGTGTGGTTGCCGGTGTAATTACAGGCACATGAGGCTTAACATCTGTATGCCTCAAGCTGGACGCACGGCAGTGCATCGTAGGGCACGTTCCTATCGTGCGTGACTTACGAGGCAATGCTTTGTTATGGGTGATAGTTACCACTTAACATCAGGTGGGCCATCTGCTTGTTCCATCAGCTGGTTGTATAAAAAAAAAAAAAAAAAAGGATTAATACCAAGGTACTAATAATGAGCCGTTTCTAGCGGCGGCATTTCATGCTGTCGCGACATTTTTTGTAGATAATGACGTGTTCTGCAAAATCGTAGTAGCGCTGCGAAAACGATTCATGATAGAACAAAATAATGTTTTGTTCTATCATCAATAGTTTTCGCAGCGCACGCGCACGCGATGGTTTTTGTTTTCCACCTTGGGTTACATTATTGGAGTTTTAGTAAGGATCCCTGATTTTTTGAAAATATAATATAGCCTATGTTACTCAGGGATTATAGCATCCAATGGTGAAAGAATTTTTGAAATCGGACCAGTAGTTTTTGAGCCTATTCGTTAGATACAACAATACAAATCTTTCCTCTTTATAATATTAGTGTAGATGTAGATATATACAAGGTGTTCAAATAGTTGTGTTTAGAAACTTTAGGGGGCTAAAGTACCCATCAATATGAATAAATACCTTAAATTGTTTTTGCGTTCACAGTGTTGTTTCCTTTGAAAAAGTTATTCATATTGATGGGTAATTTAGCCCCCTGAAGTTTTTAAACACAAGAATTGGAACACCTTGTATAGATGTATATTTTGATAAGTATATTTGTATAAAATAGTTGTATTTTTTTCTATTTAAACTTATGTGGAATTGATCGTTTAATAAATCTTATTTGGATTTGTATTTGTTGGAATTGGGCTCTGACCTCCCTTTTGCATCTTCTCCAGTTCGCCTGCTATTATGTGTACTTACCTATTCTTTGTGGGTAAGTTTGAAGTAGGTAGATCGACCTGCTTAAAACTTACCCACATCATTTAATAACTATAGTCGCGCTAAACTCAGGCCCGGTCATAAGTTATCGGAACGAGACAGCAATAATGCTCTCTCTCTCTCGCACTTTACTCACAGGAGAACGGACGATCCTTTTGTATAAGCGTGTGCTAAGATGATTTATGACCAAGTTTGCAGCGGGAGTTTAACGCGACTACAGGTTGAGCACTGACCGAGTTTCCAGCGAGAGTTTAATGCGACTATAAATAAATAAATAAAATAAATATTGGTGGACATTCCATACAGCACTATCTCGCCCCAAACTAAGCCAAAGCTTGTGATATGGGAACCAGATAGCTGATATACCTACTACTTATATTCTTTGTTTTTTATAAATACATACTTATAATATTATATAACACCCAGAAAGAGAACAAACATCTATGTTCATCACACAAATATTTGTTCTCGGTGGGATCGAACCCACGGCCTACGGCACAGAAGGCAGAGCTACTACCAACTGAGCTGTGAAGGCTGTCAATATACTATAGGTACTATACAATATACTATAGGTAACTGCATGCAAAATCATGGCAATTGTAGTTCAATTATGTAGATGCACAATACACAAAGGCTGGCTGTATTTCTATTGAATAGGAGGCTTCAAACCCTAATTAATTAATTAAATGCATTTCCATTGAACTACCATTATTAGTATTTCTCAATATGATTGGATGGAGAAGTAAACCTACTAACTGATTGTTGGTGAAGCGTAAGCCATAATGATGTTGCTGTCCATGTAATATAGCTGGTATTTCTCGAATAAAGTATTGGTAGGCATGTTGACTACTATTGAAAAAGTATTCAATTAAATATTGGTAAATATTGGTGGGCTTGAATGATTCCAACAAGTTTTTCGACCTAAAAGTTTTATTAATGCGAAAACTAGATATAAGCATATTTATTATTAATGATTTTATATCTTAAAATATATTTAAATGTGCGAGCGAGAACTTAGCGGTAGTCTGCGTGTTATAAGGAGTAACTAATATTTCTGCCTAATTTATTATGTATGTTGGTATGTAAGGTATGTTGTTTTATTAGACGTAGGTAGTAGTTAGCTACATAAAAGATTTTGAACGCACTGAGAGCTTAAAGAGAGCCTTTGAGTATGTAGGAACAATGTCAGTTAATTAACATTTAAGTTTAACCGTCCTTATTTTTTAATCATTTTATTGTATTGCTTTGCTCACTTCTAAGGTTTTTTACACCTAAGGTTACTTGGTACTGCTACAAATAAGTACCGAAATAGTTAATAACTTTGCAGTAAATATCTATCCAAGTACTTTTTTAAGATTATTGAACAAAACTCTATAACTTACCCTAAATCATGAAACAAGCATCAGTCTTTATGCAAATATACAGCTCTGTGCTCTCAATTATATAGTTTGCAATATTATAATTTTTAAAACAACTGTTACATTTTCTTACCTCGCTCTTGGTTTCACAATTTTATTCTTGATACGTGTACATGTTAAGGCGAAGACAAGAGCTAATGTGACTCTCCCTCCCACGTTTCGACATGTTGAAAGATATAAAATCACTAAACTCATTTTCGAAAAATCGCAATCAACCATTTTGTGTGTAATCATATTGCACACGGTTTAGTAAAAATTTAATATTGATCGATACATGTTTTCCTACTCAAAAGTTTGCTTTACTAGTTTTCGTACTTAAGCAAACTTTTAAGTAAGAAAACTTGTATCGATCAAAATGAAATTGTTACTAAATTGTGTGCTATGATTGCACACAAAATGGTTGATTGCGATTTTTCGAAAATGAGTTTAGTGATTTTATATCTTTCAACATGTCGAAACGTGCGAGCGAGAAGTTGTTTGATGGTTGTCAGCCCCTTAACACATTTATTTTTCCTGTATGTATTCCTTCGTTTGCCTCATTTCTATTTGTTTTAACCTTTTAAATTTATTTATTTTATTTTACTCTTGTGCTATTTTTCTGTTGATGTCGTTCTCTTTTTTTTTAATATATTTTTTTTATATATTATGTGTGTAGATTGTCCGTGGCATTACTGCACGGCCCTGACGGAAGACCAGCGTTAGTTGCTAGCCAACTGACTTATGCTGAGTCAGGGTCCGTTTTGCAGCTCTTAGGTTTTTATTTTATTATTTAAGTTCTTTTTAATTTTAAATTTAAGTTGCGTGCAAATAAATATGTTTTCTTTCTAAATCGGAATGATTTGAGATACCTATATTTTCAGTTTTGCAGCAACACCAATAATCTCACTCAAGTCAACTGGAATTGCTCCTTTGATCTCTATCACGGATGATTTCACTGGCGTCTACTATATTGGCCAATGACCACTTAGTATTCGTACTATAGACATAGACATAACTATTTACTATTATATAGATACCTACATACCTATAGCCTGAGACGCCGTAGTTACAACTACAACCGTAGTTTTCGTTCTTAATCAAACTTTTTGTACGAAAACTTTGCATCAAAATGATTTTTTGTCCAAAGTTTGTTTGCCGAACCTTTGTAATCTATATTCTCCAAAACCTTGTTGTATGTATGTGATTTTAAATATTCAAAATTGTTAAAATGCGCGACCAAAAGTTTGTTGACGGTTGTAAGTCTATTATATGGCGGCGCCAATCATTGCCTCTCACTCACACGTTGTTAACAATAGATTCGTTTCATTCGCACTCGTGAGATGTATTGATTAGCGTTCTTTATCGACGAGGGCTACATAATACTACAAAATCTTCTAGCTAGCTCTTCTGTCCACCAATATATATAATAATTTCCGGTGCGATAGCATTTCTAATAATTAGAGGGTAACTTCCTCTATTTCCTTTTTCCTGTTAATGCCTATAAAGTGCAGAAGTCGGTACGTTGCGCTCATCCGACCATTGTAAAGTACGTTCATACCTTGTTACCTATGAAGATGTTACTATTATATCTATCTATCATACATTGAATATGAGTGTATGAAATATAATGCCATTATACAATTATTTAAATTATCCTGTTTTGTATTTACTTTTGGTAAATATAGCGATATTTTTTTATCAATGTCCTTTAGATCTAGCAGACAAACAAAAAAGTTGTTACGTAATGACGAAAATTATGAAGTGTTATTGCAATACTTCCACCACACCAAAAGAAACATTTCAAAGCATGAAAAGTGTTGGTAGGTGTATTTATCGCTCAGAACCAATCTCTTACAGACAACCTCTAGGTACTCGAGAGGATTCAGAGTTGGAAAAATCAGTGTTTCGGTCATACATAAACCAACAGTTTGCTTAGAATTTAATAATTCACAATAAATCACGATTTAATTTGAATTTTAACTTGCTTTTCATAACTATATTTTTTCATAATATTTGATTAATAAAGGTCAATATACTCCAAGTCTAAGCAGATTGTCTTTATTTCTTTCTTACGACAAGAAGGCACATTGTGCAAACGTTCATTTCAAGGTTCGAAGGCTCTTGGGGGAGTCCGGAAAATTGCAAACATAAAGTTTCTAATCGACGGATCTTTTATTCCCTATTCGAGATACAGCCCATTAGCCTTGTAATGGGGATGTTCAAAATTTATTTTATCATCTCCTGGCACGTGATGTCTTCGTTTTAGATCTTACCAGACAGATGGTTTACGTAGTGATGTCTAGTGATATATTGGTTATTTATCTTTGAATAAATCAAAGTCAAATGGTATTTATTCAATAAAATCACAAGGATCACTTTGAAAGCTAGATGAATCTAGGTGACAGTTCCACGCGACCAAAGCCTACAAGAACAGGCAACAAACTTACGGTTTGGTTCCTACCGTTCTTTTGTATGGTTCTTGTTACAATGTAATATGCATTTATCAATATTAATTGCCAGTTCGAAAATGTTTTTGATTTTCTGTGGAAAATGTATGTGTGCAGTGCCAGTTCTCTCAATCGGTGAAAAAAAAACATTGTGAGGAAACCCATTAGTATTCTAGCAGTGACAATGGGCTTGCAATCTGTCACGTGGAATATCAACTCATAAGTAATATCAACGAACTCTTATCGTTAGTTGATAAGAGTTAGTTTTCAAAAAAATGAAGAAACAGTTAGTTAGTCATCTTAGTATTTAGTTCTAAACTTGGTTTGATCCTTTTGATTTTTTAATTTGGCTTGTACTAGTAAAATTTTGTCAGCCAGTAGGTATAATCTACTACGACATCTATAAGAGTTTAAAGTCTGTGATTTATTGTTGTCTTTAGAATGTTTTGTTTTTTTCGTTTGTATTATATACTCGTATCTACCTTTCTTTGTATGTTGAGTTCATTTTATATTATAGAGCATGTGGTAGCTAATTGAAAGAGCACCTTATATAATCTAAGCTGTATGGAATATATTGTAATATTGTGTATCTTTTGTTGGCAATCCTAAATAAATAAATAAACTATTGTAAAATGTGGGTAGGTACTAGGAACGTTCGTGCCAAATGAAATAAATTTTGAGTTAATACTCAAGATACTTACTAAGATATTTCACAGGCAGGGGCGTAGCTACCGCCTTATCTGCCGTATCAATTATACGGGGCCCCCGACGTGCGTAAGCAAAAATTCTTCACAATTTTTTTTTTCAGAAATTACAAAAATCAAAAAAGAAATTATGGTGAATAAATATTTCTTTTAATTTTATGCAAATATTTTTTTTCTTTTGTGTAAAATCTTTACCCTTCATAAGTGCCCAACAAATTTTTATGCGGGGCCCCGCCAAGGCACGCTACTCCACTGTTCAGAGGATATCTACCATGCTTAGGCATCAAAGTCGTGAAGCTGTTTCTGTTTTTTTTTCAGTTTAGCAAAATAAAGCAAAAGGATGGTTGAAAATTCAAATAAAATTTAATATTATCGTTCCTGGGTCTAAAATTTCATTTCTAAACAACTGGAACGTACATTTCGGCAAGAATCTCGACCATTTTAGCAAGTTCGAAAGGCATTTATATCGTGTGAATGCATAAACAATTTCTGCACGAATCGTTTGCATTGAAAACTTGCGAAAAATACTTCTCCAACCGCGCGGAGGTACTGCATTTTCTGGTCATTTTCATTCAAACTGTTATAGAAACTCTCGTGTAAATAGGTAAAACGTTCTGAGCGAAAGGTTATTACTGAAGCCGAAAGTCTCCTAAATTTACTTTGGGGTCTAACAATATGTTTCTTAATTTTAGAAGCTAGTCCTCATCAACCACGCATTTTCAACCCTCTCTATGCTAAATATGTTAAGCCCAAGACTAAAAAGTGGGGTGAGGCGAGTATATAGGTCTGTTTTTATGTAGCTTCGTAGTTCCGAAAGGAATGCTCCGATTTAAATGTGGATTTTCTTGAAAAAAGCGGTTGACTTTTGATTCTAAAGGTTTTTTCATAAAACTACAGGATCCGGGATACTTCTAAAGTAGTTACGACGCCGAGCCTTAGTTCTGCTGGTCCTGTTGATAACCAGCGCAAGATGAACAGGAACTATACTACCATATTATAAAGCTAACATTTTTACTAAAAAGTTTTAGGTTTTTTTTGTGAAACTTATTTTATTAGTTATTTTCCTCTCGCCGAAACCGAATAAACTTAAACAGCACTAGTAAACAGAGCCGTTCTCGGCATGGATGCATTCGTATGCAATTTATAGGTTTCTCGCAGCGGGTGTGGGGCCAGACTATCATACGTTACAGGCATTAGAAAACCACGACAGTGTGTGAGCTAATTTACGCCCCAGTCGTTAGGTCCTTAGGTTTTGCTTGCGGGTATTATCTTTCCATCTTTATTATCCTTGTGGGGCTGTTTTGGTTTTAGATACGGGCTGCTTTACTGTTGATTAGACCCACACTTAAATAAAAACTTTTAAAAACAGCTACTGCTTTTATACATAAAGTCAAAGTCAAAATTAATTCAATTGAATCACAAGGATCACTTTGAATCTAGATGCAATTCCACGCGACCACTATATATTATATCAGCAATTTGGTTCCCATAGTACAAGATCTTTCTACCTACTTTCGTCGGCTTCATCGTAGCTTAATAGTCTACGACAGTCTTTAAAAGATCTAGTACCTAGTTTGGATAAAAGATAAAAGTATACTTCTTTTCAGAGAAACTATTTTGACGCTCGTGAGCTGAGCCATCGTCGTTGAGCTTTATAAATAACACCAAGAAAATTGAAAAACTAGCTTCATCTTGGGGATGAAAACCAACAGTATAAACAGCCAAACAATGAGAAGAAAAATAAAACCGACTCAGTAGTGTGTAATGAAAACGACAACAAAAGTTGTGAAGATTCGCTGTAATTCCAACTGCGACTTAAAGAATCACACTGCGAATGAAGATTACATAAAATAACTCCTATAATGCTGAAAGTAGGGTTGATTATTAGTTGGGGAAATGAACTAGCCCAAAGGAAAGTGTTGTCAAGGAACAAAGATAAGTCGGAATTGTCGCGTCTCGTCTGCAAGGAAATTACAATTTCATAGTGTTTTACAAAAAGGCTTCCTCATTGTTTGAAAGTTTATGTGAAGTTAACACCACTACCGAGTGCGCCGACAGACAATGACTGCGGACAAACTTTCGCAAATTTTAAATAAATCAAACTGAGATATTCGTTTGTTTTTTTATAATTTTTACTGATGGAACAAGCATATCTGCAACCTTTATAAAAGCATTGTCTCACAAATCACGCACGATAGGAAGGTGCCCTGCGTCTATAAATTTGAGGCATAAAAAATGTTTAGCCTCATGTGCCTGTAATTTCACCGGATCCCACAGCCTTCAAACCGAAACCCTCTCACTTAAAAATTTTATTCTCTGAAACTTTGTTTGCAATTTTCTATTACTAAATTCAGTGATTTTATATGTTAAAAACCTGCTTCTTAACGTGCCCTCCGAAAGAGCTCAGAGGCCCCCAGATGTAAATGCTATTAATAGCGTCACCCATCCAAATGGTGGCCGTGCAGAACGTTGCTTAATATTTGATGACTCAGATGAATACAATATAAATCGCTTTTAGATTGAATCAACATAACCAGCACTTTATAGAAAAAAATCGATACAATCATTAAATATTTAAACCCCAATGTTTTAGTCAGAGATCAAGCTTACTTGCCGTCTGATAATCCGATTTCATTCACCAAGTAATGAGCACCATTAAACATCCCAATTTGATAATCAAAATAGATTCAAAAACTTTTAAACTTTTTTGATTTTGAACCCTCATAACTTGTCGTAAAGTTTAAATCAAAAGCAATCTGTTGTCGAGATAAGGCTTTACGATTCGCACCGTTCATAGCACATCACATGCAAAGTTGACCTTAGACTGAGAGATAATAAAGTTTAAAGTGGCTTGTATAAACACCCTCATGTACTATTCATTTTAGACCTAAAAGATATGCCGAACCCCGGAGCAGACGAAATATGAGGATTAAATTCCTGTACTGCACTTAACAAGACTAATTTATGCACGAATGCCCATAGCGAGCGTAGAGAGCGTAGCAAGTATGCTCGACTATAGTGAAACTAATTGAGAGGTAATGGTTCGAGAGCCACAACATGTTGTTCTACTTTTGGTGGTGCAACTTTGTTCCAAACTAAATGTATTGTTAGACAATTTAGGGTGCTGTTTATTCTGACTGAAAATAAATTGGGTTCCTTCTTGTGTACCTTTACCTTTCTTTGTATTAGTTATTGGCGTCAACCAAACTAACTTACAAAGTTTATCTTAGGAAGGTAAATATGTACCTACTTTGGAATTCTAATATTTAGATATTATTCATATTGGTCGTTAAGGGCTCCTTTAGCTTAAATTATATTAAGTCTATTGTTAAGTGACAAGTATATCTTATAGAGAGAGCCGCTATTAAATGGTGGAAAATATGAATAATAGACGTAAATACTATTCTTACATTTCAGACATAAAACGCTCATCCCATAAAGTTACTCCCAAGTTTTTTCTTCCCCAGAGCAGATTGACATAAAACATGTAAATTTGGTATAATTTGAAGGACTAATATTAGCATTTCAGAAATATTACACCCGCGTCGGCCTGAGACGTGGCGTTAAATTGGCTGCTGATAGAACCGAGACGGCTCTTGCCTCATAAGCAGAATGATGAAGCTATCATGGATGCCATATTTCACTCCAAATACCTAGTTATGTATCTATGAAGTATACTGCCGGCGTTTTTGAACCTTGACTTAGCTACGTCGTCTCGTCGAATTTGTCCAGATTCTAGATCGTCGTAATCTGACGCTTTCTGAGAAACCGCAGTGTTCTACCTGTTGTAATAGTGATAGAAAAACTTGGTCAGGTGTGAAGGTCATTCATCCTATTGAAAGATCCTATTGCCTTTATATATTTATTATATTATTATGCGAATACAAGGAGAAACAGAGCGATACCGAAGCTTTTTAAAGGTTTTCTAATAACTGAACTTTTAGAATTCGTCTTTTACTCCCCAGCACTTTCCGCTCACCATAATCCCCAAGTCTAATCGTTCGCAAAAAGCAAAGTCGAACCACAAATTGTTCCGTAAAATATTCATTGTTACAAAACGGGGCGAGAAAATTTTAAACGTGAACAATAAATAATTCGAATATTGCGGTTTTTATAAGTCCGCGTGAAAAGGCGAAAGCTTTCAGGAGCAATAAGTCTTGACAAAGGAGATTAGGTTTTCTACCTGTTTAACCGTTAAATAATATTGAAGTTACTTTTTGTTTTATTCCTCAGCGAAGAATGATGGGGAACCATCAATTTTTATGTTTTCGATTCTGGAAAATAATCCGCTAAAAGCCCGTGCGTCTTAGCAAAAGTAAAATTCTCAAACCCACCATCTTTTTACCTATAAAATCTTTTTGCCGATTTTCGTCAGAAATATAAAAATATTCCTTTTTATAAGTCTGTTGATGTATTTTTGAAACATCAATGAAATTACGAATAAACCGAAAAGCAACTCCAGAAACTCTTCGTTTCACCAACAGAGCCCCATTTAATTTATTCATAAGAACCTGCGTTCAGCTAATAAGCCTTTCACAAGAATTGACTTCGACATGAATGAAGCTGCGCTAATATCTAACATAACGAGCCCATGACAATGTTAATACATTTCAAAGCTCGAGCCGTTTGAGTTGTTTGCTTTGGTACAGTATAAGATTCCCGCCTGTTTGCTTACCACGAACTGAAGGAAAGTATCAGTATATAAGCTTCATTTTACACCAACCATGAGTCCAATAATATTAAGAGTCCCCGAAAAACAAGTAAAGACGTGGTGAATTTCTCTCACTTACCTCACTTTCGCTATTGTAGTTTGTTTGTCTAAAACTGTATTTTTTTATATTGTTCGGTAGTGTTGTAAGAATCGTCAGACAATTACCAGCAATTAGTCCATTATAAAAAAAAATAGCAACTGCATTATTTTTGTTTCGATTGTGGTGGTCAAATCTTGATTTTACTTCGCTTTAAGTAAGGCTACTGGTTTTCTTCTGTTACCCGGACTGTGCCTCTGTGTTGAGTTTTATCTAGTTGCCATATTCGGTACATTAAATTTGATATTGTCATTTTCTTGAATTATTTACTAAATGTTAGAGTTTCCGGGGAGCTTTTGTTTGCGATTAGACTTAGCTATAAATCATTCTAATCTAGACAGAAATATTCAATTCAATTTAGACTTTAATTCCTTGATCGGCAGAGTTCATGTTACCAATGTGCCTATGAAATACGCTGACACTTAGCAGACTGTAACCATGTACTCTTAAATAAACTTTTTAAAACTGTTACGCATGGTTCAATCGTTTTACATGCTCGTTTCCTAGGCGGCAGTTGTCCTCGACAAACGTCCGTCATCGATTTATTGATTAGTTAAATCCTACGCTACCTACACCCTTTTGCAACTCTTGTCTTATTTTTTATTTTAGTTTTTAGTATTATCGGTATGTCTGAAAAGTGCAAAAAATTATTTGGAAATAAATAAATATGTTTTCTTTCTACACAATTTGTCAATTTCGCGATTCGTCAAATTTCTATCCAGTCCTATTTCTGGCCTCAATTTTTTCTGTGGTCAAAATCTGCCTAGTTCACCAAAAACCATCTGAAAATTTCACCTTTTAAGTAGTAAGTATAATAAAACCTTTGGCTTACTTCGATATAAACTTAGTTATTCAATCAACTCTGTAATTTTGAATTAGATTTACGTATCAATCTCTTTTATTGGTTATCGATTTGCTTAACCCTGCCATTTGCGTAATGTTAGTGCAGTTTAACATGCGAGCTTTGTTCTCTGTACAACCTACGTAGCTGCTGTAATAGGCTGAATACCAGTTTATATAATGACAGTAACTGTACTGTCATTATGTAAACTGGTATTCAGTCTATCAATGGCGGAAGTCAGTCAGTACAGTAAATAAAGCGCTGACTTGCAACTGGGGCTTTCTAGTTAAAATAATTACCACACTTTGAAGGGCTTGTCTGGTGAAATACTCCACAATACCAATTTCTGCCGTAAAGCAGCGTTGCTGTTTCTAGGTTTGATGTGTTTGGGTGCCTTTGAAAACTTGCACATGAGGTTTAACATCTGTATGTCTCAACATGGACGCAGACCAGTGCATTGTAGGGCACGTTCACGTCGTGCATGACATGCGAGGTAATGCTTTGTTATATTGTGATGGTTGTCACTTAACTTCATCTGCTTGTTCTTCAAGTTGTTTAAAAAACAGATAAGCGCTGATCTCGCGATTGGCTACCGCTGTAAAATGTAATCAAATTGACCTGTAAAATGAATCTTGATAATATCTGGTACCACGAACCCGGTGACTGAGCCCGAAATCTGAGACACTGGGATCCAGTCACTAGGCTCGTATAAACTTGGCTTTATGGTAGGCTTATGGTCGCTGGGAGCTTCTAGCTAGGTAATTGCTGTCGTAAATTAACACAACTTAGAAAAGGTAGCTAGATGTAGGTTACCTTAGTTTTAATACTCAGAAATAGCTTACATTCCTACTAACTATTTATTTTGAGTATTAAAACTAAAATATTTATACAAATAAAAAAGGGGTTTCTATGGTAATATTTACAGTGTGTTGTATTTAACATTTGCACTTAGTTACATTTCGATCGAGAGACAAACGTAAAGAAGCTATTGATTAAATTAATCAATTATCAATACCATACAATCGATTCGGTAAGATTGAAATATTGATCCATTGATTTATTGTATGATATCTCAATGACTGAAGCTCACTTATTCAAAATACCTGGTCGTGAATAAAGCTAGTTTAAATTGCACCTCTCCTGGAACATTTCCTACAAAGCTGACTCTGAATGTTCGAAGCCAGATCTATGCGAGTGCATGCCGAACAAAGCTGACACGACCGTCCCTATTACCATTCAACGCTACATCACAGCCTCGATCTCTGGAGATACTTGTGTAGAATAGTGTACCTCTCTATTTATCTAAAGAGAAATAGAAAAGAAAATATCTTGAGATACGTAAAAGCGTGTAGTGCAGGTGCTAAGTATACCTACAATCACTCGTTGCAATGATGTTTCTAAACGTGTCATAAATTAATAAGTATACCTACTAAGTTGGGAGTTACTCGTGCTCATTAAACAATACCAATCTAGCTAAAAAGTTACTTTCGTACCTAATTTGTTAAGACGTAGACAACCGTCAAACAATTACTCGCTCGCATATTTCGACATGTTTTAAGATGTAAGATTGCTGAATAGTTATGAAAAGTCGCAAACATCCAAGTTTCAGAGAATAATATCAAAGATTCAGCAAAAATATAATTTTGAACCAAAAAGCTTTCTTGCAAATTTTTATTATTATTTTTATTAGAATCCACGTGTATTAATTTTTGTGTGTGTACAATCCAAGTGGATTAATTTTTTATCAAAATTAATCCACTAAGCACCGTTGAAAGTCACTATAAACCTTAAGACGCATAAAACTAACTTCTCTATTAGGCGCCAGAAACTTCCGCTAACGTTGTGTACTTTACAGTTAGGTACCTACTAGGTACGCATCTTCAACAATGTTACGTAACTGGGTACATACCTACTTCTTAATAGTGTGCTATGTTATAAAATTACCTACCTACTACGAGGTGATTTGCTTACACTCTCTCTTGTTTCTCAAGTCTAGCTTTTGTTTTTCGTTTTTGGTTTTTGGTTTTGTGTGCCTGAGTTTTGTAAGTACATGCGATAAGGGAAGGGATATCGGAAGTGCTGAAGACTCTCGTGACTCAAAAGCTGAACCGGCTTTGATTTTTATTAGGTATTTGGGTATTGTGTATTAAATTGGTAATATTTTAAATATTAACGAATCGACGAAAGAGAAGGAAGGGAAGCCTTTGCCCTGCAGAGGGAAACTACAGGCTTCTAATAATAATAATAATAATAATAACGAATCGACACTGCATTTGATAGATAAAAATACCTACATAACCTATTTTTTGCACCCATATCTTAATCTGACTTATGCTTACCAGTAAATTTCTCAATTAGAATATAACGACTTACCAAATTACATGCAGATCGGCAGATCAACGTTTCGAAAGTTATTCTTGGCATATACCTATAATATACATACATGCATACAAACATACAATGCCAAATCACCCGAGCTGTCTGTAAGATCTTCGTTCGCTTCGCTTTGTCACATCAACAGACGTTCACTGTCGTTAATTTCCATGCGTTTGGAATCACCCTCTCAGTCGTAAAGGTTTAAGACTCCGTCGAGTTTCAGACTGTCCCACAAAATGTTTATGTAAGCGTTTATGAATATGCAGAAGTTTCAAGCCATTTCTGAATTTTAACGATAGTTTTGATGCGTTTCGAAAATACTGCAAGAAGTTTTCGGTCGTTTAAGTATTGTTGGTTACTTACTCGAGGTTGCATGTTTTTACTGTGGTTGTAATTAACCTAAGATTTACACACGTATACGCATCAGGCTATACACTATTCACTCTTATGACCTTGTAGTAAGCATGTTTCTCTGACTTTGTGTAATTTACCTCACCTACACCAACATTTGTATTATATAGAGAGGGATTAATTTAGATATAAGGTGATCAATCAAAGCGCCTCCAAAAAACTCAACAAACACAAATCGAACAACATATCCTAAAAGCAAATCAAAGTTAATTCATAACTGGTTCCCAAAATAAATTAAAATGCCCAAAATTAATTACGA
Organism: Chloroclysta siterata; assembly: GCA_932294275.1. Classification (NCBI taxonomy): domain Eukaryota; kingdom Metazoa; phylum Arthropoda; class Insecta; order Lepidoptera; family Geometridae; genus Chloroclysta; species Chloroclysta siterata. The sequence goes on from OW028588.1 coordinate 9,273,607, forward strand.
AATAAAAACGGAGGGCCCAATATCCGACATTATCCGACCCAATAACGACCTCCGAAGCGAATTTCACGATAAAATTTCAAATTCCATTGTTTATCCGACAAAAATTGGGCCATAAAGTGGAGGTTATCGCTCCCTAAACCCCAATCACAATTTCAGCTGAAAGATACATAGCATATTTCACTCCGGTCTCCGGCCCTTCCTCTTGGACCCTGAGTTTTTTAAATATAAACAGCTTTGTGGTTAAAAGGTCAGCAATATATTACTCCGAACATATGTGTGGTGCATTATTTTATGTTGCTGCTTAGCGATTACTGGTTATCAATGGATGTTTTTGGCTTTGCCTTGATAAAAATGTTTTTGTGATCAGGATAATTATCAAATTCAAATTTGATAATTGTATCCTACTAATATTATAAACGCGAAAGTTTGTAAGTATATGGATGGATGGATGGATGGATGGATGTTTGTTACTGTTTCACGTAAAAACGACTAAATGAATTTAAATGAAACTTTACAATAAAATAGCTTATACATGAGAATAACACATAGGCTACAATTTATAAAGATATTGTGTGAATTGTCCAAAATATGACGATAAGTGTCAAGTAAGTAGGAAAACCATGGAAAAACTTATTAGTAAATCCTGCGAATTTTGACCTCCTTTGTTTTCGCCAGCAAACCTCAAGGTGGAATCCAGCATGTAAGTAGGTCGATTATGTTCCGTGTCGCTTCGACATTAGCGTGTAGATTCCGCAAACATTTTTCACAAAACGCCTGTCGCCCGGCTGCATGCGAAATCGACTGACTAATTCCAAGGAGACATTCTCTTGAACTACGGGTTGTTCAATATTCCATAGCGTTTTGTTTGAACATTTATGATGAAATACTATCCTGTATCAATAACTTAAAACCACTCATTTTTAAGCAGTCTTTGTAGTATGTAATAAATTGATCATAATTGATCGAGTGAGCGAAGCGAACGAAGATCTTAGTTTCAACTTGGGCGATTTGGCATTTTATGTATGTATGTATGTATGTATGTATGTATGTATGTTTGTCTGGCGATAACTTTAGAACCGTTGATCCAATCCTCATGAAATTTGATATGTCGATAGCTTGTACTTGAGAAATTTACTGGTAAGTATATGAGTAAAATCGGATGAAGGGTTTTTGAGATATGGGGTTTTTTAAGAGGGCAAAAATAAAAAAGTGACATAAAAAATCAAGTTACATGTCATATGAAAGGGCTTTGTTTGGACATTCCAAAACAATTTTTGGAAAGGTTTTTGAGATAAAACAAAAAATGTTAAATTAAGATAACCAGCGATCCAAGAGCTCCCATCTCTAAGAGTTTCGTTGACATCAAGGTTTTTCTACTGGTCGGCCAGTTACTTTGCTTTTTCTTATTTTTTTTTCTTGAAATATATTAAGGAGGTACTCAGTTCTCATAAAATGGTGACAACGAATAGGTCTGATGATGGAGCCAAGGTCTGTTCAACGGAACTCTTCAATAAATAGGCCAATAGAGTTGAAACTTGATATAAGTTAGTAGGCGGTAGTCAGAAAAAAGTCCAAGCATAATGTTTGGACTTGCCTCTGACTACCACCTACTGAAAGTTTAGGTGCGTTCGTCGGGTCGCATCACGAGATCTCAGTTCGGGGCGAACTACTAGTTATACTCGTATATTTGATCGAAGGTGTGAGGGGAAAAAAACACTGTTCAATATTGAAGTATTACACGGGTATTTATCGCGTTTACCTTTTTTTATTTTTTTTAAATACTGTTCAATAGTTCAATAAAAACTTTTTGCGTAAAAAAACTTGCAAATAAAACAGAATGCAAGCTTCCTGTAGATATGGAACTTACGTAACCATGGCCTACTTACAGCCGTTGCGTGTTCATTTTGATAGACAGTTGAATTTGTTGTAAATTTCTTCATCACACGTTTCGTGCATCAACTCTGTGTATGTAAACTATCGGTTGTCCTATGAAAAGTATTTACACCATGCAAGATTCTTGTATAAAATACTAGTAGCCACTCGCGGCTTCGCGTGGTAGCGGTGACATTAATATTTAAAGCGGTTTCCTTTTTAGGGCTCGTTCATGTTTTCTACTCAGTTCCTGTTCGGTAACTTTTCAGGGTTGTGGCGGCTAGCCACAGGTACTTGCAATCGGGCTGACGCGAAGGTTTTGTATGTAGCGTCGCCAGTCGTCTCTCCCCGCTCATTAGGTTCAGACATGTAATACCTACTTTAAAGTGAAAATATAAATCAGTACTTATGTGGAAACGGACGTTTATCATTTTACATGTTCCTCTGAAGCTACGTGAATTATAGTAGGGAACTCATCATCATATCAATTATACCCTACAAGGGTGAAAGTAGTTTGGCAAGTATTTAATAACAATAGACCTTAAATAAATGATTTAAAAAAAAATAACAATACACCTCACCAAAGTTCTAACTTGTGAACCACTAATTAACTGTTTCCAGACAAGACGATTGCAATGAAAACGTGAACGAGATACTGTAGTTAAAATTGTCCCGAATCCGCATTAAGTACATATTTATTTTTGTTTATTTATGACTTACTATATACAGTATCTAGACGTTGCAACCATAAATTTTGCAGGTTTTTTTAATACAACTAAACAAGCAGATGGCCTACCTGATGTTAAGTGGTAACCATCACCTACAACAAAGCATTGCCGTAAATCACGCACGATATTAAGCCTCATGTGCCTGTAATTACACCGGCAACCACACTCTTGAAACCGAAACACAGCAACGCTGTTTGGCGGCTGAAAAAGGCGTGGTGGTGATTGACTAGGTGCTCACATTGACAGCCTTTACAGCTCAGTAGGTAGTAGCTCTGCCTTCTGTGCCGTAGGCCGTGGGTTCGATCTCTACCGAGAACAAACAATTGCGTGATAAACATAGATGTTTGTTCTCCGTCTGGGTGTTTTATAATATTATAAGTATGTATTTACAAAAATAAAAAGTATTTAAGTAGTATATCAGCTATCTGGTTCCCATTATCTTCCCTTGCGTCTAAACACAAGTTTTCTACTTAGTAGAGCAAGGAGTCAAACACTTGACTATGCAAGGTTTACGAGTGCATCTTACTTAAAACTTTACTTAAACTTACTTAAGCCTACCTAAATGTTATGTGTATTTTAAAATATATGTAAACTTGTCTAAAAATGTAAACCTTTTAGAAAATAAATATATATATTATATATTATTATTATATTATCACAAGCTTTGGCTTAGTTTGGGGCGAGATAGTGCTGTGTGGAATGTCCACCAATATTTATTTATTTATTCGTCTTTTCCTAGGTAAGTAGGTAGGTACCCACTAGGCACACCCCTTCAAGTAGGTTCTAGGTAAAGGTACATTCACAGATAATTGAGTAATATCTCTATAATACCAGATAGATATTACAATATGCATTAATGGTTATGTGTGTAGGTATTGAAGAGAAATAGGAACACCCCAGTTAGAACACCAATCCATATTGTCAAATGGTGTCGTTAACACAGCCAATCAATTTCCGATATCGTCATATTTTTTGCGGAACGAGTTATTGGCCAAAAAAAGGATTTTACGATCATTCATCACTAAGGGTTCACGTGATTTGACAAAGTGCTGTTGACGTCATAGATATTCTAATTTATTTGATTGGTTGTGATTTACTTCGTTTACCCATCATTCATAAACTAATTTACACCAGAAGATGGTTACCTAGCTATTTCTATAGCTTTATCAGGAAAAAGAATATAGATTTTTTTTTAAATATTACTCTGAAATATGAAAATGCACATATACACCACTAATTTGTAATTACCAAAAAAAAAAAACCGTATGCTCAGTGTCAGTTACTGATCACATTTATGTAGTTAAAACTCAAAAAAATATATTAAAAAGAATATCCCGAGAAAAGGATGATAACTAGTTACCCATTACTATTCTCTTATCTACCTAATATCATACCATGTTTGTAAATTATATTCAAAAACGTACAAATCATACCTACTACAATAACGATGAACACAGATGGCTTCCTTCAATAACCGTAGTCGTAAACGGCTGCAGTTATCGTGGAAAGTTAAACTGGTGTATAGTTTTATTTATAATTATATAAATTTGTATTTGTAACTGTAGCTCATAAATTGCAAGACTACCTTGAACCACAGAAAAGAGGGGACTCTTCTAATACAGGTCTTAGAACTTAAAAGAAGAGATCCCAACCCATTATTTTGTTAAAACTTGTATTTTATGAATAATTTTTTTTTTTTTTTTTTTTTTTAACCCATTATCCGTACGTACCTACTACAGAGTCTTCCAACCGAGTCTCATTCTCATCCATTCATAAATTTTTGTCTCGTTCGAAACGAAACAAAACGCGCCGCTCGCGCAATACTAACTATTATTTTATCTATGACCGGCAAACTCGTGTCGAACGAAACCCATACATAGGTACTCTAAATTCGATGCAGGTCAGTGACATCCGTAAAATAAAAATTGTACGCGGGTAGGTACTTAATTTATTGTGGTTTTCACGTTCACGATAGCTTGTCAGTACACTGCCAGAGAATAACGCATACATGTTACGTACGTATTTTTAGTCTGGGGAAATGTGAGTGATTACCTACGGATGTACCGCGAATTGTTCCCAAACAATCGGCAACCAAATTACTCCACGATGTCCAGCATATTATACCAACGCATATTGGACCATGGCTCTGTTTACGTGCCGTCGCATGCGCAAGGACGAGGAGGGCCTGCATACTCCCGAAACTTCTACGATGAAGTCCTAAATGATTTTGAAGAAGATCCGCGGAGGAGCACGCGTGACGCGGCACGTCGCTTTAGCACAAGCCAGTCCTGCGCTTGGAAGATTGTGCGCTCAGCTGAGATACACTACATGAAGACCCAGGAGCTACTAGCCATCGTCAGGCTGGAGGATATTCCGTTCAACCTGGCGGCGGGAGCTATGGTTTCAGCAGGACGGTGCGCTATCGAGTATCTATCTCAGGAGTTTGGCACCCGATGGATTGGTCGCGGTGGCCCAGTTGCCTGGCCTCCGTGCTCGCCCGATCTGACAATCTTTCAAAAATTCCCCAATCTTTTTGTGGAGCGAAATAAAAAGACTAGTGTATGTGAGTGAGCCTAACAATGCATTAGACCCTTTTGATAGTGCAAAGACTAAGTATTTCCCTGAAAACAATTTGTTAAAACGTGTGTGTGTTTGCATTGACAATGAAGGTGGACATTTTGAACAACTTTTAAAATACTTGTGGTTAGTGGAAGTGTAAATACGTGCGTAGTTGTAAGTACATACTGTAAATAACTTTAATTGTTGTAAATAGCTTGACATCCTGAGCCCGTAAAATTATGAAGGAAAAATGGCAATTAATTACAAATAAAAGTATTAAAAAATCCCTAAAATAATGCCTTTTTTATGATACTTACCTATCTACCTACCCATTCAATGATTTATCTAGTGAGCGAGAGAGAAGGAATACGATGAGTGCGACAAGATGATGTGACGTAGGTAGGTACTATACGACGAGACGGTAGATGGAAGGAGTCATAATGAATGGAGTGTTTACGATGTTGACTAGCAGTAGTATTCCGTAGTATTTTCTTGTAGTGTGTCCATAAAATTGTGCAGGAATTTGGTTGAAAACAAACCTCGATAACTTGCTAAAAGTTAAATATTAAAAAATCTTGACAGTGCCAATAGCATTAGTAGCCTCTGCTGCAACTGTCCTTAAATTTTTTTTGGTAGTCACAAAATAGTGGTGTATATTTCCAAAGTAAAATCTTTACCGGAGGGCAGAGAAAGTTTGAAGTTATTATTTCCAGTCAAATTATATTTATTGCGTTCATTTTTTAATATTATTTTAGTGTACATAGGCTCTTAATTAAAAATGAGCCTGGTAGGGTACAACAATCTACCTGGTAGTTTATTATAATCAAACAATTATATTTTACATAACTATGCTGAGATCATAATATGTTTTTATACAATACTTATCATCATTATCATCAGCCTAAAGAAGTCCACCGCTGGACATAGGCCTCCCCTATACATTTCCAGGAATAACGATTCGCATAACGAGCCCTCTCCATCCACCGACTTCCCGCGATCCTGACAATGTCGTCAGTCCATCGGGTAGGAGGGCGTCCCACGCTTCGTTTTCCTGTTCGTGGTCGCCATTCGAGAACCTTTATTTCCCAATGGTTATCAGTCCTTCGAGCTAAATGACCTGCCCATTGCCACTTCAACTTGCTGATTCTGCGAGCTATGTCGGCTACCTTGGTTCTCCTACGGATTTCCTCATTTCCGATTCTATCCCGTTAGTGAAACTCCCAGCATAGCTCTCTCCATAGCCCGTTGAGCGACTTTGAGCTTGTTGATGAGCATGTGCATACAATACTACTACTTTATTAATGTTAAACATTTTTTTTTTAATCTACTGATATTTCTACTTGTTCACTTTGTGTACGAAAGGTATCTAAACCATTATGGTTTAAAAAGAACTTGTTATATTTAAAAAAGTACGTTACATAAAATACTAAATACTATAGTTTAGTGATAGTCGTTTATATTATAGTTTTTTGTTAAAAAATGTAAATCCGTTATTGGCTTTTAGCTATACTCATATGTAACATTCTATTTAAATTAAGAGCTGTGGATTTTGTTAAATAAATAAAATAAAAATAAAATAAAATAAAATACCGTAAAGATCTTATATCTAATATAAAATATAAGAAGAGAAAAAGTAAAAAGTACAGTTTCGTTGAGACAGTGTATTTATGTGTGAAAAATACAGATGGTAAACATGATAGATATAAATTCCGTGCTAAAGTAGGTACACTCTACGCTTCACTGCAATAACCTACAGTTGTTTTAAAATAAGTCTAGAGCTCCCGGAAACTTAGGTAGCCCACGTAAACCTCTCTAAATTGTTTGCACTCTGAAAGCTCTCCCGGTATTTAGAAAATAAAAGATTATTTTATCTGATGTGAAAGTTTTTATTAACACAACGCTGCATAGTAATAAAGATAGTGTAGACAGGATACTGTTTTTTTAATGCTCAGGTGTTTTAAATTGAAACAGGTTCACGACTTTGATCCCCATTTCCTCGTTAGTAGTTCTCTCAGATCTCAGTACCAAGACATACCAATTTAAGATTATTTGAGAAAGCCTACAGAGGTAGTTAGAGGTTCCTACGTGAAAATATTACATTTTGGCATCTACCCACATTTTGCAGTAGTTGGTATTCACTACGTGACAGACTGCAAGCACATTGCCGCTGCTAGAATACTAACTTGTTTCTTCCTGTTTTCTCTCACCGTTTGAGAGCACTAGCATTGTGCATAAACATTTTTAAAGAGAAAAATCCATTGGTACATTGGTGAAGGTGTTTTAAATATCCATAAAAAAGGATCATGTTTCATTATAAGTAAATCGTGCGAGAATTAAGGCACGCTTTACGCTCCCCTTCACAAAGTTTATAGAACATCGGACTAAAATTGTAGCGATTCGGAATTTGTTCGTGTGTTTCAAGCCTGTGAAGAACTTATCTGTATTGCCGAGCACTTGACTTGACGTTCATTTAGAAATAAATTAAATGAGATGCCTCCGGGGTCCGTGGTTCTGGAAACAAACTGGCAAACCGGCAGAATAAAGTTTAAAGAGCTGTTTAGATGAAATTTCAAAGGTTTTCCCGCATGCTCTGATAGCGAGAGCTTTGTGTTCCAAACTTTTACCTGTAGCTGCTAAAGTTAAGATCTTGTCTGTTATGATTGTTATGTTTGTTGAATTATTATAATGTAAAAACACTGACATTCCCAAAAGAAAACGACTTTTATTGGTGTATCTCCTTACTTTTTCAAGAAGCACGCGTGCCAGACGGGCTGAAAACTCTCCATACAATAGCAAAAAAATAATCTCGTACATATATTTTTTTTATTTGTTGTCAATTTTGCATGAAATAATTAAACCAAAAAATGCTTATACAATAAAATACTAGTAGGTACTTAATTTAATAATTACAAGTAGGAATCAGAAAACAAAATGTGCAAGTCCGCAAGCTCCCCCTAGGAGATCCTGTGTTGTAGGTAGCCAGCCTCTTTCGTCCATAAAATGTGTATCAAGCTTGTGCACTAGTGGGACAGTTTTTATATATACTACTACAGACTCAATAATAAATAACTTCCTACTTACTATCACTACAGCAGTGTTCAGGAGCTGTGATGCTAATTCTTTTGTTTATATAATTAATTTGGTATTTATGGCGAATGCCTTTACGAGTAAATTATGGGTGGAGACTAGAGAGCCCACTTTCACTGACAGCCATTTTGCGCATTTCCTCCAAATCTAATTTGGAATGATACATGCCACCGTCGCAGACCACAATTACGTTAGTGTAGGGTGCCATAAATTTGGCAATTACAATCTCGATGGCAAAACAGGAGTTGTAAGATGCTGCTGCTTGTTTAAAACACTACAGTCTGGAGAATACAGACTCAAACATCTCAAGGTTAAATGTTGTACATTCATTTTATCTATAACTTTCCTTAGCAAATTAAAGGCATAAAGAAGTAAATAGTGTTTACTCGCAATTCAATATCACTAAAGGGTGCGCGCGTTATGGCCAAACTTTTAAAGCCATAGCTGTAGTAACTAAATATATTAACCCTAAACTGGAATGGTGATTGACGTAATTAACACCATTATTGGCCGGTAAAATGCCAATAGCACCAAATAATGGAGGGTTCAGAATCACGTAGCATTTTAGTGCAGCAAACTAAAGCCGGTGGCGACAGCCAGTCGGGACTGCACCAGACGTTTAGCTCCTAAGGAAACGGCAAAAAATATGTTTTGGCACCCACACGGCTTTGTTGTACAAAAGAATAACTTTAATCTCACATTTATGATAGAGCTTTTGAAATATTTTTCCTTGACTCGGGGTGCAGACTAGCTAACACTTTAAGATCTTTAGCAATTATTTTGGCACAGGTTTTCATACGTTGTTTTTTGGATAACCGATGATTTATGGTATGATATGGTGCGGTATGGTGATACCGGAGCTAAACCGTCTCTGCGGTTGAATATACCTCTAGGTACCTAGGTACGTAATTTGAAAATTTATTTTTTACAAAAAATTACAAAATTTGGGAATGTCATTCTGAGGTGGTATGCTAATTTGAACTTTAGCTTTAGCAGAATAAGATCTTTCATATTTTACAGAATTTAAGTAATTTTAGTTAGCGGTTTCAACAGAATCGACACCATTATCATTAATATCCGACCGCAGCCTACCTAATAATATTGTCGCATAAATTAATAGAGCTTAACTTATATTGTTTAACATTATTTGTGTAGTAGATGCAAAGGCCTATTTACTTATTTAATTAAAATGATTAAAGATAATCTAGTGAACATAACGATCGACATAAACCACCTTTATTATTGTCGAGCCGATAACGCGGCCCGATTAACACAACGACTCTTTTGAGGCCGTTACGGCCTTGTATATTATATGCGAAAATACTTTTTCATCTCGCGATATTTTCGGTAAAATAAGAAGGCATATTTTCGGGTATAAAGGCGTTGTCACGTTATCCAAACGACTACACTGTAGGTAGTACGTAGTTGGTACGGCGTTCTTAAAAAAAAGGCGTTTTAAATTTTCAAAAAGGTTGGCAACGTGCTTTTGTCTATTCTAGTAAGTCTCACTAAATTCGATTGGCACCACACTGGAGCTTCAATATTGTATTTTGATACATTGTTACAAGGATCATACAAAAAAAGGTAGGAACCAAGCAGTAGTTTGTTGCTTGTTCTTCTAGGCTTTGGTCGCGTGGAACTGGCACCTAGAACGGTAGGAAACAAGCCGTAAGTTTGTTGCCTGTTCTTCTAGGCTTTGGTCGCGTGGAACTGGCACCTAGAGTCACCTAGCTTTAAGACGTTTCAAAGTGATCCTTGCCATTTAATTGAATAAATACCTTTTGACTTTGACTTTAGTACTGTAGGAGATCATAGCTTTCTACTATGCAGGTCGTAAGCTTGTTTGTCTATTTTGCTGTACAAAGTAAGTGTCATCAAAGTGTCTATCAGTGTGAGTAGCTTCATGCAGTTATCGAAGCCAGTCAAAATGGCAAGTTGGCTTCATGGCGATATACTTCTACAAAGAAAATGGACAAACACGATCATTCACATAACTCTAGTCCTGTATAAGCTCCAAGATTTTTATAGGTACCTATCTGAATTCACGAATATCTACCATGAGAATAGTCCTACTATGGTAACTGGTTCGCTTGTGCGTCCGCAGTACTCACTACACATTTTACACAGGGCTGAGCCCTTACATTTTCAGTTATAAAGGAAGGGTTTTCTACGACATGTTTTATAGCTTATAAAGTAAAGACTATAAATCAAAAGGTATTAGAATATTACGCGCTGCAAATAGCCGCGTTTTCCGCTAATTTGTCAATGGATTGAATATTAATCTTTTATGGTGGCCGTAAATAATCAGTATCGACATTTCGATCTAAAGCTGGAACATTGAGTGCCCTACTTTGGTGTATCCGTTATTAATATTTGTATGTGTTTTAATAATAATTTCGAGTTCGTTGCTCTAAATATTTAGTGAACGAACACAAAAATTTCATTAACGAAACGTAAATAAGAATCCAAAGTAGGATATTTAAAGCTTATTTTTATAACAAGTAATGGGTTCAAGTCGCACTCGGATAATAACTTGGGATTTAATTCTTTCTACGCTTAAGGAAATTACAAAGATTTTTATAATAAAATCTATAAAACGAATAACAGATAATAACTTAATATTGGAGGATATTCCAAAAACACTTACTTAGCCCTAAACTAAGCACCAGATAACTGATATAACACTTATGTTTTTTTTGTAAATACATATGTACTTATTATATTATATAACACCCAGACAGAGAACAAACTTTGTTCATCACATAAATGTTTGTTCTCTGTTGGGGATCGAATCAACCAACGACCTGCAGCTCAGAAGACAGAACTGAGCTGTGACGACTGTCTTTATACCAAGTTAGTGTTGTACATTCAATTTGTTTTATCAACTCTGTCCATATTTTAAGGCACTGCATGGTCTGGTATATGTAGTTATGTAACTATTACTTTAAAAGCCATTACATTTTCTATTTTCGCAAGCCTGAATGTCCGGAAGTAGAAAGTCCGGTACGCGTCTAGCGCTTTGCGGTTTGGTCACAGAGCAAGTACTATACAGAGAGCTATCTTTATAAATTATCTAACTCATAGGTTTTAGCAGTAGTAGGTATATTGAATAACAAACTGGTATTACCAGATTATTATTAATAGATTGGTATACGGGTAGGTACTAAAACTAGAAAAATGCAAAAATAGGGGTTAGTTTATATTTATTTATTTTCATCACTGTATGAGGCAACAGCTTAAGAGAAAGAATAATGATAAAAATTTTAGGAAGCATTACACTACTTACACAGATTATCATTGCTTATTTATTTCATCGTATGACAATAATAAAACGCGAACAAAAAATTATAAAACTAAAAACAAAATTAATAAAATCTTCTAAACCATCGCATAAAGCGATAAGTTCGAACATTGTACCTCGCCGTAATTTAAGTTCAGTCATGTTGTTATTTTTTCGTGGTGATTTTGAGTTTTCTATGCAGAGATTCCAGTTTACACTTTAAAGTGTGCTCTGTTTGATACTTACTCTGTGGTTGAAGCGACTATTTGCAGTAGCATCACTTATTCAGGGCACATTATCACCGGATTCAATGTTCCGAGCTTCCTGTCCGATTGTCTGACGATTACCGTCCACCGGCAGCCGAAATAGAAGTAGCAGTGGTTTGCTGATGGATGTATATCGCATGAGGTGTTTTTCCAATAAATAAATCGTGCTTGTCATGGCTAAACCCTGACGTCACTTGGAATCCTCTGAAAACTGAGAAGGGTGCCCGGTTTTTCGTTTTAGGTAGGTTTTTTGGATTTTTTTACAAAAACTCAGTTTTACTATTGGTAATAAATTGGTTTTTAGGCAAAAACACTTACTGATAAGCAAGTATTAAATATTACAAAAATACTTACTGATAAGTAAGTATTTTACTACTTCCTACTAATTTATAAAAATGTAAGTTCTATATCATGAGTCAAATGCTTGTAAGGAGCCTCTTTGAGGCGCACTTAAAATCCTTTCACCACACTGTTTCGAAAGAACTAGTGATACGACGTCGTAGCACGTCGTAGTATAAAATCTTAGTACCTCAGTTAAAAAGTAATATTTTCAGTAAGTCGGCTTACGAAGCAATTTCCTAAACTGAAAACATTGCAAAGTTGATACTAGCAATTGTCATTATTTCCGATAAGTACTCTCATTGGGAGTGCAGTCGAGGAGAATTGAGACCCAAAATAAAGGACAACGTTGTGGTATTGGAAATCGAAGGGGACAAAGAACAGAAAATGCAATGGGATTTGCCCCGGTCTCATTGGCTCAGTAACTTAATTGCCGGTTGGAACCATTTTGTAAAATATTCGATAGTGTCATGAGTTTTTCATTTCTATTTTGGGCTTTTCCCCCTGAACCCTTTGCATTGAAATGTTTTTTGTTTTTTTTGTATTTTGTGTTTGTATTTTCAAACTGAACCAATTTCAGTGTGACATGTCAAAGAGTCATAACGGTTTCTCAGGAGCTTCTAAGGTTTCTAAAAGATGTCTAAGAGAGTAGTACGTCCTTTTACATTTTGAACATGCCCTTTTCTTGCAGTCAATTCGTGTGATGATGAGCCGCGTGCTTCCCCACAATGTTTTTCTTTTCAGTTTGAAACAAAAACATATATTTTTTGTTAGAAGTATAATAACATTTAACCCAGCTCAAAAATACAATTCCAGTATAATATTACTTTTATGCAGGTAATAAAAAAAAATATGCAAATCAAATAAAAATATTTTTCTTATGACCCTCACAGCCAAAGCTCAACCTACCTTTAATTTCGTTAACATAGCCTTCGAGCCTTCCGGAGTGCATCCAAATGGGTTTATAAAAAGGACACGTCGAGAATTGCATTGGAATTTCAAATGAGTATATTTTTAGGCTGTCTGAGCGTACGGGAAATTAAATTAGACTGAACAGAAAGTCTGTTCACTCTGTTCAGACTATTTGCTAATGTTGGGCTGTTTAAGTGAGGATTATGTGATTAGATTAAATGGACAGGTAAATAAAATCGTAATACTCCGATTGGTGGTTCGGGTTGAGAGGATTTGTATCGAAATGGTTTAGTATTTTTGTAAGAAAGGTGGGTGGACTTTTAATTGTCTACAACATTTTATCCGTGGTTTCGCTAGCGTTGACTTTGTTAGACCCAGCGTTAAATCCCACGTGAAAGTGCCTAATGTTCGTCTCAATGTATTGATTTTGTTTTTTCTGACTTATCTCACGGTGAAAAATGCCCCATCTTCGACTGAATGTATGTTTTTCAACATAATTATGTTGCTTTGTCTGTGTCAAAATTTAATTTACATGAAAATGGTAACTGCCAGAAATTACTTACAAAAACATACATACATACATAGTTTTAATCAACAACTTCTGGTAAATTTCAAGCCCATATAGGTTTGAAACGTTTTTGCCAGAAAATTCTAGATCCTTTTATAATTTCTTAGTTTTATAGTTAACAGATGCGTGGTTATTGTTAAAAGATTCAATACCAACAACTAGTCATAGCACTTCAAACACCCTTGCAATTTGCCGTGAGCTGTCCAATACCCTAATTGACATATCGGTCTGTGTACAATCAGCAACAGAAGAAGCTTTACAGCTCAGGTGCTCAAATACAGCTTTACACTTAAAATTCCCATTACGTCTCCACTACGCAAGCTTTATTAACTGTCTATCTTGTATTGATACCTTTGTTAATAATGAATATAAAATAATACATATTAGTGGACTTTCCACACAGCACTATCTAGCCCCAAACTAAGCCAAAGCTTATAAAATATGGGAACCACTGATATAATACACTTTTTTGTAAATACATACTTATAATATATAATAGCACCCAGACACAGAACAAACATCTATGTTCATCACACAAATGTTTGTTCTCGGTGTGGATCGAACCCACGACCTAGGGCTCAGAAGGCAGAGCTACTACCAACTGAGCTGTGAAGGCTGTCGAATAAAAGGCATATTTTTTTGTTTCTTGTCTTCAATCGACATCTCTAATTGTCAATGGCAAGTATTGACCAACTAGATATTGTTTCTTTGGACAATAATCAAACAATCGTACGTGCCACTGACAAGTGAACTTTAAAATTGTAAGTTTACTTTCAGAGTGTTTAGATATCCAAGCGATATCGAATCTGACCACACATTAACCAAACGAGATTGCCACGAAAAGAGTATTGATCGTGTAACAAATTGGCAGTTGTGAATATATTTTTGCTTGCTAGATATGTTCAGCTGTTTATGCTGGCTTTACCTACGAGCGGATCAGTACCGAAATACCAGCGGCAGACGGACAATCGATCTGGCACTATCAGGTACTATCCTGGTTTCAGGAACCACAATGCTTCACGCGCTTTGTAATATTAGTGGCTAGCGGTTCTGATTAAGAGGCTGACAAACGCTTAGATACTTCTCGCTCCCACATTTCAACATTTTTTAAGATATAAAATTCCTGAATGTTGTTATAAAAATTCGCAACCACTCACACGCATTACAAAAATAAAATTGTTAAGTAATTTGTTTTTGGTAAGGAAAGTAGTTTGGATCTAAATTATATTTATGCGTAAACTTGTAAAAACTATTCTTTGAAGCTTTATTTTTTGCGATTTATTATTAATTCACTGATTTATATCTTCAAAAATGTTGAAATTCGCGAACGAGTCAGCCATTTACCATGGTTCCTTTAGCATCGCACGACCTTTCCCGTACTACCGTATCCAGAAGTATGCTCTTGTTTTTTTTTTAAATTTAACTAGCTGATGGAACAAGCAGATAGCCCACCTGATGTTAAGTGGTAACCATCACCAATAACAAAGCATTGCCTCGTAAGTCACGCACGATAGGAACGTACCGTCCATCAACTTGAGGCATACAGAAGTAAAACTTCATGTACATGTAATTACACCGGCAACCACACTTTTCAAACCGAAACACAGCAACGCTGCTTGGCGGCAGAAAAAGGCGTGGTGGTAGTGCTTCCCCGGACGAGCCCTTCACAAAGAGCTCTACTACTCTTTGTTTACTAATAAACCAAAAAAAAAAAACAGAAACTGGCGTTAATAAATGTTTTAAGATAGCCGTTCAGGTCGACCACCTACCAGGATATTTTAAATAGCACATAAATAAATTAATTTTGATGGTAATTTTTACTTGTAGCGTAAAAATCTGATAGCTCTTAGTAAACATCAAAATAATTCAAGGCCAGTTAATCAAATAAATATTCTATAAAAGAAGTTTTCAGCCCGTCTAATAAATTATGCAAAGATAAATACTTACCTACAACTTTCTGTATTGATAAGCGTCTAAATCTTCAACTTCTAATTAGGAAAGTTTTCCCGCACTTTCAGGTCAATAACACACGTAACTACAGATAGAAGATAGGTACATTAGTCTCATATCGTTCAAGGATAAGAAAGGGCGGGGTAAAATATGTGACAGTGCGGTCACGCTCGGCGAAGCAAGGAAGAAATGTGACCTTTGCGACTCCTAATATCTGTGAAACCCTCAAAGGGATCGTACTTACAACCTGAATACGTTTTCAGGGAAATTGCTTTTTTTTAAACTGTGTATTGGAATATCAAATTATCAGTCTATTGTCTATTCCTACCAAAAGACGCCATCAGACGTCAGTTCAAGCCAATGCTTGGAACGCGAGGACCTAGATGGAACCTAGATTCATCTAGTTTTAGGACTTTTCAAATTGTTCTTTCTGATCAATCGAGTATTTTGATTGAGTTACCCGACCTCACGTTTTTTACTAAGGTGTTGTACTGAGGCATACAAAATTATCACAATTTCCCCTCTGTTTAAATGAGGCACCGGCAGTAAAATACTTTCAAAGTAAGTTGCTCACTTCACATCAAAAAGTCATTTCATCTCCCTCATTACAAGGTGCCAATCACATCGTCTAGTGTGAAATCATAACTCAGCAAGACACCGACCCCACCCTAAATCTTGGGGATGCTCCATCCATTGCGTTTAATTATAGCCCGACCCTGCTCCCGCTACCTGAAGATCGTTAATCTTTCTTAAAGATATATATACCTTGCCTTAAGCGCTTTCATTGCACGCTCTCAGCGATAATCGCTTCGTGTCGCGCACTACCGGTCTAACCTCTGGCTGCTTAAGCCGCTGTTTTGCTTCATGCACTCAGAGTCGGATCAGTTCACAAACACAACGGCATACATACGATTCCACTGTAGTCGTAGCACTTTCGTAGAGCGTCTACGTGCTTGCATCTACGCGCAAGTACATCCCTGTGTCTACAAGTCTTTGAATTCTCTCTCCCCTAGAGTATTAGTGAGTAAGGCTTTACGTTCTCAATCTCGATTTCGACATTTATGCTTATTGATTAGCGTCGCGATGGCTGATTTCAATAAGCTCCATTAACCGATTTGTGTTTGAGTTTTGGCGGTTTAAAGTTTACTTGGTAGCTATCGCGTTAATTGAGTAGCGGTTCAAACGTCAAACGTCGCCTTTGAATTTTGATAAGGCAAGTTTTGGCAGACCTTTTAAGGAAATTGACTGGCGTGCTTGGTCTCGATAACTTGAGGCTGTGTGTTTCCCAAGTGACTGCTTTGTGATTTTTCTTATTGTTCCGTTGTTATTCAACTGTAACAATTGACCAAGTATTTTCATTAGCGTTTTTACTAATTACAGAAAGTTTAAGTAGGTACTCAAAAACTTAATAATGTCGCAATAAATTCAGCCTGCAGTGAATTTAATATCCATTATTTTACATTCTGTTTATTAACTACCACAGCGGTAAACACAGCGGGTCTTTGATAGTGGACAAGAGCCGAGCACACAGTCCGGCACGGTTCTGTGTAAATACATTCGTCGTTTCCAATTAACTGCAGAAACTGTTTGAGTTCTGTACAGGTATCATACGCCTTTGATGTCTGTCTGCTCGTGTAACGTTCCCCTGCATCTTCTCATTGATTAAACCTATTAGACTGCATATGTTATCTGTCTAGCCGCCTTGCTTCATTAAATTAAGCATATGATGTACACAATAGTGTCCATGCCGAAACAAAGCCAAAAGTCAAGTAATTTTTCTTCTTTTTCAAATACTAATAATTTAGAAGTTTTTTTTATATGGAACACTAACTACTACAAATTGCGGGTATGTGCCATATGTAATATTTCAAAGTACCTGTAACTACCCTCCTTAGGCATCCTTCAAGTATATAGAATTTTAGAGAACTATCATGTTATTCTCTGGGAGTGAACTCCATCTTCTGGAAGTTGTGAGTCGTGAGGCTATTTTACATTTTTATTTTATTTATTCGTTGTCATCTGTAACAGGATACGCCACTATGCGGAGGCAGCTATTTAAGGCGCCGACAACCATCAAACAACTTCTCGCTCGCACGTTTCGACATGTTGAAAGATATAAAATCACTAAACTCATTTTCGAAAAATCGCAATCAACCATTTTGTGTGCAATCACATTGCACACAGTTTAGTAAAAATTTCATTTTGATCGATAAGTTTTTCTATTTAAAAGTTTGCTTATGTACGAAAACTAGAGACGACGTTTCAAAGTGATCCTTGTGATTTTATTGAATAAATACATTTTGACTTTGACTTTGACTTAGTAAAGCAAACTTTTGTGTTTTGTAAAGTGATTTTATATCTTACAACATGTCGAAACGTGCGAGCGAGAGTCACATTAGCTTTTGTCTTCGCCTCAAATGTATCGAAGAAAATGATTGCATTACCATTTATATTCTATATATCTTGAACGGCAGATATTCCGACAAAAGTTACTTAAATATCATGACATATTTCTCAAGATTATATCGTTGAGTGGAAACGCGTTTAGGCCCCGCTAAATGAGGTTTTAAGCCGACGTTTCCATGAAAAGGGATCGCAAAGCAGATTTGAAGCAGAGCCAGGCACAATGCCTGTGTTTTCATCCTTCTCGAGCCAACAGCTGAATTATTACATTGTTTTATGATTCTACACTGGCTTATGACACTTTAAATTAAGTGAAGCTGTGCCTTTTGTTTTGCTGGAGCGTAAAGCTTTTTGTATTTGAAGTTGCTCGTTCTGTTATAAATAACGGCGTGGGATTGGTGGTTGGTTGGAAGAGGTCACGATTTGAATATCAGTCAACAAAGGCTCTTCATTTATATTGAGGATTCAAATCAGTTCAATTTCAATAACTTTTCTTCATTTTTTGTGAATGTTATTGCTTGAACTAAATTAGGGTACGATGGTATGATGGTTCACGAGCTATTAGAACCAAGGGCATTTTTATAGGCTTGCTTTACTGTATTATAGAATTAGGTCTATAGTTTTACCAAACCGAATCTATGAAGATGTTTTTAAATTTAAAATAATAACCTTAGCCCACACCCACAACATGGAAAATACCAAAATTCGTTTCTATTCAAAACGGAAACAATGGTACAAGAGCTGACTCCACTTTGTTCTAAATCAGTGACTTGACGTCTGCGTTCTGAATACAGAAACGGCGCTTCGTGAAATATGAACCAGATAAAGCATCTAGTCCCTCGAATAGTTCCAAAGAAATGGTTTCCAGTTTAGCATAATGCGATGCACTCAGTCATCGTTACGTTATCTTACTAGATTTATACCCTCGGCTCTCAGACTATTAATAGTTAGCTGGTTGGATAGTTTAAGAAAGTAGCCGAGTTTGATCCTGCCTGTCTGATATGTTTGGAAGTTGCTAAGTTATTTGAGTATTTGATTAATCGGTAAACTTTAATGACTACGGATCGAGTCAAAGGGGCTGTGAATTTGCTTTACATACAAATAGCCGTATATATCTTGCAAACTACATGGTTAACTAGTAGGATTCTGCGCAACCTTGTAAAGCTATTACAAAATTAAGCCATATAAATATTTTAAGAGCAGTAGAGTTCTTTGTGAAGGGCTCGTCCGGGGAAGTACTACCACCACGTCTTTTTCTGCCGCCAAGCAGCATTGCTGTGTTTCGGTTTGGTTGCCTGTGTAATTACAGGCACATGAGGCTTAACATCTGTATGCCTCAAGTTGATGGACGCAGGGCAGTGCATTGTAGGGCACGTTCCTATCGTGCGTGACTTACGAGGCAATGCTTTGTTATAGGTGATGGTTACCACTTAACATCAGGTGAGCCATCTGCTTGTTTTATCAGCAAGGTGTATAAAAAATACCTAGTTATACAACTTTCACAGTCGGCAAATTTGTAAAAGTCCTCACAAAGAGCTCTACTACTCTTAAAACATATTATGTGAGTCAGTGAGAGAGTAGGTTTATAAATAGAGATAAATTTATGATATAATTTTATCACCTAGCAGTATACTTACTTAACAATACTTTAAGTGCTTGATTTTACTGTCCACAGTTTATTAGGAGAGGAACTGAAGAAGAAAACTGAAGGCTTAGGCCAAGCATAACTTAGAAGTGAGTTGGGCTTCAGAAGGAAGTTCCATTTGTAGGAACTTCCTTACAATTCTACAGTTATTATTATGGGACAAATTCGTCATAGCTTAAGAACGAACTTCTATGAGCCAGTTTATGCAAAATATATGTGTATATGGTTGGGTAACAGGCTGAAACTGCAATTTAGTTTGCGACTCCAAAGTCGTTATCTTCGTGTGCCGTGTAGGTCGCGACTCCTCACCGACAATAAATGCTTTGTCAAACTTCCCCAGGCTACAGTTACAGTCATCCAAGAAACGTTGCCCGTAGCATGCCAGCCGTTATTAACAGTCTTATCGTGAGCCAGCTAGGCACGTTCATATCGTGCGTGATTTGCGAGGCAATGCTTTGTTATAACTAAGATGGTTACCACATAAAATAAGGTCAGCCGTCTTGTTCCATTAACAAGTAGCATAAAAAAATTTAACAATATTTACCAGACATTAATACAAGAGTAATGGCATAACTATCATTTTTATATGACATAATTATGTGTTCCTACATTCACACTTCTTTGTGACTGAATATTTTTATTGTTATTAATCAATACTTTTCTAATTCCGCTTTGTTTTTCTAATTGTTTACTGTTAACTTAATGGTTTTTGTTTCAATTCTTATGTTCTTTAATTAATGTAATTGGTTGTATGTGCCGTTTTAATTAAAGTAAATAACTATATTCTATAACTATATCTATAAATACTAACTATATTCATCTAGCTTTAAGATGTTCAAAGTGAATCTCGTCATTCAATTGCTCAAACAAAATTTATTCAAAAGCATGCAAAAGCTTGTATCCCAAAAACTCAGCCACTAGAGATGGTCATTAGCACGAAGGCACTATTTTTGTGAAAACTGATCATGACACTGACCTATTTTATTTATAAATACATACTCATAACAGATAATCAGATAACAGACGTTCTAGAGAAGGGCCAGGTCAAGAGTACCCTAAACCGACGAGAATGTATGAAGAATGTTATGAGAGTGAATGAAGCGAAAGAGTAAAGGTATGTAAGGACCGTAGCAAGTGGAAATCCGTGGTCTCTGCCTACCCCTATGGGAAACAGGCGTGATTTTATGTATGTATGCATGTAACAGATAATAACACCCAGACAGAAAAAAAAAACATCCATGTTCATCACACAAATGTTTCTTCTCGATGGATATCGAATCCAATGCCTACAGCGCAGAAGTCACAGCTAAAACCAACTGAGCTGTGAGGCGTATCACTATTTAACCGTTATCATATAGCAGTGATGGCTTTTCAGGAACCAAAGCTAAAGATAACTGACTTGTTTGTTTCGAGCAGTCTGGATTGCGGCTGACTTTGTCGTGGTAACTCTTTGAAATACAGTTTTATGTGGATTCTAGTACTTTAAATAAGTTGGCGAGTATTGTTTATCCTTATTTATTATACCGTAAAACCTTTTTATCAATAAAAACAACGTCTGTTAAAAGGATGCTTAAAGAGAAGCGTGAATTAAAATTATTTTTTAGATAAGCATGCTACACTGTCGACCATGTCAATCCATGCCAAAATATTGCTAATAAAAGCGACATAGAATTCATAACTTTCCACTTGAAAGCATCAAGTTCGCCTCAGTGCCATATTTTTTTGGTTTGCTCAATAAATATTTATATATACAAGGTGTTCCATAAGTTGTGTATATAAACTTCAGGGGGCTAAAGTACCCATCAATATGAATAACTTTTTCTAAGGAACCAACACTGTGAACACGAAAAAAAAACAGCTGTTTCATACATTTTAGCCTGGTAGGTATTGAACTTTTGTATGAAACAGTTGTTTTTTTTTAGCGTTCACAGTGTTGGTTCCTTAGAAAAAGTTGTTCATATTGTTGGGTACTTTAGCCCCCTGAAGTTTATATACACAACTTATGGAACACCTTGTATACAGGGTGTTAAAATACCACTCCCGAAAACTTATGGGGACTAAAGTACCCATCAATATGAATAACTTTTTCTAAGGAACCAAACTGTGAACGCGAAATAAAAAAAGCTGTTTCATACATTTTGGCCAGGTAGGTATTGAACTTTTGCATGAAATAGCTGTTTTTTTTTCGCGTTATATCTAAATTGAAGTGTTTCTCAGCAACTAACCTCTCTCGGTGTTGTGCAACTAGACACAATAACGGTCTTAAAAACAAAATATATGTATAAAATTCGAATCATTTACAAGAGCGATACAACAAAGGTTGTATACCTACTCCTTAGAGGCTTAACTAGCTCCCAGAGCCCGTAAAGGCATAATCCTAGCGTAATAAAGGAGCACTTTTTCAGATATCCACCAGATAAGGGAAGGTGAGCGTCGATATATCAGGAGATTAGTCGTTTGCCGCCGAGCAGCACGATGAATGTTAAGTGCCCGAGTAGGGATGGGCAAAGGTATCGATTAAATTAATATCGAGGAATGGTATTTTTAAAATATAAAAAAATGCATTTTATTTGCTGATGTATTTGCGTAATAGTCGTGTTCGTAAAAAAATAGACAAATATAGGTGAATAGGGTCACACACACCGTCGTATTTGGAAAAATAAGTTTCTTATATTTTTTCTATCCATCCAAGGTTGCCTGGAAGAGATCGGTCTAAGCAATAAGGCCGCCCATTGTTTTGCCTAAGTGTATGCCTTGACCCTGTATTTTGTTTCTGTGTGGTGAACAATAAAGAGTTATCTATCTATCTTTTTACTAAACTTCTATAACATCTATTTTCTACCTTAGGTTCGCTAGCGTGGTGGCGGTGTTTTTTCGAACCCTGTAGGACCGTGCATTTTTTCGGGATAAAAAATTATATTAGGCGTCATGTAGACTACGTAAGTATTTATTCTATGTTCCACTTAAACCAGTCCAGCAGTCGCAGCGTGATGAATCACATTGCATTTGTGGCAAAATTATAGTTTTACTGTAGTCAGATACTCGTAGCACCAAAAAACGTAATCAACCTTTTCCCCTCTCTTAAAGCATAGAAAGGAACTCCATAAGTTAACAGCTCGGTGGCCTGTCATATATCAGAGCCTTGGGTGACATATTCTCCCGTCATGTACGCTTTGCATGTAGGGACTTCCCCTACAGCTACGGCGTAGCTACGAGCTACGAGGCTCTACGTGGCTCTACGTGGAGTTGATGTTTTGTTTACTTGACAATATACTTTAGACACAGTCTATGGATGTGGCCTAGATAGTGGCCTTTGTTGTATTTGATTAACCTTTAAATTTAGCTGTGCTACCTTTAGTCCAAGTAAGCTTTTTTTTTTGGTGTGACTATGGTAATGGCTACAGTAGTAGTGTATTACCCTTGAATATTATTGTCTAAGTGATCAAAATTTTCTATGTTCACTGGATTAGTCATAGTCATGTTATTTATTTGAACACTGAAAACGTCAGACGAAGAGGTTTCAGAGGAACTTCCTCCCGTGGATTTTAGGTTGTGGAATGATCTGCCTGCTGAGATCTTAGCGCTTCGTTACAGTTTTTACATTTTCAAGCTCTTTTAGTAAGTATATACAAAAAATAATTAAAACGGGTGAACTACCTGCATAAAATACATTTAATATCTAGAAAAACGCAGGCGTCGCGTCGTAAACACTTCTTTATAAACAGAAATTGAATCATAGTGTGCTACCTTCGTAAATTCCACTTCAGTAATATAGTATTTCAGTAAATTGTACCTTATATCCGGTTTACTAGCGTGAACCGACGAGGGCGTTGAAACTCATTACTCCCTACTTAATTTAATTATAAACTGGGTTTAAAGCAAGAATATCTTGAAACAAATGAAATGAACTGCAGCAGATGAACACTTTAACACATCTTATTTATTCGTAGAAAACAGGTAAAACAATTTCACTTTTATTCTTTGCACTTGTTACAGATGACAGTATGTTAGCCAGTCAAGTTTACTCCACCGAGTCTCTTTCCAGAATCCCACATTTTTTTCCATCTTCTACTTTCCCACTTCTTACAGTCCGACAACCTACCAACGTTAACAATTCTACCAACCTATCCGACCAAACCTAGGACTTGGCGGTCAATTGACTGACTAAAAGACTAATCTAAAAAACCAAGCTAAATATATACAAAATAAATTATGAAATTCGAGAAATCATTACACAAAGATATCTTGAATAGTACATTCAGTCTAACCCCGGTAAGACTGAATGGACTATTCAAGATATATTTGATAACCTTCCAGCCCTCATAACTCAGTTGGTAAACTCTGCCTTCTGCACTTCACAGCGTGCGTTCGATTCCCACCGAGAACAAACATTTGTGTGGTGAACATAGATGTTTGTTCTCTGTCTGGGTGTTATATGTGGTGATGTATATAAGTATGTATTTACAAAAAAAAATATTATGTCGGAGACAAAGCTTCGCTCACGTACAAGCGGATACCGGAGGCGGGGGCGGGTGAAGGAGGGAGCTATTAGCTATCTAGTTCCCATATTTCAAGCTTTACTTAGTTTAGCGCAAGATAATCCTGTGTGGAAAGTATTTTATATTTATTTTAAATTAAAAACACTTTTTGCATTTTTCACCTATTATTCACTCAGCTACTCTTAACTGGTGAAACCGTACATTTCCTTTTTAAATGCGTCTGCTGCCCTCCGATAAATTGCGACCTTTGTTAGGGGATAGAACGACTGTTGTTTATGTATGTAATTCTGATCTCGTGCCTCCCTTCGTACAGCCAAATCAAATGTCGGAGGCTGCACTCGAATTGAACTGACAACGGTTTTATTTTGCTATTTTGATATTTGAATGACGTAGGTACAGGTAGGTTCTTGGAAGTATTTTTACAACGACAGTGCATATACTCGTAAATTACATTTTATTTTCTAGGCGCAGCTTAATAAAGTAAAATAGGCGTCCTTATCGTTGAAAGATATTTTTTTCCAGGCAGTACTACTAAAAATATTTATAAGAATTGTGTGTTTAGGCGTGCATCTGATCATCAAATTTATGTATGAATATTGATGGACCTTGTATAGATTCCTTTCTAGTACCAAAAGATCTTAGAAGATATCTACTTCATTTTTTTACATCGCGTGCAGCGATTTCTTGACCATTATTAAAAATCTGAAAAATCTCAAGAAATTTCAAAAAATATTTAATGTCTAAATGGGTGTACGCAAACGAAACTTAAGCCTCAGAATGGTAGACGGTGACAATTTCATGTCACACAGGCTACATCTCAGGAAATGTGATTGTCGTAGGCCGAGGTAATCGCCCAACATTAGGTGGATAATTTGCTTGCTAACTTATAACCATAAAAAAATCTGTATTCACTATTTATTAATTGCACAAACGTGTTTGCTTGTCGGTATAAAAACTTCCTTACCAAACACAAATCAGAACCCCCACTTGTCTTCATAAGGAATCGGACAATATGCCCAATACAACTGGCAATGAAATCGTCAAGGTACAGTCAGCTTCAAAAGTAGCTGATGATAAAATAATTTCTAAAACTGTTGACTCTTTGCTACTGCTGATTTGCGTATTTTTCATAATGAACACTAGCGTCAAAATTTCGTAATAGTTAAAAAACATAATCTTCTCATCAAATATGATATTTATTAAATTTCCTTGAACTGTATTATGTCCCTGATAAAAATCGGCACTCCAAAAAGGTTTATGTTTGAAGAAAGAATTCTTATATGTTTATTATAGGTACTTTTGAAAATTTCCAATAGGTAGGTACTGGTTTAATTTTGATAAGGAAATAATGTTTACATCAGATTACACCTCGTGGAAGTCATCAAGGAACCTGGAGTTCGTACTTGATACTAAGAGATC
This sequence comes from Chloroclysta siterata, assembly GCA_932294275.1. NCBI lineage: Eukaryota > Metazoa > Arthropoda > Insecta > Lepidoptera > Geometridae > Chloroclysta > Chloroclysta siterata. Next base: position 9,299,134 of record OW028588.1, read on the forward strand.
TGAGGGGATATTTACCGTGCCTGGGGTACGTGCGATCAAACTCGTAAAGCTGTTTCAGTTTTGTTTTGCATGTATTTGTATAAACATTACATCTATCATTACAGGCTAGACCTAATACAATAGAGCTGTAATTAACAATAATTATTTAAGTCAAACAGTAGAAATACAAAATGTCATAGAGCAAAAACATAAAGTAAATTATTTACAAATAAATGTTATATGAAAAAACAATTAAATAATATCACACCAAGCAAAAACAAAAAAAAAATATAATAGCTGTTGACTGTACAAGGCTGACGGAAGGTTATAAAAGAGTCGCTGCCGTGATGCTTCTACTAAATTCTTAATACCACACGTAACTGTTAGGAGGGGAGACAATGCACTTAACTTTTATTGTAGAGCCTTGAGGAGTCCGATGTCCTACGATCATAATAATAAAATATATTGTGTGACATTCCACACAGCAAATAGCCCCAAACTAAGCAAAACTTGTAATATGGGAATCAGAAAGATATATACAAATAATACGAATATACTTTTCTTTTTGTTAATATAATAAATTGCCGTTGATAAAAGCTTGTATACTGCGTTTACATTTAGACATTCGCGCTGCCATTCGCGTGGACGGAAATGTTGCCGTCCATATGTCTGCGGCAGCGTCGCCGGCAATGTGTGTTCACGCAACACGGGCAACGCGAGCGGCAACGCGAGTGGACATGGAAGTGGCCTGTTTACATTCTCACATTGCCCATCTCTCTGCCGATGTCTCTGCACATTGACGTCGTCGACCAAAATTTGTGTCACCATTCGGGCATTCCTCAATCGCTAATACTTTTATACCTACATTATTAAACTTAATCGCAACATTACATGTATGGTATAATACCTATTTGAGGTAAACGAGGTATGTATAATAATACATACAGGTAATGTCACTAAAAGCAGCTATAACTTGATATACATATAGTTATAGCTGCTTATCGCATACGTAGGACAGCAGCTTAGTTTAAAACAATGTTGGACGATCGATGGTAATGCATCGCGGAACTCAGGGGGATCTATGTGGTAAGGATAGAAGCTTTAAACTAGCTTTTGGACATATTTTACAGACTTTATACTCTATTTCTGTAAGTTTTGCGATATTTTGCTGTTGTTGGTTTATAAATGAGAGTAAAATATCGATAGCGTTATTAGGAGATGCTGAAATAGCCATTTAATGAACCTATGACTACGGAAGCAGTCCTCATACGTGCTTGGCCAGTTCATTATACAAGGTGTTCCAATACTTGTATTTAAAACTTGGGGGCTAAAGTACCCATCAATATGAATAACTTTTTCTGAGGAACCGACACTGTGAACGCGAAAAAAAAACAGTTGTTTCATACTAAAGTTCAATACCTACCTGACTAAAATGTATGAAACAGCTGTTTTTTTGTCGCGTTCACAGTGTTGGTTTCTTAGAAAAAGTTATTCATATTGATGGGTACTTAAGCCCTCTGAAGTTTTAAATACAAGTATTGGAACACCTTTTATATATCACATATTGATATGTGCTTGAACGTGGAAAGCAGACATGCAGAGTGTAACAATAATTGAGCAATATGTAATCCCAAAAGGGATGCAGTGTGCGAGTAACTAAGCCGATTACAGCTAGGGCAGGCTGAGAGTCAGGGCTGAATTTTGTAAGCCATATTAAATAAATAAATACAAATTATGTGCGAAATGTATTATGCACTATACTATCCTTCTTCTTCTTCTTGTCGTGTAACTAGTTCCTTCGAAACAGTGTGGTAAAACAACTTTAAGTGCGCCTCAAAGAGACTCCTTTCGAGCACTTGACACATGTCTTAGAAGTTTTTATATTATGATAAGACCTGAGTAAAGTTGGAAGGTTAAATGGAAACGTTTTCTTGCAAACAATTGAACACCACTTTTAGAAATAAAAATTAATTGAAATTTATCAGTTTTTGCCTCCTGGGAACAACAAAAATGACATACATACATAAACATATACATACCTAAAATCACGCCTGTTTCCCATAGGGGTAGGCAGAGACCACGGATTTCCACTTGCTACGATCCTGACTTACCTCTTTCGCTTCATTCACTCTCATAAAATTCTTCATACATGCTCGTCGGCTTAGGGTACTCTTGACTTGGCCTTTCTCTAAAATGTCCGTTATCTGATCCAAAGATGATAGTAAACTTATGTTTACTATATATTTATGAAATGAACTGCAGCAGATGAACACTTTAACACCTCTTATTTATTCGTAGAACACAGGTAAAACAATTTCACTCTTATTCTTCGCACTTGTTACGGATGTCAGTATGTCAGCCAGTCAAGTTTACTCCACCAAGTCTCTTTCCAGAATGCCACATTTATTTCAATCTTCCCCTTTCCTTTCTTTTCTGTTCAGCAACCTACCCACGCTATCCATCCTACCCACCTATCGGACCAAAGCTGTGACTTGGCGGTCAATTGACTGACTACAAGACAGGAAGATATAAAATTAATTATGCTACTTCAATTTTAATCTAAAAAAACAAGCTTAATATTTACAAAATGAATTATAAAATTCGAGAAATCATTACATTCGGCCATCCGCCATCATGCGATCTCCTGACGCATGATCAAATAAATTAACTGAACGTACTAATCAATTAAGAATATTTATATTATTTTAATTTTAAAGAACAAAAAAAATCTTATTTTTGATTGTAATAGCTTATATACAAATTCATTTTATTATTTTAGTCCTTATCAACTTCAATATCTTCATCAAATTTATTTTATTAAATAATTATAGAAAATACTCACTGTCTGTGTAAATAGTGTCCGTCAGTTGATGCAATGCTTTGATGTTCTAGTTGGGGTCGGTTGAAATATGCGGTGAAGCGAAATAAATAGTGAAAAATCAAAAGAATCATTATTGTTTAAGCAAAATATATTTGAAAAAGCGAAAGTATATCCCGTGCAGCTGTGTCTTGTGCATCAAGAAAAACAAAAGGAAACAAAACAAAAAAAAAACAAAAGGAGGTGAAAGACCCGGAATTGTCATTTGATACGTAATATTCTTTTTTCAATTTACAGACTGTAATTACATTTTATAAGTACTAGTCAGATTTTCCAATATGAAAACGATGTAAACCCATTAATAAAATATACCCATAAAATAATATGTATTGTTTTGATCATCTGTTCTAGTGATTTACATACACAGACTAATTTAGCTTTATATTTCACACCTTCTAGGCGTCTCGCGCCGGCTAAATTTCCGTTAAATTTTACATTATTATTTTTTTAGGTTCCCAAAATGCCCAGAATGAAGACGGGTGTGGATAAAAGCTGTTAAAGGCGTGAAAACTAGGAGTCCACAAAATTTTCCTATGCATGGACGAAATGGCCATAAGAAAGTATCGAGTGGGATGGACATCGCTCTCACAGCCAGGTCAATGTGGGAAATAATATTGACGATAATAGTGTTCCAGTATCTATATTGGTTTTGGGTTGTCGCAATAAAAGTCAGCAACCAGTTAAAATTAAAAAGTTGATTTCCAATTAAAACGCCTTTTTCATCCATCTCTTATTCCATCGATAGGTTAGTCAATGTAGTCCCTTCTCTAGTAACTCACACGAATACAATATCGACAACTGCACACTAACAAAAAAAACGGACACGCCAAAAACCGAAAGGCTCCTTGCAGTATGATACTTCGTCCAAGCGCTAAACTGTTGTTTGAAGTTGACGCCAAATCTCCTGCAGATGTCTTCGAAGACTTTCGCTTTCGTTTAGAATGCGTGTGTGTAACAAGAAGTTCCTCCTCAGGAGTCATCGCACCGTCAGAGTTCATAGAAAGAGAAAAAAAATACTGTAGTTATAATATTCACCAATTGTTTCAAACTTTTTTTTTTTTTTTAAATTTATATTCATGTTTTATTTATTTTTTTAATTTTTCATATGGGTTACTTGGCTTAGCATAACAGCTGTCCATGTAATTTTGCGACGTACTTAGCCACTTACAGGTCCAGTGTTTAAATGCTAATATATATATATATATATTTTTGCACCATTGTACTAATTATTTGGTTAGTTTTGAACTTACAGGTATACATACCCCATTTTTCACTAAGAAATTCACTAATAGCGCACCTGGCTAAACCCTGGCATACATAGCCTGCTAATAGCGCACATGGCTAAACTCTGGCATACATAGCCTGTACCTGCATACATAGCATGTACCTACTACCTACCTATATATCTATAAATTTTAACTTAATAGATATTTAATTTAGTACACTTTGCTTCAGAGACTCGCATCAGAGGGTAGGCTTGATCATCGATATTTATAATTTTACGACAGTTTATCAGGTGACAATGGCAAGTATAGTTAATTTCTGCTTGATATAGGTAAGCCAATTTTTATTGCTATTGGAACATTGATAATAGCAGTAATGTGAAATAGAATAATAAAAAAATATATATAATAGTAGGTAGGTAATCCACGAATTTAAAGGTGCTAACACTACCGGATAGTCTCTGTTCAGTACAGACCAGTTCTTGTGAGGAACAATTCAAAATGCGAATATAAAATAGGATAAAAATATAAAATAACCTACCCTTCAATCTTAAAATTATCGGATAATATAAAAATTTGTAAGATTTCACCTACTTTATTCTAGAAAAATTTGCTCGATATGTATTCAACTTGAATGTTCATGGGTAAGGCCCTGACAATTTTTAAAAACCGAATAGTGCTAGTACGGCCAGATAGTATCGGGGCAATCTCGACTGATACATGCTAACAAAATGTTTCATACCGTTAAACTTAAGTCGAATTTAATAACCTTTTACTTGAAATAAAAATATCATGATGTGGATGAAATAAATTTTAATCACAGCTACAGAACGTAATTATTTGGCAAATATCAGTGCATTGTGTACGTAGCAAAATTGTTAGCATTATCTGTCCAAAATTTGTTCACTGTGGCATAGGTACATAGACCCACTTAGTTCCTCACCTTGCTTATAAAAAAAAAATTGTTATGGCATACATAGCCCCCTGAACTCACTTGGTCCATCACAGCATACCCTACTTATTGTTATGGCATACATAGCCCCCAGAACTCACTTGGTCCATCACAGCATACCTTGCTTATAAAAATAATTGTTATGGCATACATAGCCCCCTGAACTCACTTGGTTCATCACAGCATTCCCTACTTATTGTTATGGCTTATATAACCCCCAGAACTCACTTGGTTCACTACTTCACTATATTTTAATTATGTTTTTTTTTTATGTAAGTAAACTTTTTATCGTAAAATATTCTTTCAATTAGCAACATGCTATGGTGGCAAAAAGTTTCACCAGTAATAATTCTATCAAGTAACTGCGGTAAAAATTTGATGAAAGACATCAATAAGTTTCAAACTTAATACTTCGAGTGAAACAGCATGAATTTTATTCCTAGTATTCGTTAGACTCCACATTGTTAAAAAAAAATATTTTAGCAAAAATTGTTATCACAAAAACTTTTGTGACGGTATTAACAAAAAATATTTTCATAGATATGGTACAGAAAAGCAACTCATGATCACACACAGTCACTTGCACGTTTAGTAGATTGGTATTCTTTGTCGATTTCTATCAGCTTTTGCTAGAAAATCTATCCAGACTTTTGTAAATTTTATGTTTAATGGGTAGGCACAAGTACCAACAGCTCCATAAACCGAATAGTGCTAGCATGGCCAGATAGTCTCGGGGCAATGCCGACTGGACCACGCCAACAAAGATTCAGTAGAAATAAAGCCGCTAAGTACCTATGCTTTCAACTGAACAAAACTGGCACGATCGGATAGTCTCGGGTCAATCCCGACCGATACATGCTAGTAAAATCTGTATCTCCATTATACTTAAATGGAATAAAATATTGTACCAATCTTCCAAGCGGCAATAAAATAATATTATGTGGGCAGAATAGGTAACATTTTACATACCTTGGTTCAATCGCACTTCTGAGATGAAATGAACTGCAGCAGATGAACACTTTAACACCTCTTATTTATTCGTAGAACACAGGTAAAACAATTTCACTCTTATTCTTCGCACTTGTTACGGATGTCAGTATGTCAGCCAGTCAAGTTTACTCCACCAAGTCTCTTTCCAGAATGCCACATTTATTTCAATCTTCCCCTTTCCTTTCTTTTCTGTTCAGCAACCTACCCACGCTATCCATCCTACCCACCTATCGGACCAAAGCTGTGACTTGGCGGTCAATTGACTGACTACAAGACAGGAAGATATAAAATTAATTATGCTACTTCAATTTTAATCTAAAAAAACAAGCTTAATATTTACAAAATGAATTATAAAATTCGAGAAATCATTACATTTATCTATATCTATATTGTTTTTTATCTATATTGTTTATCTAACATAACATAATAACATAAGTTTACTATCATACGATATATAGATCAACGAGATATAGGCTTATGCCTATATCTCGTTTCTATTGCAATAATTGAACTATAATTGAAAGCAGTGCTTTAGATAATTAATTGATTCAGGCGTGACTTTGCGGAATTCCAAAGCAGTGCTTTAGCAGCAGGAAACGTAAAAAACCACCACTAGCTCCATGACTAGTTCTATCCCTAACAACGCAAGTACCGACTTGTTAGCGAGCCAGGATTCAAGTTTGTCTTGTTATAACTCCGAAACTTGGAGACTTTAGTATGACATACCAGACAAACCGGGATTTTAAAGCACCTACTATAATTGTAAAGTTTTATTTGCTAAGGATTCTGTGGATATTACGTTCCAGGAAGCGAAACTTGGTTCAGGTCTTGAGATGGGAAACTTTGTGTTTGAAAATTTTAAAGTATTGATGTTGAAGTGTCGGTTCTACATGGATTCTATTTTAAAAAACTGCATGAACTGGTTTAGATATGAATTATTATTATTCGTTGATAGATAATATAAGTATTATTTCTAATACAACTTGCTGGCTGATGGAACAAGCAGATGGGCCCTCCTGATGTTAAGTGGTAACTATCACCTACAACAAAGCATTGCCTCGTAAGTCACGCACGTTAGGAACGTGGTCTACGATGCACTGCCCTGAGCAACTAGAGGCATACAGTACCACACTCTTCAAACTGAAACACAGCAACGCTGCTTGGCGGCAGAAAAAAGCATGTATTAAAAAATAAATATTAAAATATATTATTTAAGTAAGCTTTTTCATCTACATTATAACTATAGATAAATATAAAATACTCTGATAGTAGTATAAAAAAAAAAACTCTATTGCTCATAAAATATATCATAAAAAACGAACTGATTGCTATAAAGCCAGTTAATCGTTGTGATAAGTGAAAAAAAGTGGTTTACTTGTCCAATGTACTCCCACAGTAAAACAACATGTAAAATAAGTCACAAATGTACAAAACACTACAAAAACGGCTATGTGTCAACACAATCTAACCCATGTCACGGCCCCTGGATTTGCTTAACAAGATTAGATGCGAAAAATGCCAGACGATGAACCCGAATTAACTTGGGACATTTGGGACACAAATGTGGAACGGTGTGAGTTAACTATGTGCGTTTCAATAATTTTAAACTGAGAAAATTACTGAAAATTATGCCAGCTAGTATTCTGATTAATAATACATTTATTCTTACATACAAATTTGATACATGATAAGGTTCAGTGCCAAATCAGTGACATAAGTCTATAGCCGGTGCCAATAAAAAAACTAATTTTAAATTATCTTTAAATTAAATAATGTTTATAATGCTTACAATATACTTAATCTGAAAGTACGCTCAACACATACAACACGAAGGGAGAGAAAAACTGCTCAAAAAATGTATGCTATTGGTACTAAACCTAGTAAGGCCTACATAGGTACATATAAAAAATTGTATACCGCTGAAAACACATTTTTTATGAGAATAGGTTTTGCGGTCATCACAATCTTGATGATCGGACGATATTTTTTTTTATATAAAAAAATGGAACACCACAATAGCTATGATATGAAAATGGATCCTGTTGCGCGAATTCTAAATTTTAAAACTGTTATTTGATCGGACGCCGTCCATGGGTATGACTTTGATGTCTACACGAGCACTATACAAACAAAAATGTAATTAAAATGAACGATTGAAACATTAAAACAAATATTTCCGGCAATTAAGCGCACACAGGATGGCTTGCTGAATTAAAGCACTCCTAGTGCAGATCAGTGTGATTAAACGAGTTTCTACTTTGTAAATAATCCAAAAATAACGAGGTAGCAATTAAACACAGGCTAAGTCCACGGGCGGACCCCATGTCCCACATCAAAGAGACACGCGACTCGTACATTCGAAGGGATGACTGTCCGTTGAGCTTATTTTAAACTCATTAAAATGACTCATCTCATACTCAGGACCTTACCTGAAACGGATGCGCAAATTAGTCTTTGCTTGAACTCAGTACTCTGCCAGTACGTGTTTTTGACTCTTTTATCATGGCAAATTCAATTATTAATTATATATGGTAGAAAATGCTCTCTAGTATTAAGCTTTCTTTGTGTACAAACTTTGTTTGGTGCAATAAAGAATTAAATTAATATAATTGAAAAGATCGGACTAACTTACCAAGAAGCGTCCGATCCTAAATTATTTCAAACTAGCGGCCTGTCCCAGCTTCGCATGGGTGGACATACATTTTTTCAACTTTTTAGGGTAAACTTAGACCGTGGTGGGTTCGAGTCACTTCTAACTCGCGCCTTGTCCGGGCCCGCGCTGGGTGAGAACGCGCCCCGTGACCTTATATTTTTAAAATCTTTTGAATGGAATGTCCGATTTGAAAAATTCAAGAAGTAATGTAAAGGTATTAAACCAGTCTTGAATATGAAAAGATTTATTTGGATAAGGATTAATACCAAGGTACAAATAAAGACCCTTTTCTATCGGCGGCATTTCAATTAAATTTTTATAATAAAATAACACTTATTGTGACATAACTATAATAGCTAGACATCTGTCTATCTGTCTGTCTGTCGCGACATTTTTTGTAGATAATGACGTGTTCTGCAAAGTCGTAGTACATTATTTTGTTCTATCATCAATAGTTTTCGCAGCGCACGCGATGTAAGGTTTTCTTTTTCCACCTTAGGTTACATTATTAGAGTTTTAGTAAGGATCCCTGATTTTTTTGAAAATATAATATAGCCTATGTTACTCAGGGACAATGTAGCATTCTAATGGTGAAAGAATTTTTGAAATCGGACCAGTAGTTTTTGAGCCTATTCGTTACATACAAAACAACAAAAATACAAATCTTTCCTCTTTATAATATTAGTGTAGATAATCTCGTTTTTATGATGTACCTACATTATAAGAACGAGATTATTTACAATATTAATAGTTTAATGTTTTTAACTGTTTATTGATCTAAATGAATGCCGTAAGTCTTGGTACTAACAACCTGCTTTGTATTATTTATATTTTACTCTAGCGCTTGCGGATCTTCAATAGATTTGATTTTATACTTTATTTTAATTCCTGTAGTTTTTCTTTTTGTTTGTTGTGGTGTCGAATTTGTAGCTACTCTTCTAGCTAGGTTTTTAAAACGTAACTCTATTTTTGGAATCACCTCACAAACCCGCAATATTCAGGGTGAGACCGAAAGCAAGTTTACAAATCCACCGCACGGTAACTGGCAGAGCAATTACTTGCTTAGACACTTTTAAAATCCCACAACATTCGGGAAATGGAAACGTCTGCTCGTATCCTGCCATGTGATGTTTGTTCGAGCTGAATTATAGAATAGTGTAGCTTGGGAGATAGCGAATACATATACACAGTATCGTTTTAAATAAAATAAAGTGTAATCATTGAATTGTCTATTGTTTTTTGTTAGTGTCAATTGTCTAGTGTTTTTTTTGTTTATCTCTTCATCAGACATACTGCTGGATAGAATATTATATCTGAAAATTCCATATTCGTGGCAGCTATTGAATATAGATATTACATATAGATAAATAATGGATTATCAGTAAAGTTAGTCAGTTGGTTAAAGAAAAAGAAACCGATTCACGACTTACGATGGATTCCCTCATATTTCTTAGAATATTTATTTCATTATCAGTTAGTATCTACAAAAGCTAACTTTTCATTCGTCTTTGAATGTTTATGATGACAGAGCATTATGTTTTAAGAATTATTCTAGTTACGTCCCGACATTACTTTCGATGTGGTTGATAGCAGGTAAATTCACGATGAAAACCAGCTGAACAAAATGTCGACTACATTTTTATTATTACATACTCGCTCAATCAAATCCACCCTACCGGAATACCAGCAATTCCAGTTTCATGGACTCATTTAGTCCACAAAACTACGTGGCCAGAATCAAATAATACGCGCTGATTAGCTGGACCACCACGTTACGTGCCAGGACGCAAATTACGTAGATGTTCTTTACTGAAATACTCGTAGGTGGGAATATTAGTATCGGGTTTTGTTTATTTAGACGTAGGTAGATTCATATTTTAAATAAGGCACGTGAGACTTAACATCTTTTATAACTTAAGCTGATGAATATAGTACAGTGATTCGTTGAGCACGTTCCTATCATAAGCGTGATGCGGGAATGCTTTGTTGTAGGTGATGATCACCACTTAACATCAAGTGTGCCTGTGGTGGTCTAGTGGTAGTGGCCCCGCCTTCCGATCCTAAGGTCGTGGGCTCGAAACCGGTCGTGCACCAATGAGTATTTCTGTTCAAAAATGTATGTGCACAATGCCAGTACTCTCAAACGGCGAAGGAAAACATCGTGAGAAAACCGGCATGTCGTAGAACATAAAAAGTTCTATAACATGGGTCAAGTGCTCGAAAGGAGCCTCTTGAGCCGCCCTTAAAATTCTTTCACCACACTGTTTCGAAAGAAAGTAGTGACACGACAAGAGAAGAGAAGAGAGTGTGCCATGTGCTTGTTGTTCAGCGTTACTCAGAAGTAGTAACCACTAAAGGATTTCTTAAATCTCAACCTCTGAAAAGGTTTAGCCAGTGCGGTGTTAAAAGAATGAATAAACGCTTCTCGCAAACGAGCGCACTAAATCGCGCGGGATTTTGCTAGTCTCCAATATGTTTCTGATAATTTCTTAGATGATTTAAATATTGCTTACAGTTTTTATGAAAATTGTACAGCACCATGGACCATGATTAGTCTCTAGAAGACTAATAACATACCTGTGCATCTGGCTCCGAAGTTTTCTGTGATTCGATCGTGTTAGGTGTAACACAGTCATCATATTCCTGCCCTTATCCCACTTTATGTGGGGTCGGCACAACAGGTTCTTTCTCTCCACTTTCCTCTATCATCCGTCATCTCATTAGTAACTCCTTTCTTTCCCATTAATTAATTAATTAATTCCCATTTAATTAGGTGTAACACAGTAAATAGATAAAATACACAAATATAGCTAATATCATAAACTCACTCCAACTGCCACAACTCCTATTGGTCCGCCGAATGCTTTTAAGCTCTAAAAGTATGACCGCATTTGGCGGCCATAGTCGCGGGCTTGAGAATCATAGAACAAAATATTCAAGTCACGACGTTAGAAAGATCTGAATCTGTTAAATTAGAAAAGGAATTCAACATTTGAATAATTGAATATTACGCAATAAGTTTTCATAATACGACCCATTGAGTCTGGCTTATTGTATGACTACCTCGTGCACTTATTGCTTAATCCTATGTATGTGTTGAAATTGTATTTACAACTTGGGGTCAAAATATTTTTATTACAAAAATTCCTAGCATAAAAAAAATTCTGGCTATGAAAATTCAAAACGTCCACGTTTTGTACTTTATTTATGACATATGTAGCCGCCGTATCTCTGTGTTTCCACGCACTTCCACCACATTGAACGGCCGTAAACCAACGCCAAGGGCCTAGCCCTTTTGAAAAAATATGACACAGATTAGACATTATTGTTTATTGCTATTTGTTCTTCGGTGTCCATATTTTTATACGTGTGAAATTGTTAAAATACCTATAGTCAAAAGTTCGCTGAAACATGATAAACCAAATATTTACTACGATTTTTTTCTCTGCCCGTGCATTTTTTATGTTTGTTGGTAGTGTATGCAGCCATGGCTTGGAGCTGTTCACTGCATTCATACTGAATGTGTAAAGTGCGAGTACCGCTGTTATATATTGAAAGATTACTCAGGCAGATTGTATGGTATCTGTGAATAAATAAAAAATATTTTTTCTGCCCCTTACAAACTAACAAATTAAGAAACAAATTACAGCAATTAAAAGCCAGCCTTCACAGCTCAGTTGGTAGTAGCTCTACCTTCTGCGCCGTAGACCGTGAGTTCGTTCTCTGTCTGGGTGTTATATAATATTATAAGTATGTATTAAACATCGTGAGGAAACCGGCATGTCGGGGAACCTAAAAAGTTCTATAACATGTGTCAAGTGCTCGAAAGGAGCCTCTTGAGGCGCACTTAAAATCCTTTCACCACACTGTTTCGAAAGAAACTAGTGACACGACAAGAAGAAGAAGAAGAAGAAGTATGAATTTACAAAAAAAAAGTATATAGGTATGTATTATATCAGCTATTTGGTTCCCATATTACAAGCTTTGGCTTAGTTTGGGGCTAGATAGTGCTGTGTGGATAGTCCACCAATGTTTATTTATTATTTTATTTGTTAGATAGTGCTGTGTGGAATGTCTACCAATATTTATTTATTTTATAAAAATACATACACAGTATGTAGTATACAGTATACACATACATTAGCACAGATAAAAACACTAAGCACCATGGAAATAATATTAACTCCACGCACTTATAAGAAATACGCCAATTTGAGAACTTTCTTCTTTTATGAAATAAGTTGAAAATCACATTACAATGTTGCTTTCCAATCGCATTCAACCGTATCGGCACAGCCACAGACTGCATAGTTTATTTGGTGCCAACCCGGCATCCCGCTTCGGGACGGAGCTCGTTGTTCTTGTATTGTGCACAATAACATCTAAACAATGCTCGACACTTGAAACTCGCAGTCAAAGTCACTAATTGATCTTAACACGAACACGTCTAGCATCCCGGGAATCCCCAAGTTCGGCACAACTGGTTGAACAAACATCTTCATTTGAATTTATGGCTTCGTCTCTGAAGCTTGTGGTGTTGGTAGCATGTTGTCAGAGCCTTTTCACATGTAACCTATTATGTCTTGGACCTACCTCACCGACTATCAAGTGGGCGGATTCTTAGAGACTTTTGGGGTCCTATGGAAATATATGCAGTGTTACAATAACCGCACACATGTAAAATAATACTTTTGTAGTAGTCCTATTTGCCTAGGTAGGTATAACATTTATGATTTTAATTCTATTTTTTATTGAGGACTTTTACCCTCATGACAGCATAAATTCACCTCATCAGCAATAAGCTGATGGAAGAAGCAGATAACAAAGCATTGCCTTGTAAGTCACGCAAAATAGGAACGTGCCCTACGATGCACTGCCCTGCGTCCATCAACTTGAGGCATACAGATGTTAAGCCTCATGTGCCTGTAATTACCCTTCTAACCCTTGACAGCACTTTTACCAATAACGGCTTTGAGAGACTGTAATTCCAAGTACCAATGTTTACGTTTCATCACGACAAGTATCGTTGTACTTAAGTTGTTGAGTGTTGCACCCAGGTGTCTCAAGTCACCCCGCGATGTTTACTGGGGAGCGCCCGGGGTCACTACACTAAGTTAGGGGTGTCAGACTAAGGAAAACTGTAGAGCTCCATGCGTTAATAGATCACGTGCATACAATAGCACAAAATAATTTTTGATATTAGCTTGTCCCTCGATTTCTCCTCTTTAGATTCTATATTAGACGAAGACGAAGACGAAGAGTAGAGCAGTCAGTAGTCAGTAGATTCGTGTCATGAATAATAATCTAGTTATTTTATTAGCCATGAGTTATGAACTATAGATCATATAGATCACCTAAGAGAGTTAGATAAGAGTAGTAGAGCTCTTTGTGAAGGGCTCGTCCGGGGAAGTACTACCACCACGCCTTTTTCTGCCGCCAAGCAGCGTTGCTGTGTTTTCGTTTGAAGAGTGTGGTTGCCGGTGTAATTACAGGCACATGAGGCTTAACATCTATATGCCTCAAGTTGATGGACGCAGGGCAGTGCATCGTAAGGCACGTTCCTATCTTACGTGACTTGCGAGGCGATGCTTTGTTATAGGTGATGGTTACCACTTAACATCAGGTGGGCCATCTGCTTGTTCCATCAGCTTGTTGTATAAAAAAAAAGATAACTACTTAGTTAATAGCTCATACATGAGATCACGTACGCTATTCAGACAATGGCGTAGTTAATCTAGGCGTGTTTGTAGTTTAGTATTCGATAAATAATCTGATGAAAATTTTGGATTCACGCTTTACAATCTATTAATAGATGCAAAGAATAAGTTTACTCACTCATTCCCTCATCACTAATTCTCCGAAACTAAAAGGTCCCCGGCACACAAAGGCACAGACAGCAAGCCTGTTTGGAAGTAGCTCCACGAACGACGTTGTACCTACAGAATTCCAGTTATTTTTACTTGAAAAAAAGTAGAGGTAATTTTTTTTTGGTCTGCTCCATTCATTTCTTAGTTCAATTTGGAAATTACCTACGTACGTTTGAGATTATTGTTGTCAGAGCCCCTCGGACCGGAAGCTGCACAGCGCGGGGGCCCGACCTCGAACATTATCTACCTGCAACGTCACTTCCGGTTGGTCTGTTTTCTATTGCCCTCTCTTTCTTCCGATAGAATTGTTTCAGACAGTTCGATTTTTGAAAGGGGAGTTCTGATTGCTGTTTTTTATCGTTCAAAACACACGTGGTTTAGTGTTTTTTGGGACAAAGCTTGATGAATACGACGCGATGTTAGGAAGACTTTTTAGTTACAGCCTTTTTGAACTTCAATCTTTTGGTGTTTGTAGTTCTGATATTGATTTATATTAATTGATTAATTACTTGAGGCATACAGATGTTAAGTCTCATGTGCCTGTAATTACACCGGCAACCACACTCTTCAAATCAAAACACAGCAACGCTGCTTGGCGGCAGAAAAAGGCGTGATGGTAATACTTTCCCGGACGAGCCCTTCATAAAGAGCTCTAAAGGTCACAAGATAAGTAGACACGTTCTTCTTCCTCATTTATTTTCTTTCCACTATTCGAAAGCAGTTATGACATAAACGTAAAAGATAATCTGAGATCCTTACATAATTTATACAGAAAAATGTGTGGAAATTCGCTGAGTGCCAATTTAATATGAACATAGTTAATAAGTACCAATTTCCACCTCTTAAAGTGACTTTAGGACTGTAGTATTAATATCCCACGTTCTAATTACCTTGTCGAGTCCAAATGAGGAGTCAAACGCGACCCCGAAAGTCAGTTTGTGTTTTCGCTTGGACGGACTTATAAAGGGTTACCGGAAGGGACCCCTGATGTTAGAGCATTCAATCTTCAGGTATGTAAACTAAGGTAAAGCTGGTAAGTGAATGAGAGGGTGCCTGTTTTCACGGTGTGGCAAACCGCCCGGCAGAAAGGAAAACCGACGAACAAAAACACCAGTGACCCAAGAAATCTAAAACTTAAAAGTTCATAAATATAACTACAGACAAAATTACATACAATGAATACGTATTTACAAAATACACATAAAACATTTGAGTTATCTACAGACCATTGTGAACGATCTAGAGATAGCACAACTGATAATTAGTGGCAATTGGAAGCATTCGCATAACGCTGACTGCATTGCCACGCTGAATTTTAAAAATACTTATCACTTGCACTTGCCAATATTATTGACCAAGAAAGTCGATATACCTACGTTATATTATGATTCTTACAAAACAAGTTTCAATTTTTATTAATTTTATTAAGTATCCTTTGGCTACAATCTCACCTAGTGGTAAACGATGATGAAGACAGTAGACACGAGAACAGACAGACAGCAGAACGGTCTAGAAAACACATTCACTCTTACCTTGAACAGACCCAACTTGTAATGATCAGGAAAAACTAACGATGGCAATAAGTTCCTCTCCTCGGTGGTTCGAATAATGAAGGTAGAAGCAAAACGCTTAGTGCGAATGGGTGGTATACTAACCAGGTATGGTTCCTACACACTTTTTGTACTCAAATAAAAAAAAAATCCTTAGATAAATAAGCGCCTTCCGATACTTGAATGTGCACCAATTATGATAGTTCCATTCGAGAAAAATATGAGTAGAATTCCAAATTGTGTAGAAAAACGTTACCGTGAGGATGATCGCGCCTTGAAATCGGTACGTTATCCATACGTCCAAGCTAGATTATTCACAAAACAAGATATAACGAAATATCTTGTTTTGTGAATAATATACGTCCCTGTTGCATTTTTTTTTATTTTTTTTTATAAAAATAGCTGATGAAACAAGCAATGGCCCACCTGATGTTAAGTGGTAACCATCACCTATAACAAAGCATTGCCTCGTAGGGCACGTTCCTATTGTGCGTGACTTACGAGGCAATGCTTTGTTATAATCGTAATATAATAGTAAGTCACGCACAATAGGAACGTGCCCTACGATGCACTGCCCTGCGTCCATCAACTTGAGCCTCATGTGCCTGTAATTACACCGGCACCACACTCTTCAAATCGAAACCCAGCAACGCTGCTTGGCGGCAGAAAAAGGCGTGGTGGTAGTACGTCCCCGGACGAACCCTTCACAAAGAGCACTACTCTTATTTTAGGGCCTGTTTACAATTTCATATGTGGGAGGTGTGGTTCTATCGTTTTTGTTTTTCTGCTTCATTAAAATTTACAATCTGATAATGATGATGATGATAAATTTCAAGACGGAAAACAAGGTGTAAGCATTTACCGCGCACCGCAGAATGTTGTTCATCATCACATCTGTATTCCATTAGCAAACACGGTTTAGTCTACCTTCGGATTCACCAGCACCATTGACCTACCTCTACCCTCTTGTTAGTTGCCTAATTGGGTACGATACGGGTTGTGTAACGTTTAATCAGGGGTCTAATGAAAGTGGTTGAGCTCCAAGACGCAACGAACGCCTCAGGTGCCATCCCGAGATGAGGTAGGGTTGGGATGATTATAAATTACTGTGCCTAGGTAATATCCACGAGGCACATCATAACGTCGGCTAGGGTGGTCCTTTGAGTAGTTTAAAAAAAGAATCTGATGAATAGGTTTTGTATGACAACCTCTTCATTTATTTGTGTACGTATCTAGACCTCAACCCGTATTGAGCTGTTTTACCAGGGGTGCAATTTTTGATACCAATGCCAAAACAAAGATTAGCACGATCGGCCCTTACTCGTTATAATATAAAAATATATATATATGTCTTCAAGAGAAAAGCTTAAAAACTAAATTAAATTTAGTTTATCACACTGAGAGTACTGATATTGCACAAGTTATATGATATAAGATATAAGAGAGCAATGCAGCGAGAGTTTAACGCGATTATAGTCCATCGTTTATGTATATGTTAAGGAGGTAAGTAAGTTTTTTACTCTTAATTTATTGTATTTCTGTTTTCATACTTTCTGTATCGTTGTTACTGTTTAACACATTAAATAATGCAAATGCTACTCGGTTGTTATTTCAAAATTCTTTAAAATTTTGAATAGCTGTGGAAAGTCATTGCGTACCTATAAAAGATAAGAGCCGATTCTAATTAGCTTATCTACACACACACACACTAACTTAACTTAGAAGTTAGATATAATTTTTTCAAATTATTATTATTTTAAAATATATGTAAACACATGGGAGAGTACTGTTTCCTGGGCCACAACTAACGCTTCCAGGAGATAGAGCCTCATACTTCACTGTTAATTTTATTAATATCAATAAACATTTTTTCATTTTAATTTCATTTTTTCGTAACATCTTATAAGTTCGTGCTCCTCCTGTATATAAAGTGACATCCCTACTTTGGGACATACCACTAGCCCGCATAATCAGGTTCGGATCGTGGGCACGAATTTCATAAATGCTCGACCGAGTTAATGGATGAAAACATTAACTCCTTAGGGCTGGGGGTGGGGGCAGAAATGTTGAATCGTTTGCATATGCGATAGTTTATCTAAATAACTAAATATTTGTGTCACTGTTGTTTTTAAATATTCGGTGCGTTTTTTAGGGTCACAGCATAGTTATAGCTTTTATGGTTATATTTTTAAATGTTCGGTTTGTTTTGTTAGGTTAAAGCATAGTTGCAGATACGCTGCTACGTGTTAGTTATCTCCCGTACCCATATTTTAATTAATCAATTTATACAAATCAAACTGAGCACTGGTGGTCTAGTGGTAGCAGCCCTGCCCTCCGATCCTAAGGTCGTGGGTTAAAAACCGGTCATGCACCAATGAGGTTTTCTGTTCAAAAATTTATGTGCACAGTGCCAGTATTCTCAAACGGTGAAGGATAAACTCGTCAGGAACCTAAAAAGTTCTACAACATGTGTCAAGCGCTCGAAATGAGCCTCTTAAGGCGCACTTAAAATCCTTTCACCACACTGTTTCGAAAGAAACTAGTGACACGACCAGAAGAAGATACAAATCAAAATCAAAATGGTCTTTATTCAGTACAATCACAAGGCATAACGTCCCTGCATGGGACTTACTACAGTTATGCCTATTTCTGCTGACATGCAGCGTTGCTGTGTTTGAAGAGTGTAGGCGCTGATGAAATATAGGCATATGCGGCATAATACTTGTATGCCTCAAGGTGATTGACGCACGGCATGGAAAAGGAGGGTACATTCTTGTCAAGCGTGATTTGACAGTGTTGTGTTATAGGTGATGGTTATAACTTAAGACGATGAGCCATCTGCTTTTTCCATCAGCAAGCACTGTAACAAAATATTTTTTTAAATCTCATATGAATTAGCTGCGGCTTAGACAAATTTTTAAATCACCCATTATATAAAAAAATAATTATAATACGTCATGTTAATGTCTGACTGCCCACTCAACGTAACTAAGTTGCCAACTTAGCTTGCAATTTTTGCATTTTATTAGCTCGTAAGTTTGCGTTATTAAATCTTCAGGAAAATATTTAACGAGGGAGTATGAACGTGCGACGGCGTAAGCAATAACCAAGTTATGAAACACTCGAGTTCACTTCACGGTCACTTGGAGTTAGTCAGGTATTTTGTGTAAGTTTATATCGTTGGCCACGGCTAGCTAGTTTATTTGTTCACATTTTATTATTCCTTCAATAAATATAAATAACATAAGAGAGCTGAAATAGCTTCCTATATTAAAATAATAATTAGTTGTATAGGGATACGCAAAACAGACGTGGGTGTAGACTTATTTTCATAGTACAGTAGACAAAATCCTACTAATATATAAATACGAAAGTTCGAATGTTTGGATATTTGTGGCTCAATTTCGCCCTCCTACACTGCAACATGCTGTAGCATACATGCTACTTTATATCATAGTCAAAGTCAAAGTCAAAAGGTATTAATTCAATAAAATCACGGTTCCACGCGACCAAAGCCTAGAAGAACAGGCAACAAACTTACGGCTTGGTTCCTACCGTTCTTTTGTATGATCATTTTACAATGTAATATAATATATTATTGAAGTTAAGTGAGGCGTAGGCTTACAGAAAAAGGTAAACATAATCAAATTTATAAGACAGCACACGCTACGCTTCAAACTACTAATACCTAATGCATAAATACAATCTATTAAATCAGAGACAAATAAAAAAAACGCACAATAGTAGGTACAGTACAGACATTGCAGACATGTTAGCTCCCGATGGGCAGAGCGATCCCTAAAAATAACCACGAACAACAGAAAAATTAACGAACCCTGAAGGCATTAATGTCAGCAAACTCTACAAATACGCAAGCAAAGCCAGTTAGTAATATGTAATTTTGATCTGGTTTCAAATTTTGAAATAGACTATTATTCGTCGGTACCTAACATGTGATGCGTTATGTGAGGTTTATGTCTGGCAGTTGACCTCTTTAGGCTGATTATGATGAAATTAGATTAGATTTTTTCTTTTTTGAATATAATAAAATACCCAAGACGTGTTCCTAATATGAGCTGAACTGAATAAGAGCATTTTTGCGTGTTTTCACAGCATGGTCTGAAATAGTCTGAATGCAATGTTTCTGTTATCGTAATAGTCTCGTCCTGTGCATCGGTGTGCGCTGGCCTTTACACGCTCTTTTTACCGGATAAACACAGCAGTGCTCGGGTCCATACCATTTAAAGAGATTTACTTCCGAAGTGAATCAGATCATCATTGGATTTTTGACCATGGCTTTACTGCGGATTATGTCGACTAGACTAGACTAAAAGGATTGTATTGTGTTGGGTATGCTTGATACGTCTGCACTGCAAGCATGTTACAGTACAGACTTTTATTTATTATTAGTTTCGTTTTTCAAATCAAAAAAACGTTTATTTTGTGGCACAAAAACATAGGCGAAATAAAAATAACAATATTACCTAGTTAGGAAAACCAAAATTCGTCGTCACTCAGCTTTGTGCTATAATAGCGTTTGTGTTTTTCGAAAGGAGTTTACTATAGCTAGTAATTAAGTATAGTTTATATATTATATATATCAGCTATCTGGTTCCTATAGCTAAGCGTGTGGGTACGCTTTTCTTAGCTTGGGGCTAGACAGTGCTTTGTAGAATGTCCACCAATATTTGTTTGTTTTGTTTATTTACTATGCTAGCTACTATATATGATCAAATGAACTTCTTAAGTGAAGTTCGATCGATATAATATGAGTGGTTTCATTTGAAGATATAAAATAATAGGTTTATTTTGCTGCAGACATGCCCACAAAGTTATTTATTTATTTTACTGCGGAGAAGCTGCTAACCCGTAGAAGTGAGAAGAAGTAAGTAGTAAAAACTATCTAGTTACCAAACATTAAAACAGCGCTTTATACGCTAACTTTATTAAAAACTGTTGACACACATTCTGATTTGATGGCTGGTGTAGGCGAGGCGACATTTCAATTAGGCGATTGCTTGCAGAGCCGGGTGTCGGGAGTCGGACAAATAGAGGCCCTTTGTGGCGCTCGACGGGCTCTGAATACCGTCGAGAGCTCATCATGACGGAACACAGCTTGGGAGAGGCAGCTAGACCAGTTGGCTTACTGATTTTAAATGAAATCATCAACTCGAGGCCATCTGTCGTGGGTACCGACCATGGTAAAGAAATAAAGTAAAAATGGAAGAAAAATGATGTATTAACCCTGTTTGGGTGGTAAGTAAATAAGTGTACAGATTAGAAATAAATAATAAAAAATAAAAAAACAAAACTCTCTGCACTGTGTGGTACTTGAGTATAATTTAAGAATAGTACCCAAGCAACATGATCACGTGAAAAATGACGACAAACTGACGTCATCTTTGAAACAATGACGTCCTTCGCTATAGATGACGTGATAAAATGACGTGATTCGGAGCTATATGTCGTCGTTTGCTTTATATGACGTAATAAAATGACGTGTTTCGGAGCTATATGTCGTCGTTTGCTTTATATGACGTGATAAAATGACGTGATTCGGAGCTATATGTCGTCGTTTGCTTTATATGACGTGATAAAATGACGTGATTCGGAGCTATATGTCGTCGTTTGCTTTAGAAGACGTCATCAAATAACGTGATTCGGAGCTATACATCGTCGTTCATTTTTTAAGACGTCATCAAATGACGTGATCCTACACTCTGTATCGTCATTCGCCTTTAATAACGTAATCAAATGACGTGACCCTGCGCTGGATATCGTCTTTCACCATACATAACGTCACCAAATGACGTGACCCTGCGCTGTGTATCGTCATTCGCCTTAAATAACGTCATCAAATGACGTGACCCTGCGCTGGATATCGTTTTACGCCTTATATATCGTCACCAAATGACGTGACCCTGCGCTGTGTATCGTCATTCGCCATAATTTACTGTATGTTTCACATTTATTATATTATAGTATAATATACTGTACTGTACTGTACTATACTGTAAATACTGTACTATACTGTACTGTACTGTACTATACCGTACTATACTGTAAATACTGTACTATACTGTACTGTACTGTACTATACTGTACTATACTGTACTATACTGTACTATACTGTACTATACTGTACTATACTGTACTATACTGTACTATACTGTACTATACTGTACTATACTGTACTATACTGTACTATACTGTACTATCCTGACCGTACCGTACCGTGCCGTACCGTACCGTACCGTACCGTACCGTACCGTACCGTACCGTACCGTACCGTACCGTACCGTACCGTACCGTACCGTATCGTACCGTACCGTACCGTACCGTACCGTACCGTACCGTACCGTACTGTTATAGTATTGTACAGTATTGGACAGTACAGTACTATACTATGTTATATTATACCATAATAAATGTGAAAAGTGATGTGAATTGTTACCACGTATCTCCGTAACTTATTTTATTTAGATGAAATTTGGTATGAAGATAGTTTAGGTTCTAGAATAATACATAGGTTGATCTATATTTAAAATGAATCTCTGAGGGGGCATAGGAACGAACAGGAATATTATTATTCCTTGTTCGATTCACGCAAAACCCGGTATAAATAAATTACAACGTAAATAATTTATCACGGGGGTGTGCAATCCTGCTTTTTTTCTAGCCGTGCATGCTGTTTGGAAAGCAAAGCCAAACTATTTACTACCTACTGAAGGAATACAACGAAAGACCAGGCGGTATACATAATTATGACTATAGCCTGTTGAAAAAAATAAAAAAGTACGGTTTATTGTTTGACATTTTTTATGGCGGGCATCGGGCATCACAACAGTAATTAATACATAATTTTGTGAAAAGTTTTCATTAAATTCCTAGGGGTTAGTAGCTATGTACGTGGTTGCTGAAGAAGAAACGAAGAATGAGGAGATTGCTGTAAACGTGGTCATAGTCTCATCAGTATGGCTTACGCCAAGAAAGTTAGAGAGTTTCTGGCCCAATTCAAAGTTTTCTGCTCTATTTATCAAACTTTTAGTAAAACAAACATCCAGCAGAAGATGGCCTATCATACAATTGTGGCGGAATTTTTACGATGACTAGTAAGTATGATCGAATTATTACTACCTAGGTACATAATTATTGTTCACCAGTTTCTGGCATCTAAAATATTTTAGGTTAGTCAGTAAATATTTGTTGGGTTAAGTTTATCTTTGTAAAATGGAATATCTTCACATAAATGATTCCAGTATTTTGTCCGTAGACTTTGTTAGTGTACAAAATGCACGTGACAGGCCTTGACTAACAGTTTTTAACTACAGTATGCCTGCATGTCCTTTCGTTTAATTATAATGATATAAGTACTTTAAAAATAAACATTACTATTTTACTTTTTTTTTGAAGGTTCACTCCAACCATTTCTGTCTACTGATGGTGATACAACAAGTATCACACCTACGCATAGAGGTAAAGTATTATTTACCTATATTTTTTTTCATTATGTTTATATTGGCTTAGTTACAATCTGATAGAGGTGTTTACTAATAACATTATAATTTTGTTTTTAGTGCCATAACAACCGTTCATGCCTACTGAAGAACTAGTTAGTGTTAATACTACACCTACACAATAAAATTGAGAGGTAAGTATTTGTCTTCATATGACTTTTTTATCACATTGCCTGCCCAAAACATAGAAGATCTGAGAGAATAAAAGAGTTAAAATATGCACAAACCTATGGCTAATGATATGGCAGCTTCCATACAAAAATCTTCGAATTATTTTGTAGTGTGTGGGTTCGAGACAATATTATTATGTGACTGCTGGGTTTTATTTAGTTAAAAGAAAATTATTATGTGTTTTAGGGTCATCACAATCATCGTTGTATACTGAAGAATTAAGAGTTCCAACAACGCATCATACCAAATTAAAAGGTGCTATGCCTGCAGATGGCTTTTCTGCAACTACACAGCATTGGAAGTTTGAGTGGTAGAATGTACTTAATATAATTACATAATTGGTTTAATTATAAGTAAGTATTTTAAGGTGTGGAAATGTAGTGAATTATCCATGAATTTTGTTGTGAGTATTTTTTGTGTAATTTTACCCTATTAAAACTTATTGTCCTACTAACTATTGTGTTTGTTTTTTAGATGAGTCCAAACTCAGGACGTTAAGGTTGTTTGAGAAGACGAATACGGCCGGCAACATACGTCAGGTTTCGCATCGGGTTCCTCGATCAGGTTACCGAATACGGGCACCCGACGGGAAACCCGATGCAAAAACCTGACGTATCTTGCCACTCTACGACGACATTAAGACGTTACAGGTGACGTCAAAATTGACGTAATTTAAGACGTGATTGTCACGATGAATACGACGACATTTTAGACGTTACAGTTCACGTCAAAATCACGTTAGTTAATCACGACAAATTTGACGCCATTTATGACGTGATTGTCACGACGTATACGACGACATTTTAGACGTCATCGTTGACGTCAAAATCACGTAAGCTAATCACGTCATTAATGACGCACTAATTTGTGACATCCTCACGTCAAAACTGACGTCTTAAATGACGTGATGCGACGTCTTTCGATGCCGTAAAATTCACGTCATTATTCACGTGACCATGTTGCTTGGGTAGAGCTCTTGGTGAAGGGCTCGTCCGGGGAAGTACTACCACCACGCCTTTTTCAAAATATTAATTACAGGCATATGAGGCTTAACATCTGTATGCCTCAAGTCGATGAACGCAGGGCAATGCATCTTAGTGCACGTTCCTATCATGCGTGACTTACGAGGCAATGCTTTGATAAAGGTGATGGTTACCACTTAACATCAGGTGGGTCATCTGCTTGTTCCATCAGCTATTTGTATAAAATAAAATAAAAAACCATGACCAAAACAAATATTTTCAAGAACATCGTACGTTATTTTCTTCAGATTCGTGTCGCTTTATTCGTGTGTATACTGTATGAAGCTCGTGTGAATTCGTGTGAAGCTCTATCTACTCGTATCTATCTTATGAAGGACACACATACACAGATAGAGACAAACAGACTAAATAGCGAAACTTAAAGGGTTCTGTGTCTGACATTAATAAATATAAATAAATATAAATATTGGTGGACATTCTATACAACATTATCTCGCCCCAAACTAAGCCAAAGCTTGTGATATGGGAACCAGATAGCTGATATACTACTTAAATACTTTTTTTTTGTAAATACATACTTATATACTTATAATATTATATAACACCCAGACAGAGATCAAACATCTATGTTCATCACACAAATGTTTGTTCTCGGTGGGGATCGAACCCACGGCCTACGGCGCAGAAGGCAGGGCTTCTACCAACTGAGCTGTGAAGGCTGTCACATTAGGAACATAAAAGTTATCTAGCTGCATCGTTATACTATGGCATGCATCAATATGCTGATGCAGTTTTCGAGATGGGACTAAAAACTGAAAGTAGGTACTTTGAAAGGAGCAATCGGAATTTAAAAATTTAAGAGTAGCGAAAAGCGGGTTTATCTCTTCCTTAAAGGCCGGCAGCCAACATCTGACGTGGCTAACAGGCTCTACCGGGCCATTTACGAATTGTTGATTGAGCTTTGAGACAAAACGAAGGTACGACGGAACTGACATCGTCTTTAAAAGACGCAAAGTTCCTTAAAAAAATAGATTTAAAAAAAAAAAAGGCCGGCAGCGCATCAGCATCGCCTCTGGTGTTGCAGGTGTCCATGGGCGACGGTGACCACTTTCCATCAGGTGGCCAATATGCTCGTCTGCCAGCTTTGGCATAAAAAAAAAGCCAATT
The DNA here is from genome assembly GCA_932294275.1 of Chloroclysta siterata. NCBI lineage: Eukaryota > Metazoa > Arthropoda > Insecta > Lepidoptera > Geometridae > Chloroclysta > Chloroclysta siterata. The sequence continues at coordinate 9,325,064 of OW028588.1, forward strand.
ATTATCATTAGATTTTTAGGTCGACCTAAAAACTGTAGTAGTAATAAGACGAGTTAAAATTAAGACTTGGGGATTTCAAACTTTTGCTACCTATATCAATCGTGAGACATGTTTTTTATAAAACAACAGTTTAAAATATTTTATTCCTAGCTATCACCGCTTGTTCCATCTCGAGCAGTTCAGTGGCGAGCAGTTGAGTCACAAACATCCATGCATCCAAACATTATAACCTTATAAACATATAACCTTCGCAATTAAGTAGGATGAATATTTGACGACAAGAGGCTTCAATTCAAAATGAATTGAAAATGTAGAGGTAGATGTAGAGTAATGTAGATGTAGTGAGAGTAAAAAAAATGAAAATGTAGAGCTCTTTGTGATGGGCTCGTCTGGAGAAGTACTATTACCATGCCTCTTTCTTCCAAGCTGCCGGGCAGCGTTGCTGTGTTTCGGTTTCAAGGGTGTGGTCGCGGTGATATTACAGGCACACGAGGCTTAACATCTGTATGCCTCAAGTTGATGGGTAGGGCGGTACAAAGTATGGCACGTTCCTATTGTGTGTGACTTACGGGGCAATGTTTTGTTATAGGTGATGGTTACCATTTAATGTTATCAGCAAGTAGTATAAAAGCGCGCATTGAGCGCACTGGTGATCTAGTGGTAGCGGCCCCGCCTTCCGATCCTAAGGTCGTGGGTTCGAAACCGGTTGTGCACCAATGAGTTTTTCTGACCTAAAATTTATGTGCACATGCTAGTACTCTTAAACGGTGAAGGAAAACATCGTGAGGAAACCGGCATGTCGTAGAACCTAAACAATTTCTATAACATTAATCAAGTGCTCGAAAGTAGCCTCTTGAGGTGCGCTTAAAATCCTTTCACCACACTGTTTCGAAAGAAACTAGTGACACGACAAGAGAAAGAGAGTATAAAAAAAATAACTTTGATACCCTTGAAAGTGTAGGTACAAGGTCTTACGTTACTTTAGGCACTCGGCTTTTATTTTGCAAGGTGATCCTGTGTTACGCACTGCGGTTAAAGCCTCGTTCGCCTTTTTTATATCTTACAGCTACTTGATCTTCTTCTTCTTGTCGTTATAATAGTTCTTTCAAACAGTGTGGAGAAAGCATTTTTCACGCCAACGCCACGCCTCTTTATTCCTCCAAGCAGCGTTGCTGTATTTTGCAGACCAAGCAGATGGCCCACCTGATGTTAAGTGGTAACCATCACCTATAACAAAGCATTGCCTCGTAAGTCACGCACAATAGGAACGTGCCCTTCGATGCACTGCCCTGCGTCCATCAACTTGAGGCATACAGATGTCAAGCCACATGTGCCTGTAATTACAACGGCAACCACACTCTCGAAACCGAAACACAGCAACGCTGCTTGGCGGCAGAAAAAGGCAGTAGTACTTCCCCGGACGAGCTTTTCACACAGAGCTCTACTACTCTTAAATCATTGGTGCACTGGTGGCTGGCATCGGAAGGCCACCAGTGCTCTCTACTAGCTACCTGATGATTTCTCTACTAAACCTTGATTTGATTCAGAATATCTCTTTTGATGTTTCTAATCAGCCCTGTATCTGCGTATGTATGATTATGTTTTCTGCTTACATGTTTATTGTGATAAAACGTTTTATCTTCCATTCTATTTAGAGTATGTTTAATGATGTCATGTTTATTTATAATAATGATTCATAATTACAATCAGTAGTTAATTATATATTTACTACATATTTGATTACAGATGTTTTAAGTACCAAGTATTTTGTATGTATTTTTTGCGGGAATTGGATACGAATGCGAGTGTGGGGGTAGGAAGTGACGTAGAGGGACGAACGTAAATCAGTGGTGCTTTTACAAGACAATAACTTGGATTAATTTATTTCAAACAGTAACCGGAGCGTTTGAAAAATATCACCTACTTATCTCTAACTTGTTTCTATCTCATTGCATTTTTTTTTAAATTATTTTAGATTGAAAAGTCCACTGGTAGCTTCATTTATACAATTTAAATAAAAAATAGGACAACTCTTAAAACTAATAGGCATGCCGTTGGAAAGTATATTCAATGGGAGAAATATGTTCTCCCATTGAATATACTCAACGGCCTCTGAAGAAATCTGAAATATATTTAAACAGCGAAGACATCTAGCAGCCTGCAATAGTCATTAGAATGCTGTTGTGACTGCCTCTACTAGCTCTTAGTGTCGTAGGAAACTAAAAACTACTTAACGCCGCAGTGGACTTGAACGCTTAAACGAGCACAACCCATATACCTACAGAGTTTTTCAGAGCACAGATGCTTAGAATAGTTCGGCAGATTACGATCAAGAATATTACATTTGGGATACAACCTTCACCCTGCTGGAATAATGTTCACCCTTGCTGTATAGTATCAATACCAACATAACATCCTTAAGTAAACTGAAATACATCTGACATTTCTAAAAAAACTGATTAGAAATGTCAGAACATTTGAAAATGCTTTTGTATATTGCCAACGTGATTATTGTTGCCTGATATAAAGTATTTAGTTGAAAATAGTCCAGTTGACCTAAGCGTATACATACTATTTTAATTAAGACTTATTTCGCGTTCACAGTGTTGGTTACTTTTCTTTTATATAATAAAAAAAAAAAACTTTTATTTAGCGCCAAAACGGAAATTTTGTTCGGCTCTTGACGCTTTAAAAACTAATTCGTGCAGGTGAGTATCTACTTTCCTACTTCGCAATATGTACGTAAATATTTTTTTTCTCATGCTTTCTACCTGTGACAATTTTATGTGTAAGTCGTCTTTGTATTGTTTAGTGCTAGAATAAATAGTGCGAGAAATGTATACGGATGTATTTTTTCATTATAAAGCTAAAATAATTAATTAAGTTCGTCATAAATATTATCAAAGTTCGCTAGATAAAGGTAAAACTAATCTACGTTAAGCGCTATCTATGATATCAATTGATATCTATTTCTGAAAACATGGCTTAGCCACAGTTACGTTAAAACAACGGCTTCCATCACAAGTTCTATAAAAAAAGACACAATAATACAATTTGAAAAAATTGTGCTTAAAAAAGGTGCTTTTTTTGTTACACACGATAAAATAAACAAAGAACAATATGGAACCCGGAAGTAAGTGCTCTAAGTATTACTTAGGTGATATTCAATTTACTTTGTAACTGGATTATTTTGATAAAAATAACTAGTGATTCGCCAGCTTTACGACGTTTCCTTTCTTCGCTCATTTACGGCTTCTGTCCGTCATTTTGATAGACAATCTGGTAAGATTGTCTTGTCAAGTGTATTAAAATAAAAACGTTTTTGGTCTTGAGTGATCCTTGCGATGAAATTAAATATTCGAGTTTCGATATTACCTGAACTATGTTTTATTTATGCAACTTGCTGATGGAACAAGCAGATAGCCCACCTGATGTTAATGAACTGAAAATGAACCATATGTTAAGCCTCATGTGCCTGTAATTTCACCGGCAACCACACTCTTCAAACCGAAACACGGCGTTGCTGATTGGCGACAGAAAAAGGCATGGTGGTAGTACTTCTCCGAACGAGCCATTCTAAAAAAGAGCTCTACTTCTCTTGAAGTAGGCTTGGCTTTTTTTTATATCGTACATACGGAAAGAAATGAAACTGTTCCCTTTTATGTCCTTGTATTAAGCGTCGTTTTTATTTGGCTTTGGGTAGCTTGATCTATCCGTGCTATCCGTGTGTACTATGGTTGAGTTATTTATAAATTTTCTAGTTCTGAAATGGGATCAACTTCTATTGGTTATTATAGGGCGTGTAGATTAGTGAATTTTAATGTGATATGGTATTCTATTTAGTTATAATTCTTAATATTTAGTGAATGTAATTGGTTGTTAATCGTGTTCATTAGCATAAATAAATAAATACGAGATTAACGAATTTATAAGTTTTATGTATGTGCCTGATTATGTTGTCTCATGTAGTAAATTTTTTCAGCTAAAGTAGTCTACCATGGATCTACAGTGATCGATGCGTCGTCGAACCCTCCACAATATAGCAGCAACCCACCACCTGGCCCCTATGGCGGACCGCCTGCTGCAGTTATCCATACCAATCCAACAATAATAGTCGCGCCACAAGTCGGTCCTCAGCCATCGACAATGATCTGCCAGTCTTGCCACGCAGAGATTGTGACCAGGGTTGAACTGAAGCCGTCAACAAAAACACACTTATTCGCTTTGGGACTTTGTATACTGGGGTAAGTAAAATTGCCTACGATGTACTGCCTTGCGTCCATCAACTTGAGGCATACAGATGTTAAGCCTCATGTGCCTGTAATTACACAGGCAACCACACTCATCAAACCGAAACACAGCAACGCTGCTTGGGGGCATAAAAAGGCGTGGTGGTAGTACTTCCCCAGAAGAGCCTTTCACAAAGAGCTCTACTACTCATAACTCATAAACCTGCCCGTTGCCACTTCAACTTGCTAACTGTACGAACTACGTCGATTACGACATATTTATTCTTCAATACTGTACTTTTTACTAAGTAATTCTTGCTTTTCAGTTGTTGGTGCTGCGTTTGCATTCCGTACTGTTCGGACAGTTGCAAGAACACAAACCACTTCTGCCCGAATTGCAACGCGTACATCGGTGCGTATCAAAGTTAAAGTGGAGAAAGAAAACAAAGTATGAAGAAGTTGATAAATGAAAATACTAGAAAAGTTAATGGTGGAGAACAGGCAAGCTCTGGAGCTTGCCCAAAGAAAATGTTTCAAAGCCGAGGCAAATTTAAATTAATTTGATATTTACTGCCGTATGCAAGCATAATAGACTGGGTCAGACTATTTTTTCCGTTTCTAATTTGGGACGCAGCGTCTGAACTCAAATTTGGGCCAAAAATCACTCTTAAAACAGCGACGCTCTTAACTTTTTATTTTAGCATACAAGTTGGTACCAAAAGCCGTTCCAGAAAAAAGCCTTGCCAGCCTTGATAGACGGACTGGAGGACAGACAGCAAATTGATTCTAATAAGGGTTCCATTTTTTCCTATTGAGGTACGGAACCTTAAAAATAATGCTCAAGCAACAGAAGAATTTTGCAACCTTTTTTAAACTGTTAAATTCTTTTACTCTGGATATCTACTAGCTATGTCCAACAGTAGACTTGTGTAAGCTAGTGGTGATGCTGTTAATATTAATTTTCAGCAATAAAAAATCAGCAACAACAAAATGGTGTGAATTAAATTATGGTGTGCGAACATATTTTATATTACACAGTAAAATAATTTCATCCTTCAAATGATTATATTAACTACTAGCGGCCTGTCCCAGCTTCGCATGGGTGGTCATACATTTTTTGAACATTTTAGGATAAACTTAGACCGTGGGTTCAAGCCTCGCGTCTACTTATTTCATACATTTGCACGCCAGAGAGTGAAATCGCACCCCGAGCGCGACCCGTGGACCCGTTAACGTTTTTAATTTCGTCATATCTTTTGAATGGAATGTCCGATTTGAAAAATTTAAGAAGTAATCTATAGGTATTGAAACCGTCTTAATTATGAAATTTGGATTTATTTGGATAAGGATTAATACCAAGGTACAAATAAACACCGTTTTCTAGCGGCGGCATTTCAATTATTTTTTTATAATAAAAGAACACTTATTGTGACATAACTATAATAGTTAGACATATGTTGTTGCGAAATTTTTTGTAGATGATGACGTGTTCTACAAAATCGTAGTACATTGTTTTGTTCTATCATCAATAGTTTTCGCAGCGCACGCGATGTAAGGTTTTTATTTTCCACCTTGGGTTACATTATTGGAGTTTTAGTAAGGATCCCTGATTTTTTTGAAAATATAATATAGCCTATATTACTCAAGGATAATGTAGCATTCTAATGGTGAAAGAATTTTTGAAATCGGACCAGTAGTTTTTGAGCCTATTCGTTACATACAAAAATACAAATGTTTCCTCTTTATAATATTAGTGTAGATTAAAATGTGGGTAGATGTTTGTGTTAAGATCTCGTACCTTTACTTTGTAAAAGAATTGCGGCCATTGTGCCATCTTTAACTTCTCCTGAGTCGTTCTAGAAAGTGCTTAAGTGAATTTCTAACTACGCAAGAAGATTGTTTAGGATTCTTTTATGATAATATCTTGGCTCTTAAATTTTAAGCTCTAGGCTAACTGGCACCTAGAGTCACTTAGCTTTAAGACGTTTCAAAGTGATCCTTATGATTTGATTGAATAAATACCTTTTGACGTTGACTTAAATAATTCTAGTTTTACAAAGGTATTTTTTATGTTGTGAGTGATTATTATGTAAAAAAGTTTAAAAATAAAAATATATTTGTGTAAGAGTGAGCGTGCGCTCAGCTTCACTACAAAATTCCAACTGCCGATGCAACGGCCGCGCAGGAACGGGAACGGGACCGCACGTGCCTCTCATTCAAAAGTGAGGTTCCGCTTCCGTTCATAGATCATAGACACAGACTATATCCTTACATTCTAACTTACTAACTAGCTTAGCAACTAAATGCTAGGGTACTCCCTACATACTCCCCCGATTGATCTGCTGTTGGACCCCACGCAAGATCAATCTTCCCTTAAGCAGTAACAGGTAAGCTATATATTCTTACGCGGTCGACCGCGTTTGCGCTTAGGAGCGACAGGTTGACACACCTCCGACCGTTCATCATCCCTAGCGTGATACCGCTTAAGCTGGGAGATGTGGTACTTGCCGAGAACTTCATCCCGCTTCCTGTAATGGGCCAAGACGTATGTCGTGGGGCTGGCCTGATTCAGAACTACGTATGGTCCGTCATGCTTCGGCATAAACTTGGCGCTGACACCCTTGCTGGCGTTACTCAGGGCGTGCGTCTTCAGTAGCACCAAGTCACCTGCAGTAAATGTTTCGCCTTCTTGGCGCTTTCCATCCTTGGCAGCTTTTCTGGCATCCTGTTGCCGCTCCATGGTCTCCTTACTGTCGGCGAGGGCGTTGGCAAGCTTGCGTAGGTACGGCGTGATCTGCGGCACGTAGTTGACGGCGTCGGCCACGTTACGAATGTCGGCGCGCGCGTCCAGCGGGGAGCGCAGCTCGCGCGCGAACGTGAGGTAGGCCGGCGTCTTCTCCGTGGACTTGCAGACCGCCGTGTTCATGGCGAAGCGGATCGCGGGCAGCGCCTCGGGCCACTCCTTGTGGTAACCTTCGACAAGGATCGCGAGCTGGGTCTTGATGTCACGGTTTTTCCTCTCTACCGGATTCGCCTCCGGGTGGTACAGCGGGATCAGGTTCTGCGTGACGCCGAGCGCCGCCATGGCATGCTTCATTACGTCAGCGACGAACTGCACGCCGTTGTCGGAAACGAGCCGGCGCGGCACGCCGTAGCGCAGGAACACCTCGTCGATGAGTGCGCGCGCGCACGCCTCGGCCGTGGCCTCCACCAACGGGAACAGCTCCACCCACTTGCTGGCGGGGTCCTCCGCCACCAGGATCCAGCGCTCGCCCAGCGAGCCGCGCGGCAGCGGTCCGAACAGGTCCACGGCGAGCACCTCGAAGCGCTGCGCGGGCACCGGCGTCTGTAACAATCCTGCGGGCTTGACGTTAGAAGGCTTATACCGTTGACACTCTATGCAAGTCTTAAGGTACTCCGCCACGTATCGCCGCATCCCAGGAAAGTAGTAACGTTGCGCTATACGTTTAAACGTTCTCTCAATGCCACCGTGTCCAGCCGTGGCCTTATCGTGGCATTCCACCAGGATCTCCTTTCGTAGGCTCTCGGGGATGACGAGCTGGGGCTCCTCGTTGTCCTCGTCGTGCGTGTAACGGTAAAGCACTCCCTGCGTCACGCAATAGCCTCTTTCGGCCCATCTGGTGCTGGCTACTTCCTCATTTCCTTCCAAATCTTTTATAATTTTGCCGACGTCGAAGTCGACCAGCTGCGCCTCTCTGAGGGCACTCGCTTCCCAGCGTGGGGTCTCTATCACGACCGTGCATATCCCGCATGTCGGACGCGACTCGTCCTCGCAAGGCGGGCGGCTCAGGGTGTCGGCGAGTACGTTCGCTTTACCTGGGGTGTACTCCAAGTGTAGGTCGTACGCCTGCAGCTTCATGGCCCAGCGCACGAGCCGGCCGGCGGGCGACTTGAGCGTGAGCAGCCACTTGAGCGGCTGGTGGTCGCTAGCGACGCGCACGCGGTGTCCGTCGATGTAGCCGCGGAACTTGTCGACCGCCCACACGACGGCCAGCGCCTCGCGCTCCGTCGTGGAGTAGTTGCGCTCGGCGGGCGTAAGCAGCCGCGACGCGTACTCGATGGGGTGCTCGTCACTCGGCGACTCCCCCTGCAGTAGAGCCGCTCCCAGGGCGTAATTGCTGGCGTCGGTCCTGAGTATGAATTCATGATTATAATTGGGTTGACTCAAAATTGGTGCCGTGGTCAGTAGTTCCTTGAGCTTGTTAAAAGCTGTATCCTGGGCCTCTCCCCAAATCCATGCTACATCCTTTCTGGTCAGTTGTGTTAGGGGCTGAGCGATTTTGGAGAAGCCGGGCACAAACTTCCTAAACCACGAGCAGGTTTGTATGAAACTTTTGAGATGCTTCATTGAATTGGGAGTCCTCATGTTGCTAATTGCTGTAACCTTGTCTGGATCCGGGGATACTCCATCTCGAGTAATGATGTGACCCAGATACTTAACACTAGTACGAACAAACATGCACTTAGCCCTGTTTGCACGCAGTTTGAATACTCTCAACCGATCAAACACCTTCTGTAGTTCTGTGAGATGTTTGGAATAGCTGCCTTCTGTGATGAGGATCAGGTCATCAAGATAGCACAGTAAGGTGATATCTTTTAGTGCTGCACTGGACTTGAACCTATCTATTAGTCTTTGGAAGGTAGCAGGTGCATTACACATACCAAACGGCATCACCTTAAAGCGGTAGACACCCAGTGGGCAAGTAAATGCACTCTTGTCCCTGTCCTCCTCTGCAAGCATCACCTGCCAGTAACCTGATCTCAAGTCTATAGTGGACATGTAGCAATTTTTCTTTGTGTACTGAAGTAGATCATCAATCAGTGGAAGAGGGTATGAGTCTGTTTTAGTTATGGCATTTAACTTACGGTAGTCCACACAAAAGCGGAAAGTGCCATCTTTCTTAGGTACCAGTAAAGCTGGTGAGGCCCACGCAGATTCACACTCCTCGATGACACCATCACTCAGCATCTTGTTGATCTCTGCTTCCATAACCGCTCTCTTCGCAGGGGTCAGCCGGTAGGGTGGTACAGCAATGGGCAGGTGGTCTCCGGTGTCTAGATGATGTTTAGCATAGGGTGTGCATTCTCCTTTCTCACTGAAAACATCATCATAGCACATAAGCAGGTTTGCTAAAGAAAAGCGTTCCTCTGCATCAAGCATTGCCCCTTCATCATCTCTTAAAAATTCAGCTGAACAGTATCCAACAGGCCGAGCAATAGCATCTTCACACTTGAGCTGATGAATAATTTGAGGTGTGTCAGGTAAAGACCAAGTCATAGCAGAGAAATTGAAGACAAACCCGGCTCGTGCTATGAAATCAATCCCTAACAATGTGTCATTGTTCATAGCATAAGGCAAAATAACAAATGTTATAGGAATCGTAAGACTAGTTTTATAGATTCCAACCTCCACATCAGCCAGTTTTACTAAGGTATCTTGCATGCTACCATCTGCCAGTTTTATAAGCATGTTTGATGCACGCAAGGGAAACTTTTGCTTGAGGAGGAGTGCATAAAGAGTACACCCAGCAATGCAACGTTTGGCAGCTGTGTCGATCAAAGCAGTGCCATCTATACCATTAACTTTTATTTCCAGGATAGGACGGCTCATATCTAAAGTCTAAGGCGTCACTCCGGCATTTAACGCAATATGTTATTCTATAGTCTCTATTTAATCCTAACTTAGAGTCTCTATTATTTATAGCACTTTTACACTTCCCGCACTGATAATAGTACTCACATAGTTCAGCGGGCGGACTCACGCGCATCGAAACAGGGGTGGCGTCCTCGGACTGACAGCCCACAGCGCTCAGCTCATGTGCAGCGCTGGCCGGCGACGACGCCGATGTGGCCTGGACGGCGGCGGCGATGGCGCGGCGCTCAGCGGCGGCGCGGCGGCGGCGAGCGCGGCCCCCTGGGGCTCGCAGGGTGACAGTGCTCTCGTGGATCAAGCTCGGTGCTACGGCGCAGGCTGGAGAATTTCTCTCGACAGCCATGCTCATGTGGTTGTTTTGGCTTCGTTGTTGTCGTGGCGTTGAGGTTTCGAACGCGCAGAATTTCACAGATCCAGAACGACCGAGTGAGTGAGCGGAATGTTCTTCGGAACGTGAACGTGAACGACGCGGCAGCGACTCAGCGCTCTCTGTGCTCGGCAACGCGGTGGAATTCCGAACTACGGGCGCAGGCGACGAATAACGAGCGAAACGCGAGCTTCGGGTGTTATCGCGCTGTTGCCAAGGACGATTGTTTCCGATGTTCGACGAAGTGCTCGGAGCGTCGTTTCGGTTTCGGGTCGCGGCCGTCGTATGGAAATTGGGGGCGCTGCTGTTGTTCGGCACGGTAATATTTGAGTTTGGGCGCGAACTGGTGTTGGAGTTGATGTTTATCCTCACTTGCTCCCTTCGACTATCTTCGATAGCCCTGGCTTTTTCTAGCATATTATCGAAGGTCTCAAACGCTGAGCGTTGCATCCGCTTCCTGAGGCTGCGGTGTAGGAGACTGAAAACCATGTCTAGCTGGACTTTTTCAGTCAGGTCTTCTTCCGGCAGCTTTGCAAGAAGGGCACGTGCTTTGGCCACAAACACGTCCGTACGCACGTCCTCTGTTTGCTCTGCCGCAAACAGTGTTTTGTAAATCTCATACGGCGGCCTCCGTTGCCCGAACGCACAGCGTAGTTTATCAAGAGCGTCGGTCCAGCTCGTAGTAGTAGATTTAACACCAACGTACCATATTGCAGCTTGGCCCTCCAGCAGGAGTGGGAGGCCTCGCAGTGCGTGATCGTCTCGCATGCCTACGCACTCTTTGTAGATCTCGATGGCGTCTAGGAAGGCCTCCAAATCGTCGGCATTCCCCGAAGACCCATTAAAGCGGGTGGTGCAGCCTGTAAAGTTTGCAGGCAGCGTGCAGACGATGGGGGTCACGAGGGCAGTGGCATTCGTCGTTGACTGCGTCGGCGGCGGAGTGATGGTGGCGGTATTTGAGGCCTGGTGGACGATGGACGGCGGTGTCGGTGTCGACAGCGCTTCACTATGCGTCGGCGTACTTGACGCGATCAGGCGGTCCACACGCTCTATCACCTGCATGTTTGCTTCGGCTTGCGTCCTGGCGAACATGGCAAACATCGCCGAGAGCTGTTCCTGCGACAGCGTCACGCTGGCTGGAGCAGTCGGCGCCTGGGCACTGTCCGTGGCGCTACCGAATGACGCGTCGGCGTCATCGCGCGTTGTAGATTTCCGGGTTTTCTTCGGCATTATATAATATCACACACACTAACTAAACAGAGTTGAAAGTTTATTGGGGTGGGTTCACTTCACACGACAACGCGACGCGGAAAGCTTATATTTCTAACGCGTGGGTCGTGTGGCCTCGAGTTGGCGCGCCAGTGTAAGAGTGAGCGTGCGCTCAGCTTCACTACAAAATTCCAACTGCCGATGCAACGGCCGCGCAGGAACGGGAACGGGACCGCACGTGCCTCTCATTCAAAAGTGAGGTTCCGCTTCCGTTCATAGATCATAGACACAGACTATATCCTTACATTCTAACTTACTAACTAGCTTAGCAACTAAATGCTAGGGTACTCCCTACATTTGCTATTTTTTATTTCATTGTTACACCTGATATTCTTTAAAATTTCCAACCAAATCCTAAATGCTTTCTCTTGTACAAACGGATACGCCTCAGGCTAAATACACTGCTGCTTTAAAGTCCTTGAAGTAAGCGTCATTTGTCTTTAGCTTTGGATCTATATCAGTGTGTATCTATAAAGCTAATTTTTACAAAAAATATTATATTGTGGATTAGGTTACTCTTGCATTGAATACTAATAATAGTAGTAGTTAATATTAATAGTAGGTTTTTATTCAATAGACAGCACATAATTTACAGTAGCACATTCGCCACAAGTTAAATCTTTGAAATTGCTGTTTGTTTTAGATTATGCTCTTAGAAAACGAAGTAACAGAAACTATTCAATTCAAAATAAACAAAACGAGCGGGTAAAATTAATTTGCATTTCAGCCGTAGTTTTTCTATTTTAGTAATGAGAAATTTCTACTTACGAACCTTTTGTGATTTTGCATGCCAATATTTTCATTTAATAATTTAATTTTAATCTAATTATAATTATAATTAACATTATGTACATCGTAAATCGTCATAGAACTCCCAAATTTAACGTCTTTGTTATTAAAGCTATGGTTGTATTTCTCTGTATAACGTCATCTGGAAGGAACACCTACAGTACAAGCCAAAAAGGACTTAATGTAGGGTCTTGAATCTCTAATTTTATCTACAAGCCATGTAATTTCTCGATCCCGTATGTTCATCTGCATCTAATTGTCTATACCTATATCTATGTGCTTTTTTTTCTAAAATAAATTATTATTATTAGTTTACTATCAATTAGTCAAAGCATTTGTACATTGAACAATCTTGCTAGTCAAGTACCTAAATAAAAACAAAACACATCTGAGTGCTGGGACGGATGAAAGAAGAGCGCATGTAGCAGAGAAGAGAATGTTGAAATGGAGGTGTGGTTTGACAAGAATGGACAAGATAAGGAATGAGTTTATTAGGGGCAGTTTGAAAGTGGCGCAAGTGACTGAAAGATGAGGAGTAATAGGTTAGCGTAGTATGGGCATGATAAAGGGAGGAATGTCATGTAACGAGAAGAATGCTAGGGATGAATGTGGATGGATATAGGAGTAGAGGTAGGCCAAAGAATGATGGATGGACTGTGTGAAAGATGACATGACTAAGAAAGGAGTGACTGCTGAGATGACGGCTGATAGAGGAGAGTGGAGGGAAAAAACCTGTTGTGCCGACCCCACATGAAGTGGGATAAGGGCAAAAAAATCATGATGAGTCAACAGAATGTCACTATCGAGAGCGCTTGACAAATTGTTTGTAGCAATGTTCACGCAAGATGTTATAGCACAGGTTCTAGTGTGTTGATGATGTAACAAAACTTCTGTTAACGGGTGTAATATAAATAAAAAGGATGAATGATTATAATATGGAACCAGAAAGAGGGATAACATGCACATCCCACTTGAAGGCTCTTTTCATATACGAGGGCCCGATAAGAATCGACCTGTCGAAAAGATCTAGTCGATTTCCTCACGCTGTTTTTCTTTCACCTTAGAAAGGTACTCGTATGTGCAACTTTAGATGCTTGAATGTTTGTGGTCCAAACATTCTTCGCGCTCTGAACGGTGAAAGAAAAACAGCGTCAGGAAACGAACTTAATCTTTTCGATATGTTCTACAGATTAATGTGCCGTAGAAGTTTCTTAATCTTAGAACCTGTGTATCACAAAATACCTGCTTGAACACTGCCACAGGTATTTTGACAGGCGCTTTAGATAGATAGATGTACGAATGCATCCTTATAATATTATTATAAGTACAATCTGATTTGAACACGCGACTTTTAGTTCATAAGTTAGAAGAATTCCCTTCGAGCTAACATGGTTCAGATTAGTGTTAAACTTTGATTACTTGTTATATAATAACTCATAAAGAAAAATACTGTCAGTAAAGCCTTCTGCCTAGGAATGCCTCTGATCGTATGACTATACTGACCAACTGACACTATGGTTCATTAGCCTGCTCAGATTATTGTAATAGCTACCTAAAATTGTAATCTAATTTCTTCGGCTATCTGAGACTCCTTGGCCTTAAAGATAAGGAAGATCAAAAAAAGCAAGGTCGCCGCAAAACTCAGCTACAATGACCATTCGTGACCAAGCAGGCGTGCTGTACGTACATACCCATCACCATAAAATATGCGCAAGTCGTCATAATAGAAAACTGCGCAGTTCAAGGCAAAAACTCCAACAGCAACACACGTCTCCGATAAACGCAGATTGTAAATAGTCTATCTATCTGTTATCATATCGGCATTCACTCACTGATTTGGTATCAGTTCCGTTTTTCAGTATTTAACATTGCAGCTACATGAAAACAGTGAAAATAGTCACTTATTCAGTGTTAATAAATCTATAAATGCACATGTGATGGATTCAGAAGGTAAGTGTTTTTTATAAGTTAAAGAGGAACCTACTCACTAGTAGATATGGTGTTAGACTTTTAACTTCATAGCTAGAAGACAATTTTGGCAAATCTAGGGTTTTGTCGGGTAGATTAAGAGACATTTTTTTGCTGCAATAGTAAGTTTATGAGCCCTATAAGAAACGCAGCATTTACAAAGTGGTGGAGTTTTTAAATTAGTATGCTAAGTAATAACGAGTTAGCTGATTCTTTAAAAAAAATTCAGATAGGCTGATAATACGTGGGCCAAAACAACATGCGTCACCCGAAAGTTTGCCACGTACTCAGACTATCTATCTTACTTCGTTACAGACAGACAGTAGACTTCGTCATAGTAAAAAATCGACAAATAGGGTAATTTATCAGTAATTTAATATTAACAATAAAATTACTTAGAATTAAATAGATTTAACAAGGGTTCATGACTTCAATATTACTGTCACAAATTTCCATTCATAAACCTTAATGGCTTTATTTTGAACAATGTACATTTACATTATAAGTAGATATTTATGTTTTCCATTCTAATCACAATTCCATAAATGAATTGCAAGCAATGATCCTCGGTTTATCAGAATAACAGCACTGATAGCAACAGTTTACTTCTTTGTTCACTTCTATTTTTTATTGTATTTCAGGGAAATCTGTTTACCATGGCACAACCGTCATTAACACACCACCTCAAGGGAACCCTCCGCCATACAGTGGCGCAGCTCAGCCTCACCCTGGGTATCCAGCTCCATCCCAAGTCCACTATCCTGCCCCAGGGCCGCAAGTCCACTACCCATCTCCTGGCGTCCAAGCGGTGGTCATGGGCCCATCGGTGATCATCACGCAGCAAATGGGACCGAAGCCAACGCACGTGACTTGCAAGTCCTGCCACTCCGAAGTCGTCACCAGGGTTGAAGCAAATGCTACAACGAGGACACACTTGTTTGCACTAATCCTTTGTTTAGTAGGGTGAGTTTAAAGCCGATGCTGCGATGTAAAGTGACTGAGGCGTAATAATTTTTGACTGACCTTTTTTTAAATAACTTGATCGGGTGCTGTAAATCGCGACACAGTTTTTAGTACTGCGATTTTCAGTATTCGACCAACTACTTTATATGTTTATCGCCATAAGTCCTGTGTTTTTGCTTTCTTATTTTTATTTTTGTACCAAGATCGGACACTAAAACGCGACAGTTTTTTTACTACTGCGATTTTCAGGGTTCGGTCTGCTTGATTTTGTATATTGTCTAGTGATAAACTGTTTAAATAAATAAATAAATAATTGTAGCTTGCACGGAGAAGGAATATGCCTCTTCTTGTAAGCCTTCGCCTCAGTTGCTGTACGAAGCATGTAAGCCGAATTGATAGATGTTTGTCGCGTTACTTTTAAAGGCAACTCATTAGCTACTTCACGCTTATTTCAGTTTCTCGGCAACTTATTTGCTACACGCGCTAATTTACATAACCATGATAGTTTCAAAAATTATTCACACGCTAACTAGCTAAGTTGTAGTAGTTGTTGTAGTATTAAGTAAAATACTAACGTATTAGGTCCGGCTACCCATTCAAAGTCAAAGACATAAAGGTATTTATCAATAAATCACAAGGATCATTGGATAATGCTGGGCTTTTGACGATTTTCAGGTGCTGGCCCTGCGTTTGCGTTCCGTACTGCATGGACGATTGTTTGAGCGCGAACCACTACTGCCCTAACTGCAACTCCTATCTGGGAAGTTACAACAACTGAAAAACGAAGAAAATCACTCAAACTGACCAAGTCCGATTTTATATTATAACTAGCGACCCGCCCCGGCTTCGCACGGTTATTGTGGGTTATCCCTAAGAGATTATGCTTGTATTATGCATATAAACCTTCCTCTTGAATCACTCTTTCTATAAAAAAAACCCGCATCAAAATCCGTTGCGTAGTTTTAAAGATTTAAGGATACATAGGGATATAGGGACAGAGAAAGCGACTTTGTTTTATACTATGTAGTGATGTTCCACACTATAGGCATAACAGTATTCTGAGCCACTTTCTACCTCACTTAGATGGTGACCTAGCCTAGTCCTGACATGACACTGTTTGTGTACGAAACTCTAAAAGGTTTTTATAGTTCTGTTTTGTTCATGTGATAGGACACGAAGAGCTCATGCTGTTCCTTGATGCCTGATCTCATGTACCACAATAGTTCAGTTTAAAAAAAATAAACTAAACTAATTGTGGTACATATTGCACATGTATTGGGCACGCTTTTTATGGCATCAAATGAACCCTCTAGTGAACATATTTCGCCTTTGGAAACCCCATCAAAAGAAAAAATTGAGAATTTCCTGGAATTTATTTACCTAAATGTACCGTACAACTTTTTATCTGGCGTAAACCTAGTTGTAGTATGTTAATGATTTTAACCAAATTATTTTCACGTTGTATGTACTTTTTACAGATGTTATCTATTTGTATTATGTATGTATGTAGTTATATAATATTTTTTATGATTCTGTACATAATAACTATTAAAATATGTATTTTTGAGAATAAATGACTACAAACTTATTATTGTTTTTAATAATATTTATAGGATGAGATGCTTAGTACAGTCAGCACCAAAAAGAGCTGAAACAAAATTAACTTCGAAAAGTATTAACTATTCTAAATTTCACAGTGTTGCTGAGTTTTGATTTGAAGTGTGGTTGCCAGTTAAATTACAGGCACATGAGGCATGAGACATCTGTATGCCTCAAGGCGCAGCATGTGCATCGTAGGGCACGTTCCTATCGAGCAATTACGATGCAATGCTTTGTTGTAGGTGATGGTTACTACTTAACATAAGGTGGGCCATTTGCTTGTTCCATCAGCATGTAGTATAAATAAAATATATTGGTGTAGTTTCCACACAGAAATATTTAGCCCAAAACTAAGCAATGCTTGTAATATGGGAACTTTTAACTACATATAAATAATATTTTATATAAATATATTTTGTAACTAAATAACTACTCCTAAGACAAAGTTCATTACAAAAATATTCGGTCTCGGTGGGGATCAACCCAATGTGCACTGCACGCCATGTTTTTTGGTTAATCAGTCGGATAAGATAGCAGACGAGTAAAATATATCCTTTCTACGAACTCAACTCATTATGGCTACGACAAAATTCCTAATATCTGATTAACAGTATTAATAAAAACTCAAGTCAGTCCAGTCATGCAAAAGCTTGTAATAGATATCCCAAAATAGTTCCATCTCTACTTTATATTGTCAAAAACGGACAGAAATATTTTTATGTGACGGATAGCGTTACTGTAGGCTTGTAAAACCCGCCCGCCGTCAAAGTCAAAAGGTATTTAGTCAATAAAATCAGAAGGATCACTTTGAAACGTCAAAGCTAGGTGACTCTAGGTGCCAGTTCCACGCGACCAAAGCCTAGAAGAACAGGCAACAAGTTACGGCTTGGTTCCTACCGCTCTTTTGTATGATCCTCGTTACAATGTAGATATTATAGTCATCATAGTCAATGGCAAAACGTGCTAATTCAATTGAATCAGCTATCAATTGAATATCCTAAAGCTAAGTGAATCTAGGACCGAGTTTCATGGGACCAAGCCCAGAAGAACAGGCAAGAAGCGGTAAAACTACCCTTCAAAAAGCATCACTGTTGCCGGCCGAAATAAATTTATTTTACATCTGTATCACCTGGATTTTACATCTGTAGTACATAGTAATACATAGATCTGTAATGTTAAGTATCTTCTAGCATTATTTAACGATGAATCATTCCCAAAGGAAGTACCTACTTATTTATCAATGAGTGCAAACCATGAATCATCGATCATAATGCTTATCAAGACTCGAACAGATCCTGATGCCATGCGCTGCCAGCCTTGCGAGAAAATATAAACCCGCTGTTTGAAAGACCCATTTCGAAAATCAGAGGGAAAACCGCAGAAGGTAGTTCGTCACACGAACGTTACCAAAAAAGGTGATGCCAAGGCTCCAGCACACCTATTAAGTTTTTAAGACTGCCCTTAAGAAAGCCCTTAGGGATTTAGTAATTTAGTAATTTTGCTTGTATGTACTTCATGAAAAAACCAGCTAGTATTCTACACATACCAAAAAAGTCTACGCAATACCGGAAACGGTGTTGGGCTTGCACCCTGCCACCAATGTAATATTTGTATGTAACCATTAGGTATTACCTCTTTCTTGAGTTGGTATTAAGAGATCTGACCACCTGATATACCATCATCATTATCATCATCTTCCTGCCCTTATCTCACTTTATGTGGGGTCGGCACAACAGGTTCTTTCCCTCCACTTTTCTCTATCATCCGTCATCTCAGTCGTCACTATTTTCCTAACCATGTCATCTTTCACACAATCTATCCATCTTTTCTTTGGCCTACCTCTACTCCTTAATCCATCCACATTCATACCTAACACTCTTCTCGTTACATGACATTATTCCCTTCTCATAACATGCCCATACCACGCTAACCTATTGCTCCTCATTTTTCAGTCACTGGCGCCACTTTCAAACTGCCTCTAATAAACTCATTCCTTATCTTAAACATTGTTGTCACTCCACACATCCATCTCAAGATTCGCATCTCCGCTGCATGCACTCTTCTTTCATCCGTCCCTTTAGTGGCCTAACACTAGTACTAGCACTAGTCCATACAAAACGATAGGTCTTATGACTGTTTCGTATATTTTTCCCTTTAGTTTTAGGGGCATTCTTGAATCGTAAGTTGTTCCTGTCCACCTGATATATACCTGACCGAAATCACAAAGCTGCTTGTTTTTTCTGTTATCACCACGAATGTGTAGTCGCGTTGTGGATACCTCTTATCTACGATTGTGCTCTACATTTTATCAATAGTTTCATAACTAACAAGGCGAGTGATGTTGGAATACATATTATTTTTTCAAATATGTAGGCTATTTAGATTTTTATAATACATAATACCTACATTGCTATAAACTTTAATATTTTGAATGATAATCCTAAAAGTGTATTTATTCTCCTTTAACAAAAAAAATATGCAGTGATCTGATATATTTTAATATAATACTTTTTAAATTATATTAAAATTGTTATAGAAAATCATAGTGCAAATAATGCTGTATTACACTTACAACTTCCTCCTACGGGTTTATTGATACTGTTTATAGTTATAATTTTAACCGTTATTTTAATATTTCAGAACAATAATAACCATGAGTTCCATGGGACCTGAACCCGCACAGATCACATGCCCATCGTGTATGGTGCCCATCGTGACCAGAGTCGAGAGGAAGGCCACGACCAGAACTCACGTCATTGCTGTTCTGCTTTGCGTATTTCTGTGAGTACCTACTCATATATCATTATTATAAACAAGCTGGTGCCCGCGACTTCGTCTGCGCAGGATTAGTCACACAATATCTTATAAATTGTAGCCTATGTGTTATTCTGATGTATAAGCTATATTATTATAAAGTTTCATTAAAACCCATTCAGTAGTTTTTACGTGAAAGAGTGACAAACTTCCATCCATCCATCCATCCATACTTACAAACTTTCGCGTTTATAATATTAGTAGGAAGTAGGATAGATAAATAAATATTGGTGGACTTTCCAATCCACACAGCACTATATTACATTTGGCTATTATCGCTTTTTGGATACATAAAACTTTGAACAACTCAAAAGTTTACTTTTACTATATCAAGTCAAAGTCATAGTCAAAAAGTATTTATTCAGTTGAATAACAAGGGTCACTTTGTAACGTCATAAAGTTGGGTGAATCTAAGTGCCAGTTCCACGCGACCAAGCCTAGAAGAACAGGCAACAATCTTACGGCTTGGTTCCTACCGTTCTTTTGTAAGATCCTTGTTATAATATATTAGGGTGTGTTATATTGTAACAAGGATCTTACGCCTAGGCCTTCACAGCTCAGTTGGTTTCTAGCTCTGCCTTCAGCGCTGCTCTACCATGCTTGGTGATCAAAGTCGTGAAGTCGTTTTGTTATCAAAAAGCTATGTTTTTTTCTACCACCCTGCAGCGTTGCTTCTGGCCACGTGGTTATGCCACATGGTTCTATCAATCGGACTACGCATACTTTTTCTCCAGTTTGTGCATTAATCGCTGTTTCAGTTTGAGGATTATAATGGTCGCCGGTGAAGTTACAGGCAAATGAGGCTTGACATATTTTATGCCTCAAGTTGATGGATGCAGGGCAGTGCATTGTAGGGCACGTTCCTATTGAGCTTGCAATGTAATGATTTGTCATGGTTATAAGCAAGTACCTAGCTAATATAATAAAAGCCATAATGATAAATTTCATGCCAAAAAGTAATTTACAGTAGTTGAAGTTAGCCGTTTGGCTGAGCGGCAGACAATTTACGACCTTATGCAGTGACACAAAACCATATTGCGATTCTACGTCTAAATCCACGATTTCCTGGATCAGCCGGCCGTACTGTAATTTCATTTGATCCGTCAGTGGTACTCATATTATTTATTGCAATTATTATCTACTAGTAATAGTTAGGAACTGTTAAAAATTGTGGATTACATAATGTAAGTACAGAATGTAATGTGTTAGTTTAGGGCATGGCAATATATGGAGTAGAAGAGTCATTTATAACAATTCCAATCATTGAAATTGACTCATAGTCACTCGACACTTACTGCAAAGCATTTATTGGCGGAGCGGAGGTATAAAAAAAAGATAAGATATGAATTCCTTTGGCAAATAGTGTGTATTTTTCTTTATAGCAGTATTTTAAACCAACCGTTTAGTTCTTTAGTTTATTCGTTCATAGGTTCACAACTTTCAATTTTTATTTCAAAATACTACTTTATTGAATCATAACGAGTGTGTTTGAGTTATAAATAACTGCATTCAAGGAAACTCCTACATGTTATTGACAGTGCTCCATCCTGCTAGAGAAAGAGCCACTTTCAGTGCATACTTGAATTAGTATGGTATGATGGATAAACCAAATAATAAATAATAATAAACATTGATGGACAATTCCACACAGCACCCTCTAGCCACAAACTAAGCAAAGCTTGTAGCTTCGCCATCTTTGACGGTGCTGCGTTTGTCTCATACAAAACATACCTACCTACTCATAATACAATATCACCAATTGTTAGTTCTCGGTGGGCATCGAACCCACGGACTACAGCGAGTAACTAAAAAAGGATATGTGTTACAAATATAAAAAAGTTATTTGGATAAGATGTGCGTTGGTACTAGTTTCAGACTAGGAACCATTCAAGTGGCTGGGGTCGTGTCATGTAGCTATAAAAAGCTTGCTAGTTTTTACAACCAATGGTGGTTATATCCTCACCTATAAGAGATCTACAGACTGTTTGTAAATGTGGTTATTATTCATGTTTCAGATGCTGGCCATGTGTGTGTGTCCCGTACTGCGTTAATTCCTGTAACAATGCGAACCATTACTGCCCCAACTGCAGTGCCTACATCGGAACTTATGCAAACTGAGAAATTGCAACCCAACGATTCTATCAAATACTTTAGAATAGGATAGAGAACAGTTTATATAAAATACTTAAGAATTATAAGTTTGTTTAAGTTAATTTAGCTATTGATCATTATTTTGTACCTACCATAAATCAATGAACCTACTTAATTATCGTATTTATAGTATTTTGGTACTAGTTTTGTACTTTTATATGGGTCATCATCAAGTAGGTATTCAAAAAGAAAACTTTTAATATAATGTAATATACCTATTTTAAACATAATGTTACATGTTATTGAATTACCATATCCAACTTCCTACTAATATATTAAAACGTGTAACATAATACCCCTACAACTCTGGAAGCAGGATATTCTACTGGTCATGGCGAACAACTGTAGAGGTAGTTATAAGACTTTTGTAATTGCGAAGTTTTTCATTCATGAAATGCCTCTTAAACTTTCCTCCAAAATGAAATTAACACAACATGATGCAGCCCTATTACAGCTGACTGACAGCTGACTTTTTTGACCTTTAATTGTGAACTGTAGATAAAATATGTAACAGAACTGCCACCGATTAGGAAACGCAAATATCGTATGTACCAAGGTCACGTACACATTATCAGGGTTGTTGCAAATTTCTGTGACAATATTAATTTTTCTTCTGTATGGGAATTTCGAAAACGAAGTATTAAAATTCTGCACACGTCAAAGTATTCCAGTGCTTGGTCTCATCTCTTGGTCGTTGGCCTTATACACGTTGTATAGATGCGAAAGTTACAATGTTTGAATGTTAGGATGTTTGTGGCTCAATCACGCCCTAACCATAGAACCATTTGGCAGAAATTTTAAACAGTCATAGTTTGTAACATAATATAGGCTATTTTTTCTCGAAAAATGTTTAGCAACCGGGTATAATATAAACGACCCAAAAAAGAAACCGCCTCAAATATTGATGTTAGCAATTACCGCTATTACGCGACGCGAGTGACAGCGGGCAGCTACTTGTAAAAAAATACTACAGACGACGGTGTCGATATGTTAGACACATTCTTTGAAAAATGAGACATTACTTTCCTATGACTTGTCACTTTTCATTAAATAAATAAGCTTAGTGACTCGATCTTGTCTTAATGAGAATTTATATGCCTTTTTATTTACCTACACCACCTCCCTTTTTTCATTAAGCCAGCTGATCGAGCATGGTTTTAATAAGATTTCTTTACAATACCTTCTTTTAACAATGATATATTTTGGTCTGGGGAAGGAAAGAATATTTTGGCTATGTAATGATGTTTGCTATGCGGCTATTGTCAGGCAAAGCACTTGCCTCTAAAGATACGTGTTTATATAACTTTTCTGCAAAAAATAAAACTGACTTCAATGGGTTTTTCATGGATGCATTGAAATGGGACCACACGCGAAGCACCAGCTGTCAAATAAAAAAGAATCTTCAAAATCGGTTCACCCAGTCAAAAGTTCAGAGAAAACAAACAAAAAAAAATACAGTCGAATTGAGAGTCCTCCTCCTTTTTTTCGGTCGGTTAAAAAACAGTAACGTATTTTATATTGGAACTAATATTCCCTATATTTTATTTGTTTATGAAACATATTTTTCATGGAATTAGGTATGAATGAATTACTACAACACTAACCTACCTACATAAGTTTTAATTACCTACTTGAGGTAGATAAGTGATAAGAGCATTGTCATAACAATTTACTTATCATTTTCCTGTTAGTTTTGTAGTCTCTCATTCCACCATAATTGATGATATTAAAAATGAACACCAAAAATAAGGAACTTTTGTTATTTTGAAACAAAAATATTTCCTTGTTGTGTGTCACCTAGGTGCATTTGAATACCATAGTGATCGTAGGTATTATTTAACCTATTCGTTTTTATAAGTTTAGTAGTACCCTAGTACCTAATAGAACGGAAGAATAAAATATAGGTAGGTGCCCACCGGTTTTGATGTCACAGGTCCTTTCGTAACATTTACCTACTCTTTTTCCTATAAATGACACAAATACTAAGTACTACCTAGTATTTTCTTATCTGTGGTACTACACAACACCTTTTTACTATCAATAAGCTGAGAAAATTTCAACACATTTAACTCTATTACGACATCCATGTGACATAAAGATTTTTTTTTACAACTTATAGGTTAAACGTTTGACCGCAATCTCATCTGATGTTAAGTGAAGATGTGGTCGACGATGTGGCACGTTTACCTAGAAAATACCTATTCACTCTTCTCTTGAAAGCATCCAAATTATAGGCATTCGGAAAAACGGACTCCGGTAAGGAATTCCATTCTTTGGCCGTACGCATGATAAATGTTGAATCAAAGCTTGGTGCGGGCAGTTGGTATGTCAACCATGAATGGATGCCTCGTCTCCGAACGTCTGGTGGTTGAACAAATGGACAAACGCTGTAAGCTATTAGTCACAGGTCCTTTACCTACACGGTCACAGGGGTACGGGGCGCGTACGCTGACTGATGAATTAGGTTAGTCACAGCGCTTACGTCATGATAATGAACATGGGAACTATAGGAGTAGTATAGGTAGTAGTTCAAAGCCAAAGTGCTAATCCTACAGGTCAACAAGTCAATAAGTCTTTAACCACTGTGACCTCCCATTGAAGCTGAAACGCGTGAACACTCATGGGAGGACTTATCTACAAATTGAAAGTCGGTCAGCGGCCTATAAAGCGAGCAATGTTCGGAGCCTATTTTAGGGACAATCCTCGACATGAAGTAATTTGTCAGAGCACCTAAGATAGCAAGCTTTTGTCATGCAAGTGTTATGGCGAAGACAAGAGCTAATGTGACTCTCGCTCGCACGTTTCTACATGTTGAAATCACTAAACTCATTTTCGAAAAATCGCAATCAACCATTTTGTGCATACAGTACATTGCACACAGTTTAGTAAAAAAAATAATTTGATCGATACATGTTTTGCTACTTAAAAGTTTGCTTAAAAGGTGGCGCCCCATGGTACCTAGTACCTACATAATCCAGCTGCTGTAGACTACCAGTAGGTCGATGGTAAAATGTGATTTAAATTAAAGGGCGACACCCGTCAAAGTACTTCTCGCTTAGGGCTGCCACCTTTTTTTTTGCAGTTAAAGTACAATGGATGATAAGTATAGGTAAGAAAAAAAAGTAAATTGTATCAGAATAAAGAACAATTTATTTTTCTTTATTATTATGTTTTTTATAAATATATTTTTTATTGCTTTTTGCAGTTTGTATGAAATTTCTCCGCCAAACGCCTTTTTCTGCCGCTAAGCAGCAACGCTGTTTCGGTTTGAAGAGTGTGGTTGCCGGTGTAATTACAGGCACATGAGGCTTAACAACTGTATGCCTCAAGTTGATGGACGCAGGGCAGTGCATCGTAGGGCATCCTATTGTGCGTGACTTACGAGGCAATGCTTTGTTATAGGTGATGGTTACCACTTAACATCAGGTGGACCATCTGCTTGTGCCATCAGGGGCCTTATGCTCACTTCGACAGAGATTATCTCACCTTAGAGATGACGTCATATCTCGTTCAATAACTCGTTGACCTTGCGTCTCGCATGAACTTTGTATGAGAAAATTGGGGAGTTAGATAGTGAGAATGGGGATAAATAGTTATCGAACGAGATATGACGTCATCTCTAACGTGAGATAATCTCTGTCGAAGTGAGCATAAGGCCCCTGATAGTTGTAAAAAAAAAAAGTATCTCTACTAAACAATGAGTGGCAACATCGATTCAGCCCCAATCGTTAAAGTCCTTTAACGAAAAAATACTTACAACTAAACTTTTCAAAATCCGAAAGAAATGAAATCATGCGAAATAAAGTATTTTCGTGTACTTCATAGTTCTCATAAAGTATAGAGTACAATTACCTGAAATAACGAACAATACTTTATTATAAAGTACGGGTGGCAACCCTATTCTCGTTCGCAATAACTTTGTGCCTACAAAACTTGGTTTATTGCGAGTTTTCACAAATCAGGTCAGTGAATTTATATTTTTCAAAATGTAGAAGAAATGTGCAAGAAGTGCATTAGCGGTAGTCTTCACCTTGAAGACTAGGTACATCGTATTTCTAAGTTTATTGCACATTGTAAGTATACGAAACGTATTTACTTTTACCGGCGGCGAGATAATAAGTACCAAAACATAGAATCTGTGCTGTAAGTGGCTGTTTGTTGCTCAAAACTGGTTTACAGCTGAGTGCGCGACCTTCAATAGCAAGCTATGATTCACGCGGCCAATCGATGCTTTATTTAGTCTGTTCGCCGGCGCATTGCTTTATAGACGCGTGCTCTTATTTTAATTAAAACGTACGTACAGTTTTCATTACATTTACAAACAATACAAATTAATCAATCAAAATCAAATCGGGTCTTTATTTAGTACAATCACAAGGATCACTATGAAACGTCTTATATGCTAGGTGAATCTATCGCCAGTTCCTCGCGACAAAAGCATAGAAGAACAGGCAAGAAACCTACGGCTTGGTTCCTAGCGTTTTTTGTATGATCCTTTTTACAAAGTCTGTGTTGCGAAAGTTTTAGTTATATAAATAAATTGCTCAAATGTTTAGAATGGTATAAGTGTAAAAAAAAGTGTTTTGTTGACGAAAATAATGATTAGTGTTGTGTGATTTCAGGTAAAAATGAATATAGTAGCTGTGGGACCCGAGCCAACGCAAGTGATATGCCCCTCGTGTCGAGCCACCATTTTGACCAAGATTGAGCACAAATCTACAACTAGAACCCATGTGGTTGCACTGGTTCTCTGTCTATTTTTGTAAGTAATTTTGTTACTATGCTAAGTATAAAATTTAAAAAGTTAGCTAAATAGCTGAGAAGGTAGGTTGCTAATATCAAGACGATCATTTTCAATGTTCCATTAAAGGTGTCCATGTGAAGATGATCTTGTAAGAAATAGTGTCTTTTACAAAAGAAGGAAGACTAATCAAAATATTCTTTTTTTTCTTAGTTTTTTTCGCTATAACTACAAGTACAATGCTTCTATTAGGTATGTGACAACACAATCAACCGATATGCAAGCCCCCGCAACGCAAAAGTTTGGTAGGTATGCACCGGGCTTATACCTACCTAGGAATAATTCATTTGTCCCCAGGTAGATGCATAAAAACATGATGCAGCAAGGGATTTTACCTGCGTTATTTAGGAAGGGACACTCGTTATTCTTTAGTATCCTTAGTTAACCAGTAAATAAATATAAAACAAAATAAAGTTTCGCGATTATCTATCGATAGAAAGTAGTTGCAATCAAACTTTGTTACAACTGCAGCTAATTGTAACCGCAAAGTCGTAAATATTTACTTGACTCAATCAAAAACCGATTGAAACTAATTGCGATAAATTTATGTAATTTCCCCACAGTAAATAGAATTCATCTCAAAACTCTGACGTGCGATGACGTCATCGTCCTTACTAGCTTCACAGTAACTTAATTAGTATTCTGCGATAACACAGAGTTCAACATAACCATAGGCTTCTATTTTCTGGTGATATTATCTAGTCTACCTGGCTAAATACGTCATTGCGATTGCATTTCATTACTGGTCGTGGATTACAATCTTCGTCAACAACTCTAAGCACCTACACACTACACACAATCATCAAGCACCAGTACCCCAAGTCTCTTCTATTGTCGTGTCACTAATTTCTTTCGAAACAGTGTGGTGAAAGGATTTTAAGTGCGACGCAAGAGGTTCCTTTCGAGCACTTTACACATGTTATAGAACTTTTTAGGTTCTACGACATGCCGGCTTCCTCACGACGTTTTCCTTCACCGTTTGAGAGTACTGGCATTGTGCACATAAATTTTTGAAAAGAAAAACTCATTGGTGCTCGACTAGTTTCGAACCCATGACCTTAGGATCGGAAGGCGGGGACGCAACCATTAGACCACCAGTGCTCTCCCCAAGTCTGAGTTTTGTAGTTCCCAGCACGCCCGATAGAGGTGCTCATCGAGCATTAATACAAAACGGCCTGACGATACGGAAAACGAAAAACAAAACTCAGGCTTGGGTCACTGAAGCTGAATTGCCTCAAAACGGTGTGTGATCGTCTTCTTTTTATGGTTCCGTACCCAAAGGGTAAAACGGGACCCTATTACTAAGACTCCCCTGTCCGTCCGTCTGTCTGTCTGTCCATCTGTCACCAGGCTGTATCTCATGAACCGTGATAGTTAGACAGTTGAAATTTTCACAGTTGATGTACCTATATCTGTTGCCGCTATAACAACAAATACCTACTAAAAAACAGAATAAAATACATATTTATGGGGGCTCCCATACAACAAACGTGTTTTTTTTGCTGTTTTTATAGATAATGGTACGGAACCCTTCGTGCGCGAGTCCGACTCGCACTTGGCCGGTTTTTATTTAAATAAGTACCCTACACTCGTAGGTAATGATGATAATGATTTATTGAAACTAATGGGCTTACTAATACTCCTAGTAAGAACTTACACTAGGTGTAAGTAGGTTTTAGTAAGCCCATTCATTTCAGAAGTTATATCAGTTGCGTATTTTTTTTGACAGCCGTCATAGTTCTTGTGTTAGTAGCCTTCTGTTGGCCATGGTTCGATCCCATTCCCAACCAAGAACAAACATTTGTCTGATGAACATAGATGTTTGTGCTCCGTCTGGGTGTTATAATATAGGTAACTTTTTAAACATTTTGGGACAAACGTAGACCTACCTTCCTACCAATTTCCTAGATTTGTAGATTTGAATACGAAATTATTTATTTGGATAAAGATTAATACCAAGGTACATATAAAGAGCCTTTTCTAGCGGCAGCCGCTTCCTCCTCGTGCTCCTACTAAATACTCCTACTGATAGGAGCACTGGGATACCCATGTTCTGATGCTCCTACTGAACATAAAAACTACGAGGAATAATGTAAAAAAATGTAATATTCTAAATTGAATTCCTCCTGTTCCTATCACATAACATATTGAACAGACAACTACAAAATACTTTTCAAGCAACTAATAAACAAATAATAACCACTCTCATACCTGAACACTATAAAGATTTCGTTCTATGAATTTCCAGATTATATAATATAATATAATATAATATAATATAATATAATATAATATAATATAATATAATATAATATAATATAATATAATATAATATAATATAATATAATATAATATAATATAATATAATATAATATAATATAATATATAAATAATATTATATTATATTATATTATATTATATTATTTATATATTATATTATATTATACAACGTGTAAACGACTGTACGACATTAAATTAATACACGTGTAGTACTACTATCTAGTATTGATTTAAAAAAGGTTGTATTAACATTCATTCATAATTGAGATTTTTTTATTTTCAAACAAACTAAATATCAGAATAAGCATAAAATTATTGAACATTCTGTATAAACACACAAACAAAGCAACGTACGTTCATTCAATGCCGCGCCCCGCGCGCAGAATCCGCACATACATACCTACTACGACTAAAACTAAACTGTGCCGCGCGCCCGTGCCTAAAGGTGAACGCCCTTTCAGCGCGGGCGCGCGGCCGGCGGCGGCGTCTTTGATTCGCCGATATAGTCGAGCAACGTTAGCATGTAGGAAAAATAAAACTAGTTAGGTACCTCAAATCCGTACGTTTCTAATATGCTCACGTTGTTGCATGTTGCACATACAAATGAATGCACTGAAGAGCTCCTTCAACTGTTCTAGAGTTTGTTTTGTATGCCTAGTTTCACAATTATCTTTCCCTTCATAATACAAGTTCTGCATTTTGATGACATTAACAAGACACCCACACTCACACAAAAAGTCTATTTCGCGGTACCAAATCTAGACACTAGCCACGAGTAATAACACGAATTTACAATTTTCAAAATTAGATATGTCAAGGTCGCTACCAAGGCGATTGTTTACTAAATAATAATGTCTTTCACTGGCCACCGGGCGGCAGCGTGGCACATAGTGGGGCGCGCTACGTACCTATCTGTCTCTATCACACACGTAAGCGGAATGATATCTGTCCTTGTCGCACAGCGAAATTTTACAATGTGAGCGCACAAATATGTTTCTTATGCGGTCTAACGCGTATAAATATGATATCTCTGTCCTTTTTTTCGTTTGATTGATGAGTCACATGACTTCATGACCCCGGAAATTTGACCTCATCACCGGCAATTAGAGATACAGGTTGCATAGAAATTATTTATTGGAAAAGTATCGATATCTCGATAAATATTCAGGCTTTTTTGATAAAACCAACTCCTAAAATCTAAAAATGCAATTAGGAGTACGTGTTTCAATTTAATGTCGTACATGACTTTACACCTTGTATAATATAATATAATATAATATAATATTATTTATATATTATATTATATTATATTATATTATATTATATTATATTATATTATATTATATTATATTATATTATATTATATTATATTATATTATATTATATTATATTATATTATATTATATTATATTATATTATATTATATTATATTATATTATATTATATTATATTATATTATATTATATTATATTATATTATATTATATTATATTATATTATATTATATTATATTATATTATATTATATTATATTATATTATATTATATTATATTATATTATATTATATTATATTATATTATATTATATTATATTATATTATATTATATTATATTATATTATATTATATTATATTATATTATATTATATTATATTATATTATATTATATTATATTATATTATATTATATTATATTATATTATATTATATTATATTATATTATATTATATTATATTATATTATATTATATTATATTATATTATAATATAATATAATATAATATATTATATTATATTTAATTTATTATTAAATAATAATTAATATTTAATTAATAAAATAATTAATTATAATATAATATAATATAATATAATATAATATAATAAACAAGCAAAAGGAGGTTTTATCTAAACAGAAATCTTCTTTCACAGTGAATTATAGATAACTTTTTTTTTTTTTATACAACCAGCTATGGAACAAGCATATGGCCCACCTGATGTTAAGTGGTAACCATCACCTATAACAAAGCATTGCCTCGTAAGTCACGCACGATTGGAACGTGCCCTACGATGCACTGCCCTGCGTCCATCAACTTGAGGCATACAGATGTTAAGCCTCATGTGCCTGTAATTACATAGCTGCATTCACCTGTACTTGAATCAGAGTATGCCTATAAGTAATTCTGTTTTCGTTATGTCTCGATGCTCCTACTTAGCGTTTTACAATTTCCTTTTGCAGTAGGAGCATCAGGACACCATGGGTGTCCCGGTGCTCCTATCAGTAGGAGTATTTAGTAGGAGCACGAGGAGGTAGCGGCGGCAGCATTTCAATTAAATTTTTAAAATAAAAGAACACTTATCGTGACATAACTATAATAGTTAGATATATGCTGTCGCGACACTGTTTATAGATAATGATGTGTTCTGTAAAGTCGTAGTACATTATGTTGTTCTATCATCAATAGTTTTCGCAGCGCACGCGATGTAAGGAATTTTTTAGGTTATTTTTTCCACCTTGGGTTACATTATTGGAGTTTTAGTAGTAAGGAGTAAGAAAGAGAGAGTAGTCCCCTAATTTTTTTGAAAATATAATATAGCCTATATCACCCGGAGATAGTGTAGCTTCCCAACGGTGAAAGAATTTTTCAAATCGGTCCAGTAGTTTCGGAGCCTATTCAATGCAAACAAACAAACAATCAAATCTTCCCTCTTTATATTATTAGTATAGAGTATACATAATAATATAGATTATCTGGTTCCCATAGTACAAGCTTTGCTTAGTTTGGGCCTAGATAGTGATATTGTGGAATTCCAAACAATATTACTATCTAGCCCATAAATTTCAAAATGTATTTAAGTATTCATACAAATTCAATAATTATGTTAGTGAACTTGTGGGATAGGTGTCGGAGGTTGATCTAGCAACAATTGTTATAACCTAAAATATTTAAACAGTAGGTAAATTGGATGCAGGTGGTGGCTGTCTAGTTGATTGTTCATTAAAATGTAATTTTGATATCGTCACTAATTATACCTACATAAATCACAACTATCTATGAAACGAATGCTACCGACATTGTATTATCAGTTTGAATGTTGCGGATGTTTTCCACCTACTTACATAAACTTATCTCGCTTTGATTCAGTTGTTTAAAAAAAAAGTAGGAAGTGGAACAATTAGGAATGAGGAACACGACGTGAAAAGGAAAATTTGAAGGAATTAATAAACATTATTGATAAACCATTGTGAGAAAATTGAGTTGGTAGGTATTCTAGCAGCGGCGATGGGTTGAGTGGCATAGCTTTCGTAGGGCCAGGTGGTGCAATGCACCAGGGCCCCGGAGCTCAGGGGGGCCTCTAACCTAAGCTTTGAAAAGAGAGGGTCAGCCAGCTCCCGAAGCTAGAAAATCATGAGCATGCTCACAAAATTCTTTCTCTATGCCCGATTCTTTCTCTATGTGCACCCGGGCCCTTGTCCACCTAGCGACGCCATTGGTTGGCAACCTGTCATGTATAAAGTATACCAACTGCTGCAAATTTGAGAATGAGCCAAACGTAATGCTTTGACGTACTCTGACAAATCCTTAAAGGATCTAAGGAGCTATGAAGTCATTGAAGGCCTCGTTTTCTTGTGTTTTCATTTTCAGTGTTAGTATTCGGTATAACACCAGTCCTAATAATCCATCCACACACAACTGATAGAAAAACAAACCATGTAGCAAACATTTGTTTGAACATCTTATCTACCAGCTCTCAAATATGTACTTTGTGGTCTCATACAGGCTGTAGAGGCCTTGAAGGGGATATGGAGGCATATTAAGCATTGTTTCGTATAATTCATTTCAAATCATCATCAACCTGAATTAATATAATTATATTCATATTATAATGCCAGTTGGCTAAATGCCTCTTTCATATTTTGGTGTGGTTTCCCAGTCACAAGGCTCAGTAGGTGAACTGTACCCCAAGTATGAGATTTGCTTACGATATTTCGTTTTTCGTTTTACGTTTTTGTTCCGTGCTCATTGCAGGTTTTGTATGAAGACGCGATATTGATACCGATACGGAACTTTACAAAACCCGCAATGAGCTCGGAGCAAAAACGATTCGTTTTTGTTCCGTGTTCATTGCGGGTTCCGTATCGGTATCTTTATCGCGTCTTCATACAAAACTCGCAATGAACACGGAACAAAAACGTAAAACGAAAAACGAAATATCGTAAGCAAATCTCATACTTGGGGTACTGGTGACCGCCTATCTGTGATCACGATCACAGCACGAGCACAGTTTTTTTATAAAACAATAAAGTTGTTAGTTCTTTATAGCATCTTTATATTTAAAAAATCGGGATATCGGTAGATAGAAAATGCTCAAAATGGCCAAGGTCAAGGCCCAAAAGCAGATTTCTTCAGACTGATGACAATAAAATAAAAAGTCTGTACAATAGACTCGTGAAATTCGATTTACTTCCTTAACAATTGTTTTTTTTTTATTTCAGATGCTGGCCGTGCGTCTGCGTTCCTTACTGCGTCAACTCGTGCATGAATGCGGACCACTACTGCCCCAACTGCAACTCATACCTCGGCACTTATAGCAGATAGTTCTACAGTTCCTCAAAATCAACTACTATAGAAATAAAACCAACTTTAGATTACGCTGCGCTGTTTGACAACAAAAAACATTGTACATGCAAGTGTTTCTACTCGGTGAAGGAAACTATTGTGAGGAAACCGATATGTCGTAGTCTAAAAAGTTCTAAGACATGTGTCAAGTTCGCGAAAGTGAGCCTCATTGAGGCACACTTCAAAATCCTTGCATGGCATTCAGTGGCGTAGCTAAGTGGACAAGGGCCCCGGTGCAAAGAGAAAGAATCGGGCATAGAGAAAGCATTTTGTGAGCACGCTCAAGGTTTTCCAGCTTCAGGAGCTGGCTGATCCTCTCTTTTCTAGAGCCCCCTGAGCTCCGGGGCCCTGGAGCACTGCACCACCTGGCGCTACGATAGCTACGCCACCACATTGTTTCGAAAGAACTAGTGACACGACAAGTAGATGAAGAATGAAATAGATAAAAAAAAAATTACTTCTTTAGATTTGTTGAAGTAATAACAAACATGTTTCGTAACACTTAGTTGTGTTAATGTAAATCGGTTGAATACATGGACAAAAAACAACGTTTCCAACTTGTTTTTATGTAAATATATTGGCAATGAAAATAATCATTCTTGACTAAAGCGCCTAGGCATACCTTCGCGTTCAACCTGCGTGCCTAGCGAGAAACCAACAAATTCTTACTGCATCAGCCAATTAGGTACGGTAGAATAAAGAAAAACTGAAAATATAATTTGTGACAATACGAGTAAAGTGGGATCGAAACTTGAATAATTATTTGAAAATTGGCCTTCAGTTCTGGGTGTCGATTGTGTAAACAACAATATCACGGGGAGTTGCACCTAGTGGATCCACGCTCACTTTGATCACAAGCTACGCCTCGTAAACGTTGGCATTTCCACTCGCCAAAACACTCTCGCGGGTGGCGCTAGTGATGTATTACAGAATGCTAAGTTGAAAACTTACTGCGGATTCAGCGGTCACGGGTGAATGCTTTTAACGGAATCCCACTGCTGTACAATGATTTTGTAGGGATTTTCACATCAGCGCTAGGTTTAATGCTTTTTCTTTGCCTCTGTAATCTACATATTACAGAGGCAATGAAAAAGCATTGTATTTTTTTGGAAAATTGCTAATAATCGAGGCTGATGTTTGGATAATGATTGAATAAGCATAGCATGTGATATCGAGAATATTTTATAGTGATCATTATAATAAGTAATGCATGTTTGAATATAATATGTCAATTTATATACTACACGCTAGAATTTGAATTTAGCGAATCTAGTTTAAAATATAATGATTTGTTAAAGTAAAATTATTGTACCTATATTTTTTATACCCAGTTAAGTAAGGTATATCTTTGCCACAGCGCGAGCGGGGGCTTTTTAGATATACTTGTTACTGTCACATTCACGTCAACAAAAAGAGGTGACAATAATTAAATGATCAGTGTTTCTGATGAAATCACATCCTATATTTTGTGTCACATAAAATAAAAAAAAAAAACAAAGAACAATATTGGTTAGGACTACAACATCGGTCTCACCCATCATAGTATTTGATGCACTACTATAACGCTGTTTTTGTTTTATATAGTTGATGGAATAAGCAGTTGACCCACCTGATGTTAAGTGGTAACCATCACCTATAACAAAGCATTGGCTCGTAAGTCACGCACGATAGGAACGTGCCCTGCGCACTGCTCTGCGTCCATCAACTTGAGGCATACAGATGTTAAGCCTCATGTGCCTGTTATTACACCGGCAACCACACTCTTCAAACCGAAACAGTCGAAACACAGCAACGCTGCTTGGCGGCAGAAAAAGGCGTGGTGGTAGTACTTCCCCGGACGAGCCCTTCACAAAGAGCTCGACTACTCTTAACTTGCAGGTAACTGAGGTGTACCTACAGACATAGTGAGACGCAAGTTGGTTGGTTTGGTCGCTGTAGAAGCTGTTTTGATATCCAGGTGGGTATCACGGTGATTAATAAACAGAATGTGTACAAATGTGTATAGACTTTTAGATCACGGATAGACAGTTGTGAAGTCAACAGACCGTTAAAGGGTCACCGTACTTCCTACTTGTTCAGTCAGCTGCGTCGTGTGGTACCCGTACAAGAACTAGTTACATTACACAACTGTGGCGCGGTGGGTAAATGGCAGGCTGAAGCACGTGATGTGCGGGCTCGATTCCTGCGTGTTAAATTACGAATAAATAATAAGTGAGGAAATATAACTGCGCTCAAAAAGTATCCCACCGAAAGTTGTGTAGGTACACGTAGGAGGGCCTATAAGTTGTGTAAAATCTTTTTCGCTTTGGATTAGCTAAGAAACATGCCAGCAGGCCTAGCACGGGCAGTGGAAAAGTTGTCTATTGTTTATTGTAAAGAGAACTATTTCTACTGACAAGTAGATAAAAACGGCGGAAAGACAACTTTTCCTTTGCCCGTGCTAGGCCTGCAGGATTTGTTGTCAAGTGGTGCAGAGCCATACAAGACCAAGGATCACTTTTCACTCGTATATAGTATAAGTAGGTAGTGTCGTTAAATTATAATTATACATCATTTTTGTTTCATGGAGGGCCACTTTTTGACATTTCCTGACTTATTATTTATACGTAGGTGTCAAATTATAGATCGGGTATTACATTATTATAACTTTAGTAATATATTTTGGTTTGTATTGTGGTTTGCGGAAGGCGCAAGACCGAAGAAAAAGGCGTGCATTGGACCTTCACTCAGCATTGGGTGGAAGTAGGCTGAAGAGAAGAGAGAAGCGAGAGATATTTTGGTACGTCCAAATATTACATGGCGCACTAAAAATCCTTTCACTGTACACTGTTTCGCAAGAACTAGTGATAAGACAAAAATAAGCAGAATTTGGCGTAGGTCGCATTCTGCTATATAATTATGGCATTACTCGTACATACATGACAGGTTCCAAGTCCATTCATAGCCTGCTAAAAAAGTTGCTGATTTTTATATTTTACAGATTGTTTTCACGATAAGAGCAATGGAATTTCGCACATTACCTTTATAAATACCAAAATTGTAATCCATGATCTTAGAACCAGAAGGCGGGCTCGCTCTCACTATACTACCAGCGCTATTTTCGGTATAAACGTGCTAAAGATACAGTGACATGTATTGTTGTTGTGTTTCCTAGAAGCCACGCAATAAAAATAAACTTTCGTACTAGTAGTGGCACGTATACTGATTACTGATAATAACCATATTATCTTGTATACAGATTGTATGGATAGCGGTTAGTTGTTTTGTAATCGCCAGTCTGTCAAACTAATGTGCGAATTATCACACAACGCAACGTACCAAATTTTTGCGCTTAGGATATTTATTTACAATACAAAATGTAAGTACATAACATAATATCCTCGTAGTACTAAGAAAAGTTTATAAATAATGAGTATCATAACATAACACTTCATTTTACTTTTTGTCATTTTTCATTCGTAGTAGTGGCGATAGACTTCTATAAATAAGGTCATACATGTGTTAAAATCAAAACGGTCCTTATTCAGTCCTATCACAAGGATCACTTTAAAAGTTCTTATAATAACGTGTACTTTGTTGTGTTTATTAAACGATAGTGCGATGAGCGATATTACAGAACTGCTTTCACAGCTCAGTTGGTATGGTAGTAGCTCTGCCTTGTTAGTGGTTTCAATTCATAAATTGGAACCAAGGTTGCGCATGCCAAGAACACACATTTGTGTGGTGAACATAGATACTCCTTCTGGGTGTTATCATTGCATGTATTGTAATATGTATGCATTTAATAAGCCAGTTACATTAGACATTCACGCACTTGTCATCGCCGACGTATTTCAAATAACTTTTATAGTTATTTATTTAAGGTATATATTTTAATATGGATAAGAAATATTATTTTCATGTCTGATAAAGTTCATTATTATTATGAAAAAAATAAAGTACCTGTATATACACCACTATTTTGTGACTACCAAAAAAATTTAAGGACAGTTGCAGCAGAGGCTACTAATGCTATTGGCACTGTCAAGATTTTTTAATATTTAACTTTTAGCAAGTTATCGAGGTTTGTTTTCAACCAAATTCCTGCACAATTTTATGGACACACTACAAGAAAATACTACGGAATACTACTGCTAGTCAACATCGTAAACACTCCATTCATTATGACTCCTTCCATCTACCGTCTCGTCGTATAGTACCTACCTACGTCACATCATCTTGTCGCACTCATCGTATTCCTTCTCTCTCGCTCACTAGATAAATCATTTAATGGGTAGGTAGATAGGTAAGTATCATAAAAAAGGCATTATTTTAGGGATTTTTTTAATACTTTTATTTGTAATTAATTGCCATTTTTCCTTCATAATTTTACGGACTCAGGATGTCAAGCTATTTACAACAATTAAAGTTATTTACAGTATGTACTTACAACTACGCACGTATTTACACTTCCACTAACCACAAGTATTTTAAAAGTTGTTCAAAATGTCCACCTTCATTGTCAATGCAAACACACACACGTTTTAACAAATTGTTTTCAGGGAAATACTTAGTCTTTGCACTATCAAAAGGGTCTAATGCATTGTTAGGCTCACTCACATACACTAGTCTTTTTATTTCGCTCCACAAAAAGATTGGGCAATTTTTGAAAGATTGTCAGATCGGGCGAGCACGGAGGCCAGGCAACTGGGCCACCGCGACCAATCCATCGGGTGCCAATCTCCTGAGATAGATACTCGATAGCGCACCGTCCTGCTGAAACCATAGCTCCCGCCGCCAGGTTGAACGGAATATCCTCCAGCCTGGCGATGGCTAGTAGCTCCTGGGTCTTCATGTAGTGTATCTCAGCTGAGCGCACAATCTTCCAAGCGCAGGACTGGCTTGTGCTAAAGCGACGTGCCGCGTCACGCGTGCTCCTCCGCGGATCTTCTTCAAAATCATTTAGTACTTCATCGTAGAAGTTTCGGGAGTATGCAGGCCCTCCTCGTCCTTGCGCATGCGACGGCACGTAAACAGAGCCATGGTCCAATATGCGTTGGTATAATATGCTGGACATCGTGGAGTAATTTGGTTGCCGATTGTTTGGGAACAATTCGCGGTACATCCGTAGGTAATCACTCACATTTCCCCAGACTAAAAATACGTACGTAACATGTATGCGTTATTCTCTGGCAGTGTACTGACAAGCTATCGTGAACGTGAAAACCACAATAAATTAAGTACCTACCCGCGTACAATTTTTATTTTACGGATGTCACTGACCTGCATCGAATTTAGAGTACCTATGTATGGGTTTCGTTCGACACGAGTTTGCCGGCCATAGATAAAATAATAGTTAGTATTGCGCGAGCGGCGCGTTTTGTTTCGTTTCGAACGAGACAAAAATTTATGAATGGATGAGAATGAGACTCGGGTAGAAGACTCTGTAGTAGGTACGTACGGATAATGGGTAACTAGTTATCATCCTTTTCTTGGGATATTCTTTTTAATTATTTTTTTTTAGTTTTAACTACATAAATGTGATCAGTAACTGACACTGAGCATACGGTTTTTTTTTTTGATAATTACAAATTAGTGGTGTATATTAGAAATATATACCTCAGCTATCTGTATACGCTACACCCATCTTTCGGTGCCCAAAGGTACCTTTAGTGTTAGTATATAAGTTATTAGTATGTAAGTTGTTATAAATAATAGTTTTATGTTTAAAAATAGTTAATAGGTTACTTTGTTGGAATAATTGGCTTATTTATATATTTTATCTGTAAACGCTTATGTTTTTTTTATACCAAACCAAATATGTTTCAGGACAAGCCCTACAACAAATACAAGCCAACCGATTCAAGAGCAACCTGTAAACCACCAGGGTACTAGTGTTGAACTCTTAACACATCACCCCTCACTAACACCTTATGGCCACGGCGTCCTTGGCCCGATCCCACCGGTGGGCAACAAGGTCTATATCGTAGGTTTCGGACCTGCGGACATCAAATGCCACATGTGTCATCAGCAAGTCAAAACAACAATGTATTATAGAACAACAACGAAAACACATCTTCTAGCGTCATGCTTATGTTTGGTTGGGTAAGTAAATATGTGTAATACATGTAAAAAACTTCCTGTTCTCAAACGGTGAAAGAAAACATCGTGAGGGAATTCGTAAAGGCATCGGAGATGGGCTTGCAATCTGTCATGAATGAAATACCATTTCCTGCAACATGTAGGTATGTTCCAAAATTATACTTTGACGCACCTAAATTTATGAAGACAAATATTGGCAAATAAAACAAATAATATGGAGATTTAAGGATGTAAAAAACATAAATATGATTTGTATCAAATGAAATCGTTCCAACAATAGTAGATACGGGAAGATCATAATAATAATAACAAAACTATCGAGAGAATTTTAAAACTGGTATGTCTGATGACGTCATATCTATTCATATTCCTAGCATACAAATTATAGCACAAGGTCGGGCTACTCGTGCGAATGTTTTGTGTGTTCCAATAACTAGAGAATAATGTCATTATGTCATTTACACTAATTGCCAGCGGCCACGACCCATTAAATTACTCTTACATTATAGAATCAGAAATAAAGACAATCCCAAAAAGAACTGAGGTGACCCACAGCTCGCTGAAGTAGAAATAGTAGAAGTGTGGGATGTATCCAAACCTTGTATAAAATTAAGGCTCAAAAATAATCTTTCTGGGAATGTATGTATAATGTATGTGTATGAATGTATGCAGGCTGATGATTTATTAGGTTCAGATACGATTTGTGCTAAATATTTCAGGTCCACCCTTGAATTTAGTTTCAGGAATTCGTTTTGTATTGCACCCCTACAAAATCCATTTTGAACTTACAAATTTGCTAGTTTTCATTTGTAAACAATAGAAGCTACCAGTTTCTTTTCATATTTTAGATATGAAGGGTGTAAAAAAACCACGCAGGGAATGGAATAAAAGGTCTCGCACGATAGGAACGTGCCCTACGATGCACTGCTCTGCGTCCATCAACTTGAGGCATACAGATGTTAAGCCTCATGTACCGGCAACCACACTCTTCAAACCGAAACACAGCAACGCTGCTGCTTTGCGACAGAAAAAGGTATGGTGGGAGTTCAACCCCGAACGGGCCCTTCGTAAAGAGCTCTACTGGTTTTAATCCGGCTTACCATGAGGGTTGTGCAGTTGGAATCTTACCAAAATGTGAGCTTCAAGTCTTTCATGGTGAGAGTACCAACTGCTCGTCTTTCGACCATTATGGATGCAGAGTTTTGGCCGAAAGGTATCGTCTACAGACGCTTTTGTGGCTGCCTGCGAGACACCGTGACAAAGTGGAATACGGCGCAGACAAACCGTTTTATATAATTATAACATTATTATGTACTTTTTAATAACTATGTTGCCTGGCAGCCTTCACAGGACAACAGGAAAAAAGTCCAAACACAATGCTTGGACGATATTTCCAATACGATATTTATTTTTATTCTAGGACGTATGTGGGATTTTGAGATACAATTGGTTACCCCAAGTAGGTTAGGGGGTAGTTACAGGCCAAATATCGTGTTGGGTATCAATGTAAGACTAGAGCGGACATCACAAAATCTCAGTTCAGGGGAACCACTAGTTTATAATTGTTAAGGCGAAGACAAGAGCTAATGTGACTCTCGCTCGCACGTTTCGACATGTTGAAAGATATAAAATCACTAAACTCATTTTCGAAAAATCGCAATCAACCATTTTATGTGCAATAACATTGCACACAGTTTAGTAAAAAAATCATTTTGATCGATACATGATTTCCTCCTCAAAAGTTTGCTTTACTAGTTTTCGTACCTAAGCAAACTTTTAAGGAGGAAAACTTGTATCGATCAAAATCAAATTTTTACTAAACTGTGTGCAATGTGATTGCACACAAAATGGTTGATTGCGATTTTTCGAAAATGAGTTTAGTGATTTTATATCTTTCAACATGTCGAAACGTGCGAGCGAGAAGTTGTTTGATAGTTGTCAGCCCCTTAACTTAATAGTTTGTGCTATTAAACTATTGCAAATTATGGTGTTTCAGATGCTGGTGCTGCGCGATTATGCCTTACTGCTTGAACTCCTTTCACAAAGTGGACCATTATTGTTCCTACTGCAGTGCATTTATAGGGAGCTATTATTGAAAATATAAATAATGTTAATATTTGTATTTTTGTGTAATAATGTCTACATTTTGCATCATGAGGTAAGTTGGTAGTGCAATTAGTAGTATAGCAGCGGCGGTGGGCTTGCAACCTGTCACGTTTGGAATACTCATCACTACAAATGTGGATAACCTCAAAGAATCTTGAGTTGGTACTTGG
The DNA here is from genome assembly GCA_932294275.1 of Chloroclysta siterata. Lineage (NCBI taxonomy): Eukaryota > Metazoa > Arthropoda > Insecta > Lepidoptera > Geometridae > Chloroclysta > Chloroclysta siterata. The sequence continues at coordinate 9,366,939 of OW028588.1, forward strand.
TATTCTAGGATCTAAGGGGATATCTACCGTGCCTTGTCTGATCTAAGTCGTGATGCTGTTTTTTCTGTTTATAATCCATGCACGGTAGACGTCCTTTTGGATCTTTATAAGGATATGAGAGTTTGAAGTCAGTGTGGGTCACACTGACACAAACTCTCAAATCATGCAAATCATGCATGAGCGAATGGATTGATCTGCATGAAATTTGTCAAATAGGTACATAAATAGTTTGTGTCCTATGCATAACTACTCTTTACGTCTTCCTGTTTCGAAGAATATTTGTCTCATATGGATATAAAATGAATAAATAATAAATGAATATTTGTCTCATATGGATATAAAATGCAAGTTTTCTATTAAATAAAAAGTTATATATTATATATATGTTATATGTTATATATAAAAAAACGACGGTATTAGAAAACTAAGTTATTATTATTATTTTTGACGAGTACTTAGATGTTAGTAAATTAAAAAAAAAAAAAATAAGCACAAAGCAACAAGAATTAAAATATGTAACCTGCTTATCACACTTGCCATTTTAGTATCTTAGTTATTTATAACAATCGTTATCAACAGTATTTTCTAAAATAGTTAGTTATGTAAGAGTATTTAGATACACATACGAGTACATCAGTGCATTGCAGTAGTTTTTCTGGCTATGGTAGATTAAAGGCACTGACTGTACTAATAAAGATTATCATATAATACACAATAAACATACTAAAACCCCTCATAAATATTGTTATTGACAAGTTAATAAAGGATAACGAGATTTTATTAATTAAATACAGTTTTTTATTTATTTGCATTCAGGTGAAAACTTTTGCAGCAAAAAATTACTCTTGTATAAATAGGTATATTTGTTGTACCTATATAGTTAGATTCTAAATGTGTGATTTGATATCTGTTTTAATGTTGAAATGTGCGAGCGAGAGGTACATTAGCAGTTGTCTACGTCTTAACATCAGGTGTGATTACAGTAAAAGCAAACCTATCTCTATCTCTTGTCGTGTAACTAGTTTCTTTCGAAACAGTGTGGTGAAAGGATTTTAAGTGCGCCTCAAGAGGCTCCTTGCAAGCACTTGACACTTCTTATAGAACTTTTTAGGTTCTACGACATGCCGGTTTCCTCACGATGTTTTCCTTCACCGTTTGAGAGTACTGGAATTGTCCACATACATTTTTGAACGGAAAAACTCATTGGTGCACGACCGGTTTCGAACCCACGACCTTAGGATCGGAAGGCGGGGCCGGGGGCAAAGGCCGCTACCACTAGGTCACCAGTGCTCTCGAGCAAACATATAAGTTGTAAAAATAAAATAAATCAGGAGAAGTGTGAACAGGGAATGTTTGTTTTGAGCTTGAGCGTATGTAGTTGAAGCCTACGAGGAGTATCACTTGGTCACACAAGGTCAACGTCCATAGAACGGCGTCACAAAGTTGCCACAATATCGAACACCCAACAGGGGTGTCACGAATATCTGGAGCATCCCTCCCTGATGACTCATCGCCCTTGAACATAGAAATAAGGAGAACGCTTCACCTCTACATATTCTATTTCACTGTGTTGCAACATGTTTTTAATTGTAATCAATAATAAAAAAATCCTATAGCAGGAAAAACTTGTAGTTTGTAATACCTACAATACGATACTGCGTCTGGTGCCGAGACCATATACTTACCTAAGACTGAAGACCGTCTGGTTTTTTGACACTCAAAATATTATGAATTGATTGGGACCCGTTGAGCTATCTCTAAATCGTTTGTAATGGTCAACTGCTATCAGCTAAACTTCATGCGTATTTTGTAATATTAAGAAAATTATAACTATAATAAATGTAACGGACATTTTAGAGAAAGGCCAGGTCAAGAGTACCCTAAGGCGACGAGCATGTATGAAGAATGTTATGAGAGCGAATGAAGCGAAAGAGGTATGTCAGGATCGTAGCAAGTGGAAATCCGTAGTCTCTGTCTACCCCTATGGGAAAAAGGCGTGATTTTATGTATATCTGTATAACTATAATATTATGAATTTTATTTACAAATAAATTGAATACTAATATTTACAAAATGTACAAAATTCACTTATCTCAGCTGATATCTACGCCCTCAAGGCGCGCTGGCTGCATTGCCACGCTGAATGGTATATAAAGCTGATGCTATGCTCAGAGGCGTAGCTAGGTAACCGATGGCTCTGATGCAGAACTGGGGCGGCCCTAACTGATTAACTGTTTAAGTTTATATCAAATCAAAAGATATAATTACTGTCCTCATAAGTGTCGAACAGTAGTCGTTGGGTATTTCTCTGTATTCTTTCAATGAGTTGCCATGAGTCGTGTTGCGAAATATTTTATTAACATTCCAAAGAAAGATGGGAAACATTTTAGCTAGTTCAGTACGATGTTTGCTGGTCAGGGTCCGAGGGCCCTCTGAGCTCTTGGGCACGGCACTGTCTAGCCCCTCGGAAGCTACGCCACTGGCTATGCTCTGCAGTCACACATAAGCTATGTGTGACGAGCATAAGAAATATGATATTATATCAAAGAAAAAGAACAAATAAAATTCGTATATACTCGTAAGTCATGGCCTCAAAGCTCAGTTGTTTGTGGCATTGTCTTCTGTGCTGTAGAATATAGATTTGATTCCTCAGGGAAAACAAATTGAATGATGAAGACAGATGGTTTGTTGTTTTTGATGTCTGGGTGTTATAAATACAAGCACGGGCTCAGTTAATATAAATTAAAAAATACAGTAAGTAAATAAAAACACAACCGTAAATTCATTAACTGATGTTTTTTTCTGATCGCCATTTTTCCTGTTTTCATTCATCTTGTTAACTACAAATTAGATGAAAATATCTAATAGAATATCTTTGACTGACTCAAGTTGATGGATGCAAAGCAGTGCATTATAAGGCGCGTTCCTATCGTGTGTGACGAGGCAATGCTTTGTTATAGGTTACCACTTATCATCAGGTGGATCTGCTTGTTCCATCAGCGAATTGTATAAAAAAACTGTTTATAGTATAGTTTCCACAATATAAGTTTTGCTTGGTATGGCTCACTTTTATGTCCTTTTAGCAAGAGTCATTTTTCTTTAGCTATGATCTATATCCTTGATATATATCCGTGTGTACTAATGGAATCACAGTACATACAAAGCAGCTATTCTCATACAAACTTTAGCACAATAAGGAGTTCATACTTTCAAAAATAATTTCTTAATAAGCACCTACACTACCTAGTGTTCCTGTGCCATAATGCAGACCTCTAGGCGGCTTTGTAAATTGTAGGTTTGGAGGTTTCGTGATGAGTGAGTGAGCCAGAGAGGACTTCTCCTTTATGTTTATTTAGCCTATGGAGCGGAGATACCGTATCTATATTTTATGTGATCTTCACAGGAACCACACGACTAACTATATTAATGGAGGCAAGCCCAATAGGCCAAAGCTCATGAGGCCTTGACTCTTTTAGTTCAGTGATATTAGTAGACACGGAAAGACGTGTTGCGCTTAACAAAATAGTATTGTGGATCCTAATTGAGGTAAGTGGAATTTTTATTCTTTAAATTCGTTCAGAAATTTGTGGTTTATAAATGTGCATGACGAAATACACGCACGCTAGAAGTCTTAGGACTAGTTTTTGGGTTCTTTTCGATACCCTAATGTTTTAAAAAGCCGCCAAAAACACAGCCTCAATAAAGCGGGGAACGTAGTCTGCAACAATAAATAAATAAATAAATATTGGTGGACTTTCCACACAGCACTATCTAGCCCCGAACTAAGCCATAGCTTGTAATATACGAACCAGATTGCTGATATAATACATATATGCTTTTTTTTGTAAATACATAGGTACTTATAATAAACTATAATCATACCCAGACAGAGAACAAACATCTATGTTCATCACACAAATGTTTGTTCTGGGTGGGGATCGAACCCACGGCCTACGGCGCAGAAGGCAGAGTTACTACCAACTGAGCTGTGAAGGAACAATACTTTAACAGTTAGTAAGATATTAGCTTTTTATTTATTATGGGGCATCATGCTTAACAATGGGACACTATGGGCTAGTAGTAATAATAAGATGTCTTTCGGCCTTTATTTTTTTTACTTTATTTTGATATCATAATTTATAATCTAGTGCCTACAATAATAGTAATAATAAGACATGCGTCCGGCATTATAACGGTCGCACTATTTTAGGAATAAAAAACTTTTATTTATTTTATTTTGATGAATATCATGCATAATTATCTACACTAATCTACACTATCTACATCTACACTATCTACACTAATATTATAAAGAGGAAACCTTTGTATTTTTGTATTTTTGTATTTTTGTATTTTTGTATGTTTGTATTTTTGTATGTAACGAATAGGCTCAAAAACTACTGGTCCGATTTCAAAAATTCTTTCACCATTAGAATGCTACATTATCCCTGAGTAACATAGGCTATATTGTATTTTCAAAAAAATCAGGGATCCTTACTAAAACTTCAATAATGTAACCCAAGGTGGAATACAAAAACCTTACATCGCGTGCGCTGCGAAAACTATTGATGATAGAACAAAATAATGTACTACGATTTTGTAGAACACGTCATCATCTACAAAAAATGTCGCGACAGCATATGTCTAACTATTATAGTTATGTCACAATAAGTGTTCTTTTATTATAAAAATTTAATTGAAATGCCGCCGCCAGAAAAGGGTCTTTATTTGTACCTTGGTATTAATCCTTATCCAAATAAATCATTTCATAATTAAGACGGTTTCAATACCTATAGATTACTTCTTAAATTTTTCAAATCGGACATTCCATTCAAAAGATATGACGAAATTAAAAATGTTAACGGGTCCACGGGTCACGCTCGGGGTGCGATTTCATTCACTCAAGGAGAAGCGCGTGCAAATGTATGAAATAAGTAGACGCGAGGCTCGAACCCACGCTCTAAGTTTATCCTAAAATGTTCAAAAAATTTATGACCACCCATGCGAAGCTGGGACAGGCCGCTAGTTATTTATAATCTAATGCCTATAACAGTCTAGACATTTTAAGTCATGAGCAAATTAAAAGTACTGGTCCGTCATTATAACGCTCGCACTATTTTGGGAATCTAAAACTGTTTGACCTTCAATTTTTTTACTTTATTTTGATGAATATCATGCATAATTTATAATCTAGTGCCTATTATAAGTCTAGGCATTTTTTTTAAGTCATGAGCAAAGTTAAAATACTGGTCACAAAAAGTTATGTTAGTATTGTAATATACATACATACATAAAATCACGCCTGTTTCCCATAGGGGTAGGCAGAGACCACGGATTTCCACTTGCTACGATCCTTACATACCTCTTTCGCTTCATTCACTCTCATAACATTCTTCAGTATTGTAATATGACTATAAATAATATTTATATGAAAGGAATCCGAATGTAAATAATCTATAAATATAAATAAATATTGGTTCAATAATCACTGTATATTTTCTCGTTATATGAAATGTGTTTGGTAAAACTTAAAAAATAAATAAAATATTACAATGTTTATTTCATTATCTTTGTCATAAAGTTCAGAGGAATTTCAGTTATTCATGACTCACTTTAAATTAATTCAAGTGGTATGAATACCTACCAATATTACGAGTCATAGCCATTTACCACGCGACAATTTTGTACCACAGACTAGCTCAGGCATATCCATCAATATTTATTTAAATTTATTAAGAAAATGTTTTGTGTTTGTAGGTAAAAATGAGTGCTGTCCCGGTCGGCCCTGAACCCACAAACATAACATGCCCGTCGTGCCACGCGTCCGTTGTCACCCGGGTCGAGCATAAGGCCACCACCAAAACCCACATCATAGCACTACTGCTCTGTTTATTCCTGTAAGTACCACGATAAATCCTTCGATACCAATTTAAAACGCGATAGTGAGTCTGTTTTTAAATGGTGAGTGTGTATTTGTTACGTTTTCACAGCTAAAAGCCACTTAACCCATCAAGATGGAAGGCTTACAATATACGTATATGTATGTATACAAGATGTAAAAATACCAGTCTGAAAACTTCAGGGGGCTAAAGTACCCATCAACATGAATAACTTTTTCTAAGGAACCAACACTGTGAACGCGAAAACAGCTGTTTCATGCAAGATTCAAGACCTACCTGGCGAAAATGTATGAAACAGCTGTTTTTTTTTCGCGTTCACAATGTTGGTTCTTTAGAAAAAGTTATTCATATTGATGGGTAGGTACTTTAGCCCCCTGAAGTTTTCGGGAGTGGTATTTTAACACCCTGTATAGCTTGCGTTCTAGAAAAAAACATGGGCTACTTTTCTTCATTTATCACAGAATATGGCTAAGATTGTGTGAAAAATGACATGGGTAAGAAAGAAAATGATATGATGGACGATAGAGGAAAGTGGAGGGAAAAAAACCTGTTGACCTGTTTTTGACCTTATCCCACTTCATGTGGGGACATGAAGTGGGATAAGGTCAAAAAAAGAAGAAGAAGAATGTAGTACTATTTATTTTGTGGTACTGGTTACGTAAAAGGTAGTATTTACATAGCAGTGCATACATAATAAGGCAAGAAACATACTAAATGGTATTTCCATAAGCGTTCAAAAATGACATCGTCTCTTGCTAGTTTCGTTCCTATAAAATGTTACGGCAAACAGGGTGCTATTTGTCGTAACATTTTATAGGGACGAAACTAGCGATATGTTATCATTCTCTATCTCTTGTCGTGTCACTAAATTCGAACAATGTGGTGAAAGGATTTTAAGTGCGCCCCAAGAGGCTCCTTTCGAGCACTTGACATGTTAGGTATAGAACTATGTTCTCATTGAGTTGTATAGGTAGGTAGGTACGGTGTGATACCATCAGATTTTCAAGGTGGAAGGTAAATAGACCACTAGCAACAAATCGATTGTATAGTTAACAAGCCATGTCACGGAAGCAGCGGACATCGCTGACCTCTGATGATGATTACTGGTTTGATATAACGATTTATTATGGTAACGAAAATCAAACACTGTCTAATTTGTTATAGGTATCTTACAGCTTCTGATTTTCCGAAATAAACTATTCAAATTAATTGGGATGTTATTACCTAATGACAGCCTTCACAGCTCAGTTGGTAGTAGCTCTGCCTTCTGCGCCGTAGGCCGTAGATTCGATCGATCCCCACCGAGAACAAACATTTGTGTGATGAACATAGATGTTTGTTCTTTATCTGGGTATTATTATATATTATAAGTATGTATTTACAAAAAAAAGTATTTATGTATTATATCAGCTATCTGGTTCCCATATTATAAACTTTGGCTTAGTTTGGGGCTAGATAGTGCTGTGTGTGCTTATGTACGAAAACTAGTAAAGCAAACTTTTGAGTAGGAAAACATGTATCAATCAAAATGAAATTTTTAACTAAACTGTGTACAATGTGATTGCACACAAATTGGTTGATTGCGATTTTTCGAAAATGAGTTTCGTGACTTTATATCTTTCAACATGTCGAAACGTGCGAGCGAGAGTCACATTAGCTCTTGTCTTCGCCTTAAAGAGCACCATACTATATAGTCTTTCGGGAAAACCTCAGCAGGGAGATCATTCCACAGCCTAACGGCCAGTTTCTGAAAGCCCGATCAAAACTAATCGGAAGTCAAGTCACTTGCTATCTCTATCTAATTCGATGTAGTAGCTGAAATGGCGAGTGACTTGACATCCGATTAGTTTTGATCGAGCTTTAAGAAACCGGCCGTAAGTGTGTTTATTATATATAGGTAAAGATGTCAAATAAGTAAGATAAGCTATTTGCCTTTATCATAACTGGGCTAGTAATTTAAAAATTATTAGATACCATTAGAAATAAATCTATAGTCACTAAACCGATCTTACTTCCGTGTCTGTTACAAAGAATTGGAATGAGTTCGATCGCCACCGAGGACTAATATTTGTGCGATGAATATAGTTTTGTGTCTTGGGTGTTATACAACGTTTATACAACGTGTAAGATTATACCCCTATAACCCCGAAAGCAAGGTATTCTACACGTAACGGCGAACACCTTTTGTTTTACGACTTTTGAAATTTCGTAGTTTTTCATTCATTAAATCCCTCGTTAGACATTCTTCCTATATGAAACTAAACACACCATGAAGCAGCTCTGTTCACAGCTGCTTGTACGTGACCTTGGTACTTACGTAAACACAGAAGTGTTGCAAATTTCGGAGACAATATTCATTTTTCTTTTGTATGGGTATTGTATTTCGAAAACGATATATTCAATCTTTGCATACGTCAAAGTATTCCAGTGCCTGGTCTGATTACTTGGTCTTTGGCCTTATAGGGGTATTATGTTACACGTTGTATTGTAAGTATGTTAATACAAATAAAAGGTATTTAAGTATTCTATCAGGTTATCTGGTATAAATAGTACTAGCTTGCTAAGCTAGTTTGGGGCAAGATGGTGTCGTGTGAAATTTCCATCATTACTTTTTTATTGAGTACCTATAAATCATGTAAAATGACTTACATGTAAATCTTTAAAATGGGAAATTACTGTCTCATAGAATAACTAGTAACATCTTAAATGAATTTATGACTTATACACAGATGAAACAGTATACTTAAACAATCATTATCTACTTACAATAACTCGGCATTTATTGTAGTTTTATTTATTTTAAGTAGTCATTGTGATTGCGCTTTTGTTCACTGTTGGTAGGTTGTTCATGTTAGGTAGGTATTCGTTATCCAATGATATGAATTTCTAGAATATCGAGTACGAGCTATCTGGAATTGATGAGCTCATGGGTCCGTATTCCTACTGAGTGTACCCACTTGCGTCAATATTGTATCGAAGCGGGAGTGTTTTGAATTGTAAAATAGGCCGTTTTTTGTTGTTAACATTACGTACGAGCTACTGTCGCAGTCAGTACGAATATAAACTAACAATAGAATATAAACTCTCAATAAAAAATGAGGACCTATCTCTTAATAATCGGAATTATAATCATGTTTTTGCTGTATGGTAAAAGTAAATATAGTTTTGTTTTAAGGCATGATCTCATCAAGGTTGCCTGGAAGAGATCGCTGTTAGCGATAAGGCCGCCCATTGTATTACTACAACTGTTAGCTTTTAAGTAAAAATGTGTATATTAATTTGTTGTGGTAATCAATAAAGAGTTATCTATCTATCTATCTATCTCATTTCCCGTTTAGAATATTTTTTTTATATGAACTATTGTAGGTACGACATATTTTTTTATCTACATTGGAGCCACAGTGTAACATAAAATCAAAGTCAAAAGGTATTTATTCAATAACATCACAAGGATCACTTTGAAACGTCTTAAAACTAGGTGACTCCAGGTGCCAGTATTTGTAGTACCTTCTTATATATCGGAACTGATCCATTACCACGGCCTATAAACTCCTCGCTTATCAGAGTATCATTAACTATAAACTCCTCGCTTATCAGAGTATCATTAACTAAGAGACTTTTAAACTAAGTAGTTTAAAAAAAAATGTGGCGGCTATAATTTCACCTGATGGAAAATCATGTCTAATTTACAAGACGTTTCAAAGTGATGACTTTGAATCCTTACTTGAATATTTCCATCATGTATGATGGCAGCCATACACGTAGCTATTATAAATACTTAAAGGTGAATCTAGGCAGTTTCAATTGCACCAGTACTCATCACGAAATCTCCGATGCTACAGAACCTAAAGTCGTTGAGGTAAAATTTAAAGTTGGTCGGCGCTCACTAAGAAGCGAATTTCGAAAATACGGAACCCAAGTGATTGAAAAGGGGTATCCGTTTTTTTATACTACTAGCTGATTTAACAAGCAGATGGCCCACCTGATGTTAAGTGGTAACCATCACCTAATAACAAAGCATTACCTCTTAAGTCACGCACAATAGGAACGTGCCCTACGATGCACTGCCCTGAGTCCATCAACTTGAGGCATACAGGCCTGTAATTACACCGGCAACCACATTTTTCAAGCCGAAACACAGCAACGCTGCTTGGCGGCAGAAAAAGGCTAGTACTTCCCCGGACGAGCCCTTCACAAAAAGCTCTACTACTCTTAAAATCTGTTTGTATGTAAATAATAAATATAAACATGATAAATGTATAATAATATGTAAGAGTAACACAGTCTATCAAGTCAAGTAAATATCCACCATTTTTTCAATGATAGTCAATAGTCATGAAAAAAACTGTGTTTTGAAAGGCAACGGACTATGCATTAGAATTATTATTAAGACCTACATTACATTTTCATTCTTAAAAATAGGATAAGTAAATAGAAAAGAGAATTGTAAATAAAACATAGAATACAAAAGAAGCTTAGCAAAGTGTACCAACGTAGTAGTGTGTAGTGTGTCAACGAATATTTTCGGCAAAATGTTGACATTATGCCAGCTCTTTGAAAAGTTAAGCATGATCGTAATCAATCAAATTCTCAACAAGCACCGATTAAATAATATTACTAAGGTCTAAAGAGTAGTAGAGCTCTTTGTAAAGACTACCACCACGCCTTTTTCTGCCGCCAAGGTGTGTTGCTGTATTTCAGTTTGAAGAGGTGGTGGTCGGTGTAATATCAGGCACATGAGGCTTAGCGTCTGTATGCCTCAAGTTGATGGAAGCAGGGCAGTGAATCGTAGGGCACGTTCCTTTTGTTCGTGACTTACGGGGCAATACTTTTCTATAGGTAATGATTACCACTTAACATCGGGTGGGCCATCTGCTTGTTCCATCAGCTAGTTCTAGGTTTGAATTCTAAGATTGATCCCAATTTATGAGCAACTGTTTATTAAATATATTAAAATAGGACACCTTTTTACAGTACTTATTTTCTTTTTTTCAGATGCTGGCCATGTGTCTGCGTGCCCTACTGCGTGAACTCATGCCAGGATGCCAGCCATTACTGTCCTAACTGCAGTTCTTATTTAGGGTCGTACAAAAACTGATTTCAGTTTTTATTATTACGTATTATGTCGTTCCACTCAGCATTTTCTATCTGACAAAACAGCTACAAACAAATATTTTCGATTGTCTCTAAACACAAACAAAATCGATAGGGTGTCAGCACGACCAACCTTCAATACGTTGTAATTATTGTACCTTTAATTAGAATAATTTAAAAAGATATGTCACGTTATAATCAGAGGTAATCACAATGTTATACTCCTAAAGTTTTTCTGAGTGCTTTATGTAATCAGGGCTTGGAATACCGATATTTTACCGATACTTATTTGGTATCGATATAAATACTCTGTCGAAAAGAAAAATACTGTTAGTTATCGCTATTGTAAATATTATTGGAACAAATCTGGTTTGTACTGGAACAATTCATTTATTAATTGCTAATTTATCAATAATTCGATTTACCTAGCAAATAATTGATGCTTCCCTTGTTGCTTTCAATTTCAAAATTATGCTTTTCAAGTTCACGATAATAATATTAGTCATTTATCGTATTTTTCACATGTATTATTAATCTATTATTTAAAACTACTATACAATAAAAATTGTTACGAGTTCGAGGGTTCGGATGGATAAACAATGCGAAATTATAACTCAGGACATGAAAGTGTTCTACTTTACTTATACTTCGCAATACTCAGTATTCAAACATTATCTTGATAGCACGCTTGACTATTGCTTTCAGGTGTTTCTGATCCTATCCCGTGTCAACTGCAACTCTTGATCCCATCACAAGAAAAGATACTTAAAGATTAATTCATCAGGCATCTGATTTGTTTTTTAAAACTCTCGCGATCATAACACATTACCCTTTTCCTAATACTTCATTATCTGAAAATAATTCGTAATCTATGTTTAATTTTATTCCATAGTTAACTCTCTCGTTCGCTATCAAATTCGTGGGTAAGTCATCAGTAAAATTTCCTATAATACCACTAGGTATACTAATATCCCGAATCTCTTGCCAAGAGTGCTCTAAAAATATCCCATAATCCGATATTAGTACGTCGACACATGGTAACGATCAAAAACTACAAACGTGTTGAATAGTAAACTTTGAGGTCAACTGATTGGAATGCATAACACTACTCGAAACAACTACTCATAAGTTTTAAGTTTTGTGAGTAAAGTGATGTCTCTAAAGCTATTTTTGAAATATTTATTAGATGACAGCAAAATGTTTAAACAAACTCAATAGAAATATACCGTCAGTTTTTATATTGTTCACATTCCTGAAGTTAAAACTTCCGCCATCTCATTAAAATGAAAATAATGTTAATTGTTAAACATTTATTAACCTCTTTCCGTTAGATAAGATTATTTGCAAGTTAAAATATTATTATTGTGTAAGTAACATTTAGATTGCCATAATTATTGTTACAATACTATATTCGTCGTTTACGTATTGTTTTTGAAATACACATATTGATATTTGAGTTGAATTACTTAAATTATATTCCTTTTCTTTATTCCTCTTAAATGGTGAAAGAAAACATCGAGAGGAAGCTAGTTAGTATTCTAACAATAGCCAAAATGGTCAAATTGAGACTGAAAAAGTCAAAGGCATCCGAAAACGCGATGGGTCGACGAAAAAACCTGGATAGAGGAGCCTGGCAGAAAATGAAGGAGGCCTAATACCCAGCAGTGGGTGATACCGGGCTGAGATGATGATGATGATTCTAACAGCAGTCATTTGTTTGCAACCAGTCACGTATGGAATACTAACTACTGATTATGGGTTTGAGCCAAATGCAATCGGACGTGTCTCTGAATACCCTTCTAGATATTGTCAAAGATTTTAATACCAAGTTATCTGAGCGGATGTCTGTCTACCAAGATTTCATTGTACATTACTACTCTCTTGGTTACCTATATATTGGGAGTAGTTTTCATACCCGAAACCAGAATATCAAGGATATTAGCATGCGTAAAAAATGGTAATATTGATAGAAAATTGCTACAGCATTTGTATGCATAAAAATATTTATGTATCTAACGTTACATGGTGTAGCATGGCGTTCGGCTATAAACTGTGCAAAGTGTTTCCGCACTTGTCCCGCATGTATAAAAATATCAGTCACGAGCCTCGTTGTCTTTGGTTGTACAGATGGTATCGTGGCGGAGCGCAGTACAGGGAAAACAGTAGGTAAACTGAATATTAGATAAGCTAGCAACATTAATATACTCGTGTTTAATACGCAAAGCAGATTTTTGGACCGTCAATGAGCCGAGCGAGTCGTAAGTACAGAAATAATCAACACTTGCTGATTTTATTCTTTAACTTTTACTATATGACTCTGAATTGACAGCACAATTTTAATAAAAGAGGTCCCGGTCGGAGGCCTGATAAAGAAACGAAATAGTGCTTTGTTTATCTTTTTCAGAAGGTTTTGCGGTTAGGCGGTTGATCAATAATGAAACTGAAACAGCTTCACGATTTTGATCCCCAGGCACGGTCCCCTCGGATCTCTTAGTACCAAGTACTAATACCAGATTCTTTAAGGACGTCTAAGGGGGGTAGTCAGGGGTTAAATTTGGCACATACCCACATTTTTCAGTAGTTGGTATTCCATACGTGACAGGTTGCAAGCCCATCGCCGCTGTAAGAATACTAATTGGTATCCTGACGACGTTTAAACCGTTTAAGAGCACTGGCGTTGCGAACATTAAATTTTGATTTTTGATCAATAATTTCAAGACAAAACAAAAGTAATAGGTACCAAAATATTTTGACAGCCTTCACAGCTCGGTTGGTAGTAGCCCTGTCTTCTGCGCCGTAGGCCGTGGGTTTGATCCCCACCGAGAACAAACATTTGTTTTGTTCTCTGTCTGGTTATTTTATAATATTATAAACATGTATTTACAAAAAAAAGTATATAAGTATTATATCATCTATCTGGTTTCCATAATACAAGCTTTGGCTTAGTTTGGGGCGAGATAGTGTTGTGTGTAATGTCCACTATTAATTATTTATTATTTTTTTATTATTATTTTATTTAAAAAAAACAATGTTGTTGTTCTGGCTAGTGTATAATGTGGCGTAGAGGTCGCATGGCGTCTAAAATACGATGTCACGCCGGAAAACAGTGCTTTATGGAAACGATTTTACCTACAACAAGTCTGCTTACAATATTTTACTAGGGTAAAATAGACGCAGACGGATCCGAGGGTTTCAACTACAGTAAACAACGGTGAAGGAAAACATCGTGAGGAAACCGGAATGTCGTGGAACCTAAAAGTTCTATTTTTCTTATAATTATTTATCATAAGCCATTTATTTCACAATTTCAATATTACCAATTCAATAAAATTTTAACGTTTCAATAAAATTCTAGTTCATTATCATTATTATTAATTATTTTTCCTTAACTTAAATTGTATTTTGTACGCTAATGTTACATCATTGTAGGGTTGCCCATTTTTGAGCATAGGCCTCCTCCGAAAAGTTCTATAACATGTGTCAAATGCTCGAAAGGAGCATTTGACACATGTTGAGGCGCACTTAAAATCCTTTCACCACACTGTTTCGAAATAGACTAGTGATACGACAAGAGAGAGAGACCTACTAGTCTAGTTACTTGCATATTATGTATCCATCAACAAATGGAGATACGTAAAAGCAATTAATTGATAATTATATAACCTATCTTAAAACAATCAACATTAAAATGTTGTTTAGTTATCTCTCAGTTCGCTACCGCGTTATGACTGTGGCCTAATAGGCTATTAGGTTGAACTATTTTTAGCCTCAGTAGAAAATTCAAGTATTATATAAAACTGATTCATTATACTTATAAAAGAAAATGACGGAGAAGCAAACTTTCACCACCAAAATGCTGTGGATTCCCTTTCGCATATTATACTCAGATACTACCAGTGCCAGCGGTCACCCATCCCCAAAGGTGATAGGCCCGCTTTTAAATACCTTTTCCATGATTATTCTATTATTCTACCACTAGGTGTTAATACTAGAATATAGTATAGTAATGTCATACCAAATTGTCTCTGTTAGCTTATGAGCGCCATTTTTTTTTGATCTGTCAAATTTAGCTGGTAGAAAATGCTGTCTAGCATTATAATAATAATAATAAATATTGGCGGACTTTCCACACAGCACTATCTAGGCCCAAACTAAGCCAAAGCTTGTTATATGGGAACCAGATAGCTGATATAGTACATATATACTTTTTTTTGTAAATATATATTCATCATCATCATCAGCCCAAAGGAGTCCACTGCTGGACATAGGCCTCCCCTATACATTTCCAGGAAGAACGATTCCGTGCCCTCTCCATCCACCGACCACCCGCGATCCTAACAATGTCGTCAGTCCATCGGGTGGGAGGGCGTCCCACGCTTCGTTTTCCTGTTCGTGGTCGCCATTCGAGGACCTTTATTCCCCATCGGTTATCAGTCCTTCGAGCTATATGACCTGCCCATTGCCACTTCAACCTGCTGATTCTGCGAGCTATGTCGGCTACCTTGGTTCTCCTACGGATTTCCTCATTTCTGATTCTATCTCGTAGTGAAACTCCCAGCATAGCTCTCTCCATAGCCCGTTGAGCGACTTTGAGCTTATTGATGAGGCCAATAGTGAGCGACCACGTCTCAGTTCCATACGTCATCACTGGCAACACACACTGGTTGAAGACTTTCGTCTTGAGGCTCTGCGGTATCTGTGACGAGAAGATGCGGCGTAACTTCCCGAACGCTGCCCATCCGAGTTGGATTCGTCGGCTGACCTCTTTATCGAAGTTGGACCTACCTAGTTGGATCGTCTGACCCAGATACACATAGTGGTCTACAACTTCGATGATATCGCTCCCAACATATACCGGCACGGGTGCGACATGAGCGTTAGACATGATTTTCGTCTTGCTCATGTTCATCTTAAGACCCACCTGTTGGGAGACAATATCGAGGTCTCTGAGCATCGTGCCTAGATCTTCCAGCGATTCCGCCATTATGACTATGTCGTCGGCAAATCGAAGGTGAGTGATGTATTCGCCATTGACGTTGATGCCATACCTATTCCAGGACAGCAGCTTGAAAACATCCTCCAGTGCCGAGGTGAACAGTTTCGGAGAAATTACATCTCCCTGTCTCACCCCTTTTTGCAGTTGGATAGGATCCGTGCTTTGGTCCTGGAGTCGGATAGACATTGTGGCTTTACTGTATAGACATTTCAACACTTCGATATACCGATAGTCAATTTGACATCGCTGGAGTGACCTTAGGACTGCCCAGGTTTCGACTGAATCAAAGGCTTTCTCATAGTCCACAAACGCTAAACAAAGTGGCTGGTTATACTCTTCGGTTTTCTGTATAACCTGCCGGAGCGTGTGGATGTGGTCTATGGTGCTAAAGCCTTTTCGGAACCCGGCTTGTTCGGGAGGCTGGAAGTCGTCAAACCTACGAGCGAGACGATTGGTAACTACTCTCGAAAACAGCTTATAGACATGGCTTAGCAGCGAGATGGGCCTATAATTCTTTAAGAGGGTGTTATCACCTTTCTTAAAGAAAAGTACCACCACGCTCCTGCCCCATGCCTCTGGCGTCGTACCCTCGGAGATAACAGAATTGAATAGCTTCTGAAGGACTTTAAGTAACGGCGTTCCGCCCGCTTTCAGAAGCTCTGTCGTTATTCCGTCTTCTCCCGGTGCCTTGTTGTTCTTAAGCTGCTTGAGAGCCGTTCGGATCTCGTATAGGCTGACGTCCGGGATGTCTTCCGTGTAGTGTCGAGTTAAACGGGCTCTTGTATCGCTAGTCGTGCTTGCAGCAGGACTTTGCGATGAGGTGTATAATTGTCCATAGAACTTCTCGAGCTCTCTTAAAACTTCCGGCTTCGAGGAAACGATACTGCCACTATCAGTCTTCAGTTTTGTCAACTGACTTTGACCAATAGACAGATCTCTTGCGAACACTTTCGAGCCTTTGTTGCGCTCTATCGCGTTTTTAATACAATTTGTATTCAAAAGCCGCAAGTCGTGTCGCATGGACTTGGAGATCTGTTTATTGAGCACGCCGTATATCGACATGTCCACTGAAGACTGCAGTCTCATTTCGCTGCGATCTGCTAGGAGTTTCAGAGTGTGCTCAGAGAGTTTTTGGGGTCTATTTTTGCGTTGAGTCTTATAGTACTCAGACCCAACATCTTGGACAATTTCCACCAGCCCGTTGTTTAAATCGTCCACAGTTTCGCATTCGGTGAGGCATTGGAAGCGATTTTCGAGTTCCAACTGAAAGCTCTCGGGGTTTTGGATTTGAACAGGACTTGGGCGAAGAGTAGACTTCATCAGACGGGACCGTTCAAGCTTAACATTGATATTCAATGAGCCTCTTACCATGCGGTGATCACTTCCGGTTTTCACCCTGTTGATCACAGAGACATCATTGAATATATGTTTCTTGGTCGTCAAAATGAAGTCTATCTCGCGTTTGTGTCCACCGGGGTGAAGCCACGTCCATTTCCTGGACGACCGCTTTTTGAAAAAAGAGTTCATCATGAAGAGTCCCTCTTTCTCCATAAAGTCAGCCAATCGCTGACCCCGTTGGTTCCGCTGTCCAAATCCAAATTGCCCCACTCTCAGTTCATCGCCGTTCCTCATGCCTAGCCGCGCGTTGAAGTCCCCCATCACAACCGTAAAGTGTGTTTTCGAGGCTTGTATGGCATTTGAAATGTCATCATACATAGCCTCCACTTCCTCGTCCGGGCGTTTTGAGTGAGGGGCGTATACCTGTATGACCTTAAGCGAATACCGTTTGGTGATTCTGAGTATAAGGTATATCACCCTGCTCGAAACGCTTTCGACCTTTACAATGTTGTTGACAAGGGACTTGTGAACGAGAAACCCGACACCGTGCTGGGACAGCTGATCTCCCTCCCGGTAGTACAATAAGTTGCCGGAATTCAGAATTATCGTGTCCTCCCCCTCTCTTCGGACTTCTGATAATCCTATGATATCCCAACGCAACTTACTAACCACTTCTTCCAGCTCTATCAACTTCTCGTCAGACCTCAATGTGCGCGCGTTATATGTTGCCAGGGCCAAGGGTCGTTTTTGGGAGTGGTAGCTGGGTCTCTGCCGGTGATTCTTAGCACCCCCTGTTCCGCCGTTACCATGACCGCCACCTGTGCCAGGAATAACGGAACTGCCGGGGACTGGGGGCCGTCTATCTATCGTGTTCATCATTGGGGGGGGGGGGGGTTTGCCATAGTCACCACGCTTGGCAGGCGGATTGGTGACCGCAGTGTTGATGATGTTTACTCTGGAAATGCTGCTGCCCATTTCCTGGTGTGTTCCCTTAGTCGCCTTTTACGACATCCACGGGAGGTGATGGAGGGGTCCAATTCTAAGCCGGGACCACCACGGCCATATGCCATGTTATATAACATTATAAATATATAAATATATATTTATAATGTTATATAACACCCAGACAGAGAACCAACATCTATGTTCATCACACAAATGTTTGTTCTCGGTGGGGATCGAACCCACGGCCTACGACGCAGAAGGCAGAGCTACTACCAACTGAGCTGTGAAGGCTGTCAATTAAGCTAAGAGAGCTTAATGCTTTGTACAAACTTTGTTTGGTGCAATAAAGAATGAAATAATAGTCCGGTGAGATCATCCGGTTGCTAGTTTTTTTACAAGATAACTTTTTGTTCTAAGTTATAATAAAAACGAGATTTTTTTTAATATTTAGTACAAGTTCTCAATTTGTCTATGTCTAGATCTTCCACCAATTTATATAAGTGGTACATAACTTGGCAGCTAATATTTGCATAGATAACGAATGTAATCTTCGTAATTATGTCATCCTATCTGCAAACCTTACTCCCGATCATGTAACTTTACAGAATATTATTCACTGTTATTAATTAGTTAATAGGTTTACTGGTATACGAAACTTGCATAGCAAGATCTTGAGTCCGTTAGTGAAAATACAGTGATGGACTAAGGCGAACAGTACTTAAACGGGGGTAAAGACGGGGTCACGCCGCGACAAAATTCATATCGTCGTGTATAAAGTAGCACTAAGTGTACTATAAGTAGCTATAGCTGTCTACCAGTTCTGCACTCATTTGTCAAACTTTACCATACTTAGAACCGGGACAATGATTACGTTACTTGTACGTTTCTAGCACAAAATGTAGACAGCAGAAAATGCATATTATCAGTAAAACTGTAGAACAACTTCTCGCTTACACATAAAAAAATGTTTAAACTATAAAATCACTAAATGTAGTTCGGCAAATCGCAAACAACCAGGTTTTTGACGGTTGTCTGCATGTCAACGCTTGTCGCGGTCCTATCGTGGAGCTGATAATTTTGATTATCTTTTTATTGTTTGTATAACTTGCTGATGGATCAAGCAGATGGTCCATCTGATGTTAAGTGGTAACCATCACCTATAACAAAGCATTACTTGGTAAGTCTCGCAGGGTAGGAACGTACCTACGATGCACTACCCTACACTTGATTTCCTTTTTTGTTTTTTTATATAGATTTTTTTGTTTCGACCACTCATCCATCTGTGCAGTGGAGATTAGTAGTAACAATATTGGCCTGATATCGTCCCTGGTTCAAAGTTTGTCCATAGAAGGAAGAGGGAACTTAGCTCAACATAGGAGACGTTCCAATTAAATTATTGCCAGTTCAAAGGCAGAATGCATAACGGCCAGCCGACTGACGGGCATGGAAATCATTTTAGCAAGTTGAGTAGATTCTGTGTGCCCAGCGCCCACACAATGACGTTAGTTAGAAGCTTGGTATTCGATGACCAGCGTTGAGCCTGTAGGTAGCTATTAGTTATACAATGCCATATCCAAGAAGATGAACAAAATGAACAATGATGGAGGTAAATTTGAATATTAAATATAAAATTGGATTTTTTTATAAGTTGTTTGGAAACAAGTTATTTATGACTATTCCGCTCTATTAATATTAAATATTGTTGCCATCCTAAAATAACATACATACCTAAAACTTTTTTTATAGCATTTTTTCGTCATTCTTCATCATTCATTAGATTAGATTAGAAAATTATTTATTGTAAAAAAAGAAGTAGGTACGTACATAGGCCAACTTAATGCTAGTTAGCATTTTCTTCCAGTTAACTTTGGTGTTCATTCACCGAAAACAAATGTTTGTGTGTAGCACATCAATGTTTTTTTCTCTATCTGGGTCTTTTAATATATCATAATCATCGTATTGATATGCAAAAAAATAGATAAGTAACAGCTGGTTCTCATAATAAAAGTTTTACTTAATGAATTTGGGGCTAAATAGTGTCGTATGAAATATCCATCAATATTTAATATTTATTTATTCTAGTTCTATCTGAATATATTTTTAAATATAGGGAGATTTTTCAATCAGTTATGTTCAGTTTCAGATGTCTCTAGAGTAAAACGAATAAAATCTGTTTCAATGTAGGTACAATAATTGGTCATCTATTTTTATTATTGACATTTAACTTATTAAAAAAGCTCCTACTTAAAAACGTTACTCAAGTAGAACGTTACGTTACCGTTTGTCATTATTAATTGGTGAGAGATGGCAATAGTAGAAGCACTGATATTGGTTCATTAATTCATTCAGTTGCAAAAAAAACCCCAAAAAGTCTTCTACTTTTCTTTTTAGAATTTTTTAATATGTTCACGTCGAAAGTTCTCAAAAATTCAGAAAAAAAATCATAACTCGTAAACTATGCAAAATCGCGAAACATTCATGTGGGTGATTCGGGAACCCCAAATAGTGCTTTATCTCTGGACTTCCACTTATCACTACTTTTTGGTACATCCTGTATATAAAAATAGCTTCGCGTGGATGAAATCGCGAGGATTACAGTAGTATACAAAATAAAATAACAATTATTATCAATTTAATCTGAATTCTTCTATTGGGCTGGCGCCAAGCATACCGTGCGTAATTGAACCGTAGCCTTGAATTTATAAAATTTAGGATCATCGCTCTGAATACTTAGATGTGGTGTTCGTCAATTACTAACTACTAAACGACAGATGGCAGAGAGGTTAATAGAAACAGGGTATTTTTAAGCTTACTCAGACCATTTTAGGTTCAGATTTTTATAGTGGTAGGGTTCTTTGTGAAGGGCTCGAAGAAGCAGAAATAGGTAGCTACGGTTGAAGTGCGTATTTCACAAATTAAAAAAAAAGTAGGATAGGAGGTTACTCAGATCATTTTAGGCTCACATTTTTTTGATAGTAGTTAGATTTCTTTGTGATGAGCTCGAAGATACAGCAAAAGGTATGGTTGAAGTACATTTATTTTATATTTTTCTCGGATAAACTATTTCACCCAGAGCTCTGCTACTAGTAAAACCTACGCCAAACTTGAAAGAAAAACTAAATATATATATTTATATAATGTATAAACGAAAGCTTGTGCGTGTCTCTGTGTAAGTTTTTTCCACTCTAATCACCGTAGTTTAGGTATAACATTGAGTTAACAATAAGCTATAATTTTATGAGTGATGGGAGGTTTTCCAGAATCTGCTCACCACTCAAGATCTTAATAATCTTTATTATTTTAGTTCCGTAAGCTTGGCCATAGGTACCTTGAGAGACTTGTATACTGCCACTAAAAACACTCCAGATTTAAAATCAATATTTAAAAAATATAACATATTATATATAGCGTTATTATCGTCATCATGTGATAATGGCTAAAAGAAGATCATCGACATGACCAAGTTTTCACTTCTTGCAGAGCGACTGTTTCTCATTAACACGGTGACAAGCTAAGCATGAAAATCGTTGCGGCGTGCTCAGTAATTGAATCAAGTCAGCAAATACATACTTAGCAGAACAAGCAAACATTGGCACGACTATTGATCAGCCTGAGGGAATGAAGCTGTGGGTGGCTCATTTAGAATATTCATTCTAAATGGACCACCCATAGTGGATATAATATGATTCAACATAGAACTAGCAAGCTGAAATAGAATCAGAGTAGGTCATATAGCTCGAAATACCTCCACCACTGGGAAATAAAGGTTCACGAATGGTGACAACGAACTGAAAGACGAAGCGGGGAACGACCCGGATCATGGGAAGTCGGGAAATGGATGGGGAGGGCTCGGAATCGTTCTTCCTGGAAATGTGTAGGGGAGGCCTATTTCCAGCAGACACAAAAAAGACCTCGTTATTCTGTGGGGTACATGATGACCAACAATTATAGCGCTTACAAAACGAGAAAAAAAAGACTGGATTGAATTATAATCTCTTTGTCTAGGTGACGTCTATATCTATAGGCTTATAAATATTTTTTGACAATCTAAAGTGGTCAAGTATAATGTGCAAAGCAAGACGACGCTTTGCACAATGCCTTTTCAATTAGTCTATGAGACCAATCACTCGATGAAGTGAATCGATAGAATATTGATGCACTAATAGGTTTGCTTTGTCTCGGCCCTACGCCAAATGCCGAGTAATCAACTCTGAATGGTACCTTTCACTAATGACTGAAACTGAGCTGAAGCCTACCCACGTGCAGTTCTGCCGTATGCCCGTATTGTACAATCAGGTACGGGTATGTACCTATTCAAGGGTAGTTGAATCTTAGAAGGCCATTGACCTCATTAAGTAGATTATATAACAATGTTATTTTCAAGATAGATGTAATTTTTGAAATAAATACTAATACTTAATACACTTTTATAGCGATTAAGGCCATACAACCCAAAATCTATTCCGCAACGGTCTTACTTATAAACATGTGTCAGAAGTTTAAACTATTGCTATCTCTCACCAGTGGGCTAAAAAAAAAGTGACAGGGCTTTTTAAGAGTAGTAGAGCTCTAGTGCTCGTCCGGGGAAGTACTACCACCACGCCTTTTTCTGCCACCAAACAGCGTTGCTGTGTTTCGGTTTGAAGAGTGTGGTTGCCGGTGTAATTACAGGCACATGAGGCTTAACATCTGTATGCCTCAAGTTGATGGACGCAGGGCAGTGCATCGTGGGGCACGTTCCTATCGTGCGTGACTTGCGAGGCAATGCTTTGGTATAGGTGACAAGCTGGTGCCCGCGACTTCGTCTGCGCAGGATTAGTCACAAAATATCTTTATAAATTGTAGCCTATGTGTTATTCTGATGTATAAGCTATATTATTGTAAAGTTTCATTAAAATCCATTCAGTAGTTTTTACGTGAAAGAGTAACAAAAATCCATCCGCGAACGCGAAACGCGAAACGCGAAACGCGAAACTCGATCCATCCATACTTACAAACTTTCGCGTTTATAATATTAGTAGGATGGTTACCACTTAACATCAGGTGGGCCATCTGCTTGTTCCATTAGCTAGTTGTATTAAAAAAAGGGCTTACTATGAGCAAAGTAAGCGTATGTAACTTTATGAGTAAGAGTTCTAATGTATAGAAACCAAATCAAAGCAGTTAAAGATTGGGCGATTACAATAAGTCTTAGGGTGTAGGCTGACGACACGAAAGCTTATCAGCGACACGATGACATTACTAAGACGAATTAGCTCCAATAATTCCTATTCACCTGAACTATTGATGAACAAAATAACCACATATAGAGTTTAGCTCAGTCGGCAGGTCATTAGTAATCGATAATGAGGCACGTGCTTAAAGCGTAGCAGAGCCAATCTAATTGGATTTGTAAACCAATTATAGTGAACATTCCTCTCATTATGCGAGTGAATTGTAAAGTCAATGAGGTCTGGTTACTAATTAATCTGTTTATCTTGTAGATACGTGAATCTTGAAGTGAATCATAATCCTTGTTCCTCAACAGAGACTGAGAGAAGATGAGATAAAACTTACAAGTAATCATATTTTTAAAACTGAATAAGAGAATAATAACATAAGAGAAATTAAAATTCGCTCATCCACTGAACATTTCTGTAATTATACATTTGATTGATTTTGAATCAGTGCGTCGCACAGTGGTTCGATCCCATACAAGTGGCTGGACATAGCATCCTTAAAATTCCAAGTTGTATATTTTGAAAAACTAAAAACGCCATCGCATTCTATAGATAAAGGGAAACAATAAATGTTTTACGACTTTTCATTTGAACTCATACTTTTCAAGTAATTCAATAAAAACTGATACATTTGTATGGAAAGCAACATTAAAAAGTCTGTAACTCGCGATTCCCTCCTCGTTTCAGCAAGCGGTTTTTAAAATTGATATTTGGGTATTATTTTCGACTTTTTATCCATTGACACATGGTGCCCCAAACGTGCCCCTTCGGAGATATAAAGAAAAACTAAAATTTTGATTTTACATAATAATTTTGACCCGTTTTATAGAAATAGTCAATAATAAAAATTATTTTGATTATAATATAAGGATGCAAATACACTACATGTTGAAAAGAGCAACTTTTTAGTTAAATAACTCTATTTGAAGAAAATTCCAATACTGTTGTGTGTCTACCAATACTTTTTCATTATTTACAATTATTTAAACTTTTGTAAGTTTATTGCTTTTCCGGACGGTATGCACTGTAATATGACCGCAATTCTTTTGATAAAATTCACATTAAGACCAGTGAGACGTCCTGTGAATTACTCAGGGTCGGCAAAAAATCACCTGGCAGTATTGCCTGTGTTTGTGTATCCACTGCCTTGCTGCACCACATCCAAAAGCAAACCAGTTTCTTCTCTATAGGCTTCTTGAAATTATTATTTCCTGAGCTTCACTTTTTTCTTCATGTTATCACCCCTCGCTAGCCACGATTTAATCTCCATCTTGTAAGAAATGGGCAGTAAGCACTCCTTATACCCTGTTTACACTCAGCTCATGTCCGTGGAAATGTGCAGAGACATGTAGAGACAGGCGCAGGGACTTGGGCAATGCGAGAATGGGACGGCAACATTTCCGTCCACGCAAATGGCAGCGCGAATGTAGCGCGAATGTTTAAATGTAAACGCGCTAATAGACCGAATTCACGCATGTAGCGAACTCATGCCATGCTTGTACAAGTCTTCATCGACAGGTTATGACCTTACTTCACTTAAATTGTTCATCTCAACCGGACGAGCTTTGCACAGATCACAGATAGCAGCAGAAGTTTCCGATATAATCGAATGGACGAATGGATCGCAAATAGTGGAACATCTATGTTTAGTTCCTGTGGGCTTCCTATCAGAAGAGGCTTCTGAAGCGAGAAATAAGGATTTCCGAAAATATAGGGAAAGTCGTACCCGTAAATATAATGCTGTAGCAACTAATGAAGACATCCTTCATAGCTTACTTCTATCAGCAGATCCCCTAATAACTAGCTTGGGTCCACCATCTAAGAATCAATACAAGAAAACCTCTTTGAAAGAAGTTTATGATTTACTTGAACCACAAATTAATTAGAATTTGTCGATGTGTTTTCAATACTTGAAGAATATGCAATTGACAATGATGATGATTATGACGAAGACAACGATGATGTTTTTGAAGACATTTGAACAGATAAATAGTTTATTTTCAGTAAATTGTGCACACTTTGTATAATATATATTACTTTTTTATCATTATCTTAGATTATTTCGATTTTTAGATATCTTTATTGCTTTACATATTACTATTGTCTTATATTATTAGTAAATAATAAAAAAGTATTGGTAGGCACACACCAGTATTGGATTTTTTTTTCTTCAAATAGAGTTATTTATCTAAAAAGTTGTTCTTTTCAACATGTAGTGTATTTGCATCCTTATATTATAATCAAAATAATTTCTATTATTGACTATTTCTATAAAAACGGGTCAAAATTATTATGTAAAATCAAAATTTTAGTTTTTTTTATATCTCCGAAGGGGCACGTTTGGGGCACCATGTGTCAATGGATAAAAAGTCGAAAATAATACCTAAATATCAATTTTAAAAACCTCTTGCTGAAACGAGGAGGGAATGGCGAGTTACAGACTTTTTAATGTTGCTTTCCATACAAATGTATCAGTTTTTATTGAATTACTTGAAAAGTATGAGTTCAAATGAAAAGTCGTAAAACATTTATTGTTTCCCTTTATCTATAGAACGCGATGGCGTTTTTAGTTTTTCAAAATATACAACTTGGAATTTTAAGGATGCTATGTCCAGCCACTTGTATGGGATCGAACCACTGTGCGTCGTAGGGAACGTTCCTATCGTGCGTAACTTATGAGGCAATGCTTTGTTATAGGTGATGGTTACCATTTAACATCAGGTGGGCCATCTGCTTGTTCTATCAGCTAGTTGTATAAAAAAGCTATCTGGTTCCCATTTTACAAGCTTGCTTAATTTGGGGCTAGATAGTGCTGTGTGGAAAGTCTACCAATACCTATTAGAGATCAAAGTCATCGTTCTGGCTGTTTTAGTTTTTTTTTTATTTATTTTAGTATTAAATGAACATGTTTGTCGCAAGTTGTTTGAGTGAGCTTTATATTTCTTGACTCACGTCTTGTAATACCAGAGTTAATAGGAGCTCGGTGCAGCACACCGCAGCTCAAACATCGTCTGCACAAGTTGTGCAACCAACACAAATATTATTGTTGGATAACCAAACAGGAGCTGAATTCCCTCGCTTTCATGGTTAGATTGCTAAATTAAATCGAGACTTGCTAAGTTGATTAATTTAATAAATTCGATGAATATTGTACCTTTTCTTTATGGTTTCTTAGATGATGGCAGTTAAAGTATTTAGATTAGTTTGTTTTGAAAGGCAATGTCTATGAATGTAGGTATGATTAATGAAATCTTGGCTAGTCCCTTGTCAAGCCAAGTTATTAAATAGATTTTTTGATGTTTTTTTTATAATACAAACAACTGATGAAACAAGCAGATGGCCCACCTGATGTTAAGCGGTAACCATCACCTTTAACAAAGCATTGCCTCGTAAGTCACGCACGATAGGAACGTGACATACGATGCACTACGTCCATCAACTTGAGGCATACATATGTTAAGCCTCATGTGCCTGTAATTACACCGGCAACCAAACTCTTCATACCGAAACACAGCAACGATGCTTGGCAGCAGAAAAAGGCGTGGTGGTAGTACTTCCCCGGGCGAGCCCTTCACAAAGAGCTCTACTACTCTCAAAAATACACTGCTCTCTAATGTTTTATTATAGAGTAGTGTTGTCGCTCAGCGACACATAAATAAAAAAAATACAAGTTGGCATTATAAAATAGAAGGGATTTATCGAACTAAGAGTAACTTAAGTTTCCTGTCAACGCCAACGCTTTCTAGGAATCGGTTGAAAAGCATTTTTTCTAAGAATGTTTCTTCTTGTTTAGTTCGTTTTGAGAAATCAGAAATTGTTTAAAAAAGAAAAATAGCAAGAGATTTTATAAAGAAGAGTCTAGTAAAAGCTTACTTGAAATGTGAAGAAAAGTAGGTACATTCAGTGTATGTAAATGCGTATGAAGTGGATATAATTTGTCACAAACAAAAAAATGACATGGAATATAAAAGTCTTAAAATAAACATGACGTCATATGCAATAAAGATGAACCCCCTCGTCTACAAGAACAATAATGGAACAAACTAGTTCAAACTACATTTTAGTGTGTATCAAGCAAACCCATCATCATAAAGTGATCCTTTCATTCGTTTAGGATGTCTCCATCTCATAAACCTTATTTTATTACAATGATTCCAATTAGAAGAAACACAAATAAAGAGCAAACGATGAAGTTTTATAGCTACATTTTACTATCTTTGGTTAAGACGCTGAAAACCATAGGAAAACTACTCGCTTTTGAAAATATAAACCCAAACGTTGTTATAAAAAATCGCTAAACACCAAGTTTTGGCGAACAACAAAACAGATTAAATAAAAATAAGTAAGTAATCATACCCTGAAAGTTACGATGTCTGAAATTTTGTAGCTCAATCATGTGTATGGTTCAGTGGAATTGATCGAGATGGCACTTATAGCAAATATAGCTTGTCATCCCTGGATTAGAATATAAGTTACCTTACCAGGCTTACCAGAAAAAAACACAAATAATGAGAAAACGCCTAACATTTTCATGTTAGCAATCACTACAAATACGCGAGCCAGCCTACGGGCTGCAGCTAGTACTTGATAAAACATGAGCATAATATTACTCAAGTTTAGGTACCTAGTTTAAAATAGATGCCCTTTGCAAAAAAATACTTTGTAGCGCCTACGACGTAGACCTCTGGTAGACCCGCGTTGTAAATTCATTATGCCAGACAAATACCCAATGCTTTTAAGGGTACCTATATAGGTACGTAGTATGCAAGTGACAGAGGACGACACGGGTGCCATGTGGTCACCCTGCACTCACTAATGAAAATTCTTTTCGCGAAATATTTGAACGTTCAGTTTCAGCAAGTAAAGTTTGGCTGATATTGGTTGTTTCCAAACTGATGGAACAGCGTGCTGAAACTATTTTGAATAAAAATATCAACGGAACGTCGATAGGCTCCGTAATTTTTGGGGTGTACTCTGCATAGTGGAAAACGATAAAAGAAATGGTATTTTGAAATAATTAGAATAGTCTTTATTGTC
The DNA here is from genome assembly GCA_932294275.1 of Chloroclysta siterata. Lineage (NCBI taxonomy): Eukaryota > Metazoa > Arthropoda > Insecta > Lepidoptera > Geometridae > Chloroclysta > Chloroclysta siterata. The sequence continues at coordinate 9,395,468 of OW028588.1, forward strand.
AACTGTTGAAAGTAGGTATAAGGGTATTTTTATTAGTTTTTTAGTGTTTACTATACTCAAGGGGCAGGTAGTGGGTTTAAATCCCCCTCGGATAATAACTTTTGGGATATATTAAAAAAAAAGGTGCTCGCTTATTGTCCTTGTAGTAAGAGTATCTGTATCAGTTTGTACTAACGATTACTTATCTAACCACTCTTCACTTGTTTTTACTATTCACGTGTGTTTTTTTTGTGAATAAATTCCCTTAAACCCTTTAATTTATTAACGAGCACAAAGAATCTATCGAAAATCTAAATGATACATTCTAATTCCGAGAATTTTTTTATGAAACACATTTCCTCGACTCGTTTGATGAAATTTATTCTAGAAATGGCCATTTGTTTTTAAAGTTCTTTATTAACTATAACAATTCAAAAACACTTAAAACTAAACATTGTTTAGCTAAGTTTAATACTCTTAGAAATGGCCATGGTCGTTAAAATTTACATCTTAGCTGGCAGACGAGAAGACAGGATAAAAAATCATCACCGCTGTCCAGTTTTGACCATTGGTGGTGCCCACTAGCAACACCAGATAACACCCAATAAGAATATCGTAATGTTCTTATAATAACTTATTCCTAAAACCACTTGAATCGTCCATTTCACCCTTGTTCCAAGTTTCCATCGCTGGGGTTTGACGTTAGTAACGCCCTCTCGATCCCGTAAGCTGACATGGCATTTAGTGCATACTCCACTCAAGGATGATCCTAATGGGGATTGAACGAATACGGTAGAAAACAGGCAGTGAAATATTAAATCACACATACACACACGAGAGCAGTGTCGGTGTAGTGGTAGCGCTCTCGCCATCCGATCCTGGTCGTGGGTTCAAAATCGATCGTGGACCGCTTTTCTCTGTACCTACAAAAAATTATGTGCGCAGTGCCTCTTCTCAAATGGTGAAGGAAAACATCGTAAGGAAACCAAATGCATTTCTTTCCTCCTCTTTCTTTTTGGAGCGCTCTTTTATCTTATAAATATTCTAGGTTACATCCAAATCCGTTCAGCCGTTAGGTACGGAAATGTGTGGAGAACAAACACTTACCTACTTACATTACGAATTTATAAAATTATAGTTTTTTAATGACTTACGAAAATGAAATACGTGCTTCTATTTCGTGACTCCGAGATAAAGCCGCTAACCTAACCCCTTTAGCTAAGCGAATAGCAAAATTGTCAATACGCATGAGTTACTTTTGCGTAGGCGCTTCAAAAATCAACTACGGTGCCTTTGTGTTTGAGCACCAGTTTGTAACGCCTTCGAATAGAAAAATACACGTAAAATAATATCTCTTTAGAAATATTGAAGAGTCTTTGTTAATGTAGTATTTATCAATGTGATAACTGGTTGAGATTAGGAACACAACCATCAGAAAGAAAGTAAAAAACAATGACATAATGTGTTATTGGTCGGTCGAATTCGAAGTAGGTACATACTTTCTTTTTCGATGGTTGCGATGATTTGCGTTAGTAAGTAATTTTCTCTGTTCTATGCTACAAATAATGTGTGTGCTATATTTTATTTCATTTCATTAGAATTAATTGCGAAAGGTTTTTTTCGTATTTGTTATACAATAATAACACAGAAAGAAAGCGTAGGAGGTCCCAACACAATGAAATGACATTGTGAAGATCGCTGGAAGTCAGTGGATATGGAGTGCTCGAAATCATTATTTCTGGAAACACAGGAGCCCTATGTCCAGTAGAAGATTTCCGCAGTCTAATCTCTAGTCTGGTCTACTCTAATGATGGTGAATAATGACGAATCGGATGCACAAAAGGTACCTAACAGACTCGTACTTCGTACAATGTTGAAAAGGCAAACTAAACTAAAATTTCCAATGTCAACATAGTCAAAGGACAGTAAACGCTGCCCCATCGAGTGGCGGTGACAGATAAAACCGGTGGATTCTGTGAGTTGAAATACCCGCGTCTTCGTCAGCGATTTACTTACCCTGGAGCTGTTTGCTCCTTTACCCTTGGCCTAACCTGGTGGCTTGCTCTCAAGTTATAACATTAAAGATGTTCTATGGAACTGTGAAAGCGCTGCAGAGGCTTTGCTCTTTTTAGTGTTGTGGTGTCCGTTTTTATTTAATATTTACTGTGCACACACTATTGACACAAATCCAGCAGTCTCTCTCTCTTGTCGTGTCACTAGTTTCTTTCGAAACAGTGTGGTGAAAGGATTTTAAGTATGCCTCCTTTCGAGCACTTGACACATGTTAAAGAACTTTTTAGGTTCTACGACATGCCGGTTTCCTCACGATGTTTTCCTTTACATTTGAGAGTACTGGCATTGTGCACATAAATATTTGAATAATTTTACTGATATACTTATCTTCCAGCAAACAATCGCGCATTTTCGTCATCATTTTATTTATTAATTTGTAGGTTAAAGTTTTACGACGAACATAAATATTTATATTTAAATTGTAGAAAACGAAGTGTAGCCCGATAAATCGACATTGCAAGAATCGTGAGAAGTTGGTGAATGAGGGAGCTCAAAATTGTTCTTCTTCGAGATACACGGGGGATGCCAGTTCGGTCGTGGTGATGATCATGTTTAAAATATTTTTTACTCAAAATATTATAGCATAGCTAGTTAGATTACATATGTAAAAAATATTAATATATTCTCAATTTAATTTTTATTAATTCTGGTCTGTATGATTTGTTATTTCTATTCCCGCTGCCTCTCATAGCTTACAGCAACCACCTGTATTGATTCTGCTCTCCTTTTCCTACACTTTACATATTGCTTATTTAGCATTATTTCATTTTCATGCGGAGCTATTTGTCTTTTTCATTTCGCTGACATTGTTATCGGTAGGCTTTTGGTGGGATTTGCCAAAACACTATTCGTACTGACAATAAAAACCAAAACTATCATGTCGGCGAAAATAGGTTTTTGTAAAATAATGAACTTGTATTACTTGTGTACTTGTATTCCTACAAATATTTCATACACAATAGAAGCACTGATTTAGATCAGATAAGCTATTTTTAGATACTTTGAAACGCTCTGCAGATAGCTCATGTGTATTTTGTACATTTTGCAAATACTCGTATATATTGTAATTTTCTTTAAATAAAAGTAGCCCAGACTAACAAGAAAATCGTGGAAGTTAGATGGTGAAAGTGGTGTCAGACGCCTCTCCGATGGGCTCAAGGGATTGAGCGCCTCCGTCACGTAAAGCCGAAACCACGAGACTCCCTTTCTTCGGATTTCAACTGTCATAATTTTGTTGCGAGGAAAATATAGCTGGTAAATTTTATCACTCAACCAACCAACCTTTAAATTACGGTCTTATCATGACCAGTATGAATGAGGCGGTTCTCTAGTATTTTAAAAGTAGTTGATAATCTTAAACTTACTCAATTGTTGAATAAATCTCACATCTATTGCTATTGCTGTTTAACTTGCTAGTCGTTTGTCGTGCTGTCAAAAACGCTTTATAACATACATTTTCCAGGATCAGTGGGCAATCAAGAATCCTCTGTCGGAAAATTTGTAAATTTCAAAATTTGCTGTAAAAATTATTTGTAAATATTATTTTTTTGTAGTAACAAGTCGTTTAGACATTCTATTAGACATATCCACCTAAGAAACTATTAGAATCTAACTTTCACGAAACCCATTTAAGAGACACTACGGACACAGCGGTTGGCCACACAGTGCGTTGCCTCAGCCGCCTGTGCTTTAGCTTTGTACTGTGATATCGTTGATGCAAAGCTTCGTTTATTGTTTTGCGAGGTATAAGAGTTTTTTATTATACGGCGATACTGCGAGTGTCGAACGTTACGTTCATGTTTACGATGTTCCACCTTCCGATTTAAATCATGGCTGTGATCGTCGCTTTTATGATGCAAGTTCTTTTTTATGTTTAAATCATTGTTGTGGGCACCAGTGGTCTAGTGGGACCTATCCTAACTTCTTGGTTTGAATCTGGTTGTGTACCAAATAGTTTAGCTCATAAAAATAATTTGCTTTCAGAAGTAGACTATCATTCTATTCTAGCAAATAGTGCTTGTGACAAGTAAAACTGATAATAACAGACACACGAGATCAAGCTATACAAAGCCAAAGAAAAGACGCTTACTATAAGGACATAAAAGCCAGCAGTGTATGCAATACAATCCAGTACAATCATCCTGCTAATATTATAAACGCGAAAGTTTGTAAGTATGGATGGATGGATGTTTGTTACTCTCTCACGTAAAATGTACTGAATGGATTTTAATGAAACTTTACAATAATATAGCTTATACATCAGAATAACACATAGGCTACAATTTATAAAGATATTGTGTGACTAAACCTGCGCAGACGAAGTCGCGGGCACCAGCTTGTTTATATTTAAAACCATTTTACACGTCAGAAGAGATATTACAACATAGGTAAATACAATTTTACCTGAGTATAATGTCTTACTATTTATCTAACTATTTATCTTGTCTTAATATTTATCTAATATAAATATATATATATAATTTAGTTATTCACGATAAGGGAGGGGAAGACGTTCTACAGCTCAGGTAGTTCTAGAAACTCATGGAAGCTGTAGACGTCTTCTAGAAATAACCACTTTTTGTATAGCCTGATGCATAGTGTGTACATAAGCTTTTCTAGTTCTGTTAAAAATAAACAATGTCTATTATAAAATGTAAGCACGTGTACTTGCAAAATTAAATACTTTTACTCCGTGGTTCTACCGTGAAAGGAATTTTAAATGAAGGAAAGACCCTCAACCTTCTAACATGGGTCAGTCGTGGCTTCCCCTTTTCGTTTCGCTTGGGATTTAAACAAAGGTTTAAAAGTGAGATTAGAGATTACCTACTTACATACCATTAATGGTGTTATATGAAAATACCTTTGGCAGCGATGTCTTTAAAATATATACATTTTAGTAACTTTTAAATAATAAATTATTATTTTCAAAATGTGAATGTGCACAATGTGTTCAAAATCCATGAAATCTAAATTGGAGAAAGGTGGATAGAAATCTAACAGTAACAATGGACTTGCAGCCTGCCACGTGTGGAAACTGTAAAATGTGGATATGTGCCTCTACCGTGCCTATGGGGATCATGAAGCAATTTTTTTTTATACAACCAGCTGATGGAACAAGCACGTGGCCCACCTGATGTTAAGTGGTAACCATCACCTATACCAAAGCATTGCGTCGTAAATCACGCACGATAGGAACGTGCCCTACGATGCACTGCACTGCGTCCATCAGCTTGAGGCATACAGATATTAAGCCTCATGTGCCTGTAATTACACCGGCAACCACACCGTGTGTGACTTACGAAGCAATGCTTTTTTACCACTTAACATCAGGAGACATCTGCTTGTTCCACCAAAAACGTATATAAAAATAACAACACGACGCCATGATCCCATAAAAAAATCAAACGAACAGATCACATTCTTTTTTCATATTTCGTTTTTTTAGGGTTCCGTACCAAAAGGGACCCTATTACTAAGACTCCGCTGTCCGTCCGTCTGTCTGTCTGTCCGTCTGTCACCAGGCTGTATCTAATGAACCGTGATAGTTAGACAGTTGAAATTTTCACAGATGATGTATTTCTTTTGCCGCTATAACAACAAATACTAAAAAACCAGAATAAAATAAATATTTAAGGGGCTACCATACAACAAATGTGATTTTTTACCGTTTTTATAGATGATGGTACGGAACCCTTCTCGTGCGCGAGTCCAACTCGCACTTGTAACGTAGATACACTCCCTCTTTCCATTGACAAGCCTTTCATTACTAAATGCAGTCCATGTTTCTATGTCCACTGTCCAAGTAGGGAGGGATTACATTTTCCTTTTGCGTCTCCTAAAAGCAAGCTTTGACTTGTGCAAGCTTCAATGTACTTTGAAACATGCGGACTGATTAAACTTTACTTAGTGCAATCAATTGAAATGACAGTACGAGTTTAAAATGGTTCATGTATATGTGTTTTAAACTAGATGACCCGGTGTACTTCGTATCACCTATCCTAACGACATTAGAACGCTCCCTTCGCTTTAGGTAGAACAGTTTATATGGGAAAATGATATTGTTGTTTTTACTATCTTCCTCAAAATTTTATTTTCTTACCGCTTAAACCTTCCGTGGACTACGACAAACATTTCAAACCCAAAATCAGCTAAATCGGCCAAGCCTTTCTCGAGTTTTAGCGAGACAAACGAACAGCAATTGATTTTTATATACAAGGTGTTCCATAAGTTGTGTATATAAACTTCAGGGGGCTAAAGTACCCATCAATATGAACAACTTTTTCTAAGGAACCAACATTGTGAACGCGAAAAAAAAACAGCTGTTTCATACAAAAGTTCAATACCTACCAGGCTAAAATGTATGAAACAGCTGTTTTTTTTTTCGCGTTCACAGTGTTGGTTCCTTAGAAAAAGTTGTTCATATTGATGGGTACTTTAGCCCCCTGAAGTTTATATACACAACTTATGGAACACCTTGTATAGAGAAGAGATTATAATAAAGGTAAGCTATTCGATATCACGAAGAAAAATATTTTCTCGTTAAAATCGGTTTAGGAAAACATCGGGAAGAAACCAGTTAGTATTATTTCAGCGGCGGTGACCTTACAACCAACCTTGACCTTGGGATGGGATACCAACTACTGCAAATTGTGGGTATTTTTTTATTTTTATTTTTTATACAACTAGCTGATGGATCAAGCAGATGGCCCACCTGATGTTAAGTGGTAACCATCACCTATAACAAAGCATTGCCTCGTAAGTCACGCACAATAAAAACCTGCCCTACGTCCATCAACTTGAGGCATACAGATGTTAAACCTCATGTGCCTGTAATTACACTGGTAACCACACTCTTCAAACCGAAACACAGTAACGCTGCTTGGCGGCAGAAAAAGGCGTGGTGGTAGTACTTCCCCGGACGAGCCCTTCACAAAGAGATCTAATACTATTCACCAGTATTCACCAAATGTAGTACTTGGACGTACCTCTGAGTCTATAAAACCTTGAGTATCTGAGGGGAAATCTACCGTACCTGGGGATCAAAGTGGTCCAGATATTTCTGTTTTTTCTTTTATAACAGTTAAGCTTCATTCAAAAACAACATCCTTTTATATATTGCCTTCATAGATCATACAAAAGCTTTCGACAGTAAGTACAGTAGCTTTGAAAGCCGCTAAGCTGAAGTGGAATTAGACTGGTCATGTCTGCCGTATACCAAAAGTGGCAAAGATAGCCACTGATTGGCATCCTGACCCGGTGAAAAGGCGACGCGGCCGATCAAAGCAGAGATGGCGGGACGAGCTGGATGTTTTCCTGACAGACTGGGCAAACATAGCCCAGGATCGAGACCAGTGACGTAGCTAGGTGGACAAGGACCCCGGTGCATAGAGAAAGAATCGGTCATAGAGATTGAATTTTGTGAGCAGGCTCAAGGTTTTCTAGCTTCGGGAGCTGGCTGACCCTCTCTTTTCAAAGCTTAGGTTAGAGGGCCCCCTGAGACCCTGGGCCCTGGTGCACTGCACCACCTGGCCCTACGATAGCTATGCCACTGATTGCGACGTGTGGATGGAATGGGGGGAGGCCTTTGCCCAGCAGAGGGACCCGGAGGGCCCATAATTATAATAAATCAGTTAAGCCACTCATGATTGGATTGAGTAACTGTATGTAAATGTATCAAAACGCACAGGCTCAGACTAAATAATCATGATTAAAAGTAAAGAAGTTTTTATGGCTTTTTTTTATGGCTTTTTGTGAAATGAAACTGTTGAATAAAAGTTGAAAAAGTTTGTTTCTCAAACAATATTGAATAAGGCTAAAACATTTTGCTTTGGGTTTTGTATTTTTATGGCTTTTCTTCAAAACAAAACGTGACCTTTTTAAAAGAAGAAAATGTTATACAGTCACTCGTACTATAACGTGACGTTAATATATTTCAAAGTTCAGAGTTAGGTTTATTCTGTCATTACTTTTCCATTAATTTCCTGTTAGACTTACGACACAGACATGAACAATAATAAAAATAAAGTAATTTAGTAAATTATGAACTCATTGCACACACTGCATGAATGTTTCCCAAGTTTATCCTACTTATATTATAAACGCGAAAGTTTGTAAGTATGGATGGATGGATGTTTGTTACTCTTTCACGTAAAAACTACTGAATGGATTTTAAAATCTTCTAATGAAACTTTACAATAATATAGCTTATACATCAGAATAACACATAGGCTACAATTTATAAAGATATTGTGTGACTAATCCTGCGCAGACGAAGTCGCGGGCACTAGCTTATTAGAAATAAAACTGTCAATTTCCAAACGACTTCAAAAATGGCTCCTTCTTTGAAGTCGGTTAGAAATTCTCAATTCGACTAAATGTATTTTTTGTATGTTTGTTACTCGATTACTCCGCTAATTATTAATACATTTTGATGATGATTCTTATTTTATTTGGAAGGGTATATAGAGGTGGTATTATAATATTATTAATTATATCAAAATAATATATCAGTGCTTTTTGATAAAATAAAAAACAAACAAAAAAAACTAAAAGTAAAACCAAAATATTACGATTTTGTTTGTAGTTCCTTTTGGCAAAAGTTTTGTAAGATGTTTTTTAGTGTTATTGAAGTCAGTGTGAGTGTTTTTTTTTGCTTATTAAGTTAACTATTATTGTTAACTAGTATAGTTAACTATTATGCAAAATAAGCCATAAATTACTCATTATTCTACTCATAAAACACCTTCCGATCTGTATTAAAGCACCGAACAGCGATAAGTAAACAAAACGTGACTGAAATCTCTTATTTACCAGGTGTTTACGTATGCACACATAAATAATCACACGAAAATGAATTTCCATGTCAGCAAGCTGTTATAGCCGTAAATAAGATCCGGTACGAATATCCGGTGTACCTGTGCATAATCCTTTCTCTGTTTACCTGCATATGAGGGAGTGAGGCGGAATGATAGGGTTGATGGGGAACTGTGATAGACCCAAAGGCTTCCCGCGAGGCGCTGATTGACAGAGCAATCGAGCCACAGTGGATTGTTTTATCCTGGAAAGATTAAATGATATATAATATTAAAAAAAATTGTATGGCAAATCTATATTGAAACACTGTTTCTACGGATTATAGAAGAATTTATGCAATTTTAAATTATAATATTTCGTAAAGGTATCAGTGATGAAAACCCCATAAAAATCGAACGATCTATGGCCTGTCACTAGTAGAGTACGAGTAAGATTTTTAATAACTAGTTGCAGCGCGTGACTTTGTTCGCGTCTTAGTGATTGCTAACATTAATAATTAAGGTGTTTTCACTTTATAGGGTTTATTCATGTTGACTGCAACGTAATTATTCAGCATAAAAAGTAAGTAAGTGCTACTCCAGGTTCGAGCGTAAGTGCTAATCCAGGCTACGAACTATATTTGTTCCAAGTTTCACCGCAATCGGTTCAGCTGTGAGGGCATCGTTGAGTCACAAACATTCATACATCTAAACATCGCAAACTACGTTTCGCATTTATGCAAGGTGTTCCAATACTTATATTTAAAACTTCAGGGGGCTAAAGTACCCATCAATATGAACAACTTTTCCTAAGGAACCAACACTGTGAAAGCGAAAAAAAACAGCTGTTTCATGCAAAAGTTCAATACCTATCTGGCTAAAATATATGAAACAGCTGTTTTTTTCGCGTAAGTACTCAGTACCCATCACTGTAGCCCTCTGAAGTTTTAAGTACAAGTATTGGAACACCTTGTATATTATGAGGAAGTAGGATGCTCGATAGCTTTAGGTATGATCTCGTCTGGAGCTAGTCAGACTACAATTGGAGTTGAGTAAATCTCATCTACGTACATAGTTTAAATCACAATAACTTTTATTCCAGTTCTGATCACAAACTTCCCACTGTGCAAAGTAACACAACTCCGGAAATGGAACGAGTAGATTTGTTAGTAACGATTTCGTTTTTGAAAGCGAATGTGGCAGGTGGTATTGAATTTTCAATTTGTAGACTTTTTATAAATCTTTTTATGTATCTTTTAAGCGGGTAGACGATGGATGAACAGTCAATTTACCAATATTTAATATTATTTATTCAAGCAGGAAGTTTTTGGAGGTAGTAGGAAGTAGGAAATTCGGTAGTGGTGACACTTTGTCACAGAGTACTTTGTTATAACTGAAACACTTTGTATAATCAAGACAAACAATATAACGTCAAAAAAACGAAATGAAAGATTACGGAAGCAAAATTGTTTACAAATGAGAATAACATATTTTTTATTAATAAAACTAGCAACCCGCCCCGGCTTCGCACGGTTATTGTGGGTTATCCCTAAGAGATTATGCTTGTATTATGCATATTTCCTCCTCTTGAATCACTCTTTCTATAAATCTCAATCAAAATCCGTTACGTAGTTTTAAAGATTTAAGGATACCTAGGGATATAGCGACAGAGAAAGCGACTTTGTTTTATACTATGTAGTGATGCCACGTATAATTATTGTTGTAAAAAAAGTGTTCATCACTTTTTTTACTAAAACTGACACGATGGACATGAATGATGGTATGTCAAAGTCAAAGTCAAAGTCAAAATGTATTTATTCAATAAAATCACAAGGATCACTTTGAAACGTCTTAAAGCTAGGTGACTCTAGGTGCCAGTTCCACGCGACCAAAGCCTAGAAGAACAGGCAACAAACTTACGGCTTGGTTCCTACCGTTCTTTTGTATGATCCTTTTACAATGTAATAATATAATATATTATTGAAGTTTAGTGAGGCGTAGGCATAAAGAAAAAGGTAAACATAATCAAATTTATAAGACAGCACACGCTACGCCTCAAACTAATAATACCTAATGCATTAATACAATCTATTAAATCAGAGAAAAATAAAAAAAAACACACAATAGTAGGTACAGTACAGACATTGCAGACATGTTAGCTGCCGATGGGCAGAGCGACCGGGACATCGGGCCACGCATTTTTATCAACAATATAGCTATCTAAAGTATAATAAGTATGACATTTTAAAAGTATTTTTTTCATCAAACTTTTGAGGCTGAGATATGTAGAAAAGATAAGAGGAGATCGTGAAGCGAAGGTGTTATCAGAAACTAAGTAATTAATTTCACTAACATCTACCGTGGCAAACCTGCCATCTTATCAAGAGCCCTCTGCATCCAATTTCTAAGTCAGAATTTAAGCTCAACTGAAAATTGATAGCTCATCATCATAATGCTGGCAAAATGTGTAAATGTCATGGTATGATTTAGGAATCGAGAACTATAAATTACTATGATCACATACACTCGAATCTTAAGAAAACTGTATTTATTTGTTCGAATTAAAAGGCTGACACCCGTCTATTAAATTCTCGCTCACACATTTAAAAATTTTTAAAGATATAAAAGTTAGTTGAAGGTAGTTTAGAAAATAGCAAATAACCAAGTTTTGGAGAATGGCATTAGAAAAATTCAGCAAAAATATTAATTTAGTTCAAACAATCACGCCTTTTTCTGCCGCCAAGCAGCGTTGCTGTGTTTCGGTTTGAAGAGTGTGGTTGCCGGTGTAATAACAGGCATATGAGGCTTAACATTTGTATGCCTCAAGTTGATGGACGCAGAGCAGTGATTCGTAGGGCACGCTCCTATCGTGCGTGACTTACGAGGCAATGCTTTGTTATAGGTGACGGTTACCACTTAACATCAGGTGGGCCATCTGCTTGTTCCATCAGCTAGTTGTATAAAAAAAACAAGTTTTCCTACCTAACGCTTCTGAAAGCTCGATGAAAACTAATCGGACGGCCAGTCACTTGCTGTCTCTATCTTATTCGATGTAATCGCTGAAATGGCGCGTGATTTGACATCTGATTACGTTTGATCGAGCTTTCAGAAACCGGACGTTCGTCTCATTTAGTACGAAAACTAGTTACATTAAGTACGAAAATATAAATATAACCATAAGTTGAGAATGGGCTTAGAATACCTGGGATCCAACATTTAAATAATTTAGGAGCTTGATTTGAATCATGCACCAATTTATTGGGTAAACTTATACAAAATATCTCTTTAGCTTAGTTAATATGTTATAAAGTTTGGTTCAAATGTTTTTCATAAACACATTGTCTCGCCGCAAGAATTGAACCTGCACATTTCGCGCTCAAACCTGTCTCCCGCTACCTTCTTATATATTTTTTTCTTTGAATTTAACAAATCGCGCAATTTTATCGATTTAATCGCTCGTTACCTTGCGCAAACGCAGTTACTACAAAACAAAGCGATACCATGAGCAAAGTGAATCTCAAGTTCGCAACATCAGCACATCAGGCTTTAATATTCAGAGTCATTTTTCAAATAGTTGAATATCAGGCTGGTACATTATCACGAGGGTGAGGGTAGAGAAACTGCTCTCTTAGAGTTAGAAGTATTCATATATACTTATCTAGCAGCGTTGCTGTTTCGATTTGGGTATGGTTGCCGGTCTCTTCTCTTGTCGTGTCACTAGAGGCGCAATGTTATAGAACTTTTTAGGTTCCACGACATGCCGGTTTCCTCACGATGTTTTCCTTCACCGTTTGAGTACTGGCATTGTGCACATAAATTTTTGAATGCTCAGTGGTTGCCGGTGAAATTACAGGTTTAATAAAACACAAAAAAATTAGTTATAACATCCGTATGCCTCAAGCTGATGGACGCAGGGCAGATACTATCGTGACTTGCGAGGCAATGCTTTGTTATAGGTGATGGTTACCACTTAATATCAGGTGTGCCATCTGCTTGTTCCATTAGCAAGTTGAAACTGATTGCAACAAAGTTACGTGATCACCCTGCTGTTGTGTGTATAAATAATTAAAATAGCTACTCAATTGTGAGAAATCTCTACCTCAACCTCTAGAATTTTATTTCAAGAATATTTTTTTCAGGAAGAGTGTTGAAAGGTCCTTAAATATTGGCGTTTGCAATCACCACGACAGCAAAGCCACGGGCGGCTGATTATTTCTTGTGGCTGTATCAACATCAATTATCTTTTATATAGGATAGGATACATAAGATCACTATAAAGAGAGATATGCCTAGACAAACGCTTTGACAAATAGCTCGACTGTTATTTGATTAGAATTGAGAAAAAGCTGCGCTTTTTTCAAACTTAAAACTGCTTACCGTTCATACATGCAATCTGCTAATGTATTGCCTGCTCTTATCCGTCTCAAATTGCATCCTGCTTCGCTCGAAGGAGTAAAGGTTTGTGGCGATATTTCGACACTTCGCACATTTTAGATGATGAAAAAACCTTTCGCTTTCAGGCGTTTTAATAGCTGTTTATCTTTAAGATTATTATTATGTTCATAGCTTATTCAATGTAGACGCACAGTGTGTGTGAACGTGAAATGTGGAGTGGAATCTGTTCAATGTTCCAACTTGCATCCGTGTATATAATAAATATAAAGTGTTATTGAAAGCCTTACTTACTATTAGTTCGATGATATAGCCTAAATAAATAATTAGTTACCTAGTTTACCTTGAACTGGTCAGTATCTGATACCAAAAACTTTTAGTAATCTTAACACTCTGAAACAGTCTAATTTGCTTTAGCTACTTGTATACCAAAAAAATGTGGTAAAGCTTAAACATTTTTCTGGTAATCTCTACCACTACCCACCAACATTTTTTCTTCACCACCAACTTCCCACAATCTTCACAATGTCATCAGTTTATCGCTGCGTTAATAATATAATAGTTTATTTTACAAAATAAATATATTAATATTTTAAGACAAAGAATAAAAATACTGTCGTCAAATGTGAAGTAAAACGCGACGTCTTTAGTACATCAGCAGACATCTTGCAAGCAGCAGGTGTTGCCTAAGGGGAAACTTACCCCTAAATAAGGGGCGCAGACACTTGCGCTAAGGTTTTTTGTCGATTTAGACATAAACACCGCTTAGCTCAAGCCGGGTATGTGTTTATGAGTTATTGAGAGAAACGGATGGTTATGAGAATGTGATGAATTGGGTACTTTCGTTTTCTCGTTTGTAACGTAATATTTGCCTTAGTAACTGGCTTAGTTAAGTTTTATAAAAACTTGAAACTAAAATTATGGAAACGCTGATGGCTCATTTGATACGAAACGGTTACCTTCGTTTATAGCTATTTATATAACATTAACATAAATATCATAAATTAAAACAATATTTCATATCACGTCGGCTGACGAACACCATAGTTATTATGGTATTTATTTAAAAGACGTTGAAATAAAGGTGATTCTCGTACACGCAAAACATTCTCATTTTATTTTGCAGTATAAAAAACTTGTAGCACATTGCTACGCGCTACACTTCGTAGCTGATTCGTAGATACTTTAGTCAGAAAACAGAAACATCTTCTAGGTTTAAAGACATTTATTCTCATAAAAACATAACAGTTCACATATAATGAGATAAGAAAGGCGGCGTTATATAACAGTATATGTTGCCTCTGGATGGCTGTCGTTTCTAGATAGGTAAAGTTAGGTAGGTACAATTTTATGAATGTATGTAGTGTAGGCGCTGGGGGTCAGGATACAGAATCTCTCGTCTGATCCCCAACACACTTCACCTAATTTCTCTGTTGAGTGCCTACCATTGTTAAAGTACCTATTTAAGAATATAATTTTGTATCTACTAGTAGTTCGCCCCGAACTGAGATCTCGTGATGCGACCCGACGAACGCACCAAAACTTTGAGCAGGTGGTAGTCAAAGGCAAGTCCAAACATTATGTTTGGATTTTTTTCTGAGTACCGCCTACTAACTTGGTACGGTAACCAAGTTTCAACTCTATTGGCCTATTTATTGAAGAGTTCCGTTGAACAGACCTTGGCTCCATCATCAGACCTGGTCGTTGTCACCATTTTATGAGAACTGAGTACCTCCTTAATTTATTTCAAGAAAAAAAAATAAGAAAAAGCAAAGTAACTGGCCGACCAGTAGAAAAACCTTGATGCCAACGAAACTCTTAGAGATGGGAGCTCTTGGGTCGCTGGTTATCTTAATTTAACTTTTTTGTTGTATCTCAAAAACCGAGCGTCCCAGAAAAAAAGTAAAAATTGTTTTGGAATGACCAAACAAAGCCCTTTCGTATGACATGTAACTTGATTTTTTTTAGTCACTTTTTTTATTTTTGCCCCCTTAAAAAACCCCATATCTTAAAAACCCTTCATCCGATTTTACTCATCTACTTACCAGTAAATTTCTCAAGTACAAGCTGTCGTCTTATCAAATTTCATGCAGATAGGATCAACGGTTCGAAAGTTATGGCCAGACAAACATACATACATACATACATACATACATACATACATACATAAAATGCCAAATCGCCCAAGCGAACGAAGATTCTAGTTTCACTAGAATCTTCGTTCGCTTCGCTCACTCGATCAATAATAAGGTATGTACTCAATGTATTTTTTTTGCACAATAAAAATAAAAAATAATTTGTAGAATAGCTGCAATAGGTTACAATCTTGATTTTGATCCTCAGGCATGGTAGATATCCACCCAGATCTCTAAGTACCAATTTATGATTCAATCATATAACTATAATTATTTTATTTTGTAAAGTAGGTAGTTAAAATTTATATAATAAATGGGAAAGTTTTTCAGTGAGTGTGTAAGTTTGTCAACTAGATTCGGTTACAACTGATAAATAAAAATTTCAATATAATATCATTTGCGACCTAGAAATAGTACATAGACTACTTTTTATCTCTGGAATATAAACGTAAATGGTGAATCTGGTAGGATGTTTACCGTATCTGGAATCACATTCAGTATGGTAGTAAAGCACTACAAGTATAGGCATGTCTTTGAATTGCCTCTGACTACCCCTTACATCTTCGAGTACACCAAAATGTGCGTGGATATTGCGCCTGAGCTACACACACTCGTGAACTTATTTTATCTCCAACTATTGCGATAGAAAACAAGGTTCCCGCTCACGTTCAAATTACGAGGCGCTACCTTCGTACAAGCGTACTGCGAATAAATCAAGCAGACCCGTTTGCGTCTGTCTCATTCGCCCCTATAAAGCCTGGCTGGTACGTGACGCGGGTGATTTTAACGGAAACTGCTGAAGCGATCGTGATTCGGATTGTTTCACTTTTAAATTGATCCTGTCTGATCAGATTTTGCATTTCGAACGATTTGTATAACTGTTTTTTTTTGTGTGTTGGTGTGTCTTATTGGCTCATCAATAAGTCATAGGTTAAGAATAACGCCACTTTATTAGTAACAGTTAGTAGCTTTGTGAAGGGCTCGTCCGGTGAAGGATTTTTACCATCAAGCAGCGTTGCTGTGTTTTGGTTTGAAGAGTACGGGTGCCGGTGAAATTACAGGTTAATTATAACTTTTTATGCTTTAAATTGATGAACTTGCCAGGCAATATCTTGTAGGTGATGATTACCAATGCTACTCAATGAATGAGTCAAGTAAAACTTTTTGAAACTATCTCATCTTGTTCGGCCACCAACCACCAGTTATATTATAAAAATGTTATTTTATACCTTTACTACCTACGTATTGTTAATTTTAAGTTTAGCTAGGTTATTGGTCTGTACGAGGTCTTTTTTGGAAATAAATAAATAAATTAATTATCCGACATTTTTATTTTGTTACTAGATGGCCCGGTGTACTGCGTATCACCTATCCTAACGACATTAAAACTCTCCCTTAGCTTTTTAGGTAGAACATTATTTAATGAAATTGTTGTTTTTACATCATCTTCCTCGAAATTTTTCCATATTTTTCTCATCGTTTAAACCTTCCCTGGGCTACGACAAACATTTCAAAACCAGCTAAATCGGCCCAGCCGTTATCGAGTTCTCGAACAGCAATTGATTTTTATATACAGAAGAAAGAAGATAGAAGTACGTCTGTGCTACAAAGTTGTTTTCAAATAACAAGCTTACTCGTCGTTCTACCCACTCCTTCGATAATCTTCATTATCTTGCGTTAAACAAGACACAAACTCATATAATATTAAGCAGCCTATAATCCCGGATTTTCGCAGCAGCAAAATGCACCGTCGAAAACTTCTACCTGTCCGCCATTTTGATTTCGTGCTCAAATTAATCCTGTGGCTTGTCCGGCTCGCGAAAATTATTTAGACTGACGAACGCCGTAAATAAAGGATTAAACACAGAAACGTTAACTGCCCGAAGGTACAGTCTGCTGCACTAAGATGTATACAAGTTGTTACTTCACACAGGAGCCACAGCATTAGTATAAACAGGAGAAATATTTAAAAATTTACGGCTAGAGTGAGTATGTGTATTCTAGTTATTCAAATTGGGGTCAAAAATGACGATTGCTTTTTTTTTAATACACAGTCAGATTTTGGACAATGCTTTGTAAAAAAAGTGAAGTCATCATCATTTCAAGATTTGAATATTTTCTGTGTAAAAGTTTAATCTTCTTCTTCGTGTGTTATAATTATAATTATTATAAAACCAATCATATAAAAGCAAGATTATGAAATCCTTTGAAAAATAGCAGAATGTCACTACCTATTAGTAGGTAAAAAGTTTATTGTAACACTGTATACCATTTTGAAGTTATTAATGTGTACATCTAAGTGCAGCTGACTGTACATTCAGTGTTTGAGGTACCTACGTATTTTTAAGCCAGGGGTAGAGCCCACCCTTTTATTTGAACATGTAGACGTCTGCACAATATTTTTGCATTTAGGGACAATTATACGCTTGATTAAACAAGCTGAAACCGTTGAATGTTTTTTGGGCTTTGTAATGTCAAGGTTGTTGACCTCTGTTCTCTGTGTTATAGGAAAGGTTTTCTGTAGGTCTACTATGAGCGGGGCTGAATTAAATATGTCGGGGTTCCTAGGCAAAGAAAAATGGAAATAAATAAAAATAAAACACTTACTCAAACAATATTTTTTACTTGTTGCGGGGGGCCGCTTGCCACAAAAATCCAAATATCGTTACTTTCGTTTTTATAATATAAAATAGTAAATAGGAATTGAATAGGTGTGGGATAAGTAGGATGTATAAATACACCATTTGCAGACCATTTTTGGAAGAGTAGTAGAGCTCTTTGTGAAGGGCTCGTTCGGGGAAGTACAACCACCATGACTTTTTATGCCGCCAAGCAGCGTTGCTATGTTTCGGTTTGAAGAGTGTGGTTGCCAGTGAAATTACAGGCACATGAGGCTTAACATCTGTATGTCTCAAGTTGATGGAGGCATGGCAGTGCATCGTAGGGCACGTTCCTATCGTGCGTGACTTACGAAGCAATGCTTTGTTATAGGTGATGGTTACCACTTCACATTGTATTGTATTTAAAAAGAAACCGTTGTTTTGTTAATGATTTTTATAAAAGTGAATTTATGTTTTTATCAAAACTTCCAAGAATGCTTGAAAACAATGTACCAAATATTAAAGTGTGAAGTTACTCATACAACCCACCCTCATTCTAAATACCATAACGACAGTTTAACGAGTTATTTTGCTAAATTACCATTTTGAATTCAGAACAAGTTGCATACATGAATGATAATAAATGCAACAGATGGCACGATCATTAAAAATACGCTGCGTTAGAGCATTTAAATTAAACACTAGCCTACCCAAGTCTCTAAAACCACGAATGGTTTAGTTTTAGCAACTCGGCCTTCTGATCCTAAGGCCGTGGGTTCGAATCCAGTCCTGTGTAGCCTATGGATTTTCTATTCAATAAAAGGATGTCCGCAATGTTAGTCTCTCAAACGGCGAATAAAAACATCATGAGGAAACCCGTCACTTAGTCAGCTCGAAATAAAAAAAAAATTGAATAAAAGATGAGTTCTAGCAGTGAAAGTATAATATTAACACCAGAAAGTGTAAAATTAAACGCAGAAACTGTCATAAACAATTTACTACCGAACAAATCGAGAGAAATATAAATTTGTAATTTGGTTATGTATAAATTCGTCACTACTAAAAGCATCTCTTATTTATTTTTAACATTCCACAGGGTACCAAAATTATTTAACCTCGAGCAATGTACTTTGCTCCTCGCTACGTTCAGGATTCTGTTCTAGAATCCTTCACTTCGCTCTGGATTCAAAAAATCGCTCTCGCCCTAAATACATTATTTTGGTCCCTTATGATACAATCTAGTAACAAGTCTCCGTTCATAATCATGATAAGCTTGGAGGATTCTACAATTGGACATGGACTTTCCGATTATATATATTCCCAGCATTGAGCGCAAATACGTTTCCAGGAAGTATGACTTTGAGCCCTTCCTATTCGCATACTGCCTGCGATGTTCACAATACTGTCGCACTATCCGATGACGTCTGTGATACTCGAGGATTTTAATACCTAGTAAATACTCGTACTATACGATATCTTATGGGATTTTGGATCTCATGTCAGTTGCAAAGGCTTGGGACTCTATTGAAAGTAATAGTCAACATAAAAGTATTTGATCAAATAAAGTTTCAAAGGAGATAGATAGAAAGATAGAAGATACTTTATTGCACACCACATAATAATTAACAAACAAAAAAAACATCTGAGTGATATACAATGGGCGGTCTTATCTCTAAAAGCAATCTCTTCCAGACAACCTTGGGATGGACTGGATTTGACAAGCATGATAGAGGACGTTGGTGTAGAAAAAACAATAAGAATAACGCATACATATTAATATAACTACCCGAATAATTTAATATACATACCTATATTAACTAAATAAAAAAGTGTTTATGAATGAAGCTAGATTTTTTTACATCCTTTTTAAACAATGATATGAATGAAATTAAATTTTAATATTTTTTTTTGAAGCAATTACTGTGAAGTTAAAAGTCTAATATTTAAATACATAAAACCAATGTAAAAAACTATTATTACATCCAATAAAATATGAAATAAATTTCAGTAAATATATTATGTATTTTTGAATAATTTGGTCTGTGCACTAAAAAAAAACATTTATATTATAATATTCTAACCAGAATTTTCCAATGATAGATAAAAAGTAAATTTTGACAGTAGGTTTTTGTCAAAGCTGTTTTAGTTTTGTTTATTTTGATCTCTTGTACCTATTTTCTTGTACTTGCCTGCATAAATAATTATACCCGATCGTATGCTGTGTGTTTTTGTGACGAATACATTATTGTCTATTTCTTTATCTAGAATAGAGGTATGCCAAAGAAAATATGCATGAGTTGAGTGAGAGTTGACATGTAGGAAAGAAGCGACTACTGCTATGATGGACGTTTTATTAATACAAATTCTTATTGGAACAGCCAGATGGCCCACCTGATGTTAAGTGGTAACCATCACCTATAACAAAGCATTACGCACGATATAAATATGCCCTACGATGCACTGCCCTGTGGCCATCAATTTGAGGCATACAGATGTTAAGCTTCATGTGCCTGTAATTTCATCGGCAACCACACTCTTCAAACCGAAACACAGCAACTCCACTTAGCGGCAAAAATAGGCATGATGGTAGTTTTTCCCTGGACGAGCCCTTCACAAAGAGCTCTACTTATCTTAATGTGGATGATAGTTTGCTTTTACCGGCATTCAGATTAAATGCTAACTAAATCTCATAAAAAACTCAACGGGACGTATTAATCCCACGCTGGATTTAATGGGACATTATCCTCATTATTCCAGCTGAAAATTACGGTAAGTGCCATAATGGATATTAAAGTTTTGGCATGTACCTAAATAGTTTGTGGTCACTACGTGGCTTTTCGTTTATGTATCTATTCGAACGTAAATATATATGAGGACTGTGATCCTGCTACGATTTATATTGCATATCATATTTTATTATGATATTATATTTTAATGACGTGTTTGGTTTGTAAAACCTATGGTATAACTCTACTGTAAAATATTATGTTCAACGTCACTGTGTGTGGTGGTCCTTCGAATTATATGGTTAGTGATGTGAGGCTATATTTTACTCGGTCTGAAGTAGTCTGAACTATGTAGTACAAGCTGGTGCCCGCGACTTCTTCTGCGCACGATTAGTCACACGATATAAAAATAAGCATAAATTGTAGCCTATGTGTTATTCTGATGTATAAGCTATATTATTGTAAAGTTTCATTAAAATCCATTCAGTAGTTTTTACGTGAAAGAGTAACAAACACCCATCCATCCATCTATACTTACAAACTTTCGCGTTTATAATATAAGTAAGGATTATTTCAAAGCTATTAAAATATTACGTCATATATAAGTACTCTGAAAAAGCGAGGAACTTCGCTCTAAAAATAGCATGACAAGAAGAATACGAGAAGGGTAAGAACTTATAAATGGCTGATGGTTCGAAAGTCACAATATAAATTTTCCCCAGAGTTTCCCTCAAGCATCTTATGACATCTATTCATTCATACAGTCGTCACGCATTCGTCATCGCGGACCGCATAATGTCCTTGCGAACCAAACACCGGAGGCGCAAAAAGATTTGGTTCCATCCTGAATGGAATAGACCCGACAATCCCCTGAGCCTCAGAATGATGAATGATGTTATTCTTCCAGTCATATTTACGGAATCGTAATCTCTTGTGAAAATGCCTTTTATACCTAATACCAAAGCCTACTTGGCAAGATATATAAAGTTGCATTTTATAAGCTTTAGAAATGAGTGTCGATTCGGTTGTTGCATTTTCCTAACCTATTTTTAACCTAACTTATTTCAGCAGTAGCAATTTACAGTTAGGTAGCCTATGTATTTTTTATCAATTTTGTTCACACTTTAAACTCTACAGAAAATCCCTACAAAATCAAGTGGGGTAATTGGAAAAAATGCGCCTACCTATAAATATCACAGCATGATGTCTTCAGCCCCCGAATCTTGAGGGAGCCATCGATTGACTGTAATCATATTATCCACCCCGAGGTACCTGCCGTTAATCTATTAAGAACAGCGTTGTTGGGGGTGATCTCTTCGTCTTGGTTAAAAATGTAAATGCTACTCAATATTCATTTAGTTCGTCCTATGTATATGTCTTTGTATGTGTACCTAACTATGAACATTTATAAAGTAATTCTCCGAAATGTTATTTATATAATAAATCCACAGCTCTTTATGTGTATAAAATGTCAAATATGAGTATACCTTAAAGCCAATATGTGTAAATTATAACTACAGTCAGTGATTTTATATTACAAAAAATGTAGAAATTTGCGAGCGTGAATTTGTTTTGGAAAGCAACCTCTATTTTTGGAAAGCAACATAGATTTTTCATTTTAATTTTCTAGTGTTATTTTTAGTAGTGCTGTGTAATTTTGGTATTTTAACCAACAGTACTTGAGGTCTTAGTACAAAGTGAAAACATTTGAAATGAAAGTGTAATATGTGATATACCGATTGGAACGAAAATATTTAGTAAGTTTTAAAAGTAGTAGATCTCTTTGTGAAGGGCTCGTCTGGGGAATTACTACCACCACGTTTTTTTCTGCCGCCAAGCAGCAACGCTGTGTTTCGGTTTGAAGAGTGTGGTTGCCGGTGTAATTACAGGCACATGAAGCTTAACATCTGTATGCCTCAAGTTGATGGACGCAGGGCAGTGCATCGTAGAGCACGTTCCTATCGTGCGTGACTTACGAGGTAATGCTTTGTTAAAGGTGATGGTTACCACTTAACATCAGGTGGGCCATCTGCTTGTTCCATCAGCCAGTGGTATAGTCGAAGCCCTTCACAAAGAGCTCTACTACTCTTGAATATACATAACATATATATTATATTATATTGTCTATCGAATGACGGACAGGTGCCATAAACGAAGAGAATAATAAGAACTTACTGAAGACTAGCATCGGTCATAGCAATACTAATGAACGTGCAAACGTCAAACGTCTTTGTTATGAGCTCAAACTACTACTTACTTACTAGCTATAGAACATGACAGACGTTAAAGTAACGAATTGTAAACAAAACTGAATGGATGAAGTGACCTGAATTAGTTTGTCAATGTCCAACGATATTACTGACCTAATTAGTTTAGACAAAGTTAGGTGTGACCAAAGAACGTAGGGCTTGTCTTTGCTTGAAACTGTCATTTTCGCGTGCAATTTTTTGTGACATTTAACTATTATCATTTTAAAATAACGAAATATTCCGAGCAACCATGAGATAACCTGTGACACTTGCTGGAAGAAACATTACTGTGCAGCCTGATTAGTTTGGAGGTATAATCATCAACATCATCAGCAGCTCGCAATAACCCACTGATAGGCACTGGTGGTCTAGTGGTAGCGGCCCCGCCTGCCGATCCTACGGTCGTGGGTTCGAAACCAGTCGTGTACCAATGAGTTTTTCCGTTCAAAAATTTATGTGCACAGTGCCAGTACTCTCAAACGGTGAAGGAAAACATCGTGAGGACCCGGCGTGTCGTAGAATCTAAAAAGTTCTATAACGTGTGTCAAGTGCTCGAAAGGAGCCTTTTGAGGCGCACTTTAAATCCTTTCACCACACTGTTTCGAAAGAAACTAGTGACACGACAAGAAGAAAAAGAACTGATAGGCATAAGCCTCCTCCCTCAGGCACCACTCTTGTCGGTTACTGTTACCCGCTCACGGCTCAGTTCATGTGGTATCCAGGTATGAATACTCCAAGTTTAAACTAAATCCGTTCAGCCATTTCGGAGATAGTCACAACTTTTGCATTTATTTATTTGATCTATTAATCAGCATATTATTTAAGTCCTGCCATAAGAATCACATTTTAGCCGGACAGTCACACACGAAACCAAATCAATTCGATTCTACGCTTAAATTTATTCACCCAACAAAACCAGCCCCGTAATCCTATCCACAGTACGTACTATTACTACTATGTACGTTTATCTCCACGAGGTGGGTCTTCCAGAGATCATTTGGCATTAGTGAGGTCCACCGGTGGGGGAGCGGACACGGCGCCGCATTAATATTCTAACTGTCGAACGTGTTTTGTTTTCAGTTGTTTTGTTTTAATTAGTTCGCTTTGTTGTTCCTTCTGTAGTTTTGCTATCGAATGTTTGTACGGCAAAATGAATTTCAATACATAGGAAATAAAGACTGGTGGTATCGTGTCTAGAGGTATTTGCACGTATTTGTTTTGTCGGGGATGGTAGAAAAACTAGTTATTTTGTTTAAAATGAATGTTGATGTTTACAACAGTACATTTTCTGTTATTGTTTGATCAATTCAGCTGTTCAGATCTAAGCATCGTTCGCAACGACCTTTATTGTTTCGTGTGCCTTTTTGTCCGACTTCAAAAAAAGGAAGAGGTTCTTAATTCGATTGTATTTGTTTTTAATCTTTGTTTCTGCATAACTCCGTCATACCGATTAGAATTTTTTTTATTTGAGAGGATATATTTTCAGATTGTTTCCATATAAATTTTATCAAAATCGGTTCAATAGCTTTGGCTTTTAAATCAAAATAACAGGGAAAAGTTATGTTATCCAAGTAAATGAAATTGCGTATTTTGCTGTTTTATGTTTTCAGTGTATTTGTCGGTTTTTTTTGCAGAAAAGTTTTATGTACAGTTTAAGTACCTACCTAGTAGTATGTACAGTAGAAAAATAGAATAGTAATAAAAAGTACCAATTCTAGAGCTTTTCATCAAAATGGAACTCTGTCAATCAATATAATACTTTTTGTTACTCACAGTAAACGTTATTTTGTTTTAAGAAATTAAAAAGACATAAACATAGATAATAATGTTGTTTTGTACCATTGTAGAGGTAAATTAAAATCAGATAATACTTATAAAAGAAGCATTTCATTTGTATTATTTACAAGCCAATATTTCAGAAAACACCTGGATATTCCCAACTGCAGAATAAAACATCGCCATTATGGAAAGTGCCACGTTCATTATCGTAAAAAACGAGACCAACAACAAGAAGCATCCATGCTCTATTTCACAAAAAAAGCTGAACCGTTAAAATACGAAAATACTCGACGCCTTAAAAGCTTTGCGTATTTAAACAGGAAGGAGAAATCCTCTAATTGCGGTGTCCTGCTGGTGGCCAGCGATGCGATAAACATGAATTATGTCACCGTGTCCAAGACAGAAAAACTTTATTTTCTTGAGCATTCGCGAGGTAACTCCGGTGATAATTGACTAGCCCAAAACTGATTGGGAAATGACTATTAAGCTATGGACGTGGTTTTACTATAAGGCAAACTTAGACATACTACAAATCCTAAAGGCATTTAATCAGGTAAGTTACAAGAATTCCTTTGAAATGTCAAAGCTAGGTGAAATTACAGGTTAATAATATATCAAAGAAAAACCAGAAACAAAAATTATAAAAAAGAAATACCACGTCAATAAATAACAAATATTTGTGGACATTAAATTTATCATAGCTACATGTTTGTATCTACTTTCACAATATGGTAGTAGCAATATTGTGAAAGTATTGATAGTATTTGATCTTTCACCAGTAAAACAGATGGACTTTTCCATTGTTGGAAACTGAGGTACTCCTCTAGTATGGAAAATTCCATCCTGCCACCACCCTAAACAGTAAGACGAACGTACCTTAAACGTATACGCTCTGTAAACATTATAGAACCTACTCATTCGCAGTCTTAGGTTCTGGACGAGGAGTTTCTTCGTCATTTGGCTCTTGCTGGCTCCTCCTAGCCATAACTCTAGCTGAGACTATTACCTATTGATGCCTGTTACAAAAAAAAAAAAGTGTGGCATAGTGGCATAGTGTTTTCTGCGCTCGCAAGTGTAGCGTGATAACGCTGATGCCAATGTCACAATGGCCAAAGTGATATACAATGAGTTCATGGCTGTTTATAAAATAATTAATGTTAATGTTTGGCTGTTTGGTAGTATATCCAACCCAAATTGACGTCCAGAACCAAAATGAATCCATCTCAACCAAACAGAACCGCTTCAGGACTTACGCCCCAGTTTCGCGATTTGATTCATTGTGATTAATACGAGTTCGTCGGCTAATTTGTACGGGTTAATCTGAATAATTTATCGGCCATTTACGGTTAATAATTGGGATATAATGAATCGCCATTTTCAGGTAAATCGTTTTTAAATCAGTTGCTTTTACCATTAATTCTACGTAAGTATATTTTGAATGTTCTGGAAAAACGGAGCACTTTTATACGATCGGTAGCTAACCATCTGTCTGTGTTTTCGTGTGTCTGAGACATGTAGAATATCAATAGCTTGTTAGAACTGAATGTTGAATGAAATATCCTTATTCTTGGGGATCATTTAGTGTTTAAACGGGTTTTGAAATGAACATAAATTATATTAAAATAACTAAGCCCCAATCTACACAAGCTCAAGCTTTTCGAGATCTTTTCTCCCCCATACTCATAAACTGTGGAATGAGCTACCATCGGAGGTTTTCCCGCTCAGTTATAACATGAATAGCTTCAAGAAAAAAGTTAATAAAGTCCTTCAGGGCAGGCAACGCAACGACAACACACCTAGTGTTGTTGGTGTATATGGGCGACGGTGACCACTTAACATCAGGTGGGCCGTAAGCCCGTTTGTCTGTCTATTACATAAAAAAAAAAAAAAAAGCTTAACTGTAATATTATTCCCACAACATTTCAAAAAATTCATTTTCGATTTCACAAAATTTAAGATTAGAAAAATCGAAACGATTTCACTGCGGAATCTGCCAGTCTGTCTTGCTAAACCATCTTCCACAACTAAGCTATCTATACCATATAAAACCAAACTATACCAGAGACTTGAAAAGAAAAAAAGAAAAAGAAAGACATAGTCTCTCAACTTTAATCCCCAGCCACGGTAGTTATGTATATACTGGGTACCTATCACGGCCATCCTACATGGAGGACAAGAACTCTATATTATAATGATGTTCGAGACTTTCCCTTATGTTTTAAAGTTAAGGATATTTTTATACAACTTACTGATGGAACAAGCAGATGGCCCACTTGATGTTAAGTAGTAACCATCACCTATAACAAAGCGCTGCCTTGCTAGTCACGCATGATAGGAACGTGCCCTACAATGCACTGCCCTGTGTCCATCAATTTGAGGCATACAGATGTTAAGCCTCATGTGTCTGTTATTTCACTAGTACCCATTTCCTTCAAACTGAAACACCAGCAACGCCACTTGGTGGCAGAAATAGGCATGGTGGTAGAAGGTACTTATCTGGACGAGCCACACACAAAAAAATCTACTACTCTTTCGGTCGGTTTCTGAGAGTTTGATCAAACCTAATCAGAAGTCAAATCATTTGTTAACTGGAGAAAGTGTTGCCAGTTAACTACTAAATTTTGAATCTTTACTAATCAGAAGTACATAACTTTCGTTTTCCAGTTAACAAGTGATTTGACATGTGATTAGGTTTGATCATGCTTTCAGAAACCGGCTGTTAAACTTGACTTGAAACAAATATTTCCATTAGCTCGTTATCGTAATTCTGCAGACTTCACGTTAGAGAGAGAGTTTTCCTTGCAATAATGAGGTAGCTACCGAATCGTGTTTACTTCTCCCTGCAAATGGCGGAAGGAAGTGTAACGGGCATTTAACGCGCCCCTGACGCGACTGCTAGTAATCCAAGTAATCGTCTGCCAGCCTGCATACAGAGCAGCAGATGTCACAAAATTAGCATTGTTTACCCGATTCCGGCGAATCATAATTACGGGTAATTTGTTCAAGTTTTCAGCCCTGTTTTGGGGTGAAAGTAATATACTTCCTACTTTGCGATTTAAATTTAAAACCAAATAACCTGAATATCAGGGATAAATTATCGACCGACGGATTTCGATTATATCAAAATTAGCATGCACCGTTTGATACTCTTCACAACTCAGTTTGCACTGTATGCTATGGGTTCGGTTCTCACCGTGAACAAACATATGTGTAACGACTATAGATGTTTTATTTCTGTCTGGGTGTTATACTATATTATAAGTATGTATTTAAATTTAAATCACATACATACAAACAGCAGTACCTAAACCTTTTTATAAATGTTATTAATTTATTAATAGTTTTAGAATAGATATCATAATTATAATGTAAAGTAAGTAGGTAGTAGAAATAAAGGCTTTTTTATTTTATTTTTTATTTCATGTATTTAAAAAGTTTCTAAGCATTATAATATCAGCTATCTGGTTCCCATAGTATAAGTTTTGCTTAGTTCGGGGCTAGATAGTGGTCTGTAGAATCTCTATGGTCAACCAAAAAAACAAAATATCTTGAGGAATTCCAAGGACTGCGACTGACTAAGAACATCTATAGCTAAACTTAATATTAGTAAATTAATAAATATGCTATAATTATAACTATATTAGAAGAAGCAAAATTACGAAATTTTGCAATATTATTTCTTTTACTCGTTGTACTCTAATACTGATTGATTGCAAAAATATCCAAACACATAAAGATTTCATCGTCTGATCCACCTAATAGACATTTGATTCCCAACCATCACAGAGCAGACATCTCCTGTAAATAATCCAAAATTAATGAGCCCGTAATCAAACGGGTGTTTAGACAAACAGGGGACAAGTTCAAAGGCATGGGAGGAAGATTAAACGTGGATGCGTCTGCGCCACGTGCTTGTATTAGAGTGCTTCGTTACAACCAACTTAGCTGCGAAACCGTCAAGTAAAAATACATATTTATTTCCAAGCCTTAGAGATCATTTTAGCTTGTTTCGAAAATATAGGTTGGCAAATTTAGCGTGGGTTACTTTGAGAGTTGACAATGCAACTAGTCCCAACTATCATGGGATTTGCCGTGTAATAGGGTATCTCTTACAAGCTACATGGGAAAGCAGATACAAGGCTTCGGTTGTGGCTGTACGCGATAAGCTTTTAGTTATTGCGGTTAAACAAGAGTGCATCAGGTTAAAATGTGCGCATTAATTAAAATTAGTCATTTTGCTTAAGCGCTTAAGAGGTAAAAATCAGGTTAAAATACTCTAAATAACTGTGCATTTGAAACGATTGCGCTGGATTGAAAGTTGGACCAATTAACTTCAATGAAAGCTCTGAAAAGCGTTTGTTCGCACAAAACAATTGTATTTGAACAAATAAAAGATTACTATACACCACCACATACGGGAAGTCGTTTCCAGCAAACCGATTCCATTTGGCAAGCGCACATTGTTTTTTCTACTCACGCGGAAAGCCAGATTTCCATTTACGCAATCTGCGGTAAAAACGGTATTCGATATCGTATATCAACCTATCGATTCCAATACTGTTATAGCACAATAACCTAGATGCGTAAGCACTTAGGGATATGGCCCCGAAGTAGGTCACCTCCCAAGAGGTTCGTAGACTCCAGATAATGCTTGGATGACACGCGAACAATGGATGCATTCGTATCTAGAACGGCTACCGTATTTTGCTCCTATGTTCTCGAAATGTCTCGGATTTAGGTGAGATATTGGTAAGAGCCTTCGCTTCTCGTTTTGTGAAGCCACTTTAAAAGCCAACTCGCGCAAATTGAAAATATTAAACTGACCGTTGTGTTCTTAGTGTCTAGTATAAAATTTTTGTTTTTTTTCGAGTCCGCTAAGTTTAGTTTTGTCGTACAATTTTTTTTAAATGTTCAATAGCAGAATTACATAATTTGAAAACTATGAGGTGCAATCTTGTACCTGCCTGTTTTCTATAAAGCTTACAAATCAATAAATTTTGATGGGCATTCCACACAGCATTAGCTCCAATCTAAGTAGCAGAGGTAAGAAACAGATAGCAAATATTGTACTATATTAATATTGACAGCCTTCACAGCTCAGTTGGTAGTAGCTCTGCCTTCTGCGCCGTAGGCCGGGGGTTCGATCCCAACCGAGAACAAACATTTGTGTTGTTCTCGGTGAACATAGATGTTTGTTCTCTGTCTGGGTGTTAAATAATATTAGAGGTAAGTATGTATTTACAAAAAAAATTGGTTTGTCTTCTCAGTATCATCTACCTACCTACTTACTTTGCCTATAAAATGTAGATTCGATTTGGTTAGTGCACAGTGTACATTTAATAGATTAAAATAGACAATAAGAAAAACTGTGAATCTAAGAATAAAATAAATAAAAATAAATATTACAAGCTTTGGCTTAGTTTGGGGCTAGATAGTGCTGTGTGTATAGTCCACCTGTATATATATTTATACTTTTTACTATATTTATATTTATACTTTTTTGCAAATATATACTTCTACTATATTATAACACCCATACAGAGAACAAATATCTACGTTCATTACAAAAAAAAATGGTTTTCGGTGGTGTTGAACCATCAGAAGGACCAGGAGCTACTACCAACTGAGCTGAGGGCTGTAAAATTATATTTGTCTCATACTATTTATACAATTCAGTACAGTTGTACAAACTGTTTAGTATTCTAGCTGGGTAATCCTGCATCCACCTCTGTCTGGACGAGTCGCCGATTATTAATCTGCCGTGCGTTTTGTGGGAAATGTAATCATTTTGTCGGTCGGGTTCATTTGAATGCCGGATATGATTGGATGACTTTGGAGGACAATGTTTTGTAAAAATAAACCTTGCGTACACAGTTATTTTTTTAATCGGGTTTTTTAATGGAAAAGTTTTTTTTATTTACTCGCTTTTCTCCGTAACTGCATGGATTTGGATGAAACTTGGAATAAACGTGTTGCAATTCCGGATATTAAAATCGCACTCCATGCAACAGGCATCAATTAAACAGTAGGAAAGTAAGATTAATTGCCGCGAGTTTATCCGATGAATGTTTCGATAAGATGAGGAATACTAGCCAACAATTATTCAAAACCACGAACCTTTGCATCCACGAATGATCAGGTTCACTGTTATACCCAGGTAAGAAAAATTATCGCACACTCCTTAATATCTTCTGTTTTATTATTTCTTCTTGTTTTTTAAAACGTAACCGTATTTTTGCGAGTCACTACTTCGTTCCTCGTTTACTACAGAGTCGCAATTATTTTGAAGAACATAGTTTTGAAACCTTCAGTTGGACACTCTTTCATCACAACAATATCTGTTCACGCGCAAGAAACTCGAAAATGACAAAACATATAGTTTGTAACCTGAAATAACATAAAGGTTACTTTTTATCTGGGTAGATAAGGTACCACGGAGCGGAATCACTGGCAGATCCTAGCTCTTCTTTTTTTTACACTACTTGCTGATGGAACAATCAGATGGTTTACCAAATGTCAAGTGGTAACCATCACCTATAACAAAGAACAGCCTCGCAAGTACCGCACGGTAAAAACGTACCCTATGATGCACTGCCCTGCATCCATCAACTACCTAGTTACTATAGATTTATTGTGACTTATTTTATTTATGAGTTAGACATGTATAGTAATAGTAAAAGTCAAAGTCAAAGGCATTTTAACTTTAATCATATGGAAATAGAAAAACCGCCATAAAAGACAAATCTGAGAAAATAATACTGTAGTTATTTTATCCAACCAATGCAAAAAAGTCTATTTAATATTCTATATCATGCTTATAAATTACGAAACATGCTTGCATTTTTTGCTAGCATGCAGCAAACATCACTAATTATTTATTAACATTGAAGGCTCAACATCCGTCCCACATGAATGAAAAAAGCTGAGCAATGCTATCAGGCTATTCGAATACTCCATTCATTTCATAGTTAACGTCCAACTAGTTTCAATCGACTTTTTATGGGCTTATTCCAGTTTATCTTGACCTCCTTTGTCAAGTTTGTTCTCTGGTAAAATTACGTGGAAATCGTAGGTTTTCCGGGTCTCGTGAGACTGGCTATGATGTGAAGTCGAGTGCTCGTTGCTGGCAATGTGTATAAATAGGTGATCCAGATTTCGAACACGTAGCTGTAACGAGGCGTCGCGACTACTCTGAGCTATCGATCGCTGCATGCTGAAATTTGCTGACGGGATGTTATCAAGGTGTCAGAATAAGCCGTGTAAGCTTTTGAGCTCAAGACAAAGTATAAATTGCATGAGCTAAGCCAAATTGAACGAACCGATTTATAGAGAATTTTCAGGACTAAATAATGATACAGTTAAAGGAGGTAAGGAGACTTATTGCACTTAAAATCCTTTACCACACTGTTTCGTAAGAACTTGTGACACTACAAGAAGAAAAAAGAGACTTATAAAAAGGTAATTTAAAGAAGTTATTGAAATGTGTATCTATTTTATGGTCGTTTTAATATATGCCGCTATCGTTTACGATAGGCACTTGCCCAGAAAAGCTGGGCACGTAATACGTTGGCGTTTTTCATCCTTAACCATAATGAATGTCCGGATAGTTTTGGGCGAACATTGATTTATATTGGCGGAAAATACGTTTAAAATTACTTTATATATCGGAGCAGCGGTAAAGTTGCATGTTTTTGGATAATATTAATGGACACAGGTAAGCTTCTTCTGAAATGGAGAACATATTTTAATTCACCCCAATAAAACAGTATGAAACAAAGTGCGATTCAAATTGTGGTATAAATGTGGTATTGTACTAAATCGTTTGTACATTGTTGTAGCTACCAATGGTCGAAATTTTTCGCCGATGTTGATTGTATTGTTTGTAGGTTCACAATCATAAAATGATTTGATTTTGAAAATAAATAAAACTAATTTTCTTAGGCCTATTTAAAGGTATAAAGTAAAGGTTTTGCAAACACCTGGTCTGATTCTCACGTATTTCTATTTATTCATTTTACAAAATAACACGTTTACTCCTAACACTACATTAAAAAAGGTAGCTATGATTTTCTAAAAATCAGTAACCCTCAATTTATCATCTGGTCTACAATGAAAAACGATAATTGTATCGTTTTAAAATATACTGCGGGGCAACTTAGTATCCGTTCCACAGTTGAGTTATCGCTAAATCGCATGCCACGCAGTGTAAATCATAACGTCAATTTCGTTATCATTTTCAGGTTTCGATAGAAACTAGTGAAGAAAGAATACGAAGAAGAAGAATGGTAGACCATCAGACCGCGGCGGTGAACGCTGGCAGGCGAGAGGGTTCTAATTGTGTACTGCTGGTTATCCAAAACTCATGTGATGGCGTGGGACGCCCTCTTACTTAATAGACCGACGACATTGTGTAAATCACTGGAAGTACGGGCTTGTCCGGGGAAGTACCGCCATTATTATTTTTGCCGCCAAGCATCAAAACCAAAATCAAAACTGTCTTTATTCAGTACAATCACAAGGTTCATTTTGAAACGTCTTATATACTAGGTGAATCTTTCGCCAGTTCCTCGCGACCAAAGCTCAGAAGAGCAGGCAAGAAAATTACGGCTAGGTTCCTAGCGTTTTTTTGTATGATCCTTTTTACAGTTATGGTACTTAGTTGTTTAGTTTTTGTAAAGAATTGGGGCATAGTTCAGTCCCAAGCTTTTTTGTCATCTATATAATCAGATATTTTATAGTAGGTAAGCTTTTGTAAAAAGTTTTCTCTTTATTGTTTTTGGATTTGCTGATCGACAACTGATGAATCTCGCTTGGGACTTTGTTGTAGAAGCGTCACACATCGTTGCTGTGTTTCAGTTTGAGAAGTGTTGTTGGCAGTGAAATGAAAGGCATCTGAGGTTTAAAAGTACACAATAACACTGATTGACTACACTGTTGTAACAATCGAAGGCTACGCAGAACCTGCGATACAAGATTTTGAATCTTAGTGTAAAATTTGCTTGTCACAAACTTACGACACAACACAGATGATAAACATAATGTTGTCCTGTATACAAGGTGTTCCATAAGTTGTGTATATAAACTTCAGGGGGCTAAAGTACCCATCAATATGAACAACTTTTTCTAAGGAACCAACACTGTGAACGCGAAAAAAAACAGCTGTTTCATACATTTTAGCCTGGTAGGTATTGAACTTTTGTATGAAACAGCTGTTTTTTTTTTCGCGTTCACAGTGTTGGTTCTTTAGAAAAAGTTTTTCATATTGATGGGTATTTTAGCCCCCTGAAGTTTATATACACAACTTATGGAACACCTTGTATAATTGTAAATGTATTCCTATTTTTGAAAAATCATTTTTTTTTAAATTATTAACATTAAATTAAAGATTATGCCATAAGTTGATGGAGTCAGGGCAGTGCATTTTTGGAGGGCACGTTCCTACCGAGACTTGCAGGGCAATGCTTAATTATAGATGATGGTTACCACCTAGCATCAGGTTGGTCATATGCATTTTCCATTAGCATGTCGTAGAAAAAAGTTATATAAAGATAGCCGCCGCTTTTCAAAAAAGCAGCTTTAGATTACGATTGGTTCACATCCGTTTTCCATTAAGGAGACAAGGGGTATATGGAACACGGTAATTTGCCTCAGGCGCACTATGCCAATACCTGTTGTACTATTTTTGAAACGCTCCATACATTTATACTGTTGTTGAAAGCTCCTATGCTGATAGACGGAAACGCTTGAAAACGACGAGAGTAGGTTTTTGTTTTGGACATTATTGCCTGAAGGCTTAGAGATTGAGCGTTTGTTGTCCCAGTCAAACTAGAAAGATAGAGCTACTAAAAAATATATAATATAAAATAATTTTAAGAGCCAAAAGTTTGAAATAATATGGTTTGGGCCCTCTCCTTTTAAGTTGTAAAACCTGTATTAGAAGAGTCCTGGTTTGACCAAAAAGAATCAGTTTCACGACTTTGATCCCCAGGCACGGTAGATATCCTCTTAGATTTCTTAGTACCAAGTATCAAAACAAACGTTCCTCAAACAAAAATTCCTCAAGAAATTTTGTTACATTACAATTCAGTCATACACATTTCTATATGTGCCAAAGAAACTGATGTTGTAATTGTAGCAAACGAAAACGTACTGAAATCTAATTTACTGAAGAACTTACATGGTTGCAGGGCGGTCGAATTCCGACGTTTCATTACAAGTATTTGATTTATTGGATGAGCTTGGAAATGCTGAGCACGTGCGCCTCTATTCGCGACATTCGCTTTAATGAGTATTTTGGGACGTTTGCCGTTGTTTATTACAAAATGTCTATAATAATTGTCTCAAAAAAATATATAAAACTTATGATAGATCAAAATAAAAAACCGTCGGCGTTATAAAATAAATATTGGGGGACTTTCCACACAGCAGCCCCAAACTAAGCCAAAGCTTGTAATATGGGAACCAGATAGCTGATATAATACATACATACTTTTTTTTGGTAAATACATACTTATAATATATTATAACACCCAGACATACAGACAGACAGAAATACGATCTTGTTTCCAAATAAAAGTATTAAATAATATTCCGCTTTTAATCTTGTTACTGTAATTTGTAATAATGTTATAAAGTTTCAAAATATTTTATTCCGTTCCGTACATACACAGTCCAAACAATCTTAAAGTTATAGCAATTTCGGTTAAGTTGAAACATTTCCATTTCAGTCTATAGAACAAAGCGTATTTCAATAAGAGCAAGACAAAAGTATCGACGTATCTGAGCCACTATAAATTGAAACAAATTATTAACCGGCAATAAATAAGTTCAAGAAGACGGTACGATAACTGGCCCATTTCCAAGAGCATTTTAGATACGAAAAACCGACAGTTTCAAACTATGTTGGAAGAGCGGTCAAACTACAGCGGATTTTTTTTCTACACCTTCCCTTATTGCATCACTAGCGGAAAATTGCAGCGGAAAAAAATAGAAACTCAACGAAATATCTGTGACTGATCCGTGAGAGAATTGATTAGTAATTCTTAACCGATCGATTAAGTTAAGCAAAGTTCTGACTGCTACTGCGTGACCGCTAATGGTATTTCCATCTGAGCGCTATTTATTGGTCTTGGCCATAGAAGTTATGGCTTAATGGCCTTCTTTAGGCGGTTAGAGTTGGCCACTAGCTCTAACGAACTTTTTTAAATACTGTCATAATTCTGACTGCCGTCTGTGTTATCATAGCAGACGTATCATCGCTAAATTATGCTCAAAATTAAGACAAATGACTGCTCCAAAGCTACGGTTCAAATAGAGATATTGGTAGAATTTGATCCGCTCGATGGGCACACTCTCAGAGCTAGAAAAAGCTAGCACTTCGGCTATCGGACGTTCAAGTAATGGGATTCCGTGATCAGGTCTGTGATTTATAGGAGCTGGTAACGGGATCAATAGGTTTGAACTTACACGTTTGTTTTAGTACACCGAAAGATAAGCTAGTCTCAATCGTTTAAGAAAGGAAACGTTTTCTTTGTCTTAAAGTCGGACTAAGAGTACGGTTAGTACTTATTTACTACCATTAGCCGTGAAATGGTAGATGGTAGTAAATAAGATGGTAGTTTAAGACAAAATTTGGCTTTGCGAGTCATATTCGCTCACATGACCGAAGCTAGCAGGGTTCGCCGTTGACGGATACGTTAAGGAGGACATCATCATCATCACTACCGTTCTATAGGCTTTGCATAGATAAAAGCACTGTGTAAATTTAGCTGTGTCACTGATTTGAACTACTTTTGGTATTCATTAGCGTCAATTGCACTTAGCATCTTTAGTTTGTGACAGACTCAAAAACGACTAGTAATTTTGTGGTTGTACCTATCTATTTATATAGATTATCAAATAGTAAAAATCATCAAGTGTGTTTTTAAGCCTGGCTAACCTCATGTTGAGTGGTGACCTCTGGCAAATAGAACATCATAAGAACATAACACTGATTAAGTATGACTGTGAGCTCGGCACGGCGGCTGCTGAGCAGTGACTTCTTTGAATAAGTTATAGGTCAGGTAGGTAGGCAAGTATGCATAGCTCATTAATTTAGCATTGTTAAACTTTACTGTTACCTACTGTGTTTGTTACGAGGCATTGGATAAAGATGGCAATAATATTAGGTATAACCACAGATTATTGTTCTGACAGATTTTATATTTTTTATAAGTAAGGCCGTGAATGTTTGCGCTTTTTTCTCATCTACTTCATAACCATTCGTGAGGACCGCTAGTTGGCTTCTCTTATAACCTATAATACTTAGAATTTATGTTTTAATAAGCTGTTGGTCGTCCTAAAATAAATAAATAAATAAATAAGAGTAGTAGAGCTCTTTGTGAAGGGCTCGTCCGGGGAAGTACTACCACCACACCTTTTTCTGCCGCCAAGCAGCGTTGCTGTGTTTCGGTTTGAAGAGTGTGGTTGCCGGTGTAATTACAGGCACATGAGGCTTAACATCTGTATGCCTCAAGTTGATGGACGCAGGGCAGTGCATCGTAGGGCGTGCGTGACTTACGAGGCAATGCTTTGTTATAGGTGATGGTTACCACTTAACATCAGGTGGGCCATCTGCTTGTTCCATTAGCTCCTGGTATAAAAAAAAAAAAAAATAAGAACAATGTCTCGGTTTTTTTCTGTTTTATAATAAATAAAAGTTCATTGAACTTTATATTACTGTGAAAGGTTGCGTAAATTCAGATGCCCTTTTAAGCTGATACCACAGAATTGGGGTGATTCTTCACACGTCATCGTTCGCGTCAAGAACCATCCTCAATGGTCCGGAAAAGCTGCCAGATAGCGCTTTTCCTTCGGTTATTATGTATTTTGACACTCCGCAATAACTCGCGCGAATAAGATGTATTGACGAATTCAATGTTCGACTGAGCACTTCTCAGCTTATTTAGATCGGATATGATTGAACTGTTTCGTAATAATGAATCGTGCGAACAGAAAAAAGATAAGCATGGATAGGCATATACAAGGTGTTCCTTAAGTTGTGTATTGAAACTTCAGGGGGCTAAAGTACCCATCAATATGAACAACTTTTTCTAAAGAACCAACACCGTGAACGCGAAAAAAAAAACAGCTGTTTCATACATTTTAGCCTGGTAGGTATTGAACTTTTGTATGAAACAGCTGTTTTTTTTTTCGCGTTCACAGTGTTGGTTCCTTGGAAAAAGTTGTTCATATTGATGGGTACTTTAGCCCCCTGAAGTTTCCATACACAACTTAAGGAACACCTTGTATAAAATAAATGAGCTACCAGCGGAGGTTTTCCCGCTCACTTACAACATGAATAACTTCAAGAAAAAAGTTAATAAAGTCTTCCAGGGCAGACAACGCAACGATAACACCCCAAGTATTGTTGGTGTATATGGGCGACGGTTACCACTTAACATCAGGTGAGCCGTTTGTCTGACTCTTACATAAGAAAAAAAACCTTAGTAGTTTTATTTTATACAATTTGCTGATGGGACAAGGAGATGGCCCTGATGTTAAATGGTAACCATCACCCATAACAAAGCATTGTATCGTAAGTCACGCGCGATAGGAACGTGCCCTACGATGATAGTTTTTAACTTTTAATAAGAGCAGCAACGATTGTCTTGTGGGAATCACCCCGCCTCCTGATCGTAAAATGTACTCGATACCAGACTTGGTTTTTTGTTTTTGAAAAATTGATGTAGGTATGAAATACCACTGTTCTCAATCAGTGAAGGAAAATATCGTGAAATTAGTATTCTAGCACCAGCGATGGGCAAATGGGCATGCAACATGTATGGAATATCAACTACTGCAAAATGTGAGTAGGTATGTGCCAAATTTAATATTTGGATATCCTCTGACTACCTCCCTTAGACATCCTCGAAGAATCTTGAGTTGGTATTAGAAGATCAGAGGGATATTTACCGTGCCTGGGGATCAATGTCATGAATGTGTTTCTGTTTGTGCTTTTACTAGACAAATACGTCAAACACGTCTAGTAACCCATTACTCACTTGATATTGGCAAAATTGTCCAAGACAGGACGAAAACATAAAGCAAAAGAAAAAAAATAAGAATTTCCAACGACTACTTCAAATCGAGTCTTTATATAAAACTTTACAAAAGTTATAGCATAATCATCAAGCAAAACTCGACTTCACTACGCCCATTATAAAGCTGAAAGTATTTTGCATTGTTGAGATATCTCTCCTACCTGTAATTACGTAGCAAGCTTTCTGTAATAGTTTTAAAGCCATCTCCTTCAGCCAATATTATTCTCCGAGCTTATCTACCGCGCCGCAAGTAAATCGCTCCTAATCTAATAAGTACGTCCAGTCACCAGTTAGGTTCTATGATGTGGGGCCCTAATCTCCGTTTGTCCGTCTGAGCCCACTTATCCGTGAAGGTTGTCGCCGGACCGCGATGCGGGCTGAATAATATCCCAGTCTTTGGACATGTTTATGTAGAAAGCAGGGTTTTATAGTAGACATAAATGTTGTAAACTTTTTTGCCAGTACTCAAAACATTACTGAAGTGGGTATTACACATACCAAAAGAAGGGCCTTACTGGATTCGATACAGTTCTATATACTATAGTACTTCTGCAGTCAGTATCGTAACACTTGTTTTATTTTATCTCCTACCTTTGTACCAAATAAACGATTAAAGTCAAAGTCAAAAGGTATTTATTCAATAAAATCACAAGGATCACTTTGAAACGTCTTAATCAATCAATCAATCAAATAACTTTATTGCGAATATAGGTACATGGTTTTATACAGATGTCAGGGTTTATAATAATTGATCCTCCATACTCAACTTAATAATAGCATGCAATAAAAATAATTTAGGTTTAGGTACACTTTCAAATTAATAATGTCATGGATTAAAAAAGATTAAAAAAATAAGATTAAAAAAGATATACAATGTCAAAAAAAATTAAATAGAATAAATGAAAATAGTCATAAACAATAAGAAACAAAACAAAAAATAAAAAAATATACGGATTAATTTAAATTGTCACTAAGGTATTCATTCACACTGTAAAGCTGTAAAGCTAGGCGACTCTAGCTAGGTGCCAAACTTACGGCTTGGTTCCTACCGTTCTTTTGTATGATCCTTTTACAATGTAATATAATATATTGTTTAGTGAGGCGTAGGCATACAGAAAAAAGTAAACATTATCAAATTACTTTACTTGACTTAAATAATTTGTATTGTATTTTAATTTTAGTTGTATTCTTGAAAATCATCACAATGGTAAATATGGTTACATTTTTTTATGAACAGTGGTAGTGTAAAAATAGCAGACACGGCACTGCAATAAGAGGCTGACAGGCTGAGGTATTCATTCTTGCTTTTTTTTATGTATTGTCACATCAAATCGATTACTATGCGTGGATAGCGCAGTGAAGCATAAAGTTGACAACGTATCAAAGGGAACGGTCGAAACTCAACAGAGTTAATAAATCGATAATCAGTTCAATATCCACCTCAGGTCTACTGGTCTATGAGCCTTTTTCACCATCTCGGAGTAATGCTATTCGCCTGATAAAAATATTCTCATTTCTACTTTAGACTTGTTTACTCAGAGATCGTGACACACGCACTGAATTTCAGATTATAAACTAATATTGCTGTGTAAATTAGATGGACCTAAATTAATAATCCAAGAAATATACCATAGCCTAACTATAGTTAGTCTATGGTATATTTCTTGGATGTATGTCTTGCTTAATTACTAACTATATTTAGTCTATGGTAATATCCAGCA
Organism: Chloroclysta siterata; assembly: GCA_932294275.1. Classification (NCBI taxonomy): domain Eukaryota; kingdom Metazoa; phylum Arthropoda; class Insecta; order Lepidoptera; family Geometridae; genus Chloroclysta; species Chloroclysta siterata. The sequence continues at coordinate 9,435,994 of OW028588.1, forward strand.
CTGTACCTTATTGTAAGCATTAAATTTATTGAGTACCGATACCTGCAACCTGTTTTAACCAGTTTTCTGTATAAATGCATTTTGTGAAGATAAAGTGCGGTGAGGACATAGCGAGGGATGTAAGTGGACCGTAATGAATTATGTGAAAAATTGGGCAGAATTTTATGAAGGTTGTTTGTTGTTGATGAGCTTGTCTCCTAAGATGGTTGTTGGCTGATTGTAGTGTTGTTCTTTTTTTGTATATGTATTCTATTCTTGTAGTATGTTTATCAGATATTTATTTAAAAAAATATATAAACAAAGTGTGATGTGGAGCACTTGAACACGTCCAGACCGACATAAACGTACTAAGATTTATGTAACTATTTTTGATATGATTGTAATTAAATGCTTATATTACTTCGCGAAGATTGAGCTGATGACTTACATACTTCTTTATTGTAAATACATACATAATACTATCTAATGCCTTGACACAAAACAAACAAACGTTCATCACACAATTGTTTGTTCTAAATTAAATAGTTGGTAGAATAGAATAGAAATATACATTTTGCGATACCCAAAAAGGGTGAATACCGTTTTGTAGTTGTCAGGAAAAACATGCCTAAGTCTAAAGTGCAGTGCCTTCATAATAACAATTTATGTAATACTTATTTCTGCGAGTATCTTGTATCTAAATAGGTATAGTCTTGCTTAATACCATTAAAAATATCTATCTACAAGCTGGTGCCCGCGACTGGTGCGCAGGATTAGTCACTCAATATCTTTATAAATTGTAGCTTATGTGTTATTCTGATGTATAAGCTATATTATTGTAAAGTTTCATTAAAATCCATTGAGTAGTTTTTACGTGAAAGAGTAACAAACATCCATCCATCCATACTTACAAACTTTCGCGTTTATAATGTATCTATCTATATCTATCTATTAAACTTAACTATCCCTATTAACTCAGTGGCTGTAATCTTACTGTAGTCTTTGAACCAAATCTGCGAGAGCACTAAATCTACGTTCAATGCCAATAATGCCTGTAATTACTGGCTTGCTAGCTTCGCTTAATCTTAGTTAGATCTCGCCCTGCCCAAGTTTAGATAAAATTACTACGGTTGGGTGTTCACGTGTAAAATAAATACAAATAAAGTGTACAAATATACAAATAAAGTCTTCAATATAAATATTATATATCAGTGATTCCGATAAGCACTGGTTTGGATCAGTTGAGCTATCTCAAGATCGTTTGCAACGGTCTGCAGATAGCCCAACTGTTTCATAAGTATTTTGCACATTAAATACTTGAATACATGTAGGTATTCATTGTAAATTTCTTTGTAAATAAATGTTAGTAAAAATATATATTTGATAATTACTCTGAATCGAACAATAATTTGGAAATAAGAGTATGAAGTTTCGACATAGATAAAGGTGGTAAAAAATAGTTATTGAGACATTCTTTTGAAGATATTCGTCATATTGGTGTGAAGTTCCATGTAATAAATAAATATTGTTAGACTTTCTACACAGCACTATCTAGCCCCAAACTAAGCCAAAGCTTGTAATATGGGAACCAGATAGCTGATATTATACATAATATACTTTTTTATTTGTAAATACATACTTATATAACACCCAGACAGAGAACAAACACTACTATGTTCATCACACACATGTTTGTTCTCGGTGAGAATCGAATCCACGGCCTACGGCGCAGAAAACAGAGCTACTACCAACTGAGCTGTGAAGGCTATCTCAAGAATGCCTCAATATTAGAGAGAAAACCTGTATTTGGACTACTTGGAAATACTTGACTCAGAGCCGTGGTTCGTGCTATGTGTATCATCAGCCTGGGAAGTCCACTACTTTATATAAGTTCATACATTTCCAGGAACAATGAATTGGAGCCTCTCTTTCCACCGACTTCTCGCGACCTTTTCAATTTAGTCCAGTAAATCGGGTGAGAAGGGAGTGTCATCCCCCTCTTACTATTTAAGAACTTTATTTTCAAGCGATTGTCGTTTCTACGTGCGGGCCATCAACGCCTAGCTTTTGTTTTGAACAATTTTGATGAAGAAGGTATTCTATTTTTCGATTGTATTAGCAGCACTAGTACCTACTCAACTCAACCAATAATACTCAAAATGTCAGGTTAGAAGTGTGGTTTTCCACAAGGTAGTCAGTTAATCAAGTCACGTGGCAGTGTTCAGTTATGCTGTCCCAGAGCGGGAGTGCGGTCCGATACGTTTACATAAGAAAGCGAACTTGGGAGCTAAAACCCGTTTGATTTTCATTCCATTTCGGAGTGGAGATCTTCAGAAAAGATGTTAATATAATTTTCAGTCAAAACAGGATGTTTACCATCAACTACGGATCACGGATTTACTCACAAGTCATGGTAAATATCCCTTTTTAACTGAAAATTATGGTCATATCCATCACAGTTTAAAAAAAAAAAAGATGTTAAAGAAAAAAAAACAAATTGAATAAATTTTTATAAAAAAACTTAAAATGAATTCTTCATATTTTTGATACCACAAATTAATATTTAAATTGAATTCTGTTGAAGAGTAGTGTCTTATTACGGCTTTCCTCTGAGTTTCTTGGATAAAAATTAACAGATACGCTGTTTCGAGTCAGTATTAAAGAAACCTGTAATGAATCTATAAAATAATATTCAAGCATTTTTAAGGCGAAGACTATGTACTGCTAGATGTAGCTCATGCTAGCAAATTTCAACATTTTGAAAGATGTTAAATCATTAAACTTATTTATGAAAAATCGCAATCAACCTAGTCATGTGCAATTACATTTCACACAGTTCAAAAAGAATATCATTTTGATTCTAGGTAACAAGTTTTCGTACAAAAAAAGTTGCATACGTACGTAAACTAGTAAAGCAAACTTTAGACCTATAATTCATGTTCAGTTGAAGAATAATAATGATCAGTGACGTTGCAATGAACATAAAGAACTGTAAATCAAATCAAAACAAAAATCAAAAAATGTGCCGCAAAAAATGCGACACTTAAACATAGGCAAAAATTAAATATAAGGAACAATACTGTGACAACAAAATCGGTCGTCACTCAGCTTTATGCACTACTACAACGCTGGAGTGACGCCGGAGTAAATCGTAATTCCTACGGTAACTTACTCTAGTATCTCAACAAAACGTAAAATCTAAAGGTAAACGCGAAGAGTCAACGATATTTCCTGTGGTCGTACAGAATAATGCCTCGGGATAAACTACGTACGTGTCCATAGATATACCATAGATATAGGTAACGTGGATGATATAAAACGTCTGAGCCGACATGAGCCTCTCGACAGTAGCATTAGTAGTCAAGAGCGTCTGCGGTGTGACGCCCAGCTAAGGATATTGTTTGGGGAAGGCTCTAGGCGTATTATTATTCGATAACTATCTGCAACCCTATGGTGTATTGCTTTTATAACGTAACGCTTTACAGTAAAAAGTTTGTCTATCTCTGTTTGTTTCTTTTTTTTTATCAAAGCTGTATTTTTTTTAAAACTGAAACTGTTTTTTTAGACTGCTTCACGATTTTGATCCCAAGGCACGGTAGATCCCCTAAGATCTCTTTTTTTATAATAGTACTGAAAACAAATAATCACAAACTTCGATTGTCATCAGGGTCAAAATGCCAGTTTGGAATTTCTCTTGTTTTTTTCTATATCTATATATCTTAGCTAATTTTAATTTTTTTATACAACTAGCTGATGGAACAAGCAGATGGCCCACCTGATGTTAAGTGGTAACCTTCACCTATAACAAAGCATTACCTCGTAAGTCACGCACGATAGGAACGTGCCCTACGATGCACTGCCCTGCGTCTATCAACTTGAGGCATACAGATGTTAAGCCTCATGTGCCTGTAATTACACCGGCAACCACACTGTTCAGACTGGAACTCAGCAATGCTGCTTGGCGGCAGAAAAGGCGTGGTGGTAGTACCTCCATGGACGAGCTCTTCACAAAGCGCTCTCTCTCTGCTACTAATGCTTGTGAAATACCATTCAAAAAAATTGTGCTCGTCCGGGATTTGAACCCGGGACCTCTCGCACCCTAGGACCTATCATACCCCTACACCAACGGGCCAACTGACTAGATAGTTAAAATTATCTAACAGCAAAACTCAAATCTCCACGCACATGAAGTTTTTAGACAACTTTACGTCTCAATACACAGTGCAAGGCCGGAATAATAATGCAATTATTATAAGCAAAGAAAACCACTCGACATCAGGTACGCTATCAACTTGTTCTGTTACATTATCTCATAAGTGCTCGAAAGCAGCCTGCTTAAGGCGCACCTAAAATCCTTTCACCACATTGTTTCAAAAGAACTAATTACCTGACAAGAAGAAGATCACAAAAAAAACAAAAACCTAAATAGATTTAGCTAAAGAAACTCAATGAAATAAAATATTCCTGTTGTATAAGTCTTAATAATTCAGGACGTCTTTCCTGGCGCCAATTACAGTAAATATTGGCATTTATGTTCCCTAATAGACAGACATGAGACGGTCAATGTGACACAGGACACCCCACAAGTTTCTACCCTAACGAAATCAAATAAAAGCTTTAGTTTATAGACATTTATGGCGTGATACTTCCCAGCAGAACCACACTATAATTACACCCTGTTGGACTGACTGTTTGAGCTGTTTAAAAATAATATAGATTTGTAAATTGTTTATTTTTGCCACACAATAGGCCTTGTGGGTAGTGAAAGTAAACCAATGCCTTCGGATACCTGTTTTGAAAGGGACTGGTGCCAGAGATGGGAAGACAAATGTTGATAATGAAGTACCTAGTTACTTATTACCTTTGAATTTAGCGAAAGTAGAAAGAAAGTCAAATAAGTTTTAGATTTTAATCAATAAAATCACTTTGTTCACTTTTTTTTGCACTTTATGATTTTGCCTTCCGAGCAGGTCATAATTTTACAATATTTTTCAGGTGATATTTAGTTTTTTGCTTCACTTTGAATAGTGGAACACTTTAAATATGTACTTATTTGTTTTCATATGATAAAATATTTTCTAAATTTTTGAAATAGTGACTAAAAAAAGCCATGATTGTAATTTTTTTTTCACACACAAATAATGAAGGGTTTAAATTCGCATTCATAAAATGAATTTCGAACAAAGTAAAAATACATTCCGTGTTTACAAAAACATTTGAAACCCACGCAAAAAACACCGGTCCCTACTATTGTGTTAACTTCAAAGAGTTCGCGATAGGGGGTGATGGATTAAACTCTATCTGCGCGAGCCACGTGCCAAGCAGATAAGGTCCTGTATACAATGTTATACTAAATGATAGTTGGCTCAGGGGATTGAGTCGTGTGGCCTAGCCTTTATTGGCATAGTGTCTCATAGTTATCTCTAGTTATTATCAGATTGGTTAAATTAAAGAAAGTTTTGTGTTGTTGTTGCAGAATAACTAATGGCCTTGCTTAGTAAAATCTGACAAATAATAAACATTACTTTTACTATATTGCCATCTTTTCTCATCATCATCAGCCTGCAAATGTCCCCTCCTGGACATAGTTCTCCATGCATTTTTAAAAAGAACTATTTTGAGCCTTCTCAATCCACCGATTTCTTACGATGTTCACAATATCGTCGGTCCAATAACTCTTACCAATGAAAAAACAGAGACGGAATTTTTTAAGCAGATTTTAAACTTACCTATTTATCTTAATGTTGTATTTTAGGTTATTAATTTTATTTGAATAGTATTATTAGTTATCTGTTTCTATTATCATATAGTATATGTCATATTATATATTATATAATTTATGTCATATTATTCATATACAAGCTTTGTTTAGTTTGGGGCTGTGTGAAATATCTACTAATTTTATCATTATTTTCTTTTACATATTCATTCATAATTCATAATAATTGAAATACTGTTGGACCTTACCTATTGAAAAGAGATAAAGCAATAGTCTTTGACTGTTTTATATAGACAAGGCCACCATTATATAAATTTTTACCAGCTAACGTTGATTCTAATATTGTCAAATCACATAAATGGTGCGTCAAGCGCGAGATGAAAGCGAAAAAATGAGAATTAAAATCGTTTAAATAACAGTTGAATCGTAATGAGCAACGAAACGAGCATGTTATTCGAGCATGCCAGTTGTAAAGGGAAGAAAAATCCTCACTCATTAATATTGATGCTCTATCGAATGTTTGGCAGAAATTAATTCAATTTTAGGGGGAAATTGGGCTCAGAGGGTTGGAGGGTGCACTTTATCATATTACCGATTGCGTCTTTCATTCTGCCCTTGGTTTGTATTAATAGCCAGCTGAGCTATTACCGAATTATAAATATGAAATAGATTGTTTTCTGTGTAATTAATATGGCATCAATTGTTTGTTTTTTTTTATAAAAATCTCATAAAAAGTGCTTCAACTACAGAATAAATAATAATATGCTTCACCTAAAAGCGAGGGACACTGCCTCGAACTAAGACATTTACTCAGGATATATTAAGTACTAGCTGGTGCCCGCGACTTCGTCTGCGCAGGATTAGTATTTCGAGTAGTTTATATTAGCGTGGCGTAGTACATATGTGTAACTCTAGCGGTTTTGGCAGCGCACGCCAGAATAGCTCGCAGATGGTAGATTTTTTCCTACTTACTTGACACTCGTCGTCATATTTTGGACAATTCACACAATATCTTTATAAATTGAAGCCTATGTGTTATTCTGATGTATAAGCTACATTATTGTAAAGTTTCATTAAAATCCATTCAGTAGTTTTTATGTGAAAGAGTAACAAACATCCATCCATCCATACCACAGAGTACTTTGTTATAACTGATCCATACTTACAAACTTTCGCGTTTATAATATTAGTAGGATGTACACACTAATACACATCAAGCTAAACACTACTTGATGTCCTTGTAGAAAACGTCATTGGCCTTATGTAGCTTGATCTATATCCGTGTTCACCAAGATATCTTCAAATACGTATCGTATTTAATTGAGGTGCACTTTGTTTTAAATAAAAAAGGTTTATTATTATATAAGTAAACATTTTTCCTTACCAGCTAATTTATAGTTTAGCAAAAAAGGTATTCAAATTACCAAGTTTGTAGACAGGAATAACAATGGCAGTTAATTTTATACAAAACGCGAGCATTAAACACGCAAGTTATGTTAAAATTATAACTATAAACAATATGTATTTTACATAATTGTTCCATAAATCCTTTTTTTTCTATTGTCCGGCAGATTTTTATTTTATTACTTACAATTTATTTAGATATCCAAAACTTCTTATTTTAGGTTTGTGTTAATCCTGCCTCAGCAGTTTATTTGACTAGCCCGTCGCTGTGTTTAATTTTTATGTATTGTAGTGTTTGCAATAAAGAATTAAGAAATAAAAATGGATAGGAATTCATCCAAAACACGTTTCGGAAAACTGTGATGTTACGGGACACTATTGAAGGTTTATAGACTACTAAACTAAATTCTTATAGTTTAAATTAGCCTATTCCTGTCGTCATAATGTAAGAATGTTTCTTTCACTTGCGGCTTAGCCATAAAAACGCAACAAACGAATACTATTTATACTATGCTTTAAAATTTAAAGAATCATCATCATCATCAGCCTGAGGAAGTCCTGCTGGACATAGGTAGACCTAAACATTTCCAGGAAGAACGATTCTGAGCCCTCTATATCCACCGACTTCCCGTGATCCTCACGATGCCGTAGGTCTATCGGGTAGGAGGACGTTCCACTCTTGGTCTTCCAGTTCGTTGTTACCATTCGATAATTTTTAATTCCCAGCGGTTTATCGCGCCCTATGATCTGCCCAGTGCGACTTCAACTTTCTTATTATGCGAGCTATGTCGGTTTATAAACGTTATGTGGTAATACATAATTTAAATCCTACTATATAAACGCGAAAGTTTGTAAGTATGGGTTGATGGATGTTTGTCACTCTTTCACGTAAAAACTACTGAATGGATTTTAATGAAACTTTATAATAATATAGCTTATACATCCGAATAATATATAGGCTACAATTTATAAAGATATTGTGTGACTAATCCTGCGAAGACGAAGTCGCGGGCACCAGCTTGTGAAAAATAAATTATGTAGCTAGGATGGACAATCTATAATAATAATATGAACTTCTAGTTACTTTACTCCATTGAACCGTCAAAGAATTTCCTTATCATCATTTAACAAAGCGTCTATCTAGGAAAATAGAAGGTTTGTAATATCTCTAAAAGGGTAGCAGGTTACTCGGGACGAAAGCATTGCTGATGGCAAAATAGCTAGTTCACTGAATCAAAACGATCGTCCTTGTCGATTATTTTAAAGAACTTGAATATTTAACATGTATTGTAAATGATTCAAGTAAACGTTAGGAACATGCTCCTTTAACGGTTATTTTAACTTCAATATGACATTTCTCAACACCAAATTGCCCCATCGTCATTTTCTAGCTCTTCATGTAGGTCAGTATAACAGGGCTTTCAACTCTCCTCAATCGGCCGTCACCTCACAGTCACTTTTTTTACTTATATCAATACAATTCTTCTCGTCACTGACATTCTATCCTTCTCATAATATGCCCATAACTCTTTAACCTATTACTTCTTATACTATACCTACCTACTGTAAAATAATCTACGAGTATCTCAGGGCTGGTTTTACCATCTAGGTAGACAAGGCCCCGCATAGAGAAAGAATTTTGTGAGCAGGCTCAAGGTTTTCTAGCTTCAGGAGCTGGCTGACCCTCGCTTTTCAAAGCTTAGGTTAGAGGGCCCCCTGAACTCCGGGGCCCTGGTGCACTGCACCACCTGGCCCTACGATAGCTATGTCACTGCTAAGAATAATCCTCAAACCCACCCTTAGATAGTGTAAGCTGTGACCAAGGTGACTGATTTATTTTCTTTTGCATAATGTAATTGTTTTCACACGAAGTCGATTTGCTCAGTTTTTCTTGTTTTATTTGAGTTGTTTTTAGTCTAGGTTTTGAATAAACTAAATGGAAACGCTGAAATGAAAATGTTATGTAGTTTGTGGAATAAGTAATAAAACATCATTAAATGTATGCGTACAAATTTAAATGTTGTCGCAGGTTTTGGCGTATAATAAATGTTTTGGCTGCAGTTTAGAATAGATAAACATATTTCTTCAATCAATCAGTGTTAAAGCAAAAAAAATGTAATATTTAATTTAATTTATTTATTAATTCAGACAATAATTGTAGTCCATATTTTGTTAGTAAACTTACAGGCTTACTTATTTGCTAAGTTTGTATTTATAAAAATAGGGTAAGTAAACAACGACGCAAAATTAATTATATAGGGTAGGTACATAAGTTTTGTGGATATTGTATGAGCCATAATTTTTCAATCAATCAGTGTAACGACAAAAAATAAAAATATTATTGTATGAGCTAAAATTTTGTGTAACGCCATCTATCTCAAAACCAAGAGCCTTAAAGAATAAAAATGCATATTTATCTCACTAGAATTACCTACAGGCATAAACATTATTACGAAGTTACAAAAAAAACATAACAATAAAAGGCTTCATGACATTGCCTACCTATCAACTCAAAATTCTTTAGATCTCTAAGGGGGTAGTTAGATATAAATGTTCATATATTACATTTGGCATATATTATACCAACATTTTGTAGTAGATAAATGAATAAACTATATAATTAACTATATTATATAAAAAGTAGTTATTTTAAATCTAACAAAAAACTAAAAAAAATTATTTACATAGCAAAAGTTAGTAACGCAGAATCTATCAACTTGAATCGATTACCGTCTCGCATCGGTAATGAACAACGAATGAACTCGCATCAATCACAGCGAAGCTATGTTTTAATGACATTATTTCCTAATACTGGCACAATTTCCTGCTAAACTCGATTATTGTTCCACTGCTGATGTGCGTGGAATTTGTAATCGATTTCAATTTGTGATTATAAATCGCTTTAATTTTGCATCATATACAAGCTTTTAAAAGAATTGCTAATGAGTTTTGAATCTGATCATTAGGTTATGAGCTTAAGCTCTGATTTCAACATGCTGTGTTAGATTAACAAAGGATTAAAGGGCCGTTAAATATGTCAAAATGTACGCGTTTCCCATCTAAGGTAAGATTTAACGGCCTGTTAATCCTAGATTAGTAACTAACAGAGCAAGGTCAAATTAGTTCTCAATCCCATCGTTCACCAATGGATTTTAGTTATGTGAAATCGGTGGAGGAAAACATTGCGAGGAAACCCAGGGCTTAGTCAGATCAGCACGTATTGACTATGTCTTTCCTGTGGATTAGGCCGTCTAAGCTGTGAGGATAGTATACTGTACACACAGCTTAGTCGGCCCTATCCACATCACCTATAGGTAGCTAGCAACTAGTGCTGGGCAAGCCTATTCTAAACTCTTCTGTCACAGGTACCATAGCGTTCCGTAAATAGGAGCAAGAGTGAAATTTGCCCCTGACGTTAAATGAATCTTCTACAATAGATGCAAACCGGTTTACTTGCTATTAAGTAAAAATAAGTACGGGCTCTATAAATTATTTATTCTCGGTTACAGTTAAATCTAAAATAATAAAAAAAACTCTTTTTGTCATGATTTTTCATTTTGTTTAAAGTGTTATTTTGAGTTCTGTTGTTTAACTTTGGTGGAATTGAAACCAACATTACTTTAGTAAAAGACACCTAGTGTGAACGCTTACTGTTGGAATTAAATTGTATTATGTGATTATCCTTATTTAAATGAAAATTCCCGAAGGTTATGAAGGAAACCGCTATCATTTTATTGAAAACAAGTGACGACTGACTTTGTATTTATTATAATCACTTATCACTGGAAATATTATGTGAAAGTAGAATACTTATGAAGAACAAATGACGGCCGACTTCACTATAGACTGACTTGACTAAAAGTATTTAAACACAAGCTGGTGCCCGCGACTTCGTCTGCGCAGGATTAGTCACACAATATCTTTATAAATTGTAGCCTATGTGTTATTCTGATATATAAGCTATATTATTGCAAAGTTTCATTAAAATCCATTCAGTAGTTTTTACGTGAAAGAGTAACAAACATCCATACTTACAAAACTTTCGCGTTTATAATAAGCCTCCCGTACGTAAATTGAACTCCAGTAATTTAAATATTCAAAGCAATATAAAATGCATCTTCTAACAAATGCAGATAATGTAAATCTGAATAACTTATGAAAGAAACATTTTTTAAATGAAAAAGTTTAGTGAGCATTTTTGAGGCCAAATAGAATTATCCTACCCTCTAGGATGCAGCCAGGGGTGAAATTATACGGAGTGGATCTCCGCAGGGTGTTGCATTTAACTGAAAAAAACTTTGCATCGAAAAATACAATATTTTTTACCGAAATATCTTTTAGCCTAAAATGTTAAGTAAATAATGAGTCTTTCGAAACTTATTTCGTTGTGAGTTTTACAAGAAAATAAGCAAACGGACCGCAATTTTACTCGATATTTAGTGATGCGAACTAAAAGCAAAAGTCAGTAAAATTGCTAACATCAACTTAGTATATGGGCTTAAATTTTTCTGATTTTATACCACTGGTCAAATGCAATCGAACCAATAGATTTTTCCTATCGCTCGTAAATGGTGAAACAAAAACTGTGGTAGTATTCTAACAGCGGCGATGAGTTTTCAACCTTACACGCTTTTTTTATACGACTAGCTGATGGAACAAGAAGATGGCCCACCTGATGTTAAGTGGTAACCATCACCTATAACAAAAAATTGCTTCCTAAGTCCTCGATAGGAACGTGCCCTACGATGCACTGCTCTGCGTCCATAAACTTGAGGCATACAGAAGTTAAGCCTCATGTGCCTGTAATTACACCGGCAACTACACTCTTCAAACCGAAACACAGCGTATGGAACACTACTGCAAATGTGGGTATTATGCCAAATTTAATATTTGGACTACTCAACTCTAGAAAATCTCAAAGAATCTTGAATTCGTATGTTCGGTACTCAAGGATCAGAGGGGATATCTACCGTGCCTGGGAATCAAAGTCGTGAAGCTGATTCTGTTTTTCTGTTAATTTTAGAAAAAATCTTAGAATACCAAGGTTGGTTTCAATAAAGCTATACAGCATTGAACACAGAACAAATACAGACATTGTAGAACTGTGGATGTGAAGCTTACATTAACCACTCGAGTACCGCTGGCTGGATGCGAAACCAGCATGTAAACTGGCTACGTCTTCATTTCATTAGGGACGTCTTAACTCTCCCTCGGGGTAGGATTCAACTACAGAAACCGTATAACTCAGGGTTTTCAATTTTCGGGGAACATTGCCGCCCGTTGTACTTTATTAATTTACGCCTGGATTTATGATGTATATTTGTGTATAATATAATGTTATTTATACTTATCTATCTATCTACAAGAATGAATTAAAAGGTTTTTTTTTATCATCACAATCACGCCAAACAAAAAAAATTGCTGAACGTGCTTTGAGAAGCTGTATGCTCAACACCAGGTGGACCTTGCTTATACCGTTACTTTGTCTGATAAAAAGATCGAATTGATTTATAAGAGTATAAAATATATAAAAAGGAAGCATATAAACAATAAAAAAATGATTATAATTAACTAAAGCATATAAACAATAAAATTGTAAAGTTTAATCATTTTGTTAAAGCATTTATAAAATTATATAAATGCTTTAGCATATTTTTGCTTCCGTGGATATCAGTTTAGTACCTATTTATATATTTTAGTTATTACTTACTTTTCATGTCCATTATATTATTTTTCTTTTATCTAAGTGTGGCATAAACAAATTATTTTGTATATTTTATCTCCGATCCGAGCGAAATATTTTGCAAATAATTTCTTTAATATTTGACTTGCCTGCGTTTTGTTTTTGCTTTATTCATCTCCGATCTGATCTGAATATTTTTCTAATAATTTCCTGTATATTTGACTTACCTGCGTTTTGTTTTTGTGGCATCCTCCATCGACTGGTTTTGCTTTCCGCACGTTGTATAGGGGCGTTTGTTCGCTCACGGCGAAAGGTTTTTCTACTGCTTGTCATAAAACAGTTATTTCACTGGCTCACAGCTCTGCTGGTAATCTGCCTTCTGCGCTGTAGGTTGTGTTTGATCATCGTAGACGACAAACATTTGTATGTTTGTTTTTTTAAGAGTAGAAGAGCTCTTTGTGATGGGCTCGTCCGGGGAAGTACTACCACCACGCCTTTTTTGCCGCCAAGCAGCGTTGCTGTGTTTAGGTTTGAAGATTGTGGTTACCGGTGTAATAACAGGCACATGCGGCTTAACATCTGTATGCCTCAAGTTGATGGACGCAGGGCAGTGCATCGTAGGGCACGTTCCTGTTGTGTGTGACTTACGAGGCAATGCTTTGTTATAGGTGATAGTTGCATCATGGCCATCTGCTTGTTCCATCAGATAGTTGTATTAAAACACACATATACATATCATAAATTTCCACTCGCCAAATCACTCACGCGGGTTGCGCTAGTGATAAGTGAATTTATTACACAATGCCATTATTAAAGACTCACTGCGAATTGAGTATATTAATGTTTTTTACAAAATAACACTACAGAGTAGGTAGCTACAACTTAAATGAAATAAATATTGGTGGAAATACACACAGCTTTATCTAGCCCCAAACTAAGCAAAGCTCGCAATATTATGGGAAATAATTAGCTGATATAATACTTATAAGTATACATTTTTTTTGTAAATATATAATTTTAATTAAGGCTTTTACCTGCGAAAGGGTTTAAGTTAGATATTTATTATAAGTTTTACCTACTAGCATTGTGTTACTAACACTTACAACTGAGAAATTAGATTTTATTACTTACCTCAACAGAAAATAATTACTTTGAAACTTACTACGACTTTTTTTATTTTTTATTTGTTGTATTTTTATTATTTTATATGCTATATTACTTATTTAGTATATATTTCGCTTCCAGACGAAGAATTAGATAAAAAAAATTTTTTTTACTTACTTCTTACACAATTGAATATCAGAACCAAAATATATTCCTCTAATCTTTGATTTTATTGAAAATAACTAAAGCACAAATAAAAATAAGACGCCAATTATCACTAAAATATTAATCTACATGATCTAAACACACTTTTACCGACAATCTTATTATTTACGAAATACAAGTCGCGTCGAACACGTTTACCGCCTGAGAGTTAAGAAGCAAAAAGGCCGTTTTGAGCGCTCGGGCCGTTTTACAGGTTTCGGTTTGTTGTTCATTACTAATTATATTATAACAGATAGAGAACAAACATCATTCATCACAAAAATGTTTGTTCTCGGTGGGGATCAATCCCACGGCCAACAGCGCAGAAGGCAGAGATAGTTCCTACTGAACTATGAGGGCCGTCAGCTCAGTACTCATCATACAGAAACAGCTATGTATGCCGTTTAGCGTTGAGGATTAATTATCTTCATTACGCTGAGTACGCTTGATATCATGTTCGCGTTCTAAGCTTCAGTTTCTGCATCCATATAGAGTAAACATAACATAGTAGTGAAGCAAAAACATATTTACTGACTATCGTAGAAGGAAATATATAAGGAAATATTTAATTACATTAACTTTGAGGAAGGTAAAAAGAGGTACATAAAGTGAGTGAAAATTATACGAACAAAATGGAACAAAAATATGCGTATGAAACTTGGTATAAAAAGAGTAACTACTGAGTTGTTTAAATTTTTTATTCAACTAGCTGATGGAACAAGCAGATGGCCCACCTGATGTTAAGTAGTAACCATCACCTATAACAAAAAATTGCCTCGTAAGTCACGCACAATAGGAACATGCCCTAAGGTGCACTGCCCTGCGTCCATCAACTTGAGGCATACAGATGTTAAGCCTCATGCGCCTGTAATTACACCGGCAACCACACTCTTCAAACCGAAACACAACGTTAAAAGAAAAACAAAGAAAAAGGCGTGGTGGTAGTGCTTCCCCGTACGAGCCCTTCACAAACGGCTCTACTACTCTTAAAATTGATGATTGATAGAGGAAAGTGGAGAAAAACACTTGTAACTTTTTAGGTTCTACCACATTCCGGTTTCCACATGATGATTTATTTCACCGTTTGAGAGTACTAGCACTGTCTACATACATTTTTGAATAAAAAAATTCATTTGAGCACGACCGGTTTTGAACCCATGACCTTAGGTTGTGAAGGTGGAACCACTGCCACTAGACCACCTGTGTTTACAGGTTAGGTTGTGTTTAGGTCCTAAAAAGGTCATAAACGTAATAAATGGCGCCAATTATTAGGTAAAATAAGTATCAGAATAAGTCATAAAGCAAATAGCCTATAAGAAAAATAGAAACGGCAAATACATCTTCTAATTTCATAGTACCAAAAACTAACTCACGATAATTTTAAGAATGTCTAAGGGGGATAGTCTATGAATTCATACAGGTAGCCTGTAGCAACCAAATGCAATGTTGCAAGTTCGAAAAATACGAAATTAAAAATTATTCTGCAAATTAATAGACAGCGCTAGATTTTATATTTTAAAGGGATTAAAGCAAACAAAATAACAAACTTCGTGTCTACGAATACGCTACGCCGTAGCACACCGTAGCCCCCTACGATACCGGATAGCTACGAACAGAAGCTAACGACACTAATTTGATTTCGACTCAATGTTAAACGAACCCAATCAAGTTACGATCTCAATTAAAATGATTTATAATGATCCCTTTTTTTAAACTAGGGTGGTCTTTAGTGATAAAAGCTTAACTGAGATAATTTAAATGTACCAGCGCTTTCGTAATCCACTTCTATAGAAAGTTGTCGATTCGATAAAGTTTTATTAACTGTACTTTGTAGTTATATAATTACTTTACCTGGGAGAGAAACGTGCTAATTTTGAGCTATGGTGATGAAGCTAAACGCTCCGTTAGGCCATTGACTACTTCATCTTTATATATGTATATAATTCTACTGTACGTGTGTATGTCACTGAACTTCTTCTCCTAAACGGCTGGACAGATGTGAATGAATGCGTTTGGGTGGCACCCTGGATGGTTTAGATTCACAAATCAGCCCGGCAGATGGTGCTGCAGTCACTTGAAATATCATGCAGGACAACGTCTGTCGGGACCGCTAGTAGTATATAAAATATCAGAGATCAGTGATCCTAATTTAAAAAAAAATGCTGTTGTTATTTCAAGATGAAGTGACAATGAAGCCGACGATAGAGCAGAACGGTCTAGAAGGCCTTTTCATTTTTACCTTCAAGAGCCCCAAATTGGATAATCAGTTCCGCTCTCAGTGGAACTGATTATCCAATTCTGAATATCCGAAGAGCGGTAGTACTACCAAGGTATATTTTGTTAGTTTTTTCAATAATTACGAGTAGTAAGTAAATAACATTTACCCGTTATTCGGCCAAAGTTATTTTGATTAAACGGTCCTTTTAAGATTAACATTTTACAAGATAAAAAATCACGAGGTAGGTAGGCAAATGAATTATGTGAATAAAAATGATTTTTTTGAACATTTCTAAAGATTTTTTCCAACACTTTGTTGTTTGCGATTTTACACAACTTCATTTAGTGGTTTTATATCTTCATAAATGTTGAAATGTGCGAGCCAAAAGTATTTTAGCGGTAGAATGCGTCTTAAAATACAGCGGCTACTTGCCGCTAGACGTAAATAACTCTTCAGACAGAACTTACGACACTGCTTCAACCCTCCACTCAAGAAAACAAACAGCAGTAAAAACATTCTCACAACATTTTGTTCTTAGTAGTAGAATGAATGTGAAAGTTTAGATGTCAAATAAAATAAATGTTGGTGGTCATTTCACACAGCACGATCTATCCTCAAACTAAGCAAAGGGACTACTAACTAACTATGGAAACCAGATAGCTGGTATAATTCTTATATATTGAATTTTTTTATACATACATACATTTATACATAATTATAATATGACACACCTTCACGCCACACCTTTTTCACCATCTTTTGCACAATGCTATATTAGCATTAAGTCTTCCTAGCACTGCATTGTTTTGTGTGAAAGTTTTAAATAAATAAATGACACCGAGACAGAAAAAAAACATTAATTCATCATCAGTTCATCACACACATAATTGTTCTCTGTTGAAACCGAACCCATATCCAACAGCACAGAAGGCAGACCCGTTACCAACTGAGCTGTGAGGCCTCTTGAATTTCTATTGTATGATTAAAAAAGTTTTTTTTATAAATCTTGTTTATTGAACGAGCAGATGACCCACCAAATGTTAAGTGGTAACCATCACCTTTGTTATTCAAATCATTTAAATTGGAAGTCACGCACGATCGGAACGTGGCCTACGATGCACTGCCCTGCGTCCATCAACTTGAGGCATACAGATGTTAAGCCAGCATTGCATCGCCAGTTACGCACGCTAAGATACACTACCCTGCGTCCGTCAACTTGCCTCATATGCTTGTTATTTTTCCAGCACCCAAACGCTAAATCAAAACAAAGAAACGCTGTTTGACGACAGAAATAGGAATAACATTAAAAATAAAAAAGGCCGAATTAAGAACCTTTTTTCTTGACTCGGTGAAAAAAGGTTTTAAGTGATCGATTTGATTTGTTTCACTTTCGGGAATTGAATGAAGAAGTTTGAACGTCAAATGGAAGAAATTGGATTGCCGTTCTCTGGAAACGTTTCTGAAATATTAATGTGCTACTTTGTAATCATTTGGTTTATAAATAATTCAGAGTGCTATTTGAGACGCAATCAGGTAGGAAATCATCTGTTCGCTAGATATTGTCCTCTGGTTTGTTTGTTGCTATCGAGTTTCCAATCTTCATTTGGCTAGACCCAACAGGGTCTTTACCAAATATATTTCTAGTTGCTTACATCGAACCTAGGAGTTTCGTCTTTCTTTGTCTCTTCGAAAAATGTATGTGCGCGGTCCTTATAAGCGGTAAAGGAAATTGTCGTGAGGAAACTAGTTAGTATTGTATCAGCGGCGATGGGCTTGCAACTCACACGTATGGAATACCAACTAATAAAGAAAGAGTAGTAGAGCTCTCTGTGAAGGGCTCGTCCGGGGAAGTAAGTACTACCACCACGCCTTTTTCTGCCGCCAAGCAGCGTTGCTGTGTTTCGGTTAGAAGAGTGTGGTTACCGGTGACATGACAGGTACATGAGACTCAACATCTGTATGCCTCAAGTTGATGGACGCAGGGCAGTGCAAGTTAAATTACATTGCGAGCCATTTACATTTTTCTTGACGTACTATGTTTTAAAGAAGGCAGTTTTGCTAGTCGTTCTGTCGTAGAACAAACTTTGCAAGGAGGTAACCAGGGGTTAGGTGAAAATCGTGTGAAAAGTACGAAGTACTTCCTTCAAATGATAAAAATGTTAAAGGAAGGCAAGACCGTCCAAACTTTTGATAAATGGAATTAATGTAGCATTTACAGTGTAGCTCTAATCAAAAGGAGCATTCGTCAACTGTAATAGCGACTAACTTGAAGTGGTGGTTTCGTCTCTATAAATTAACTTGATTTAGACGTGTTGCTCAGGACCTGCCAAAACTTTACTCATTTTGCAGAGAAAAATACGGTTTATTTTAAAATTTCTAAAATCCTCAGGGACTTTTATATATTCAAAGCCAAAGAATTTTATAAATAAAGCCCCAGTAGGATTTTTATGTAGGCACTGAAATTGTTTATATTTTTTTACTGCTTAAACACTGACTACATGCCACCATTAGCTGGTTTTATAGGATTGAGTTCTGTTAGATTGAATCGTGAATTTTTCACATGAACTAATGAAAGAGGCTTTTTATCTTTGTGGCTTATTGTACTCCTCGTTGAACATCTGCGTGAAAGGGAGTTTTCACGCGACATGGATAAAAAATTAACATTTTTTATCTACATTTTATTTTCCATTATCATGTGAAAGAAAATATCGTATTTATTTGAAAGCGGCTTAATTTTACTGATAATGTCAAATGTTTTATTTTAAATATTTTGACATGCTTTAGTAGTTTTTAAAGTAAATAGTTTATACTTTCAAAATGTAAAAATACACACGAAAAAGTAGAGCTATCTGCAGACCGATGCAAACAATCTAGAGGTAGCTCAAATGATCCAACTCAGTGCCAATCGGAATCGTGCGCTCATGTTTCATGTGTATTTTGTACATTTAGTAAAGTGTATTATTGTAGTTTTCTTTTTTTTTAAAATGTTGTAGTTTAATTGATCACAATAAAACAAGTTAACCTTTGCAACTTGGAATAAATGAGTTATTTGTTCCAAATAGCTCATTATTGAGCCACAAAGAATGAATGTTAATGCTGAAATGAGTTCGTAACCGCTTTGAGCAGCGGATCCGGAAGCCGATTCATTATTCTTACCAAGATTTATGATCTTTGGAACTCCATTATTAGATAAAAAAACTTCCTGAAAATAAAAGATTTCGGTATTTACTGAATTGTTCAAAGAAGACTGGCAGAATGTTTGTTTGTTTGTAATGATTACTGGTGTAATGGCACTTAGTACTCGTAGTCTAAAATTGAGTTAAAAGTTCGATTCCAGTCATGCACCAATGGATTAAGTTTCATCGGTCAAAGAAAATCTTTCAGGGATACTGAATAATTATTTCTAATCCAGTTAATGATTCATATTTTTTTTGCTTTTATATTTAAATTTGATTGATAATCAAATTAATAACTATCACCATTATCGCTTTACAATAGACGATACCTTCTACCCACCAGCTATCCACTAGTTTCGTATATAGTGTTTTTCTAAATAACTGTTTTGCTTTGATATTTGTATGACATTGATCTATTAGTACTTTGATATTACATAAGTAAGATTCATACCAGCGAAGCCAGTGAAGTAAAGCGTCGTGAGAAATCCGTTAGGATTCTAACAACGACGATGAGCTTGCAATCTGACACCTATGGAATACCGACTTGTACTAAAAGGGTTAAATGCGAAATGTTAAGTAAAAACTTGGTACTAAGTTATCTAGTGGGATACTTACCGTGCCTGGGGATCAAAGACGTTTGGCTCTCTGTTTTTTTCTTATTTACTCGTAATGGAATTAATAGGATCATAACATTGCTTGGACTAAATCTTCCGTAACAGTCAAATCAAAGTTGTAGCACTATAAGTACCACTGCGCCTGTAATAAAAACAAAGCTCCTCCCACGACATTACTTGCAACTGTGCACACACAATGGACCGGTTGAATCTGAATAAATAAACACTCAGACACCTGCATGTAGCAGCTAAGTGCCCATTATCTTCTAGGAAATATGCAAAAGAATAATATCATTAAGTTGGTTTACTATAGCCTGTGATAATACAATGACTGCATATGATAGAGACAGATCCGATACTCTTGAACACCGTCGCAAAGTGGCTTGCCTATCGATCTCCTATAGGCTACATTTCGAGGAATGTGCTCAGGAACTACGAAATGTAATACCAACATCTCCTTTGTACCATAAGACTAGTAGACGTTGGTGTAGCAACTCTGCTACAGAACTTGAGAATACCTGGTTAGAATTACTCACATTTCTGTGACTTATAGAATAATATTATTATGACTAGGTATATATTTTACAAAAAGAAGAATATAAGTATTATATCAGCTATTTGGTTCCCATAGTGTAAGTTTCGCATAGTTTGGGCCTAGATAAGATAGATAATGTGGCATGCCATTTTGTTTATTAATTTATAACCTATAAATGTATTGAGTATTGGGTTGATTATCTGGTAAGAACTGACAGTAGTTTTAAGTTTAGGTATATTTTTATATTATTATCTACACAATAAAAAATACATAATATCTAAAAAAAATACCTAACACCTACCATGGATAACTGACTATTCAACGCAAAACATACTATACGACATAGGTCCTAAGAGTGTGAAAAGAGGGTTTTTTTTTGAGTAATCCTTGTTATTTAATTGAATAAATGCTTTTACACTTTCACTTAAACATGGACTATATATCCACTATGTGAAGGCATTCCAGAAACTCAAACCCTTAGGGGCGGTTACAGTTCGTAAGAAGAAAATATTACATTAGCGTTAAAAGTTTTTGATCCTAGTCGTAAATGTTTGTATTAAAATTCATGATGACGAAAGGACGCTCTGAAGAACTCCAATTATTTGATTCAAACATTTTATTTGCAGTGCCGTGAGTCTCGACTGCAAGGCGGATGTCTTTTGTGCAGTAATGGTATCATCGTATTATGCTAAACATCTCGACGCAATTGCATTGCTCTTTCCGTGCCTGAATGGGCTATTTTCTAGGGAATTCAGGACTCTCAACGGTGGCAATTTAACGTGGCGCAAATTCTTCAATTCTGCGTAATTTTGCAGGATTTTTATGATACTTTTCTTCTACGTCCGCACAAACGTACCGCAAAAAGCCTTCAACGGAATTACTATTATTTATTAGTAGAGTAGAGCGTTTTTGTTACTAGAGTATAGAAAATTACACAAATACGGAGACCATACGCCAAAAACAATGAAACACGATGCGACGGTTTAGTTAGACGCAGTGATATGTCTGTCTAGTTTTTTTTATACAATCAGCTGATGGAACAAGCAGATGGCCCACCTGATGTTAAGTGGTAACCATCGCCTATAACAAAGCATTGCCTCGTGCGTGATTAACAAGGAAATGCTTTTTTTTGCTCGTAAGTCACGCACGATAGGACCGTGCCCTACGATGCACTGCCCTGCATCCATCAACTTGATGTTAAGCCTCATGTGCCTTTAATTACACCGGCAACCACACTCTTCAAACCGGAACACAGCGACGCTGCTTGGCGGAAAAAGGCATCTGTGTCGTCTAAGCATTATTAAACAGTGTACGACATAGTTCGTAAACAATCAAATTATTTGATATTTGGGAAACTCTAAGGTCAAACAAGAAAAATGTCCTTATTTTCGAACATGAAATAAAATTGAATGTTCTCCTTGTTTCAATTCCATGCCATTTGAGCTCTGAATTCAGTCACAAAATTGAACGATGGAATTAGCTGCATTTACGGCATCGCTTGGCGTTCCGGCGAAAATTGGAACGGTTTAAGAGCAAGTGTCGCCTATTTGTATAAAGGAAGAGTGCCAAAAAACTTTTAAGCATGCAAGAGTTTTAGTGCTATTGGCTTAAAAATACAAATAAACTATGTAGGTATGTGATAGCTTTCAGTTAAGTGCATGCTAAAAAAACTAAACAACAAAAAGCAGCAATTGGTTTTGTAGCAAATTCAAAAACAGTGTTTGAAAGGACTGATTTGAGAGCACTGGTGGTCTAGTGGTAACAGCCCCGCCTTCCGATCCTAAGGTCGTGAGTTCGAAACCGGTCGTGCACCAATGAGTTTTTCTGTTCCAAAATGTATGTGCACAATGCCAGTACTCTCAAACGGTGAAAGAAAACATCGTGAGGAACCGGCATGCCGTAGAGCCTAAAAAGTTCTATATTATTTGTCAAGTGCTTGAAAGGAGCCGCTTTAGGCGCACCTTTCACCTCACTGTTTCGAAAGAAACTAGTGACACGATAAGAGAGAAGGGCTGATGGGCTTGCAACTTGTTATGTATGGAATATCAACTACTGCAAAATGTGGATATTTGTCAAATGTATTGTTCAGACGTACCTCTGAGTGGGGTACCTTAGAAATCCACAAAGAATCTTGAGTTGGTACTAAGAGATCTGAGGGGATATCTACCGTACCTGGGAACCTCGATACCGTTAAGCTGTTTTTTAAGGAATAAGTGCCATCTAGCCCCGGACTAAGCACTGCTTGTACTACGAAACCGGATAGTAGATACTTGATATTTTTTTTGTAATTTCATACAAACTTATAACATTTTATAACACCCAGACAGAGAACAAACATCTATGTTCATCACACAAATGTTTGCAACCTCAGAAGGCTGATCTGCCAACAAATATATATAATAAGTAAGGGCTGTCAAAATGGCTATAGATTAATTATTTGTTACTAGCAACAGATATTCTTGATTTTAAGAGTAGTAGAGCTCTTTGAGAAGGGCTCGTCCGGGGAAGAACTACCACTACGCCTTTTTCTGCCGCCAAGCAGCGTTGCTGTGTTTCGGTTTGAAGAGTGTGGTTCAAACATCAGCTGAGCCATCGGCTTGTTCCATCAGCCCATTCACAGCAATGAGCTGCGTGCACGTGGTGGGATCTAGATCGCGGAATACGCCACAGCAATCTCCACGGAAATGAACCATTAAAAAAAACAAGTGCAAGGTACTAAACAGAAGTTCTGTTCATTCTTGGTCTCCTTACCGTTTGGGGCATAGGCAGCAATACATTTCAAGCTGCCACATTTTATCCCTCAGGCACTATAAATGTCATTTAGAATGGCATTTTCATTACGAGCAGACGAGATTTACACTGGGGTCATCTTAGAAAATGAGAATGTGCTGCATGTAAGTGGTGTACCAAACTTTTGGTACAGTTGTCTGCGATAATATGGTAGCACTTTATAATTTTCTGATATACATTTTATACTATTGTATTATAAGGTCTTACTACCTGTACAAGAGGCTGTTTACAAAAAATGGATGATAAAAAAGAGCGGTAGGAACCAAGCCGTAAGTTTGATGCCTGTTCTTCTAGGCTTTGGTCGCGTGGAACTGGCACCTAGAGTCACCTAGCTTTAAGACGTTTCAAAGTGATCCTTGTGATATTATATTGAATAAATACTTTTTGACTTTTAATCTGACTTTACAAGAGGAGCTATTGTGTAGGAAACTGAAAATCGTGAGTTGCCGTAAAATAATCTGGTTAATTAATTTTATACCCAACAAAGTTAAGAAAATAATTCAGGACTATTTTATATGCGAAGTAGCAGCATTTATTTCTTTAGATTTTATTCAGAAAAACGTTTCGTTTCCAAATTAATTCAAATACTTTTTCGATATAAGACAAACAACCCTTGCTTTGGCTCCTAAGGCTGAAGCGGTGTGCGCAGAGGTTTTAGCTTTGTTGTCTTCCCAACTTATTATTCGTCCCAAATAGAGGGTGACTCAAACACACCACTTAGACACCAAACAAGGGTGTATTAAGTGCGAGTTAAAATTTAAATTGATTCCACCCTCCCGGGAGAGTAAATTCAAATAGTGTATGGTGTGATCTCGAGCGAGGCACTGTTTGTGGGATTCTTTTCTGTAAATTGGACGCCTCGGGGCGTTTAGTCACAAAAAGGGGAATTGGACTTAGTATGTATTTACACATGTGCTGGTTACACGGTTCATTTGTACGGGTGATACAATGTTCTTCTTCAAAGCAACATTTTCTAGCTGATAAGATTTTTTTAAACGAACGAAATAGCTTGTCATTCTTGTGAACCAGTCACAGATTTTGATTCAATGGTCAATATTAATGAAACATAAACAACCTATAATGATATCAAGAAGTAATTTCATTTAAGCTTAATTGTCATGATTTCCAATTCTTTTGGTTTACTGTTGATAGTTTTGCTACGGCGGGTGTCAGAGTTACGCTGACCATTACAAATGTATCGGTACAAGTTTTGGTCAGCACTGAAAAGCCGCGCGGAGCTGGCAGACTAAGTGGGTCGAGATATCAATATCTCGAATCACTTAGTCAGTCTGTCACGATGTCAACACCGTGCGTATCGTTGATAGAGTTGCATTTAGAAAATTCTTGTAATTAGCGGTGAGTACAAGATTATCGGTCGTCGTAAAACCAAAAAGTTGTAAAACATGTTTTAAGTGCTCAAAAGGAGACTCTTTGAGGTGCATTCAAGAGTAGTAGAGCTCTTTGTGAAGGGCTCGTCCGGGGAAGTACTACCACCACGCCTTTTTCTGCCGCCAAGCAATGTTGCTGTGTTTCGGTTTAAGAGTGTGGGTGCCGGTGTAATTACAGGTACATGAGGCTAAACATCTGTATGCCTCGAGTTGATGAACGCAGGGCAGTGCATTAAATATATATAGGGGTATTGGTGGGCCATCTGCTTGTTCCATCAGCTAGACGTATTTTAAAAATCCGTTCACCACTCTGTTTCTAAAGAACTAGTAACACGACAAAAAAAGAAGCAGAAGATTAAATCGACTTTGCTTCCGTCTCGTATGACGCGTACCGTTGCGCGAGCAATGCTCAGCTTGACGTATTCAATACATTTACCGAACTGGATATATACAAAGTAATGTAAATGTATTGAGACAAACCGAGGAAAAATTCAAATTAGTGTTTCGGATCGTTTGCCGTTCTGCACAAAAATCTAGAGAGCGCCAGATGAGCAGTAATATTATGTAAATTTCTCTGGTTTAAGTATGATATTCGTTTTTGTTTTTCCTCTCCTTCGGCTTTCGGGTCGACTCGTAAAAAAGCTTTTACATTCCGTCTCGTTTACAAAGTTAACAGAGGCGCGACTATTTTGTAAACAAACTTTAATAGCTGCTTATTGTGTTTTACAACAACTAGATACATAGATTGTTTTTCAATTTATTTAGCTTTTTTTACTAGATCTTTGCTATACCTGGTAAACCCTGGTACCTGGCGTTTCCATAACCTTCCAAAACACGTCTCCCAAGGATGCCCGTACCTATCTATCAAACCTTAAACTTCTTCTTCTTGTCGTGTCACTTGTTTCTTTCGAAACAGTGTGGTGAAAGGATTTTAAGTGCGCCTCAAGGGGCTCCTTTCGAGCACTTGACACATGTTATAGAACATTTTAGGTTCCACGACATGCCGTTTTCCTCACGATGTTTTCCTTCACCGTTTGAGAGTACTGGTATTGTGCACATACATTTTTGAACAGAAAAACTCATTGGTGCACGACCGGTTTCGAACCCACGACCTTAGGATCGGAAGGCGGGGCCGCTACCACTAGACCACCAGAGCTCTGATCTCTCTGCTCTGAACCTCAAACTATAAGCAAAACTTATACTATGGTAACTAGATCTGATAATAATACTCACATTACTTGTTTTTTTGCAAATACATACACTCAGACGCAGAAAAAAGATTATGTTTATCCTCGATCGGGATCGAACGTATATTATGTTATTAAACAGTAACATGTTTTGATTATAAAATACAAGCTGATGCCCGCGACTTCGTCTGCGCAGGATTAGTCACACAATATCTTTATAAATTGTAGCCTATGTGTTATTCTGATGTATAAGCTATATTATTGTAAAGTTTCATTAAAATCCATTCAGTAGTTTTTACGTGAAAGAGTAACAAACATCCATCTATCCATCCATGCTTACAAACTTTCGCGTTTATAATATTAGTAGGATACATATTAGAGCTCTTTGTGAAGAGCTCGTCCGGGGAAGTACTACCACCACACCTTTTTCTGCCGCCAAGCAGCAATGCTGTGTTTCGGTTTGAAGAGTGTGGTTGCCGGTGTAATTACAGGCACATGAGGCTTAACATCTGTATGCCTCAAGCTGATGGACGCAGGGCAGTGCATCGTAGGGCACGTTCCTATCGTGCGTGACTTACGAGGCAATGCTTTGTTATAGGTGATGGTTACCACTTAACATCAGGTGGGCCATCTGATTGTTCCATCAGCTGGTTGTATAAAAAAAAAAAAAAAAAAACATGTTTGTTAGAACAATTATTATCATTAAATATCGCATGATATACCTACCGATAAAACGTTCAACCCTATCCTATTTGATAGCGAAAACTAAGTTATATCGTACGTCATTTCGGAGTATACGTCAGCCGATACGCACGCGTTGCCCTTTTCACAGAAGATGGGGATGCCCTTCAAGCGTCTGCCCGAATCAATCTTAAATATTGAATTTGGAACGTAATCTGATATAAAGTTTTACGGGAAACGAGTTTCTATTACGTTTTAACGCAATTTGTTTCGAGTTTTACCTTAGCCTTACTTCGTGAGCATCCGCGTCAGTACTTCAAAGTTACGAAGGGAGGAATTCCAACATTTTAATTGCAGACATGAGGATGAACATAATGAAATTTCTCGAATTTATGGTTTTTAAATGCCTAAACAGTATGGTTTGGCAAAAAGTCGTTTGTTGACCAAAATAGAAAAAATCTACTTCGTCTTTAACAAAAGCTCTTGTATTTTTTATATATTATTGCTTCATGTACGTCAGGTTTTAATATCAAAATGAACAGGGCACGAAGATGATGATGAGTTATTATTGCAATAGGTACATGTAACCCGTAAAGGCGATTTACACTTTTGAGCTTTAGAGCTGTTATAGTTGTATTTAATTAAACTATCTAAAATATAAATATATTTGAAATGGAATAATATAGAATAAACTAGTAACTAGAATTCAACTGCTGCTTAAATGAATTTTCAATACAATGCTGGAAAATTAGGTCTAGGGTCTTTTCTATCCTTCTTCTTACAATCTGTACAATATCCGACCTGTGGTGTAAAAGCATAACGTGCTTCTATGTAATAGCTTGATAATAATTCTAATACAAAATTAGGTAAAAAATTTAATCCAAATTTGTATGCAGGAAAACCCTACCTCGTATCATGCATCATTTAAAAATATCCGTAACACTTCGTATCGCCGTATTCATTGACACAGCCGTACTTTATTCCCAGATTACTGATGTAAGCTGGGTATTCATTCCAATTGGAAAAGTGTAGAAATACCGACTAATTCGAGTTTACTTTATTTTTATAGCTCTGAGATAGTAAATCCAGCACTGAGTATGTTCAAGTAAGTTTGTTTGATGTAGTAGCCGTATATGGTGACAAAATGTTTAGGACACTCTAAGGCCTCCGGGACTGACAGTTTTAGGTGCCATCTAAAGAGGGAAGCACTGTCGCTAGCCACGTAAAACGTTGGTCAAATTGTGTGATGACTTAACTTTGTATCGTTTGAGCAACATGAGTGCGGGCTTAACATCTGTATGCCTCTAGTTGACGATCGCAAGTCAGTGCATCGTAAGGCAAGTTCATATCGTGTGTGACTTGCGAGGCAATGCTTTGTTATAGGTGATGGTTACCACTTAACATCAGGTGAGCCATCTGGTTCTATCAAGAAGTAGTATATAAAATGTATTAGTACTTCTGTTGGAAGTTTCTTCTCCTTTGTAGTTCACCGCTACGTCGTTAATTGACTAATAAACGTAGTTTTCAACATCATATGCTACGGTTGGATATGTTTTATGTCAAACAGTGGACTTTTTAGGGCTGATGTTGGAGAAGGGACTACGATACCACACACACAACTTCAAGTGGAAATACTCTACAACCCATCATTGATTACTACACTTTTCAGATCATGTTGTTCAGCTTTTTCAGGACCGACACAGCCTGCCATAGGATTAAGGGCCCGTCAATGCTAGAGCGGGATACTGCCAACTTTCCACTTAAGCCTTTTTACACGAAATTCTCTTTTGAGTGCACACCTTATTAATTAATCTGGGAGTTTTATAATCAAAGTTGAAGAGCTTAACTGGGGGGCTATCGCCATGTCTTTTAACATTCTTGAAACGTCAATTTCGTACCGGCACCTACCAAATATTACACGTCATCGAGTCTGTTCAACTGCAACCAGATAAAAGAATAGCTGACAAGTTTTTTCGTACTAGATGACGTTTCGTTGTGCCGTGATGGCTTCATGTAACCCGTCGAGTGCTTCAAGTTTCAGACCGCCTATCGGCGGCAGCAATTGGATAAAAATGAAGCGTGTTTAATATAGTGCTGTTCAAGTTATGCGTAAAAAACTAATCTCAACTGCTTTAACCAATATTATTCGTTATAAAAATACACAAGGATATAAAACAAGGTTTCTGTGTTGTTTTGGTAGTCTTACTAGGCCTCTTTTATTACACATGTCTGTAATCTTGCAGTTTTTAATTTGAAACTGGAAGATATGTATATTTTGAATTCATAAGCTGCGAAAATAATGGATCGGCATACATTTGCTATCTTTGACAAGTCTAGTCTGATCGTAAGTAGTTTTCGAAGGCAAATAGGTTATTTTTTCATAAAATAGCATTGTCTATTTCAAAAGAATTCAGTATTAATTTTATGTACATATTACATCCATTTATAATTTATTGAAATAAGTAGTTTGATATCAATAGTCCCGCCTCCAGCCGTATACCACCGTCGACGGGTTAACCTTCTATCAATTTTGAATTTGGAACACATCAGAAAATACGTTTACATGCATGGTGCGTATGTGTGAGTTCTTGGAAAAGCTGACCAGGTTTATTTGACAGATATTCGTATCGTGAGCTATCTTTATGCGATCAGTGTGGCAATGTTTCTTCATACACTGGACAGATTTTTAGCAGGTCTGTGAAGAGGTACTTTTTTCACAACTGTTTTGTGATTTACTCCGTTTGTAGTTGATTTTTAGTTCAAATAAGTGCTGTGTACTCATAATAAGTTCATATTTTAGGTATGGCGATCAATAAATACCCTTTACTATAGTTTTATAGACAACACTCTTGATTATGAATAAATTTACATTATTTGATAATTAGTCACATTGACGGTCTAGAGAGCGCCTATTCTTAAGATAGTAATAACATTTTTAAATGCTCGCCATTTGTGCCATAAAAGTGTTAAATCTAGCGCTTATAGCGATAAAATTGGAACACTGTCAATTGACACACTTGACTGACAGTAATGACATTAACCCGGCGAAGATTCGTTCCAAAAAGAGCATATCTAGATTGAGGTTGGTCATTATGACCATAATGAAATTACATAATTACTTCATATTTATTTAGCATATTTTTGTACTGAAAAATCTTAACGGTGCCTTAATCCTATAAAAAGATATGATTGTACCGTTATTTAACCTGTATAAAATTACGGCACAGCATAAAATATGATGGAACAGGCAGATGGCCCATCTGATGTTAAGTGGTAACCGTCACTACATTGCCTCGTAAGATAGATCTCTGCTCTGCTCTGCTCTGCGTCCATATACTTGAGGCATACAAATTTATGATTTGAGCCGGAATTGCCCTGAGTAGCCCAAAGTGTCCTGGCGATACGTGGCGGTACAAGATAGCAAAAAAGGGATTGATGCGCCTAACGCGAATCGAGTTCGTTTGTTTTGTATTAAAAAAATGACATATTATTATCCAGTTTGTAATTGTTATGGTAAAAGTGTAAAAAAATATATACGATATAGGTTATTGCTAAGAACGAATAAAACTCACTAAGTTTTATTCGTTCCTGAGCGCTTATTATTACTACTAACACAGTGAAGCTGCGGGCGGCATCTAGTGCGTAATAAGAATGGAACGAAATCATGTTTTAGAACTACTGCCTATCCAACAAATACCATAAATTCCATTTTCCCACTAACCTTCTTATCGAATTCAGCTGAAACGTAATTTGTGACCCGGAAAAGCATATAGGTTACTTTTTATTTCAATAGATATCACGTGAATGCTTGTATAAAAATAAATCAGCATATTATATCTTTCAGACCCTACAGCAGGGTCGTAATGACCCAAATTTATTCTCGCCAGGTTGGATAAATTTGACATGATGCATTCAAAATCCCTTCTAGCAATAAATAGTTTGTATCATTTTCAAACAATTTAAATACAACTTTAGAGCCACAAACCTTCTTAAAAAATTTGTTAAGTATCTTTCACAGTTTAAATTTGCCAAACAAAGTGAATTTCATAGACTAAAGGTTTAATATGTACTAAAATCCAAAAACCGCAAATTACCGATAAATATATGAAAATTTATGTTACCTAGTTTCTGAACGTCACTTGACCTTGAAAAACATGTCAGTATGTTGCTCACACAGGTCAGCTTTAAGAAAGCTCACGGTACCATATATTAGGCAAACAAGTTAGTTATTTTTGACATTCACAACTTTTCAGATGACATAATGGCCGGCAACCAAAAGCAAAATGGGCTTTATTCAGTTCTATCACAAGGACCATTTTGGAACTTTCTAAGTAAATATAACGCCAATTCCTCGAGACCATTTGCGATTAGGGCTTACAATCAAATCAAATATTCAAATATGCTCGAATCAATGAGTACCTACTATGTTCTTATTGATGAGCGATAACTTTTCTTGTGAGACTGTTACTTTATATTTTTATTCAGCTTGCGTGGGACAGAAGCCTTTTTTTATACCTACAACTAGCTGATGGAAGTGATGGCCCCTGATGTTAAGTGGTAACCATCAGCTATAATCATCATCAGCACTGCCTCGTAAGTCGCTCCCGAGGTGGTCTCATTGTCCCTGCATGGTGGAGCATGGCCTAATAATCAGAAACTTAACCGTACTGAACTACAAAGATTTTTAACTACTTACGTACTGAACTACTTCTACTCGTATATGAAACCAAATTATCGTACAAAATTATGAAGAACTTTCTGACCTTGAACGCACTCATATATCATTTTGTCGCGACAAAAATAGCTTTGTTTGTAACGACTATAAAGGCTTTGTTATGAATACTTATAACTATAATATAATCGGCTGCAAACATACCAAATTTCATGCAGATTGGATAAACGGTTTGAAAGTTATGGCCCGACGAACTTTCATACAAACATAAAATGCGAAATCGCCCAAGTTTATTGTAAGATCTTCGTTCGCTTCGCTCACTCGATCTATAATACCTAATAGTAGGTACTTAATACATATATCTACCTACCAGCCAACTTTAACTTAGTATTATCATCGTAAATTTTATAATAATTATTACTGTTGTTTTAAAGAGTAGTAGAGCTCTTTGTGAAGAGCTCGTCCGGGGAGTACCACCACGCCTTTTTCTGCCGCCAAGCAGCGTTGCTGTGTTTCGGTTTGAATAGTGTTGTTGCCGGTGTAATTACAGGCAACACTCAAGTTGATGGATGCAAGGCGTGCATCGTAGGGCACGTTTCTATCGTGCGTGACTTTCGAGGCAATGCTTTGTTAAAGGTAATGGTTATCACTTAACATCGGGTGGGCCATCTGCTTGCTCCATCAGCTAGTTGTATACTAAAAATCAAATAAAAAACATACAAACGCATTTTTTACTCACATTTCAGCTCTTTTGCCCCTACTGCAAAATCAAAATCAAATAAATACTCTTTTTATTATGACAGTAATATTCGACTCTAATATTTCATAATATACATACCTACTTATGCAACCCTAGATCTGCGAAAAATAAAACCAGCTGTCAATTTGAATTATGTCACTAGTTTGGTAAAAGCATCTCAAATAATGTAAAAATTTTAAGAATTGTTTACTATTAATTTTATCTTAAAGTCTTTTTTTGAGCCATCCTTTTGCCCATTCTAAGGAAAAGTCGCTACACCACAAGTGCTCGCAATCTTTGTATTTCAAAGCTATGCTCAAACGGCGGAAAATATGGAAAATATATGTGGTGATGAGAACCCATTAATTTGTTGATCTCTGGGTTCAATATTTCGCCTTCATAGTAATAACAACCTCTTGTGTAACAATCTGCTTTACGTAAAGTAAGTACAGGTACGATTACTTCTTCTATAAATATATTTTATTACAGGATATATCCAGGTTACGTTCAGCAATGGATAATGATGAGCCAATAAGAAACGCTGCACACACACACCTGATACACAGCACCGAAAACAAGATTGTTAGCACCAGGCAACTGCAATGGGACTTCTGAATGATTGAATGAGTACTTGCGTTGCTTGCACAGAATATTAGATATTTTTGTTCTACTAAACTAAGCTAAGCGAATTATGTCAATAAAAAAACTCAGTGTTTGAAAAATTGTGTTGAAGTGTTTTTTATACTCAATAAATTATCGATGACGTACTCGTATCAATTAATTAGGCATTTTATTTTGTAACCAATTCATGCTCATGCTTCGACATGCTTCTCAGTGTTCGAGCTTGTATGGTAAGATTTCTGAAGTCTGAAAATCTGATCGAATTTATTCAGTAGCTAGGTGTGGCTTGGATTTTTCTACTTAAATTGATTCATATTTAAATCCTGAAATCATATAAGTTTTGTTTCAGCTGAAGAAAGAGACTGCTACATTTTATAGTGCCTTGTAAATTAGGATAGTTTATTTGAAGCAAACAACACAAAAACTGCGGTCACTATTTTAACAATTACCTACCACAGAGAGGTCCACAAACATTTAATACCTTTCTGTCGCAATAACACATCTATCGCTACAAGAAAGGCTGAGTTTTACAAATTCCATTTCTATATCCATCCGACATTCCTCCATACCATCGATAACGAAAGTGTGTCTGTAGGTATGTCTGTTTGTATTTTATGCTTTAACCTACAGATATCTTGAATCCCGAGGGTGGATACTTTATTTCATGATCTAATACGTACATTTTAAACATTTAAATACAAGACGCTCATACGTTCACTTACATCTATGGTTTTTTTTTATAAATTTAATGAGTGATTATAGCTGATGAAATTGAATGATTATATT
The DNA here is from genome assembly GCA_932294275.1 of Chloroclysta siterata. Taxonomy (NCBI): domain Eukaryota; kingdom Metazoa; phylum Arthropoda; class Insecta; order Lepidoptera; family Geometridae; genus Chloroclysta; species Chloroclysta siterata. Next base: position 9,469,494 of record OW028588.1, read on the forward strand.
ATTTATTTTATACTTGATCGAGGCCTATCAGCCCAAACAAGTCAACTGCTGGACATAGGCCTATACATTTCCAGCAAAAACGATTCCAAGCCCTCTCCATCCACCGTCTTCCCGCGATCCTAACAATGTCGTCAGTCCATCGGGTAGGAGGGCATCCCACGCTTCATTTTCCTGTTCGTGGTCGCCTTTTGAGAACCTTTATTTCCCAGCTTATCAGTTCTTCGAGTTATATGACCTGCCCATTGCCACTTCAACTTGCTGATTCTGCGGATTTACTAATTTCTGATTCCATTCCGTAGTGAAACTCCTCTCTCCATAACCCGTTGTGCAACTTTGAGCTTGTTGATGAGGCCAATAGTAGGCGACCACGTCTCAGTTCCATAAGTCATCACTGGCAACACACACTGGTTGAAGACTTTCGTCTTGAGAGCCTCAGCGGTATCTGTGACGAGATTATGTGGCGTAACTTCCCGAACGCTGCCCATCCGAGTTGGATTCGTCGGCTGACCTCTTTATCGAAGTTGGCCCTACCTAGTTGGATCGTCTGACCCAGATAAAACATAGTAGTCTTTTTTTTGTAATAGGTAATTTAAGAAGGTACTTAATTCTCATAATATGGTGACAGCGATCTGGTCTGATAATGGAGTCAAGGTCTGTTCAATGGAACTCTTCAATAAATATTCCAATAGAGTAGAAACTTGGATACCATAGTTAGAAAGCGGTAGTCAGAAGCAAGTCCAAATATAATATATGGATTTGCCTCTGACAACCACTTTCGAAGCCTTCGTATCGCATTACGAGATCTCATACAGTTCGTGGCTAACCACTAGTATTTTGTGAATCTAAAATAGTGACAGCTTGATGATTCTGCGATGGAGCCTAGTAATGTTGAACGGAATAAATTGGCCTATTGAACCGAAACTTAGTTAGCATATCGTTATTTTTTTGGTAGGGGTAGTCAGAGCAGAGCACCCCTAAAAAAAAGTAAACTGCAAAATACTACGTGGGTTATTTATTATTGATACAGAATTAAGTGATTGAGTATCTCGAACAAGTGACTGAAGTTGTTTGAGTAAGCAAGCTGAAGTGATTGAATAGAATATTTAATAAATGTAATAGTTACAGAACCAAATCTTATGTTTAAATTTCGTTTTAAGTTTTAGTAAATTATTGGGAGCGGATGAAGTCGCGGGTAGCAACTAGTCTGATTATAATAATTATTCAGTTGACAGATCTTACAGCGGCTTTGCATATGGCTAAGTTTAGTGGACTATAAATTGAAAAATAATAATAATAATTGGACGTCATATCCCCCAAATTGTTCACATGCGCACTGGAAGATTTGTTTAAGACGCTGAGCTGGACCGGAATGGGCATCAACATTAACGGCAAATACATCTTGCACTTACGATTTGCTGATGATATCGTCGTATTGGCAGAATCGTTGCAGGACGTACAACAGATGCTGAACAGCCTAGCTGCTGCCTCACGACGGATTGGCCTGGGTATGAACTTAGATAAAACTAAGATCATGATCAATGATCGCATTACCCCAGATCCAATTACTGTCTGCGGAATGCTTCTCGAAATAAGAAATACAACGATTTGATAGATTGCAAATAAGAACCTTCGGAAGCTGCCAGCAACGTAGAATTCCACATCACTAAACAGCTCACAACAGTCAATTTGAGATAATGCTAGTTTACCCAAATAGATAATATCTGCAATTTCACGACGTTTCACTAGTGGGTAAGCGATGGTATACGAGATTTTAGATTTTTCGAATATGAGAGAGCTATTACGTACAATAACTTAAATAAGGAAAGTTTACTATACTTCAGTTAGCTATATTAGTGATAAAAGTGCGTGAGCCGATATCCCGTTCGCTCTACCCAGCTAACATGTCTGCAATGTCTGTACTATTGTGTTTTTTTTCTCTACTTTAATAAATTGTTTGTATGCATTAGGTATAATTCGTTTGAATCGTAGCGTGTATTGTTTTATGAATTTGTTTACCTTTACCTTTTTTTGTTATGCCTACGACTCACTAAATTCGATTGTCACCATACTGGAGCTTCAATATTGCATAATAATACCTTGTAACTAGGATCAGACAAAAGAGAGGTAAGCCGTCAAGCCGTAAGTTTGTTGCCTGTTCTTCTAGGCTTTAGTTTCGTGGAACTGGCACCTAGAGTCACCTAGCTATAAGACGTTTCAAAGTAATCCTTGTGATTTTATTGAATAAATACCTTTTGACTTTGACTTTGCCTTTATCCTCGAAATTCACCAGATCTACTAAGTTAATCTGCAAGATAATTTACTTAGTACATAAATCTCGAGCGAAAATGCTACTGTCTAAATTTAGTGAACAGAGCTTAGCCATGTGTAAACCCGCGGAGAGAGTCGTTTATTCTTTTTCTTCTCCTTGATAAATAAAATCGAAAATTACCGAAAAAAAAGGTTAGAGATGTCAAAAAAGTTAAGTAGATGTCCAGAGAGAACAACACTATGTCAGCTAATCTACGCATGTGTGTGTTAGAGGTCAACTTATACAAGCCAGTTTAGCTCAGCATTGTTTGCAAGACTGTTTTCACAACTGCTAATATTGACAGTAAAAATTTAGAGCTGACGATAGGGCCCCTGCTTAAGTAGCTTTTTGTGTGATGTTTAATTAAATAGGAATCGTAATTCAAAGCACGTGTTGGGATATTTTCGCTTTTGTTGTTAGGTTATATTGAATAGCAGAATTGTTGACGTGTTATTTCTTCCTTCTGTCGTGTTAATGGGCAGTTCATATAGAGACAAAACTGACAACCTCTGAGGAATGAAGGTTTTTGAATGGCGACAACAAACTGGAAGACAGCGTAAGACACCCTCTTACCCGGCGGACTGACGACATTATGAGGATTATAGGAAATCGGCTGATGTCAAAATAAATAAATATTGGTGGACTTTCCACACAGCACTATCTAGCCCTAAACTAAGCCAAAGCTTGTAATATGGGAACCAGATAGCTGATATTATACATATATACTTTTTTTTGTAAGTACATAATATATAATAGCACCCAGACAGAGAACAAACATCTATGTTCATTCATCACACAAATATTTGTTCTCGGTGGGGATCGAACCCACGGCCTATGGCGCAGAAGGCAGAGCTACTAACAACTGAGCTGTGAAGGCTGATATTAATTAACATTACCATAAGTTTCGTAATGATGTCAAACATGTTTTTTTTGTCTTGAAACAATGATCTCTCTATATATCTATTTGTCTCATGCTACAAATAGTTTGGTACAAGCATACAACCTCTGAACAAATGGATTAAATGTCACAACAGTGCCAAAATAGTAGCTTTGAACTCCCAAAGCAGACAGAAAATGAAAAATTGCAACAGAGCTTTACAGAGTTAGACAAATATTGCTCTTTAATTTTTAAATCCTTAAAACAGGTATTTAGCTTTGGCTACACTATTTTTAGAATTGAATTCGTCTTTATCTAACTACAGGTATAAATTGAATATAAAGCTAAAATACATTTAATTTTAAATATCAAAGGATCTCATCATCATCAGCTGTAAAAGTCCACTGCTGGACATAGGGGAATACATTTTCATGTAGAACGATTCTGGGCTCTCTCCATCCACCGACATCCCGCCTCACGATGACGTCTATCCATCGGGTACATATTAGTCTTTAAATCAAACCAAATTGCGATGATAATGATGATTCTAACCTAGAAGTAAATAATAGTATTCCACATAAACTTATTACAAAGTACAGAAAAGTACAAAAAAATGACCTAAATCTCGTCTGACACACAAACGAATATCATGTCTTCTTAGACATGACGTCATCTTTTAACTCCAACATCTCGAAAAGTTAATTAGTACAGTTAGTTGGGATTCAAATCTTGAGTTTCCTTAATAGAAAAGGTTCACTTAGTATACGGGAAAACGAAAAAGCGTCTCTGTGTTAATTTTTTCTGTATCACTGAGGCTTTTAAGGAACGTTGATTAATAGTCCATGAAGGAAAATATATCTTACACAACCACCAGTGTAACGAGACCTATCTTATTTCGGCGTTCAATGAAAATGTGTTTTATTATTATGAAAGCAAGAACATTCTCCGAGACCAAGTAATTGTGGCCAGTGAACATATAACATTACTAAGTACGGCAAAAGACGTGGTTTACTTATCTGAGAGGAAAGCACTCAAGTCATTCCTGTAGTAAGTATAATACGTTAGAAATAAAAAATAGAATAGGCATGAAGAATTTATTAAAATATGAGTTAACCGTATAACTCTGTCAGAATTTTAATAAAAATATCGCCATTATGAAGTAAAATCTCAAATGCTAAAGGAATAATTAAAAGCAAACAAAAGGACAAAATAACCGTGAATAATAAAACATACCTTTTCCGAATTAAATCCTTAAAATCAAAATTCATAACTGCCAAGAATAAAAGCATAACAAAACAAAACACGAAATAAAGGAATCAAATTGCGGAAAAACATTTCATTAACCAAAAGAGAACACTGCATGAAAAAAACAGATAATATAACCATAGGATTTCGATTCAACTTGTCTAAAAACCGTGGCAAACAAGAGTGGCACGCGGTCTAGAATTAAGCGTAGATTAGCATAAGAAAAAAAAACAAAAATAAGTTTTCATAAGGCACCCTAGATGTGCTGTATGTTCTTGGTAGAGATTTTGCTCGTATTATGTATACACTCCTCGCTTTTATGTTCTTGTAGTAAGCGTCATTATTCTTTGGCTTTGATATCTATCCGTGTTTTTTTTTATACAACTAGCTAGATGATGGAACAAGCAGATGGCCCACCTGATGTTAAGTGGTAACCATCACCTAATAACAAAGCATTGTCTACTAGACAATGATTTGTTATTAGGTGATGAGTAGTAGAGTCACGCACGATAGGAACGTGCCCGTACAGTGCCCGCACTACCCTGCGTCCATCAACTTGAGGCATGCAGATTTTAAGCCTCATGTGCCTGTAATTACACCGGCAACCACACCCTTCAAACCGAAACACAGCAACGCTGCTTGGCGGCAGAAAAAGGCGTGGTGGTAGAACTTCCCCGGACGAGCTCTTCACAATGAGCTCTACTACTCTTAGTTTTCATAAGGCACCCTAAATAGGCTGCATGTATGTTCTTGGTAGAGATTTTGCTCGTATTATGTATACACTCCTCGCTTTTATGTCCTTGTAGTAAGCGTCATTATTTTTTGTGTAGCTTGATCTGTGTCCGTGTTTACAACACCATCTACCAATTAAATGAAATTAATATTTTTTTATAATAATGATTAAAAAAAAAATGTTCTAGTTCTTGGTCTTGTTATTTTGAACAAAATTTATCTCAATACAAGCTTATACATACAAGGTGTTCCAATTCTTGTATTTAAAAACTTCAGGGGGCTAAAGCATCAATATGAATAACTTTTTCTGAGGAACCAACACTGTGAACGCGAAAAAAAACAGCTGTTTCGTACAAAAGTTCAATACCTACCTGGCTTAAATGTATGAAACAGCTGTTTTTTTTTGCGTCCACAGTGTTGGTTTATAAATTTTCTTTCGGTTTGGAATATCACTTTTTTCTTTGCACCATGGAAACCACCCTCCCCCTATTAAACCGGGAGATAAGCGGGGCCACTGTCAACTCGTACATCGTTAATTTTTTGGGAACTCAAGGTTTTATTGTGGGCCATTTTTTGCAACACGGCTGACATGTGAATGATGTGGCACAGTAAATGCATTTATCACAAGCTTTCACTGATAAAAATACAGACCTTTTTTGAGAGCACTCTAGTGGTAGCGGCTCCGCCTTCCGATCATAAGGTCGTCGGTTCGGAACCAGTCGTGTACCAATGAGGTTTTCTGTTCAAAAATGTATGTGCACAGTGCCAGTACTCTCAAACCGGCATGTCGTAGAACCTAAAAAGTTCTACAACATGTGCCAAGTGCTCGAAGAAGCCTCTTTAGGCTCTTGAGCCTTTCACCACACTGTTTCGAAAGAAAGAAGAAGAAGTCACTAATAAAATAAGGAAAAGTACGAAATCCTTGCCAGGCCAGTTTGATGATATAATATAGATAGAAAATTGTTTAATGCACGAAATAAAACAAAACGTATCGTACATAGGCGAACTTTCAGGTGTCTGAGTTTTGTTTTTCGTATTTCGTTTTTCGTGACATCAGGCCTCTATCGGGTGTGCTAAAAAATCATGACTCACGTCTCCATTCAAAAAAGGCGTGACGTTACGAAAAACTAAATAGGAAAAAGAAAACTCAGACTTGATAGCCTGAGTACGTCACTGTACCGTAATGGTATGAGGGAATGGAAACGGAGTAATCGTAGAAACGTCGAAAGACAATTTAATTCATTATCTTCCAGTTAGCTTTTGATATTTTTTAACAATACTTTAAAAAATTCTTAACTAAATTATTGAAATTATTTGTGAAAATCCTCTTTTATAATCTGTACGGAAGCTTCTAGAATGTTTAAAATAAAAATTTCCGTCCGAATCTTGATAATTTTGTTTCCCACACACAATTTGTACTGTAAGTTTTTCTCTAAAATCTAAAATCCCCAGTTTCCTTACCTTTTTTCCTTAAATATTTTTGTTTAAGTAAATCCATAAGTCACGTAACACACAAATCTCGTACTCGAACTAAACAGCTGGCCCTTTATTACCGTCATCATGCCCTTAGCTTGGGCTTGCGAAACATTTCTTACCTGCTTCCGAATCCCGATATTGCACCGGCTTACATATGAAGGGGAGTCCTTGCTAACCCCTCATTGGCGACCGGGGTCCGTTAGACCACGAGAGCAACTATTCAAAATAAAGCTGATGAGTAAACGAAGTTGAACTATTAGGTGGATTTTTGATTCAAGGTAGCTTACTGGTAAGATATGTAATTATTGTTTTTACTTTTTGGTTGTATATTCTACAAATTATTTTTGTACCTTAATTACTTTATAGTTATTGCTTATTAAGCCAAATTAATAAATGCAGCATATTTTGTACGTAATAAATACAATAAAGGTATCGTACTTACCTTAATTGTAAGATTAAGGGTATTTGAATATTTTTGTACTACTTAATTAGATGACAAACTATCATACTCAGAGTAAACAAATGAGTTTTCTGAACATAGATTTTCAAGTCACGTTAATTTCATACGAAATTTTTACATTGAACGCCAAAAAGATCCCATACTAGCAATCAAAGGTTAACAGTAAAGAGTGCTTAAGGCATGAGATGCGCGCGTCTGGAGGCCTTCGGGAGGCTCTAGTAGCCCTCCCCTCAGTGAAGTTTCAGGCACCGGGTCTAACGGACGTGTTTGGGCGGCTTCCGCCCTCGATCGGGACGAGACTTGAAAGAAATGTGAACATTTTTGTGAGTGTTGTGAGATCGTGATTGGACTTGTTGAGTGGCTGAGTGGATTTTTTGGGTACGTATTAAATGTGGTTTTTTGTTAAAACGCTTTTTTTTACGTAAAATACTTTTCATTTTATAATCCAATTGGAAGTCTATCCGTTTTTATTTTTATTTTTGTATAATCATTTAGCAGTCTTAATAATTTTAATATAAATCAATGAAATAACCCCAAAATACGTTGAGTGGCTTAACAAAGTCTCACATGTACTCGCACATCTTTTAAATAGATATTCACAAGTCTAAAGTAAACAACCTAATAATTCTTATTCGACCCTTATCTCTATTGTAATCTAAAAAAGGTCTACGCAATCGGAACACTTGTTTCAACATCACAAAACAAGAAAGAAAGAGTATCATAAATTATTTGGGATGCATGACAATGCTGAACAGAGACATCATAGATGTACTCATTTAAACCTATTGTTATCTCGGAATATCGAGAACTGTACTAAGAATACAATATTTTTCCTAGCAGCATTGAATGCCGACAATCGAAAATCGTCCTTCACGCGTAGGGGTTAAAGAAAATCCTGATAAAAAAAAATAAACAAGGACATGCTTTTATGTTTGTTGTACAATACAAAGAGTTGTGATAAAACAGATAGCAGAAGCGTTACAAAGGACTGTAACAAAAGGTATTATTATGTTTTAACACACGCGGCCCACGCTTGTTGCTGGCGGTACTTTGTCTTGATGTATTTTATTTTGACAATTATTTTATTAAATCATAAATGATGTGTTAACAATATATAGCTTTTTCGCATCAGGACGCAATTATTTTTAAGCATCTATTCCATAATAATTTTAGGGACAATAATAGGTTGCGTATTCTATTCGGTTTATTACTAGGAATTTAATAAAAAAAAAGTTGCGATTGATGCAGTATAGGTAAAAAAAGTACCTATTCATTCAAAAGTTAAACGGCCTTACTACAAAAAATCTGTCAAACGATAAACTATTGCCATCTCTTACCAATGCGTAATGGCAAACAGAGACAGTGCAAATTTTAAGCATTATCTAAATTTAAACACCATTTTATAGTATGAGGAAAAAGTTTAAAGAAAAACGAAAAAAATCTTGGACTTGAGATACTGGTATCTTCGAATTGAAACAAAAACATTAGTGAACGAAAATAAGGTTTATTAAAGACAAAATAAAGTACTATTTTCCTATTACTAAATGAAAATAGAACGCCGGCTGAGATTTTTGATTGATTGTTAACATCCGTCGCATCAAGCGAGTATCTATTACGAAATTGCGTTTTGATAAATCGCCAAACATTATGGGTGGCGAAAGAAATGAACCTACTCAACTTGAAACGACACTAACTGCTACGTTTTTACACAATAATAAACCGTGAAGCTTTGAAATAAAGATCAAAATTCTTCATAATAGATGCATAGAGAATAAATATTATGAACGTTAAATAAAAACATTGGGTACGATGCTTTAATGAAAGTGTATTAAAGAAATTGACCGAGGAATCCAGGTATTTTGGCTTTCTGGTACATTCCTTAAAACATTTGATTTGGATGAGCCAGCCATAAAAACTACACGATACTTTTGAAGACAAAAGAAAAACAAACAAAAGAAATCAGAAAGTTTTCCAGAACCTTCAAAACTAACAAATTGTTTCAAAACCGTTTTCGTTTTCTTTCGCAAGGCCACTTTTCTGTTTTCTAAGAAATTATTAAAGTTGTATTATACCGCCACGTCGGTCGATTCTGTCATGATTGTCCAAGAGTTCAATGATGTTTTCTTACAATACCTAAAGTATTTTGATCAATTGAAACCGAATTGTGGATACTTTTTAGCAGCGCTTCAATCATTTTTAAAAGTCTATAATTTAAGATAAAGTAACATGCATTACATACATCTATCTTCCGCAAGAATACATAAGTTGAATAAACCATAGACGCTTTCATTAGCCTGAAGATTTTTATATAATGCTTATTGTTAAGGACCTTTATCAATACAGAAGTACAAAAACCTACTGTATTTTTCATTTTATCGATGTGCAAATTTGACTAGCAGCTGTACCTACTACATTTTAAAGACCTACAAAACCTACACTTTTGTACTTCTTCTTCTTCATGTCGTAGTACAGCTGGTACTACATTTTAAAGACCTACAAAACCTACACTTTTGTACTTCTTCTTGTCGTGGCACTAGTTTCTTTCGAAACAGTGTGGTGAAAGGATTTTAAGTGCGCTTCAAAAGGCTCCTTTCGAGCACTTTTGTACTACTGGGCTAATTAAAATGTTATCATGCTAAAATCAACTCAGCCACCAGCCATTCAGCTGTGTACCAAATAATAAAAGAAAGGGTGATGATTTTCTAAGCCCCATATACCTATAAAACTATACCTTTGTATGTAGGTAACTTATCGCTTACTCCCGAGCTATAAATTATGAGTTGGTATTTTCTCCCGTTTCGCCACCCTGAAGGAAATATGATCGCGTGTCGGCACCACGGTGTCTGTTGGTGCCCGCCTTTAGCACGCGATACCTAAATTTTCTAATACTTAGACTGCGTAGACATTACTCTCCCAGGATCACGATATCTCGTCGTCACTGGTCACGCCACTTCCGAAATAATAACCCAGTGTATGCAATACCCAACGCCATATAGGTATAACTAAACTGGTGCTTTAGTGTTAGTTACAAGCGGCACAGTTCCAAGTTAAAGAACACAACCCAACATTCAATTCATAATTTCGTAAAACATTGACTTCATGATTCAACGTTTTGAATTCTAAATTAATTACTCTGCCTTACATTGTAAGCTTTCATGCGAAACTAAAGTTGTACGAGCATTGTGTAAGGCGAGTAAGCTTCCCAATTTACATATAACACACTTGATGAATCTCATAGCGGGTAAGCCTCAATTCGGGCTTCATTTTCATCGTACATTATATTGTTTCATAGGGGCTAGCGTGCTGCCTTGTAGTACACCATTATTTATCCTTACGGAAAAAGTTTTGTAAGTAATTGAGATACGTGTGTTAGGTTAGGGAACCAGGATTGCACGACGTGTTAATTTGTGCTGTCATGCGATGAGTAACAACAATGTTTGCTGTGGGGAGGGACAAAATAAATTGGAAGTTCAGAAATGCAGGTAATCTTGCGTGATGGGGAATACGTTTTTGTTGCATAATCACATTTCCGTGTTATTGTTACTACAGAAAAATAACTTTGTGAAACTTTTTTATCAAATGTATTTGATTTATACAATGTCGCGAGCTTTTTTATTTCATACCATATTTTATGAGACGCTATAGTACCTACTTGAGACAAATTAATCCTGTATCAATGGAGTAGGCTTGCCCAGCACACCATACACTTATTTTATCATGCCTAAAACATAGAAAAACATGATAACTACGTGTGGAGCGAGTTTTCTCACAATGTTTTGCTTCAGAATTTAAAAGCAGGAAAAAACTATATTTAAACTCACGACCGGAAAAAATCATGAATATATTTGTCCCGGCACAAGAACTGGACTTGAACCCATTGCGCCGCAGAGGTTACAGAAGATGAGTAAAGCAAACCTAAATTACATCCTTTTTCAATAAAGGTTCATCATTTAAGAGCAGATAACCGTTAAGCATTTTGTTGCTCGCACATAACAACATTTTTAAAGATTCAAATCACTGAATGTGATTATAAAAAAATAGGGAGAACATTATAAAGCTTATCTTAATATAAATTAGATCCAAGCAATGTTCCTACAATATTTTTCTTCTTATCGTGACACTAGCTTTTTTCGAAACAGTGTGGTGAAAGGATGTTAAGTGCGCCATAAGAGGCTTCTTTCAAGCACTTGACACATGTTATACAACTTTTTAGGTTCTATGGCATGCCGGTTTCCTCACGATGTTTTCCTTCACCGTTTGAGAGTACTGGCACTGTGCACATACATTTTCGAACAGAAAAACTCATTGGTACACAACCGGTTTTGAACCCACGACCTTAGGATCGGAAGGCGGGGCCGCTACCACTAGACCACTAGTGCTCTACTCACCCTCCAGCTGAAGCTTTGTATTGTTATTCTTCAAAGCCTCAGCCTCTTAAACCATTTCGAAAGACAAGCCTAAAAAGACATGACATTTCCTGCACTTCCGCTAATGTTAAACATACGAAGTGCATTTACAAAGGTCAAGGCAACACCAAAACTAAACGTGAAAGCGCCAATTAGATTACCAGCAACGCTCGACGTCCATAAATTGTCCAGAGGGTTGTCTTTACAACCCCTCGCCACAGTATGCTTACTGTAACCGGAAGCAGTAGTCATATTTTGCTTTATCACAAACTTATAACATGGGTTCAAATTTTATATACCCTCCCTTAGACGAATTCAAAGTGATCCTTGTGATTATACTGAATCCAGACCGTTTTGATTTTGTTTTTGAAAGTATATTAGGTACTTTTCAATCTGGTGGTCTAGTGCCGAAGGCTTAAAGTTGCGTAATTGCATTTTATGCAATAATACCTACCGTGCCCGTTGTCTTAAAGCTCGGCTTATGACTCCATATGTCACACATACACACACCCTCAGACACACCCTCACAGACACACACACACCTTACAAATTAAAAACCTTTAGTTCGCGAAGAAGAAAGGATAAAATAAAGTATTGTGGTGGATACTGAAATACCTAGTTTATGTAGTTTTCTCACATATATACTTAAAATAACTTACTTGTATCTACAAGATAAGCTGTCGCATAACAATGACGCTAAAACTTACCAACAGTCATAACATAAAGAATAGAGTATGACAATATGGTGACATTTGACCCGTCACAATTCTTGTATTGAGTAACTCTACTGAATGATTATATCCAAGCTGTGACTTCTCTCACTCTCTACCGACTAACGAGTGAAAGAGATAGATGATGGGTAATTAAGCTAGGGCCGTGGTCAAGTTTACGAGTTTACTTTGCAGATGCCTACCTTTTCGCGTTGAAATTGGAACCTTGATAAACTAATTATGGGTAATTGCATAATGACTTTGGGGGGAGTTGTTTTAGGTTTATTTGGCCTTTCCTTTAGAATTATTACTAAAACGAGAGTCGTATCGAATTATAATTTATTTTTTCTCAGTTTGGAAAGGAGTTACAATGACATAATAAATACATAATTTTATCAAAAAATAAATCAATAAAAAAATACCTATTTTAATACGCTCGTCTAAGAATAAAATATAGTCATAAAAAAACTTTAAAAATAATTCTTTGTATTGTAATTTATTGTTATTGTTGCTAAAAGTGCGCCAGATTTGAAAAGAGAGGTACGACTAACTTATTGTAGTGGTTTTTAGCTCAATTTGAATAGAAGAGAAACAATCAATTCGTAACACGTCGCGGTACCAATATTGTATCTTTTCATCCAAATGTCCACCCGTATTGAATAATTGTATAGACGTTTACACCCCACGATGCGTTTTTAAGAATTTAACGATCAACAATAGACCAAATGATTACGTTACTGCGGTCGTAAACTAATAAATACTAGCAACGTACTAAACCATTGTTTACACAGAAGTGGTTACTTCAACGTTGCTACAATGTGATTTCATATCGCCTTTATTGCGACGCGATAAGGTGTATGTTAAGCTGTTGACAGGATACTGAGACGCGTGGGGTACAACAGGGTACAAAGATAGTGATTTATATTCTTCTTTTGTTTTTGGCTATTTAGCCTGCACCGGTATCAATGGGACAGTCTCGGAGTCTCGGAAGGTCGTTATTCTTGCATTGTGCCACTTGTATTGTCTACAAAACGACATCGTTAGTAAGTGAGCGGGTGGTCGTGTGCATTGAAATTCCATTGGCAACATGATAAATTACTATTTATTCGTGTTATTACAAGAAACAATTCAAATAACTGCCACGATTACCGCATGTGATATTATATTATTATAAGCCATTTATTTCCCAATTTCAATATTAACAATTCATTTACAGTTTAATATTTCAATAAAATTCTAATACATTATTATTATTATTAATTATTTTTCTTTAACTTAAATTGTATTTTGTACACTAATGTTAAATCATTGTAGGGTTGCCCATTTTTGAGCATAGTGGTGATATCCCATGTAAATTAGTTCTGATTAAATACTCGAACTTTACGTAGCTGTTCTTTTAAGAGTAGTAGAGCTCTTTGTGAAGGGCTCGTCCGGGGAAGAACTACCACCACGCCTTTTTCTGCCGCCAAGCAGCGTTGCTGTGTTTCAGTTTCAAGAGTGTGGTTGCCGGTGTTTTTACAGGCACATGAGGCTTAACATCTGTATCCCTCAAGTTGACGGACGCAGGGCAGTGCATCGTAGGGCATGTTCCTATCGTGCGTGACTTACGAGGCGATGCTTTGTTATAGGTGATGGTTACCACTTAACATCAGGTGGGCCATCTGCTTGTTCCGTCAGCTAGTTGTATAAAAAAAACACTCTGAATTAATAATACGGCTAGTTTTTTAATAAACGTTTGTAAATTTTAATCGCGTACAAAAACTCCATTCAGAAAAGCATTTTTTGTCGCAGAATTATGTGTCAGCCGTTGATATATTGTAGCAAAGACAACAAAGGGAATCCACGTCCGTTTGTCAAAATAAAACGACATCGACCCACACGTAACATGGGACATCACGAGATCCAATAGTCTATATTTTTATACCTATATCGACTGTAGCGTGGATAAATCCTTAAAATCACCATGCTATGAAATATTTTTCTATCCTTTGTGTATCAAGTTGTGATCGCTCTTAAAGCTTATTACAAAACCAAGTATTGTAGTCGAGACGGGGTGATTTCTGATGTCAGCTATTGTATGTGATCGGCGTTGAACAATAAGTGACCATCAGAATAGGCTCTTTGTTACCGGCAGCTGTATATTTTTATAGAGGATGTCTATTGGCCCGGATGAGGTATGGGTTTTGTAGTTAAGCGCGTAGGTGTTAGATAGGGTTGTATATTAACTTTGATATCGCCTTCCATTCATACTGTTAAGAATCTGGTGCCTTTTATCTCGTATGACGTAGGTAGTAAAAATTTAAAATACTCGCATTAGCTATAAAATAGTATTTTATTTAACCGAAACACATTCATTACTAGTACTTTCGATAAAAACTTCTAGAACTGGAAGTTACAAATTTAAACATCGAGTGTGCCAAACCTTTATGTAAATTAATTATGCACGGTAGACTACCAGCAAAAATATTACATAAAATTTGGCAAGCGCTTAAAACACATGCTTACTTAAATTAAAGCAAGGACCACTTTTACAACTTGTCCAAAATAACCAGCCAAATAACCACTCAGTTTTAACGAAGCAACGGAGAGGCAGAACAAAATGGAGTGGGCCCTAAAAGATTTCACGGGCATCCGCATTAACACTACAGCGATAATGAAGGCAGTGAAACTTTGGAATGGTTCCAGAATATCTTGTACACAGTCTGGGGTAGGCCGGACTAGAGATGTACTTTCACGGAGATGTAAAAATCAATTTCGTAAATTCGGGAAATATTATCGATATTCCGTCTGTGCCTGTGTTTTTTATTTAAAACATATTGAGAAAATCTGTTTTAGCATAAGTTTGATACATAGACAGCCTTCTTAGACAGAACAATCTATTTATTAAAAACAAAACTAAATCTTATAAAATTTCAAAAAAAAACTTGTAAAGAAAGGTTGAAGTTAAGCGAGAAAGAAGAAGGCCAAAAATAAGTTAGGTACATGAGCCAGATAAAACAGCAGCCTTCTCGGTCGCTGTCATGTCGTTTATAGAAGTCAAGGAGGACGCATTGGTAAAACTCCATCGAAGGAAACAACATCAGAACCCGACAACAGTTAAGCTCTTAAATTTAAGAATAAGAAGAGTAAAACTTCATCTTGATTTAGTAGGATCAGTAAAAGAGTGGTCTTAAAACCGAAAGAGTCTCAAGGACTGCAGCTCTTATTCCAACAAAGGTCATATAACCTCGATTACAATTTCGATTCGATATCGATAAAACCTGTGTTACATCCCTTAACTGGACGCCGGGAAGCGATGTCTCCTTACGACCGTCTAGGATACACATTGCTCTTTAGAAAATGTTGATTTTTCGCCGCTTGAGGCTTGATTAAAGTTAGGGGGAATAAACATAGCCATGCTGTTAAACTGTTTGATAAATCAATGATGTAAGTAAACAAGGGATCGGTACAATATATTTCAATAGAAATACAGATAAGTAAGTCATGTAATATATGTAATTCAAAGTTTATCAAAACTTGAAAATAGCAATTCCCAATTCTTCTATCTATCGTGCCTGGGGATAAAAGTCGTTACGCTGTTGCAGTTTTTTTTTTACAGCTTTATAACTTGAAATGGTTTATAATTAATGTTTCCATTTTAGCACGTATCATTTCCTACTCTTCCCGATTTTTAGAATAGTCGCGCACCAATTGTTTTTTCAATTCTAAATATAGCTTTCACGAAAACGTAAAGTTTGGATGCATCTGAGGAAAGTTCGTATATTTGAGTTCCATTTTAAATTTCGAACTTCTTTCCATCACTTACAAGGCTCATTAGCGTGTAACTGGTATAACTAGAATCTAGTTGAACGATAATCTTCACGCTTCAGCGATGAATTTTAACAACGTAGTGCAAATTAAAGCCGTTCAAGTCTCGAAGTGCTCGAGGTCGGGTGACTGGATCGCTCGACTTCAAGTGTGGCTCAGCTGAGCTTCTAATAAGTTCAGGCACGTTCGGAATCGTGCCACTTCGGGCACACTTCGGGTATCAGCGTTTGACGCTCGCAGCGAATCGAAGATTTGCATAAAAAGTGTTTGTGAAAGCATTTGCATGAATTTTATTGGCCCACGCACTACACTCGAGAAGTCTTCTGGATTTTTCAGGGTAGAAACGTTAAGTAAAATGAATATCGAAAGACGTTCTTCCGTAAGTCATAAAACTGGCTGAGATATTAAGTTTGTGGTGTGAACCACAATCGCTCACCTGGCCATAACTTGCAGTATTACTTTTTTATTACTACTATCATCATCGTCATTGTAGCTATGAAGAAGTCCACTGCTAGAACTCCCTTCTCCTCATATCTTGGGCTTCCCTCATAGATTACGGGACGAACAATTTTGGATATCCACCGATATCACACGATCTTCACAATATCATCGATCCGGGCTCTTCCTCCATTTCATTTTGTGGTTTCCATTCGAGAACCTTCCCCTAGTAGCTTAGCCAGTAGTCGGTTTGGTTGGCAAAATAAATTCGTATGAGCTAGTGGCACACTTTTTTTTCAAACAACTAGTTGATGGAACAAGCAGGTGGCCCGCCTGATCCTATGCTATGCTGAATCCTATGCGAATGATCAATATTAAGTGATAACAAAGCAATGCCTCTTAAGTCACGCACGATAGGAACGTGCCCTATGATGCGCTACCTTGCGTCCATCAACTTGAGGCATACAGATGTTAAGCCTCATGTGCCTGTCATTACACCGGTAATCACACCTTTCAAACCGGAACACAGTAACGCAGAAAAAGGCGTGGTGGTAGTACTTCCCCGGACGAGCCCTTTACAAAGAGCTCTACTACACTCCGGTAACTTGAGTTTGAACTGGCTCTAGATTCACTTAGCTTTAATCGTTTCATGGTTATCCTTTTATTCAACTGAATAAGTCTTAACACTTTGACTTTGTGTTATAGAAATACTGTACGACGTACAATCCTGAACACGTTGAATGTTGAATGTTTGTAATTTGGATTACCAAGCATTAGTTACATGGTAACGTTCTTTATTTGTTTTGTTTCACCTATGTTTACCACACCCAAGTTAGGTAAGGTCCGTATCATAAGTAAAACACAAACACTCAAGCACACTTGAATGTATGAACTGTGATAATAAGATGTGCTGCGCTGAAAGCTCTACGTGATCTTGCGAGCTTATCTTGGCAGGATTAACTAGTTCTTGAGAACTGGTACGGGAACTATTGACTCGACTCTGATTACTAAAATGGGTCATGCTTTGTACGAAGAATTTTGTTTTCTCCAGCTTTCGTACCGTATCTCTCTAGAGGTATATTACTACTGTTTTTGTTTTTTTATGAGCCAATATATATACCTGTTATATGTCAAATGTACTACGTGAACGTACCTCTGATCAAATCAAGTAAATTTATTCGTATCAGATAAATGATTACACGTCATATAAAAATCAATAAGATCACAAACAATAAAAACAATGCAAAACGTTGAACAGCTGCAAAAAATAATACAAATATGGTTAAAACTGACAGTATTTTGTAGCCGCTTTTTACATTTTTATTGATCGAGTGAGCGAAGCGAACGAAGATTCTAGTTTCAACTTGGGCGATTTGGCATTTTATGTATGTATGTATGTATGTATGTATGTATGTTTGTCTGGCCATAACTTTCGAACCGTTGTTGATCCGATCTGCATGAAATTTGATGTCGATAGCTTGTACTTGAGAAATTTACTGGTATGTGAGTTTAAAATATGTGATTTTTTAAAGGGGCAAAAATAAAAAAAGTTACATGAAAAAATCAAGTTACATGTAATATGAAAGGGCTTTATTTGGACATTCCAACACAATTTTTACTTTTTTTTTGGAACGCTCGGTTTTTGAGATACAACAAAAAAGTTAAATTAAGATAACCAGCGATCCAAGAGCTCCCATCTCTAAGAGTTTCGTTGACATCAAGGTTTTTCTACTGGTCGGCCAGTTCCTTTGCTTTTTCATATATTTTTTTTGAATAAAAATTAAGAAGGTACTCAGTTCTCATAAAATGGTGACAACGACCAGGTCCGATGATGGAGCCAAGGTCTGTTCAACGGAACTCTTCAATAAATAGGCCAATAGAGTTGAAACTTGGTTACCATACCAAGTTAGTAGGTGGTAGTCAGAAAAAAGTCTCTGCCTTGCCTCTGACTACCACCTGCTCAAAGTTTTGGTGCGTTCGTCGGGTCGCATCACGAGATCTCAGTTCGGGGCGAATCACTAGTAATAATCTTAAGTTAGTACTTGGTACTGAGGAGATATCTAACATGCCTGAGGATCAAAGTCGTGAAGCAGTTTCTGCTTTTTTTAACACTTATTCCTGATATACCTACTGTAAATTTGTGCTAATCGAAGTTTCAAAATCATCTAAATTGATAGTACTAAAATTGATCCCAAAATTTGAGTATTTGAACAAAGATTGTTATCTCTTCGGGATGTAGGTCCCTTCAGCACATTGAGGTTTGATTCATTCATGTTCCTTTCGGCACATGTGTCGGAATCCTTAATAAGTGCTACCGCTGGTTATCTCCTTAAAAGGATGTAACTTTTTTTATAAATTTGAGTATGTCTTAGGGTTGATGCGAGGCACGTTTATATTTGCACATTTTGCTTACTTGATATTTCGTATTATTGTTAAAGTTTATATTTCAGAATATTTTATTTATAGCTGACGATGATTTGCGGAATGTAGCTAGCATACACTGGTTGATAAAACCCAAAGACTGACCTCAGTGGCTCGTTTGTGAAGGGACCTACATCCCAGAAGTACAAGCATAGGTTGATGATATGTGACGGTTTGCAAGCCCATTGTCGCTTTTGTAATTGAACTCAATTCCCCAGTCCTCACCTAATTTGGTTAATAAGATTCTAGCTGCATCACTATGGCTCTATTATTCAGTGTCATTCTTAACAGCACCACGTACTACAATGACACGTCGAAATCGCATCGATTTGTCACTACCCGCATCTCATGATAGGGAGAGTAGTACATGACAATCATGCTACTTAATAGTAACCAAAACAAAGTCGCTTCCGCCTCAAGTTCAATAAGGCTTTAGCCAAGCTCCTTAAGGCGATGACAAGAGCTAATGTGACTCTCGCTCGCACGTTTCGACATGTTGAAAGATATAAAATCACTAAACTCATTTTCGAAAAATCGCAATCAACCATCTCGAGTGCAATCCCATTGGACATAGTTTAGTAAAAATTTCATTTTGATCGATACATGTTTTCCTACTCAAAAGTTTGCTTTACTAGTTTTCGTACATAAGCAAACTTTTAAGTAGGAAAACATGTATCGATCAAAATGAAATTTTTACTAAACTGTGTGCAATGTAATTGCACTCAAGATGGTTGATTGCGATTTTTCGAAAATGAGTTTAGTGATTTTAAATCTTTCAACATGTCGAAACGTGCGAGCGAGAAATTGTTTGATAGTTGTCAGCCCCTTAAAAGAAACACGCGAAGTAATAATAATTATTCGGAACGAAACACCAAAATCTTTCTTGATATTGACTTTAAAATTATAACGGTTTTTTAAAGTTGGTTATACAATACAAAATAAGAAGCCAAGAGTTGCCAATGGGTCCCAGTTGGCCAGCAACTAACGCTGGTCCTCCGCCAGGGCCGTGCAGTAATGTATCCGACATCCAAGCCACATATAATTCTAAATAAATTTAAACGCAGCTCAACTAAAGCAAAATAGTGTGTTTATAACAATTAAAACGTTTAGAAATATATACGAGTGGCCATACAAATAACACTTTTCTCATCACCAGCGGGATTATACTAAGTTCTACATGTATCTATAAGATATTTATTATCAACATTCTATCGTTATAAAGTTACGCCTCGCTGTCTATATCTGCTTCACCGAAGCAACAGTACTAAAGTTAAATTAGATCAATCCGGATAATTCTCGTATGCACTGCATCGGCGCATGAAGGCTTATTAATAGACTCCTGATTAGCTATTTTCAACAGAATCTCCATAAACATTTAATGGTGTGTCATGTTTGTATCAAAACAGTGTTCTTATGTTTTAAATTTCGAATAAATGCCCGCTTAATATTCGTTTTTTTAATACTTATTTATTATGAATTGAGAATATTGTTTTCTTGAATTTTGTAAATAATAAATACTATGAAATTAATTAAGCTAACAACTACTACAATAAAAATAAATAAATAAAATAAAATATTAAAATGCCTTTATTGTTCCTTAAGATTTCTATTTTACCGTATAGTCAATAATACTCGTATACTCAACCAATACTTAAATTGGTCTTTGCTCCTCCTACAACTTCGAATCGTTCTTTTCTCTCGCTTTCTTCGTCCATTCTTTTCCTGCTATATCAACTATCACCTTCTGCCATCTTTTTTGTGGTCCACCTCGTCTCCTACTACATTATAAAATCATAATGAAAAATTAAATTAAATAATTAAATAATTTCATTGATGAAAATGAACTGAAATCTAAAGTATGGAAATAAAAATCGCACCAAATTTGCACACAATTTCACCAAAACAAAGTTTAAATATTTAAACGAAGAAGAAGAAAACCGACCTAATTGAAAAATTATGTCCAGACCTATTCAAAAGAGAAAACCAAAGATTTTCCGCAGTCCATGCCCCGAAGATAAATAAAGTTGGGGAACTTCTTACCTTCGAAGATCAGTGAAACTTTTGAATCTGAGGATTTCAAAGCGACTTAATTATCCTGTGCGTCAAATCGCTTTGGAAAATTTGTGTCTGTTTTGGATATCACGTCAAAATGAATTTGTTTAATTGATGAACAAGGCTTTATTAAAACTTAATCGGGTGCTTCCTTATTGATGTTTTAGGTAGGTGTATTCTGATAAAATGTTTTCAGGGGTTGTTCATTCCCCTTGCGCCCCTTCCCTACCCTGGCTAGACAGGCCCAGCTCCTGTCAAGTTAGTTGCCTCTCAGCCTTCGCGAGAGACGGGTGTCGCTTGATCCGAGCGTGTAGCGCGAAATTCAAAACATCGATGTGCATTGTGACTTTTATGGTTGTGTATTAAAAGTGTGGTATTCAGCTCCTACATATTTGGATGTATCATGCCGTGAGTATTATTTAGTTTTATCATGTCGGTTCATTTATTTGACATAATATGTAGTAATTTCTTTTTTTTATTTGTTGTTTTGAATATTACCCATACACACACCAATTGTGTTCTCATAATGAGTCGGTAAAAAAACCCTCATATTGCCTCATTGCCATGTGGTGGACTACGTACCCCATGGCAATTGTGGTACTACTTAGTACATTCGGTATTTGTTTAAAGCTCTGAATCGCGTTTCGAATTCTTCATACCATTTAGTATATGGACCTGTAAGTTGTCTGAAGTGAAGCTTTTATTATTTTTATTTTACTAAAGACTACTGGGCACTTTATTGAATTAATGTAAGTACCTTAGAGCTGATTTCACCATGCTCTGTTAGTTACTAATCAAGAATTAACAGGCCGTTAAATCTAACCTTAGATGTCAAACGCGTACATTTTGACATATTTAACAGCCCTTTAATCCTTTGTTAATCTAACAGAGCATGGTGAAATCAGCTCTTAATCTTGTCACGTAACGCTAGATGCCGCAAAAGAACTAGTGGCATGACGATTTCGTCATAAAAGAAACAGAATAAAACAAACGACGAAATATATTAGTTTTCGCTCTTAATTTTATGACGATGCCGCATAGTCAAGTAGGTACCCAAATGTATAGCACAAAAAACAGATGTCGAAATGTACTTAGGCAAGAGTCATTTCGAAGACATTTTGCTGTGCTCTCAAGGGTTTGCGGGTGAAAAAGGCGACTTCCGTCCGCCACTTATCGACGCCGCAGGGCAAAGAGATGAATTAGCAAAAATATCCTTCGGTTCAAAGAACTGTTTATTTTTACACAAGATTTTTTTTGAGCAAGTTTGGATCTTGGCCTTCTAATGTAAGATTTTTTTTTTATTCACTTTTACTATCTATTAAGTTATCAAAAATATAATTATGTTTAATAAAAACAACTTGACTGCTCCTACTGTTTATTCCTTTTCTTTTCTTCTCAGTTTAACGTTAGTAAATCATAGAAGTTGAATAACGCATATAAATATTTGTTAAAATCGGCGTCTTTAAAAATATCGGTTCTTTAATTATTAAATTAGTTTCAAGAATAAATGAAGTTTGTGAGTTTCTTATATCCGTTTAATGGAGTTGCAAATGTTGCATATAAAATCAACTGCTTCTAATTTAATTAAATAATGAGTAATTTCTAAAATGGAAAATTTGCGTTAATAAAATTAATAATAGCTGTAGCACATAGCAATAAGGAGCTCCGATAGCCTAGCGGGAATGACCCCGCCTTCTGATCGTAAAGTTGTGGGTTTGAATCCGGGCGCAAACAACCAAACAACCAATGTCCAAACAACCAATGTCAAGAGTTGTAGAGCTCTTTGTGAAGGGCTCGTCCGGGGAAGAACTACCACCACGTCTTTTTCAGCCCCCAAGCAGCGTTGCTGTGTTTCGGTTTGAAGTGTGGTTGCCGGTGTAATTACAGTCACATGAGGTTTAGCATCTGTATGCTTCAAGTTGATGGACGCAGGGCAGTGCATGACCTAACGCGTGACTTACGAGGCAATGCTTTGCTATAGGTGATGGTTACCACTTAACATCAGGTGGGCCATCTGCTTGTTCCATCAGTTAGTTGTATAAAAAAACAAAAAAAAAACAAAAGTATGTGCGCAATGGCAATCAGTAAAGAGACTACCGTGCCTGAGGATTTCAAAGTCGTGAAGCTGTGTCAAATAACGGCCACCGTTACATACAAAACCAGAGCTTAATTCGTGTAGCAAAAAGCCGGAAACGAAGGCAGTTACAAATAGATACATTAGTTCTTGTAATCGTGCCATCTGATACATTACATGGTAGCATTTTACTTGAATCGGAAGCTCGAGCGTACGAGGAAATAGAAGCTAGTTTTTACTTGAAGGCGGTCTGAACATTTTAATGTATGTCGAGTAAGCTGAACATCGATTTACAGTTCAAAACGATAAGTAAAGGTTCGTGTTGACGTTTCAAGGAAACGCATCAGGCTTATCAGTGTATCATTGTTACTGCTTGCTACTGGAACACGCAGATGGCCCACCTAAGGTTGAGTGGTATCCATAACCTACAACAAAGCATTGTTTCCTAAGTCACGCGCGAAAGGAATGTGACTACGATGCATTTCTTGAAAGAAAAAACTAAAGAAGAAACTAGCAACCCGTAGTTTCTTTCGAAACAGTGTGGTGAGAGGATTTGAAGTGCACCTCAAGTGGCTCCTTTCGAACACTTTACACATGTAATAGAACTTTTTAGGTTCCACGACATGCCGTAGTACTGGTATTGTGCACATAAATTTTTGAACAGATAAACTCATTGGTGCACGACCGGTTTTAAACCCACGACCTTAGGATTGGAAGGCGGGGCCGCTACCACTAGACCACCAGTACTTTGCACTGCACGATGCATTGCTCTGCGTCTATCAACTTGAGGCATACAGATGTTAAGCCTCATATACCTGTAATTTGCATTAACAAGCAACGCTGCTTGGCGGCAGAAAAAGGCATGTATGGAAGCTACTACTAGAATACTAACTGGTTTCCTCTCGATGTTTTCTTTCACCGTTTGTGAGAAACTTTTAAATATTAAATAACTTTTTAATATTTACTTTTAAATCACATATTTTTTTTAGTTTCAGACATGCTCTATGGATTAAGAGAATAATCCATAGAGCATGTCTGAAACTACGACCTTTCGACTACTTATTTGTGGCGTAAACGCTATAAAATATAGCTGCCTTGTTGCCGTACCTCGAAAGACGTACTGACTTTTGAGGTAACAAGGCAGCTTCTACCAGTCAAGTTATCATATTTAAAAGTAAACTGTAGTCACTCGTAGTCCTACTCTTTGAACTCAAATAGAACATTGTTCTTATTTCTCCGTGACTCAACCATAATTCATTCAAAACAATATTTATCTCCATAACCGCAAAGACAACGTAATGCCTTGGATCCTGTCGCGGGGCGAGAGGTCATCGCCTACTGAATGGATGCGCTTCATTTCTACTCAATATTTAAGAGTACAGATAACGAGATTTTACTCTAACTATAATATTTAAAAGTTTTCTTGATCATACGGATAGGGGCTGTACACTGCTCGCTTTTATGTCCTTGTAGTAAGCGTCATTTTTATTTGGCTTTGTGTGGTTTGACCTGTATACGTGTGTGTCAAATAATAAATAAATATTGGCAGATGTTTTACACAACGTCATCTAGCCTCTAGTCTAGTAAACTAGCTTTACTACATTTTACTACAGTTTTGTAGATACTGATAAAATACAATAATAGTTTTTTTTTCTAAAAGGTTTTCGGTTTGGTCAGAAGTACCTATATTCTTAATTTCGTTTTTAAGTCCTTCATCATCATCATCAACCTATGTGCGTCCACTGCTGGACGTAGGTCTCTCCCAAGACGTGTCACTTTTAAGTCCTTGCAATAAGTAAAATATTTGAAACTCTTTTAATATTTACTATCTAAATTGTAATAAAAAAAAACAAGCATAATACTAATAGATCAGTAAACAACCCCCTAAGGTCTGTCGGTAATTAAGACACTTGGAAATATCTATGAGGTCCAAGAGAATTATGGATTCAATAAAAAAATGCATACCTCTGACTACTCCCTTAGGCATCCTCAAAAAGACTCTTGAGTGGTTTCATGGTAGGAACTAAGAGATCTGTCTGCCAATATTTTTTTTTATTTTATTTAACGATGAATAGGTTTGTTGGTGTTGATCAATAGTATTTTATTCGGAAAACAAACAGTATTCAAAAAGTATTTAGGTATTTATTTGATTTTATATTATGAATTTTTACTGAATAAATTAAATTGAATTTAATTGAATCACAAGGATCACTTTGAAACTTCTTAAAGCTAGGTGAATCTAGGTGCCAGTTCCACGCGAACAACCTAATAGAAGACTGTTGGATCAAAACCCGATACTTCATTACGAGCTTCTGTATTGGACTATTATGACCTACAGGATAGAAACGCTCCACCGCACTCTACTTTTTTTATATAACTTGCTGAGAGAACGAGTAGATGGCCCACCTGATGTTAAGTGGTAACCATCACCCCATACCAAAGCATTGTCTCGTAAGTCACGCACGATAGGAACGTGCCCTAAGATGCACTGCTCTGTATCCATCAACTTGAGGCATACAGATGCTAAGCCTCATGTGTCTGTAATTTCGCACCGGCAACCACACTCAAACCAAAGTTCAGCGACGTTGCTTGGCGACAGAAAAAGGCATGGTAGTACTTCCTCGGATGATCCCTTTACAAAAAGCTCTACTACTCTTAATATATTTTGATCCTATCTTTCTGTAGCAGTTCTAGCAAACGACGCTATTTAAAACGATTCTTGATTCTATCTTTGCTTTGTGACAAACAAAATCTTGCTCGCGAGATTGTGGATTCAGACACTTCTCCCGTCACCAGTACTAGTTTAACATACAATACCATACGTATGCGCATATTTACTACATCGTCCCACTTTGTTGCAACCACTTAGGATCTTCGTTTGCGAAACGGGAAATTAAAAACTTAAAATAACGGCAGTTTTTACATGCATGAATATTTTTGCATGCTTACACGCCACACGTGTTGTATTTAATTTTTGAGCTGAAGTCAGTTTTTTTCGAAGAAGTTATGCATATTGCTAATTTTTTTACGTATTTAATTATTTTCAAAAATGTATCAATAAATAATAATATGTTGTGTTGGCAAAACAAATATATAACCATACCATAATATGACAATAATAAATAGTTGAAATGCCTAAAAACATTAAAAAAAAGCCTGTTTATTCCATAACTTAAATTAATACAATTTCATCGAAACATGCACTTTTTTTAAATGATTTAATACATATAAGTGACTTTTGAATCTTATTAGAGTTTACTTATTTATTTATCTAAATTACATATTTTATTTGTCTTGCTTATTTTCATTATTTTTATATTCATATGATTATATATTTTCGATTTTTTTGTAAATATCCTCAAAACATTACTTTATTTAAATTAACATTTCCATAACATTCTAAGTAAGTTAAGTAGCCAACTGTAGCCAAATATCGAGAATTATAGAAGTAAGGGAAATATAACCACCACCACGCCTTTTTCTGCCGCCAAGCAGCGTTGCTGTGTTTCGGTTTGAAGAGTGTGGTTGCCGGTGTAATTACAGGCACATGAGGCTTAACATCTGTATGCCTCAAGTTGATGGACGCAGGGCAGTGCATCGTAAGGCACGTTCCTAAAGTGCGTGACTTACGATGCAATGCTTTGTTATAGGGTGATGGTTACCACTTAACATCAGGTGGGCCATGTGCTTGTTCCATCAACTAGTAGTATAAAAAAAAATACATAAAATTATGTTAAGCAGGTACATCACCTGAATAAGTAAAGTAAAAAACGAACTTGTGTTTGAAGGTCAAGTATCCCCTCATTCACTGTTATCACTCTCTAAAAGCCGATTCATGTCTCCAGATAAAGCAATTCCTTGACCTCGGATATCGGTATCGTTTTCAGGATAAGAGAAACAATGAATTTTAATTCTGAATAGGAACCGAGGATCATAAATAAATCCTTATCTAATGGGTAATTGGTGATGTGGGCGACCGCTCCCAGCTCTGGGCTATCTCTACGTGACTATAAATTAAATTAGTAAGACTTGTGAATAGATCGATGTGGACAAATTGATGCCAACTACAATGATCGCAACTATCTTAGAGCACATGCGTGACTTACGCGGCAATACTTTGTACCACTAAACTTCAGGTGGGACATCTACATGTTCCATTAGCAAGTAGTATAAAAAAACAAGGAAAAAAATCCTAACCTACTTCCTTATACTATAATATCAATGCAAATGTAACGATGTTAAGTTTGTAGCTCCATCTCACTCTAACCACTGTAGCTTGCATAGACAAAAAAGATAAACAAACCCATAAAAGGAAAACGCCTAAAATATTGACATTAGCAATCATAACTGGTACGCGAGGGAAGCCGCGGGCGGCTGCTAGTATTGGTATATATTTCACACATCACACATTTTCGATGGAAATGAAATTGAAGTTAATAGCACGGAAGGCCGTACTACCAACTGAATTGAGAGGTTAACCAGAGAAAGAGAGAAATATTATACTATAGAGACTTATATTCGTCATCACAATCTGAGAAATCTAGTGCTGAACAGAGGCCCCCCTACACATTTCCAGGAAGATCAATTCTAAGGCCTCTCCATCCACTGACTTCCCGCGATCCTCACAATGTCGTCAGTCCATTAGGATAACAAAAGACCTACATAGGACCTACATATTATGATATAATGTATAACAAAATCTTCAAATACATACATAACATACGTCTGTTCAAGTACAGTGACCACACCACATGATATTTTAGCCATATTATCTTCCTCCAAATGGTAAACCTTCCTGAATAATGTGTATTTGTATAATTATGAGCAGGGTTTGTGGCCGCCTTAGCCTGATGATGATGTTTTCCTCAAATAATAATGTTAAAACTAGCATAGCATGCCGTTAAATATTTGACATGACGTTATAGCTTATCAAATCACAAACATACCAAAAAGCTTCTTCAGTAGTAAGCTGAGATAGCGCTAGCTAAAAAAATATTATAAAACTTTATGACGGAACACCCAACTTGTAACGTGTACTTCGATACATGTGGCACCTTTTTTTAGAAAATACGTTAGAGCTTATGAATAGAAAGCATTAGCGTGTTGCCAGTAATGTGCTGCCTATTTTAAATACCATAAAAGCTTTTGGAGTACTTTCGTAATTTAACTTTATTGTTCCATAATGCGCGGTAATTTACTGTTTCATCAATACATTACAAGATTCTCTTTAAACATAGGCAAAATATAAGTAAAACGACTCATTTGTTTCCAGTAATAACCGATGTAGTTTTAACAACTACTAACACAATAGAATTTAATATATAAAGTAAAGTATGTCCATAACTCACATGCCAAACTTTATCTTGTTCAAGTCACTGATCTTTGATAACCTGTAAACAGATATACTACTTAATATTGTATAAAGTCCATTCATTAGAACTAGAATCTACACAATATAAAGTATTATATTTTATTATATTCTATTCTAATATGTCAACCTAAAGAACATATAACGCTAGCACCTCCTCCCCCACCCGTCTACCATTCTTAGCCCCATACCGCTTGCTACTAGGTTGTGTACAACCTAAGCTTAATTGTTTGACTATACGCACAGATAAGAGAATAGTAGTACACATAACTTTGGCCAAACGTTTTTCGTAGGACTCTGCATCATTTGCATTTATATAACATGTATGTAAGTACCTCCACAATAATCCGCTTACTATTCAAATATTGTATTCTTTGAATCTGAAGTGGAAATATATAATAGGCAGAGTTGACAAATAAGAGCTTTTTTTTTAAATTGACAAAAGCTTATGCAAAGGTTGCTCATCATAACCCTTGAGCGACGTTGAGCCCAAATCTACCATCAAGTCTATCAAAATTGAATAAAGCACAATTTTCCCCCATTACCGCCCTTCATATCTTCCGTCATTTTACGTATCGCTTCCGAGCCAAAAGAGGGAAAGACGAAAAGATGAAAATAATAAATCCTTATCGAATATGCACGACTCAAAAATTTCTTTATCCGGAATACGATTCATTGAATTCACGTGTCGGCTCATTCGGAGTGATCCATCACCAATTAAATGCATGGGTTGTTGACGATACTTATTAGCCGTATTGCGATCCCTGATTGATCGAGCTGGTATCGTGAAACCAAACCGCTTCCACTCCCAATCCATAGAGACTTCTGTCAGAGTGACCGATCACCATCCATCTCCGATCCACATTCAATTCATAGCGGTATCGATACCATTGTATTAAGTTACCGCAACATCGCCTCAACACTTTCATTTACGAAACAATCTTCTACTTGCAATATTATTCCGCACAGGGGGCCCATTGATAAAACCGTGCAATAAATTTGGCCAAAGCACGCAAATAATTACACCCATTTAACATCCAAACAATGTGCACCTGATATTATTAATATTTAGAATAGGCTGCTTTAATCACGGCCTCGAATTTGAGCTTAATTATTCCGTCCGTTGGATAATTAATTAGACAAAAGACGGCATGCCGGCTAGGTGAGTATTGAGCTGGCTGTCATTGTTGTCGAATAACAGAGAAAAATCCGCGAAACTTCCGGCGGCGTGGGGTCCCCGTGGCATTGTTTAGTCTCATTCGAATTCGCGCAGTTTCATCGCGTGACTGATGCATTTACCATTCTCACCCGAGAATTACTTTGAGCCCCAAATTGTTTATTGAACGGGCGTCTCTAATCGTAACGTCTCGATGTCTTTTTGATTTCTGGCGATGGATTTGTAGGCATTTAGCGATAGGTTGTGGGGTCGGTCCTCGGTTCCCATGGCGATGGGGTGTTACGCTATTTTAGTGTGTCGTCTCAGGGTAATTTATTGGCATGCACAATGCGAGTACCGCTTTTAGGGTGAGGCGATGGTCTGCAACCATTTTTAGAAAATTTATCGTATCCTAAAAATGGTGTGTCTTCATTCAGATAAAGTACCAAGATTTATATTTAGACAGGAATCAACTAATAAATTTTAAGATTTTTTATACTTTATTATTTTGATAACGATCTAAATATTGAATCAAATTACTATAGTTAGAACAGTTTAGGAGGTAGCTGGAGGCAATTAAATGATACATCATTTAATTTTCTACTTTTATTTTATCTGTTTCCGTTAAATGCTCTAATAACCGTAAGATTTAAACACATCAGTGGTTTCGAATATTGTTGCACTTAACATGTCGGTTTAATTGTTGAGTGGCGCAGCAATTTGTACTCAAGTTATTTGTCAGAGCTTCTCATTCCGTAAATTACTTCCAGATTTAGAGCTGAAAGGGTAGACTCAGGAAACGTTCCCAACATTCCGAGTCAAGACAATGCCAGCAATTTTGGATTTTGTGCTTAAAATCTATAAGAAGTGAACTCTTTTGAATTGATAAGAGACTTCTGATATTTTTGTATTGGTTGAACAAAGTCAAAGTCAAATTTCAATTCAATAAAATCACAAGGGTCACTTTAAAACGTATAAAAGCTAGGTGACTCTAGGTGCTAGTTCCACGGCTTGGTTCCTACCGCTCCTTTGTATGATCCATGTTACAATGTATTATATATAAAACGATATTAAAACTCCAGTGTGGTACCAATCGAATTTAGTGAGGCGTAGGTATAACAGAAAAAGGTAAAGCTAATCAAATTCATAAAACAGCACACGCTACGCTTCAAACTAATAATACTTAATGCATACAAACAATCTATTAAAGTAGAGACAAAAAAACACACACAATAGCACATACATTGCAGACATGTTAGCTGCCGATGGGCAGAGCGACATCGGGCCATGTACTTTAATCATTAATATAGCTATCCAAAGTATAGTAAGCTTTCCTTATTAGATCATTCTTAATGTACACTTTAAATTTTCTAATAGGAAGCCCAGTGGCACATTCTGGAAGTTTATTATAGAAGCATATACCGTTCCCCGATTATAACTACCATAATATTATTAAAGGCATATTAATACCTTGTAATACAATAATGATAGTGGGTAGACCCAATGCCATCAATTTCGCAAGGATTACATAGAATCGTCTTGTTGATGGATAATCAAAAATGTATTGATTCGCTTCTTCAGAGATTAAAGGACGACTTATTTACCTGGGAATTAGTTACGTCGCGAGCCTATTTCATTTCTATAAAATATGAAGTGTATGCGATCATCTAGTCTGTTCTATAACTGGATTAAGTTACTCTAAAAGGTTCACATTTTCCTAAGAAAGTACGTCATAAATACTGCAAATCAGTATCGATGTCGTACTTTGATATTACAAAAGTCAATATCTTTTATGGCATCGTGCAATGTCATGGAAGAGGCAATGAGGTGTAAGGACGCGCAGCTGCCGGCATTATGCTCGATAATGATACTGTTTGTTGCACAACGCACTGGTTTTAGCAAAATGTATACCTTTGGGCTGTGAGATGACAACAAAAGTCGGTTTAAAGCCGGAAAATTGTTCAAAAGTATCTGTTGATTTTAAACGTCCTTTTTTTTATATACGGTATATTAAAAAAAGGACAATCTTTTAATTACAAATGTCACAATCTACAATTTTACATGCACTACGAGAAAAACGTCGAATATTTTTTTTATATTTTAGCCGGATAATGTTGTGCTATTAGATAGATCACGTGGGGCAACACTACTTATGTCTGTCGGGGATACATTATGCACGTTATTACAATAAATAAAGTAATCCATTTAATGGAATGTTTACGCGGTCTGCTTGAGGCATTCAATTTTGCAATTGAAATGTGGAATTATTTTGTAACATTTATAATTAACAATTTTGCGATGCAGTTTATTATTGTCATTAACGCTCATATTATATTGTGTTTTTGTTGATGCTTATTTGCATTTGTGCTACAATCAAAAATATTTCTTATGATTAATTTTAAAACAATCGTGGGTCGATCCCCATTGAGATCAAACATTTGTGTGATGAACATAGATGTTTGTTCTCTTTCCGAGTGTTATTATAAGTAAGGATTAACTAAAAAAAAATAGAATCATATTATTATCAGTTATCTAGTTCCCATATTATGCTTTAGCTTTGCTTAGTTTAGGGCTAGATAGTGCTGTAAAGAAAGACCACCAATATTTATTATTTATTTATATTTAATATAATCATGTGCTACAAATGTTTGTGTATATTTCTAAAGACGAAAATAAGCAAGATAAACTGAGTTATAATGTCATGTCTACGTACCTTGTAGTGCACAATACCTCTCCGGGAATAGATCAGTGAGTTGAGTATATAAATTAGCTGTCAGGGAGCTAATCGCTCTGACAGGCCGCGATGAAACTTTAGACTCAGTCCGTGGTTGGCTGAGAGGCCAACGTGTGTTTCAACCAAAATAGATACACAATGTCAGTTATTTGTTATCCTTTTAGCAAAGCCCCAGAGAAGCTCGTTATTTTTAACGAACATTGCTTTGATTGCATGCGTTGTTTGCTCAAGGGTTTTGTTCTTTCCATTTACTAATCCTATCGATATAGTATTTATCCGTTCGGGATTTACAGCATTGTGATTTTTACTCAGTTAGAAAAGTATAAAATAGCAGCAGCTTTTAAATCACATGTTTTTAGTTTTATGAGTGAATGAAAACACTTAATTGTACTGTACATACACAATAATAAAAGTAACAAACAAACACAGGCATTTGAAGTACAATCGGTAGCCTTACCACTCAGTAGCGATCTCTCTTTTATAATGTTGACCTACTCTTAAAAAACCACAAAGATTAATAATGTCCTAAAAGTTACAAAGGGATGGTTTTGGGTTCAAGTCCCACTTGGAACTTTTGGGACATTACAGAATCTTTGCTTTGTAACTGTTGAATTTTGTATGCATTTACTGGACAAAACCATTAATAAAATACACAAGAATGCACACGATAAAGTAATTACAATTGTTATAATTGTTGCAATAAAAAAAAACATTTTGACTTTCATAGCGAGTAATGCAATTTAGATTTCAACGTTAGTAACGTATTGGAGAAAATAAATTATTTTTAGCACTAACCAAGAATCGAGAGCAAGTCAGGTTTTTCAAAAATCATTATTTTTGTAGGAAATTGTCAGTTACAATTAATTCCCTTGAGTTGGCGGAATCTCCACGCATAATGTCCCCTCAGGCCAGATTCACACGGTTTCCAGGAAAAACGGTCGTCTGCGGGACAAAGCACAATGGCACAATCACCAACGTTGGTCCGTAATGAGCGCGGCAATGAGATAGCAATAAAAATTTGCCTCACAATACGGCTGTAATTAGGATTAACTGTCTCATTCCCACCCACATCCGATGGACATCTCTATTTTGGCTATTTCGACCAATTGAGGCCGATTCTTGCAATATGGTTCTTAATCAACGGTTACATTGAGTGAATCTACACTAATATTATAAAGAGGAAAGATTTGTATTTTTGTAAGTAACGAATAGGCTCAAAAACTACTGGTCCGATTTCAAAAATTCTTTCACCATTAGAATGCTACATTATTCTTAAGTAACATAGGCTATATTATATTTTCAAAAAAATCAGGGATCCTTACTAAAACTCCAATAATGTAACCCAAGGTGGAAAACAAAAACCTTACATCGCGTGCGCTGCGAAAACTGTTGATGATAGAACAAAATAATGTACTACGATTTTGTAGAACACGTCATCATCTACAAAAAATGTCGCGACAGCATATGTCTAACTATTATAGTTATGTCACAATAAGTGTTCTTTTAATATAAAAATTTAATTGAAATGCCGCTGCTAGAAAAGGGTCTTTATTTGTACCTTGGTATTAATCCTTATCCAAATAAATCATTTCATATTCAAGACGTTTTAATACCTATAGATAAGTTCTTGAATTTTTCAAATCAGACATTCAATTCAAAAGATATGATGAAATTAAAAATGTTAACGGGTCCACGGGTCACGCACGGGGTGCGATTTCACTCACTCAGGGCGTGCAAATGTATGAAATAATTAGACGCGAGGCTCGAACCCACGGTCTAAGTTTATCCTAAAATGTTCAAAAAAATTATGACCACCCATGCGAAGCTAGGAAAGGCCGCTAGTACAGAATAAATACAAATTAGTCTTATTATTATGAATACCTACTTGTCTGTAAAATTGCAGTTAAACGTTTTGTCTGAAAAAAAATGACCGTTATATAGACCAGACGTAAGCTTATAATATATAATAATAATAATACGACGGTCGTATTAACAGTCGGGTAGTTTTTCAGATACCTCCAAAAAATCAAACTGAAGCCCAAAAATTTGCTCGAACATCTGTCCGTAAAAATTAAAGATGAAAAAATCCACTTTTCTGGAGAGCGAAACTTTTTGTTTAACCAATTAAAACTACACAGTTACTTTGTGTGCGTTTGTTATTGAAATTTGGATAGCCACTCAGACGGCCCTTCACTCAGAGGATTCTGTGAGAATTAAGAGAAATGAGAGAACAGAGAGCGTTTGTTGATTTTAGAAACAATAAACTATTGTGTCTTAGAACCTAGAGCTCTTAAATGTAGCGGTGCTTTTGTGATTCATAAACATGTAGGGTCTCAAATTTCGTAGCGGTCTTGTGTTTGCTTTGTGTTTGAGAAACATTGTATTTTAGGGTCTTGTGCAAATGAAATTGAGGAGCGACGTAACTTAATTATAGCTTTTGCGTCATAATTCTGCTATTTTATTTTATAATGGTAATAACACTATTATTGTGAAGCTGTAGCTATGCCTTCTGATTCTAAAGACATGGGTTCAAATTAAAATAAATAAATAAATACTATAAATTTTGGTGGACTTTCCACACAGCACTATGCCCCAAACTAAGCCAAAGCTTGTAATATGGGAACCAGATAGCTGATAATAATACATATATCCTTTTTTTTGTGAATACATACCTACTTATAATATATAATAAATAGCACCCAGATAGATGACAAACATCTATGTTCATAAAACAAATTTTTGTTCTCGGTGGGGATAGGACCCACGGCCTACGGCGCAGAAGGCAGAGCTGTGAAGGCTGGCAAAAATTTTGCGCGATGGCGTTGTTAATAGTGAAGGAAAACAGCCTAGGCGGAAAAATCCGATGCCTTAGTTAGCTCCACACGAATATGACCATGTTTTTCTATAGCCGAGCCCTATGAACATTATTACTCTTTTCTTTTTTGTAAACAAAAAAAAATATTTATGTGCTAAATCAGCTTAATTCGTTTAAAAATATGTTTCAGTCACTATTATAGCTAGCAGTGTCTCTGTGATATACAAATTCAATTAATAAATGCATGTTTTAATTTATGTAAAGAAATTCAATAATAATAATGTAAATATATTTTGTAATTAAAATCAAATCTAAAAATTTATCGTAATTTCATTGTATTATTTTATTGAATTGTACTAAATTACATTATTAAATGTTGTTATTATTTTATTTTGTTAATAAGGAAATAAAAAGGTATATTATTATTATTATAGCAGTGTCTCTTAAATAGGAAGATAGGTCAAAAGTTTATAGACACATAATTAAGACAAAAGCCTCGCAATAGTGTTTACAGTTCGGAAAATCAAGTTTTGTATTTATAATGAAAATCACATTCACATAATACGAGAAAGCAAATAGTAAAATGCAAATTCATTGTAATTAGCTTACCCATAAATAATATGCCATTGATAGCACCTATAAATTGAGCAACTAGCTAAGTCGAACTCCACAAAATTTGTTCGAAACCGAAAATACCCACTAAGCATTCAAATTAATTGTTTATTACACGCAATTTACTGCCAGAAGTTTAACGGCATTATCAATCTGGTATCTGATACTTGATCACTGTAATTGAATTATTTAATAGATGCTAATTTATACGCTGTGACTTGATACAGTTGTAAATTTCTAAGAAGGTACGATTGGTAACATTTTTTGTATTACTTATACGAATAATAGTACAACCGGAAAAATAAGGCATGGGAGGTACATTGATATTATAAATAAAACAGAAACAGCTTCTTTGATCCCTAGGCACGGTAGATACACGTTATAACGTTGTATACAATATCTGGAATAAATGTTAAAAGTCTGTTTACTTTTCTTACCATAGAGACTTTACTGAGGTAAGTACAGCACTTTGCAAACGGTGACAAAGGAGTCGTTTCATCAATATATGGTGCCTGGGTTGGCTCTGTGTACAGTGTGTATACTTATCGCTTAGCAATATACTAGATAAATGTTTTGATTGCGCTTATTTTCTTCATTTTTACATCGTTTTCTTGCTCTTCAAGATTTTTTTGATCAAAGAGATCAACACAACAGAGAGCTACAAAATATGGAGGACTGACATGCTTGAATGTCATTTTGATAAGTGTCGTATATGTCAAGCATGAGAGTGGAACTCATTACCGTCAAAAAAAGCAACAAAACTGTCAAAAAATTTAAAAATGCAATGTGTCATGCATGTCAAACGTCAATTACAGACTGTCATGGCGGCTCTAGAAGTGTTCACATAGTAAACATTTCAACAGGATAAACGTTTAGTTATCACAACTTTATTAGTCTACAAATTAATGAAATTGCATTTGTATGGTAATCTACAATTTTTTTCTATTTTTTCTATGCGGTGTACATAGGATCCAACCCAGAATTAAATATATCCTTTACAATCAGCAAACCGACAAAAGCTCAATTTTAGAAAATCTCTTTATCCCTTATTATCTTCTTTTGCTCTTGAGAAAAGAAGGAGTTCATACACGAGTTATTTCAGATCAAAAGTTACGTTCTACGCAATAGTTTAGCTTGGTTATTACTATTCTAAGATTTATGGTAATTATGATAATAAATATTGGAACTTTATGCATTATCAGAATTACAACGTTAAGGTAAAGCTATCAATCAATCCTTTGAAATTCAATCTGTACTTATAGACCCTCCAATTAAGCATAATTTAAGATAAGCCTTTAATTTTTACGTCACGGGTGGGCCTGCGGAAGTGTAAACCAGCCATTAGCTTTTTTTACAACTTTTTCCTTTTGTCTTGACGCACATCATATTTCTTGAACGTAATCCATAATACATGAGATACCGTGCTCTTCATAGCAATTATGTGTAATAAATCTCAACTTAGATGAACAGCTGATGCCTAAATTTATTATATTTTTTAAATCAAAAAGTATGCAGTAAATTGATTCGGCTTGGATAAAACAAAAACTTCAATATCATTTTTTTCCAAAGGAGCCACTTCAGTGACCTAAAACAACTCAGCCTCGACTGTGACTGGCGTTATCATCGAAAATAAATGACCAATTAAACAATCTAATTCATTTAGGCGGTCCTTGAAGGGGTGGAAGCATAAATCAACATTCCGTCGAGTGGCGATAACCATTTTGTGACTTCCAAACCAGGTGATAAAAAGTGTCCTCTTTTTTGGACAGTGACCGCCAGAACCTTTCAAAGGGTGACATTTTTTAGCGCTAACGGCTCCTTAATTGTTAGACAGCACACCCTTTATGGTTAAGTACGGCTTTTCAACAAAAAATGGACCTAAATAAATGACCCTAACGAGCACATTAGGACAACGACAGAGCAAAAAACCGATAGGTAGCCGATCGATAATGATTTGATAAGGTGAAATGTTGCCGCCTTCAACGGCACTCAGCCAATATTTTTTCAACACATGGCTCACATTAAGTGCTTGCTAATGGGGTAAGTAAATACAAGTACCTAGGCACTTGTTTGTATTAAGCGCCACAATGCAACCTCGATGCGGATAAGAGAGTCAATATTTTGTTAGCGCGCGTGGAAGGTACTTCGGAAGAAACATGTGGGCAAACATTGTGCAACATCGATACTCAATGTGGCCGTTTAGTGGTGTGTTCACCCAGCTTCGGCATAGCCCGAAACACAGCTTTCACCGCGAACATTCCACGTCACAAGGAACAACCCAAAAATAGATATCGTGGATGAATCAGCTGCTAACTCGAGAAATTCCTGCACATCAAAGAAAAACTTTCGCGGAACAGTGTTTAATCTTCCTTTTACAAATCCACGATGAGTTATTTTGATTGGAGTATTTATAAATGAGGCAATGGCCGTGCATCGACACAATTATGCTCCCTTTTCGCGATCGTTGTAATTACAATGATTGGGTATGATTGCTACTCTAAGTTGGCGTCGATCACAATGGCAATCATTACACTATTTATGGCTTGGATCTGAAAGTTAAAATGCTGTTTAATGACTTGTAAAATTTGACACTTCGCCCACGGGTAGTGGGCGTCGGCCAAATTATTCAAACTTTTATTGACAGCCAAGATTTACACGCGCAGCTGCCCCAAAGCGGCAATACACATTTGGGATACTTACGTTTGTAAATATATTTTTAGCTTCCAAAATCAGAATAATAAATTGTAAAGTATGTAAGTTAAGCTGATGAGATGAGAGTTATGAGGTGATAAGAGATTAGATAAGATTACCTAGTATCTCTGTTTTTATTTTTTGCGAGAAGTATACCAATGTATTCTCTTATTGTATGTACGATAATCACATAAGTTAAAAATAAAGATGTAACTCTATTTATAAAAGTAGACAGGTTTGTATAGGGAGTTTAAATTTTATCTCGCATAATACAATACCGAATACAATATTTAAAAACGGCATGAATTTATAAAATGTAGGAGAACTTGAAGCTCATAACATATTTTGAATTGCAAAACGGTACGCAGAGTAATTTGATGGAATTGGGACGACAAAAATGTACATTTTGCAAAGTATTTATGAGCATAAAAACAGCATGTGAGAAACAATGGGTGCTAAATTGTTAACTTTATTGTTTTTGAACTGGATTATATTTAACAGATTCCTACACAAGCTGGCGAGCTGGTACCTACATAAATATTGAATATTTTTGTTTAGGTTAGCTTTATACAGGGTGTTCAAGTATATAGTACACTCGAAAGTCTAGAGGTGGACTAAATAATATTACAAAAGTCAAATGTATTTTTATATTATTATAAGCATCTAATTATGCAATTGTATATTTCCAAAGATTTTTTCAAGCTGTTGATTATGATACCTGATAGATAAATATACACAGCTTCGATTACAGATGACAGAAATAAGTTGGTGTTGTTCTAGAATCGGATGACGACTCGAAAGGTTAATTGCCAGGAATGGTATGCAGGCAGGCAATAGGTTATCAATAGTTCATCATTTTGCAATACAACAAAGCATCAGTTTGTTTTAAACAAAACACTGAAACATTGCAGTTTTGATGATATCATCATAATAATTACGTTAGATTAGTTGAATACAGCATATTGTGTGTATCAGGTATTTTTAAGGCCAGTAGATCCATCGAAATTGAGTTGACAACCTTTGCTGGTCTTTTGGTTGTAGCTCTGCCTTCTGCGGTGTAGGCTGTGGGTTCGATCCCGACCGAGAACAAACATTTGTGTAATGAATATGGTTGTTTGTTCTCTGTTTGGAAGTTTATAAATATAATAATATCTTATTAACAAAAAAATAATAAGTAAAGCTATATGTGGAAAGTCCACCAATATTTATTTATTTATTAATATTTAAAACACTATTATGAAAATATAGAATACTCTGTGTTCTTTAATAATCGTGTTCAATCCGTGCCAATCAAGAAACGAATTTTAAATGGCGGCTCTAATACATCTTACGAGTGCGAGTGAAAGGTCACTATTGTCAAAAATAGTGTATGAGTCAGAGGCAATGATAAGTGCCGTCATATAAGATTTGTTTCTTTATTGGGGGTGTGTCCATCTATTATTTTTATTTTTACACAATTAACTAATAAAATAACTAAATTAATAGGTTTCAAAATTCGAATAGTCACTGTACACTATTATCAAAAGCTTCACTTTATACGATACCAGTGTGCGGGAGAATCAATGCAGCGAGATTTTGGTAAAGGTAGGAATACTAAGTATTTCTGCATTTTCCGGTTAGGTCATCATAAATCATAAAACCGAAGGAAGCCATAAATCGGCGAAGCTTTGATCACCAAACTGGAAGCGGTAGGTAGACTGAACTTTTGCTGTTCTTTTACCGTTTTGACATCTCTATATTGAACTTTGAAGTGGTTGCATGCAGAATTTATACCTTCTGTTTTGTTTGAGCTGTCGAGACTTGCGAAATGCGAAATATTGACCGTTTGCCAGACTGTATGTGCTATTTTATCAAAATAGTCTTTATTTGAACGCACTTACACATTGTTGTTACCATTCAAATGTAACTTAAATACAGTGTGTTTCGAGTTACAACTTAGTTTAAATTTTTATGATGTCCCAAAATAATTTCGTTATCATTTTAGTAGAACCTAATTTCTATAAATGAGAGCTTATGATTATCTCACCATATTATATTCCAAGTTCATTCATGTTCAAAACTCCAATCTAAACGACAAAATAATCTCTTAGATTCTTTGTGAAGCCGCTTCCGCCGCTTACAATAGATGCATTGCAAACTTTGTGAAATGGGTAAAAATAATCCTCTACCCGAGCCCAATACATCACGCAAACTGTCAGTTGAGACCGCACGAACAAAAATATACCATTGTGAAGTTGTGAAGCCAGTCAGCCATTGTCCGAAACTTTGGCAAAAACTTGTGCAATTTCGGTAACATACGCACCGACGACGCGGCGTAGATTAAAAAAACTGCGTAATCCTCAAGAATATA
Source organism: Chloroclysta siterata (assembly GCA_932294275.1). Classification (NCBI taxonomy): domain Eukaryota; kingdom Metazoa; phylum Arthropoda; class Insecta; order Lepidoptera; family Geometridae; genus Chloroclysta; species Chloroclysta siterata. The sequence continues at coordinate 9,510,226 of OW028588.1, forward strand.
CTCCAATCCGCCTCTGTCAAACATACTTTTCACACGTCACATCTCTTTCAAAACCTTTTCAATTGTCCATCAAAAGAATCAATCGTAAACTTGTAAATCAACGTCGTGTACGATTGATGGTACGGGCAATTAAAAAAGTAGCAGTGCCGACGAATAAGCGTCTCAGACAGATCCTAAATTGGATCGTATGGACTCACATCAGAGAAGTTCAACTAACAATTAATCAATTCCTAAAGTGGAGCGTACGGTTCATATTTTACAAGATTGTAGCGATCAATCCCTCTTTGTGTGGGTCTACGCATGTCGACACTCGTTCTTTAAGCACACCGTAAATATGGTAGCCCTCGTCAAAACAAACATTATTCAAAAGTATGTTTTCATTTATTTTTGTAATAGTACCCACTCATCCACGGTCGAAAAAGCTGCCGCGTGTGATCACAGCGGTAACGGAGGTTTCGTGAGACTTTCCTATATATATAGGCTGCATTCAAAATATTTTCATATGTTTGTCATAATAACACACTTGGCTTATAAGGTCGAAGTCTCGGTAAACTTAAACATTCATACAATCGGCAAAATAGTTTTCTACTTGACGCTCATAATAAGGCATTAGTACGTACTAAGTGGTTCCGTATAATCTTCAGATGTTAATAAAATGTGTTCACGGCGTTGTATGTGAAGAGTACATCATGACGTTTAGTACGTTTGCTAAAGTAATCTCGACGGGCGCGTTGAGAGTAAAAAAGACAACCGCCTTATTAAGTTAGAGCGGTATAGTATGTAGACATGGAGTATGCAAACCTCCTTTTTCTGCAGCGTATTGATTGTTTTCCAAACTATCTGAATTTTTCCTGTAAAAGCGCTTCAAAAAATCCACTCCACTTTCGCCGTCCGGTTCAATTAACCTCTTCTCTCTTTTTGTAGGTTTTATGGCGTTGCATCGCGCTACATAGAGCCATTGTTTATGTAAAGTGAAACATTTTTCGAGTATACGTACTCTGTCAACGTTGAAGTGGTAATAAATTATAAACTTAACCTTGGCCCGCGTTTGTTTTAGTTAACGATTAGTTTTAGGGCACCATGTGCACCGTGAGAACAGGCTACTTCAGAGCATTAGTTATTTATATAATTATATTTATGTATTGCAGCTCAGTCTGAACTCCAACAGCATTCTCCAGCATTTTCGTCACAGATTCGTAACTAGTTATTAAAAAGGAATATTTAATCCATAAAATGACTGATCAATATTAATAAACTCAAAATTCTATCAGTTTAATTACAGCAATACTCAACATGTAAATCCATTTTTCACACGGTAATTCATACTATCGATTTACTTTACCGTTTTTATATCCAAAGCTGCGGATTACCCAACTTTATATTTCAGCTTTACGCTGAATATAAGCAACATGAAATAATTACTACTAAGTACTGTATTAAGTTGGAACTTTAGTATAAAAATATTACACAAAGCGTTCACATAAATATTACCATATGTCTGAATTCAACGTTTTGACACAATACATTCATACATTCTTGCTAAAATATTGTCAGCCCATTAGAGTGGAGGGTATTCTATTTGTCTTTTAGTTCGTGGTCGCCGTTTGAGAACCTTTACTCTTCAGTATTTTCGGTTCCTCAAGCTATATGAAATGAACAGCCCATTGTCACTATAACAAATAACTCTGCAAGCTATGTCGGTGATCTTGGTACTTCTATGGAGTCATTTTTTATTGTATCACGTTCTTTTGCCTATTTCACAAGCAAGTAGCTTCAGTTACATGAGCTGTTGTAATATTGTTGACCACTTAGCGTTAAATCACATCCTTTATCACTGTTTATACTTTATTAAAAGTTCCCTCCGCAATGTTTATGTCTGACGGATATCTTATCTATGGGATGGCTACTGTGAGATATTTTCTCAAGAATATTGAAATACGAGCGGGCTTATCTATTATCCTTTTATTATTCTAAGACGCAGATAACCGTCAAACAATTTCTCGCTCGCATCTTTCGCTTTTGAAGATATAAAAACACCGAATTTCGGTATGAAAAATAGCTTTTAGTAGTTGGCGAAATAAATATGTAGTTTTTAATCCTACTAATATTATAAACGCTAATGTTTGTAGGTATGGATGGATGGATGTTTGTTACTCTTTCACGTAAAAACTACTGAATGGATTTTAATGAAACTTTACAATAATATAGCTTATACATCAGAATAACACTTAGGCTACAATTTATAAAGATATTTTGTGAATTGTCCAAAATGTGTGAAGCTGAAGTCGTGGGCACCAAATTGTTATCTATATAGTCGTGAAAATACGTAACAAGATTAGTCCAAGAGCGACGTATGAATGAATGAATGAAAATTCTTTATAATAAAACCTTATAAAATGAATAGAATGAGGAAACATCACAGCAATTAAAAAGACAAAAATGTACAACGGGTGGTCTTATCGCTAAAAAGCAAACTCTTCTAGCCTTTTGGATGAAGAAGCCTACTAAGAAGGTTCTACATCTTAGCCCATCATCAAAAAAAAATTACAAATAAAAATATCAAATGCTCCCAGTACAATATAGACAGACAGTTTCTAGTTCAAATCAATCAATAGACGTAACCCACTCGAACAACGGAAGTTGTCAAGAGCAGTTGATCTGAGAAACTAATTCAAACTAGTCAAAACTTATATCAGGGTCATGCACTCTCGACCAATAAGCCAATCTTCATTCAATCCCAGATCTAATATTACCCGCAGAATTGTTTACGATCCGAAATCCTGCTTTATATTCACCCTTAATCTTATTTGAATAGAGATTAAAATCACTTCAGCGAAATTGTTTTTCGTTTTAACCATATTTGTTTCAAATTGACGCTCAATGATTAGTTTAGTGTAGGAACCCGTCAATATTAATTGAATAGGTTCATTGAAATTGACGAATAATAATTACCGACTGAAGTTGGAACGTCAAAGGAAAGGTGGATTCACTGTCAATACTCAATATCAAAGAGTTTTTACGTCGAAAATACAATAAAAATACTTGAAGCTACATTACTCCACATAAATAATTACGGTAAAATGTACTGTTGTCGTTTGTAAAACAATTTACATTCAGCGAGTCGGAATTAAAAAAAGGTGACATAATTTTATGACGCACCACGTTTATTTATTCCATGCTTGGCACTGTTTTCATATTAATTGTATCAGATTCTGAAATAAATTGAACACAGCTGTATACTGAAAATTACTGTAATATCCCGTTTATTACAGTTTTTATGTTAATTTAAGTGCTTTCACTTGAACAATTATTTTAAACCTACATTTGATTCCAAGTATTTGCGTATAATTTTGTATGCAAAAAAAGGAAGAGACACTTCCACACAGAAGCGGCTCATACTGAATAAGACAATCGATATTTTTTTTTTTAATCGGAAAACAAACAGTGCTACTTTCTATAATTAAGACTACTTCAAATGCTAATCACCAATTAGATGTTTTCACATATATATACGATAAACTTGTTTGAAGCTCAAGATAAAAAGTTAATGCATAAATTATGAAATAAAAAATCTGAAAGTGAAAGAAATTAGTTACGAACCATTTTAAACCAGTGGTTAGAGAGAGATTGTTTGTAAGCAGAATAATACCACTTAACTTATGACTTGGTTCTTTTACATAATGATAAAGTACCCTAGCCCACGTTGCTAAAATAACAATGAATTTACGGTAACTATCACCTAGTAATACAAAATTCACTGAATTAAGTGCATACGATACTTTGCCAAAAGCATCTGTTACAGTAGCGGCAACAGCTTGTTACTTTACGAGTTCATATTCATCCCACCATTTATTTATATCTGCATTACCTACGTAGGCATATTCGTAAATTATACGGCCTGAATCTGTCATCCCAGATTATTGCATTTCAAAATCTTTGTAGGTATTTAAAAGAGTTGTTTTCCTGACAGGCTTAAGAGTTCCAAATCTTCATTTGACAGATGTTTACGACGCTCTTGATAGTTCAAATAAATATTTTCAAGTTGTTTACGTTGATGCAAGCCCAGGAAGTGTCGCTAGTGGGCGCCGGTCGGCTGTTTATATTATTTGATTAAGTACGATGTAGGGCTTATTGAGCCACTGCCGTGCGATGAAACATTTTCTCATGGACCGAATTGGTTTAGAAAAAACTATACAAACGTTAGTTAGCCGTAGTGGTAACCGTGTAATAGTTAAACGTAACAGCTACCCAATAAGTAACAAATTATAACGATATCAGCATCTCTTTGAAATTAATGGTAAAATTATTTCAATTTAAATTGGTTCTCACAATTTTATGACTTCAACTGTTTTGAGTATTCGAGGACTTGTAGTTATATTTTCACTAAACTGTTTTTATTGTTTCAGATAGAACGAACTATGAAAAAGTTAAGGAGCTTCTACGAAAAGGGAAAGACATCATGCTGAAAATGTGGTAGCGGACCACCAAAATGGAAGTTTTGATCGTGGTGACATCTATAGTCATTTGCTTGTGTCCAGGTGAGTTTTTTTCATTGTAACTCATAATTTCAAACAAAAAAAAATATATACTGAAAGAGATTCGTGTCTAGACACGGTATATATCCACTTCGGATCTCGAAGTACCAAGTGCTAACTTCAGATTCATCGACGATGTCTAAGAGGGGTAGTCAGAGGTAGAATCTATGTTCGTCATACAAAAGTGTTTGTTTTTGTTGGAGATTGTACCCTTAACCTACAAATATACCAACTGAGGAAATATACAAGCTACAATGTTTGGACATTCGGACGTTTAAGGCTCCTTACGCCCTAACCACTGATTATAACGCAGATTTGAATAAAATTAAGTTTATAACATAGTATTCTTTTTGTCTTGAAAACGGCCTAGAAAAAACTACAAGTCCAGACAAGAAACTCGCTTTAAATATTGATATTAGCAATCACCTCTACCACGACGCGGCCACTATTAGTAGTGGCTAGTTGTTAAAAATAAAGGAAATAAACAAGCCATAAATGTAGCGTGTAATTCAGTTATATTTTATTGTAGCTGCAACTTACTTGGGGTGTCACCAATGTCTTCACTTAAAATAAAAGTCAAGAGTTCAACCGTCGCTAATAGCAAAGTATTCACCCTAAGTTCACCCTCCCAGGAGGTTTCTGTTTGATATTTAGTGCCTTGTCGTACCATCCAAGATTTGTGGCAACACTTAGCTTTGAAAATAGCCGTGTCACTTGCGTTTTATTGCTTTTATTTGTCACGAAAGAATAATGGGGTTAAATGCAGATCATATTTTTTTACATTATATATTTAACTAGCTGTCGCCCGCTTATTTGGGTTATACCCGCTCGTCTCCAGCATTCGTCCTCAAGGGGTCGATCTACTATAGAAGAAAAGTTTTTTAGTAGTTTAAATATAATGAGGGGGAAAATAAGGGAGTATCTGCCGTGCTTGATTTTAAAGTCTTGGTTTTTTGACGTCCATAATACTACACTTCAGTATAAATGACGATTTTCAAGCGCGCCATCTGCTTGTTCCATCAGGAAATAGTTTAAAAAAATCTTGAAAAAATATCCGTCCAGATAAAAGTTACTTCATTTAAGTTTGTCTTCATTAGAATACTCAGAAACACATAAAACTACTAAAAACCGTGTACACATAAACACCACTAATGATGCCCCCGGGACTAACACAAGAAAGCGTAACTTATCGACAAATCTCATTATGTTAACAAAACACACATGCGTTTCTCACATCTGTCCATTGCATATTTTACAATTAACAGTAAAGTTTATAAAAATACTGCTTATATTGTGTCGAACCCCAGACACTGTGATTTAGTTTATTTGGCCTATTTATATTAGGGTTGCTACAGTAGTAGTAAAGTCAGAGAATACATACACATCTACATGACTAATTTTATTTAGGAAATTATATCTAATATTATCATATTAGAGAGAAATTATTATTACGAGAAGAGTGTTGGAAATTGATGTGGATGGTTTTAGAAGGAGAGGTAGGCAAAGGAAAGATGGTTTGATTGTGTGAAAGATGACATGAGTAAGAAAGGAGTGAGCACCGAGATGACGAATGATAGAGGAGAGTGGAAGCAGAAAACCTGTCGTGCCGACTCCACTTGATCACTTGTGGAAGATGATGATGATGAGACCTATTACCTATTTTTATTCAGAAAAAAATACTTGGTTTGTTACTAGATTCTAGTTTAAAAGTACCCATTCCTTGTGATTGTACTGAATAAAGACCGTTTTGATTTTTGAGATGGTGTGAGGCGTGTGATTTTAATATTTATATTTTTTACACTTTATTGTACAATCAAAAAGAAGTGTGCAAGTGGTGGTATATTATAAAATATATGAGCACTTTATACCTACCAACCTTAGAGGTAACATAATGAAGTTGACGTGCTATCTTCATAAAAATAAGCACGTATGAAAATTAAAACACGCGAATAAAATCGAGGGTCTTTTATATTAAAAATAGTAATTTTGAACGCGTGACAGCCCTAGTAGTAATAGTAAACTGAACCCCAGGCGTATCAAAGCGTAAAGAAGTTAAGCTAATGTTAAACGACGCCTATCTTTTGTGCCTAATGCTTGATGGATGCTGCGTTAAATGCGGTAAAAAGGACTAATAATAAAACTTTTTTTGACTTACAAGCGGAAATGCGTTGTCGGTTTGTATTTTTTTTAAAAAAAAAGCTCCTTTTTAATAATGTTTTGCATAAATTTAAGCATTGCTCAAGACTAGCACATACACCTTTTGTCGTAAACACATCTAGTTTAGCATTCCTTAAAACTTTCCATCATCTTTTTGTCATATATATGTATGTCATATCGGTAAGAAATTTCAATAAAAATATAACTATACTTATGTCACTATTATTAATTAAAGTAAAAAAGCTACCTGACTAAAAAAATACTAGTTTGTTCATTTATCAGGTTTTTTTGTTATTTTGTTTTTAATTTGATAGTAATTTTGGTTTAACTTGAGTTTCTGGGGATTACAACATCTAGAAAGAAAAAAAAAACAGTTTAAAGAAACGGAAGTAAAAATACAAAGTCGATAACAAGGAGTATACTCGTTTTAGAAATAGGTAGCTCCTGTCTGATTCTTATCAAGCGATGTATATTATAGGACAGTCGGCGGCTGTTATCGCATGAGACAATCGCCAAAAGTTTTGTATGATGTTCTCAATAAGCTCTGATAATGATCAGTTTGCAAACTCAACCACTTTGTTGTTTGGAAAGCGGCTCAAGCCAATCAGTTTTTATAAATGGCTACGATTCTTGTAATAACTCACCTGTTAAAAGAAGTATTTAAATAAGTATTATTATTTATTTATTTACTTATTATATTAGCTATCTGGTACCCATATTACAAGCTTTGCTTAGAGTTTAGGTTTTAGGTGGAAAGTCCACCAATATTTATTTATTTATTTTGAAGACTCACTTAGTAACGTTATTTAAATTTATAAAATTTCATAGTTTCAATTACAAAATAAATGTAATCATATTGGCATAAATATATCTTAATTGTATTATTTTTTCAAAACAGGCGGTACTTTGATGTTTTACCCATACGCCTCCGAAGCAAATACGTATATTATTATTTTGCTGGTATCAATTTGATATATTACCTACAACCTATACTTATGTCTTATAAAAATAATTTACGTTTTCACTTGAATCAATAACCGTTTTGTGAAAGATGTTCCTTCCCTAGCCTATATCAGTTATAAAATCTTGCTTTGTAAGAAAGTTTTACTCCTAAAGTTATCCTACTGGGCTAAAGGTAACTGTGGATAATATTATTACAACTGTCCACGAGCCAAATTTACAACAAAAACATTACAATCTTCGCAACTGTCGTTTGCATTTCCGTAAACTGCGTCTGAGATATGACTATAAACAGTTTTAGACTGCTCAACGAAACTGAACTTTGTATCTACGAAATAAAGTGACAAATTGAAGAGCATGTTCAAATGTTTCAAAGGATACCCCATTTCTCGCAGGTATATCGGACCCTATGAAAGATGACACTGTGTCAACAATTTGTCCCTTCATGCATTAGGACCGCCTTACAACACAAACAGACCAACTCACGAAACTCACATTAAACTAATCCGACTTTCCTTAGACGGCTAATTCTTAGCACATGTGCAAGCGTGTTCATTTTTTGCACCGTAAAACTTAAGTGCTATTTCATTAGCCGTGTCAATTCTACGTGTTTGTTTCTCGAGCTCGGCTGTAATCGTGCTTAATAAATTGTGTCAGTTCCACATGTGTCTGCGAGCTGTGAAGTTGGCATTACGTCCAGTTAACAATTCTTTTACTATAATTTTACTGATTATGTACCTATAGTTTACAAAAGAATGAACTCATCGTACGTCAACACATGGAAAAAATGGTGAATATCAGCCGTCTAAGGGTGCGTTCACGTAACTTACCGCAAAGTCGTGCGATTGACTAGCGTTCGTCAAACGCGCATCGCTCTCACCGTTGATTCCATACAGTGCTGTTTAATTGCTAAAACGTAAACACTATGGTTTTCCAATAAAAAAATAAAACCCACTGCTTACTAAACTAAAGCAACCGCAGTCGTTTCATGCACGTTTTTAATTTTTAATTTTACATTTTTTAATTTGATTGAATTTTAATTGTTAGTATTGTTATGTTGTTTTTGCTTTGTGTGATATTATTTAATTGATTATTTTTTTCGTATGACATTTATTTGTAAATAATTTGATTGAATTTTTGCTCTATGACATTTTGTATATACTAAAATAATTATTGTTTTAGTACTCTATTGTATTAGGTGTAAACTGTAATGATAGATGTAATTTTTGAAATAAATATAAATACAAATATAAATACGTTAAGCTGAATTGCAGTACTTTTTGATCCTTATACTGCAGTAAATAAACTTCAAATTCCTTACTATCTCTCTGAAGATCGCGATATCTAAATACACGTGCGTCAATCGCGCGTCTGTCGCGCAATATAGCGCTTTTACAAATACGTGTAAAATAAACAAGGCTTAAGGTTGCATACCTTTGCCTGATGCTTCATAGGTACTATATGAGTAAGAATTAATAAGTCGTTTTAATTCCTTCCTACGTTACTTTGGTTTAAACCAATATGGACCACTACATTCATAATAAGCTCAGCTATGACGGTTTCAAACATAATGATATGATCAATAATTCTATTTTTAAATGCCTGATAAAAAAAAATGGTATGTCGTTATCCCAATTAGTCGAAAAATTTCGCGATTGCACGTAATAACGCTTCGCATTGCAAAGGGGTCCCCAAAATTAAACACGTGTTCCAAATTCGAAAAATCATGATTACCTCCTTAGGGAGCCAATCACTGCCATTAGAATTAGATATTCGAAGTTCAAACGGCTATCGAATTACAAGGGGTGACAGTTATGAGTTCTTGAAAACGTAGTGCAATGGGACATGTTAAAATGTAACTTTTGCTGAATCGAATTGCTAGTACTTACGATCAAAGGGATATGAATACCGATGTTATTGCTGCGATGACAGAGTAACTGCGAGCGATATCGGTTTCGGTTGAAATAAAATTAAAAATCAAAAGGATTACCGACCATCACACAGCCATAAACCTAAATCCTGGCACATGGGAGTGCAATCCTATGTCGGACCAAAAGTTTATAGTTCACGGACATATGAGAGCTATCAATTTCAAAGCAAAAGAAAAATATACGGCTGTCTTAAGACTCGCTACATCGGACGGCCGCGTGGCGTTCGAAATGCGAAAGCCATGTCTGTATCCGATTTTTTATATTATTTTTTCTTGTGACGCGTGTCAACATGTGCCTACAGTGTAAATTAGCAGGGGAGACGGAGCACCCTCGCAAACTTTTTTTAACAAAGATTTTTGAACAATGGAGCGTAACTACTCGCGTGAGAGTTGAAAAATTACGCCCTTTGGCGTTAGCGTGTAGACTTGCACTCGCCCAGTGTACAGTATTTTGCACCTTTTCACAAAGGCCAAGAAATATATATATATTTTTTTATATTATACAAAAATCCTCATAGGGACATAACCAATTCTACCAGGCTTAGTCGCGTTGCAATTTATAGTTGTTGACGTTTTAATTTAATTTACTTTTTGGCTACGTATATAAAAAATGTTTTAAGCATTCTGTATTTTTATGCAGCTGCTCTCAATATTTTTGTAATGGTTTTGAATTTACCTATATGTCCCAGTAAGTTATCAATAGTAAAACTTTTCTTCACAGAGTTTAGTTTTAGTTATCTCAAGTCATTCTGTTTCGAGTCTTTCATTATATTACTAACGTATTCACATAGGTGTAATATTTACCAAATGTATTATTTGGAGTTACCTCTGACTTCCTCCTTAGACATCATTAAAGGATCTTGAGTTGATACTTGGTACTAAGGGATCTGCAGGGATAAAGAACTAAAAACAGTAGCAAAATCATCTTGTGTGAACCGATCCCAATCGTCATATTTTCGTAAAAACAATATTTAAATATAAACAATAAATATACTAATAATATTATAAGTGTAAACAATATTTTTTCAAATCTACCCACAGTTGTTTTGTTATAATTTTTGCACTCGTGATTGATTAATTTGTAATCATAAGAGAATGAATAAAGATCTTATCATATAACTGCTTGAGAAGCAGTCGTGAATCAGTTTTTTTTAAATATATTATTGTATAGTTTTGCGTGGCTAATCAACTGTGTTTATTATAGCATAAAACATAGGTCCTAAAAAAGTTTTTGTTCTTAAATGGCCTATAGATGCACTGGAAGAAATTCAGCCATAAATAATTCTAGACTGCGGCATTGTTGTTCGTAAAGAAATAGCGCTAAATGAACAAAGGCGCGGGAATTTTACTAGTATATAAATGTATTTGTAACTTTGTATACGCTTATGCACAAGTTTGTTTTCTATTCAATATCTACTCGATCCAGTTCTAACGGAAAACTGAACTCATAAAGTTTGTTTTATGTGCGATAAAGTAACGTAAGATATAACAATATTTTATGTTCGATGCAATCTGCTAAATCTTATTTTTATGACGATGTGTATAAATAGGTACCTATTTATGTTATTGAATCAATATCATAGTATCTTTATTGAGATCTCACAGTTTAGTTTATAAGAGGAAGAATTTCTTGTTTTTATGCGGAAAGAATTGTATCAAGATCTGAATCTGATCTTGTTGATAACTAGTATGTGTACTAGTAGTCTCAAATGGTGAGGGAAAACATCGTGAACCCGGCATGTTGTAGAAAAAAGTTCTAAAACATTTGTCAAGTGCTGGAAAGGAGCCTCTTTGAGCCGCACTTTAAATCCTTTCACCACACTGTTTCGAAAGAACAAGAAGTATTATTTATGTTTTTATAGGTCACGAACTACGTTCTATCCTTTTCTACTTCTGACTTCCTTCTTCCTGCTCATATACAATACAAAAGTTACGATGTTTAGATGTTTGTGGCGACGACCTAACCACTAAACCAATTGAAGTTTTTTTTTATACTTCTAGCTGATGGAACAAGCAGATGGCCCACGTAATATTAAGTGGTATCTCTGCTTGTTCCACCAGCTAATTGTATAAAAAACACCTTAAATATTAATGATAGCAGTCACTACTGTGCGAGCAAGCATTTTATTATATTCCAACTTTTACGTATCCTTGTATGCTACCTATCATAGTTTTTTTCATGGTTTTTTTACACGAGGATGACACCTAATTTATGGTTGTCATCTCAGCTGCTCTATGGTCAATATTTCTCGCTATCTTTCGCGATCTCACTAACATTAATTCACATTGTGTTTTTTTTTTACACAATTCATAGAGGTTTAGGTGATAATACGGTTTTTGTAATAATGACAAGTTCAAAATGTTTCGCCGATATTTTGTTGGAAAAGTTGTTTGGCAAGCCCTTTTATTTTTGTATGTTTGCAATACATAATAAGACTGAAGTTTATATAAACTGATAAGCTCTGCACTGCCAATAAAGATTGTGCATGGAATTTAACGCGCGTAAACGTGTTATATTCTCTAGATCGCAAACACCTCATGGAATGTTTCTTGTAATCCTAGATACCACTCCATAAAATTAATTCAAAGGCTATCTAATAAGCTATTTTTAGATACAATAAAGAAGTCGGCAGGGCCTCTAACGAATACAAAGAAAATTGAACATAAGATAGGGGTACGAAAGTAGGGCAATAATAAAAATAATATACGAAAATAGGGGATTCTGCACAAAATTTGAGCGATAGCAAATCGAATGGAGATTCAATTATAGATTAGCCCATGTACCGCACCGCATTCACAACGTCGGGACACGTGAATAAATAAACACAATTACTTTGCACAATGAGTAATCTCTATTGATTCTGTTCACAAAACACTGCCTCGGTTCAGATCGAGTCACAGACCATCCCTAGAGGTTCATTCTCTCAATAATCGGACACCGAATCGATTTTTTTTCCAACGATCGATTTTTTACTTTGCAACAATAACAGCAAAGCACAACAATAGACATACATCCATACATCAATTCGAGTGTCAAAAACTAACATCTGCGCGCTCGCTGTAAACATTGAATAGTAGAGGGGACCCAAACAGCATCCTTGGGGGAACCCGTGCTTTAGCAAGCCTATGTTTATGGCTCATTATTATTGTGCGACGCTTTAGAGTAGCTGCAAATGACATACTCCACCTATTATTAAAATAAACCGTAGCCTAGAAAGGGTCTTTTGTTAGTTAAAATTAAAATAAAGCTTGTAGGAAATTGCAGAGGTAGGGTCCACGCGAACCGATTGCCTTTCATTAGTACCAACACGCTAGCTGCAACAGCACTTGAACTGAAGTATTTGTTCCGTAATCAATAAACCGCAGAGGACTTGTGGTGATGGTAATATAAATATATTTTGTCAACAGGTCACGTGGAAAGCGGACTGAGCGATGACTACATGAATAGTGGGGAAGCACCCTATATCATAGAGCAGCCTACTGACGTCACTGTAGCGCGTCACCAGCCGGCCACGCTAAACTGTCGAGCTGGAGGTTCCCCACCACCCACTGTGAGATGGTACAAAGCCGGAGTACTTGTTGTGACAGACACGCACAGAAGCCTTCTGCCTGCTGGTGGGCTGTTCTTTCTAAGAGCAACTCATGGTAGGGCACATTCGGATGCCGGAGTGTACTGGTGCGAAGCTACAAACCCTTATGGGACAGCCAGAAGCAGAAATGCTACTCTCCATGTTGCTGGTATGTATTTTCTTTTAGTATTATTTTATTAGCTTGTACCGAATGGTACCGAATTTCCAAATTCATAAAACCAACTCTTTTTAGTTCTTCGTGAAGAATTCAGGCTGGAGCCAGCGTCTACGCAATCAGCACAAGGAGAAACTGTGATCCTTGAGTGCTTACCACCGAGAGGCTCTCCAGAACCATCAGTCTACTGGAAAAAGAACGCCCAAATCCTGCACTTCGATGGAGATTCCAGGTTTGTTAATTGTATACGCAGTTTCCACTGACAGAAATAAACTTTGTTTCAAGCTTCCAAAGTTGAACAAAACTCATATCACAGAAACTTTTGGGTAGCGGGAATCCAAACTTGGCAGTAACGTTATTAAAATAAGAACTTTAAGTTGGCCAAAGTTGGCATCGAATCGATAGCCAGTTTGATAAAGCGTAGTTGAAGCAAATTCGAGGGTAGTCATAAGTGCTCTCATGGTTCCAAGTGGGCTGCTGGAAATGCGATAGTCTTGTGAATAGCTTCCCGAATAGAGTTGTTTGATATCCGATATCTCAGCGCTGTATAATTTTAATCGTTTGCGACTTCATAAGCAATCAAAGTGACTAATTTATGCAGCGCTTAACGACCTCGCCGCATTCTTTATGATCATGAGACTTTGTTGCGGTTGCAGTTTATTGTCTTTCGGGCATATTCAACATATTACTTAAAACAGATTACTTATTATACAGAGAGGTAACAAAATAAGTTCTTAAAAAAAATATACATAATTATCATCATCATAAGCAGCTTGTACTAACTCACAGTCATACGTGAACAGTCCATACGTGTCCTACGTATGGACTGTTCCTAATAAAACCCAAAAAAAAAACAATTTAATTTCTTGAAGTTATTATCAATCTATTTTATAAGTTGTATGAATTTTTATTTGCGTCTTTAGGGCGCATATTGTACGCGAAGCATAAAAATAATTAACAGTTCAGGAGGGGTAGGTAAGGTAGGTACATCAAAGTTCTAAAGAAGGGGATATATTCTGAAGAGCTCAACAAGCAATCAAGTAAAAATCTCAATAGTTCTGACTCAGCGGACCCCTTATTAAATGTTAATTTCCTATAGAATATTCCGCCCTACATTCGAATTAGTTTGTTACGTTGCACTTTGTTTGCAATAGTCAGTGCATAAAGTATTTTATTTGCTAAGAACAGTTTCATTTTACGCGGTCGCTTCATATAAATTATGATATTTTATTGCTGCAGATTGCATTTAGTAGACGGCGGAAACCTCGTAATACAAGACGCCAGGCAAACCGACGCCGGTAGATATCAATGTATCGCAAGAAACGCAGCGGGCACCAGGGAATCTGCCATCGCCACGTTGAAAATACACAGTAAGTGCCTTCAACACAAATTAATTCCAACAATTTCTGCGCCAACTATTCTGTTACTAAGTTGGACAAATTTCTTGTTTGCAAGCTATTTGTGAGCTTCTCGCGGACGCCTCTTTGTATGTTATTCAAAGTTATTTCTCATTGTGCAGTCAAGCCGTACTTAATCACGGGACCTGAGGACGTGGTGGCACAGAACGGCGGTAGCGTGACGTTCCAGTGTCGAGTGGGAGGGGACCCCCTTCCCGACGTGTTGTGGCGGAGGACCGCAGGGAATGGGAACATGCCACTCGGCCGCGTCAAAGTACTAGACGACAGGAGCCTAAGACTTGACAATGTCGTTTTGTCTGATGAGGGAGAATACACGTGCGAGGCTGACAATTCTGTTGGTGCTGTAAGCGCTACCGGATATCTAACCGTATACGGTACGAACATATTTTAAGAAAATTTGTTGCTATTTAATCAGTATTATGGTCTCAAATGTTGATTTGAATATTGTATTTTTTAGATCCTCCGTCTGTAAATCTAAGACCAAGCACCATAAATATAGAGGCGGGACAGTCAGCAACATTCACATGCTCAGCGTATGGAAAACCTGAGCCGACAATATTTTGGAGCATAGAAGGCAATAGAACAATTATTTTTCCTGGAACATTGAGAGAGAACTACCATGCCTCCGCAGTGATAAATGGGGTGTCGGTGCTAACTATTAATAATACAAATAAAAACGATACTGGAAACACGATAGTTTGTTCGGCAGTAAACTTCGCAGGCAGTTCGTTTGTCAGAGGGAAACTGACCGTGACGTCAGACGATGACCGCCCACCGCCAATCATAACAAACGGGCCCTCTAACCAAACGTTACCTATAAAATCGATGGCAGTTTTCCCCTGCACAGCTATCGGCACACCTGAACCAATCATTGCCTGGTATTTCGAAGGGGAAGCAATAATACAAAATCATAGAAGGAACATCTCTAATGATGGCACTCTCATACTGAAAGATTTGGATAAAGGTGATAGCGGTACTTATACGTGTGTCGCTTCATCGCATCACGGGAAATATGTGTGGAGTGGCGTTTTGCTAGTAGACAGTCCAACAAATCCAAATATCCACTTTTTTAGAGCTGCAGATTCGTCTTCACTACCAGGGCCTCCAACTAAACCACAAATTTACAACTCTACTGAGACTGGCGTAACTATTGTTTGGAATCAAAATAATAAGATTGGATCGTCGTCAGTAGTTGGGTATCAAGTTGAAGTATTTTCAAGAGAAACTCTTCAAGGGAATAATACGCCGAGAAATTCTCGAGGATGGGTAGTGCTCGCAAGACGAGTTTATCAAACACAATACACAGTAAAATCACTTGTACCTGGCGTAACGTACATGTTTATTATAAGAACGGAAAATTCCCATGGGCTGTCTGGTTCGAGTCCAGTGTCGGACGCTATCACTATTGGAGAGGACACAAACTCTCTGTGGGAGACAAGCACTTATTCAAATAGCACTGAATTTAGAAACAACATTCTAACAGACAACATTGTAGAGCTCATAGAAGCAACGCCCATCGACGCCAGGACTATAAAGCTGATGTGGGAGATTTTAAATTTTTACTACCTTGAAGGACTTTTTATATATTTCCGTCCCCTAGACAATGTGACTACCGAGTACGAAATGAAAACTATTTTGCATTCCAACGACGTATCTGGCTATGAAATAACTTCTTTGAGAAAGTATACGAAGTACGAATTTTTTCTGATACCCTTTTATAGAAAATTCGAAGGAAAGCCCTCAAATTCCAGGGTGGCTCAAACTTTGGATGATGGTAAATATCAAAATCCCGTTATGTTTATGTATTTATATTATTGCAGTGACTTGTGCGTATTGACAATCGTTTTTTTTTCTTTCTAGCACCCGATGGTCCACCAATCAACATTGAAATGTTTATTCTCAATAGCACCACCGTCCATTTGAAGTGGTCACCGCCTGAACTTCACCTACAAAACGGGATCATAACTGGTTACAATGTAGTCGTAAACTGGCTAGATATACCGGCCAATAAATCAATGGTGGCCATAAACACGACTGTCCATCAAGCTACAAGCCTTATAATGACCAACTTGACCTCAGGAGTCAGCTATTCGGTACAAATTGCTGCCGAAACAATCGTGGGCTTGGGTCCTTATAGTCAAAAAGTATACTTGAATATCGATTCCCGTTCGGTCGGATTGGATCCATTATCGAGGTAACCTACCTACTAAAATTTATAAATATTCAGAAAAAAAACGGTGAAAATAAATATACTACATTTACACGACATTTACAAAATAAAATACATTTTATTTTATTTCAGATATCCTTTAAACGGGGAAGTGTCTATAGTGGCTGGGGACTTTGTGATGGAAACA
Source organism: Chloroclysta siterata (assembly GCA_932294275.1). Lineage (NCBI taxonomy): Eukaryota > Metazoa > Arthropoda > Insecta > Lepidoptera > Geometridae > Chloroclysta > Chloroclysta siterata. The sequence goes on from OW028588.1 coordinate 9,527,327, forward strand.
TGGTTTTACTTTTTGATTGGAGCGATTGTTCTGTTCAAAATAATTGTGATTGGCGGCATAATATACGTCCGGAAGCACAACATTTTCGCTAAAAAGACAGCACTTCCAAACATTTATGGCAAGTACTTACTGTGTTAATTTTGTTTTTATAATTATAGAAATAAAGCTAAATAAAATGAATAATTTCTTTCAAATGATCAGCCCAGCCGAATCCGTTCGAAAAAAATATGGAGAGGCTAACATAACTGGAAAATAAACAGTTATTCAGCTTATCTCGAAACGCTTACTTTTCCGTGGAATCAGCATCAGAATTTCGAAATTAAAAACATTCCACGAGTGTCGTGGGGTGGTGCAGAGCGCCGAGCGTTTGTTTGATGGAGGCTTTGCGCGGGGCAGAGGGGGCTAGATTACTTTCGAGTTGAAAGGTAGCACGAGCCCTCTCTCGTGAGCGCACTGGATCTCTTTCACTTTGCATTCACGTTCGGGGCACAAAGGAATGATACAAATCCAAGAAATAAAGACCCAGTAAATGTAAATGTTTTTATTTTGTTTCTCGAGGCGATACGTTTGTTGGCTCACCCAGTTACCTTAAGCCAATTTTCTCTTTTGTCTGTTTTGTTACGTACTCGGGGTATAAAGCAATTATTTACCGTTCAAGACCATCTCTTAATTTTATTTAGATGCCTAATTGCATTGTTTATTTGTTTTAGATTCAAACGGAACCAGCTTGGTGACTCAAATGAACATTAAAGCAGCCGTGTCTTTGTCGCATCCACTTAGTAGTTGCTACAACAAGAATACAGTGACTAAAACTGAGTCATTGCTTTGGATGGAGAACCAGCCCGGTGTTTGCATGTCCGGAAATCAAACAAGCCAGAGCAAAGAGAAGGCTAATTCTGAATACGATAAAGTTTCTCAGCAGTTGCCTGAATATGCGGAAGTGACGTCTTCCCGCGTGAACGGGAACGAATGGAATACGAGCAAAACCGCAAACTCTCCGGCTGCCTACGCCTCGGTCACTTTAGTCGCTAACACTCGCCAGTGTGTGAGTTCATTGGTAAGTGAATTTTCACCGGTCGCAACTCGCTTAAATTGAATTGCAAAAGTGAATTTCGCTTGAACGGTTTTATAAATACAGCATTGCTTTTCTTTTGCAGGGTTGGTTTCCCCCGGGCAAGAATGTTGATTCATACGAGAATCGCTACGCCCCCGATGAGGAGCTGTATCCTGCCAGTAACGGAGGGTATTACAACAGAAATGTCTACAGCGAAAAATATTTCCAAGGCCATCCTAATGTGCTAAAGTTTTACGATCTGCCGTCTTTGGACAAAAACCAAAAAGCTCAGTTGAGATACAATCAGAGTCTCGAAGGGAAGGTTGATAAAGGGAAGACTGACGTGACGCAGTCGCTCATCGGTCGCACTTACGTTAGTTCAAGAAAGAACTCTGAGACGGAAACAACGTACAGAGCTTTTGGTGAAAATGAATCTGACGATGACAATTATGGAGACGATACTGGTTACGACGAGTTGCAAGCCATGCAACCAAGGAGACCGCAGCATCAGTACGAGAGGCCTAACTTTGACAACGACGGTACAAGGACACTGGCTCGCCTGACGTCGTTCAGGCATGGTCAAGGGGTTCTGACTACAGTGAAGCCGTCACATGCGCCTGCGCATCCTCCCCCTGCGCCGCACCCCCGGATAGACTCTGTGACCCGGTAGTATCACGCCTTGCCGATTTTCGGCGACCTGTGCCAAACGGACGTATAGTGCGTATAGTACGTATAGACCGATATAGTGTAGTGAAGTGACGTCAGCTTGCACAATTCTTCCAATTTGGAAATTTATTTAAGACGATATTGTGAGATTGTAGAGACTGTGACTTTTTAGGGCCTACATGAACTTTCGGCCTATTTATGTTTAATTTATGTGCACACTGTCCCACGAGTGACACAATACTTAATATATTTTATCAATGAAAATATTCCTAGTCTGGTGTACAGTAGTTTATAAAGTATTATGTAAATAAAAATGTTTACCATTAAAGTCGTATAATAATTAGATTCGAGACTCTGACTGTTTACACCATCAATTCTGATAAATGGTTGAATTTTATGATTGGAATTGATAGAATTCAAATTGATATATCCGTCTTATATCGATAATCGAATTTGTATAATCCTAATATCATTAGAGTTAGAGGTTAACATAGAAAACTGAAGAAACTAAAGCTTGGCAATAATTTAAAAATAACAAAATGGAATTCTCTGTAGTGTAAATAGAAAATAGTCAACTAGAAATTTGTCTTTGATTTATATCAGTATGTAGAGCATTACAACTTTAATTTATGACTTTTGAATTATTAGGTTCAATTTAATATATTATAATTATGTAGCTAGAGTAATATTTCATTTAGTTTTATTTCATGTGCCATAAGTAGCTACGATTTCAGCTAAGTAACATAACATTTAACTAAATTTATGATAAATGTAACATTGGAGTTGTGAGAAAAGAAACAAATGAAGCATTTACAAAAACAAAAAAAATATAATCTACGTAAGATATTGTGATAATGACTTATAATTTTAGCCACTTGTTATATTAAATAAATAGCACATCTTGTATTGCATATCATCTGTATAGGCGTTTAGTAGTTATAAAAATGTTATGAATAGGACGCTTCCATAATATGACTGGTAATTACGGAATATTCGTCGTCCTTTTGTAAATAATGTAAATTTTTATACTTCAAAAAATTTATTTTCTTCTTATTATTTACACCTGTCTTGCTTTACGAATACGTAAAAAGTTATGAACTAGCTTATAAGCATTTCGCTTTCAATAAAACAGTTGTAGTTCCTATTTTCGCACTTCGTTGAACTCAACGTACCTATTTATTCGGCTGTTTACATAATTTTATTGATCAAATGTATGAGGCAGGTTCTAGAATAGATACATTTTTTTGCGATAGAATGAGCAACTGGTATCAAAGATAAACTCGTAACGTACTTCAGATTTAGATCTTATTATAGCAATCACATAATAATGAAAGTAGAAGTTTTAATCTGGATTCTTCTCGTACAGTAATATTATGTTAGAGCATTCAACGATAAATTCCTACCAGATATCCAATCTTATTATAAGCATAAAGTTGTTACTAAAAGTAGCAGATTACAAATGCATATTCAAAATTTTGAAACGTGCTTTCAAGTCGCACAAAATCAACCAAACTATTATAACACTTGTGTGTAATTTTTGTATGAAAATAATAAAACATGGCAATTACAAAATCAAAACCATACAATATTATCTATATCGGATTTTTATTTTGTATTAGTCTTAAATACCTATTTTTTAATAAAATGACCTAAACTTACTAAATAATCTGTTTTTAATTTGCTACCTTACTTCCACGAAACTTACTGTATTTACAACTCATAGTACCATAGCAAAAGTATATTCACATACCTATGTATACAATATATACAGGGTGTCCCAGAAATCAACGTCAAGCCGAAAACGGGCGATGGGCCAAGTCATGACAGTTATGAGAAAAATATAAAAAAAAAAATTGTCATGTACTTTTCGAATTATATGTATTACAAAAAATACAGAAAAACTGACACCCTGTGATGATCTTTTAAGTCCTGTGACTACAAATATTAACTATTCGTAAAACTTTTTTCTGTAATGTAACCATAAATAACCCTTCTGTAAAATACAATTCAAAATTAAATCATAACTGCCTCAGTTTTAAATAAAATGTTGATTTTTGGTCAACATTTAATTTAAAATAATAACATCACCCAACTTTAACCGACTGTACCGTAAAAAAAATGTACTACACTACTTTGGCAAGTAACTTTAAAAGATGGCGCATTTAGTCAGAATTCCAAAATGGTATGATACTTGCTAGAGTACTCCATAATTTTGGAAAAAAAAATTGTTATCTTAACTAAACCCGATTTCTTGACAATTTTATTTAATGAAATAAAATGTTTGTAACCTTTAAATTATGGACTTAAAAATGCCTACCCAGCGTTTTTAAGTCGCTCACAATTCACAGGTACAAGTACATACCATTTCGACAATGTAAGTGAAACAAATAGAGCCGCCACCTTGTCGAAAGAGTAATAACCATTTGTTAGTTTTAGGAGCAAGTTTGAAATAAAATTCAGTCATTGGATTTCTTCAGTCATGTTTTTAATTTAATTACATCAAGGATTTACAGCAAATGTTCAACCTGTTTGTCTTCAGCTGTAATGCAAGCTCTACATCTCCTCAAAAATGACCGTGTAATAAGACGGGCGTATCTTCTCGAGTTAATTTAGAGCTTGCAGTAAAGCTGAAGGCAAACAGTTTGAACATTTGCTGTAAATCCTTGATGTATTTAAATTAAAATCAATCAACTAACAAATTACTTGATAACCCATGGTTATTACTCTTTCGACAAGATGGTTGCTCAATCTGTTTCACTTACATTGTCGAAATGGTATGTACTTGTACCTGTGAATTGTGAGCGACTTAAAAACGCAGCATAGGCATTTTTAAGTCCATAATTTAAAGGTTACAAACATTTTATCTTTTTAAATAAAATTGTCATGAAATCCGGCTTAGTTAAGAAAACCAGTTTTTTTTTCCAAAATTAAAGAGTACTCTAGCAAGTGTTATACTATTTTGGAATCCTGACTAAATGCGCCATCTTTTAAAGTTACTTGCCAAAATAGTGTAGTACATTTTTTTTACGGTACAGTCGGTAAAAGTTGGGTGATGTAATTATTTTAAATTAAATGTTGGCCAAAAATCAACATTTTATTTAAAACTGAGGCAGTTATGATTTAATTTTGAATTGTATTTTACAGGAGGGTTATTCATGGTTACATTACAGAAAAAAGTTTCACGAATAGTTAATATTTGTAGTCACATGACTTAAAAGATCATCACAGGGTGTCAGTTTTTCTGTATTTTTTGTAATACTCATAATTCGAAAAGTACATGACAAATATATTTTTTTATATTTTTCTCATAACTGTCATGACTTGGCCCATCGCCCGTTTTCGGCTTGACGTTGATTTCTGGGACACCCTGTATATATATATATATATACTAGCTGACCCGGCAAACGTTGTTTTGCCATATACCTACTTACTACAATGACTATTAAAAAAAATAGGGGTTGGTGATAGAAGGGTGAAAATTCAGGGTAGTATGTTTAATGCCACATTATAAAAAAAATGAAAATAAAAAGTTGTCCAAAAAATAAAAATAAAGTGTTAGGGGTGGACAACCCTTATCACTTAGGGGTATGAAAAATAGATAGTAGCCGATTCTCAGACCTACTGAATATGCATATAAAACTTAATAAAAATTGGTCAAGCCGTTTCGGAGGAGTAACTAACATTGTGACACTAGAATTTAATATATAAGAAATATTATATATATTTCAATACTGTACACAAAATATGAATAATTAATTCGATACAGAATGAAATGTGGTCAGATGTATTCCTATTAACTAGCAGACCACGTTAATATAATTGAAAACAGCACATTTGAATAGACGATTCAGACAAAGCATTATGATCGTGTATTGAATGAATTTTAATCGTCCCAAACAAAAGTCTCGCAAACCATTGTGAGCGCATTCAATACGAGGTTGCAATTCATAAGCCAAATCTCTGCTCTACACTCGGTATAATAAGTATAATAATACTGGCTGGTATTTAGTGAGGCTCGCGGTCGTCTGTACCGGGCAGATAACCGTATATCCTACCCACAGCACCCACATTAAGGTACAGTACATGCGTCGATCGAGAGCTCGCTTTGTCTTGCTAAATGTCCCGCTATATTTAGAGTTTGCACGGATAAGCTGGGACCGTAGATAGAAAAACCAATACCGGAATTTCGGCGTTATTTACAGCGCAGTAAAAAATTTGAAAAACGAGTCCAAACCGACCGAGTCCGATAAACTCGGAAAGTAAACGTATGAAAACATGCGAAGTTTTTCTCTTTCATTCCACTTTTGCATTTTTACAATGGGTCGGAGCGTGTGGGCCTCGCTTGCCGCGGGTATCGTTTTAATTTTCCGCCAGCATGAAAATGTACAGTGAATGAACCATCTATTTTAATGAGCTTAAAGTTAACTGATCACGGTTTTGCTGGAACGTGGCACGTCAAAAATGGGAGCAGCAAGAATTATTTAGATTTAAAGCGCCTCTTTCATTTATGAGCATTTTACAGTCATTTTCTTATTAGCAGTATCTTAATTAAAGTGAAGATCTATGACCACGGGTGCACAAATTGTGGAAAACTACAGCAGAAAATGTATACCACTAGTTTAATACAAAGTCCGAGTATGTATACTGATTGTTGCTGATGATGGACCAACTTACCGAAGCATGTACACATTTTCAAAGTGCTGCGGACAATTTACCCCATTGCGGTAGATCCGGACTGGACCGTCCGCTCTCAGTCAATGACGGATGTAATTCAATTAGAGATAAATTGGTAAATTAAGTTGCGTCGAGCTCTCCCACTCGTCACCCAAAATATGATTTCGACGCGAAGGTGTGTTTTTGCCAATTAAGGTAATGGAAAACGTTTGTACTAAGCTAATTGACTGTCAACAGATTCGTGTTATACTAGATACTATCCTCTTGAATGCGCTGATTATAGTAAGGAGTGAAAGTTAGTAGAATGTCGATGAAATCAAAGTACTTTTTTGATATAGCAAAACCTCATTACCCAAAACGCGCTATACATCAATTCATTCCATAGCAAAAGGCAGCGATAATATACGGTGGCCCTCAAGTCCAAAGTGCCCTTAATACAGTGCTCAAGTGAGCGCGGTTCAGAAATGTGCAGAGCCTTTTCAGACCCAACACTTCTAAGCCTTTTAATATCGCACCCTCGCTACAGGTTCACTCTTATCGGCATCTTGTACAACGTTACTTTTTAATGGCAATTCAAAAAAATGTTCCTTGACAACCATTGAGTACCTTTATTCAATGTTCGACACTGCTGCCATGAAAGGCATTCGGTATATGGATACTTTGTAGTTATATCAAAACTAGAGGATTACTATCGGGACCTAGGCTGGTAAAAAAAATAGAAATCTTTTGATTATCATATTACAGGGTAAATGACTTCTTCTAATCGGGTTGGGATCTTTAACGGGCTGCTATTCTTGGGACTATACTGCAAAAGCAAGTAAAATCTACAAGATGTGTTTATGATACTGGTAATAATAATAATACATTACCAAATCATTTATTTCTACAGATAAACAAAATGTTGATTCTAAATCAAAACGGTTCTTATTCAGTTCAATCACAAGGATCACTTTGAAAATTGAAAAAACGGTATGAAAAAGGTATTGTTCTAAATTCATTTAGCCAAATAAGCACAGCTCGTGCCTGTGGCACGCGATGAACACATCACAAACGTGTTTCAATTTAATTCACTCAATTTTCACTTTGGGTCATTGTGTGTCTTTATAGTCACGATGACTATTGCCCAAATTTAATTATGTAGACTGCATTTCAACTAGGGATGTGCTCGTAACAATGTTCTGATTTTGACTGTGAAAGTTTTGAACATCTGACTGATTTCACTTCTGAAATTAATTGTAGTATTGTAATTTTTTTTTGAAATGTTCAACTAAATTTTGCATGTAACGGTTTGGTTTCAACCGCATTGTAAAAGCTTCTTACACATAACAGAAACCTATGTATCATGAGTTTATATTTGTAGGGCTTTGGATGATCAACGTCCAGGGCCAGCCCTGAAATGTTTGATCATTCACCGAATGAATTTTTTTGTAATTTTTTCATTGTTGCATACCTTTTGTTCAAACTATTATCAATACAATATTGCTTCTTTTTAGAGATATTTGTGTCGGAAATATTTAAAAAGTAGCAATATTGTATTGAAATCTTGCACAAAAGATATGAAACATTGAAAAAAAATACAAATAAAATGCTTTTTTAAACAAATAGCCATAGAGGCATATGTAAGATCTTGATTTACTTAAACACTTTTTCACACTAGCTTTAGAAACTTCGATGAAACGGATTCCAATAAAACGACCTCTGTTACAGCTCTACCATTGAATCTATTGCAACCCTTTAGAGAAGGGACAAAATGGGCTCTAAAGTTCGAATGGCACATGGGGCAGTTTTGTAATTTTATTAATGATGTAATAACAGTTCTGTCAGTCGCATGTGTGTGCCCATGAGCGATAGTGGAGTCGTTAGCTCGGACGGGTTAATAATAGGGGGCGAATGGGGATCATCTATGAAATCCGAGTGTCGCATTGAAAGCGGTATGTCGCCACTAGAAAAGTTACGATATCGAAATCGCTGCTAACTTTTTTAGTAGTAAGGCTCTTGAAGGACTTGTCTGGGAAATACTGCCACCAGGCCTGTTTCTGCCGCCAAGCAGCATTGCTGTGCTTTCTCTCTTGTCGTGTGTTTTGAAACTGTGTGGTGAAAGGATTTTAAGTGCGCCTCAAGAGGCTCCTTTCGAGCACTTGACACATGTTATAGAACTTTTTAGGTTTGGTTTTTAGGTTGCTGTGCTTTGAAGAATGTAGGTTCTGGTAAAATAATAGGCACCTGCTAAGCCTGGTGACTACGGCAGCCCCAGCCCCAAAATAACTTGGGGAAGATTATGTCCAGGGCTTTTTCTAGTTGATAATGTAGACATCACTGTGCTGCTGTGCTGTTTAGGCCCGCTCAATGCGTTTGAGCACTATCAACATAAAGGTCGAATATTCTTCACTAGATTGTCTACCATACAGACAAATAACTAGGGATTTGAACTACGCGGGCGTAACGAACAAAAACCTTTTCATTTCTTATACATGTAAAAAAGTTAAACTATCTCAATCACAATAAGTGGCAAAATTTGCCAGATTCAGCTGCTTAGTAGCCTCTATTACTCAAACAAGCAAAACTAGAGCCAAACTCGAGTCAAACTCGAGCCATTAAAGTTTTCCGGTTGTCCTGAAATATGAGCACGCCTGTTGAAATTAAACTTGCTTGTAAATTAGATTTGAGTTGCTACAAGTAACATAATGGATGAAGCCCATTGTTGTAGCTCGTTGGAAATCGTGGGATTATGAGTTGTTCATCTACGTAATGTTATAAGTTTGTATTGAGGTTGAATTTACCCTGCCAACAAGAAATAGGCATGAAACACGAATACTAATTTAATACATGAAACAGGTATGAAGAGTAGTAGATCTCTTTGTGAAGGGCTCGTCCGGGGAAGTACTACCACCACGCCTTTTTCTGCCACCAAGCAGCAACGCTGTGTTTCGGTTTGAAGAGTGTGGTCGCCAGTGTAATTATGCTTTGTTATAGGTGATGGTTACCACTTAACACCAAGTGGGCCATCTGCTTGTTTCAACAACTAGTTGTATAAAAAAAAAGGTAGCCTGCTATCGAGAACTTTGTCAGAAGAAGTAGGTACTGCTACCACTCTTATTTCCATTGACAAGCAGCGATTCTAGCATTATTATGTTTTAATTTGGAGTATGGGTGGGAAAAACGTGAAAATGGTTAGATGTTTTTTTTTTCTTTTGATATCTAAACTACCATCTCACATGATGAAAAGTGGGGATGCACTCTACTTGTTCACTCATGTCTGAAATGTTCCTAAAATACAGGTAAAGTAAAAAATAATGAAAATTATTATCGGGGTTTTAATATAGCTCGCATTTATATATTTATGAATAAAAAAATGTCTCGTATAATATTTCTTGATCAAGCACATAGTAATCAATCATTCACATTTATAATCATTATGATCATCAGTCTGAACAAATCCACTGTGTGACATAAGCCCCTCCTTTACTCTGGGTGATTATAATTATAATATTGTGGGAATGTTTTCTGCTCTATTCAAATGCACTCATTCTTTTGGATCGATATAGGATTTTTTTACTACTATTTGTTTTTATTGTACATAAATAAATTATTCCAGTATTGCCCATTTATCAAGTCAGGTGCTTCGACAGCAAAAGAGTAATAATAATGTTTGTTGTGTGTGGACAGCGATGTCGCCGGAAGATAGCGCCTACGATCCATCATTGCATTAGAGGGGGTGATTATTGATTTTCCACCAATTTTTGCTTCGTCCACCCTACGCCACTTTGTTCCTGAAAAATAATAAACAAGTTTTGTCAGCGGTCAAAGTAGGTTTGAAAATGTGGTGTTTGCTCTATCGAAAGTCAATATTGATTCAATGTGTTTGGATTTGTAGGTACGTCATATCAACTCATAGGTATTACATAAAATACATAGTTTGGATTACGTTGCTAGTAAAAATAAAATCGATGTTTACTGGACGAATAAAACAAATTCATAACAATTTGTTTTCTAGACCATGACCAGATTGATCACAACAGTGTAGAGGCATTATCTTAGTAAAGTTATCACAGCTCAAAAATCAAAGTCAATATGAAAAAGTATTAACTACACAGTTGAATTGGTTGCATTTTTTATTAAAGTACCTCTGCCTTCAGAGCTATTGTTAGGGTTTTTCTATGCAGAATACAAAAAGGGATTATACAGAGTTTAATAAGCGTCTCAAAGTGAAAAAAAAACAATATAAGTACTTATTCTATTAATTAAAGGTTATTAAACATAGTACGGGTAAAAACTTTGCTTAGTCTAAGTAGCAGTATGACATGTTTGTGCATTTTTGAATTATGATAAAATATTTTTTAAAGTGACGTCGCAACGTCGTCGTCATCAAAAAAAAACACAAAATATTTAAAACAATTTTTTTAGAGGTTGAGTTGACAGCCCGGTAACAACCTTATCGCTGAACAAGTGAATTACAGATCAATTTTATGATCATATTTTATTAGCTTGAGTGAATTTTCAAGTTACTATTAAATATTAATAATGCATTGTTGCAAAAATGAGTGCATAGTAAAGCCATGACCAACTTCAGTGTCTTTATAGATTTTATTTCTTATCTTTCTTCATAGCAACCAAGAATCTGCATAAATATATACCTAACCAATATGTAAGACAAACTCTGACGAAACGATTTTATCTTGACATATTTTTGACAATCAATTTGTACTTACCGGAAATTGACAAAGTTTGCTAACTTTTCTTAGCAATATCTAGATAAAAAAAATATCCAAAAAAGTTTAATAACTTATGTTGTTTTGATTTGTTTTTTTTTTTTATAAAATATCTAAGGCTAAAACCCAAAAGGTTTTATTGCCTATTACATATTTACATAATTGGAGAACAAATTTCGTTTATCAATCTCCCGAATTATTCAAGAACGCACCATAGCCTGATTACTACTACTCAAAACTCTACTTAATGCTACGAGTGAATTATTTGAAAATCATTATATATTGACCTTTTTGCACTTGATCTCAGGAGCCTTGAGGTATATCAGGATTAGGTATATCTTGAGGTATTTCAAGTGACAAGTAGGAGATTAATAACTTTTATAAAGTTTTTTTTATAATGATTGTTTTATTAACAAGGTATCATCAAAAACTGCTATTTTCTAACATTTTTCATATCGCAGCGCGGCATAACTATTGTTAACTTAATTTCCACAAAGTTATATGTGTAAATTGAAGTTGCACACGTCAAGGTCATAATCTAGGCGCTTTTAACCAAAAACGATCTGTTCAAACGTCAAAGTCTGAAATCTTCTTTTACACTCCTGTCAGTTTAGCCCACTATATTAATGGTGGATTCTCTTTACCTTACACAATATAAATAACTATTTCCGAATGCTAAAAACGAATATAAAATGGTGTATAAAATCCTATTATTATTATAAAAAAAATGTTTGTAAGTATGGATGTTTGTTACTCTTTCACGTAAAAACTACTGAATGGATTTTAATGAAACTTTACAATAATATAGCTTATACATCAGAATAACACATAGGCTACAACTTAAAAAGATATTGTGTGAATTGTCCAAAATATGACGATAAGTGTCAAGTAAGTAGAAAAAAAACTACCATCTGCGAGCTATTCTGGCGTGCGCTGTCTAAACCGCTAGAGTTACACATATGTACTATGTTACGCTAATATAAGCTACTCGAAATACTAATCCTGCGCAGACGAAGTCGCGGGCACCAGCTTGTACAGTATAAAAGTGGATTTCAGAAACGATGACCTGGGGCCCTATCGTCAGCTCTAAATTTTTACTGTCAATATTAGCAGTTGTGAAAACAGTCTTGCAAACAATGCTTAGCTAAACTGGCTTGTATAAGTTGACCTCTAACACACACATGCGTAGATTAGCTGACATAGTGTTGTTCTCTCTGGACATCTACTTAACTTTTTTGACATCTCTAACCTTTTTTTTCGGTAATTTTCGATTTTATTTATCAAGGAGAAGAAAAAGAATAAACGACTCTCTCCGCGGGTTTACACATGGCTAAGCTCTGTTCACTAAATTTAGACAGTAGTATTTTCGCTCGAGATTTATGTACTAAGTAAATTATCTTGCAAATTAACTTAGTAGATCTGGTGAATTTCGAGGATAAAGGCAAAGTCAAAGTCAAACGGTATTTATTCAATAAAATCACAAGGATTACTTTAAAACGTCTTAAAGCTAGGTGACTCTAGGTGCCAGTTCCACGAAACTAAAGCCTAGAAGAACAGGCAACAAACTTACGGCTTGACGGCAATTATGCAATATTGAAGCTCCAGTATGGCGCCAATCGAATTTAGTGAGTCGTAGGCCGTCGTTTCCAAGTTCATCTGCATGCAAACAAAAGCCGGTGGCGAAATCAAAAAAACGGCCTCCCTCAGGGCAGTGTGCTAGCTCCTGCACTCTTCAATATTTATACCAACGACCAGCCCAGCACACCACTCACAAACCGCTTTCTTTATGCAGATGACTTGGCATTGGCTACTCAGACAAAAACTTTTGAAGAGGCAGAAGAAAACCTTGAGTTTGCTCTCAATACGCTAACCAAGTATTACGACGATAATGGTCTTAAGCCTAATCCCTCCAAAACCCAGGTCTCTGCTTTTCATCTGAGAAGCCGTGAAGCCAGCCGAAAGCTCACCATAACTTGGCAAGGAACCCCAATTGAACACTGTTTCCAACCAAAGTACCTGGGGGTTACGCTGGATCGTACTCTGAGCTTTAAACAACACTGCCTTAAGACAAAACTTAAAGTAAGCACACGCAACAATTTACTTCGCCGCCTTACCACCACGAAATGGGGAGCAGCACCAGAGGTTCTTCGAACAACTGGTTTGGCCTTATGCTTCTCTGCCGGTGAATTCGCGTGCCCTGTATGGCACCGCTCCGCACACGCAAAGCATGTCGATGTCGCGTTGAACGACACACTCCGCACAATCACAGGTTGCTTGAAGCCGACCCACCTCAACAAGTTATACCCTCTAGCGGGCATAGCACCACCTCCCGTTCGTAGGGATGTCTCTTGCAAAATAGAGAAGCTAAAGCAAGAAAATGACAACCGACACCCGCTTCATGGACACCAACCCCCACGAGCCCGACTAAAAAGTCGTAAAAGTTTTATGCGCATGTCACAAGCGTCCCAGGATAATCCGGCTGCATTAAGAGTTAACCAGTGGAAGGAGAAACATCCCCCTCCGAAGGATTTTATACAACCTAAAGAACACCTGCCCCCAGGTCATGATCTGCCGTGGCCAGTCTGGAAGTCTATCAACCGACTCCGAACCCAAGCTGGCCGCTGTAGAGAAAACCTCTGCAAATGGGGAATGAGGGACCCCTCCTTGACTGGCTGCGATTGCGGAGCCCCAAAACAAACCATGGCTCATTTACTGACCTGTCCCTTGTGCCCCAACACCTGCACAAGGGACGAGCTTAACGAGGCCACCGACAATGCAGTAGAGGTGGCCAAGCATTATCAAAAATTTGTTTAGTGACCATTGACACGATAGAAGAAGAAGTCGTAGGCATAACAAAAAAAGGTAAAGGTAAACAAATTCATAAAACAGCACACGCTACGATTTAAACGAATTATACCTAATGCATACATACAATCTATTAAAGTAGAGAAAAAAACACAATAGTACAGACATTGCAGACATGTTAGCTGGGTAGAGCGAACGGGACATCGGCTCACGCACTTTTATCACTAATATAGCTATCTAAAGTATAGTAAGCTTTCCTTATTTATGTTATTGTACGTAATAGCTCTCTCATATTCGAAAAATCTAAAATCTCGTCTTAGCTTTGGTGGCGTATACCATCGCTTACCCACTAGTGAAATGTCGTGAAATTGCAGATATTATCTATTTGGGTAAACCAGCATTATCTCAAATTGACTGTTGTGAGCTGTTTAGTGATGTGGAAGTCTACGTTTCCGGCAGCTTCCGAAGGTTCTTATTTGCATCTATCAAATCGTTGTATTTCTTATTTCGAGAAGTATTCCGGCGACAGTAATTGGCTCTGGGGTAATGCGATCATTGATCATGATCTTAGTTTTATCTAAGTTCATACCCAGGCCAATCCGTCGTGAGGCCGCAGCTAGGCTGTTCAGCATCTGTTGTACGTCCTGCAACGATTCTGCCAATACGACGATATCATCAGCAAATCGTAAGTGCAAGATGTATTTGCCGTTAATGTTGATGCCCATTCCGGTCCAACTCAGCGTCTTAAACAAATCTTCCAGTGCGCATGTGAACAATTTGGGGGATATGCCGTCCAATTATTATTATTTTTCAATTTATAGTCCACTAAACTTAGCCATATGCAAAGCCGCTGTAAGATCTGTCAACTGAATAATTATTATAATCAGACTAGTTGCTACCCGCGACTTCATCCGCTTCCAATAATTCACTAAAACTTATAACGAAATTTAAACATTCTGTAACTATTAAATTTATTAAATATTCTATTCAATCACTTCAGCTTGCTTACTCAAACAACTTCAGTCACTTGTTCGAGATACTCAGTCACTTAAATCTGTATCAATAATAAATAACCCACGTTGTATTTTGCAGTTTACTTTTTTTTAGGGGTGCTCTGCTCTGACTACCCCTACCAAAAACAATAACGATATGCTAACTAAGTTTCGGTTCAATAGGCCAATTTATTCCGTTCAACATTACTAGGCTCCATCGCCGAATCATCATGCTGTCACCATTTTAGATTCACAAAATACTAGTGGTTAGCCACGAACTGTATGAGATCTCGTAATGCGATACGATGGCTTCGAAAGTGGTTGTCAGAGGCAAATCCATATATTATATTTGGACTTGCTTCTGACTAGCGCTTTCTAACTATGGTATCCAAGTTTCTACTCTATTGGAATATTTATTGAAGAGTTCCATTGAACAGACCTTGACTCCATTATCAGACCAGATCGCTGTCACCATATTATGAGAATTAAGTAGCTTCTTAAATTACCTATTACAAAAAAAAGACCACTATGTTTTATCTGGGTCAGACGATCCAACTAGGTAGGTCCAACTTCGATAAAGAGGTCAGCCGACGAATCCGACTCGGATGTGCAGCGTTCGGGAAGTTACGCCACATCATCTCGTCACAGATACCGCTGAGGCTCTCAAGACGAAAGTCTTCAACCAGTGTGTGTTGCCAGTGATGACTTATGGAACTGAGACGTGGTCGCTTACTATTGGCCTCATCAACAAGCTCAACGGGTTATGGAGAGAGCTATGCTGGGAGTTTCACTACGGAATGGAATCAGAAATTAGTAAATCCGCAGAATCAGCAAGTTGAAGTGGCAATGGGCAGGTCATATAACTCGAAGAACTGATAACCGCTGGGAAATAAAGGTTCTCAAAAGGCGACCACAAACAGGAAAATGAAGCATGGGATGCCCTCCTACCCGATGGACTGACGACATTGTTAGGATCGCGGGAAGACGGTGGATGGAGAGGGCTTGGAATCGTTTTTGCTGGAAATGTATAGGCCTATGTCCAGCAGTTGACTTGTTTGGGCTGATGATGATGATGATGATGATGATGGAAAAAAAAGTCAAGTATAAATCAAAAGTAAAAGTAAAAAGTATAGGCCTCGATCAAGTATAAAATAAATAATATAATCATAATAACTCATTAAATTTATAAAAAAAACCATAGATGTAAGTGAACGTATGAGCGTCTTGTATTTAAATGTTTAAAATGTACGTATTAGATCATAAAATAAAGTATCCACCCTCGGGATTCAAGATATCTGTAGGTTAAAGCATAAAATACAAACAGACATACCTACAGACACACTTTCGTTATAGATGGTATGGAGGAATGTCGGATGGATATAGAAATGGAATTTGTAAAACTCAGCCTTTCTTGTAGCGATAGATGTATTATTGCGACAGAAAGGTATTCAATGTTTGTGGACCTCTCTGTGGTAGGTAATTGTTAAAATAGTGACCGCAGTTTTTGTGTTGTTTGCTTCAAATAAACTATCCTAATTTACAAGGCACTATAAAATGTAGCAGTCTCTTTCTTCAGCTGAAACAAAACTTATATGATTTCAGGATTTAAATATGAATCAATTTAAGTAGAAAAATCCAAGCCACACCTAGCTACTGAATAAATTCGATCAGATTTTCAGACTTCAGAAATCTTACCATACAAGCTCGAACACTGAGAAGCATGTCGAAGCATGAGCATGAATTGGTTACAAAATAAAATGCCTAATTAATTGATACGAGTACGTCATCGATAATTTATTGAGTATAAAAAACACTTCACCACAATTTTTCAAACACTGATTTTTTTTATTGACATAATTCGCTTAGCTTAGTTTAGTAGAACAAAAATATCTAATATTCTGTGCAAGCAGCGCAAGTACTCATTCAGTCATTCAGAAGTCCCATTGCAGTTGCCTGGTGCTAACAATCTTGTTCTCGGTGCTGTGTATTCACAGCGTTTCTTATTGGCTCATCATTATCCATTGCTGAACGTAACCTGGATATATCCTGTAATAAAATATATTTATAGAAGAAGTACCTGTACTTACTTTACGTAAAGCAGATTGTTATACAAGAGGTTGTTGTTACTATGAAGGCGAAATATTGAACCCAGAGATCAACAAATTAATGGGTTCTCATCACCACATATATTTTCCATATTTTCCGCCGTTTGAGCATAGCTTTGAAATACAAAGATTGCGAGCACTTGTGGTGTAGCGACTTTGCCTTAGAATGGGCAAAAGGATGGCTCAAAAAAGACTTTAAGATAAAATTAATAGTAAACAATTCTTAAAATTTTTACATTATTTGAGATGCTTTTACCAAACTAGTGACATAATTCAAATTGACAGCTGGTTTTATTTTTCGCAGATCTAGGGTTGCATAAGTAGGTATGTATATTATGAAATATTAGAGTCTAATATTACTGTCATAATAAAAAGAGTATTTATTTGATTTTGATTTTGCAGTAGGGGCAAAAGAGCTGAATTGTGAGTAAAAAATGCGTTTGTATGTTTTTTATTTGATTTTTAGTATACAACTAGCTGATGGAACAAGCAGATGGCCCACCCGATGTTAAGTGGTAACCATCGCCTTTAACAAAGCATTGCCTCGAAAGTCGAAACGTGCCCTACGATGCACGCCCTGCATCCATCAACTTGAGTGTTGCCTGTAATTACACCGGCAACCACACTATTCAAACCGAAACACAGCAACGCTGCTTGGCGGCAGAAAAAGGCGTGGTGGTACTCCCCGGACGAGCCCTTCACAAAGAGCTCTACTACTCTTAAAAACAACAGTAATAATGATTATAAAATTAACGATGATAATACTAAGTTAAAGTTGGCTGGTAGGTAGATATATGTATTAAGTACCTACTATTAGGTATTATAGATCGAGTGAGCGAAGCGAACGAAGATCTTGGGCGATTTCGCATTTTATGTTTGTATGAAAGTTCGTCGGGCCATAACTTTCAAACCGTTTATCCAATCTGCATGAAATTTGGTATGTTTGCAGCCGATTATATTATAGTTATAAGTATTCATAACAAAGCCTTTATAGTCGTTACAAACAAAGCTATTTTTGTCGCGACAAAATGATATATGAGTGCGTTCAAGGTCAGAAAGTTCTTCATAATTTTGTACAATAATTTGGTTTCATATACGAGTAGAAGTAGTTCAGTACGTAAGTAGTTAAAAATCTTTGTAGTTCAGTACGGTTAAGTTTCTGATTATTAGGCCATGCTCCACCATGCAGGGACAATGAGACCACCTCGGGAGCGACTTACGAGGCAGTGCTGATGATGATTATAGCTGATGGTTACCACTTAACATCAGGGGCCAGGTTTCCATCAGCTAGTTGTAGGTATAAAAAAAGGCTTCTGTCCCACTGATAGAACAAGCTGAATAAAAATATAAAGTAACAGTCTCACAAGAAAAGTTATCGCTCATCAATAAGAACTAGGTACTAG
Source organism: Chloroclysta siterata (assembly GCA_932294275.1). Classification (NCBI taxonomy): domain Eukaryota; kingdom Metazoa; phylum Arthropoda; class Insecta; order Lepidoptera; family Geometridae; genus Chloroclysta; species Chloroclysta siterata. The sequence goes on from OW028588.1 coordinate 9,545,735, forward strand.
TAGGTACTCATTGATTCGAGCATATTTGAATATTTGATTTGATTGTAAGCCCTAATCGCGAATGGTCTCGAGGAATTGGCGTTAGATTTACTTAGAAAGTTCCAAAATGGTCCTTGTGATAGAACTGAATAAAGACCATTTTGCTTTTGGTTGCCGGCCATTATGTCATCTGAAAAGTTGTGAATGTCAAAAATAACTAACTTGTTTGCCTAATATATGGTACCGTGAGCTTTCTTAAAGCTGACCTGTGTGAGCAACACACTGACATGTTTTTCAAGGTCAAGTGACGTTCAGAAACTAGGTAACATAAGTTTTCATATATTTTTCGGTAATTTGCGGTTTTTGGATTTTAGTACATATTAAACCTTTAGTCTATGAAATTCACTTTGTTTGGCAAATTTAAACTATGAAAGATACTTAACAAATTATTTAAGAAGGTTTGTGGCTCTAAACTTGTATTTAAATTGTTTGAAAATGATACAAACTATTTATTGCTAGAAGAGATTTTGAATGCATCATGTCAAATTTATCCAACCTGGCGAGTATAAATTTGGGTCATTACGACCCTGCTGTAGGGTCTGAAAGATATAATATGCTGATTTATTTTTATACAAGCATTCACGTGATATCTATTGAAATAAAAAGTAACCTATATGCTTTTCCGGGTCACAAATTACGTTTCAGCTGAATTCGATAAGAAGGTTTGTGGGAAAATGGCATTTATGGTATTTGTTGGATAGGCAGTAGTTCTAAAACATGATTTCGTTCCATTCTTATTACGCACTAGATTACTCAATAGCCTACTTGGCTAGATTGTAATGATATTAGGGTATCGCATAACAAGCGCTACACTAATATAGTAAAAAAAAAAAAAAAAAAAAAAAAAAATTACGCACTAGATGCCGCCCGCAGCTTCACTGTGTTAGTAGTAATAATAAGCGCTCAGGAACGAATAAAACTTAGTGAGTTTTATTCGTTCTTAGCAATAACCTATATCGTATATATTTTTTTACACTTTTACAATAACAATTACAAACTGGATAATAATATGTCATTTTTTTAATACAAAACAAACGAACTCGATTCGCGTTAGGCGCATCAATCCCCTTTTTGCTGTCTTGTGCCGCCACGTATCGCCAGGAAACTTTGGGCTACTCAGGGCAATTCCGGCTCAAATCATAAATTTGTATGCCTCAAGTATATGGACGCAGAGCAGAGCAGAGCAGAGATCTATCTTACGAGGCAATGTAGTGACGGTTACCACTTAACATCAGATGGGCCATCTGCCTGTTCCATCATATTTTTTGCTGTGCCGTAATTTTATACAGGTTAAATAACGGTACAATCATATCTTTTTATAGGATTAAGGCACCGTTAAGATTTTTCAGTACAAAAATATGCTAAATAAATATGAAGTAATTATGTAATTTATTATGGTCATAATGACCAACCTCAATCTAGATATGCTCTTTTTGGAACGAATCTTCGCCGGGTTAATGTCATTACTGTCAGTCAAGTGTGTCAATTGACAGTGTTCCAATTTTATCGCTATAAGCGCTAGATTTAACACTTTTATGGCACAAATGGCGAGCATTTAAAAATGTTATTACTATCTTAAGAATAGGCGCTCTCTAGACCGTCAATGTGACTAATTATCAAATAATGTAAATTTATTCATAATCAAGAGTGTTGTCTATAAAACTATAGTAAAGGGTATTTATTGATCGCCATACCTAAAATATGAACTTATTATGAGTACACAGCACTTATTTGAACTAAAAATCAACTACAAACGGAGTAAATCACAAAACAGTTGTGAAAAAAGTACCTCTTCACAGACCTGCTAAAAATCTGTCCAGTGTATGGAGAAACATTGCCACACTGATCGCATAAAGATAGCTCACGATACGAATATCTGTCAAATAAACCTGGTCAGCTTTTCCAAGAACTCACACATACGCACCATGCATGTAAACGTATTTTCTGATGTGTTCCAAATTCAAAATTGATAGAAGGTTAACCCCTCGACGGTGGTATACGGCTGGAGGCGGGACTATTGATATCAAACTACTTATTTCAATAAATTATAAATGGATGTAATATGTACATAAAATTAATACTGAATTCTTTTGAAATAGACAATGCTATTTTATGAAAAAATAACCTATTTGCCTTCGAAAACTACTTACGATCAGACTAGACTTGTAAAAGATAGCAAATGTATGCCGATCCATTATTTTCGCAGCTTATGAATTCAAAATATACATATCTTCCAGTTTCAAATTAAAAACTGCAAGATTACAGACATGTGTAATAAAAGAAGCCTAGTAAGACTACCAAAACAACAAAGAAACCTTGTTTTATATCCTTGTGTATTTTTATAACGAATAATATTGGTTAAAGCAGTTGAGATTAGTTTTTTACGCATAACTTGAACAGCACTATATTAAACACGCTTCATTTTTATCCAATTGCTGCCGCCGATAGGCGGTCTGAAACTTGAAGCACTCGACGGGTTACATGAAGCCATCACGGCACAACGAAAAGTCATCTAGTACGAAAAAACTTGTCAGCTATTCTTTTATCTGGTTGCAGTTGAACAGACTCGATGACGTGTAATATTTGGTAGGTGCCGGTACGAAATTGACGTTTCAAGAATGTAAAAAGACATGGCGATAGCCCCCCTGGAATCACAGTATAGAGAAGCAACTTTGTTCAAAACTATTACTGTTTCATAAAATATGGCATGGCAACTAGAACTAGACGACAAGCAGTCTGGACTAAAGTGTGATGTGTGGTGTATGCCCCTATGCGAAAGTTCAACTGACGACCCACTTTGCTGATGTTCCAAACTTAAGTTTTTCCATGTGATAACAAAACTAGCTAACGTATACACCAAAAAATTGTATTTATTTGTTCTTTTTTGTTTTTGTGCCTTATTATGAAGTCGGTTTATTGTTTTTGCATAAAAGTTATTTAAAATGAAAACTTTTGCAGAATTATATATTTCGTTTGTATAGATAGGTATAATTGTATTATAATTACCTCCGTGCGGATGATAAAAGCAGTTACAGTGCAACGGACCAACTGTTGCATACTTTCACAAGATGAGAAATAGTTTGTCAACAGGCGAATTGCCTCTAAATCAAACTAATGATATCAGAATATCAGTTCTAAATTAGTTGTAAAATATTGCCAGCATCCTTCGAAATAGATCGGCCGCACATGTCGCCCTCCATCCATTGAACATTTGAATAAACGGGTGCTAATACTCAGATAGAGAAAATAAATTTAGCTTAACCCAGCCGGTGTTCACCAACAAACTAACTGATAGTAAGTGTCAGGCAAAAAAATGTAAGAGTCGTTATATTGGTTATTGGAAGAGTTTTGTCAACGAATGTTTTATGTGGTAATAAGTCTCGGAGGAGATAGCCGAAAATCGATGTTTGTCTCTTGAACACCATTTTTTCTGGCTGCAACACACATAATATAGAAAGTAGGCATCATTTTAAGAGTTTGTTTTTTTTGTGTTTTTACTTTTATGTCTATGTGTGTGTTATTAGACTAATAAATAATTTATCTATCTATCAACGTGAAAAATATAACAAAAAGGAAACAGCTTCAGAAGTTGATCCCCAAAGATATTCCGAACTCTTCCCAGCTCAAGATTCACGTAGCCTGCTATCAGTGTACGATCATATTCAAACCTACAATCTTATCAAAAGACGTGGTCACTCCCATTAGATCATGGACAGTAGTGGACTGAGTCTAAGTGGACTAAGTGGCTACGAATGATGATGATGACAAATTTTGCTTAATTTGTGGCTAGATGGTGTTGTGTGCAATATCCACCAATACTTATTTATTTATTACAGTTGCTGTTTTCTGAGAAACAGTCACTGATGAAGTAGCTCTCCTCCAAAGGCAGCCAATTCATAATAGTTTATGCAAATCTCCGTAAACATTTCGAAATTACATAGCTCTATCTCTTTCCGACGCCAAGATTAAAACAAAACGCTGATTTGCATGTGCAAATACTGTGTAGTGGAATCCAAACAGCAATTTAGTAGACAGTGGGACCAGCTGCGACTCACGGGACAATAATTAAACAATATTTTCTTGTCATTCCGAGACAGTTTTGAAATGGCTCACGAAAGTTTGCCCCTTTCTTCGAATTAGACGACGGTTTAGCGGTAATACAAATACAATTACAGCATTTTCAATGTAATATCTGGGTTTCTTTGTTTTGTTTTAGTATTTTTTTCTGTTGTGCTAAAACAGAAAATACTATACTTAGAACCGCTTGCGGCAATCTGTAATTGTATTTAGTGCTCGAAAGGAGCCTCTTGAGGCGCACTTAAAATCCTTTCACCACACTTTTTCGAAAGAAACTAGCGACACGACAAGAGAAGAGATTTAGTACAAGCTGGTGCCCGCGACTTCGTCTGCGCCGGATTAGTCACACAATATCTTTATAAATTGTAGCCTATGTGTTATTCTGATGTATAAGCTATATTATTGTAAAGTTTCATTAAAATCCATTCAGTAGTTTTTACGTGAAAGAGTAACAAACATCCATCCATCCATATTTACAAACTTTCGCGTATATAATATTTACTAATATTAGGATTTAAGTGTAATTGTACTTATTTCTGTTTAGTGTAGTAAACACATTTGCCAAACTAAAAAGAATTAGCGTAAACATTGCTTCCATCCTCTGACAGTGTGGTAATCATGCATATTGACATACTTTTCTTGTACAAGCTAAATATTAGCTTTACAAGCAGATTCGTAATTTTCTGAAATCTCTACATGTTAAGAGATAACTTTCTACAACTAAAGTTTGCCAAAACTAAGCGTACGCCAAAACAATAACTCACTCAACCTTACGCCAAAAACATAAAAATGTCATGTGCATAAATGCACCCTATAAATATTATTCCCAGTAGATACTTCTAATGTAGGGTACATTCTAGAGTCTCTCTAGAGATGTAGGTCAGTATTATCTATTTCACCAATTATTAGAATTACAACCTCCTACTTCACACAATAGAGTTTATTTTGGCTATTCACTATAGTAGACTTCACTGCATACTATTTTCAACTCAAATGAATATACGATTACGGTATTGTTTCCTTTGCATCGAAAAGAGCATCAAAAAGTGCAAAATGCGAGTAGGGTAACTGATTTGCGCTTGCATCTATTGCATTTGTGCGTCTAATGGTCGCGGCATGCGCCCAAGTACAGAAGTGCATTTAATTTATGGCCAAGAAAGGGTGCGCAGGATTATCCATTGTCAACATAATCTTAAATATTTTACGGTCATTTTAGTCTCCTTTATTTTGTAGACTATAAATTTGAAGGTATCACATTTGAGGATCAGAGCATGGACAATAACCCTTATGCGATTCTTTGTTGTCTGTTGGCTATGTTTTGCATGTTTTAATTATTTTGCGTGCACAGATCGCGCTTTGTTTGTTCTCATTAATAAAGGCAGAAGTTTAATAGATTCAAATTTAATGTTGCAAAGGAGTTGCAAAATACATTTTAATTTATCATACCAGTGAGGTCGTACCAGTGCAACAATACGACGCTAAAACTTACGTACCTAATCGATGATACTATATTTGCTTAAGACTGTATTGAGGATGTTTGTCTGTAAGTAATAATTTCAAAATCCTAAACAGTAATAAAAAACAATAACTACGAGAAGGTAGTTATGTTGTCCCCTCACCCCTCTGCCTTAGATTAAGTCTAGAATATTGTTTGTGCTGACATCTTCAATGCAGTTCTTAGAAATTAAGGTTTGCTGATACAGCCGTTTGCAATCGCCCGGCTGCATCCGCCCATGTACTTTTTATTCATTATTAAACCACCTCCAAATCGGTGTACACGTATAATCATTTAGTTTTATTTCCACTTATAATTAATTCAGTGTTTTTTAAAAACTCATTGAGTAACTCCCAAATCAAAAGTGGCGCAGCCGGCGCGGATTTTCTTGAAATCACGGGGTTTTTCGCAGTTTTCCGACGTCCAAATCCGTTAGGAAATTTTGGGGAAAATTCCTTGTAGAGTTGATCCGTCGAACCAAATAAATATCTTTTGAGTGGAAGTGGAAGCAGTATGGGAGTAGCGGTCGGTTGGTGAGTAAAACTTTTCGCCATTCCTTTCCCTCACCCTCCTATATTTTGCACATTTTATTGTTATACTTGAGATAGAAACTTGCTCATTATAACTTACTTTAATTCGGTAGACCTTGTATGAATTTCTATCAAGATCAAACCATGTTCTAAAAATAGAATAAACATAGATTTAAGAATAAATTGATACGGCATATTAAAATCATAAAATCTGATTTTAAATAAGTAAAAATTAAGTGTTAATTAGAGATTACTGATCTAAACTCGATCATAATATTAATTAGTAATTATAAAAAAAAAATATATAATAAAATTTATTTTTACAAAAATATTATTTTATAAAAACATTTTACATTTAATCCCTATTGTTCTATTGCTTGTTTTATTGTGTTTTTAAATTTTGTGTAATTTGTGTGTCGTGAATAAAAGTCAGTTGCCTCCTCCAATTATTTTCATAACTCACGATGACTGAGTCAGAGACTGAAAAGCTTCGACTTATCCCGAGAGAAGTCTCTCAGTTAATTCCGCTTTTTAAAGGTGATAAGAGACAATTAAATTTATATTTGCGGAAATGCCAATACATTATCGGTCGATACGGTCAGCAGGGAAACGAAGCTCAGAATCTTTATGTCTATAATGTTTTGACAAGTAGACTCACCGAGGACGCAGCTGCGCTCTTATCAGAACGTGACGATGTTGAGACATGGTCAGATTTAAAAGAAATCCTCATCCAACATTTTGGAGACCCGCGTAGTGAAGCTTGTATTAATATCGAACTAGAATCTTTAAAAATCAAATCAGGTGAAAGTTATCTAGATTTTTGTAATCGAATACAAACTATTCGCTCACTATTAATTTCAAAAGTGAACACAACAGAAGACAAAGATTTGAAGCGCGCAAAATTGATAATTTATAACAATACAGCTCTGAATGTATTTTTATATAACCTTCCTGAAAATATGGTTCGCATAGTGAGACTGAAAGCACCCTCGACTTTAGAAGCAGCATTAAGCGTTGTTCTGGAAGAAGTCAACTTCTCAGAACAGTACAATATGAGGAATCGTATTCATGGTGGTAGGCAGATCGAACACGCAACGGTTTCAAGGCCAGCGATAAGTCAGCCTATGTTATCCGGCTCTAATAATGTACAGCAAAAGTTCGGTTTTGGTGTACCCATTAATGCACAGCCTAAGTTTAAGTTTGGCATCCAGAATGCACAGCCACAAAATTACGGTACTTTCCAAAAACCATCATTTGGATATAAGCCTCAATTTGGCCTTCAGCCACCGCAACCATTTGGTTACAAACCCCCTCAGGCGTTTGGTTACAGACCCCCTCAGGCGTTTGGTTACAGACCCCCTCAGGCGTTTGGTTACAGACCCCCTCAGGCGTTTGGTTACAGACCTCCTCAAGCGTTTGGTTATAGACCCCCTCAAGCGTTTGGTTATAAGCCAGAAACGAAACCATATATTCAGCCTCCTCGCTTACAAACTAGCGACGTTACAATGCGGACAGCAGCCCCTAAGGCACCGCAACAAGGTTTAAATTTGAATGAACTGAATACAAACGAGTATGATCCCTACTATGACGAAAGTTATGCGTACGGTAATAATCTCGATTACTATGACGACGACCAATATAATGAATATCATGAAATGATTCGTAGTGACGACAAACAGAATACCAACGCTGATGAATCTAGGATAAAGATAAATGCTCTAGATTCCGATGATGATAATTTATCAATTATTGTAGTTAACGTAGATAAGAAGGAAGAAAAACTAAAAAAACATTTAGAAGATATAGGAAAGTTAACAGCGGAAAAGAAAGTCACTAGGAATGATTCATCTACAATAACAATATCGGATACTAGTAGAACAAATACAGCTAGCCCTATTGACATTTCAGATAGATCATCAATACATAGACTTAATAATGACCAATACCCAGTGCGATCAGGATCAAGTAAATCAGAAACAATTCATTCTGCTATAGAACTAGAATCGACAGGAATACCAATTTTACATGAGGCAGTAAACACCAAGCCTAATCAAATCTTAGTATACTCATGGTTTAAAAATGAAATGCAGGTGAAAAATCTTTCTCGAGAAAAACAGAAAGTTTTAGAAGTTTTTCTACCAAAAGATAACCCCGAATTAGTAAAAGAATTTTTTAAACAGTATATAAAACCAAAATTAAAGTATTTCATATATTTTGAAGACAGCTCACACCGTATATTATTCGCTAATATAATCATTCAATTATTTAAGAAAGGTATGATCAATTTTTACGAATGCACTGAACGGGTTATCACTATTGAAGATGAAAGGAAAACTAAAGTTCCTATTAAAAACATCAAACGCCCTCCGCAGGTGCAGCCTACTGCTAGTAGTGGTGCCGTCGCTGGCTCTTCATCTTCAAACACTTGAAGGAAATCCAGGTTTACTTCCGATCAAAGAAGGACAAGCTTATGTTCAAACTGATCATTGGACTATAGTAAAGGTTATTAAATTGGATAGGATCTACAATGATTTAAATTACGTAACTAAAAACTTTGAACAATTGTGTAAATTAGTTGACTGGAATGCATCATATTCTCAAGAATTTAAGAGTGTGAAATTACATACAGAGTTTATTCGCGATATAACTAAGGAAAAATACCAACAACTTGTTCCACAACAGCGTTTTAAAAGAGGTCTCATTAATCCTTTGGGTTCTCTTATAAAAATTGTAACAGGAAATCTTGATAACGAAGACGCAATTCGATTTGAAAAACTTACTTCAAAATTGAGTCATAATGAAATTATAATTTCTGATAAATTAACACTGGTCTCGAAAATGTTTGATAGTTTCATTAATGTCACTGAAACTATTAATAATAATACATTGAATTTGGAAAACCGTCTAAAAACAACTGAAATTATGTTAAGAGATTTAGCTGTTAAAGAAAAGAATTGGGTTTTCTCTACTTACGTTATTGGTTTGTTTAACGTTTATACAAGCAGCTATCATACTTTATTTATCAGGCTTAGTGAAATTGAAACTGCTTTAGCCTTGAGTAAAGTATCTATATTACATCAGTCTATTGTGAACTCTACGGAACTCTTGTATCATTTGAAATTGATTGCTAACTCTGAAACCTTAGTGTATCCGCCTAGCTACGAAAACTTGTTAAAATTAGAAGAAACCATTTGTGTAAAATCCTATATTAAGAAACAGCAGATCACATTTATTATGGAAATTCCTATAACAGATAAGCTTATTTATAATTATTACAAATTGTACTCCTTACCAATTTTCCATGAATCCGAAAATAAGACCTTATCCATTTTTCCTAAATATCCTTACCTTCTGGCGAAAGGAATGAAATACTTACCGATTGTGAAACCGTGCCGCCCGTTATCAGCTGGCGACCATTTCCTGTGTAACACAGACAACCGAGCTTTGTACCATGAGCTTACCTGTATAGAGCAGCTCATGAAATTCGACAATGACCCCACTCGCTGTACACAGCATCAGGTCCAGATTGAAGAGGTCAAGGTTCAACAAGTCAACCCCGACAGTTGGATTATGTATAGCAGGCTGAAGACGACCCTTACTAAGCATTGCGACAATGACATCAGTAAACTGTCAGTTTTCGGTACCTCGTGACAATTGATGAACCATGTGATTTGGAGATCAATGGAATTCGTATAAGCCACCGTGTCTTCATAGAAACGGAAGTTGTGGAGCCAATTCCGCTAATCGCCTTACCACAGCTACGTGTGAACGCGAGTCTATCCAGTGCACGCGCACTCAACATGAACGGTGTCAGTTTAGATGAAGTTAAATACATGGAGTACTCTTTAAAGCATAGTTCAGTGATTGAAAGTGTTTTGAATGAAAAAAAGGACTTTAACTTCAGTGAAACTTTAGGATACGTAACTTTAGGCTTAATCATTTTATGTTTTCTTGTGTTTTTATTTTATGTGTTTCGACTCAAATTGTTGAATAGCATTCCATGTATGAAAAATTATCGGAATCAATCTCAAATCGATCATACCGATAATTTTCCTCTTAGGGATGGAGGAGTTATGTTGTCCCCTCACCCCTCTGCCTTAGATTAAGTCTAGAATATTGTTTGTGCTGACATCTTCAATGCAGTTCTTAGAAATTAAGGTTTGCTGATACAGCCGTTTGCAATCGCCCGGCTGCATCCGCCCATGTACTTTTTATTCATTATTAAACCACCTCCAAATCGGTGTACACGTATAATCATTTAGTTTTATTTCCACTTATAATTAATTCAGTGTTTTTTAAAAACTCATTGAGTAACTCCCAAATCAAAAGTAGGTACAATGTTTTTATTTATTATTTATCGATACTTCTATGGCCCAACTGATTCTTATTTTTTTTTACAAACAACTTCTTAACGAATAAAAGACGGCACGCCCGTTAAACTTCCAATGAAATAAATATATTCTGACTGAAGTTGATAGACGGTTTTAGTACTAGTAGTGACGTCATTGCGCTGAATCATCTGCTGTACACCTCACATGTAATTATAAAATTGACTCAAATTTCACACACCACCATCTATCTCCAAATTGTAATTTGGGAAAACAATAATAATAGAACATTTTGTATACTATTTTTTGTTTTTTTATTTACAATGAATAAAGGTATTTATAAAATATACAAAACATACTTGAAACATTTGAGAACTATCTGCAGAATGCGCACGATCTAGATATATCTCACCAGAGATATCGACGATCGGCACTAAACTCGTAATAAGCCCTCTGATCCAAATCAGTGCCAATCCAACTGATCAATATTTATTGTAAATCATACCAAATACAATATAATATCGAACGTAGTACCTATATATTTTTTTAAAACATCTTGAAAGACGATTAGAATATTTGAATATAGAAAGCCATAGATTCTTCCATTTCCTGATAAATCCATTAAATCTTTGTTACTGTCATCATGCTTATTCTAAGGTCAGTGCGTTCACTTTCGACTTCACCGACAAAGCGTTTAATTAAACCAGACGTAAAGTTTACCTAAACCGCGTCTTAGATCCCAAAGGGCAACCACCCCAGATCTGTTTGCACAGTAACCTACATACAGGGCATGAGGGATGGCATCATTAATGATCAACGGCCATTATTGGGGGACATACCCTCCGTGACTATGAATGCATTGAATCCACGGGTTGACGAGGAAACTCCGTAAGTCTTTAAGCTTTTGAAGTTGGATGTAAAAGTTTTGATTTTGGGAAAGAGATTTAGGGAATCGAGACTCAACATGGAAAATGTTTGATGTACTCTCAAAATTTTACTTAGTGTTACTAACTCGAACAGGTTGTGATGTAACAAGCATAACTGTCAAACAGTTAAGAAGCAGAATATCACAATAATCATCACAAACTTGTTAAGTTTTCGTCACAATTTTTTATTTTTTAATATTGTTGGACATTCCACACAACACTATCTCGCCCCAAACTAAGCCAAAGCTTGTGATATGGGAGCCAGATAGCTGATATACTACTTGTATATACAATTTTTTTTTGTAAATACATCTTTATAATATCATAATAATATAACACCCAGACAGAGAACAAACATCTATGTTCATCACACAAATGTTTGTTCTCGGTGGAGATCGAACCCACGGCCTACGCCACAGAAGACAGAGCTACTACCAACTGAGCTGTGAAGGCTGTCTTATTGTAGTTGTGTTTTTATTATAGGTATGAAAATGTATAGGCATCAGTAACGGCATATTCACTTCTCAATCAGTTTTTTACTAACTCTGATTGAATTTAAACGAACGCAAGAAATGAAAAAGAAAAAAATCAGTTCGGTCCAATTTCAACATCGGATCGAATCCGTACCGATGATCTATTGTGACCATAGTCCGAGTGGTCGGAAGTGCGTTCAATGGCGCTACGACCAACCCACGACGAGGTTCCCTTTCATGCTCCCTCCGTATATTCCATTCAAATTTTTACCCTCAACGTACGCTCGATGAGTGCTCTAACGGGCATTCACTGCAATTTGATGAAGCTACCGTGTACGCTGGCTATTCAATCTGAATGGGATTGACCACGACAATGCACTGATTTAATAGAACTGGCCAAAATACCCGGTTTAGTTACGATGGAATTTATTGTTGGCGAATTAAATTTCAGATGTTCTGTTCAACTGTGGATAAATGCATAGAATCGCTGATGTGTCATTACTTTGAGAGACTACTACTACTTTTTTTTTATACAACTAGCAGATGGCCTGATGTTAAGTGGTAACCATCACCTATAACAAAGCATTGCCTCGTAAGTCACACACGATAAGAACGTCCCTACGATGCATTGCCCTGCGTCTATCAACTCGAGGCATTGAGATGTTAAGCCTCATGTGCCTGTAATTACATCGGCAACCATACTCTTCAAACCGAAACACAGCAACGCTGTTTGGCGAAAAAAGCGTGGTGGTAGTTCTTCCCTGGAAGAGCTCTTCACAAAGAGCTCTACTATTCTTAAAACAGACAACAAACACATAACAAACAGCTATGCTCGTTACACAAATGTTTGTTCTCGGTGAGGATCAAACACACGGCCTACAACGCAGAGGGAACTACTACCAGCTGAGCAGTTGGTCGTCTTTAGGACATAATATAGCACTATCTCACTCGATTTGCAGTGTTTAACTTCAAATAGTAAGTCTAATGCGAAGCCGTGGGTTCGACGGTCTCGACAAGTTACAGAGATGAAGAAATAAGTATAATTGAAACATTGTTATAAATTAATAAATAAATATTAGTGGACATCACTATCTAGCCCCAAACTAAGCCAGAGCTTGTAATATGGGAACCAGATAGCTGATATAATACATAAATACCTACCTTTTTTTTTGTAAATACATACTTATAATATTATAAAACACCCAGCCAGAGAACAAACATCTATGTTCATCACAAAAATGTTTGTTCTCGGTGGGGATCGAACCCACGACCTACGGCGCAGAAGGCAGAGCTACTACCAACTGAGCTGTGAAGACAGAGTAATGTGTTAAATAAGTGGTAAGATTTTATTTTGTATATTTGTAATAAAACTTAGTTGTTGAATGACTTTTATTTAACAACTTAGTTTTTACAAAAATAATGAACATTACTGGTTTGTGAAGTTCAAATATTACTGAAGAAGAAGCACAGCGCAGAAGGCAGTACTACTATCAACTGAGCTGTGAAGGCTGTGAGAATAACTCTTATCGTAGGCCTACACAGTAAGGTCACAGTCATCTCCCTTCGACTTTCTCAGGTGGCTAACATTCACACTTAATCCAAAATTATCACAAAATTAATACAAACTGCAGTTGCAAACCCAACAATGCCTGTCACCAGTTAGCAGATTTCACTAAAGTAATAAATCTGCCAACGACGACAAACTAAAACTGAGTTACAACAACAAAGTCAAATTACCGAAGGAGTTTACCGCATTCGAGGGTTGGAGGGGCCAGCGACACCGGGGTAGTACGGAGTTAGAATACTGATGCTTCCTCGAGACTCCTAAAGCTTGTAAGATTTTCGGATAGGGATTTTCCTTTCTTTACAATGGGCCTACTCTTGGGGCATATCAATTCCACGCGGTTATGTCGTTAGAAACTTTCCGCTGGGGGCAGACGCCCAATCGATAGCTTACGGCTTACCACTCTTAGCGATATAGTGGGAGAACGTGCCTAATTCAGCGGAAGGCACAAGCGGGGTGATAACTTGAGAAATCTTTACAGAAGGTTTATGAAGGTAGTTTTGTCTAGTGTTTTATACATTACAATTTGATTTTGATTACTTTTTTTTATTTTAATTAGATATTGTGCTATTTGCAATGGAAGATGGAGGTATCTCCTCCATCTTCCATCGCAAATCTTTGGCAAAACGGTCATAATTTTAGCTCTGTATGGATTTGTTTGATATTTTTATAGACAGGTATCTAAGTAAGCCCATCCATCACCTGCACTATCCTCTCAGTCAAGTCGGAATTATCTGCAGCTAAAACATGGTTAGATAATACGTTCAAATCAGCTATATTCCTCACAATGTTTTCTTCACCGTTCAGGAACGAGTTCAAGCGAATGGCATTTCTAGTGAACATAATGTGTCACAGTTGGTCGGCTTATAGGATTTCATAGTCATTTCAATTTGGGAAAATCGATCACTTTACTAACAAGAAATCCCTTCATTTAATTTACATAAAAGTGGTGGCCATTCATTTTTATATAAAAGGGGATTATCTGTACTAAATAGTGATCCCATGGGCTTTAGTCCATTATGATAAATCGTACAATGGCCTTTTCTGCTATAGGGAAGTATCGATTAAAAGTATAGATATAGTTTATTGAAAAACTATGGCTAAGGCTCGTGCTCTGTTCCTACTAAATTATGAATTCGAATGATTAGATATTTGTGTATTTAGATAGATTTAAAACTCAATCAAGCTGCATAAAATGTATAAAACTGAATAAATATGCATAGTTAGGCATAACATAAATTTTAGCTACCTACTTTTTATCCCGTCCTCTTAGGCATCCTCAAAGAATCTTGAGTTGGTACTAAAAACATGTAAGGGGGGATATCTACGTTGCCTAGGGGAGCAAAGTCGTAAAGTTGTTTCTGTTTGTTATTAATTATTCCGAAAAATATTTTTTTACCGACTAGAATAAACTAGCAGGAAAAGTTCTTAAGAGGCTGACAACCGTCAATCAAATTCTCGTTCACAAAAAAAATTCTACATTTTTTCGATATAAAATCACAGTGGTTCTATGAAAAATCGCAAAGAACTAAGTCTTGGAAAGTAACATTACATATTTTGTTAGATTCAGCAAAGACTATAGAAAATATTGATAAAGTAAAAAAAAATTAATGGCAGGTAGAATTACCTCAATAAAAAATTACTTAATTACAGGCGAATGAGGCTTAACATCTGTATGCCTCAAGTTGATGGACACAAGGCAGTGCATCGTAGGGCACGATCCTATTGTGCGTGACTTACGATGCAATGCTTTGTTATAGGTGATGGTTACCATCCATTTAACATCAGGCGGGCCATCTGCTTGTACATCTGGTTGTATAAAAAAAACTAACCAGAGAATTATATATCAAGTTAATTTTTTCCTATATTTTTACATATATTATTTAATTTTGTTATTTGAAGAAGACACTTAGTCTTTGACTTTGCGTATGGGATGAGTTTTAACAAGGGTGGGGTTTGAACCAACACATACCTACGTAGCTTAGGATGTGAACTAATAGGTAAATCGCGCACGGCACAAGTTCAAGGCACAAATAGACTCAACAAAAAGTCTCCAAGTTCTTATCTTCTTTGCCGAGGGACTTCTCAGGTGGTAGATCCCGGATCAGCCCCGCCCGAACTCTGTTCACGGACTTGGAAAATTGCATTCGTTATCGCATATCCGTACGTACTTACTGCATCGTGCTCATGTAGTGTGGATACGACAATGAATGCTTGCATAAGTGTTAAACTACTTTCATCCCCAGACACGGTAGATATCTCATCAGTAAAGCCTAGGGGTCAAAATTGTGAGACTTTTTTTTTATATGTGCTAGGTTGCAAGCTCCACGCCGCTGCTAGAATTATAACTGGTTTCCTTACAATGTTCACCGTTTAAATGAATTTAAATTGCCCATACATTTTTCAAATACTTACTAAATACATTGGTGCACGACTTAATTCGATTCACCACGATCAGAAAGGCGGGTCACTACTAGACTACCCAACGATGCCCTTAGTAAGTCGGTTCTGAGGTGGGCGTAATCGAGCGACAAACATCCATTCATCCAAACATCGTAACTTTCGAATTTATATATTAGTAGGAAGTAAAATAAAGAAGTATCCACACTATGGTCACCGGACGTCCGATCACTCGGTGTTGGGCGGAGGAGTTACAAATGTCGTTCAACCAACGTAAATAAATTCCCAATACAAATTGATTTATCGCCGATCGCGCCTCCATTCTGTCGTAATGTCCAGCCATGATGGCCTGCCATTATTTTTCCAGTGAAAATCGTGCTCAATAAGTTTTATTGCTCGAACAGTGGAATTTTAAATGTTTTATCCTGATTTAAGCAGTAAGTTTATGATTGTTTTGGAATGAATTAAAGTATCAGTTTTGTTTGTTTGTCATGTGATTACCTCGCTAATTATGACATGATTTTGAATGAATGAATGAATGAGTGAATAAATAAATGAATGAATGAAAAAATCAAACACAAAAATTATACATTGACGACGTATTGGTTTCTCATGTTTGGTATATTATGGTAATACTAAACATCAACATATAAAAATGTGTTTGCTACCACAACAAAAGTAAAAGAAAAAATATATTTATTCATTTGAATCACAAGGATCACTATGAATCATATGAATGATCATATGAATTAATATATTTTGACATAGGTACTATACTATTATTATTTTGATTTGACATTTGATTACTATTGTTTGTTTTATATTTATTGTGAATTTTACTATTGTTAATATAAAAACTACCTACCTACCTACCCAAATGTATATAGCCCACACCTACAATTTGCATCCCAGCTATGGGGAATGAGTGCTACCGATTTTATATTTTGTCATCTTTATGTACCTACACCATTGAAGCAAATAAATGATTTATGATTATGATTATGAATCGTATTAAAGCGGTCGAAAGTGAATCTAAATACGATAATATTTTCTGACACTAAGCGAATGATCGCTCGCCTTCTCTCACTGTAGTTATTACTTGCTTTTATTAATAGACTAGTCGCTAAATATCTAGCCATCTTTTCCGTTTGAGAAATACTTCTTTTAGAAATGTCAAGTGAATTCACAACAACAGCGGCACATTAGCCATATTAGTCGTCACCCCTAAACATGGCGACATTCTCGTCTGAATGACCTCTATTCAGTCGCAGTCTCACAATCTACTAATGGAATGCTTTTAAGGTGCAAAGTACGCTTATCAAAGAGACTCTTGTAATGAATTAATATTTTTCTTACTTCCGCGTCGTCATTGGCCACTTAATTTGATGAGGTGTCGACTAATTAGGTAGAAGTTTCAGGATAATTGTTGATTTTGTTCACGGTTGATACAACATTGGGTTTTCATTATTATTTTGTAAAAAGGATCGTACAAAATCATCGTAACGAGTCTAAAAAACAGTATTGAGTTTTTATTCGTTTTTGGTATATGATTTTCCGTATTGCGAGCAGTGGCGTAGCTAGGTGAACAAGGGCCCCGGTGCATAGAGAAAGAATCAGGCCCTCAACCCCCCTTTCTTTTTACTTTCCTTAAACTTATATTAGCCCGTAAAATAAGTTATAAAAAAAATGTGAGCAGGCTCAAGGTTTTCTAGCTTCGGGAGCTGGCTGACCCTCTCTTTTTAAAGCTTAGAAGTGGACCCCCTGAGCTCCGGGGCCCTGGTGCACTGCACCGCCTGGCCCTAAAATAGCTACGCCACTTGCGAGCCTGCCCCGGGACCGATCTTTTTACGAACTGTGCGATCGTTAAATTATTATTAGAAAACGAATACATAAAATCTCAGACTTCGCGTACTGGCAACAAACTTACGTCACACGGCTTGGTCACGTGGAACAGACACCTAGATTCACCTTTTCAAAGTGATCTTTATGATTGCCTGAATTTAAATTTGAATGGAGTGGCTTTCATTACGATTTCGAATACAAAGTTTTTCCAATTGCCTTTAGCATCAAAATATTGTCTTTCAAGCTCAAAAAGAAGCTGTTCTACTAGTTTCTTCAATTTGGTATCCAATCCAATTTAAAAAAAACTAGCAGCCTGTCCCAGCTTCGCATTGGTGGATATAAATTTTTTGAACATTTTAGGATAAACTTAGACTAAACTTAGAGTCTGGCGACTACTTCTTTCATACATTTGCACGCCCTTCTCCCTGAGTGAGTGAGAACGCACCCTATTGCCCGCTACCGCGTTCACTAATATTTTTAAAGCCAACTAAAATTTTTAATTTCGTAATATCTTTTGAATAGAATGTCCCGATTTGAAGAATTCAAGAAGTAATCTATAGGTTTTGAAACAGCCTTGAATATGAAATGATTTATTTGTATAAGAATTAGTATAAAGGTATGCATAACATGGTTTAATTTCGGTCGGCATTTTTATCAACTTTTAATATGCAATAAAGAAGTTATAGTAACATAACTACGATAGTTAGACATGATATCGCTTAGTTTTTTGTAGATTTTGATATGTTACATTTGGGTTACATTATTGAAGTTTTAGAAGGGATCCCTAATTTTATCTTGTAATAAATGTAGCCTATGTTACTCAGGGATAATGTAGCATTCTAACGGTGAAATAATTTTTGAAATCGAACCAGTAGTTTTTGAGCCTTTTCGTTACATACAAAAATACAAATCTTTCCTCTTTATAATATTAGTGTAGAAGTGTAGATGTAGATGAGAAAGTGTGTACGTCTATCTGTTTGTTACGCTTATGACTAAACTGTGGGATCAAATTCCACTCTGTTCATAACTTTTGACATATTATAAAATTATTTATCGTAAAAACTGTTACACAATTAAGTTTCGATTTTCAACTAAAAATCTTATCTTTCATTATGTTCTTCGTACATTTTGTATTGATTGTAATTTTCTTTGTAAATAAAGAAACATGGTATTATATGAATGATTACAATTTTTACATCAAATCTATTCATAATAAATCCGTATTCCCGATACAACAGTTAATCCATAACGAGGCTTAATATTGGAGACGTCTCGAATTTTCATTAGCAATAAGTCGGGGTAGAATGAAGTTGAACTCTGTTAAGTAAAGATATGGGATTATTTTGATTTTGTTTCTTCTTCTTAGTATTATAATAAAATTATACAGTAATATATTGTATGATGCGTATGGAATTTTGTAACTTGATGTGCCTGTAATTTCACCGTCAATAACACTCTTTGAACAACAGCAACGCTGCTTGGTGGCAGAAACAAGTATGGTGGTAGTACTTCCCTAGACGAGCTTGTCAAAATGTATATAGAGCTCTAGTTATATACTCAAATAATAAATTACCTAAAAGTGCACTAAGTTTTGTGCCATCATAGAAACTCCTATCTAACATAACTACTATTGAAACTACTGCACCCTAATAACTGATTATCTAACATGATACCTAGCTGAAGGAATGAAGGAACACCAGGGATATTAAAGTAAAGAAATATAAAACATTTTACCATAGTATATTAAATTTTCCACAAAGGTTAGCAGCAAGATTTAGAATCTAAAAATAGGGGTAAATCTAAGGATATCAAATACACACAAATCGTAAGAAAACCCACAAGTTACATAAAGAAAATAAAGTAACACAACTAGGTACTTAACTTGTTAACAGGATCTGTAGTTACACTTTTACTGTAGAAACTAATTATCGGTCCTGTATCGTATATAGGTACGGTCCTATATCTGAATGGTTCCCAACCACCAGTGTCGTAGGTACTATGTCGTCTTCACACAAATTAAAACTGTTCCTCTTGAATATTTGACAATAATATTTATACCCTCCGGGCATCGTATGATCTTCGACCAACCACAAACAACGAGGCATTTAGCTCAAAATATCTTTACACATCAGCAATAATAACAACATTTGATGTTGTACAACTCTTTTGAAACCAAACTGAAGATTCATGAAAGTATTTACATTACATAATCTTTCTAAATAAGCTAGTAATTCCTCTATTTGTGTTTGGACCAATCACGGTCGTTGTTACAATTATCTCTCAATCTAAGTTATTATAACATAATTTGCTGAGGCAGAACCTTTTTAAAAGTTACGAGATGAATTACACAATTTTCTTATCAATTAATCATTATCTTAGAATATAAATAACACATAAATAATACGTTAACAATACAATAACAAACGAAGGAGTGTAGTCATTTTTATACTTAATGTCTTGATGTATCATAATAATGCGTAATGTTACTTGTAAACGCTATTTTATACTAAACTGTTATTTACAGTTTATATTGTAACGATAAATATGGCTCATTTACTTATTTTGATCACAATCGAAATATTTAGTTCGGAAACGACGGTTATCATTCTCTGTTCTAAAATAAGATCTAAGGTTGTCATGTCATTCATTTGACATTGACATAAAAGTTTCTCTTCCAGACCATATCCTGACACGGCCATACTGACAGTACTTCGTTCTCGAAGTACAAACAAAATCTATTAAAGCTAAAATAAAAATATAATAAAGGATCGCAGAATAATCTCAAATCTTATAATAAGTTTACACTTGTTCCAACCCTATCCGACCCAACTCGAGTAAAAGAACAAGCAAGAAACGTCTCCGTGGGGTATTTTTTTTTCGCGAAAACCTCTGCGATCTCTTTTACAATCATACTCTTAACACTTAATTTATTTTTATAAATAGGTACTTCATTTTAAAATACTTTAAACCGTTCGGGCATACTGACTCAAAAGTAAATAGATCTAAAACAAATTTAAAAACAAAAATAAAATACCATATTTTTTTTTTGCTACTAACTCTGCAATTCAAGACAAATTATTTTACTGTTACTGTCAACCATTTAAAACAATCGATGTATTTTTATTCCAGAAGTACCTACTTATTATTATTATTTTTCTTTCAAATTCACGGATGGTATTTATTAATGTGTTTCTATTCATCGCATAAAGAAAGAATAACTTTTATCTACGTAGGTATCTACATACCTAGCCAGGTCCCTATCCACAGCCCTATCCACAGCCCTATCCACATCCCTATCCACATCCCTATCCACATCCCTATCCACATCCCTATCCACAGCCCTATCCACATCCCTATCCACATCCCTATCCACAGCCCTATCCACATCCCTATCCACATCCCTATCCACATCCCTATCCACAGCCCTATCCACATTCTTATTCAAAGAATTCTCATTTTTTTTTTCGCACAATATATGTGAAACTACAATTCACGTAACTATCCACATTCTTTACAACGTTTTTATCAACATTTTTATCAGTGATCTACGATCTCCTCTTTTTTTTCATAACCAGTCAAGTCAAAGTCAATGTCATTCTAAGGTGTAAGTTTAGTCATACATAAAGTCAGCCTTTACAGTTCACATTACATATACATGAAATATATATCCAATAATAGTCACCGTAGCAGCAAACGGCTAAAACTTCATCATCATCAACATCATCATCATCATCATCATCATCATCATCGTCGTCATTATCATCATCGTCATTATCAACGTCATTATAGTCATCATTATCATCATCACCATCAACGCATCATCATCATCATCACATGTAGCCCAATAGACAATCAATTTTACTTTTACCACCGGCATTTATACAATCTAAATACCGTTTCCAATTGTTCAAATAAAGCAGTTTAAAAATGTTCATACATAGGTACATCGTATGTATAAAATACATCTACTAATATAATATAATAATCGACGCAAGATTTACTTGCCATGGAAGTACAGAGGCACGTCAACGCTTCGCCGTTCAGACGAGAGTAGGCGGTGACAACGGTGCAGATTTTTCTCCATAGCAGCAATATTCATGGATGTTCAGAAGTACATCACCGCTTCGCCGTTCAATGAGGGTAGGCGGAGACATCGGTGCAGATTTTTCTTCATAGCAGGATCATTATGAAAACCAGAAAACAATTGCATTAAAATATGTACATCGAGAAATATTTTTTTTTTTGCAAAACTTTGGAAGGGTAGAAAAATAAATAGCAAATGAACAGAAAATAGTTTCGATTCTTATATTTCAACTTTATAGCGGTTAAGGGAGTAAAAAACCAAGCTTCATGGTTTTTGTAAGCAGATAAAAACATAAAATAATACATAATACAGAAAATCGGTTGTACCTGGAATTTGGAAAATCATTTCAAAAACAATATGAACAAATCACTTTTAACAGGTTTCATATAGTCAGCCAGTCAGCCATTTTATGAAACATTAGTCAACCATTTTATTAAACAGCTAGTCAGGTATTTTATTAAATAGCTGACAACCAATAATTTTTTCGAAAGGGTATTTTTAAATAAATCTTTTATCAGTACAGATGAAAATTACTTAACTTTGTTACGAGGGTAGTGTCAGGTCTGATGACCACATGCTGGAGATCAGGTGTTCGAAGGTCACAGCGTCTTCTTCTTCTCTGGGTGGCAATGGTCACATCACAGGCGAATCGTTTGTCGGCGACACGATGGCAGCTCGACAATTTTGATTTTTACATGAAAACAAAATAAATGTATTAGAAATCACATACGGAACACAGATTCTATCCCACTTCTGATGTCAAAATGTATATAGAGCTCTAGTTATATACTCAAATAATAAATTACCTAAAAGTGCACTAAGTTTTGTGCCATCATAGAAACTCCTATCTAACATAACTACTATTGAAACTACTGCACCCTAATAACTGATTATCTAACATGATACCTAGCTGAAGGAATGAAGGAACACCAGGGATATTAAAGTAAAGAAATATAAAACATTTTACCATAGTATATTAAATTTTCCACAAAGGTTAGCAGCAAGATTTAGAATCTAAAAATAGGGGTAAATCTAAGGATATCAAATACACACAAATCGTAAGAAAACCCACAAGTTACATAAAGAAAATAAAGTAACACAACTAGGTACTTAACTTGTTAACAGGATCTGTAGTTACACTTTTACTGTAGAAACTAATTATCGGTCCTGTATCGTATATAGGTACGGTCCTATATCTGAATGGTTCCCAACCACCAGTGTCGTAGGTACTATGTCGTCTTCACACAAATTAAAACTGTTCCTCTTGAATATTTGACAATAATATTTATACCCTCCGGGCATCGTATGATCTTCGACCAACCACAAACAACGAGGCATTTAGCTCAAAATATCTTTACACATCAGCAATAATAACAACATTTGATGTTGTACAACTCTTTTGAAACCAAACTGAAGATTCATGAAAGTATTTACATTACATAATCTTTCTAAATAAGCTAGTAATTCCTCTATTTGTGTTTGGACCAATCACGGTCGTTGTTACAATTATCTCTCAATCTAAGTTATTATAACATAATTTGCTGAGGCAGAACCTTTTTAAAAGTTACGAGATGAATTACACAATTTTCTTATCAATTAATCATTATCTTAGAATATAAATAACACATAAATAATACGTTAACAATACAATAACAAACGAAGGAGTGTAGTCATTTTTATACTTAATGTCTTGATGTATCATAATAATGCGTAATGTTACTTGTAAACGCTATTTTATACTAAACTGTTATTTACAGTTTATATTGTAACGATAAATATGGCTCATTTACTTATTTTGATCACAATCGAAATATTTAGTTCGGAAACGACGGTTATCATTCTCTGTTCTAAAATAAGATCTAAGGTTGTCATGTCATTCATTTGACATTGACATAAAAGTTTCTCTTCCAGACCATATCCTGACAAGCTCTTTACAAAGAGCTCTACTAAACTTAAAAGTTCCCAGTTCTAAGAAATAATCATCTAATTTCACAAATTTTATTTTTTTATTTTTTTTATACAACTAGTTGATGAAACAAGCAGATGGCCCACCTGATGTTAAGTGGTAACCATCACCTATAACAAAGCATTGCCTCGTAAGTCACGCACGATAGGAACGTGCCCTACGATGCACTACCCCGCGTCCATCAACTTGAGGCATACAGATATTAAGAAAAAAAAATTCAGCAAATTTAAAAATAGAACACAGGGATAACCGGCCGTTATCCGGATGACGCCGTGATCGAGACCCGACAGCGCACCCGAGCATCATGAATGAGTAACAGCTGAGGTCATGAATGTTTTATAAACGGCTCGCCGTGATACCCGATCACACCCGGGTAGATACTGAAAGCGGTGTTGGTTTTGTCACTTCTATGAAATGCTTCGTGATTTTTGTGGCAGCTTGGTAGGTAAGTACAAATGTTATTCATTAAATACTGTCATCGATTGATTGCGAGTATCAATAAATAAATATAAAAGTAGGTACAGATTTCAAAATGAATACTAATGAATGAGTTGGTGTTTGAATGTTTTTGAGACAATCACGCAGCCATTGGCTAGACCGATAAGGACGAAAATTGAAATAACTTAACAAGTTTCATTTTAAAATTCTTCTTTTTAACCGCATACCACGCAATTGAAGCCGTGGATAAGAGCTAGTATTATTTAAAAGTGACTGTTTAGTCAATAAAAAAAAATGTAAATGGTTTAATAGTGAATAAAATAACTTAACCTAATAAAAAACAAAATAACGCTATATTTTGAGGTACCTCTAACTACCCCCTTCATCCTACTAGGCATCATCAAAAAATCTTAACTTGTAGAGTTCTGTGGCCCCCCACAGAGGCAGGTCTGAGGGGGAGAATCAAAATCGTGAAGCAGTTTTTGTTTGTGCCTATTTCATCTTTTCTGAGTAATGCTATCTTTCACATACATAAAAATATTTCCGTCTCTACTTTAAAAGTTTAAACAACAAAGACGGGTATATATTTACTTCTGCTCGGAAATAATAAATCGGCGGAAAAAAATTGCCTACTCGTAGTATTAGTAACTCCTAAAACCTAGGGCTTGAAATAAAGTGAGTCTACCTCACGAAGCGCTCGTTATGAAGCGCCTCTGACACAACAGATTTTCCGGATCGAAGTCCGGACATCCCTTCCCTATCCGATAATGGCGGCGGAGATATAAAATATTCAACTCAACCTTATTTATGAGGCGATGCTTGAAACAAAAGTTTGCTTAGATGGTTTGTCAGGGAATGAAAACAAATAAAGAGAGCGTATATAGCACACACGTAGGTTTGCTATATATGTTACATATGTTACAAGTAGGTATCAACTCAAGATTTTCTTAAAGATTCCGACCTCCAAATATTAGATTTGGTACATACACTACATACCCACATAATTTTTCAGTTGGTATTTCATAGGTGACAGATAACAATCCCATCGCCGCTATTACAATACTAACTGGTTTCCTCACGATGTTTTCCTTCACCGTTTGAGAGCTAGCATTGCGCACATAAATTTTATCAAATTCATAACGGTCCTTATTCAGTTTCATCATCAAATCAAAACGTTCATTATGTGTTACAAAAACATAGGAGAAATACAGAGAGAGAACAATATTGGTTAAGACAACAAAATCGGTCTTAGTTTAAACACAAGTATCACTTTGAAATGTCTTTTAACTAGGTGCCTAAAGCCTAGAAGAACAGGGCACCTAATAGGGGCAATTAGGCAGAGCATATAGCTCGATGTACTGACAAACGCTGGGGAATAAAGGTTCTCGAGTAGCGACCATGAACTAGAAGACGAAGCGTGTAAAATACTGATTTGTTGAAATATTTGTATTTGATTTGAAATATTTGAACGAACCTCTGACCCTTAGACATCTTCAAAGAATCTGAATATTACATGCCGTTCACAGTATTGTTTTCATGTGATTCAAGTTGTTGAATCCACTATTATAAGTACGACAATTTATGTGATTTCAAACAGTGAAAGAAAACATACGTGAAGGGTTGCAATGGGCTTGCGTATAGTAGAGCTCTTTGTGAAGGCCTCGTCCGGGGAAGTTCTACTACCTTGCTTATTTCTGCCACCAAGCAGCGTTGCTGTATTTCGGTTTGAAGGGTGTGTTTGCCAGTGAGATTATAAGCACATGGGGCAATACATCTGTATGCCTTAAGTTGGTGGACGCAGGGCAGTGCATCGTTGGGCACGTTCCATCTAGCGTGACTTCCGAGGCAATGCTTTAGTGATGGTTACCACTTAACATCAGGTGGGCCATCTGCTTGTTCCATCAGCATGTACCTAGTATAAAAAAAACTATTATTTTAACAACCGACATTATTATTTTCCAATAACAATGTTTCTGTATCACTAATTACATTCACCTTTGAACCAGTCGACTATCAATAAATATTTAACAATATTTTTCAAAAGTTTTAACAAAAATGCTTTGTGAACCACCAATTATCATTATCCCTCAAGGTAGTATACCTATCATTGAAGGGTTGAAAGGGTCGACAGGTAATTACATGTTTCATCCATTTCCAATACAATGCTGCACGTAGGTTTAATGTGGACAGCTATCCTTTCATATTCAATCCGTATTAATCATAGCCGCATAGTATCTTTAGTTTTTGTGATTAATGAATAGCTTTGATAGCTAATTACTTCAGAAGATAAACAATAGGCATTGTTTGAGTCTACGATTTAGGTTACTACTTGAGGTAGCCGGGGATGTCTTCAATGAATTGTCTTTCTTCAAATTAATTAACGTATAATTTTATTACAAGAATGATCAGTACAATTTCAAACGTATATAGTGTAACGGTGTAACGAATGGAGTGCTATATAGTTGTTTTTTTTTAAACTCTCGCGGTCATAACACATATTGAAGTATTAAACGCTTACGTTACCTTTATTATTTTCCCGACGTTTCGGCTATGTTGTCTGCTCGTGACCACGGCTATTGCAACATAGCCAAAACGTCGGCAAAATAATAAAGGTAAACGCGATAAATACCCGTGTAGGTAATACTTCAATATGTGCTATAAAGTTGACGACGAATGTATGAAATTAAGCTCGCTGCGGGTTTTCTTCTTCTTCTCTCCATTTATGGCTCCTCTCCGTCATTCGGCAGACAACCTTGCCAGTATCAAGTAATTCGTATTGAATACTTTTTAGTCAAGTCAGTCCATAGTCAAGTCGGCCGTCATTTGATTCGAAATAAATGGTGGCGGTTTTCTTCAAAACATTCGAATCATTTTTAGTCAAATCAGGACATCAAATAATACACTTTCAGTCGAAATGCTTGCACTTTGTGCTAATACCTCAAGTAATGTTGGTTAAAATACCACCGAAAGTACACAACACAACTCAAAATAACACTAGAAAAACAATCAAAATGAAAAATCTATGTTGCTTCCTAAAATTATAAAAAAACTAATCTGGGTTTTCTTCTTCTTTTTTATATAACGGATGGCGGATGACAGTGACAGCTGGGACTTATGATGCTGTCACTGTATAGGTTGATTTCATCCGTTGCTAGATGCGCTGTCTGCTGTTATCGGCGTGAACAGGCATAAAATAACCCGGTGGCCTTCGGCACTCAGGTACAAAAGGAACAGAAAACTAAATTAACTTTGACATCAAAATACTCCCCAACAGCTTACTACTACTACACTACCGTATGTTGGACATTCTCAAAGAATCTTTGGTTCTTGGTACTTAGAGATTTAAAAGGATATCTACTGCGCCTGGGATAAAAGTCATAAACATTTTTTTTATCTGACAATAATTATAAGCCCTTGTCAACTACGAGCGAATAGATACGGCCTACCTTAGATTATTACGCTATTACGCAAGATCTTAAAAACATCCAAATTATAAATAATCGGGAAAGCGGCCGCTGGAAACTGGAAAAATAAACGGAAAAACAAAGTATAGTTCGAAAATCCCGATTGAATCTACCCCATTCATCTATAAGCTAGCCAACAGACTGAAAATAAAAGCGGGCTAGTAAAAAAAACATAACAACAAAGGTAACACATAAAATTAAAATAACCGGCCAAGTGCGAGTCGGACTCGCGCACGAAGGGTTTCGTACCATTATTTATAAAAACGGCAAAAATAAATTGTCTGTTGCATGGGAGCCCCTTTAAATATTTATTTTATTCTGTTTTTTAGTATTTGTTGTTATAGCAGCAACAGAAATACATCATCTGTGAAAATTTCACTCAATTTCAATGAGTTCCAGCCTGGTGACAGACCGACAGACAGACAGACGGACGGACAGCGGATTCTTAGTAATAAGGTCCCGTTTTACCCTTTGGGTACGGAACCCTAAAAACATAAAAATATACAAAATACAAAAATAGCGAGCCGCTATTTACTGCTTGTATTCCGGGAATAACTGTCCTGAATATAACTGATAAGATTTTGAAATTACCTACTTCGTCGACTGAATTATTCTAATTCTTTGATCTCAAACTCACTTCCAAGTTGACCTTAAAAGCTTTAAGGTTAATCCGTAAACTGAAATCAATTTCGTTTGAATTAAAAAGAAAAACGGTGTCCAAGGGGGAAGTTTCACAGATTAATTCTCTTGATAAAATTTCACGGTTCAAGAAATCCAACTACCGGTTGCGTGGGGCGATGAACGATACTGATTACATTCGTCTGAACTGCCTTAGAATCCAACTAGAGTCAGCGAGCTGCAACTTTTTACTTTACTGCAATCAACTTCACAGCTTCAGCACCTTCATGGCTTTTGTTAATTTACACGTGTATGATCCTGTAACGCGCAGCGATCACTTACCCGTTCAACTTGCATACGCGCCACAGTAACGGACTGGTAACGTTAACGGTGTAACAGCATAAATCATTCACAGTTTACGGAAAACGTTTGCAGTCAAAAATTGCCTCTTGCTTTTGTTTGGTTTGCTTTTAAAAAACCACAAACTGATGTGGGTTTTAACCGATTGGACCAAAGAGATGATAAAGAGATATATGCTATGGGAGGATATGTAGCCGTGATAGAATCTAATCCCCGCGTATCAGTCTGTTGTCGGTGTAGTATCGGACCATTCCTCTGAGGAGAGTGGAAAAACATCTATGGATTTTGAGTCGGTATGCTGTCACTGTGACGTCACTGTGACGTAGAGCTCGACATCCCATTCTACTCCCCCCGAGTGGAAGGCATGCATAATTTATTTTTTACCTTAAAAAATAATATGTCCAGCAGTAGGATATTAAATATGCAAACAATAGTATAAAAAACGACGGACTTTTTATTTCATTCTTTGTAATTTTTCATCAGGTCTACGTCTTACGTAGCTCTACAATTCGTAGGCGGCTACGTCTGTGCTACGCTTCGTAGCAAGCAGGCTACAACTCCCCCGAGATACCAGGTCTCGCAGCCGTAGTATATCCTGTTCATTTCCAGGTTAATATAATTTCTAGCTCACTCTTCTACCTTCGTAGGTCGCTTCGAATTGAGATCTGTCGATGTTCTGTACTTACTTATTTTCTAAGTAAGTATATCCAATTAACAGACATATTTGTTGTAAGCACGAAATAACATTGCTAAGGGTTTTGCCAAGTTAGGTTTAGGTCTAGCTATCATTTATCTATATATCTAATGGTTTTATGATACTAGTGGAATCCCGGGCCACTTCGCTCGCGTATTTTCGTACCGACCCTCGTTGTAACTCTTTGGAGTAAAATTTTAGGAATTCCTTCTTAGTAAGCCCCTTGGCATCGAGACAAATACAGCCTCAAAACTTGTGTCAGCAACCAGAGGCTTAGGCAATACGTTGTCTACTTAGAAACGCTACTTAAGTTGAAAAAAATGTTCTAAATTAGCTCTCACCGATGTCAGTACCCAACGTTATGACATAGATTAGTTTTTGGTCGTCTTGAGAAAAAAAATCGAATGAATTAATAAAATGACCTCTAGTGACTTTTAATAAAACCTCAAATCTAGGTTTAATCTATTATGATAGTAATCTAGTATGAGTCTCCCCACCCCTCTCTTTTTATGTTCAGTCCTGTCCATCCCAAGGTTGCCTGGAAGAGATCGCTGTTAGCGATAAGGCCGCCCATTGTATTACTATAATTGTTAGTTTTTAAGTAAAAATGTGT
The DNA here is from genome assembly GCA_932294275.1 of Chloroclysta siterata. NCBI lineage: Eukaryota > Metazoa > Arthropoda > Insecta > Lepidoptera > Geometridae > Chloroclysta > Chloroclysta siterata. Next base: position 9,575,646 of record OW028588.1, read on the forward strand.
ATCTTTATTTGTTGTGGTAATCAATAAAGAGTTATCTATCTATCCATCTATCATGTATAAAAAATAAGTATCTATTAAAACCTGCCCGTATCTAACAAAAGTAACGAAGGAAACAGTTAATAAATTATAGTAACGGTAACCTAAAACGACCAGTAAAGTTAGACCCTTAGCACACTAGCGGTTTCAATAGTATAGCAACTGTGAACCAGAACCGAACTATTTCCATAAACTCGCTTTCGACTTTGATGTCGAAAGTTTTAATTTAACAGCAGAAAACTCCGCTAATAGATGGCTCAAAAATGTAATAAATAGATAAATATAGGTATACTTATCAAAGCTTGTGCTATGGGAACTAGGTACCTAGCTTTTTTTATACAACTAGCTGATGGAAAAAGCAGATGGCCCACCTCAGTTATATCAATCGAGCATTTTGTCTATCGCATCTTTTGTTATAGTAGGGGAGGCCATGATGCTAAATGGGGATTTCCTCGAGCGTCATAGAGACCTATTGGGTTGCAAAGCTTAGATGATAAGAAGAAAAAAATGTTATATAAGTATACCTTTTCATCAGTGGGGGGAGCGGCTATAGATTTTCAAAAATGTAAAAAAAAACTGTTGCATGGACATACTCGAGCGCGTCAGATATTGATAGCACCAATGTCCTACGTATTTTTAATAATGTACGTATGTTAATCTGATCATTTGCATGATGGGGGTGGTCGTACTTAAGGGTTCAAAATGAAAAAAAAAAAAATTTAATCGAGCGCGTCAGATTTTTTAAGGGGGTGTTATGTGAACCTAAAAAAAAAATCTCATTCAATAATCTGACGATTTCGATGTGACGCAAACTAGCAGCCATTATTTTAATATGCAAAAAAAATTCGCCATTTTGAAATACTCAAGCGCGTCAGATTAAGATATATATGGTTCATCTTTATGTCCTAGACGTGCTGTCTCATAATCTGACGATTATCTAGAGGGATTCGCCTAATCTGAGAAAAAAAATATTTTTATTTTCATTTTTTTAACTTAATTAATTGAAAAGCTCAGGAAATAGCATGCAAATAAAAAGTATAAGTTTGTTAAGTAGAATACTTGTATTTATAAGAAAATATTTTAAATTTTATATGCAAAAAATTATTTTTTTATTTACAATTCATTGATTAATTAGTCATCATCTTCATCAGTACAATCATCTTCATCTTCTGGCTCGATTTCATGGCACGAAATAGAAGCGCGCAGAGCGGAATATAGGCACCACGCAGCTAAACTTTATCGACGAATATTTGCTACTTCGGCTTGTGGAAATCGTCAGATTATATATTTTTCGTTATCCTTGAATTATTTACTTCAAAATAAAAAAAAAATTAGCCACGCTCGAGAATGTCGAGATGACGTTTTTTTTTTACAACTTTGTAGCCCTCGCCTTTCTTTACGACACTCTCAAATTGTCAGATTAGTGGAATATACACTTTTTAGCATGTAATTAACTCACCCTAACTTAATCTGACGCGCTCGAGATTTTCTGATGATCAATTTTTTTTTACTAATCTGATCCTTTATCCTCGACGGGCGGCTTTATATAGGGGGCTCATATTTGGTGGAGGTTCTTAACCAGGTACAAGGTATCCCCCTGTATATTAATCTGCCGCGCTCGAGGAAATCCCGAAATCCCCTCTTGGGCTCCCCTACTATTATACTAGCATTTTGAGATGTTGTACCATTTGTCACTAAAACATTGTAACCATGTATAATACGTACATTTTGACACCGGGGCATTTTGACGTTCATACTTTTTGACAAGACAGCCAGTCCTTATAGACATTTTGACTTCTGCACTACCCAGTCCCTGAATATCTAATACTACAATCCTCTTTTTTGTACATTCATACTTTTAATATTAAAACACCTATTATTGACAGCCTTCACAGATCAGTTGGTAGGAGCTCTGCCTTCTGCGCCGTAGGCCGTGGGTTCGATTCCCACCGAGAACAAACATTTGTGTGATGAACATAGATGTTTGTTCTCTGTCTGGGTGTTAAACATAAAATATTATAAGTATGTATTTACAAAAAAAAAGTATTTATGTATTATATCAGCTATCTGGTTCCCATATTACAAGCTCTGGCTTAGTTTGTGGCTCGATAGTGCTGTGTGGAAAGTCCACTAATATTTTTTTATTTTATTATTTATAAAATAGTTTTTTATTGTTAAATAGTTAAAATAGTCGTTCATAAATATACTCTTTCATAGACAAAGCAGGACTCATGGTAGGGCCCAAACCATTCTTAATTAAACCCATTACACATTAGAGTGATTTCGAGCAGTTTATTCGACTTGCCCCATAAACCGACCCATGTAAGATAAACTATTGAATTAAGTACCAAATTGAGCCACAAACTGCAAGCAACAATTTCAAGACGTTATTGTTCAAGAAACATTGAATTAAAGTTGATGGATGAAACACAACATTTCTAAAATAAGTCAACTGTATCTAGAATAGGTTTAGTTTTAAATGAACTTTATTATTCTCAAGGAAGAGTCACAGATTCACTTAAAAATCACAGAAAAAAAGTCTAAATAAATAAATATTGCTGGACTTTCCACACGGCATTATCTAGCCCCAAACTAAGCCAAAGCTTGTACTAATGGAACCAGATAGCTGATATAATACATATTATACCTACTTTTTTTTATAAATACATAAATATAACTAATGGTTGCAGTCTATATTCAGTCGGATGAACCTTTTGGACGTCCTCTATCGGTCATGGTCTGCGATTGCGTAAATCAACACCGACGCCATCTTGGATTTCGGGAACCGCTATAATTTTCCTCTACTCTCTCGGTGCTACTACACATTTTCGTTTTAGTGTAGCTCCACTCCTTCAGTCTCTCCAGGCATTTCAGTGAGTCAGTCAGTGAGTCAGTGAGTGGTATTGTAGCTTTATATTACTATAATAATAATAATAACACCCAGACAGAGAACAAATATGTTCATCACACAAATGTTTGTTCTCGGTGGGGATCAAACCCACGGCCTCCGGCGCAGAAGGCAGAGCTACTACCAACTGAGCTGAGAAGGCTGTAAGTAAACGTAGCAAAATGTGCGTATATTGTAATCGAATTAGTCATCATCATCATCGTCGACCTGTGTTATTCCACTGCTGGGTCTCTTCCAAAATTTGCCATTGACCCCCGTCTTCGGCTCTTCTCGTCCAGTGTTTGCCAATTACATTTCGAAGATCGTCACCTCACCATTCTGGACGGGGTTCGTATCATTTTTAAAGGTAAAGTCGCAGACAATCGTTAAACAATAACTTCTTCATCGCATTTTTCTACATTTGTGAAGATAATGTAAAAGCTGTTTTTTTTTTAATAAAATATGGCATATAACCAATATTTAGAAAAAAAAACAACATTAAATAGGTTTAACAGAAATGCATCCGGCCCTAACAATTTATTTTACACGAATTTGTAACTTTTTTAATTTAGGAACATATTTTAAAAATGGTTTTTAAAAACTGCCAAAATGAAAATATTGCATTTTCTTTCCAGCAAAAACGTTAAATATCCCACAAGGAAAACTTCTAACAGTTCTAATTCTCTGTAAAGTTATCGCATGCAAGCGTGCCAGTTTTGAGAAACTTGGTAGCCTGAGTTACGTCATGTTGCCACGACCCCGAGCTATGAGCAGTTCACGGAGCACAGAACTTTACAACTACAGTGGATCTGGTAAGCGAGAGCGTAGTGCGTGTGTTGATTCAGAGAATTCTCGCCAGACTGAACGAGTGAATAAAAAGTTTTTGATTTATTTTGAATCACTAGGTACATAGTTTAAAACAAAGTCGCTTTCTCTGTCCCTATATTCCTATGTATGCTTAAATCTTTAAAACTACGCAACGGATTTTGATGCGGTTTTTTTTATATTTTTTTTTTTATAAGAGTGATTCAAGAGGAAGGTTTATATGCATAATACAAGCATAATCTCTTAGGGATAACCCACAATAACCGTGCGAAACCGGAGCGGGTCGCTAGTAATAAATAAAACTAAAAATTGTGGCCAAGGGATAAACGAAGACCGCGAGGTACCACCAGCCCGACATGACATCGTCGGAGTGATGGTCGGACGACTGGCGCAGGACTAAAAAGAGTGGTGTAATAGAGGGGATACCTATACCCAGCAGTGGGTGCCAACGGGTTAAATAGATAGATAGAAATAAAACTAAGTTTTTTTTACTTTTTAGAGAATAGATGTGTGATAAAAATATTTTAATGTATATAAGTAACAAAACAGAAAGTTCACTTTAAATTTGAAAAATAATACCATGGGCGCTTTTATCGCTGAAAGTGATCTCTTCCAGACAATATTTTCCATACTATACTTATACCCGTATTATACTATTATTTATAAAGTCTTATTCGATTTAATACGTTTGTTTTTTTTAAAAGACGAGACTCCATGTAAAAGCAAGCAAACAAGATTGGGTATGCAAAAAAACTATTTCTTTATTAGTTTTCTGTTCCATAAGCAAACCCAATCGCTCTTGTTATTTTACACAATTAGGCTCAACATTCTTGCAAGTCTAGACTGCCTGGGGCAACTTGACAGTGAATACAAAGTTGCATAGATAACTGGGTTCCTCTGAAAGTTTTGTTGGTATAACGAAGCCAGTTGAAAATATGATACAAAAAACTATACAATAACTTTTGAAGATTTTCCTTGAAGATCTCGCTAGCAACAACTTTCAAACTAAACCAAATTTAAACCTCAATCAGATTGGATCAACAATAACTGTAAGTTGACTGACCTTTTAGATTATGGAGTCGATGTTTTAAGAGTAGTAGAGCTCTTTGTGAAGGGCTCGTCTGGGGAAGTACTACCACCACGCCTTTTTCCGCCGCCAAACAGCGCTGCTGTGTTTCGGTTTGAAGAGTGTGGTTGCCGGTGTAATTACAGTCACATGAGGCTTAACATCTGTATGCCTCAAGTTGATGGACGCAGGGCAGTGCATCGTAGGGCACGTTCCTATTGTGCTTCACTTACGAGGCAATGCTTTGTTATAGTTTTTTTTTATACTACTAGCTGATGAAACAAGCAGATGGCCCACCTGATGTTAAGTGGTAACCATCACCAATAACAAAGCATTGCCTCGTAAGTCACGCACAATAGTAACATGCCCTACGGTGGTGGTTACCACCTAACATCACGTGGGCCATCTGATTATTTCATCAGCTAGTAGTATTAAAAAAAATGTAAGTTACTTTGAACATCATCATGAGTAGGAAAGTCCTTTAAAAAAAGTCCCTCAGGTCTGATACAAAATAAAGTTTCTGTGTTATTTCGCTTTACAATGTAACGAGGGCCAGACAGGCAGTAATTTATGTGGCAGCAAGGCAAGGTCCTTACCGCGAGCACATCTGGCTTCCTTCAACGAAGACATAGAAACTTCCGAAAGCGAACCACAATGCCCAGCCGAATGTTGCACAAGATAGATTCGACCTTCCCACGCCTACCCGAGTTTAATAGCAATACTGCGGCGTGGTGAATCGGGTTGCTGTTATTTTATTGTCAGGGTCGAGCATAATCTTTATGTATTGTGTTACGCTCCTGAACTACAAATTAACCAAAAGGTACCCTGTACATTATTTAGACTATATGAGACTCTTATTTAGGTAATAATTGTCTATAAAGCATAACAAGATCACAGAAAAAAAGATAAATAGACAAGAACCTATTTTATGCCTAACCTGTTGTATTTGTATTTTTTCAAATAAATCTAAACTAATAAATAATCTAATTTTTTTTTCTTAATCGAATATTTTGAGTTAAAGTACAGGGTGCACGAAGATACATTTCATCATTTTAAAAATGGCATCATAACTCTTACTCAGCATAAACTCAATAATCAATAACTCATAAGAGACATGCGTGATCGGGACCCTGACACTCATTAAGTCATTATTATTGTGGGGTACTTAACTGTCGTCGATTTTTGTTACCTACATTTCTTGTTCTAAAAATGTAAATCCTTTATTGGCTGTATGTTAGGAACCTAAGTATTTACATTGTATCATAAGAGCTGTGGATTTTGTTCAAAAAAAAAAACATTTATCCACAATAATTCCCTTATTCAGTTCACTTATTTTTGGAGTATACCTACTTATAAAACTGTGATACAATTTTGAAAGTTATGAATTGTATACATCTTAGTGCAGCTGACTGTACTAATATTCCTTGAACTGAACACAAAACATTACTTTATAAATTAACAATTAAATGAGGTTGTAACTCAATAATTAATATTCATGTTCTGCAACAAACTTCAGCGTAAGACCACCTATTTTGGCAATTTTCGGTTAAATTACGTAATGGAAAAACTTTTTAAAGTGCCCAAATCTAAAGGTCCCTAATAAATAACTGTTGGAGCAAGCTGTTACGCACGACCTGCCTTGTTTCTAGAAAGAGGGTCAGAATACAGCTTTGTAATTATTTAAAGCTATTTTGTCTTATTACGTATGGTCTTATTGTTTTTGAAAAGCATTTATTTTGTAAGAACTATCGAAGGCAGACAGTTATTTCGGAGTATATTTTTATACCTAGATTTTTTTATGTTCTTGGTCTAATTAAGTTTTAAGAGTAGTAGAGCTCTTTTTGAAATGCTCGTCCGGGGAAGTACTACCACCACACCTTTTTCTGCCGCCAAGCAGCGTTGCTGTGTCTCGGTTTGAAGAGTGTGGTTGCCGTTGTAATTACAGGCCATCTGTATGCCTCAAGTTGACGGACGCAGGGCAGTGCATAGTAGGGCACGTTCCTATCGTGCGTCACTTACGAGGCTTAGTTATAGGTGATGGTTACCACTTCACATCAGGTGGGCCATCTGCTTGTTCCGTCAGCTAGTTGTATATAAAAAAAAGTATGATTTGTGTTTTGATTGTATTATTTTATCACATACTTATGTACATAAAAGTTATATATAATTAAAAGTCTTGATCCTTTGGTCTTTTATTGTATGATTGTTTATTTATTGTGTTATTTCTATTTCGAAAAACAAAAAAACTAAGTTCTATCATCTGAAAGGTGCAGGTTTTATTAAACCTCACAGGTCAATCGAGACTATCTGAGCACCGGAAGTTCCCTTTGAGTTATGGCTGGCCACTTCCGCCGAATGTATTTCCGGTATGTGCACCGATTGCAATGGTCAGTTAATTGCCAAATGAATCATTGCTAATCAGCGGTTTTGTACTAAACCGTTTTAGGTTTTGGCTAACCGGCTTTGATGCATTAGTTCCGTTCGATAGGAGAAGGGTGTTAACGTACAAATAAAGAACAATGAGCTTGGAATAAAAAAAACTTGGATAGGTGTTTTAAAACGCGCTTCTGATATTTCTGATAATGCAGGCGTCCATAGGCTACGGCAGGGGTCACCAAATTACGGAACGTGGTCTGGATCCGGACCGTCGACCTACTTTGTGCGGACCCAGAAGAATCTAATGCGATATCCTACATAAAAATAAATAATAAATAAATATTGGTGGACTTTCCACACAGCACTATCTAGCCTCAAACTAAGCAAAGCTTGTTATATGGGAACGAGATAGATGATTTAATACTTAAATACTTTTTTTGTTTTTTTTTTGTAAATACGTACTTATAATATATATATAATAACACCCAGACAGAGAACAAACACCTATATTCACCACACAAATGTTTTTCTCGGTGGGAATCGAACCCACGGCTTACAGCGCAGAAGGCAGAGCTACTACCAACTGAGCTGTGAAGGCTGCCAATATAGGTTATATGAGCCGCTGAGCCGGTGATACAAGCCGCTTCGGAGATGAGTGGGAACAAACATACACCCAACAAACATAGTTTTTATATACATACATAAAATCACGCCTGTTTCCCGTGGGGGTAGGCAGAGACCACGGATGCCCACTATATTTTAGTTTTCTATATTCTATGCTCCAACTCATTAAAACACTATACAATTAAGTAGGTAGTAAAATTGTAAAAAGGATCATACAAAAAAACGCTAGGAACCAAGCCGTAAGTTTCTTGCCCGTTCTTCTAGGCTTTGGTCGCGAGGAACTGGCGATAAATTCACCTAGTATACAACGTGTTGATGAAGTTATGTAGGGAAACAAAGAGCGTGTATTTAGACCAAGCACTGGAATACTTTGACGTGTGCAACGGTTGAATACATCGTTTTCGAAATTCCCATAGAAAAGTAAAATTAATATTTTCTCAGAAATTTGCAACAGCCCTGTCTGTGTACGTGTCAAGGTCACACGCACGCGCGCTTCTATCTAGGAAAGAGAAAAACAACGATAACCTACGAGATAATTTGAAATACTTACCTTTCGGTAGGTAGGTAGGTACGCCGCCAATCCCCTGACACGATATTTTTACTGGTTCCTATGGATTTTGTCATTATTTACTGGCTATAATAACACTGGATAAAACTGGATTTTGGTAAGTTTGCGAGATTTCGCACGACACAGGCTTCAAACTTCACACTAAACCATTACCTCGTAGGCACTGCTCATACACACACTGACTGACGACGGCTTTTTACATAACAATCACCATTTTATCACGTTTGATGACATTTTCTCAACAAAACAATGTACAACAACGCATGTAAACACAAACAGGGTGACCATCTCAAAAGTGGCGGTTCTACCACACACCTGCCAAAAAATCTGTCAAAATCTACCAAGCTTGACGATAAAAATACCAAAAATATGACTTCATACCATCTCCTTCGTGGCTACGGAATAAATTAAATACCTACATTACATTCAGTTACTATCTTTTGATCGTTTGTAACGGTTTGCAGTTATCTAAAACGAGATAGAAGTTGTTTAGAAACCAAATCAATAAAGGTAAAAAAGAATAAGAAGTTTCCAGTTCGGTAAAAAATAAATAAATTATAAATATTATTTCATTAAAAATTCAAACTAATAAGATTTTTCTTGAAATATTTAAAATCAGCCAAATGGTAGAAATCTGCCACAAATGGTAACACTGATCGGCGGCCGTCGGCCGTCCTGATTGGATATGCGTTTTTAAATGCAACCAATGACAGACAGGTTAGTCAAAGATTAAATAGGACAGACTAAACACTTCCCAAAATTGCAGTTGAATAATTTTGTCGTGTCAATGAACCATGGTGGTAAAGTAACATGTTACAATTTAAAGAACTATGAATATCATAAACATTGGTTTACGACATCTAGTAATTAAACAAAAATAAATATTCTATTAAATATTGAGTACGTAGCCACGTAGGTACCTAGTTACTGAATAGGTATTAGTACCAAAGATCTCAGAGAATGTTTACCGTGACTAGGGATTACAGTCGCGAAAATATTTCTTTTACATACCAAGATCTTTAAAAACAGCAACATCATTATTAGGTAGGCACATTACTAGGTAATTGGTGGCAGTTCTGTTACCTATTTTATCTAAGGTTAACAACTAGAGGTCAAAGAACAGCTGTAAATAGGGCTGCCTCATGATGCGTTTAGATTCATTTTAGATAAAAGTTTAAGAGGCATTTCATGAATGAAAAACTTTGAAATTTTAAAAGTCGTAGAACAAAAGTTGTTCGTTATGACCGGTAGAATATCCTGCTTTCGGATCCCTACAATTCTTAATAAACACGTTGTATAAGACGTTTCAAAGTGATCCTTGTGACTGTACTGAATAAAGACCGTTTTGATTTTGATTTTTGATTGATTTGAATTCTATATCGATACGGATTCCCGATTGAAATCCTATCGTATATGCTGTAGGTATCAATTACCCAGTCCTTGCGTTTTCCCTAGCAGAGTCAACACGATTTGCATTCCAAAGCTTCCGCAGTGAAACCCTATTATGATGTAAAAATTCATTTCTTTATCTACATGTACGGAATATTTAAGCTTTCATTAATGTTTGACTTTCTTTCCCCGATTCTGGGTTGAAACAAAACTCATAAATATGTAATGGATGGGAGAGCCGGAATGTTAAATTCTATCGTCTACACTCTACGTAAACAGGTCACCTTCAATTTTGCGCTACATTTATTTTAAGAGCATTGGTTGTCTAGTGGGAGTGACCCTGCCCTTTGATCGTAAGGTCGTGGGTTCGAATCCGGTCGTGCATTGGATAATGATGATGATGGACGATGGATGATGATGGCCGGTAATGTCAGTGCTCTCAAACGGTAAAAGAAAATATGGTGAGGAAACCTGATGGGCTTGCAACGTAACGTATGTAACACCAATTACTGCAATAAATTTGGGTATATGCCAAATGTACTTCTTGGACGTACCTCTAATTACCCCTCTTAGACATACCCAAAAAACCAGGAGTTAGTACTTACTGTGAAATCTGAAGGGGACCATGCCTAGGGGATCAACGTCGTGAAGCTGTGCTCCCTTTTGCGTCGATTACTGATAAATATGGCGCTGGCACTCATAAAAAGATCAAACGTCTTATTCAAAGATTCACTAGTCAAAACATCGGTACGGAACCCTTCGTGCGCGAGTCCGACTCGCACTTGGTCGGTTTTATTATCTCTTAATATTATATTAACTTGTAATAAGGATCATACAAAATAAAGGTAGGAAACTAGCGGGGAGTGGAACTGGCACCTAGATTCACAAATTGATAATTAAATTGATTTGACTTGAATCTTTTGACTTGAAATTTGACTTTTAACTTTAGATTTAAAAACCCAATAGAAAGACCTGTTCTATTCTAAAAGTTAATATTGGAATTCCATTTGTCTGCAAAAACCCGATTTGGTACCTAACCATTATTTCATTAAATTCTTTCTACATACCGCTTAGAGCATACCGCTACAGAGAGTTTAATATTTAAAATTACGATATTTTATCCTGAGTCACGCAGAAAAATACCAGGGTGAAGAAATATGCAGTGGAATTTAATTTAGCATTATTCGTTTTTTTTAAGCATAAGCGTATTCAAGGCTTCCATGGCATTGTTCTTAATTATTTATAAGATTAAATAAAAGTTAAATAAGAAACACAAACTCATGCATGTAATAAACTACTGGCTTTTTTTATTATTAACTTCCCCATAAAACAATGTCGCTTAAAATGTATGCAAGGATTACCTAAGAAGCTGATAACCGTCAAACTACTTCCTAGCTTAAAGCTGGATCAAGTACGAAAACTAGTTAAACACTTTATTTAGTGGGAGAGCAGTGGTAGCGGCCCCGCCTTCCGATCCTTAGGTCGTGGGTTCGAAACCGGTCGTGCACCAATGAGTTTTTTTGTTCAAAAATGTATATGCACAATGCCAGTACTCTCAAACGGTGAAGGAAAACATCGTGAGGAAAGCGGCATGTACTAGAACCTAAAAATTTATATAACATGTGTAAAGTGCTCGAAAGGAGCCTCTCGAGGCGCACTAAAAATCCTTTTACCTCACTGTTTCTAAAGAAACTAGTGAGGTAAAAGGACAAGAGAGAGAGAGAGAGAGAGAGAGAGAGAGAGAGTTAGGAAAACTTGTTTGGATCAAAACGATACTTTTGTGTGGACCTTTGTAATTTCATTCTCCAAAAGTTGAAAATTATTTACGCTATTTTATAACTACATTTAGTCATTTTATATCTTTTAAAATGTTGACATCTGCGTCGAGGAGTTGTTTGATGGATATCTAATAATATACTAATAGCATTGTCTTCCAGACATTTTTCACTTTCACTTCGCTTTCACGCCTCGAGAAAGATTCAATTATATACAAATGGCCTTAGCTTGGAGTTAGCATCTGTCAAACTAGTGTCATTTTCATGCAATATTATCTTTACGCAGGCGTGAACTCAAACAGGAAGTGGCTATAGTCTAGAGAAAATAATAATAATAATAGTTTAGTGCAATAAAATAGTGTGGCAAATAATAGTGTAACGTAGGACGCGCCCGAAGACATTGTAAGTATCTAGTCTACCTTAGGCGTGAAAACCTCATCTTCAAAAGACCTTTATACAAATTACCTCTTAAAATGCCTGAATTATTTGTCCACCGATAAATTTTGAATAAAGCAAAAACCTCACGTTTCAAATTCCATTTCAAAATCGTTTCCAAAATATAACTTATTCATTAGTAACTACCATAACTCCAACTCTCGTTCAGCATTCCTACTCAAACAAAAAGTCCACCTATGGCAGTGGGAAAAGTTTTCAGTCACGTCCAAATAAAAAGTCACCCCTTCCGCTTGACCGCGGGTCCTCATAACTTGACTTGTCCAATAATATCGTCATATTTTTTCTAACATCGCGAAATTGGAATAAAAGGACGGAAGGGAAAGTTCCGCAGCGAAATTGCGGGGGTCGCATGTACTTCGCATAAATAATAGACGCAATCTGTGACTAGTAAGTCGGACGTGCCGTAACGCTCAGTTAATATTGAACATGTTTCGATGGCCAGTTTGAGTAAAACAACGGGCGAAGCCACGCCCTAAGTATTGTGTTTGCCATCACAATAATGAAGCGCTACCTTAGCAATGAATTTATGACGTAGTAGGGATACGAATACATTTCATAACTAAAATAAGTTTTTCATATTAGAACTATTCGTTCAAAAAGATTTATCGTTATTTTTACGTTTATCGTTACGTTGCCATTCATCCAATCGCCTGAATGATACTTGAACATTTAACGACAATCCTAGTCAAGTCGTTGATAAAAAAAAAATCAAGTCGTTAATAAAAAAAACTTAATTACCTAACCAAACCATAAAAGGTAAAATAGGTTGTTAGGTTTAGGTTTCTTGATTCGGTACAACATGATCTTTAACATTGTGGAGGATATCATTGTGGCGTTTGGTTGAATGGCGCCGTTTGGTTGAACGGCTAAGCAGTTGATTGAATGGCGAATTAAACCAGTTGGCTGCCACATCCATTTGTACTTTTATTATTAGTTAGTTTTAGGTATTATTAGTTTGAGGCGTAGCGTGTGCTGTCTTATAAATTTGATTATATTTACCTTTTCTGTATGCCTACGCCTCACTAAACTTCAATAATATATTATATTATTACATTGTAAAAGGATCATACAAAAGAACGGTAGGAACCAAGCCGTAAGTTTGTTGCCTGTTCTTCTAGGCTTTGGTCGCGTGGAACTGGCACCTAGAGTCACCTAGCTTTAAGACGTTTCAAAGTGATTCTTGTGATTTTATTGAATAAATACATTTTGACTTTGACTTTGACTTTACTGATATAGTAAGTGGCTTAGGTATTACTTCGCGTACAAATTCGTATGCAAACAGTTTGAACCAACCCCAACCCATTATGAAAATCAACAGTTGTTTCTGCTGCGATTTACTGGGAAATACCTTGATTATATAAATATACTGCTATATCACCCCTTCAAGTCGTTGAAAACAATATCGTAGATCGAATACCGTAAATAAGTTAGGAGACTTAAAGTGACAGGTGTGGACCGCCTATTCGCTGTCTATGGGTAATGAGAGCCATGACGCGCCCTTTGCAGTTGCTGTTATAGTGCTGAGAAATACTGAGTAAGCAAGAATCACCTTCCAGAGGACTCACCACCCTATATAGACTATATAGGGTGCTTTAGCAGTGGTGGTCTAGTGGTAGCAGCCCCGCCTTCCGATCCTAAGGTCGTGGGTTTGAAACCGGTCGTGCACCAATGAGTTTTTCTGTTCAAAAATGTATGTACACAATGCTAGTACTCTCAAACGGTGAAGTAAAACATCTTGAGGAAACCGGCATGTCGTAGAACCTAAAAAGTTCTTTATCATGTGTCAAGTGCTCGAAAGGAACCTCTTGAGGTGCACTTAAAATCCTTTCACCACACTGTTACGAAAGAAACTAGTGTCGCGACAAGAAACGCGAAAAATAACAGCTGTTTCATACAAAAGTTCAATACCTACCTGGCTAAAATGTATGAAACAGCTGTTTTTTTTTCGCGTTCACAGTGTTTATTCCTTAGAAAAAGTTATTCATATCGATGGGTACTTTAGCCCCCTGAAGTTTATATACACAATTATTGGAACACCTTGTTTATGTGAGCCTATGTCCAGTGGAGTTCTTCAGGTTGATGATGATGTTGAAACAAATAATGTAAACAATATAAGACAAAGTTGTTATCATTCCATTTCCTGCCTCCACTACACATTTCTAGAAAGATTTATTATTATTATTTAGGTATTCTCCTATCTAAGCTATTGTATCAATGAGCATAACTAGAGGTATTATTGTACCCTTATAGTATGAATTGTACCTACCTTATATCTACTTAATTAGCAGCGCCCTACAGGGTATGTGTACTCGCATAATCGCTACCTTAGACCTAAGCTATGTAACTGTATGTACATGTTGGCAATAAATAAATCTGAAATCTGAAGAACGACTCTCACGGCCGGTTTCTGAAAGCTCGATCAAAACTAATCAAATATCAAGTCACTCGCCATTTCGGCTATTACATCGAATTAGATAGAGATAGCAAGTGACTTGAGATGCAATTAGTTTTGATCGGGCTATCAGAAACCGGCCGTTAGCCTTCTCCAACCACCGACTTCCGCTATCTTTACATTCCTTCAAGGTCACTTTGCTATACTTCATGTTCATATTCATATTCATTTATTTCAAACTTTTGTGACTTTTGTGGAACACTTAGTTACGTCAATTTGTTCGTACAAAAACACCTTTGTTCGGTGAAGGACAGATTCTGGATTGGATAGATTCGAAATTCGGCAGATTCGCTACTGACAGATCGTGAATTGGGCAGATTCTTGGATTCTTGGATTCTTAGCTATACGGCAGAAAATGAACACTTGTGCACAGAATACTTATCTGATACTGATCAATGCAATAGCTGAACTAATCAAACTACAACATTCTAAAACACAATGTTAATACAAATTCACTGGGTAGGTTTAACTTGATGATGTAGCTGTATAGAGGCATTGTCGAAAATTGAACAAGGCATAAAATATAAAATAATCTTAAAATGTCACTGTAAAACTATGGAAAATACACATTTTATATAATAGAGCGGCTGTAAAACTACTACACTGATTGTTGATCGAAGACAACACTAGTTATATTAGGTATTAGGTAGGTATTTATTTTGATCATTTATTCAATGTATTTCTTTTTAAAATTGAGTAGTAGCTAGTATTATTAAATGTAAATTACATCATCTCGAACTGGTGATTTGAAACTCACAAGTTAAGTGAGAATTGAGCTTTGAAGTTGTCTTTAGCTATCTCAGCTGTGGCACAGCAGTGTCAAAACTCCTGAGTGTTAAACATTCACGATCAGAAAGTTAGCTAGTTGAACTGTTGTAAAGCACGTAGTATCTGTTTAACGTTAATCTTCATTAATTCCGATACAGCAGACTTGATTAGATGAAGGTTCTCGAAGATTTTTGAATTTTGCGCAAACAGCAAGGGACCACGGATTTTAAACCACCTTTAGAGAAGCAGCATTCCTTTAAGCAAGAAGATGCAGGAGATCAACATGAGGCTTAACATCTGTATGCCTCAAGTTGATGGACGCAGGGCAGTGCATCGAGCACGTTCGTATCATGCGTGACTTACGAGGCAATACTTTGTTATAGGTGATGGTTACCACTTAACATCAGGTGGGCCAGCTGCTTGTTCCATCAGCTAGTTGTATAAATAAAAAGATCCTTAATGATCCATGATTCATTTATTTAGTCTCACTATAGCAGACATAAAACAAAGGTGAAAAATCTTAACCTGATTAGCTATAGGTATTCCAGCAGGTCTTTTTCAGATTTGTAAAGAAACATTATCTAAATGATAGTTTCTATAGCATTGACGAGGCCATGGCTAATAAATATTTGTTTTGTAATGACATTTAACTTAGGTAATTTACCTATGCTAGGTATATTATGTAACTTCACTAGTTTTTTTTTCATTTTATTTGTATTTTTAGTATTATTATGATTTTCATTGAACTTTCTTGAAGTATCTAAGAGCTCTAATCTTTACACATATAACATATATGTGTAAAGATAATAATAAATAAATGAAATGTAAAAGAAATTCCTTTCCGGAGCTCTTAAAACTACCTTTTTAAGGAGCCTTATAAGAGTAGTAGAATCTCTTGGTGAATTCATATACAATACATAAAAAAAGTAAAAAGTAAAAAGTTTGTTTATTTAAGGAAAACTTAATAGCTAGTAGGTATATTATAGAACTTAAAACAAATTATATTTTAGCAAACTTTGAAGGTACCTAACTACTATTAACTATGAAAACTATGTGCATTAACAGCCGTGCTTGGTAGAACCTGTGTTACGGCTGCTAACTCTTCCCAATACAATAAATCAAAAACACTACATACACTTTAAAAACAAGAAATTAGACAATAAAAATTAAAAATAACATATAAGCTTTTATACAAGAAAATACAGTAAAAAAAAAAACAAGGTGAAGTAGGTATATCATAAATTCATAATTAATCGAAAAAGATGAAGAAGTATAACATGCGGGTAGAAGAAGATGGACAGCTTAGATAGTGATGTTTGCAGTATTATCTTATCTTCTTGCCCGTTATTAGACGAGTGAGCTCATAAGTAGAAACCAACAGCATAAAATAATAGGAATGTATAACTGTTTTCGAGTACCTATCTATTATACTGATTGCTAAAATTACATGCGTTAAATAAACTAAAGGTGAAATCGTAATAGGTAAAAGTTGATTTAAAGTAAAATTAAAACATTACAGCTACTTTATGGAAACAATAATAATAAATAAAAACTTTAAGATTTCATCAATATAAAAAGATTTGTTAAAAATGTAAATGAATGTAAAAAATTAAAAACGGTTAAAACATGTTTAGCCTCATGTGCCTGTAATTTCACCGACAACCACACCCTTCAAACCGAAACAGCAACGCTGCTTGGAGACAGAAGTAAGTATGGCTACCACCATACTTCCCCGGACGAGCCCTTCTCAAAGAGCCATACTATTATCTTTACACACCAGTCGTTTAATTTTTATACCAGTCTAAATGACAAGGGTTTTAAGTAGGTACTACTTAGGCTTGTAGCAGTTATGCTAAACATTACTCAAAACAGCAACACGTTAATCTGCTAAAGTTGTATCTCGGCATGTGAGTGGGGTCAAACGGAATTATAAATCATAGCACGCTCGTAGCTGACGTGTTTATAATATTCATATGGGTAAGTATCGTGTTCATAATGTTAGGATGTAAAGCGAGATTCGCTTTTAGAGCGCTCCGTTTGAGTTTCACAATAGATTTATGTTTTTATTTTCATAGGACTTATGTGTCAAAAGTTGTATATATCATGTTTATCTTTTAAAAATTGGTAATGGAATATAATGAGTAACAAAAGTGTTTTAAGTAAGTGGGTAGGAACGCTTGCTTGATGCGTTTTGGAGTAAAACGCAAATACAGAGTAGTAGAGCTCTTTGTGAAGGGCTCGTCCGGGGAAGTACTACCACCACGACTTTTTCTGCCGCAAAGCAGCAACGCTGTGTATCGATTCGAAGAGCATGGTTGCCGGTGTAATTACAGGCACATGAGGCTTAACATATATATTAGTTCAAGTTGTTCTAATAAGCCTCAAGTTGATGGACGCAGGTCAGTGCATCGTAGGGCATGTTCCTATCGTGCGTGACTTACGAGACAATGCTTTGTTATAGGTTATGGTTACCACTTAACATTAGGTGGGCCATCTGCTTGTTCCATCAGTATAAAAAAAAACTGTTGTAAAAATGTTTAAAAAAATGTTCACTAATTTTTAAATTACATCAGTATAAAAAAACTGTTGTAATTTAATAATTTGTGAACAGTGTATTTATATTATCAATATTTTTTCAACCTCTCTGTATTTTCTGACGTCAGGTTGGGTACAGTCAAGCGCACCGTGTATTCGTGTGTTTGTCCACGTGTGAGCTCCCACGGGGCACTGTTATTCAGCATTATGTTAATTTTGTGCACATACAATGTTTAAATGTAGTCGAGTTTTGTGCGTGACGGTACAGCGTAGGTTGAGAAATATCATCATTTAGGATTGTATGCCATGTTATTTGAACTGTACGTACTTTGAGATATTTTGTACTATAAATAATAATTTTAGCTTATAAAGCTAAATAGTAATAGTAAGTAATTCTGCAATTTCGTTCGTGAAATCTATATTTTTTTTTATGGAACACTCCAAAATATGTTAAGCTTCTTAAGATGGTTTTAGAATCAGAGAGTAACGCAGATAGAAATATGCATTATTACTGTCTAGATTTTAGACTAGTTAAAAACAAAGGCGGAAATATTTTTGTTATTTTGTTTATAAATGTTATTGGGATGTCAAAACCCGCCATAAGATTTATCTATGTAACGATTTTACTATTGTATAATGAACTTTAAACTTTTAATGCGAACATTAAATATTTTTTCATTTCTAAATATATAAATATTTATCGAGGTAGGTTTTTACCGCAGATAATTTAGATATAGTCAGTTACGTTAGAGAAAAACCAGAAGATAGTGGATTTTTTTTGTAGGTATACTTAAAATACTTAGGCCTCTTTAGACCGAACGAAAACATTAATTTATGAATAAGTGTATTTTGCAAAACTGGACCGGAACACTAAAAAGTAATGCGCACAACTAATTGACAGGCACTCTGCGTTGCTTTTACGTAATACCATCGATTTTTGATGTGATGAATGGAAGCATCATCCGAGGTAGGGTTTCAGACGTCATTGTTTTCTCTTCCCTCGCCTACGAGGCTTTTGTTATTGCAGCCTTACCTTCAAACAATGGGACCTCGTGAGAACAATAGCGTAATTATAAAGTACGGCTTTCTAAGATTATCTCATTTTTTCGCCAATCGTTTCAAAGCTAAAGGTGTTTCACGGTTGGTTGAAAAACGAAAATAGCCAAATTAGGGACGGTTATTATAACTAGTTTTTGAGCACTGGTGGTCTAGTGGTAGCGGCCCCGCCTTCCGATCCTAAGGGCGTGGGTTCAAAACCGGTCATGCTACAATGAGTTATTCTGTTAAAAAAAGTACAGTGTAAGTAAGTGTGCACAATGCACTCTCAAACGGTGAAGGAAAACATCGTGAGGAAACCGACATGCCATATAGAACCTAAAAATTTGTATAACATGTGTCATGTGCTCGAAAGGAGCTTCTTGAGCCGCACCTAAAATCCTTTCACCACACTGTTCGAAAGAAACTAGTGTCACGACAAGAAGAAGAATAACTAGTTTTTTAGGGTGCTATTCTCGAATAATATGTAATTCTGGGGAAACAAACAACAAACTTCGCCGGCATTTGGTTGTAATCTGTCTATTATTTAAAAAAACAAGCATAAAATGTTTATAATGCTATTTGCAGATGGCCCACCTGATGTTAAGTGTTTACCGTACACCAAAGTATAAACGAGCTATAGCAATCGCAGTTAATTGAGTCGTGGCTTGTTAATTAAACAATTTACATCGTTGTACAAAAAAAAAGAGTTTTTGTGAGCACGATGAAAGCGATACAAACTCATGATTCTAGTATAAAATTGATGAAAGTAAATATTTAAATAAATAAATATTGGTGGACATTCCACACAGCACTATCTCGCCATATAGGAACCAGATAGCTGATATACTTTCTACTTATATATCTTTTTTTAGTAAATACATACTTACTTATAATACCTCTATAATATAACACCCAGACAGAGAACAAACATCTATGTTCATCACACAAATGTTTGTTCTCGGTGGGGATCGAACCCACGGCCTACGGCGCAGAAGGCAGAGCTGCTACCACCTGAGCTGTGAAGGCTGGTAAAATTATTTTCCGATACGAAAAATGAATCACATTGCAGGGGTTACCAACCCGTGATTGCTGCGTGGGTAATTTTTAATACAAAGCCACTTGTGCTTCAATTACGAAGGCAATGCTCTATAATTTTGCAGTTTTTATCCTTAGAATGCTTTCCTTTGATCGATTTGCAATTGCTGTTACCTAGCATCTAATTTGAGTAGTTGATGGAATGACAGCTTTTACAAAGCCGCGTCAATCATTGCGAAGTGATAAGAAAATATGTTCAGTAAGTGCTGTTTTATCGTGGGAATTGGCCTGTTTATGGTTAATATATAATTTTGATTTGTATTCAGCGCTTTAGGTGATGCATTTTGAGCCCTACCGAGTGAGAGAGAGTATCTGTTATACCTACGCCTCACTAAATTCGATTGGCACCATACTGGAGCATCAATACTACTTCAACTGAAACCAGCGCCATACAAGCCACTAGTAATACTGAGTGGAACCCTTTTTTACGACATTATATTTATAATGTTTTTAATGTCTTCTTGTGTATCTTTGTTTTTTAATTTTATCATTGTATTTCGTGTCGTAAAATAAATATTTTCTATTCTATACTAATATTGTATTATAACAAGGATTTTACATTGACAAGGACAAGGACATTGTAACAAGGATTATACAAAAGAGCGGTAGGAACCAAGCCGTAAGTTTGTTGCCGGTTCTTCTAGGCTTTAGTCGCGTGGAACTGGCACCTAGAGTCACCTAGCTTTACGACGTTTCAAAGTGATCCTTGTGATGTTATTGAATAAATACCTTTTGACTTTGACTTTGTCTAACAAATATAGCTATTATGATCATATATGTTTGTTCTCTGTCTAGGTGTATATAAATTATAATGTATTATAAGTTAGCACCTCTCTTTTTTATGTTCATCCTGTCCATCCCAAGGTTGCCTGGAAGAGATCGCTGTTAGAGATAAGACCACTCATTGTATTACGACAATTGTTAGCTTTTAAGTAAAAAAATGTATCTTTATTTGTTGTGGTAATCAATAAAGAGTTATTTATCTATCTATAAGTATGAATTCCCAAAAAAAAAGTATACCTACTACTATTATTACCTATATCTCAGTATTTCTATTATTTCACACCCTGTATAACTCTCTGCGACCCCGAGGAAAACCATTAATAACACTTTAGCATGAATATTATCCACTCGGGTAGTTCCTCAAAGATAGTTTTTCATCTCAGACATAATGCTCGATTAACACTCCATAGCGGTCAACCGGATGTGAGGACGCCACGTCGGCGTTGAGATAGCGGAAATATATCGCCGGAAGTGGCTAGCCATTATTCAGGAAAGGAGGTCCGCTGTCGGTTTATAAGAGCTTATTATTTCGTTGATACCTTGTGTACTCCCAAATAATTAATCGTTTCAGAGATAATTTAAGATAGACCGAGAAAAACAAAAGAATTCGGCTTGAAACGCTTATATCTTTTGAACTATCAACGGTTTTGAAAATTAAATGCTTTCCTTCACTACTCTCGAATCATTTCACAAAGCACCAAATTAAGCACAACTAGGTACTATGGGCACCAAATAACTGATTTAATACCTACTCATAATTTTATTACGCGTGGGCGCAACAAGCTTATTACTCTGTCTTGAAGAACTTATACTACGTGCCATTCTGTGAAATAAACTGCTGTTATGCGTAAGCGTAAGTGTAATGCTATTTATAAAAATACATGTTTATGGAATAAATTTCGTAGTACAACAAAAATACAACCGGCCAGACATATTATGACTACGAAATATATTCTAAAAACATGTATTTTATAAATGTTATATAGAACAATCATTTTGGTTCTTCACTCAAATGTTTTTCCTTGGTGAGAATAAAACTGAATTAAATAAATAAATTAATAAAATAAATTGAAAATAAAATAAAGTGTGTAAAGCATGTGTTTTGTCTGAAAGCCAGACCGTAAAGTAAGACCTGTTAATTATATAATTACAGCGACCAAATTTGTAACCATATTCTTGGTAGCTGCATCCTCTGCTGCTGGTAGTAGCAGAGGATGCTGGTGCCTATTCCGTGTGTTCCCTAAATTTGTTCTTACAACATCTACTGAGGTGATGGAAGGGTCCTTCCACCATCGCAAATGGCCACGGCCGCGATCTCTTCAAGCCACGACATTGTTTCAAGAAGAAGCGGAGAAGAGAAGAGTACCTAGAGCTCTTTATGAATTGAAGTACTACCACCATACCTATTTCTGCCACGCAGCGTTGCTGTGTTTCAGTTTGAAGGATGTAGTTGCCATTGAAATTATAGCCACATGAGGCTTAGCATCTGTATGCCTCAAATCGATGCACTCATGGCAGTGCATCTTAGGGTACGTTCCTATTATGCATGATTTGCGAGGCAATGCTTTGTTAGAGGTGATGGTTACCATTTAACATCAAGTGCGCCATCAGCAATAAAAAAAATGATTATTTTTAAAGATTTTGTAAGCTTCGCTTAGAATCCTTGACTTGGCATCACGCTAGTTATGATCGACTTTGATACCCAGATTTGCACGGCAGAATTCCTCTTAGATCTTAAGTAGGTACTTAGGTCAAATAAGTGGTAAAAAATAATGATAATGTTTACCTATTCATACAAAAGGAAACTTCACAGCAGCACCCCGTTCTCGAGCACTATGATGTATCGCATCAGTCCATGTTATAAGCTATTGGTGTATTTTCATTTTTCTAAACTAACCTAATTGACAGCCTTCACAGCTCAGTTGGTGGTAGCTCTGCCTTCTGCGCCGTAGGCCGTAGGGTTCGATCCCCACCGAGAACAAATATTTGTGTGCTGAACATAGATGTTTGTTCTCTGTCTGGGTGTTATATAATATTATAAGTATATATTTACAAAAAAAAAAGTATACGTATAAGTAGTATATCAGCTATCTGGTTCCCATATCACAAGCTTTGGCTCAGTTTGGGGCGAGATAGTGCTGTGTGGAATGTCCCCTAATATTTATTTATTTATTAATTTGACAGTACAAACAAAATAAATTGCATTCTTTTCTAAAAAACGTTTACAACAAGAACAGCTTTAGTTTTGGCGCTGTCAAATTAAGTTAGTAAAATGTGCTAATCGGCACCATTATCACATTTTACAAAGTCTAAATTATGCTTGTCTTGTCAGCTGTCTATAAGCTGATCTTACAAAATCACAACAATCAATTTTGTAGATAGCGTAGAGAAAATTCGTAGCAAGACATTTCACTACTACTTAGAAAAAAAAGTTGAAAAAAATACTGTTGTAATATGTAAGTACCTATTGCATAATAACGACTAAACGATAAATAACCTACAAAACACTGACAAAAATTATTCACGTGTAAAGTATTGCCATCTTTTACCAATGTTTCAACTGGAGTAACGTTTATAAGTAAGAATGTTTATTAATAGGTATACTAAATTCTAGAAAATAAATCTTATCTACAATAGATGGAAAGGCTATTTATACCTATATTTGCGTACACTAAGAACTTGCGTGACGTGTGAACTTGCTTGCAATTTCTCATACCTACCTCCAGTATATTTTTTTAATATTTTGTTTAATGGTTGTCTGCTTCTTAATTTTGTAATAAAATTGCATCGTTGGTGATTGTAAGCACGATTTATAATTTACCACCATTACATACGCATGATCAGTATCTAACCGCTGCATTAGATGGATTACACCGATAGCAATGCACCCTCACACCCCCGCACCCCCGAGACTAGCCTCGAAGCTAATGACGTCTCGTGTCACGTGACCGCCACGTGCCGATATAACCTCTAATGTATTACACAATTCAAGATGTACAGATTTGAGTGTCTGACAAATTGGGAAAAATCTAAAGAGCCTCCAAATATAACGATGGAAGAGACACTTAGATGATGAGATTGAGCAAAAGCTGCGAAAATCGCTAACTAAATATGTACGTAAAAATATACCTACATTTTTCGTTTATTTGTTACTGAATGATTATTACAATTTATAACCTGTCCTTTGATAACATGCCTTAGTTACTATATAGGTAGTTTAGTTTCATAATCTAAGCCTGACCAATGGACGGATGACATTGTAAGGATCACGGGAAGTCAGTGGATGGAAAGGGCCCAGAATCGTTCTTTCTGAAAATGTATAGGGTAGGCTAGGTGGCTTCATCATCATCATCAGACATAACATAACATTAGGTAACTTAATATACTTAACATAGGTTCAGCAGTAAAATTATCCAGATGATGATGATGATGATGATAAAGCCTTCGTCATCGAACCCCGTGGTTCTATAGATAAAAATACTTTCCTGGTTAAATAAACAAATAACTTCCATTCAAGTAATTAATACAATGAATGAAAGCAGTCCATTAATTTTCGTGAATCGCAATACAACGCATTGTTGACATTGAGGCGTTATTTATCAACCCCGGATCAGAGATTGATTGATAAATAAGCTAAAAAGCCGTAGAGGGTGGTATAATTGAGCAAATTTCCTCACGTCCTATGTAAAGTGGTATCGTATTTTGTGGAAAGCGGGATTTACGGGCGAATAGTTTATCCAGCAAATCAAGAACTTTGGTTCTGGAGTTCTTCTTTTTTTCTGTCATGTTTTATTAAAATAGTGTAAGTCAATCTAAATTCTAAGGTTGAGTGGCAACCACGCACTAAAAGAGGAAGCGAGGTATGCCCTCCTACCCGATGGACGGACGACATTGTGAGGATCGCAGGAAGTCGGTGGATGGGGAGGGCTCAAAATCGTTCTTCCTGGAAATATATCAATCAAAATCAAAATCAAAACGTCTTATATACTATGTGATACTACAGCCAGGTCCTCGCGACCAAAGTCTAGAAGAACAGGTAAGAAACGGCTTATACACTAAGAACCTGGACATAGGCCTTCTTTGATGTATATGTATGTATGTGTTTAATGTATATATACCAAAAGGTCCAGGTGAGATAGAATAACTTTATTGCATGGTTTGGGTTTAAAATTTTTATAGACGATTTGTGAAAATTCGTAATCTTCAATTTCAAAATACAAAAAACCATTGGCTTTATTTTTGATAAATACTGCATTTTTATGCTTACAGTACATACCTTATTTTTAATTCAGTAAACATAAAAAACAGATTAATAATAAAAACCGTTTTCATGCACACGCAAAAAACCTATGAAACAAAAAGCCGTGTGTATCACGCATTAGGGTGTGCATCGTACCGTGTGACATATTTCAAATTAATTCATGTTTTGTCATTCCCTCGCTTTATATTCACAGCTTAATGACGTAGCACTATGAACACTAGTAGGTGCCTTGATATACGCAAGATATTGCGAACGTGAAGCGTGCACACCGTAAATGGCAAAAACACGAGTTTGCTCTTACTGGACGCTAGCGCGGGCTTCACAAAAACCAATATTTAGAAGGGTGCTATTGAAACGCACCCTTTCTATATAAAAAGCGGATATCTTTTGATTAATATGTCCAGGCTGTACGCGGTTGCGCTGTTGACAATGCTGAGTATGCTTTTTTTTAATCCTTTTTTGTTATTTTTCTACAGTATTTTTGTAAGAGACCATATCTACATCTACACTAATATTATAAAGAGGAAAGCTTTGTATTTTTGTATGTAACGAATAGGCTCAAAAACTACTGGTCCGATTTCAAAAATTCTTTCACCATTAGAATGCTACATTATCCCTGAGTAACATAGGCTATATTATATTTTCAAAAAAATCAGGGATCCTTACTAAAACTCCAATAATGTAACCTAAGGTGGAAACCAAAAACCTTACATCGCGTGCGCTGCGAAAACTATTGATGATAGAACAAAATAATGTACTACGATTTTGTAGAACACGTCATCATCTACAAAAAATGTCGCGACAGCATATGTCTAACTATTATAGTTATGTCACAATAAGTGTTCTTTTATTACAAAAAATTAATTAAAATGCCGCCGCTAGAAAAGGGTCTTTATTTGTACCTTGGTATTAATCCTTATCCAAATAAATCTTTTCATAATTAAGACGGTTTCAATACCTATAGATTACTTCTTAAATTTTTCAAATCGGACATTCCATTCAAAAGATATGACGAAATTAAAAACGTTAACGGGTCCACGGGTCGCGCTCGGGGTGCGATTTCACTCTCTGGCGTGCAAATGTATGAAATAAGTAGACGCGAGGCTTGAACCCACGGTCTAAGTTTATCCTAAAATGTTCAAAAAATTTATGACCACCCATGCGAAGCTGGGACAGGCCGCTAGTAATGTATAAAAACAGAAATAGCTTCAAGACTTTGATCCCCCAGAATGGTAGATATCCTATTAAATCTATTGGTACCTCGTACAAAGTCAGGAGCCTAAGTTTTTGAGGGTGTCGAAGAAGGGCATATTTTCATTTTCATTGGCAAATACCTACATTTTGCAGTAGTTGGTATTCCATACGTGACTGCAAACCCATCGCCCCGTTAGAATACTAACTGGTTTCCTCGCGATGTTTTCCTTCACCGTTAAGAGTACGGTATACATTTCAAATAGAAAAATCAAAACCTTACGATCGAAAGGCGGGGTCATTCCCATTAGGTGCTCCTAGACAAATGTTGTTGTAAAAAACTTATTTTTCGAGACCCTCTGCAAATTATTTTATGATACGTGGGCAAGTCACTTCATTAGACTTAAAACCAACAAATTCACAAATATTATAATTCATATTATATGCGTAATTAATTCCATTTGTGGTTTTTAATCAAGCGGAACCCGTTGAAAATGCGCGGTCAACGCTCATGCATTCATTTAAAACAACTATTTTAATTATTAACTGGGAATAAACTCGCCCGGGAAAGTTATTTTCAATGTTTTCGAATGACGCGATACAATAATTTTTATTTATCTTTCGAGAGGCATAATTTATTTACTGATTGAACGAAAGGTGTGTATGGTACCTATATTCAATTCACCATAATTATATATTATTGTTAGTTTGTTTTATATCATTTTCTTAAATTAAATTATAAATAAATAAATATTGGTGGACATTCCCCATAACATAATTTAGCCTCAAACTCTCGACTTGGTGTTCGGATGGTCGGAGACATGAAAGAGATTTTAACATACACGTGACACTTTTTGTCACACAATATCAACAAATAGATACTCGATCTAAACATTTTTTTACTACTTGATGAAAGAAGCAGATGGGTTGTTATTAAGTTTAAACCATCACCTATAACAAAGCATTGCCTGCCGTACATATGAAGCCTCATGTGCCTGTAATTTCATAGGCAATCACATCCTTCAAACCGAAACACAGCACCGCCGCTTGGCGGAAGAAATAGTTATGGTAACTTTCCTTCAATAAGAGCTCCACTACTCAAAATGTGAGAAGGAATATTTTATTTAAATGAAAGTTCCCGGCAATTGATAACCATAAAATACCTTCATATGAATATGTTCTCAACTTTTGTAAGATTTATTAAAGGTATTACAGGGAATGGCAAGCGTTATTCAAGCGCAGGTGTGCTGACGATCTGCTAACTCGCCATATTTTTGTGAAAAAGAAGGAATGTTTTGTGAATATTGCGTACTTAATACTAATGCAATTTCTGTAAAAAAGACAATGAAAACAAGGTCGGAACGTCGAAATATTACATTTGGCACATTAAAAAACACACACTTTAAAATAAGGACATACTCGTTCGCTGAAATATTAATTATTGTTTTTCTAGAACGCTGATCAATTATTAATTTTCATCGCGTTGAGGTTTTTAATTTAAATAAGTTAGTGATCGATCAAGCAGGGTCATCTGATGTTGAGCGGTTACCTCTTCGTAAATTATGATTGCATTACCTCGCAGACCGTGCCCAAAACGTCCCCTAATGAAGCTTTACCGAAAATAAAATAGCACCTAGAATAATTTCTTTAAATTATAGAAGTTTTTATTATTGTTTAGTATACTTTTACTAAGCAGTTTCTGTTAAAATATCATATAATTATTATCTATGATTTTTCTTTTCATACAATTAGCTTAAGGAACAATCAGATGGCCCACCTGATGTTAAGTGGTAACCATCACCTATAACAAAGCATTGCCTCGTAAGTCACGCACGATAGGAACGTGCCCAACGATGCACTGCCCTGCGTCCATCAACTTGAGGCATACAGATGTTAAGCCTCATGTGCCTGTACTCACTCTTCAAACTGAAACACCAACGCTGCTTGGCGGCAGAAAAAGGCGTGGTGGTAGTACTTCCCCGGACGAGCCCTTCACAAAGAGCTCTACTACTCTTAAAATTATAACTAAAGCAATGTACAAAATTATTTTATAATTCCACTCTATTCCAGATTTTAATGCTTAATTCTACTTGCCAGCAAAGTGCCTGCTAATGAGAATATAAATGAAACGAGTGTAAAAGCGAATAAGCTGAGTTGAAACAAAAACGTAACACAAGCACATCTTAATAGCCAATATGCGAAGCCGAAATTGCTTTCGTAACGTTGTTTTCCCTGTAACTAATATTCCAGTAATCCTATTATAGCCAGCTTCTATTACTCCATCGATGGTTCGAAGCTTATTTCTTTTTGTAACTAGTCAAGGTTTCATTAGAAACTTTGATAGTTTTCATCCAATTGACCTTCCTTCGGGAAAGTAATGTTTTTCGAGTAGGTAGGTATATATGTATCTATGTACTAGCTGATACCTGCGGCTTTGCTCGTTGCCGGTGAAATTACAGGCATATTAGGTTTAACATCTGTAACTTTAACGCCTGCCTAGTTAATGGATACAGGGAAGTGCATCTTATGGCACTTTTAAATTTGCGTGACTTGTGAGGCTATTATTGTGGTGAAGGTTACTACTTTACATCAGGTGAGCCATCAGTTTGTTCCATCAGCATGTTGCATAAAAAAAGAACTATCTTTTTTCTTAGTTTCAACTCAATCGGTTCTGTGGCTATAGCGTTATCGAGTCAAAAACATCTATACATCCAAACATTCTAATATTCGCATTTATATGTTAGGAGGAGTTGGATGTATGTTCTTTTATGAGTCAATGCAGCCTAACGGCCTGATAGGTTTTGGTAAATGAGGTGACATCGGTTTTGTCTTGATCACAAATTAATGACATTATGGTATGTATTTATATTGGCGACTTTTGTATGTAGTTATATTAAATGTTTATATTCAAAAAGCTTATATTCCTCGAACAGAAAGAATAAACCACGTTCAATTTGAATACTGTAACTTTTTTTGAAATCAATACATATGCGAGGATGTCTACCATGCCTTGAAATAAACGTGAGATTGTTATTGAATTACATTCATATTTATCACGTACACTCTTTATATAAATAAATAAGACTTTATTACTATATTTTTAACAATAGCAACTTCAGACATTGGTGCTTATAACAGCAGTTTAGTTATTTCGTTTTGTTTTGGTAAGCTAAAGTACAGGGAACTTCTCCTGAATACACCGCACCGTGCAAAGGTAAGGCAAAGAAAATAGCCGCTGGCCCATTCTTGACAGACCTTTGAAGTAAATTAATGAAGTTTAAATTGGCCTGTGTAGTTATTTTACGAATTTAGCCCATAAGCTCTTGAATTACTTTGTAAAGGGTTTGTGTATTAATTTTCTTAAGAATTTGTTTATGCAATATTTAATAACTTTATTAATAATAATAATAACATTGGTGGACTTTCCACACAGCACTATCTAGCCTCAAACTAAGCCAAAGCGATATGTGAACCAGATAGCTGATATGTTACATATATACTTTTTTTTCTTGTAAATACATACATATAATATTATATAACACCCAGACAGATAACAAACATCAATGTTCATCACACAAATGTTTGTTCTCAGTGGGGATCGACCCATGGTCTACGCCGCAGAAGGCAGAGCTACTACCAACTGAGCTGTGAAGGCTGTCAATTAAATACTAACTATTGAGGTAACAAGATTTGAATTAAAAATAAAACAAATCTGTGTTATTGTTGTGTTTCTCTCTCGGATAAACGACTTTACAAGTTACAATTATTCAACAATACAACTACCTTCTATGGGTTTCCTCCGGAACATCAACATGGAGTCCTTCAAAAACCGAGCTTTTATTTTTCCTAAATGTACCTACCGTTCTCTTGGTGTATTAGTTAAGTTGCAGAGCGACGGTGACTTCATTTCATCAGGTAGCCCGTTAGCTAGTCTGGCAGCTATGGCATAAAAAAAATATAGCTGTGTTACCAACAGCAATTTTTTTTATGCAAAGTGGAACACCATACCTATTTTATTTTACTTTGAGGTTTTTCATAGGAAGCAATTGGAGTCTAATGGATGGAAGATAAAGTTCACTACTTAGGAAGACCCATTTGATTTTCTACCTCCGTATATCCAAGCCACCACGTCCCAAAACCACGTCTAGCGGATACTCACTATATAATATATACTCAGCATTCTCGTTTCACTAATGGCACGACATCGTGTCTTCGACTTCCTTTTTTTAACAATTCAATTCGTTCTTTAGAACTGTTCGTTGAACGACTGCTCTTTTACATAGAAATGTACTTTTTAAGTCGGAAAGACGTCGTTTCTAAACTAAAAGTTCTTTACGTTTGTTGTTGGATGGTAATCAGGAGGATTAAATAAGGGCATAAACTCACTCTCAGCGATGTCTTTTTGTTTCTACGAATGGATAAAATAAAATAAAATTGACAAAACTTTACTAGAATATTTTATGCAGTAATTCGTTTCTGGTGATTGCTTTATAAGTGGTGCCGTGTGGCAAGTTTTGCTTTTAGTAATGCTCCTCATTTATTCTTCTAGCTGAAGTATTTACAGTAAAATAAAATAAATAAATAAATATTGGTGGACACAGCACTATCTCGCCTCAAACTAAGCCAAAGCTTGTAATATGGGAACCAGATAGCTGATATGCTACATAATATATACTTATTTTTTTTTGTAAATATATACTTATAATATTATATAACACCCAGACAGAGAACAAACATCTATGTTCATCACACAAATGTTTGTTCTCGGTGGAGCTCGAACTAACATGTATAAAGTATTGTGTATTATATCAGCTATCTGGTTCCCATATTACAAGCTTTGGCTTAGTTTGGGACTAGACTGTTGTGGAAAGTCCACCAATAATTTTATTATTTGTTATTAGTATTATTGGTACTTAGTTCTAAAGAGATCTGAGGGGAACAAAGTCGTAAAGCTGTTTCCGTTTTATCTATGTAGGCTTCGATGCGGTACCTACCGCAGCTTCAAATAAAACATCCCTTCACTGAATATTCAGTGCTTACAATTTCAATATTAAATTCTTGCTGCGATGTTCTTCGGTCTATCATTCAAACCGCTATTTCAAGAAGCTTGATATTTTATTGCAGCTGAAATTGGTTTCTATTTTATTGAAGAAAGTAGTTTTAGCGCTTGCATAAATGAGTTTAGAGATCTCTAGTTGTTTGTCAATATTATCTAGAAAATGTAATGTATTAAAAAAATATCTAAACAAAGCTTGCAGGTAGAAAACAGACATCAATGTTCTTTACCAGGGGTCGGAATAGGTACAGTTTTTAAGTACCAAATTACGTTAATTACCTACGCAATCTGAACATGGATATGCCCTTTATAAACGGAATTAACGATTAATATAAATTGTTTTCTAAAACTTATGGGGTTTTTATATACAACTAGCTGATGGAACAAGCAGATGGCCCGCCTGATGTTAAGATTATATTATTGTCATCTTAATTTTTTTTTCCTATGCTAAAAACAAACTAAGTAGCGTTACAAGTTACACGTACAGCAGGGCTATTTTAAAACATTCGGAAAGGTTTCCAATTGGAGACGTCAGTTTTTATCACAATTGATTTCGAACCCGAATCATTTCCAACACGGGGATTAAAAAAGGCATTCATATTTAGATTTCGTAGTAGCGTATTTGACGTCATTTGGTACTTAAAAACTCTACCTATTCCGACCCCTGTTCATTACACAATAGTTTGTTCTCGGTGGGGATCGAATCCACGGCCTACAGCGTAGAAGGCAGAGCTACTACCTGAGTTATGAGGGCTGTTCAACATTTTATCCTACTAACACACAAATTCAAAAGTTACTATGTTTGAATGTTTGTCAATCACGCCCTAATCACTGAACCAATCAGAATGAAACTTTATATTATAATTTTTAATCAAAATTCGTAAAAATAATGGGATAAAAAATACCAGTTCGAGGTAGAAATCATGATCGAATCCAATCAAGGGAAAACGCCTTAAATATTAAGTTAGCAATAACTACTAATACGTAAACAAAGCCGTGGGCGGCAGCCAGTTTATAATATTATGAAACATAGTATATCTTTTTTATTTAACCCAAAGTGTATATACTCGTGCCTTATCAGTATACGGATCAAGCACCCTAGCCACCCTTCGTGGGTTTACCTCCAAAATAGAAAATCCTTAGAATCGTATAGGAATCGTCCCGGAAAATAACGTTCCGGACGAAATGTAAATACACGGTGATATGAATATAAATGTGTTATAAGTAGATGGCATACGTGGCCGTCGATATGGGAAAGAAACTTGGGGGCATATGGTAGGAAAATCTGATGGCGGACACGTGATTTTGGGTAGCCATAAGAATGTCTATGCTTTGAATTAATTAGATGGAAGGGTTTGGATCTACATTTACAATATACATAAATACGTACATCTGGTGCAAAGAAAATATTTTATACAAGCTGGTGCCCGCGACTTCGTCTGCGCAGGATTAGTCACACAATATCTTTATAAATTGTAGCCTATATAATATTCTGATGTATAAGCGATATTAATGTAAAGCTTCATTATAATCCATTCAGTAGTTTTTACGTGAAAGAGTAACAAACATCCATCCATCCATCCATCCATACTTACAAACTTTCGCTTTTATAATGTTAGTAAGGATAAATACACCTGTACACCTTGCAAGAAAAATATGAAATTAAATACAAGGTGTTCTCTTTATATAAGTATATATAAATATATAAGTATATATAAATAAGTAAATTACTTATCAGTTAAAATATAATCTACACTTCTACACTAATATTATAAAGAGGTAACATTTGTATTTTTGTATTTTTGTATGTAACGAATAGGCTCAAAAACTACTGGTCCGATTTTAAAAATTCTTTCACCATTAGAATGCTACATTATCCCTGAGTAACATAGGCTATATTATATTTTCAAAAAAATCAGGGATCCTTACTAAAACTTCAATAATGTAACCCAAGGTGGAAAACAAAAACCTTACATCGCGTGCGCTGCGAAAACTATTGAAGATAGAACAAAATAATGTACTACGATTTTGTAGAACACGTCATAATCTACAAAAAATGTCGCGACAGCATAATATGTCTAACTATTATAGTTATGTCACAATAAGTGTTCTTTTATTATAAAAAAATAATTGAAATGCCTCCGCTAGAAAAGGGTCTTTATTTGTACCTTGGTATTAATCCTTATCCAAATAAATCATTTCATAATTAAGACGGTTTCAATACCTATAGATTACTTCTTAAATTTTTCAAATCGGACATTCCATTCAAAAGATATGACGAAATTAAAAATGTTAACGGGTCCACGGGTCACGTGCGGGGTGCGATTTCACTCACTCAAGGAGAAGCGCGTGCAAATGTATGAAATAAGTAGACGCGAGGCTCAAACCCACGGTCTAAGTTTATCCTAAAATGTTCAAAAAATTTATGACCCATGCGAAGCTGGGACAGGCCGCTAGTCGTTTATATTTTGACAGTTTTTAAATCTTTTTTTCTAATACCTATGTTTGATCTAAGTTTCACCCCAATCGGTTCAGTGTGATTTTAGTCAAGGGCTCGATTGAGATACCGACATCCAAATATCGTAACTTTCACATTTAAATATTAGTAAGAATTAAGATAGGATTGTGAATGGCAAAGACTGGAACAGGACCGGAGAGAGTGGCGTTTTAAAGGGGAGGCCTATACCCAGCAGTGGGTGCATAGAGGCTGAATTGATTGATTGAATATTAGGATTATGTACATCATATGCAATGAGGCAATGCTTTGTTATATGTGATGGTTACCACTTAATATCAGGTGGGCCATCTGCTTGTGCCATCAGCTAGTAGTATAAAAAAAACAATGTCCATATTTGTATGTATGCGTATGCTGCTATAGTATTTATGCCGAGTGGCGGCCAGTTAGTGTTACCTACTTACTTTTCATGCCTATT
Organism: Chloroclysta siterata; assembly: GCA_932294275.1. Taxonomy (NCBI): domain Eukaryota; kingdom Metazoa; phylum Arthropoda; class Insecta; order Lepidoptera; family Geometridae; genus Chloroclysta; species Chloroclysta siterata. The sequence continues at coordinate 9,609,760 of OW028588.1, forward strand.
CTTGTATTATATTTAGATATTTTTTATGTGTGGCACATATAAATGATTTTGTATTGTATTTGTTTTCAAACGTAGTATGTTTTAACTTGGAAACGACGGAGAAAACAGAAGTAGTAAATATATCGTACCGCACCACGCAGCCCCTTTTTATTAGAATGTAGTGTGTGCGATGGTACTAAGTTCAGTTAATGTGCTAAAGATGCAAATTATGCTTGTTAGGTATTCAAGCTTTTCTTGTAAACATCTAGTCTGCCAGCTACAGCTGCCTTCATACGTTATGAAAATAGCATGAGGTAATGAAAATGCTCATAATTTGTATATTCTTTAATGTAAGCTTACAGAGCACTGGTGGCCTAGTGGCAGCGGCCCCGCCTTCCAATCCTAAGGTCGATTCAAAACCGGTCGTGACCCATGAGTGACGTGACTCTCAGACGGTGAAGGGAAACATCTAAAAAGTTCTGAAACATGTGTCAAGTGCTCGAAAGAAGCCTCTTTGAGGTGCACTTAAAATCTCTTCACCACACTGTTTCAAAAGAACTGGTGATCAGACAGACGGATACGCATCAGGCTATCACTGCTCGCTTTTATATAGGTATCCATGTGTGGGATACTGTCTTAAGTTTCAATGTAGCGTAGCACGCATATCACTCAAGATACGTAGCGCGTAGCTCGAGGCTCATAGTGAATATGCATATTGTCTGCCGCAAGAACCTGAGAGCACTCCAGGCGCGCACAATAGGCGCAGCGTAATTTCAAGTTTTTATAGTCTTGTTGCAGACTCCCTGTAAAACCCTATACTGGTTTTGTTACTGTATGCTTACTCGAGCAAGTTTATTTGCAGCTAACTTGAATGCACGCGGCTTTGTCCGAGTGCTATCCTAATGAGAAGTCTGTATGCCTAAAGTTGATGGACGCGGGGCAGTGCATCGTAGGGCACGTTCCTATCGTCTGTGACTTACTAGGCAATGTGTAGGTATCATAAACTGGTAGGTAAACTGTCAAGGAGTGGAACACTTTACCGTCGTCTGTATTTCCGGAACGACATAACTTAATAGAATATTCAAGAAAAGAGTGAACAAGTGGATTATAGCTAAGCGTGCTCCACCTTAGACTGCATCTTCACTTTGCATCAGGTGAGATGGCAGTCAAACGTCTAGCTATTAAACAATACAAAAAAACATCATCATCATCATCAGGCCATTTGCTAGTTTCATTTGCTAGTTGTATTAAAAAAACCCTAGACTGGTTTTGTCACTATATGCAACAAGTTTATTTGCTACTAACTTGAATCCACGAGTGCTATCCTAATGATGAGAAGTATAATGTATTGAACAAGACTTCAGTAAACCAGATTCTTCCAATCTAACGGCCGGCTTCTGAAAGCTCGATCAAAACTAATCGGATGTCAAGTTAGCTAGATGAACCTAGATGCCACTTTCACGTGACCAAGCCTAGAAGACCAAACCAAACCTTAAAAAAACATATTTTCAAATTGCAGCCAACCATAGCTCACAAACACACCGATGGTGTTACCCGCTCAAGGCCCTGGCAGAATAACAGTGCTGCGCTGTTACCTGTAAAATGGGTATCGGTGCAGCAAATACTGAGTCAGGGACCTATTAACCCTTATTGCACCACACAGTACAATGTTTTTCCATTAGTTTTAGTTTTCATTTTTTATTTAATTTTTGTATTTACATGTATTTTTTGATTTTCTTTTTACGCTGCACCTGATTTAGCGTATATTTTTCTTTTTGGGTTGATAAATAAGCTTTTTTTTTTTCTTTCTTTCTACAAGAACAGTCCTAGATAAAGCACTCATTACCAAGTAGAATATGTTTTGACCATGTTTGACATATAATATTTACGTGTACCAATTTACTTGGTCTTACAGAAAAAAAATAAGTTATGGCTTGTGCACATATACGATAGCATCTTTATCTGTGTACGAGTTTATAGTACAAATTAACGTAATGTACACCGGAATTTGCTATTTGCTCTACGTGTAAAATAGTCCGCAGGGTCGTGCTTTGTGAAACATATTTTCATTGCTATAATGTGTGGCCATAACATACTGTGACGAAACGAAAAAATAAAAACAGCTTCACGGCTATGATGCAATTGAAATTGAAATTGATTTATTTAATCTAACAAACATAACAAATAGATACATGAAGAAGTAATTTTCTAATAATATTAGTCCTGGTTGGACAACATTGGTACCCAAACTAGGAAAACCTGTATTATGGCGTACCAATGCCCTCCGCCGGAGATTATATAATTCAATTGTATTATATAATCTCCGATGATCCTTATGATTCCACGGTAGATTTTTAAGCACCCAGTGCCAACTCAAAATTCTTTGAGAATGTCTAAGGCAGTAGTCAGAGGTACGTCCAAGTTACATTTGGCACATAGCATATTTTGCAATAGGTGGTATTCCATACATGTCAGGTTGCAAGCATATCGCCGCTGCTAGAATATTAAGTGATTCCTCACGATGTTTTCCTTTACAAATTTATAGATCAATGTTTCAACGTTTGTTCATCAATTCAATTCTTATACTGTAGGTAGGTATCATTATTATTATTTAGAATAAATGGTACTATTTACAACACAGTTTGTACCTGCGATAAACTAAAATGTTACACTTAATAATTTTGTTATTACCTACATAATATTTATTGCTGTATACGTGTGTAAAACACACTCATACACCAAATATAAAGTGTAGTTTCCAAAATTTATGTATTTTTTTGACGAGACAACGTCTAATAAATCGATGAACGCCGGCTGCATACACGAAAAATGATGACTCATTGTCTCGTTACGCTCATTGTTGTCACGTTTAACTATCGTCCGTAAACCAACTTTACAGACAACCAATTTGTTTTCTTCATTTTTCAATTTTGTATTACCTAACGTCCTAGTTTACGAACCGCTAATCCTGTGGCCTCGTTTCAAGCAGTGCGAACTTAGAGACGTGGTTGAAATAGCAAAAGCGTGCTCGCTGCGATACCAACATATTTAATTATAGCTTGTACTGTGCACGCGGCTTATTAACGTAATTGCCTGTAGCGTCAGCTATTCGAGAGGTCACCTAACACTGGTTCTCTAAAAAAACTAATTATTATGAATATTATTATTATTATTATTTGTATACAATTAGCTGATGGAACAAGCTGATGGCCCACCTGATGTTACGGCCCCGCGTCCATCAACTTGAGGCATACAGATGTTAAGCCTCATGTGCCTGTAATTACAACGGCAACCACACTCGTCAAACCGAAACACAGCAACGCTGCTTGGCGGCAGAAAAAGGCGTGGTGGTAGTACTTTCCCGGACGAGCCTTTCACAAAGATCTCTACTACTCTTAAAAAAATATGAATTAAATCTTAGATTTATTAATTTTGACAATTACTCGTATACTCAATACCAGACTAAAAAAAATCTACTTTGATACCCAGGAACAGTCGATGGTTTTTCAGATCTCTTTGTCCAAAAGTTGTCTGGAAAATTTCAATTTTCTTAGCGATAAGGCTTCCCAGTATACCAAAATTTGTTTTTATCTTTGTATGTGTCTTCTATGTATGTATGTATTTTTGTATGATGGAGAAGAGCATAATATGACCCTTTGACCCGAACAGCAACCCCCTCGCGTCTACGTACAAGCCTAGGCTTAGTTAGAGCGAGGTGCTGAAACCCTAGTCTTGGCCTTCGGTCTGAACACAACGATGCAAACTAACTAGATACTTCTCACTAACAATTGTTATTCAAACTTGTTGTAAGACCGTAATAATGAATAAACGTTTTTTATCTTTATCTTTATCTTTATTGTCTCACACAAAGCGCTACAAAGTGGATAGTTGCTTAAATTTTTCATACTAGTTTCTAATATCAACATTCCTATTACTACAACATGCTCCCCGGATTTCACTAATGAAATAAACTTTCAGGTAGAAAGTAAGCTATTAATATTCATATAGCGAACCGCCCCGGCTCCTGTAAATGTTTTATTCGTTAACGACTGTAGACGGATTACCGTAATCATGTCACGTCGTGTGTATAGGGCCTTTCAAATTAATTCGCCGTAATCAATTCCTGCTTGGTAATTAAATTGTTGTAAATTTTGTATTTGTTACCTGCTTTGTGACTGAGTGAGATTGAGTGCTTTGCCTGTTCGCACCTGGATTATGATGACTATTTTTGAAGACTGTATTATTTCCAGGTGTGTCATTATTACCAATAACCACACAGAGTAGTAGAGCTGGTTGTAAAGGGCTCGTCCGGAGAAGTACTTCCACCATGCCTTTTTCTGCCGCCAAGCAGCGTTGCTGTGTTTCGGTTAGAAGGGTACCTATGGTTGTCGATGAAATAATAGGCACACGAGGCTTAGCATCTGTATGCCTCAAGTTGATCGACGCTGGGTAGTGCATCGTAGCGCGCGTTCCTATTGTTCGTGACTTGCGAGACAATGCTTTGTTAAAGGTGATGTTTACCAATTAACATCTTGCAGAGCAAGGCCATTTGCCTGCTCGATTAACAAGTAGTATTAAAACATAAAAAAATACAGTTTTATTAAATTCGTCGCAAAATACTAATTTCAGTACATAATACACCCATTATTCCATCCAGACGGACGGGATTATCTGCAAGGGACGTCTTCCTGTCTCCGGGAATCAGCGACTGTAGGCTTAAATTTTCATTATGTTTATTGGATAATTCGTCGAGTGAAGCTGCGAGATAGAGGGGCTTTTCGATGCAACACTGAACATTTTGTCAACGCTCACTATCACTTCCTATACAGCCGCAGACAAATTAATCCTGTTTTGTTGAGTGAATTAAACAATTGAGGCTGCGGCGGAGACGGTTTGGGCGTCGTCGGTGACTTTGTTGTGTCTCGGAAGGTAAGTGAGGTAAGATTTCATAACAATTCGTGTAATTAATGGAAGAAGGGCAAAATTATAAGTATAAATAATATAATATCGACGCAGAAGGCAGAGTTATACCGGATGAGAAGTAAAAATTAAAAAACCATATAAATTTATATTGGTAGGTAAGTGCTATAATTATGTAATATTTATATTGTACGTACCTCTGACTACCCCCTTTGGACATCCTTGATTAATCTGAGGATATCTACCGCACTTGGGGGTTAAATTCATGAAACTGTTTCAGTTTTTTTTTTCAGATTGTAGACATTTCTTGATGGCGAATGATAGAGGCAAGTTGAGGGAAAAACGGTGGAAATCGAACCCACAACCTACAGCGTAGAATCTAGCCACTACCAACTGAGGAACTGAAACAGCTTCATGACTTTGATACCCAGACACGGTAGATATCCCCTTTGGCAACCAAGTACTAACTCCAGATTATTTGAGGACGTCAAAGGCAGTAGTCAGAGGTACGTGCAAACATTAGAACTGAAAAAAGATAACAATAATTTAGATTAGTAAGTGAGAAAGCTTCTTTATTATTTGTCTCAACAGTATCAACAAAAATAAAAGCGAAGTGACGAAAAAAGCATCAAATCACTTCGGCTCCTTCAAGTAGCATTTTAATAAAACAGTTTCACACTTGGCTGTCTCCGAAAGAGGAAATTATTCTGTTTTGTGTATCAAATCCCTTTTATTGAATGACGGAAATAAACGAACGGAGTATTCGCGTTTTAGGTATTTTATTTCAAAGTGCTTTGGGATAAACTGAAGCGCGTATCTTTAGTCATTGCTAAAAAAACCTCAATCTCACTCAATTTTATATAGCAACAAATACTTATATAACGCCAGTGAGATGTTTTAATAGCTAAATTCATATTGAAGTAAATTAACAAGGCGAGTGTTTAAAAAATACTAATTTACAAGGTGTTCCAATACTTGTTTAAAAACTTCAGGGGGCTAAAGTACCCATGGAAACCAAGGAACCACTGTAAGCGCGAAAAAAACAGCTGTTTCATACAAAAGTTCAATACCTACCTAGCTAAGATGTGTGAAAAAGCTTTTTTTTTCATATTGATTGTTACTTTAGTCCCCTGTTAATTTTAAACACAAGTATTGGAATACCTCACCTTCTTTAAATATTAAAACTACTTGAATGTACATAAAAAAACAATATAACTACACAATATATATTAATATAATAATAAAAAAACACTACAAACAATGCTATAAAGCAATATATTCCTAATCATTGCCTCGTAAGTCACGCACGATATGAACGTGTCCTACGATGCACTGCCCTGCGTCCATCAACTTGAAGCATACAGATGATAAGCGTCATGTGCCTGTAATTTTATCTAAAACAGTAGTATTAGCAATAAACTATAAATAAATAAATATAGTTAGTTATCTGCGTCCATCAATTCCACTGTGCCCGTAATTTTATCTAAAACAGTAGTAATTGCAATAAATATAAATAATCAAATATATTTCAAATATATTTATTTTTGAACGTAAAAACATGTGCCAATAAACAATGGAAACGTTGACAGCTGCAAAAGTAAAAAACTGAATAGCAGTGTCAGCGCCCTCCTCCAGAGCAAAAGAACAATATGTTCATTATTTATAAGTTAAACAAAAAACAGCAAAAAACTAAATATAATTGGATACGATAAATAAACTAAGGAAAAAATAGGTATACAATATGAAAGACTTAGGTAATAAATAAATAAACCCATCTAAAAGAATACATATTTAAAGGAGCTTCTAAATACTGTGATGTGAGTTTGTGTGAGGTATGTGTAGGGTGTATGGCTATGTGTATGTTACTGAGAGTTAATAAATAAATATAGTTAGTTATCTGAATATCCATTTAATTTAATTTTTTAGAGAATTCCTAAAATGTTTAACTGTTGTTGTGGTTGTTGTTTCCAACCACAATAAGAATAATAAAACAAAGCCTCATATATTTCACCACCTTCTAACTATATGGTGCTCGCAAACTGTGTTATGAGCATTTCGTTGTACAAAATGTCTTAAACAGCCATAAGGTCGCAGATGTTCCGGATATTTTAGTAAATGAGCCCAACGTTTTGAATTGAATGAGTTACGAAGTGCGGTCATCAAATCGGATGTGGTAAGATTATGTTTTATAGCTCTTTTACTTCTTGCTGATGGAACAAGCAAATGGCCAGCCTTATGTTACGTAGCCATCACCTATAACAAAGCATTGCCTTGCAAGTCACGCACGATATGCACGTGCCCTGCGTTGCACTACCCTGCGTCTATCAATTTGAGGCATACAATGTGCCTGTAATTTCACCAACACTCATACCTTCAAACCGAAACAGCAACGCTATTTGTCGCCAGAAATAGGCATAGTGGCAAAGAATAAAGTCAGTCGAAATGCATTTATTGCATTACCTCACCGTCCACCCAGAACATGATCTTAGTGACATTAAACTGCGTCCATCTCTCTGAAGCGTAAAGGTAGTCTTATTTGCACTGGCCGAAGTTTTTTTCGAACGAACTGTCTTGCTTGTATGTTTGTTTGTCTTGCCAACATAAGACATGCATACCAAAAAAGAAATTGATACAACGTTTAGTGTTAGAGAGCGTAAGAGTATATTTTTTGAGGTGCGGAACCCAAGTAAGCAAGTAGGGTACATAGAGGAAGTTACCACATCCAAAAGTCCATTAGCAGTGAACGTAGCACGCGACACGGCTCCCCATCTGTCACAGTAACGGGGACGCGGTAAATTGCGTGCCTCCATCATCCCTCAGGGACTGCCCCGGAGCTGTCCAACTGGGTAGTGGGTAGGATTTCTGAGGTTTCTCCTGACCATGTTGTCTCAGCTTGATGAATAGGAGTATTTGATACCTGTGTGATTTACACACATAATATAGTTGAAACTAGTTTTTTTAATACTTTTTTCTGATTAACAAGCAGATGGCCCACCTGATGTTAATTAGTATAAACCTATAATACTCAATGATATAATGATAATAAGCTACTTATAAATATAAATATAAATAAATATAAATACGAGACAATGCTTTTTTAAAAGAGATGGCCAGGTGATTTAAAGGTGACCACTTAGATAAAATAAAATAAATTTAAGATTTAAATTATTCAGATGCTATAGATGTCTTAAAAATAATCCTTTGACGTAAATGACACTCGTGAAAAAGAAAAAAAAGAAAAAAGGAAACTTGTTTATTTGACCCACATACTGAGACACGACGATATAAACAGTAAATAGGAAAGCCATCTGCTTGTTCCATCAACATTTTTTTTATACAACTTCTAATGGAACAAGCAGCGTAACCATCACCTATAACAAAGCATTGACTCGTAAGTCACGCACGATAGGAACGTGCCCTACGATGCCCTGCCCTGCGTCCATCAAATTGAGGCATACAGATGTTAAGCCTCATGTGCCTGTAATTACACCGGCAACCACACTCTTCAAGCCGAAACACAACAACGCTGTTTGGCGGCAGAAAAAGGCGTGGTGTAGTGCTTCCCCGAACGAGCCCTTCACAAAGAGCTCTACTACTATTTAATTCTATAAAAATATTTTATATAAAACATGTGGTATTAAAAAAAATTGAAATGAGATAAGTTGTTTTAAAAAGAAGTACCTAGTTTTTTAATACCTAGATTTGTAGACTTAATCGAAACACTCGTAAATGCTAGACAGCAGAATCTTTGCCGAAATCGTGTTTGCACCCGACTCCTTTCGCTCAGGTGTAATCTTGTACGTGAACTTTTCTGTTTATTTTCGCTTCCAATTTCGCCGGAGTGCCTGCCAACGTGTTGTCTGATGTCGGCTTAAAATATGAAAAATACGGATTGTTAAAACATCGTGGTAGTTGTCTAGACCCCTTCGGCCGTCTACGAAGCCGCTTCGTAACCAGTTACGAACTAAACATAATTCGTCCTCGTACGATACCAGTTACGAGAAAACAAGTATTTTTCTTTACAGGTTTCGTAGAAAGAAACTTGTAGTGAGTTACGGAAAGGTACTTTTTTATTCTTCGGACGTAACTAGATATTTAGATTATCCAGGCAAGGTCCCTCGATCGAGGTACCAATTTTTTTACTTTTCAATGTGATCCTTGTGATTCAATTGAATAAATACCTTATGACTTTGACTTGACGTTGATTTACTTATATACTTTTTTTGTAAATACATAGGTACTTATAATATTTTGAAACACCCAGAATGAGAACAAACATTTATGTTCATGACACAAATGTTTATTCTCGGTGGGGATCGAACCCACGACCTACAGATCAGAAGGCAGAGCCACTATCAACTGAGCTGTGAGGGCTATAAATAGTTAAAACTAGTTAACAATAAACTCTAAAGTTATAAGTTTTGACGCATTTTATTTCGTACAGAAGGTACCTCAAGTCTTAGTTTTATTTTTCGTCTTGTGTATCGTCAGGCCGTTTTCGAATGAAGACTCGTGAGTTCTCAGAACACCCGCTAGAGGCGCTTATCGAATCTCCATACAAAAAAGGCCTGACGAAACAGAAAACGTAAAACAAAATTCAGACTTAGGGAAATTTAAAAAAATAAAGAAATTAAAAGTATCTTAGGAAAATAACCTTCCGTGCGTACACAAATATTAACCAGCTTCTAGAAAAGTTTCACTCCGGTACGCAGTCAACTTTGTTTTTAAATCCGTGAAGTTTACGGAACGCTAGTTTGTTTACTTTTATTGTTGCTCTTTTATAGTCAATTTGCATTTCTTCTTTATTCCGTCCTCGATGGTGGTGCTTTGAGTGGTCTATTCTTCGTCGTAGTCGGTATTTAATTCTATTTTTTTTTTATACTAGGTATTAGCTGTTGGAACTAGCAGACGGCCCACCTCATGTTAAGTGGTAACCATCACCTATAACAAAGCATTGCCTCGTAAGTCACGCACTACAGGAACGTGCTCTACGATGCACTGCCCTGCGTCCATCAACTTGAGGTATACAGATGCTAAGCCTCATGTGCCTGTAATTACACCGGCAACCATACTCTTCAAACCGAAACACAGCAACGCTGCTTGGCGGTAGAAAAAGGCGTGGTGGTAGTACTTCCCCGGACGAGCCCTTCACAAAGAGCTCTACTACTCTTAAAAGTGACTCCGATCCGTTAAAAGAAGGCCCTGTCTCTAAGCTGGACTGGTTTCATCACGATATTTTGCTTCGTTGTTGAGAGCACTGACATTGTGCACATAGTTATTTTAAAAGGAAAACTCCATTGGTGTACGACCTTATTTAACGACCTAACAATTATCAAATCAAAGTCTTTTGAATTTGATTGTCCCTACCTATTTTTATGCCTATGCCTTACTTAGTTCAATTTTCACTACACTGGAGTTTCATTATTATACTACTTCGTAACAAGAATCATATATAACGGAGGGAACCAAGCAGTTAATTTGTTGACTGTTCTTCTAGGCTTGGTCACTTGGAACTAGCACCTAGATTCACTTAGACTAGACTAGAATAGTTGTAAGATGTTTCAAAGGGATAAATACCTTTTGAAAGGGATATTATTTTGTTTATTTTTGTTACTTCTTTCTTTTTATCTTGTTTTATATTCAACTGTTAACTTCTCTGTTCTGTGTTCCTTTCTATGTGTGTGTTACGTTTAATTCATTTCATTTTTGACTTTGACTTTGATTGGAAGGCTAACTCCCACTAGACCACCGGTGCTCTAGCAACAATAGATAAGTAGTTAACCTAAAAACAGAGCACGCAAAACGCGTTGAAAGGGAAAACATAACGAGGAAAAGGCTTCCACGTGCGCCCAAAATCCTTTTATTATTTACAAGCCATTTTCCGCAACTACCTGTGAGCCGCTTTGATTCTCACGTAAACTGTACGCTAGTAAACTTGCCGGGGAAATGTTCCTCACGTGACATTATTTGATATTCAGTGCGAGTGAGAAATGTTATTGGCTTGATATTATTGCGTATATATGTGAAGTGTTTGATATACAAGGTGCCAGTACATGGAAGATAACTGTGCAAATGCTTGTGGAGACAAGACCGATTATAAGTCAAGACCTAATATTTTTATGTTTATTTTTTTATAAAATTTTTGGGCATAGCCATTTTATATAATTTTTATGTGTTTATTGTAATACATTTTTAATTTCATTTATAAGCGAACGCCATCTATTTAAAGTACTAGTTCCTCATGTATGGTGATAAAACTTACACATAAGCTTGAGCCTTGAGCTGAAATACTATTTGAAATAAAATAGTAATCGCGGAGATGTCGTTTACAGTACTTACAAAAACAAAAACTGCTTACTTGATAACTTTCTCCTTTTTAGAAAGTCAGTTAATAATGTGTTTTTCATCTGACTTTATAAAAAGGATTTTCTATACACAATACATTTACTCAATATACGCAATTTTTTTTTAATATACAATACAATACGTACAAAAACAAAAACTGCTTACTTGATAACTTTCTCCTTTTTAGAAAGTCAGTTAATAATGTGTTTTTTATCTGACTTTATAAAAAGGAGTTTCTATACACAATACATTTACCTAATATACGCATTTTTTTTTAAATATACGTATGTACATTAAATAATGTCCCTAATAAATCAAAATAATAGGAAAATTCCACTGTAAATCTGCCATCACTTCAACTAAAGCTTAAATAATATTTCCCTGAATCCTATATCTCAACTATTTGTATGAGAAAAGGGTCAGAAAGCCGATTACAGGTCGCCTTAGAGACGGTGAGAGCTTTCACTTGTAATCCACTAATGTGTGGCTTATAGAGGGCACTGAGCTTCATAAACCCATTGATACCTATCGATCGATTAGGGATAGTGTACAATGTGATGAAAGGATACTTGAAGTGCCGAAATAAAGGGCTCTAATTTATACATTGATGCAAAGAAGGATTTTCTAATAACATGGTTTATTGGAAAACCTTCTAAACTTACTGATATATTTTTTTTGATGAAAAGACTATCTTATTTTGGGAAGTAACTTTATGCTTTCGACCTAGACGTTTTGCAAATAGTCATTTTGCAACTTGGGTCTTCTAAAAACAAGTATTTTTGCATATATGACGTTTTGCCTACCTAAACATTTAACAATTAAGTTCAGTCGTTTTACAATGAAGACATTGTGTATTCCGAGACTTTTTTCCACCCATACATTTTGCACTCAATTACTGGGCTTCAACAGATACTGTGATTTTTGGGAAATTCAATAAAAAATAAAAAAAATCTTTATATAATATGTTTTTTTAGTTTTGACCATCTTACCAGATGGTGACGTGACGGTGTAGCCGAATACGTTGTATTACATTACTTGGGACTTAGGAGTGTGTTTGGATGTTCGTTACAAAATTGTTGAAAGAAACTGTATGAAGGTAGATTTTAATTACACATTACATACTTTATCCCATTATACATGCGCTGCTACAGTCGGCTACACGTCCGGTTACACCCTATATTGCTTTAACTAAGCTAAATACATTACAAAGAAATGTAGGAAAGGAACGGCGAGATGTCAGATCAATTGTTAGTAGGGCAATAGAAAAAACAACAACAGATCGCACCCTCTTGCGCGACTCAGAGTGTTCAATTTCAAATAGTTTCAAATCCAAACAGGGTAGCCTGATGCGTAGTTGTCTGGACATACCAACCTATGAGCATACTAAGTTGAGACACTGTTTTGTTTTTTAAAAGTTCTTTTTTTTTGTTCATGAGCTCTTTGAATAAAAGCTCATTTTTTTTGTTAAGTTGAGACACTGAAGTAAATGAATTGAAAACATTGCCCCTTAAAGTGGCAATCGGATAATTATTACCTAGTTATACATACGCTTCCAGTAGGTATTTTCTATTGCAAGTGCTTAGGATTCTACCGTAACAAGTACCAACAACATGACGAAACATAAAGCTGTTCTTCCGACACATCCACAAATCCTTTGTTAGTTACAAACTCCTAGTAACGTTAATGTTCACACCGAGTTACAAACTATACCCTCACGCGATTGTTTTTGTTCTACAACAGATACAATAGTTTATACATAATTCATTTTGCGGAATAGATTAATCTTTGAGTCCCGGTTTGTGGTTCGGAGTGTTCGTGGATTGTCGTGAGCTGTAGCTTGACTTAGCTGCCTTAATTCAATTTAAATAAAGAACAATAAAAAAAACTTTGTTTTAGAGTGATAGACGCATTTATTTATTATTTATTTATTTATTTATTTTACTTTAATTAAAACGGTACATAGAACCAATTATATTAATTAAAGAACATAAGAATTTAATACATAAAAATAGAGGAAATTAAACATTTAAGAAACAATTAAAATAACGAAAAATAATTAGAAAAATAAAGCGGAGTCAGTATGGATAATAACAATAAAAATAATTATGTCAGATAAAAATTAAGTAATAATAATAATTAAAGCAAAATGTCAAAAACAACAAACAAAGGACAGGTTTACACACAATTAGGCATCACGCTCGCAAAATCTCAAACATTCGGACAATATTTTCATCCAGCCAATATCCAGCATTGCAATATATTGCTGAGACGTGCTATTTTTCTTCTTATTAACGTGTCGATGTCTAGTTATAAAAGAGTAATAGAGCTTTTAAGAGTAGTAGAGCACTTTAGTACTACCACCACGCTTTTTTTTGCCGCCAAGCAGTGTTGCTGTGTTTCGGTTTGTAGAGTGTGGTTGCCGGTGTAATTACAGGCACATGGGGTACATCTGTATGCCTCAAGTTGATGGACGCGGGGCAGTGCATTGTAGGGCACGTTCCTATTGTGCGTGACTTACGAGGCAATGCTTTGTTATAGGTGATGGTTATCACTTAACAGGTGGGCTGTCTGCATGTTCCATCAGCAAATTGTATAAAAAATAAAAAAGAAGCCACCTCAATACCGCAAATGTTATATGCAGAAAAAGCCTACGCTGCCTAGCGTGCGTGACCTGCGAAGCATTGCTTAGTGAGGGTTAACACTAAACATCTGGTAGGCCTTCTGCTTGTTTCGTTTGTAAATCCCTATTAAAACAAAAAAAATGGTTCCATTACTTTAGTTGATTAAAAAAACACACTGGAACCCAAAAAATACTCATAAACACCGAATTCCTTTCCAATTACATCGATAGGCAATACCATAGATATAAAGACAAATAGAGGCTCGATATTGCAAATAACAAGCGGATGTAAATTCAGCTGAAACATTTACACCACGTACGACCCCCGGGCAGTCCCAGCCCCTTTCGGACGATGCATCGGAAATTCGGCAAATATACTTGTATTTGTATCAGTGTCAGTTGTTTTTGTAATTTATAGCGTGCGGAGTGCACCCGTGTGTTTCATATTAAATGTACAAATCAATACAGATTGACTGTAGTGTCTGGGATTTAGCTGTTTGGGGTGTGTAATGCACGATAGGGTTAAAAGTTATACACATACATTATCTCCTTGTTCCATCAGCGAGTAGCAAAAAAACACATTTATGTCACAGCTTAATTGTTATAGTAGAGCTCTTTGTGAAAAAGTAAGTCGGAGGAAGTACTACCATCCTACTTATGTTTAGTGTCAATAAAAAAAAAAATTAAAAAATTGTTGTATAAAAAAAAAGTATCTCGTTTCTATATGAGCTTTTGAACTAGACAGTGGGGCTAGACAGTGTAGTGTAGAATGTCCACCAATATCGTATATTTAAAAGTAACGTTTCATAATACTTATTTTACTTTTCACGTCTTTGCCTTTTTTTATAATTAGTTTTTATGTATGGTATAGACAAATGATTTCGTATTGTAACTAACCTTAACACAATTTACTCTGTCTCATCAGTTGCGTCGCATTCGTAAATCATTTCAAATCGAATGAAAATTGTTATGTTTTTTTAATCTCAAATTGGTATTACCGGATATATCGCTGGCACATGCACTAAACCGTTCGTAAAAGTGAAGCACCTTTAAACCCCATTCAATTTATTTGGACGGCAGTAGGATAACCGCAATGATGTTGACAAATCGACCGCCACTCCGATCCGCCTTTTTGATGTTCGATCTTTTAGCAATTGTTATCGAACTGTGCGATTATTCATTCGATTATAAAACATGATTCCAGAATGAGGGTGATGGAGTAGGCGGAGTTTTCAAAGTAGTGTAGATAATATATATAACTATAACGTCAAACGTCTAGCTCAAATAAAAAAAAACTAGTTTCACCAAATTCTACGTTTTATCTAAATCGGTTTGGCTCTGATAGGTAATTGAGTCGCATATTTTATATAAAATTGAAAATGTTTAATTGTCTTGGCAATTTAGGCAAACAATCTTTTTATTTATTTATTTTAGAAAAATATCTATATGGTACCATTGGATGGCCTACCTTATTTTAAGTCTTTGTTGAATTGAGTGAAAATGTTGACCTCTTCCTGTAGCAGTTGCATTATATAACTCGCTGAGCACTTCAACCGAGGAAATGAAATAAAATTAAATGAAAAATGTTTATTGGCAATAATAAAACAACAGTAAAGTGTGAGGCTCTGTCACCTGGAATTGCGTTAGCTGTGGCCCAAGAAACAGTACTCTCCCGAATGACAATATACTTATAGTTTTAAAGTTTTGAATGAATCTAATTTTAACATTAAATTGTAGCTTATTTGTATCTAATAATAATAAACATCTTAGTAATAGGATAGTGTGTGTGTTGACTATGTTTTTGTGTGCGTATGAGAGTTCTCCTGATTACACAAGTCTCTTATGAGCCAGGACTTCACAGGAAATTCTCTATAACATTAGAGCAAGCTTAGCAGGAAAGCAGATTTCTATTTCAAGTTAATGTACGCAGTACAGTGCAACGTAGGGCACGTTCCTATTGTGCGTGTCTTGCAAGGCAATGTAACCACGTAAAATCAGCCATTTGCTTGTTCATCAGAAAGTAGTATAAGAAAAAGAAAATAATTATATCATGCATTTATTACTAGTAGTTCGCCCCGAACTGAGATCTCGTGATGCGACCCGACGAACGCATCAAAACTTTGAGTAGGTAGTAGTCAGAGGCAAGTCCAAACATTACGTTTGGACTTTTTTCTGACTACCGCCTACTAACTTGGTATGGTAACCAAGTTTCAACTCTATTGGTCTATTTATTGAAGAGTTCCGTTGAACAGACCTTGGCTCCATCATCAGACCTGGTCGTCGTCACCATATTATGAGAACTGAGTACCTCCTTAAATTATTTCAAGAAAAAAAAATAAGAATAAGCAAAGGAACTGGACGACCAGTAGAAAAACCTTGATGTCAACGAAACTCTTAGAGATGGGAGCTCTTGGATCGCTGGTTATCTTATTTTAGCTTTTTTTGTTTTATCTCAAAAACCGGGCGTCCCAAAAAAAAAGTAAAAATTGTTTTGGAATGTCCAAACAAAGCCCTTTCATATGACATGTAACTTATTTTTTTTATGTAACTTTTTTTTATTTTTGCCCCCTTAAAAACCCCATATCTCAAAAACCCTTCATCCGATTTTACTCATATACTTACCAGTAAATTTCTCAAGTACAAGCTATCGACATATCTAATTTCATGCAGATCGGATCAATGGTTCTAAAGTTATCGCCAGACAAACATACATACATACATACATACATAAAATGCCAAATCGCCCAAGTTGAAACTAAGATCTTTGTTCGCTTCGCTCACTCGATCAAAGATCTTTGTTCGCTTCGCTCACTTGATCAATTATACACAAGCTGGTGCCCGTGACTTCGTCTGCGCAGGATTAGTCGCACTTTATAAATTGTAGCCTATGTGTTATTCTGATGTATAAGCTATATTATTGTAAAGTTTCATTAAAATCCATTCAGTAGTTTTTACGTGAAAGAGTAACAAACATACATCCATACTTACAAACTTTCGCGTTTATAATATTAGTAAGGATTTCGATTAGTTTTTCTCCTAGAGCCACAGATTCGTGTTGTCTGTACACATGTTTTTTTTCACTGCTTAGAATTGTATGTCTATGTGGTACTGTCTCAAACGTCGTAAACTCTCAAGGCATCAACGAGTACTCGTATTTCGTTCACCATTCAAAAGCAACACAGTATTTCCATTAGCTACAGTTACGAGTACTTGTACTCGTACTGTAGGGACTGTACTGAATTTTTCCCAGCCGATTCTGATTTCAACAATCTCATCAAACCGCGTCGAGGCACAGGGGAGCTGATTGAATTGAATTCCCGCTACCTGTCGCGATATTTCTTACCCCGGTTTCCTCGAACTCACTATAAATGTGCTTAATCTGATTGAACTTACGACTTAGATAAATTGCACTGAACCAAATGACATTTTGAATTTAAAATGTAAGGGAACATTGTATTGGTGATCTATGGGCACTTGGGAAGGTCTTATAATGAATAAGTGCACTTTGCATATCGCTAGATAGATACAAGTTATTTATTGGACATGTCTGGTAAAGTAAATGCTAGAAGGTGTTTTTTGCAGTTCAGCTTTGTATGATGGGGATAGTAACTTTAGTGGGTAGTGTATGTATGATTTGAAACACGCAACACATAAATAAGTTATATTTACATAATTATATGTTCACTGGTGGTTTAGTGGTAGCAAGAGTAGTAGAGCTCTTTGTGAAGGGCTCGTCCGGGGAAGTCTACCACCACGCCTTTTTCTGCCGCCAAGTAGCGTTGCTGTATTTCAGTTTGAAAAGTGTAGTTGCCGGTGCAATTACAGGCACATGAGGCTTAACATCTGTATGCCTCAAGTTGATGAACGCAGGGCAGTGCATCGTAGGGCACGTTCCTATCGTGCGTGACTTACGAGGCAATACTTTGTTATAGGTGATGGTTACCACTTAACAACAGGTGGACCATATGCTTGTTCAATCAGGTAGTTGTATTTAAAAAAAAAAACTCTGCCTTGCAATCTTAAGGTTGCATTAGGGTTTGAATGCAGGGGTGCTAGGTCGGGTAACCTCCTCGTGGTGCACCCTGGTAACACCATGAAACACGCCTGCAGAGTACTGTGGACGTGATTCATGGTGGCTAATAATCCGACACGGTGGGCCTTTCCGCGTGTCCCTCTGTCTAGCAGAGGGCACAGTGTGATGAGGCAGGGTAGACCTACGGGTCTACCCAGGCGGTAGAGCGCGCGCGAGAGACGCGGAACTTCTCGCGCCGCTCATGGTGGTGAATAGTGGGAGAAGACCTGGAGGGGCCTTCTCCCGCATTGCACATATTCACCACCCCGTCAGGCGGGAACGGCTGGGCACTCACGGTCGTTCCCGGGTCCCTCTCTGCAAAGGGGGGGGCGTGCGGGCCCCGCCGTAAAGGCGGGAGCGTTGCGGGGGCCCCGCTGTCATAGCGGGCCAATCGCCGGCGGGGGACTGGATGAAAAGGCTCTGCCAGTTTCCCAGTTCCCCTCCATATAGGCGACGCGGGAGTGTCGCTGGGTTGTTTAGTGGGTATACCGGGAGCGGAAAACCGGGGAGTCCCACATATCCCCTCCATCCTCCAATGGGGGGGAATGCGTAATGCATTTTTCCCAGCGTCAAAAAAAAAAAAAAAAAAAAAAAAAAAAGGGTTTGAATCCAGTCATGTACGAGTATCTATAGTATTTTGGAGAAGCTGACTCCTGAAACACAGTGTTAGCTAGCTTCTAGAGCCTATGGGTTCAATAACGTTCTGTATAATGCTTATGCCAAATAAAGTATTTTTTTGAATGTTTCTTTTCCAAAAAAATATGCTCCCAAGCAGTGAATGAAAACTACGTAAACTACATAAGGAAACCCGTGGCTTAGTTAGCTCCGCACTTATTTATCATGGATTATGCCGACTAAGCTGTACCTATGGTTAGTATAGTTGCTGGGCAAGCCTATTGCATCTAAAATCCTGTCACATGCACGGCGTCCCGTAGGAGCATAAGTGTAAAGTTGTCAGTGACGCTATATAAATAATTTATATAACATGCAAAGGCCAATTTACTTCATGTGTTAGTTGATTTATATTGATAGCTTAAAAAAAACTGTCAAATATAGAATATAAGTTTTATTTAGCATAAGTAGATATTTGACAGCCTTCACAGTTCAGTTATCACACCTCAGTTGGTAAACCAAACAAGCTTTGGCTTAGTTTGCGGCTAGATAGCGCTGTGTGCATAGTCCTCCAATATATTACATTAACACATAAGCCTGAAATCAGTCAAAAAGGTAGGTAACATAAAATATAATAAATGTTGGGTTTATGATGATTACAATGATGATTTACAATTTGAATATATTCAAGTTTCGACATCAACCAACTAACTACCAGTTTGGTTGATTTTAAGCTTAGCTGCCGTCCTACATGTAATATGTAACTAAGTTCAAGGCACTTTCAGGGCTTGACATACTTATCAATCAAAAAAATCCACTTTTTACGATGAAATCAATAGCTAACCCGCTCGCCCCGACCTTATAAGAAATGCATGCTTTTCCACTTTATTTATTTACGTAGGGTTAGCCCGATAAATCCGGGACTACTATCGCAGGGGGACTTTTATTGAACTTTATATTTAGTCCACACCCGTGGATCAATACGTCTGGAACTTTTGTTGCATTGTCTTCGCGTCATGTATAAATTATGACACTGTCTTAATATGAGATTCCTTATTTATTATAGAATATAATTGAAAAGACTCGTTTTATTTTATTTGGCACACACAAGCTTGGATACCGTAAAGCTTAACAAGAAAAAATAGTAGAGATAAAACGTGAAATGTAAACTTAAATTATGGTACTTGGAGAATAAAACAAAATAAATCATCTACGTAATAAATTCTGTTATTGTGGATTCTGACCAGGTTTTTTTTTACCAAAATGGTCTTACCTCAGTTGAATGCTAGTTTTCAGTTAATTTACATATACAAAATTGATAGTTAGCCTTTTTTAGTAATGCTCAAAATCTGGGCCTCAGAATCAAAACATCAAAAAAATGTTAATATTATAAAATGAAGACCAACTTTGTTTAATTCCCCTAAACATGTCAGTCTAGACTAAACAAACCGTAACACGCTCACACAATTTGGTGTCGTTATTTAGCGAGTGTAATTAACGGGGCGACACGATGGAGACGCGGGCAATTTGTCATGGCCAGCCGGGACGTAGCAGCACTCGTAGCGGTGCTACGGCGTAGCACTGATGTGATGAAAAAGTTTGCTGCCAACTTTTTTTATTGCATCGGCAATAACCATTGGTATGTTTATAAATATGTGGAGCAAGCAATATGTGGCACAGTGGCGTCCACTGCCAAACTATCTCGTACTCATTTTTCAATGTCTGCGGCAGGATTTTGCAACCTCAAAATATTACTTTGTTTTATTATAACAATGGATTTTCTGCATTGTTTTGTATTGCATAATAATATAAATACTTATTATATTGTTTTGTTGCCGTAACAACATAAAATTATTTCTTGAGAATTATCAATGTTGTAAGTCATTAGCAAACTTTATTTATTTTTATTTATTAACAACTGGATACATACATTTTATAAAAAATAACATCTAAAAACCACTAAGATTGGTACTACTTGGTATTGTAAAATACGTACCTGAGGCCTAATTTCACCATGCTCTGTTAGTTACTAATCAAGGATTAACAGGCCGTTAAATCTAACCTTAGATGTCAAAAGCGTACATTTTGTCATTTTTAACGGCCATTTAATCCTTTGTTAATCTAACAGAGCATGGTGAAACCGGCCCTAAATCTGTAAATACTTCAAGGTTTAACAGGTAAAAGGTATGTAATAGCTACGTTATAACTAAATACCTACTGGTGAAAATTTCACACATTGTCAGTTCACGCAAAACGAACTCAGGGATAACTATAAGTATATATATAACTAAAACAGCTTTTTTTACAGTATAAAACCCAGACAGAGAACAATTTGTGTGGCTCGTCCCCTATGGCCTACAGCGTAGAACAAAGCTTCTATGGACTGCAGTAAGGTTTGTATGGATCGCATATTTCTATGTATAAGCGCACTCTTCATTAGGCATGTACTGTGTATCATTGACCGCAGCGGGTAGTTCGATATTCGCAACAAACCAACACGGGCGGAGCGGTCGCCGGCCGGTCGGCGGTCGGACAGTGCATTACACCGGAAACTGTACGATTGTTGCGGTCTCGTCGTAATGGCCTTAATTCTGATGCGGCTTTCGGCTTTTAGCCATTGTTTACCTGCGTATGGTACCTAGATGGAGAGCTCATGGCGATTATATTATGATATTGAGTTGGTGTGGTCGATTGTGTTGCGTTTTCATGTTTAGTAATTTGGTGGTGACTAAACTTTTAATGAGTTATATCCATGTATTACTTTATCTGATTGTTTATACGTATTTTTTCCCAAATAATTTATCATACCGGTTTTAGCACACAAATTGGAAGATGGCTTTATTGCAACTTAGATAAAAAAATCTGCTGCTTTATTTTTAATTTTGACTTCTTATTTCTAACTGGAATTGGTTTCTGAAAGCTCGATCAAA
The DNA here is from genome assembly GCA_932294275.1 of Chloroclysta siterata. Taxonomy (NCBI): domain Eukaryota; kingdom Metazoa; phylum Arthropoda; class Insecta; order Lepidoptera; family Geometridae; genus Chloroclysta; species Chloroclysta siterata. The sequence goes on from OW028588.1 coordinate 9,631,238, forward strand.
ACTAATCGGATGCCAAGTCACTTGCCATGCGATTAGTCAATTAGTCATATCAGTGCATGAGAGCGATAGTTCATCGTTAAACTTTATTGTAAATAAACAAATAAGTAAATAAAAAAGACAAAAAAACTGTGCATTAATTTTTCATACTTTTTCAAAACATTTATATTATATTATATTATTATATACCCATATCCTTTCACTGTATGGTGATTTCACTAAATAACGTTACATACGTTACAACGTACAATATATTTTTCTCAACATAGTAAAATACTCATCATTGACTCTCGAATCAGGCGCTACACAATTCAGAGAGCAATATCAATTTAAGATAGGACCCTGTTGCCAATGTCAGAGAGGTCATATTTCCTTGACAACGCTGCGCGCACTCTCGCGGTAATAAATCTGCTTGTTATCGGCAAAGGCTTTTGGGTAGACATATAAGTTCGACCGTCACTCAGATAGCATTCTCTTGCCAAAAATTATGAACTCTGAGGCTTTCGGACTGAGAATGGATTTAACCAAACTCTTAAGTAGTAGTAAGGCTTACAATATTATTTATTTATGTGCACTGTGCCAGTACTCTCAATTAGTGGATGTAAACGTGAGGAAATCGGTATCTCGTATAACCTAAAAAGTTCTAAAACACCTGTCAAGTATTCAAAACCACACTGTTCCTAAAGAACTAGTGATACGACAAGCAGAAGATTATTAAATATTTCTAAATATGAATTGCAAGTCCGTGCTCTGTGAAATAAATGCAACTGTCAATAATGCAAGTTGATAATCCGCTTGTTTCGTCACTTCATGGTTTGTCTGAAACTTAAAAATATACCGATAAAACTCCTTAAATCTGCGCGGAGTAAAAGTACCCATCAATATGCTCAACTTTTTTATGAAACCTACAAAATGAGCACAAAAAAATCAACTGTTTCATACATTTTTGCCAAGTAGCTATTTATTTTTTGTCCCGACATTTTTCACAAGTGACAGGTTGCAAGCCCATCGCCGCTAACATAACTCTCATAAAGTAATAACGCCAAACTAACTGGTAACTTGACGTCGACTACCATCCGTCGCGTTGCGTCGGACCCAAAGTTAAATTGAAACTGGTAGTCAAACCGCGCTCGCATGATTTATTAGCCACATGTGAATTCAAGTTTACTTAACCAGTATTTTGAACGTGCTAAATGTATGCTTTAATGTATGGAAAATTTTATGGTGAAAATTGTTTCAAAAAACTGAAATCTGAAACAGCTTCACATTATGACTTTGATCCCCCAAGCATTTCAGCAAAATTATTTCAAGTTTTTTATAGCACTGATTCAAAAAGACAAAGTTCAAAATCACCCTCAGCAAATACACTTTTATAGATTTACTCGTACTATGGGGTAAAAATCTGTAAGGAAATTCCAAACTATAGATACAATCTGCTTGTTCCATCAGCTAGAGGTATAAAAAAAAACAAAAAAAACAATAGATTTTTATTTTCAAAAGTTCTAAAATTCTTGAATAAGTCAATCAAAATACTAGACTTAGCATTTCCTTTAGTTTTGATATTACCGCCATTGAATAAATAATTATTAATATTCAATGTAATTTCATAAAAAATCATAATCAAATTGGTCGAAAACCATGTATAAAGTTTCTTTTTTAATTTATTTTATGACAATTGATGATTCTTTGATGGCTATGCGAGTTTGTTCAGTTTTTGGATTGATTCATCTCAATTACTTACGGCCAGTTTCTGAAAGCTCGATCAAACGTAATCAGATGTCAAGTCACTCGCCATTTCAGCTATTACATCGAATTAGATAGACAGCAAGTGACTTGACATCCGATTAGTTTTGATCGGGCTTTCAGAAACCGGCCGCTAGAATATTGTTTTTGTAAAATGTCAAACAAACTAAAATATTAGACTTGTTACTCAAATGTTCATAATATTCCAAGCCATAAACGTCAGCAGAATAATATTATGCCGTTGCAACTTATACCTAATCGTATGCTAATAATACTAGAATATTGAGTCTACATAATGATAGCGCTTGTGGTTGGTCTGTCAACCACTGATGCAAATATTGGCTTTCGCGGGTAATTTCATTAGCCTAATAAAATTAATCATTCAAATGGTATAGAGCGGAAAAAGGGACAGCGGGCTTTGCCTTACAGTGACTGAACTATTGAGTTGAACTGAACTTTGGTATATTACAAATAAACCTTACCTTCTTCAACAAAAACAAACCTTCTTCAGACTGATGACAATAGTAATGCCATCTAAGGCATTACTATTGTCATCAGTCTGAAGAAAGCCACCGCTGAAAGGCCTAGGCTTTCCATATACATTTCTAGGAAGAACTATTCTAAGTTCTCTCCATTCACCAAATTCCCGCGAATCTCACAATGTCGACGGTCCATCGGATAGAAAAGGCGTCACATGCATCATCTTCCAGTTCATGGTTGCCCTTCAAGAACATGTATTCCACTACGCATTAAACAAAAACAATGCTTATCTTACTGATTTTTTGACAGCCTGTTTTTTATCGTCTGTTCAATGATTTTAGCGCCAAACTAAGCAAAGCTTTTGCTATGGGAACCAGCTAGCTGATTAGTCTTCCAAATAACAGAATGAACTGATGTTACTCTTTATGAATCAAAAAAATTACGGAATCTAGTTACAGTCTACAGCATTATATACTAATTTGGTATACGCTGAAGCCATGTAAATAATCAATCGCGTCGAATAAAACCGTTCACATACTTGTGATCAAACTTCACTTGGTAAGTTCGTTTCATCGTAATTTTTGTTCTATTGCGCTTTCCTCAAAAACATGTTATCCTAGTTACTGCAGAGATGTACTGTTACAAATACGTATTATGTAGATACAAGTAAAATCACACATGCATGCAGCAAACACCGCCATGTAATTGGGAGCTTGTATTGTTCCGAGTAGAAGGTTCTCACGGGAATTTCTGGTTCACCTATAATATTACGCGGAACATTATCGTTAAACTTGAAGTCGTAAGTACTGTGTAATGTTTGCAGAAAATTAATTTTTGGATGTGAAATGTTTGAAGTTTTTGTTGTGATTTGGCACCCTAATGGATTTTGTTTCTTTGCTAGTGTAATCCCGCGCTACTTTGTTCGCGTGAATTTTCCACACAAACTTTGACAGCACATCAACAACGATCTTTCGAACGAAAAGAGGCATCATAAAAAAAGGTATTGATATTTTATACATTATTATATCTTTAATTGAATAACAAGTTTCTATTTGAAACGTCTGAAAAATAGGTGAATTTAACACATTTTTTTTTAAACTTTCAAGATCAATTAATATTAAAAATTTAACAAATAATAATAACTAAACTTACGACCGGTTTTTGAAAGCTCCATCAAAACTAATCGAATGTCAAGTCACTCGCCATTTCAGCTATTACATCGAATTAGATAGAGATAGCAAGTTGACTTGACATGCGATTAGTGATCGGGCTTTCATGGTCAATTTACAGTGTTATTTGTACAAATTGAAACTACAATTATTACATTTATAGTTAGGTCAAAGGAACACAGTGATAAGTAACGGAGAGATAACGTGGGGTTAATCTGCAAGAACAAAGGCAGTCCCGGAGCACGGTCACAGTCTGAGCCCAAGGAAGCTATTCTGTACCACTCGATATTATGTCACACGTTAGTAAAATATTGAAAAACGGAAACACGAATTTGTTGCTCATGCACGACAGTACCAAGTACCTTTTCAAGGTTATCCACAACACAGGTTCTCCTAGGGTGGGAACTAGCGTACTTGCGCATTTTTTATTTAAAAAAAAAGTTTTTTGAGGATGTCTAAACGGGTAGTCAGAGGTGCATCCAAATATTACATTTGACACATACCCACATTTTACAGTTTTTGGTATTCCATACGTAATAGGCGATAGACAAGCTTAAAGCTTTAATCTTAACGCCGCTGCTGGCAGCGGGAATAGAAGAAAAACTGGTTTCTTTACGATGTTTTCCTTCACCAATTGAAAGCTATTGCTTTTTTTTTATTTAGTCATACAACTAGCTGATAGAACAAGCAGATGGCCCACCTGATGTTGAGTGCTAACCATCACCTGTATAATAAAATATATTATTATAAAAATTACAAATAAATGAGGGTAAATACACTTACTGGATTTAATTTAAAATGAATCAATATATATTTAAATATCAAACAATGGTAATTAATGTTCTCCTGCGAAATCTAACTCTGCCACAAATCGAGTGGTTTTTGTAATAGTACACGTAATCCTCTAAATCCAGGCGGGTTGGCTGTCGGCGTCTGCGTCTGAAATGTTATTATCTACCCTCAAAGGCCTCACTTCCGGTTCGATGATCATACTAAATGTTTCTTTTTATACTTGTCATCTCATACCTACCTAACTATTATAGCTAACCACTGAAACTGTGTCTTTGAGGAGATGACGGATTTTTTTGATGACTGCGTCCACCTTTTTTCGGGGTTAACATCAAATAAAACCGGCCAAGTGCGAGTCGGACTCACGCACGAAGGGTTCCGTACCATTATGTATAAAAACGGCAAAAAAATAACGTTTGTTGTATATTTATTAAATATATCAGTAACTCGTTAAAGCTCAATAGGAGCGCACGCTTATTTTGTTATTTAAAGAATCCAGCGTATCTCAAAGTTTTTTCGTCCGCGATGTTTACCTGTGCAAGTTGCGATTCTCAACACACGGACGGTACGGTCTGCAGTGCTTGTAAGCGCCACTTCGACTTCCCGTGTTCGGGGGTCACCGAAACCGGATATCGCAGACTCGGAGACAGAAAAAATACCTGGCGCTGTCCCCAATGCAAGTCTAGCGCATCACCCTCAAGGCTAACCTCCTCTCCACAGCCAAGCCAGCTTGATAAAATGCAGGAACAACTGAACAATATTGTCTTCCAGCTGGCACCATTGGCAACGCTAGTAAATGATGTTAAATCCATAAAATCGGAGATTAACACTTTGCGGGAATCATTAGACATGGCGCATGAGCTTCTTGGGAATTTCTCAGGCTCAGTTAAGGCCCTGGAAAGTCGGGTCTCTAAAGTAGAGAAAGTGATCGATGACATTCCGACTCTACAAGCTGAAGTGGTGAGATTGAATCAGGAACTTCAAGATCGTGACCAGTGGGCTCGCGCAAACAATGTTGAAATACGTGGGATACCTCTTAAGAAGAATGAGAATCTCTATGAAATTGCAGAGAAGATCGGTAGCATCAGTGATATGACCGTCAAGAAGGATGCAATCAACTACATAGCGCGCATTCCTACTAGAGTGCCGAATGCTGAAAAACCGATTGTCATATCATTCAACAATAGATATACCAAAGAAGAGTTTGTAGCGTCGGCTCGCAAGAGCAAGCAGCTCCAATTGGATAACCTGGGATTTACTACAGGAGGAATATTCTACGTGAACGACCATCTGACGCAGCACAACAAGAACTTGCTGAGTAAAGCACGGTCTTTGGCCAAGGAAAATAATTTCCAATACATCTGGGTCAAACATTGCAAAATTATGGCAAGGAAGTCCGACACTTCTCCAATATTTTTTATAAAAAACGAAAAGGACCTGGCAAGGATCATATAAATATCCCAATGTTATATTTAAAGCACTCATTCAATCTAGTTAAGTTAATCCGCATCGATAGTTTGGGAAACGCATGCATAACCAGTGTCTTTTGTTTGCCGGACTATTCTATTGTTCTCGCGAGTAACAATGCCCCGTGCGCGGACGCCGACCGGTTAACCGTAAGTACTGCTCTGCGCATGCAGCTTGCGCTCGCCGACGCTTATGACATAGCGCTCATATTCGCCTGCGCTCTTTACTGCTCTTATTTCTTTTTATTACGTTCGGTTGTTCACTTTACTATTTTTTTAACTGCTTGCTTTTTTGTTAATACCTTACTTTACTCTCTAAACTGTTTCTGTTTGGATATCCATTTGGTATTTACTCTGTTACTGCTTATTCGATTTTGCACTTTTTATTATACTTATAAAATTATTTTTATCGCATCCTCTGAATCATCATTATCATTGAACTGCATTGTAATGCCTCTACTCTTGTCTACTGTTGACTCTCGTCATTGCTATCGTCATTTAATACCGTTTCGCTTGAGTTATTACTTGCCCTGGCTTAATGATGGCTACTAAACTGAACATTTATTACCAAAATACTCGAGGACTACGTACAAAAACCCATGTAATGAAACGTAATATAAGTCTGAACTCATATGACATGATTGTGATCACAGAGAGCTGGCTACCAGATAGTATATATAATAGCGAGTTCATCGATGATAGGTACGTCATATGGAGACGGGATAGAAATTACGCTGCAACCCATGAAATGTTTGGCGGGGGGGTCTTCATTGCCGTACGTCGGGATTTAAGTGCAGTGGATCGCCCTGAGTGGTGCTCGTCAGCTGAAGACATATGGGTTACCGTGACCACAAGGAATAAAGATCGCACTCTGAACAAAGTCCACGTCTGTTCATTATACCTTTGTAACGAAAATCTAGGCAACTCATTTAATACACAGTTAACAAATTATACAGACAAATTGACTTATATAATGAGTTCCTGTCCGAATGATACCTTTATACTACTAGGTGATTTTAATATGAGTAACGTTGATTGGTTAAGTAGCCTGGGTACTCTACAAGCATCGGGTATAGCAGGGGATAGTCAAATTTATTTCTTTGATACATTATCAGTATATAATTTAAATCAATTTAATATTTATCGTAATTCTAATGACTCTATTCTTGATTATGTATTGTGTAATGTTGAAGTATCGGTTTCGTCATGTAGCGCTCCCCTTGTGCCGGAAGATTTGTATCATAAGTCCCTAGTAGTAACACTTGACTGTGAAGGTAGTGAGCCACTCAAGCAAAACTCTAGAAATAAATATTTCTACCATTCGGGAGACTATGACAGCATAAACTCTTATCTAAACGATATTAACTGGAGTGAAATACTTAATGACAAGTCTCTAGAAGACGCTCTTGACTTTTTGTACGCTGCCATTTACGAAATGCGTGATAGATTCATCCCTCAAAAATTTATAAATTCCTCGTCATTCCCTCCATGGTACAATGCACCCCTCAAAAAACTGTTAAAGGAAAAATTCAAATATCTTAGAAAATTTAATACCTATGGAAATATTTCTGACTACGAGTCGTTCTCTTTATTAAGAAAAAGAGCAAAAGCACTTGAAGATATCTGTTATAAGACATTCATAAAAAATACTGAGGAATCTATTATAAAAGCACCTAAAGTTTTTTGGTCATATGTGAAGTCTCTGAAAAGAGGTAGCGGTTCTCTGCCTTCAACTTTGGTATATGAAGGGCGGTCGGCCGACTCTGGTAAGGAAATATGTAACCTTTTTTCTGAATATTTCCAATCCACCTTTTTAACCTGCTCACATTCATCCCAAGGTGGTCCAAATCCACCAACTGATGGTCCTACGACGAACGATTACCCCAACTCAATTGGTGATATTGAAATTAATTCAGCCACGGTACATAAGTTAATGAAGTCTCTTGATGTGTCAAAGGGAGCCGGACCTGATAACATTGTGCCTATATTTATAGTTAAATGTGCAGATAGCTTAACCACGCCATTAACAATTCTATTCAGAAGATCTCTCAGGGAGGGTATTGTACCTAAAATATGGAAATCGGCGTTTATCTGCCCTATTCATAAAAATGGAAATAGGAACGACATAAAAAATTATCGACCTATTTCTAAATTATGTATTTTCGCTAAGATCTTCGAGAGGCTAGTCCACGCTCAAGTATACTCTACCCTAGCAGCTGGCTTTATTCCGGAACAGCATGGATTCATAAAAAATCGCTCTACTACGTCCAATTTGCTATTATTCACTGATGTTGTGTCGAAAAAAATGGACTCTGGAGGACAAGTGGATGCAATTTACAGTGATTTCAGCAAGGCGTTCGATCGTATAGATCACCAAATTCTTTTACAGAAGCTTTTGAGTGCAGGAATACATGGGGATTTGTTTAGATGGTTTTCATCATATATAGAGAACCGTTCACAAGCTGTAGTAGTTAACGGGTTTTCTTCTACTTCTGCTTGGGCTCAGGTCCCGTCTGGCGTGCCTCAAGGTTCTTTGCTTGGGCCCCTGCTTTTTGCAATTTTTCTTAATGATATCAGCTCTTGTTTTTTACATTCTAATTTTCTTCTGTACGCTGATGATATGAAGGTTTTTAAGCAAATACAAAATATTAACGATTGCTATCTCTTGCAAGATGATCTTAATAGATTTGAGCTTTATTGTACACGGAACAAACTCGATCTCAATGTGTCTAAATGTTTTTCAATCACATTTACCAGAAAGTTTAAACCCACCAAATTCAACTATATACTCAAGGGTACTCCCCTTAAGGCAGTTAATGAGATACGAGATCTCGGGGTTATACAGGACTCTATGCTGGCTCATGATAAGCACATCGACAGCATTGTCAACAGAGCTAACAAGGCTCTAGGGTTTGTCATGAGAGTCAGCTCTCAGTTTTCAAATATCAAGGCTATCAAAGTATTATACTGCACCTATGTACGTAGTATCCTCGAATATTGCTCACAGGTTTGGAGTCCTCGGTATGATATTCATATAAAACGAATTGAGTCGATCCAACGTAGATTTTTGAGGTTTTTGCAATTTAAGTGTAAATGTTATGATGATGATTATGCTGAAAGATGTAGAAGACATCATATATTACCATTGCAGGACAGACGTAGAATGGCTGATGTTATCTTCCTGAGTAAAATAGCTATAAGTAAAATAGATTCTCCTCAACTCTTAGAAAATATTAAATTGAAAATTCCAAGCAGATCAGTTAGGCATCCAACTCACCTTGAGGTGCCGTTTAGTTCAACTAACTACAGGCAAAATACTTTCTTTAGTCGAGCAGTAATTACGTTTAATAACTTGGTTGACATCCCCGAACTAGATCTTTTTTCTTCTAAAGCACAAAAAATTAAGGATATCCTAACGAAGCGCTGGTTTGATGAGTCTTCCTAGGCTCTCTGTTTCTTCTAGAAGCAACTTTTATTATTGTTTTTCCTTAGTTTTTCTTTAACTTCATTGTTTAGTATTTTAATTTTTTATATAACAAATAAGCTCCATTTAGTCTCACTATGCGAAAACGTATCAATGGGCAATAGCTTTATATTGTTAATTACTACATAGACTATAAGTACTGTTTGTTTTCCTAAGAAATAAAAATAAAAATAAAATAAATAAAATATTAAATATTTAAATTTATTCTGCTTTTTAGTATTTGTTGTTATCGCGGCAACAGAACATTATCTGTGAAAATTTTAACTGTCTAACTATCACGGTACATGAGATACAGCCTGGTGACAGGTGGACAAACGGACAGACGGAAGGACAGCGGAGTCTTAGTAATAGATAGATAGATAGATAGAAAATTCTTTATTGCACAGAACAAAATGTATCGTACATCGGCGAACTTAATGCTAGAGAGCATTTTCTTCCAGTTAACCTTTGTGTAGTTTAGGTAACTTGTTAGTAATAGGGTACTGTTTTAACCTTTGGATACGGAATCCTAAAAAAGACAGAAAGGCTGAACTTCGTATACTTTTTATGTTATACCTATTCTAGCTTACCACTGAGACACAGTCTAAGTGAGCTGTCTTTGAAGAGCCGACAGATTCTTTTCATGCCTGAGTCTGTCTACTTTTTCGGGGCTTACAACAAAAACGGTTATAAACCCATCAACTTTTCGAAAATTGTAATCCAGAATTCCGAAATCCCGTAAACTTTTAATATAAGTTGGTTTATCTTTTTCCTTTAAGGTACTAAATAGTGTTGTTCAAAACTGTCTGTTGCTACTTTACTAAGACGCATAACGAGTTGCATTATAACTTTTATTAATATTTTAGCATCGTGAGTGCGGTTTGACTTTAATGCTTTGTAGGAAGACTTAGCGAACTCCGGGAAGTTCTTTGTCTCAGGGCGCGGAGTGCCTGAAGTGGAATCACGTCGAAACTTGTCGAAAACTATAGAGAGAATACTCGGGTAGTGCTTAAATGGTAAGAGGTGAGGTGGGAAGTTTTAGCGCTGTTTAAAGGTGCTCTTTTGTTTATTTTATTACAATCATGTAGATTCATAATGTATTTGTTGGAATAGGAAATCCAAAATCAAAAATGTTTTTAACAAAAATACGAGTAGGTCACTCAAATTTGGATTATATGATATCTGCAGAACGTGTAGAACTGTGTCGAAGTTACCAACGCCCTGCTCTAGTTAGTTTACTGATCCTTAGAATAATATTTATTTATTAAACTTAGTCGTAACATATTTGAGTTGATGATACGAGAGTAGTAGAGCTCTTTGTGAAGGGCTCGCCCGGGGAAGTAATACCACCACGCCTTTTTCTGCCGCCAAGCAGCGTTGCTGTGTTTCGGTTTGAAGAGTGTGGTTGCCGGGTGTGATTACAGGCACATAAGGCTTAACATCTGTATCCCTCAAGTTGATGGACGCAGTGCAGGACGTAAGGCATGTTCCTGTTGTGCGCGACTTACGAGGCAATGCTTTGTTATAGGTGATGATTACCAATTAACATCAGGTAGGCCATCTGCTTGATCCATCAGCTAGTTGTATAAAAAAAACTACTGTACCAGTTTTTATTTTATTTTTCATCCGAAAAGCTGCTTATTTTTTATTGACCATCTGAATGTGACAAAAACACCTGCCCCAATAGTTTTTCTAACGAGTACCTACGAGCTAACACGTATGTAGTTACAGCAGAAACATCTCATTACCACCGTTCGTTCCGGAGTAAATGGGGGTTAATTTCATTAGCGAGGGCTCAACGAATCGTGTGATAACTTTAGTGCCGTTATATGGAAGGGCGCCCTTGGGATCGGGATGTTTGCCGGAATACCAGTGACGTTGATGTGTGTTTTCAGTACACTGAATTCTGGAAGTTGTTTTATGTTTATGAAGGTACAGAGAGGTAGGTAGCGAGATAATTTAACGTGTACAGTCAACATCAATAGTAGCTTGGTGATTTTCTAAAAGAAGAATAATAATAATAATTAATTTTCTAAAAGAAACCCATTATAAATATATTACAATACATTCTAACTCAATACAAGCAAAAATGTACGATATATTTGTATTTTATAATAAACTTTTTTTCGCTATAATAATCAAAGTAGCATTAAAATCATGTGTGTAGTTCTAATATTATTTTATAGACGTGGTATATAGAGCCTCTCCTCAGAACTAGAACGCTAGAACTAGCTAGAATATGAATAATAAGTAGCCAAACGCCTGTAATGTTTGAAACGTAAATATTGATTTCTAGTTTCGCAGCGTATAGAATACAGAAAATCCCAACGCAGTATCAATACCTACACACTTCATTACCATAACTGATTGGACAGAGGAATCCCGAATTCCACGTAGCAATTATACTGCGGCGAGGTCTGCGTCACTTTGGGTTGGAATTAAAAGCTGGAGCTGCTTATATATTACATCACTAAATGATCAACGTAAACCAAAAACAGTTCTATTCAAACGTCGAAAGATTGAAAATTCTTTAATAAAACGCATACGACACTAATGCGTTTTCGAGTCGTAGCATTTTTTTACAATGTGTGGAAAGAAGTTAGAGCGAGAAAAGAGTAATGGTAATTTATGACGATGCAAAACCGAAGAGGCAACATGTTTGGATATCTGCGACATGACAGATACATAAAGAACATCCTTGAAGAAAAGCGAGGAAGAGGAAGACTAGAGGCCGGTTCCCACCGCGAGCGGAGCGGACCCTGTTTAACTCGCAAGAATAAACTGCATATTGCTCGACTATATGTTGGTGGAAATACAAGTATGCAGTTTATTCTAAGGATGTTCTCATGGTGGTAACTGGCCTTTAGAATAAGTTGCGTAAGCCAGATAAAAGAGAAGGTCGCTGTCATGTAGTATGAGGAGGTCAAAGAGGCTTCATAGAAAATACTCAATTTGAAGGAACTGCATTTGAACCCTGACAAGAGCTGAACTCTTAAATTTAAGAAGTGTAAAGGAGGCAGAAATTGAGTAGAAAAAGATTAGAGTTTGAGAGTATTGCGGGTAGTGTTAAATTAAATGTTTGGAACATTTAATTTGACCCCATGTTATCCACTCAACATAATAATGGGTTAAATTAAAGCTTTGGAACATTTAATTTAACCCAATATTATCCACATTTAGTTGTAGTTGGTGCAAACCCAAAGCCACTACAATACTAACGTGGTTTTAGCGCAATAATTTCCATCAATATTTGGGAGCACTGGCTTAGCGCACTGGTAATTTTGACTGACATTACATGTATAGTAATGTCAGTCAAAATTATTTTGATTTATGGCTATAATACTTATAGTACTAGTGGACTTCGGCACGTACTCACGTAAATCTAGTTCAATACAAAATGAGACGTCCATTTTTCGACGGCTGGGGCTGCGAATTATCGAAAGTCGTTTGAGCCCTGTACCCCAAGTATGAGTTTTGCTTACCATATTTGGTTTTTCGTTTTACGTTTTTGTTCCGTGTTCATTGCGGGTTTCGTAAAGTTCCATATCGGTGTCCCTATCGCGTCTTCATACAAAACCCGCAATGAACACGGAACAAAAACGTAAAACGAAAAACCAAATATGGTAAGCAAAACTCATACTTGGGGTACTGAATCAAATTTCAGGCCTTGAGTTGTCATAAACTATGTGATGAATTAGTGGACTTTTTTTCATTATAAATTTATCTAAATAGATATATAATCTGAGAATAATAAGAATAATGAGAATAGATCTAAATAGATATAGCTAGGTAAATAAGTTTATTCTCACAGTGAAACTACTTTATGGATGTTTATTGAATCTGTGACTGCGGTACCCGAACCCTTCTGACGTAATTATAGCATTGGGGCTAAAGGTTTGGCTACTTAACATTTCTGTAACAGTGAACAAAATTAATCCTTTGTTATGCTTAGTTTGTAGAGATTTTGATCGAGTAACTATTACTGGCTCAACAATTCAAGAATTCAAAAACGGAAGATGTTCTCAATTCGACAAAGTTTTTTTTGTATATTTAAAAAATCGACCAAAACAAAAAATATCACCAATAACAAATATTTTGCTGAAGAACAAACGAAAATGTCATTGGTCAGAAGGGTTGGTTGTTAGTTGGTTATAAGTTTTTGAAAAAAGAAAAACAAAATAAACAAACCAAACAAAATATTATTTTGCAAAAAGAAAACGACCAAGCAAAATATTATTTTGTTCGGTCGTTTTCTTTTTGCAAAAACTTTTAACCAACTAACAACTTATACTTACTTATATGCCAATAATCTTTTAAAAAGTGCTGCATATTTCCAAGGCGACTTTCATATTATTTTCACGCATTAAGTAAGTTAGTGTTAAAGGTAACTAAAGTTGTCCCGACTAAAACATTTAACTAAATAGTACACAGAACGAATTAAAATAAACGTAGGTTCATACTCATTGAATTCCCGCCAGATTTCGACACACCGCACTAATTGGCCTGTTCGACCGTGGCGACCGCTCAATTCCCGAATCAAAATTGCTTTTTTGTAGCACACGTAAATAATGGAGATAAGAAAAATAGCGCGGTTCGAGGTTTTAAGCATATTTTATTGACTTCAAAATAATAACACTCGGCCTTATCTTCCACGTTTTTTTTCTAATATATGTGTAAGTTTAGTTGTTTGTCCTGTAATTTTTGTTATACTCATTTGATTAGAATAATCCTCATCATTACGTCCATCAGAAAGTTTTAATTAAATAAGTATCACGACCGGAATCGACAACATTCTAAAATTTAAGAATAGTTAGGGCTCGTCCGGAGAAGTACTACCACCACGCCTTTTTCTGCCGCCAAGCAGCAACGCTGTGTTTCGGTGTGAAGAGTGTGGTTGCCGGTGTAATTACAGGCACATGAGGCTTAGCATCTGGTATGCCTCAAGTTGATGGACGCAGGGCAGTGCATCGTAAGGCACGTTCCTATCGTGCGTGACTTACGAGGCAATGCTTTGGTGATGATTACCACTTAACATCAGGTGGGCCATGCTTGTTCCATCAGGTAGTTATAAAAAAAACGTAGTACATATACCTACATTACAAATGTAATATTATTCAAATTAATTTGAATACTGTGTATACCTATATGTTTTCACACAAATTATTTTTTACTAGCTTAAATTAAAAAACTTTTGGAAAAACGACCGTACTAACGTATCCCTATGAGTTATTCACCGAGTGTGATTAAAGTCCAATGGCGCAGGTGGTTAGCGCAGCTCAGTATCAAGGGGAAGGTCGTGGGTTCAAGCCCCACTCCGATAGTAACTATTGGGATATTGTTATAAAAACCTTTGCTGTTGGAAAAAATCTATACAACAGGTATTTTTTGGCTATTTTATAAGTTGTTATTCTATTATCATGTTACAAAAGTCAGCCTCGTTTTTTTTGTGTTAATCAGAACCCAAATCACGTTCTCGGCTCTTAATTAAGTAGGTAATATTCGACCTGACCTCTTTTAACGATGATCGATAATGCTCGTTAATACCTATTTTATGTCAAGTTTAATTTATTCCCCAGCAGTTGTAAATTCTTCAAGCTGTATGGCCATTTTTATATTCCATTTAGTTTGTTCTCTCAAACTAAGCTCCCACAAAACCAATCAGCAAGAATTAGCCATTGTTCACACGTTTCCATACCAAAATCGTAAACTGAGGTAAGAGCCCCAAATAAGCCCAAGTTGGGGTCGTTATACCTACATGAATATCGAGGAGGCATTACCCCGATCACTAATAGCCAATATCTGCCGCCAAAATTGGCTTCCTAACGATATTTCTGCTGCAAGTAATAAAACCAGTAATCCTATTACGAGGAATCGTTTTCGCCTACGTAGTAATGATACTGGTCATGGTACTTTACTCCAAATGAACCAGTTGCTTACCAAAATATTTAAATTTACAAACTCAAAAATGTAGTGTAGCAGTCGTAGAAAAATGAGTATTTGCTTTTTGAATAAACTAATCTCACTGGTATCGCTATTACTATCTGACATGCTATTCAATTGACGTGAGGTCAAAAGAGTAAGAGTAGTTTTAGAGTAGTAGAGCTCTAAAAAACTAGTCACACACGGATCCACATCAGGCTTACAATGCTCGCTTTTAAGTCCTTGTAGTAAGCGTCACTTTTCTTTGTTTTTTTTTTATACAACTTGCTAATGGAACAAACAAATGGTACACCTAATGTTAAGTGGTAACCCTCACCTATAACAAATCATTGCATCTTATGTCACTTTGTGTAGCTTTTTTGCTTTGTGTTACTTGATCTGTGTATTAAATAAATAATATCAGCATTTCTAAATTGCATATAATAGAAAATAGCGTCATCGTTATTTTAACGTTCATAATTAATTCCTTAGCTATGACAATATTGTCCGTGGGTGTTGCTACCTCAATTAGCCTAAATTACACTAGCCGAAGCCCACGCTGGACCAAGTCAGCTAAACTTTGTCATGTAACTCACCTATCTACAGCTAGATGGTCATCATCATCACTAGCCTGAAGGAAGTAGGCCTCCTATAATACAACAATCAACATCAATTTTCAGTAAGAAAGATTTGGAGCTTTTGTCCATTCACAGGCCGAACAAAAAGTATTTATTCAATTGAATAACAAAGATCACTTTGAAACATCTTAAAGCTATGTGCCAGTTCCACTTAACCAAGCCTAGACCCAACACGTTCCATAGAGAAAACGTATTACTCCACTGACGACTTTTTACAAAACAAAAATATGTTTTAATTAATTGATAATGTACTGTACCTATACGATTTCATTTTTATTTTATTATTTCATATTGCAATAATTTCTGTTTTTACCTGTGTTTAACACTAATAAATATTTGTACACCGACTGGTTGGAACTGGAGGATCCAAGTAAATGTAATCTACCCTGCATTTACTAGTTTCACAAACAATAAATATTTCATTTCATTTCTAGAAGAACAGGCAACAAACTTACGACTAAGTTCCTACCTAAATATGGTCTGTCCATTGGGTAGGTGGCTGCCTTACGTCTTCCGGTTAACCATTCAGGTACCTCAATTTCCCAGTGGCTAGCGGTTCTAAAAGGCTGCCGATTGTCACTTTAACTTGTGAACACTAGCTGTTATTTTCGTGTTCGTATGAAAGCTTAAAATAAATTAAGGCAAATACTGCCGCTAATGTATTTCTCGCTCGCACATTTTAACATTGATTGCTATTTTCCACAATTAAGTTTAATTGATTTATATGTTTCAAAATGTTTTAGCAATAAAGTGACTTTAAATGTTTCAAAATGTTGAAATGTTCAAGCGATAAACCCATTAAAAAGTTTTTTTTATTTAACATAATATATATATACTCGCAGTTTAGCCAAGCTATACCTTCTTACCGCGTTTCACTATTTTATTTTTGTACTTTTAAAATTATTTGTAATAATTTGATCCCTACAAAAAAGACCTATGAACACTGCGAAAGAAATTAGAGAAAATTGAACGTCAAGAAAAATGATGTATGGCCGACAAAAAATATTCTGTGAGGCATTATTGACCTAGTTATATTATTAACTTTTGATAAATTGCCTCTTGTTTTTATCCTACAAAACGTTAGTGAAACGTAGTTATATAATATTATTAACTTTTGACTTTTAGCTTGGTTTTTGAGTGGAACTTAACGCATAGTTTTCTCATCTTTCAACTTTCATCTTTCAAATTGTTTTCAGAAAATAAGTAAAAATAATAGCCATGACATTGTCAAAGCTTTTGCTATTATATCCTTGTTACGACAATAAGAAGGATAGAATTTAGTTTATTTCGAAACAGTGCGGTGAAAGGATTTTAAGTGCGCTTCAAAGACGTTCCTTTCAAGCACTTGACACATGTTTTATGAAATTCTATTTGGACAAGTAAAACTTTATGATATGATTTTATTACTTAGATGTTTTTAATATTAAATATTTTTAAAATAAAAGTCCTTTCATAGTAATAAAGTAACTCGTACTATCTGGTTATTCGACGTAGGAAATGTTTTAAGAAAATGTCATGTCCTACGAAAGTAGAAAATCAAATAAGGTGAATTCTAGAAACGCTTTGTCTTCAATGTCTGAGGGGGCTGATTGGAGACTCAAATAAATTCAGCAGTCTTCACAGAATACACACACTAGCCGTGACCGGAATGGGAATTTTGGAATTCTAAAGAATATCGTCATGTTTGGGTAAATTTAAGTTTTCTTATGGTTACTAACAATACTATCATTTTTAATAAATAAATGCAAAAGTTAGGATGTTTGGATGTGATGTGGATAATTTCTTAATGAAGCTCGGAATGAAACTTAAAACAAATATAGTTCGTAGTCTGGATTAGCATATTATAGGCTACTTTTTAAAGCAAAATAAAAAATAGGAAGTAAGTAGAAAACAAAAACGCATCCAATAACCGAAAAGCGAGAGATATTGTTAGCAATACGCGAGCGAAGCCGCATATGGTCTTTCATAAAAATAAAATTTTACGCAAGCTTTAATTGAAATTACCCTAAAAAACACTACTAGAAACACATAACCCCCACACCACTCTACACCCCCTACATACATCCCACACATACACACACACACCCTCACATCATAAGTATACACTCACGCACACACCTAAGTGCAGAGGTTTTTCTTTTGTTTCCTAATTTTTGAATGTATCATACCTTTGCATAATTCTTTGGAACTTACTATACCCAGAATAGAAGGTGGGCGTTGATATCTGCGACACAGTCTAACGACTACTGCAGTATTATCGTTTTCCCATTTTTACAGAACAACTGCTACTGTTCTGAAACAAATATTTTATACTTATATGAATAGTAAAAGCTATTAAGAGTAGTAGAGCTCTTAGTGAAGGGCTCGTCCGGGGAAGTACTACCACCATGGTTTTTTCTGCCGCCAAGCAGCGTTGCTGTATTTCGGTTTAAAGAGTGTGGTTACCGGTGTAATTACGGGCATAACATCTGTATGGCTCAAGTTGGACGCATGGCAGTGCATAGGGCACGTTCCTATCGTGCGTGACTTGCGTGGCAATGCTTTGTTATAGGTGATGTTGGCCACATATCATCAGATGGGTTATCTGCTTGTTCCATCAGCTAGTTGCTTAAAAACAAAACAGGATATATAGAAAAAAAGAAAAGCATTTTATCGACCAACACAGAAAAATAAAAACAAAATCAAATAATCCGTATACCTTACCACAGATAAGAGTATACCTTACCTATCTATATCGTATTGGCAGATGATATAAAAAAAACAATTAAAGTGCTAAGGTAGGTGTAGGTAACCTACGCTATGTTAGGCCAATTAGGTCCCTGGCTAAGTATATATAATTAGGTATCAGACCCTAATAAATAATACACAACCTACCTTAGCACTTTAATTGTTTTTTGGATTGGATTTAGAATAGGATATAATAGGATAGGAAGTAGTAAGTAGGACTACCAAAAACATCTTACAAATCGCATGCGTTATATATGTATATTCATTTAGGGTGACCGATTTATGGGTCGTAAATCTGTCCTGTGTTAATAATTTTAAAGTTCCTAGTGGATTTGAGCAACCCTAAACTTTCTCAATTTATAT
This sequence comes from Chloroclysta siterata, assembly GCA_932294275.1. NCBI lineage: Eukaryota > Metazoa > Arthropoda > Insecta > Lepidoptera > Geometridae > Chloroclysta > Chloroclysta siterata. The sequence goes on from OW028588.1 coordinate 9,649,992, forward strand.
TCATATTTTAAACCTGACCGCTGAAACTCAGCTCTGTTTACATCAAACTTCTGTTTGAGTTAACGATTCATATAAGTTTATACGATAATAAATTTCAAGGAATAAATGATGGAAGTTTTTAATTAATCCGTTTTCAGCTTCCCGGTATCCAAATCTTTCCGTATACCTTAAATTCCGTATACTTTAAGAGGCTGACAACCGTCAAAAACTTCTCATTTCAAAGTTTCAATATATTTGGAGATATAAAATGAAGTGAAATGAAATTTATTTATTCAATAAATAAATAAATATAATAAATATTGGTGGACATTCCACACAGCACTATCTCGCCCCAAACTAAGCCAAAGCTTGTTATATGGGAACCAGATAGCTAATTTATTACTTATTTACTTTTTTTTTGTAAATACATACTTATATTATTATATAACACCCAGACAGAGAACAAACATCTATGTTCGTTCATCACTCAAATGTTTGTTCTCGGTGGGGATCGAACCCACGGCCTACGGCACAGAAGGCAGAGCTACTACCAACTGAGCTGTGAAGGCTGTCAAATTATTCGCGCGAAGTATGGTCAGATTACATTGTTCTTAATATTTTTATTAAATATATTTTGAGTGTCACTACTTCAAGTAGTGAAATATCACAAACAACTAAGTTTTGGTGTAATAGCATTACAAAGGTTCAGCAAGTTAGTAGTAAAACAAACTACAACTGAGCAGTAAAAGAGTAGCAGAGCTCTTTTTAAAGTACTAGAGCTCTTCGTATAGGGCTCGTCCGGGGAAGTACTACCACCACGCCTTTTTCTGCCATCAAACAGCGTTGCTGTGTTTCGGTTTGAAGAGTGTGGTTGCCGGTGGGATTACAGGCACATAGCCTTAACATCTGTATGCCTCAAGTCGATGGACGCAGGGCAGTGCATCGTGGGGCTCGTTCCTAACGTGTGTGACTTGCGAGGCAAAGCTTTGTTATAGGTGATGGTTGCCACTTAACATCAGGTGGTTCATCTGCTTGTTCCATCAACTAGTTTTATAAAAAAAAACTTTTTGGTATGAAAACTTGAGTGGATCAAAATCATATTTTTGCTGAACTATGTGCAAAATTATTACATACAACTTATTTGATTGCAATTTTTCATAAATAACTGTTCAGTTTTATATCTTTCAGAATGTTGAAATGTGCGAGCGAGGAGTAATTTGACGATTTTCAGCCTCTTAATAATTGTTGAAGAAATACAAAGTACATTGTGAGTTTGTATGTAAATTATTTCTGAGGATAATGATCCCTTTGAAGTATATGGTGGTGAATCGTAAACAGTAGATGAGTAGGTACGTCGTATTCAAATTGATCAATACCTTCGTGGATTTGCATTTCTCGGCACGGTGATAGAACTTTGTATTTTTTTGTGTTTGGCAATACAATTTTTTTACATTGAGATTTATCCATTCAACAAACATGATTATGTAACGTAAACGCCATCAAAAATAGATTTTTATAGCATGTAATAATTTACACCGAATTTAAATCAAAATTATGTAATAGTTATAAGCTTTACTAATCAAATATAGAATTTGCCCTGTTTTTGTTATTATTAACAAGAGATTATACTACATACTGACGGAACAAACAACTGGCCTTATGTAGTAATCATAACCTTTAACAAAGCTTTGCCTCGCAAGTCTTGCACGATGGAATCGTGCCCTACCATGCACTACCTAGCGTCCATCAACTTGAGGCATAAAAGATGTTAAGTCACATACCATGTGCCTGTAATTTCACCGGCTCCCACAACCTTCAAACCGAAACACCGCAACGCTGCTTGGCGGCAAAACAAGTCAGCGAAATGGTAGCACTTTCCGGATTAACCCTTCACAAAGAGCTTTTACTTCTATGATTTATTATAATCGCAGTAATTCCAATATTATATACAATTGTTGACCCTACAAATAAAGATTCATGTCTATAACCTTCCACTATACTACGTAGCATCAGCCTGATTTGGCGTACCCTTCGTTCTATCTAATATTTTTATATCGCGTTCAAGATGTTATCTTTTAATATATCGTCTGGACCTTCGAAGAAAATGTTTGCTCTCGTATACTGATGTTCAGTATCAATATATCGTGTATAAAAAACATACTTAGGTAAAGGTAGAAATTAATATTTAGAATAAATAATAGCAATTTAAAGAAGTCCGCAACTCTAGAAGCTCTAGAATGTACTACAACGCAGGTACTCTACGAGGAAGCATTTTTCATATACCACGTTGAGCACTCATCTTAATATTGACTGGTGCTCTACAAGGACAACTTGATCGGTGCTCAAAAATCGGTGCTCCACGAGGAAAGCCTCTAACAATTATTATTTTAGGTGAGATATCTATTTTAACAGCTTGAGATACGCACGATTGATGCCAATTTCTGTAATAAAACAAAACAAAAACCCTCATACTATGAAAGGTGCTTAAATTTAAATAATGCTTAAAATTTGCGCGGTCTCTGTTTGCCAGTACGCATTGGTAAGAGATGACAATAGTTTAAGAGCTGATTTCACCATGCTCTGTTGGATTAACAAAGGATTAAAGTGCCGTTAAATATGTCAAAATGTATGCGTTTATAAATAAATAAATAAATAAATATGATAGCTGATATACTACCTCTACATAAATACTTTTTTTTTTTGTAAATACATACTTATAATATTATATAACACCCAGACAGAGAACAAACATCTATGTTCATCACACAAATGTTTGTTCTCGGTGGGGATCGAACCCACGGCCTACGGCTCAGAAGGCTACTACCAACTGAGCTGTGAAGGCTGTTTGACATTTAACGGCCTGTTAATCCTTGATTAGTAACTAACGGAGCATGGTGAATCCAGCTCTAAGCATAGTTTATCGTTTGACAGATGTTTTGTAGTAAGGCCGTTAGCGCTTAATAGTAATCCAATCAGTCTATCCGTAACAAACTACGAGGAATAGACAAACTCCCCAGCACACGCAAGAAAACAAAAATAATAACATGAGTTTCCTTGTTTCCTAAGTTTTTGTTCTCTGTTACCTGTTTACCTATTTATTTTCATTTACACTCCACAGAGTAAGCAATGTATAAAGCGCGTTCACCACTGAAACTTGGTTGTAGTTTTTAAGAATTTTTTCCAACAAAGTAGCAACAATAAGCCTCCTCGTCTCGTATATAAATACTTATATTTTTTTGGGACATCTGACAAATATCCCCTTAAGAATTAAAATATGAGCCAGTTATCTCGGAGCTATTAAACATTTATGATATCAAGACACATACATAAACTTTACTATGAACACAAACTTGTCATGTCATTCCCGCACCACATCTTGGTCGTAATAGCTCCGTGTTCAGTCCGTTGTAGCATTAATGCGGGTTTTTTCTTCATTTTCCGTACCGTGACGGATGCCCACGGCAATTAGTGTCCGGAAATTACGAGAAAACAGCAAGTGATCCATCACCTGGTGCGGAAAAAAGGCAAAAATCTGCGTTGGCCGCTGCGTGGCTTAAGGGCGCATTTATTCATAAAACCAGTACCAGCTTCTATTCGTCAGCGCTGAAATATAACTTTCTACCGTTGAAAATAAGTAAATGTTGGTAGAATCAGACGCAGTCAGCGGCAACCTGTTTATTACACGGAATGCGTCCATAAACAAAACGTCATTCACGCCGTAACCGTGATCTTGCAAAAAATCCGCATTAGGGAAAGATGGTTTTGGGCTTTTTTTAGGTAGGATTAAATTGTGGTACAAAATATAGGGATGGTCTTTGCTCCGGTCAAATGATCGAGGAAAATATAATGTTGGTAGAGGGACAACAATACGAAAATAAAATAAACTGCGTACATGTGCTTACTTAGAGTAAGGAGTCAACGCATAGACTACAAAGGTTTAGTTGTTTTGAAAATGATATACATTTATAAAGCAGTTGTAATAAAAAACTTACGTATATAAAATTAATTTATTAAGATTGTCCAAATTCCTGAAAGACAGTTTGTTCTAATAACCGTTTTATAAATATGCCGAATAACGTCCGCATTAATTTTATTTCGTAAATCCGACACCTCTGATCCGTCAGCCGATCTGAACCTTTTTTTCAACCAACCAATTTTCCCGTAATGGGTTTCATAAACAGGTACGTATCGAAATGTCGACGGATCCGGAAATCACGTGTAAAATCTCCATTAAAGCTTCGCCGATTGATCGGGATAAGCAGCGGACACGGGCCGTCACCGAATCCCGTGACCCGAATCCCGGATCGGGGAAGGCTTGGGTGGTGCAAGATACTAGTAAGACAGACGTTAACAGAACTCGTTTTATATTCGTTTCGTTTACTAAAAATCTTTATTAGTAAATCAAGTTCAAGGTAAAGATAAAAATATTTATTGCCTATATAAAAAATGGAATAGTATAATGGATTAGTATATTTATGGAACCTAGGCAAAAAATGGCGTTAGCGTTAGTATATGGTTTACTAGTTCAGCTTTTTGCGTATAAGCAAAAAATGGATCATTGTCGTGAAGCTGTGTCAGTTTTAAACATTATTAAAAAAATAACAATGAAAAAATAAGTCTTATTAAATTCAAGAAAATATCAATGTAATGGGAGCTCATGTTACATGGTTTCCCACGTTTAACGATTTTCTTTGTATCTCAAAAACTATTGTATGTCAAATACTTTTTCAAACCCCCTTTCAAATGACACGCATATATAATTTGTAATTTTACTAATAGGATTTTAGCATAGCATAGGGGATAAAGCTACGAAAATAGACTGCTTTTAAAGCAGTTACATTTAAATTAAACTAAGTAGTCACTGAAACTTCGCACAAAAATAACACAACATAAAAACTTTTTTTTGAGACGGTGTTTACACGTCGTTTTTTTTGCATTGGTTTTAAGATAAATAAGCAACAAAAATCTGTTGTTGGCGATGTCTTAAATCTTTAAATGAAATACGTCTTTCTCTTACAATCTGCCAAAACTTGGATTGAAATGTCTGAAACATTCGTAAGACATATTTGAGCTATCCAATTATGTAAATGTTTAATTTATTAGACTGTTTCTGAGTTGTCTCCGAGATCGCTATATCAAGATATATTATATTATAAATAATCTGAAGATGTCTGAAGACGTGTATCTATTCAATAACAAGTATTTACAAAATACACATGAAACAGTTGAGCTATCTGCAGACCGATCTATATCAGTGTCAATCGATCACAAGTTATCACAATACCCGGAAGTTCTTGTATGAAATTCCTTGCAAGCCTTTTTTAACCGCCGACCGACGCTCTCTCTCTCTCTTGTCATGTCACTTGTTTCTTTCGAAACAGTGTGGTGAAAGGATTTTAAGTGCGCCTCAAGAGGCCGACCGACCGACGCTGATTTAGACAGATGTAATAAGTTTACGTGTAGCTGTGTATCTGTCTGCGGGTTTTTAAGCATTAATTGCTTCGTTGTGAGAAGAAATAACAGCTTTTGCATGACATATATGTAGGTACGATTGTTTAATGACTACTGTTAAGCACCAAATCTAATTTGCGCCAAATGCATGTGTCCCGACAAACATACGTTTTATAGTTTGAACTAAGCACGCCCACAGTGTTGTGGTTTCAAATGCCCAGTCCATTTTGCCTATGCAAAGCCTCAGAGTAACAAGTGACACCCGGCGCAGTACTATTCGCTCGCACATTTTAACATTTTTGAAATATAAAATTACTGAAATTAGTTATGAAAAATCCTAAACAACCAAGTTTCGGAAAAATATAATTTTGCTTCATACAGGTTTCTTTACCTGAAAGTTTTATTGAGAACGAAAACTATTTAAGCATATTTTTTGGTAGGTAAACTTGTTTGGATCAAAATCAAATTTAGCTGAATCTTTGAATGCTTTTCTCAGAGACTTGGTTGTTTGCGAATTTTCATAACTTCATTAGGCCTTTTATTTCTTAAAAAATGTTGAAATGTGAGCGAGAAGTACATTAGCGGTAGTTTGCATTTTAAGAGCTGGGCCGTTGCCTCTTTATGCAAATGTGACTATGACAAACTTTGTAAAGTGTTTACCAGAGCCAGTCCTGCTTGTTTTAGCAGTTTTCTTATATTTCTAAGTTTAAAAGCATTGTAGTACAATTACGTATTTTAAAAGACTGACGGCCGGTTTCTGAAAGCACGATGAAAATTAATCGGATGTCAAGTCACTTACTATCTCTATCTCATTCGATGTAATAGCTGAAATAGCAAGTGACTTGACATCCGATTAGTTTTGATCGAGTTTTCAGAAACCGGCCGCATGGGATTATTCAAATGTAGGCATAACTGTAATACAGCTACCGACTAAGTAAATAAGTTTTATAGCTAAAAGCCAATAATTTGATCGTTACATTCATCTATCTATAGCTTGCTATTCATACTATTCTAAACGCACTCTAAATGTTTTGCCTTGAACTATCTAAAATGGCGGACTGCTAATGTTACTGAGATGTTTTGTTTTGGGAATTAGATGTTGCTCTAGTATAAAATTATCTCTATTTCCCTATATTTTGCGGTTAAAATTACATGGAATTTTGGGTATCTCATTACGGCAAAACAAAGGAAGGTAGAACATGCGAATACAGCAACAATTTTAACCAGTTTCGTTATAAAATGACAAGAGCCTGCGTACGTTAATTGATTTTGCGAGCGATTGATGCACAACATTGCTTGATTAAAGCAAAACAAAATCCCGTGCTGATAAAATTAACCGGGCTAAGTGCACTGCGAACGGGTTAAAAACGCCAGAGACCGAAACAACAAAATATGTCAATATGTTTTATACAAAGGCGAGCATCAAAAAGGTTTATTTTACAGTGGCTTGTTTTGTGGCGAGTAATTGATTCGGCAAACTTTACGGCCGAAAAAACATTTACCTTTCGTAAGAAAAAATATTTATTCTTTGTATTGAGACAGTTATATTTTTCTCGGGAAAAAACAAGAAAGAATATCCACAAGATGTTACGATTATTGTGTAATCCTTGAAATATGTTTTTATAGTGCCTCTTGTCACCATAAAAAGTTGCGTACATTATTGAGGTAAACCAAAAGCAATACGGTCATCTGGCTACATAATATCGAAGGGATTGAATAAAGTTCTAGCTGGCTCAAATATCTTCGAAACCAACCAACCAACAAGAACCCGGGCAAATTCAATCCCAGTCTTTAATTTAAACAGACAAAACCTCATTACAACTAACAGGATTCGCGGGGAAAGTTTCTTAATCTGTTCCTATTCTTAGTTTTCTCATAAACGTGAGAAGCAACACACGGGAAATACCTTGGGTGGTAATGGGTCCGAAGTGTTTAAAGAAACATTAGAGCATGGGATAAGTTTGGTCATTAGAACATCTCTTTGGAAGAAAAACGACCCTGTCAACAGACGATTCGCCTGCTTTCAAGGTTTTTTCCGCAAGTTTGCTTACCCGTAGAGAAATATTGCACCTGACTACTGTTGGGATACACGGATAGGAAATTCCTTTTACTTTATTTTTGCAAATAAAAACAGCGCCCTTAATGCTATGAACATTGAAAGCGTTGCGTGGGAAAGGGGATGAAAAATTAATGCTTATTTATTATAAAATAATTTTAAGTCTAACATAGAAAAGGTACAGTCGCGTGCATAATAAGTAAACAATTTCAACTTTTCTTAATAATGTAAACATAAGATTCCTCAAAAGACGCTACACTGATTCTGTACTGTACACCTAAAATATTGTTGATTTTTATAATTCATTTTGTTTTGTGGAAAGCCGTTGGATTATTTTTCTTTTAGCTGATTTTATCGGAGGGCAGACAAAATAATATCAGAACTAATAAAAATAAAATAAAGATAATTTTAATTTACTTATATAATGTTTTTTGGCATAGCCCCTCGAGAAAATATCTAATAACAAGATGCGGAGTTTCCTTGACCTACATTCGGTACACGACTAGAAATTATGATAAAAATAAAATTTAACATTAAAACGTGTTTACCAACACAAACAGACCTTTTCCCAGTTTAGGGAGGACATTAAAAAGTTTTAAATACTTTTTTACGTTGTCAGTGTAACTTTGCAAGCTTAGTTCTGTGCCTCTCGGGTGTTGTTTGGACTTCTCGACGTCGTTTTGAACGTGAAATTATGCTTTCTTGAATAATGAGAATGGAGATAAGCGGGTAAATTATGAGAGCTTGTTTTTAATTTGAGTTTCGGTGAAACTTTCCTAAGTTTTTGGGTAATTTGTTTTTGCCATCAATATTAATCAGGACTTGATAAAATTAAGAAGCAAAACAAAAGAAATAAGTAAATTATATAATTTACTTTATTTAAGTATATACTTAGCAACATATTTTCATTGGTCCCAAGGGCATTGGTGGTCTAGTGGTAGCGGCCCCGCCTTGCGATCCTAAGGTAGTAGGTTCAAAACCGGTCACGCACCAATGAGTTTTTCTGTTCAAAAATGTTTGTGCACAATGCCAGTACTCTCAAATGGTGTAGGAAGACATCGTGAGGAAACCGGCATGACATAGAACCTAAAAAATTCTATAACATGTGTCAAGTGCTCAAAAGGAGCCTCTTGAGGCGCACTTTAAATCCTTTCACTACTAGACTAGTGACACGATAAGAAGAAGATAAGCAGTAGAACTGTAATTTCGAGGTACTATTCAAGCAAGATATGAGAGAAAATGGAACAGGGGCAGTCAGACACAAGTAAAAACATTACACCGCCTAAGAAATAAATGTTTAAAATGAAGGTAGAAAAAGGAGCGTATAATGTATTATCACGGGATTACTACTTCTTTCACGATTTCAGGAAACGATACATCAATCTGTTGGACAGCCAATTTCGGCAAACAATAACTTCAGAATCTTTTCTTCCTTCGTTTTATTTCGGTAATCGAAAATAGGTAATTGTTTTTCGCAGCATCCAATTATCGGAGAAAAAAACGCATAACAACATGACTATTTAATAATTTTTGTTTAGGAAAAACCTGAACTAAGCTTAAATCCTTTATAATAAATTAGTTATAAAAAAAAGATGTTATCGTCGCGTTAAACTCCCGCTGCGAACTCGGTCATAAAATCATCTTAACACACGCTTAAACAAAAGGATCGTCCGTTCTCCTAAGTGCGAGAGAGAGAGAGCAATATTGCTGTCTTGTTCCGATAACTTATGACCGAGCCTGCAGCGAGAGTTTAACGCGACTATAGTAGACATTCTACATAATACCTTCTAATAAACGGAAAAAAAAGTAGGTATAGCTTTACTATGTGAGTTTGGAAAATTTATACGAAATACAATAACCTAAGATTTTAGGGAAATACATAGGAGCACCTGGAATACCCTACATCTATAGGCACATAACTTACCTGCAGCTTAGTTGATCACATATTTTTTTTGTCATAAATGGGAATTAAACAACCAACTCAGTCTGATTTTTGATAGAAAAGTGACGTCACGACTATTCTTTTAGCACTATACCCATGGAGGTATTATACTGGAGGGACTATAAGACTTACATCCTTTTACAACTGTGTATCAAACAGTGATCATCTATCTTTGTTCTTCCCATGTAGCCTAGCTACGAGTAAAAGAAAAGTAGATGTAACTTCACTCACTCCATCTCACTCACTCACTGTCTGCGTAAATCGTGGCCGTCAGTTGATGCAATGTTTTGATCTTGTTTTGACGTTCTAGAAAAACTCGCAGCAACATTGCAATGTAGCGAAAGAAATTATGAAAATTTTTAAAGAATTATTATTGTCTAGGCAAAATATATTTGAAAAGGTGAAAGTATGTCTTGTGAAGCTGTGTTTTGTGTATCAAAAACAACAAAAGGAGGAGTTAAAGACCCGGAATTGTCATTTGATACGTAATATTCTTTTCCTATTTTCATGCTAAAAAAATACGTTTTTTCTTCCTTAAAGACTGTAGGAATTACATTTTATTAGTACTAGTCATATTTTCCTATGTGAAAATGATGTAAACCCATTAATTATTGCAAAATAAAAATTATTGTTTTAGTCACCTGTTCTAGTGATGTACTTCCACCGACCAATTTAGCTTTATCGATAATATTTTATTTTCCGATTTTGATATGAAACATCTAATGCGCCGGGTCAGATCGGCTGTTATGTTGTAGTTTCAATTTTTCACACCTTATAGGCGTCTCGCGACGGCTCTATTTTTGTTAAATTTTACATTATTTTTTAACGTTCTTATAAATGCCCAGAATGAAGACGGGAGTGGATAAAAGCTGTTAGGCGTGAAAACTGATAGACTACAAAATTTTCTTATGCATGGACGAAATGGCCATAAGAAAGTGTATCGAGTGGGATGGACATCGCTCTCACGGTTAGGTCAATGTGGGAAACATTATTGACGATGATAGTGTTTCAGTGTTCCAGTTAAAATTAAAAAGTTGAATTCCAATTAAAACGCCTTTTTCATCCATTTCTTATTCTATCGATAGGTTAGTCAATGTTGTCCCTTCTCTAGTCACTCACGCGAATACATACAAACTAACAAAAAACGGCCACGCCAAAAACCCGAAACACTACGTCTATATGATACTTAGTCTAAGACTGTACCTCATTGAGTTATGTCACGTTCGTACCGAGCGTATCCGTTTTGAATGGGATTTGTACAGCGGCGTTACTATAGGTGCCTGTTTAGAACAATCTAAACATATAATTGTATTAATAGCCTAATTAGGAATAATTTTAGTTTAAGTGCTTGCAACACTGATATTTAATTTATTGTCTGTGTTGTGGCAATGATTTTGTCTCTCTTCCTCTCTGCCTAGCTGATACTAACGGCTGTGTGCTCCGACTGTTTTTTTCTATTTTCAATAAACTCCATAGTTACAAGTTTCCACGCATTTTATTTCGTACAGTGCCCATAACAGGCGTGTTGAAAAAATCGCACAAATTGGATTTGCATCTTCAGTAATTATAATAATTTAATTGTACATAAGCCGGTATATGCTATGCTATGCTTTGAATTCCACATGTAATTTTTTGTGTGTTGTATTTAAAATGAGTTAAAAATAATCACATTACTTTTTAATCCCACTTACAAAGCGGATAAAAATCAAAGAATCAAAAGAAAGCGCGCACGAACAAAGAAATAACATTGAATCTCAATAGGTTCGCTTGCAAACAGAGAAAAATACACAAAGAAAGAATCCAATTAAACAAATTGATAGATCGTACTTGGAGAGATCTCGCTTCTTTGTGATCGGCACATCTTTGGCCATCAATTCGTACAAAGGACCATTGTATCGCGGAATGTGGTTCAACTTTGCTGATTTAAAAAGATTTTGAAATAAATTTAAGTCGTTATACACTGGATTTGAGTATTGATCCCATTCGTACTATAGAACACGAATAAAAACATAAACAGCTTCACGACTTTAGTCCCTAGGTACGTTAGATATCCCCTCAAATCTACCAAGTACGAATTCAAGATTCTTAAGTCTGAAGGGGTTGTCAGAAGTACGTTCAAGTACAAATATTCAAGTATAAAAATTACATCTTGGACATACCCATTTTTTGCAATAATTGGTATTCCATTCATTTCATATTCTAGAACAAAATAGTCAGGAAATTTTGTAGTAAATAGTCAGTCCTATTTCATCTTAAGTTCCATCCATTCCAGTTTATTACCAGATCCTAAGTACCTTCCTACAAATTTTCAAAAAAACTCAGCTAGTTGGATCCGATACTCAAAGCTTTGCTTAGTTTGGAGGCAAAAAGTGCTACGTGAAATCTACACCAATATTTATTTGTAAAAACTTTTCTCATTATGTAGGTCGCAACATTGCGATACCCTAACGTGATACAAGATTGAAAAATAGCCAAGGAAACATCTGCCACCCGTAATAACATCAAATTACTCCCCCAGTGTGCTGACGTCGCTCTACGTGATCTTTGTGAGATATAGCGCGTGAAAAACGTTTTCATACTAGCTGCTTCTTCTGTCTTTAGACATGGAGAAAAACATACGTTTTGAAAAAAACTATCCTCATTCATATGCTGCTAAGTTTGTTGCCTATTCCTTGAGGCTTGGTCACGTGGAACTTGAATCTAGATTCACCTAGCTTTATTAAGTTTAAAAGTGATCCATGTGATAAATATCTTTTGACTTTTGACCAGGTCGTAAATGGTTCTTCATACGTCCCAGCGATGTAAATTTTTGAGGTCCACATTTCAATGAATGAGAATAACAGAATTGTGTGTGTGTGTGTGTGTGTGAAAGTGTGTAGCTCAACTTACATAGCAAAAAGTTATAATTACGATGTTTTTATGAGGTTTATAAATATTCTAGGCTATCACATACGTATCAACGTCTTGAGACAAAACTTACATCTAGATTGCGACAAAACTTTTACTTACCTATAACTTGTAAATTGTAGTTGTAGTAGTAGTTAGTTATAATATAATAATAGTATCTACATATTAATAATATAAACACCTATTTGTAAGTCTGTAAAACACAAGATGTTTATTAAATAAATTTAAAAAACGCGGTTATTTTAGCAATGTGTAGTCGGACTTTTTTTAATACTTTGTTTGAATATTTTTTACCTATTTTTTTCTATAGGTACTGTTAGAGCTTCTTAATCTTTAAGTATGAAACCGCAAAGGTTTAAGCAAAAAGTTTAATTTCTTTTGGAAAACGCATTTATTCTTCAACATCAATCTTGCTCTTAGGGTAAAGTTTTGAAAACGAGGTCAAACGTTTTTCTATAAAATTCTTTTGACGACGACATTCTTAACATTCTTTGGTGAGTTTGAAGAATTTTGGTTGTTTTTTTATAGTAATATTTTTTTTCTCTTGTATGTGTCAAAAAAATTAATTGCTAAATATTTAGGTATATATTGAAAAGGTGTAGAATAAAGCTATAATACTTAATTTACATTTATTTTCAACATATTTTTTTTTTATAAATAAAGTCAAAAAAACTCGACGAACGAATTTTCACTCGAAAATTCGTCCAAACAAAAATACAACCAAACGAAACATGGTTATTTGCGATTTTTCATAGACATTTTTAGCCTTTTAAGTTTGTGTGGCTGTCAGAGCTACAAAACGGCTGACATTGCGCGAGCTCTTTAAGAGATCATACAAAAATGGGAATCATCTTGATTCCGAGTGTCCCTTTAATCTATTTTTCAGATAAGATTCTGCTTTCTTCTAGATTAAGCTGTACAAGGGTCCAGATACTTTCTGTATTTTCTGTGTACGAAACCTCTTTTGTTCCTAATGCTGTCTTCCATCTCACTGTAAGAGTAGTAGAGTTCTTTGTGAAGGGCTCATCCGGGGAAGTACTACCACCACGCCTTTTTCTACCGCCAAACAGCGTTGCTGTGTTTCGGTTTGAAGAGTGCGGTTGCCGGTGTAATTACAGGCACATGAGGCTAAACATCTGTATGCCTCAAATTGATGGACGCAGGACAGTGCATCGTGGGACACGTTCCTTGCATGCATGACTTGCAAGGCAATGCTTTGTTATGATGGTTACCATTTAACATCAGGTAAGCCATCTGCTTGTTCAATCAGCTAGTTGTATTAAAAAAAAACAAGGGGCGAAACCTCTTTTGTTCCTGATGCGTCTTCCATCTCGCTGTAAGATGTCTTTAATAAAATTTCAAACGCTTAATTCCATAAGTAGGTACATTTACTAAGCTGAATTCAGTTACAATTTACAATTCCGATCAAAGAGGACTTATAATCGTATTAGAACCGACAACCGCTAGGGCATAAAGGTTCTCGCATGGCGACTACGACCAAAAGTCGAAGCATGGTACGGCCCGTCGAATCGATGACGTTGTGAAATTGTCAGAAGTTGATGGATAGATAATGATGTCACGGAAGACCAGCGTTATAGTAGCTTAAGCTGCTATAGCATTTATGCTGAGTGACGGCCAATTTGTGTCACTTACTTACATTTAATGTCTATTCTTGTATTTTTTATAAACTGTATATTTTGTATTGTATTGTACTGATAGAGGGCTCGATACAGGAAAGGCCTATGTCGAGCAATAAACTTCTTCAGGCTGATCATGATGGTGATTATCAAAGAGTTCACGGACAGCCGTTTCACTATAGTGCAAAACAAAGAATTAGTTGTGTAACACAAAACCTTTTTAGGCGAAACCTCATAATACGGTAGCAAGTTCTTAGCTCGGGGCGTATCGTGCCGAGAAAACTAGAGTACATCTACTTTGGGGTTAATTAACCGCAAAACTTTTATGAGATAAAACCTTGTTTGAGTCGCGGAAAATAACAAAATTACGTGTTTAGAACTCCAAAACTAACGTTGAAATACTACAAAGCTCTCACTACAAAAGGCTCACTTTCCACTAAAATTGTTACATTATAATGTTTATTTTATCATACATCGATCATCTGACGAGTAACAATTACTACTTGCTGATGGAACAAGCAGATGGCCCACCTGATGCTAAGTGGTGAGCATCAATAAAACCATAAATAAAGCATTGGCTCACAAGTCTCGCACGGAATGTGACCTACGATGGCGTGTGTCCATCAACCTGAGGCATACAGGTGCTAAGCCTCATATGCCTATAATGAGAGGACCGTCAAAGAGCCAAAATATGTCGTTCTTAGAGAGCTGGTGATTATCTGGCTTCCATTCAACGTGGCAAATGCAGGCAACGTCTCAGAGACGATCGATATTGATATGGATCGTTGAGCTATTTATAGATCGCTTGCACCAGTCTAGCTTTACTGTGTCGTGTGTATTTTGCTTATTTTGTAGAATTCTAGTAGTAAGTATTCTATTTATAACATGTGGCATAGTAATATGATGTTTAAAAATAAATCATATTAGGCTTATTTATTTCATCAAAAAAAGCAAAAAATAATCAGCCGAAAACAATAAACTAGTCAAGAGTAAAGTGAAAGCAGATCAGTTTTGACACTATGAGGAAAACCAGAATAAAATACAAAGAAAAAACCGGCCAAGTGCGAGTCGAACTATAAAAACGGCAAAAAAACGTTTGTTGTATGGGAGCCCCCTTAAATATTTATTTTATTCTATTTTTTTGTACTTGTTGTTAAAGCGGCAACAGAAATACATCATCTATGAAAATTTCAACTTTCTTACTATCACGGTTCATGAGATACAGCCTGGTGACAGACGGACAGACAGGCAGATAGACAGGCGGACGGACAGCGGAGTCTTAGTAATAGGGTCCCGTTTTACCCTTTGGTTACGGAACCCTCAAAACGATCAAACAAAATAGAGGTAATAGTGTTATGTAAATTGACAAAAGGGTAAATGTTTTGCTTATTTTTTGACACGCTTTTAATTCAATAAATACTTTTTAACAATGAACTCATTTTGATATCATCATAACAACTTAAAAAGCTGAAAAGAACAACCTTGAACAACCTTGAAAAGTTGGTCATCGTTGGTAACATGGAGGGAAAGCGTTAGGTCCCCAACTAGATGGACGCATCAGCTCAAAGAGGTGTGTTATTATTAGGATTAACCGTACGCATTATTTGTATGTTATATGGTTGCAACGCTTGAAGTTTTAAAACTACAAAAATGAGCTTTTATACAAAGAGCTCATGAATAAAAAAAACTGCTTGTCTGAAATCTAAAAAAATTAAGCTAAGTTAGGATTTATAAAGTGTGCATGTCCCATAAATAATAATTTTATCAAAAAACTTTTTTAGAGGCGCCTTAGCCTGTTAAGTTGTAGTTAAGAGTATTAAACTTAGCTAAATAGTGTTTAATATTAAGTGTTTTTGAATTATTATAGTTAATAAAGAACTTTTAAAAACAAAAACAAACTCAAAGAGGGTTGGTGCCATTCCTACGATGTGATTCGAATAGCCATCAATAGAAAGCGCTGGAGACAAGCAGTCCACTCCAGTACAGGAAAGACATCTTCAAGCCACCACGACTTCAGTTATGAAGTGCCGACCACAGAGAAATAACAACTAAGGCTTTATCCCACTATCTCTTAATTGTAGCATTTTGTAAGTGACACTAGTGCTCAGTAATCACATGGCTCGCTGGAGCGACGCAGTTTAATGCACCGTAGAGGCTACTTGCTGCCTAGCTTTCATTCGGATAGTTTTCTGTGATGAGAGTAACCAGCGAAGTCTGAGTCTACTAATTATACCTGTACGTAAGTATGGTGAAAGGATAAAGTGCGCCTCTCCTATCGGCACTTGACACATGTTTTAGAAGTTTTAACGTTCTACGACATGCGTTTCCTCACTATGTTTTCCTTCACTGTTTGGGAGTACTGGCACTGTGCACATACATTTTTGAACAGAAAAACTTAGTGGTGCACGACTGTCTTTGAACCCACGACCATGGTTTTCATATAATAGCTCAATAAAGTTCGATACTGATTTCAAAAGTGGTTTAGTACTATTTGACTTGACTATCTTTACAAACCAGAAATGTTCATCTACTTTTGTCGCTAACCGTTACCGTGTAATTTATTATAGTAAACACCATCGCGCAGTGTCCATTGACAAAGTACTTACATTGTGTATTTATTATTCCCGTTCATTAATTACTTAATTGGTTAATTGATGCGTAGTGTATAAATACTTCAGTGAGTTTACAATTAAATGCATTCCTTTATGCAAACCTATATTTAATTTTAGACCTACCTCACAATAACAAATGGTTTAATGTTTGAAATCGTTTCGCTCTAAGAATACGAACATTTATACGTGTAACATAATACCACTTTATGGCTAAAGACCAAGAGATCAGACCAGACACTGGAATACTTTGACGTATGCAATTTTTTTTTTTTTTTGAAAAAACTTAGCTAGTCTCAGAAATTTGCAACAACCCTTATAATTGGTACGTGACCTTGGTACATACGCTATTTGAGTTTACTAATTGGTGGCAGTTCTGTTACCTATTTTATCTAAAGTTTACAATTAAAAGTCAAGAAACAGCTGTAAATAGGGCTGCGCTGCGTCATGTTGTGTTAGTTTCATTTTGCAGGAAAGTTTAAGAGGCATTTCTTGAATGAAAAACTCTGAAATTTCAAATGTCTTATATCAAAAGTTGTTCGCCATGAGCTGTAGAATATCCTGCTTCCGGGGCTATATGGGTATTATGTTACACGTTGTATAAGTATGTATTATAAAAACAAAAGTATATAAGTATTATATCAGCGTTTTGGTTCCCACTTACACTTTGAGCACCAATAATTAGTACCAAATAATTAGTATTCATCATCCACAAACCGGCTTCATCCACTGCTGGGTAGCTTCAAAGAATACTGGTAGAAACTGGTCATATTCATATTGCTCACTGAGCACTCCATTATCTAAAATAACCGATAAGTCTACTGCCGACTCTTCTTCTTTTCTCCGTTTATGGCACCTATCCGTCATTCGACAGACAATCTTGCCCGTGTCAAGTGAATTTTATTAAAAACTTTATAGTCAAGTCAGCCCATAGTCAAGTCGACCTTCAAAACATTCGAAACATTTTCTGTCAAATCAGGATATCACATAATACACTTCCATTCCAAATGTTTACACTTTGTGCCTTTAGTAATGTTGGTTAAAATACCACCGAAATTACACGACAAAACTTAAAATAACACTAGAAAAACAATTAAAATGAAAAAGCTATGTTGCTCCCCAAAATGTCAGAAAATGAATCCTACTACCCTCTCTTTTACTGACAGTGACAAGTATACCAAAAGTCTATATTTTATACAAGTCTGAAGTAAATTTTGATCACACTGAAAATATTTCCATAACATCTAATAGGTAACTCAAACTTCATAAAATTAAAATCTGAAAGGAATTCCTGAGTTCATTACCAACGTATTTAATTATATCTCATAATAAGTCATGCATTCTTCGGTTCGACATCTTTTAATCTGGGATAAAAGCCCTTTTCAAATTAATCAAGAGGAACCTAAAAGGAATTTGTCTCCCCCTTGTCTGGAGTTTGGTGTCTTAAATTCGAAGTGTATATTTGAAGGCTTGTTAGAGAAATTCCATAGCTAATCAATGTTTCTAAGGGTGGGTTTTAGCATTTCAAAACGCTATTCATTAACTACTGCTCGTAATAAAACTATAAAATATACATAATAAACGTTGCCTAAACTAAAAACTAAAAACTCCCGAAAACTCCTGAGCCTGAAACGTGACAAACTCCGCACTGTCATCGGAATTGTCACAGGACACTGCTCACTAAACAAGCACCTTTTTACACTGGGTGTTACAGACAGTCCACTATGCAGAAGATGCCTAAACACAGAGGAAACAGCAGCACATGTACTCCTTCAGTGCAGCAGCGTAGCACCTCAACGAGCACTGTATCTCGGAACACCGAAGACGCCTAGGGAAGCCTGCACCAGCATAAGCGAGCTGCTGGCCTTCCTAGAGGACATCGGGTGGCTGAACTAGCAACCACCACCCGTCACGCAAAAAGGGCCCACCAGCGGCCTACTTGCGGAAACCAGTCCGCTCACCAAGCACCAAGTTGCCTAAACTATTTTTCCCTCTTGGTTGAACCTCACTTGCTTCACTATATCCTTGTATGTGTCCTTGGAGCTGTTTTACATTTTGAGTACTAGTTTTTTTTTATTTGCGATGCTTAGCCGTACTTACTTTGGAAACCGTTCCTGTGCATATACCGACACGCGATTATCATATTTTAATGTAGGTAAAATGTTTTACCTTACACCACACTGGTTCTTTCACTATTTATGCAAGTTTTACTCATATTTTGGCTTATTTATTTTACAATACTACGACCAAAGAAGAAACAAAAAAACATCGTCAACATCCCCACTCTCCACCTTACACCACACTGGTTCTTTCACTATTTATGCAAGTTTTACTCGTATTTTGGCTTATTTATTTTACAATACTACGACCAAAGAAGAAACAAAAATACATCGTCAACATCCCCACTCTCCACCTTACACCACAGTGGTTCTTTCGCTATTTATGCAAGTTTTACTCGCATTTTGGCTAAAACATCGTTAACATCCCCACTCTTCACTTCCATAATGCACTCCTCACCTATGTAAATAAGTAATACGTAAGGATTAGTTATCACCTACACGCTACGTTTATTTCGTGAGGCATAGAAACCGGCGGGAAATAACGCCTTCATTCAAAACGCCCTCCAAAGTTCTGAAATAAGTTCTTCCTGACACAATAAAATAAAGCCTCCTCGCATATGTTCGCGAGGTCCTAATGTCGGGCGATGATAACAGTGCATTATAGCAGGGGACGGACGTTAAACGGAGGAAACTCATTAAATACGAGTGGATTTATGGCCTGGGTCTTGATGTTTTTATGTACTGTCGAGTTTGGGGAAAGGACTGGGTAAGTGATGCGGTTTGTTATACAAGACCTTACACTTTCTATAGACCGAATATTAAATAGATTGTAATGCAATGGTGAAGGTGACATTTCTGAAAAACTCTCTCTCTCTTGTCACGTCACTAGTTTCTTTCGAAACAGGCTCCTTTCGAGCACATGACACATGTTGTAGAACTTTTGTGAAAACAACTGAAATAGCATCTCGTCTGGCCCAGCCACTATAGATATCCCCTTACATTTCTCAGTACCTAGTACCATTTTAGGTTACATTTCTGCAAGGGCAAAATTTAGAATCTGAAGTGATTTTATTTCTTTTTATAATAAGGTCCCGAGCGGCAGCAAAGAAACATAAAAAGCAATGACCTTGTGGCTTAATCACGCCCTACCACTGAATTGATCGGAATTCCTAATAATACCTACATTGTAACAAGGATCATACAAAAGAGCGGTAGGAACCAAGCCGTAAGTTTGTTGCCTTCACTTCTAGGCTTTGGTCGCGTGGAACTGGCACCTAGAGTCACCTAGCTTAAAAACGTTTCAAAGTGATCCTTGTGATTATACCTATTTTTGAAATGAAATGAAATGTAGTTCGAAATTTAGATAAATGAAGTCGCAGGCGACAGCTAGTGTAGAATAAAGTTTTAGATTACGCTTACCGTTTGCAATGGTCCATATTACTATACTGTTTATAAATATATAAATAAGTACCTAATTACCTATTATAAGTATTTATGCTAATTTATCAGTCAAATTCCAAAAGTTTTAATTGCTCGTGGTCTTTACTTTACTACCGAAGCTTAGTCTTGGCTTTGAAAACTCAGTCTATTGAAAGAAGATGCCAAGGTAAAAGTTCCGATTCTAACTACTTTGAATATGGATTTAATTTGACTCTCGTAACTTTACGGGCGAATTGAGGCTCTGTATTTAATTATCTAGTGGATTGCAGGTATTTGTATCGGCTTATTTTATGCGATTGGCCACCTTCCATCCACTTCTTCTTCTCTCCATTTATGGCTCCTGTCTGTCATTTGATAGACAATCTTGCCAGTGTCAAGTGATTTGTATTGAATAAATACTTTTTAGTCAAGTCAGTCCATATTCAAGTCGGCCGTCATTTGTTTTGAAGAAAATGGTGGCGGTTTTCTTCAAAACATTGGAAACATTTTCGGTCAAATCAGGATATCACTTATTACACTTTCATTCCAAATGCTTACACTTTGTGCTATTACCTCAAGTAATGTTGGTTAATGTTACGTATCTAGCTATGTGCTGCGCCACATACAATGGTAGTCTACCGTCGAATGTGGCGCAGCACATAGCTAGATACGTAACATATTTTCCCCTTTACAAATCATGCATTTGACTATCCCCATATGTCAGATGAGCGTATAGTTCGAGGCACGTTGAAAACTTATCGATTGATCGTTTGTCGAATTTCCAAGTCAAAGTCAAAAGGTATTTATTCAACAAAATCGCAAGGATCACTTTGAAATGTCAAAGCTAGGTGACTCTAGGTGCCAGTTCCACGCGACCAAAGCCTAGAAGAACAGGCAACAAACTTACGGCTTGGTTCCTACCGCTCTTTTATATGATCATTGTTACAATGTAATATAATAAAATTTTGTGGTATGTCTCTAAGGATATTGAGTAGGTACTTAGTAAGTAGTGTAGTAAATAGTAAATAAATCTATTACAAAACATAGGTCGGATATCTCATACAAAAAAAGAACTTTGCCTAAATATGGAGTTGTAAGCTTATTGATATTTTCGTAAAATATTTATGGTTACTTTTTTTTATAAACTTACTGATGGAACAAGCAGAAAGCCCACCGATGTTATGTGGTAACCATCACCTATAAAAAAGTGTTGCCTCATAAGTCACGCAGGATAGGAACGTGCCCTACGATGCACTGCCCTTTTTTTTTTTTTTTTCGCTGGGAAAAATGCGTTACGCATTCCCCCCCATTAGAGGATGGAGGGGATATGTGGGACTCTCCGGCCCATAAGGGCCGGTATACCCACTAAATAACCCAGCGGCACTCCCGCGTCGTCTACTATGGAGGGGAACTGGGAAACCGGCAGAGCCTTTTATTCCAGTCCCCCGCCGACGACCGCCCGCTTTTACAGCGGGGCCTTCACGCCCCTCCTGGAGGGAGGGGCCCGGGAACGACCACGAGTGCTTGGCCGTTCCCGCCCGACGGAGGTGGCGAACAGTGTAATGCGAGAGATGGCGCCTCCACGCCTATCTCTCGCTATTCACCACCTTGAGGGGGAAGAAGACGTCTTCTTCTACCCCTCCTCCGCCTGCGCAGCGGCGCGAGAGGGTCCTCCTCCCGCGCGCGCTCCGCTGCCTCCTTCTGGGACATCACGTCCTCACAGAAGGAGGCGACCGCCGCCCAGCCCCTCCCGTCCTCCAGCATGGAATTCACCACACTGGGAAGCGAGAGGTCTGGCCCCACTACCGCCACCATGCCGAACCGCGGCTCGGCCCACGACGGGCACACCTCGTGGGTGTGCTGCGCCGTGTCCTCCGCCGCGCCACAATGGTGGCACGACGGGGCTCCTTCCCTTCCAATCCGGTGCAGGTACGATCCGAAGCAGCCATGCCCGGATAGCACCTGCACCATACGGAAAGAGAGGAAGCCGTGGGGTCGCTCTAGCCAGTCCTGCAGGACCGGCCCAAGAGCGTCCAGCGTTCGGCGGCCAAACGCGGCGGAGGCGAGGTCCACCGTCCAATGTTGGACGATGGCGTCCTTCGCCTCTCGCCGAACGGCCTCCCGCTGTTCCGGGGCGGGGTGCTCTCCAAGCGCCCTACGCCCCGGCGTCCACTCGTACACTCTGGCGAGCACCCATGCCTCGAGCTCCCAAGGAGGGGTGCCCGCCAGAGCGCACGCCGCCGCGAAGCCTACCGAGCGAAGCCTACCTTCTTTGAAGGGAGTCCGCCCAGATAGGGGCCCCGTAAAGGGCCATGCTCCGCAGGATGCCGGCATAAAGCTGCCGGCACCGCGCTTTGGGCCCCTCCATATTTGGGAGGAGCCACGAAAGCGCACCCGCAACCTTCAGCAGGCGCGTCGACAGCCCGCTGAAATGCGGGCCGAAGCGCCATCTGCTGTCGAGCACCAGGCCCAGATACTTCATCTGGGCCTTCACCTCGACCCTGACACCCTCCACCAAGATGTGGGCGTCAGTAGGGATGCGCTGCCGAGGCCCGTGGAAGAACACGGCCTCGGTCTTTTGCAGCGCCACCCCCAATCCTAGCCGGCGGATCCTTCCTGCGACCAAGGATCCGCCAGCCGAGGCCAGGCACGCCGTCTCCCTAAAGCTTCTCCCCCGGGCAGTGAGAAGAGTGTCATCTGCATAGCAGATGACACTCGTGCCACGGAGGAGAGCTCCCCGCAGGAGCCAGTCAAACCCGATGTTCCACAGGAGTGGTCCTAGGACCGAACCCTGCGGAACACCAGACTCCGCACCGTACCGCCGGAGCTGGCCCGTCTTGTCTACCAGGAGGACCGCTCGGTCCTCCAGGTAGCTGGCCAGGAGGCCCTGCAGGTACTGGGGCGCTCCATGGTAGCGGAGCGCCTCTAGTATTGTGGAGTGGGGGACGGAGTTAAAGGCGTTGGCTATGTCAAATGACACAGCCAAAACCCCGTCTCTTGCCTCCACAGCCTCCCGCACTTGGCCCTTCAGCCGGGCCAGTGCGTCGATTGTCGAACGCCCCCTTCGGAAACCGAATTGGGCGTCCGACAAGTTCGGCCCAACCTCCAGCAGATGGCCATTCAGCCGCCTGGCGACGATCCCCTCAAAGAGCTTACCGACCTCATCGAGCAGAACGATGGGCCGGTATGCCGAGGGGGAGTCCGCCGGGCGTCCCTCCTTTTGGAGTAGGCACAGCTGCCCCTCCTTCCAAGGTTTCGGGAACCTCCCCAGCGCGAAACACGCGTCGAAGAGGTCCCGAAACCTTTCCTCCATCTGTTTGACAGCGATGGCCACCACCCTCGCTGGTACGCCGTCCGGCCCTGGGGCCGTCTTCTTGGCACGGAGGCGGAGAGCCTCCGCGGCAAGCTCCTCCGCCGTCACTGGAGGGACGTCCTCCTCCAGCGGAGGCGCTTCCCGCGTGGGGTCCATCGCTGGTGGGGTGAAGTTGGTCCGGGCCGGAAACAAGGACCGAACCACCCCATCCAGCAATGCCGGCTCGAGGGACTCCGTCAGCGGGGGACCAAAGGGGCGCAGTTTGTTCCGCGCCGCCTTGTATGGTCTCCCATACGGGTCCCTGTCGAGGCCCTCCAGCATCTCCGCCCGCGCGGCATCCTTTGCGGCCCCCATTTCTGACTTGAGGACCTTCTTTGCCTCTACGTAAGAGGCATACAGAAGGTCCTCGTTCTCGGGGTCCCTCCGGCTGCGCCGCCGACTCCGCGCGTATTCCCGCCTTGCCGCCACGCAGGCGCCCCGGAGTTCCGCCAATCTCTCCGACCACCAGTAGACGGTGCGTCGGGGAGGTGGGCGGCGAGACCGAGGCATGCTAGAGTTGCACACCTCAGTCAAGGACTCCCGCAGTTGGGCCGCCGCGGAGTCCACGTCCAGGACTTGGACAGGGGGCGCGAGCCAGTCCTGGACGAACGCCGCCTCCTTAGCCGCCTCACGGTCGAGGCGGGTAAGAGCCCACCGTGGAAAGGGAGAACGGCCCGAGAGGGCCGTCCTCCGGGGGCTCTGGGTGGAGATGTCGAACCGCTCATATCGGTGGTCCGACATTGTCTCCACCATCTCTACCCGCCAGTTCACAACGCAGGCGGCTAGGAAGGGGGTGGCGAACGAGACGTCCACCACTGACCCTCCCCATCGCCGCACACATGTGTGGACCGTCCCTCTGTCGAGGAGGGACACACCGGACGAGGCCGCCCACAGCTCGACGGCGGGTCCTCGGGCGTTGCAAGAGGCGGCCGGGTTACCCAAGGCCGCCGATTTGGCGTTCAGGTCACCCAATACGATGACCTGGCGCAGCGCCGCCCTACCGGCAACCACCGTGAGGATTCCGAGGAAGTCCTCGAAATCCTGCAGAGGGCGGTTTGGGGAGAAATACACGCCCACCAGGGCTATTTCTCCCCACGCGGCGGCCACGTATCCCGGTCCCCTCTCTAAGAGCGAGAGGGGAGGGGAGTCTGTGGAAGACCGCGCCACTATAGCTACTAAGCCGTCTCGATCGCCCAGCCAACGACTGGGGACCGAGTACGGCTCGGCGACTACCGCCACGTCCACCAACCACTCCGCCATGACCTGCATCAGCAGGTCCTGGGCGGCTTTGCAGTGGTTGATGTTCGCCTGGAGGATGCGATGCTCGGCCCTATCCATCAATCGGACATCGCACCCCCCTCATCAGCCGCCGAGATCCCCGCTTTCGGGGCGGCGGTCGCAGCAGCAGGCGAGGTCGTCGCCTGCGCTTTGCCCTTCTTTGGGGGAGGATTGCAATTCCTCCCCTTCATGGTGTGTCCCGCTGGGCGGCCGCTGGCTGCGCACACTGCGCAGCGCGGCGTGGCGGCCTTGCAGGAGGTGGACATGTGCCCCTCCTTGCCACATCGGTAACAGCTGTCCGTCCTATCCACTGAGGACGGACAGAGGGCCCACGTGTGCCCGATTCCGAAGCACTTGTAGCACCTGAGAGGCAGGTCATCAAGTGCCCGGACCCGGCAGGAACCGAAGCCCACAGTAAGCCGTCCCTTGTCGAGGACGGCCTTGGCCGCGGTGACTGGGCACTCAAGGCGGATAGTGCCCATGCCGCCGCGGCCGGGCCTTATGTCCCTACCCTGCACCGCTACGACGTCGCAGCCGCCTATAGCTGCGACTGCCGCCACCACCTCCTCTTTGGTGACCGAGTCATCCAGATCGGTCACCTCCAAGGCCGCAGACTTTACTGGCCTGACCACCTTGGCCACGTCCACGATGACCTCTCGCAACTTAGTTGCGAAGAGGTCAGCGTTGGTGCCGCCTTGGGCCCCTGGGAACTCGAAAATACGAGCCCCAGCTTGGGTTCGGCGGCACGTGACCGTTCCGATCCCGAGTTGGGTAGGATCGGCGTTGGTACGAGCCCGCTTGAGGACGGACTCGTATGTTTCCCCCCGCTCCGCAGCTTCCGCGGTGAGCGTCACCACGACGGCTGCGGTTTTCGGAGGAACCAACTTCCTCGCGGAGGCCCTATTGGCTGCCGAGGCAGCGGTGGCGGGCTTAGGGGCCGACTTCTTCCCTTTCCCTTTCCCCTTTCCCTTTCCCTTACCAGTCGATGCCGACGGGCAGGAAGGGTTGGGGGCGGGGGGGGGCAGGGGCGGTGACCGACTTCGGCTTTTTGTCCTTGCCCTTTCCCCTCACCACTTCCGTCCAAGGCTGGTTGGATGGAGTGGTGGAGGGTAATTGGGCATCCTCCCTCTGGGAAGATGGCCCCGGCTTGTTTGCCCTCTTGTCCGCCGCAAGCGGCGGTCGGAGGCGCCTCTCCGGCAGGAGCCTGTCTTCGATGCCATTGAAGCAGGCTCTCGTAAAGGCCCTTTCCTCCATGACAACCTTGCGGATTATATCCTCAAGGTTGGAAGAGGGGCCTTCAGCTGCCGGTCTGGGGCCAGCCTGAGTAGGCCGGGCCGCGGCTGCAGCTGCTGGTCTAGGCTCGGCCTGAGCGGGCCGGGCCGTGGCTTCAGTCAGCTTCTGATGCAGCTGGCTAACCTCCGACTGCAGGCGGTCAACCTTCGCCTGCAGTTGGCGCGTCTCGTCGGTGCCAGTGCGCTGCACCAGCTCCTCGACTATACCGCGCATGCTCGCGGCCCGGCACTTCAGGGACTTCTGGATTGTGCCCTTCAAGTTCGAGGACTTGGAGGCCACCAGCGCGATCTCCTCCGCGTCCTCCTTCGCCATGCGCTCCAGCTCGGCTAGGGAGTGGTCCGCGTACAGGACGCAAGACTCCCCGTAGCCGGCCTTGGCTCGCGCAGTGCGCGCCCGCTGCTCCTTGGCAGCGACCTGCTCTTCCAGGTCCTGTTGGAGCTGCACCCGCCGAGTGAGGTTCAGCTGTCGCTGCGCCTCTGCCAGACCCACATCGTGGGTGTCGGCAACACCAGATGGCTTTATCGCCTTGAGGGCCTTCCGCTTGGGTTTGTTCTTGGACTTGGATGAGTCCGAGCCCGAGCCTCCCTTCAGGAAGTCCCTCTTCCGCTTTTGGCGAACCAAAATTGGACCACCGTCCGACTCGCAAGTCATAGTAGACTCGTTGTCGGAGTATGAGTCCGACAACTCGTCCGCCCTGGCGAAGAGGCTAACCGCCGTAACCGGCGTGCCTTCGTCAGTTTGGCCCTGAGAAGGGCCTTTTGGTTGGCCCTGAGAAGGGCCTTTTGTGAAACGCCCGGAGGCGTCCCGCGCAAGCTTCTTAGGCATGATAATCCGCAAATGTTGTAGATACCCGCAAGAAATCTCTACAACGCACAGTGCACTTTGGCCGAGCTCAGTTCTGCCACTCCGTTACGGTGGTCAGAACTGAGTCGTTTCCGGGAGACACGACGTGGACGTAAGCACTGTGGGGGGTCCCCCACGATGCACTGCCCTGCGTCAATCAACTTGAGGCATACAGATGTTAAGCCGCATGTGCCGGTAATTTCACCGGCAAACACACTCTTCAAACGTTAACACAGCAACGCTGCTTGGCGGCAAAAAAGGCATGAACCTACTATAAGAGAACAAAACAAACAGATTAAAAAATCTTAATACGAATTACACGAACAATCAAATACAAAAACTTTCCAGTAATATAATAAAAAGTGCTCGTTATTTACTCTAATAACAATATTAATAACTTAAGCGAATGAAAGAAATCTTTTATCTTTATTGAATGGGATGTTTTTACCGTTCAAGATAAATCGCTAATTACAACGGGAAACACCCGGAGGCGAACGAAAGAAAGCGACCCGAACAACTTCTGAAGGAATCATAATTTTTCCACGTTTTTTCCTGCAACAGAGAATGGGGGTTTTGAAGTCCTTGGCTTTTGTTATGATCTTCTAAAACAGCATGTATTTTTGCTTAGTTATATTTAATCAAAGCACATCATTATCATCAGCCTGAAGAAGTCCACTACGCTGAAATTACAGGTACATCATTATTATAATTGTTAACATCTATATATGGACGCAGGACAGTAAGGCACGCTCATATCGTGTTTGTTCGTTTATGTTTGGTTATAAGTAATGGTTATCAGTTAACATGAGGTGGGCCGTTAGTAAGTATTTTTAAATCATCCTTTGTAGTCTTACGTCTTCGTCTTTCATCCTCAGGGAATAGCATCGTCGTTCAGGGCTCAGAGAAAAAAAGATACATGTTACGATTTCTTATAAAATACTTTATTTTAGTTAGACCATCTTTCTGAAATCAAAATCAAAACGGTCTTTATTTAGTACAATCACAAGAATCACTTTGAAAGTTCTTATATACTAGGTGAATCTACCGCCAGTTCCTATATTATATAGTAATTTTATTATATATTATATATATATTATGTTAGTAAGTGAGGCGCCTATACTTTTTTTAGGATTAGTGCACTTCTACTTGTACTACCTTAAACTTCTATATAGAGACGAAGTTTATTCCGCCCAAAGGCAACAGCTCTGAAAATTACTGAAAACTCGCCTCGGAACAAAGTCGCGACTCTTCAATTATCTCTCCTCTACCTATAGGTACTTGTATCACGTAGGTCGCGACACGTTCAAAAGTTAAATTGCTCTAATTTGTGCCGTGCACCTTATTGCATCCCCTTTTTGAAAGCCAGTGCGCAGCGATTTAGGGTAGGGATGTGCCGCGTTATGTCGATGGAGGTTGAGATACCTATACAAGATAAATTTTAAGGTTGCCTGGAAGAAATCGCTCTCAGCGCTATGTTTCTGTGTGGTGAACAATAAAGAGCACGTCACGCACGATATAAACGTGCCCTACGATGCGCTGCCCTACGACCATCAACTTGAAGCATACAGATGTTAAGCCTCATGTGCCTGTAATTTCACCGGCAACGATACTCTTCAAACCGAAACACATGAACTCTGCTTGGCGGCAGAAAAAGACATAGTGTATTTCTCCGGACGAGCCCTTCACAAAGAGCTCTTATAAAACTACCTAATTATAAAACTCTTGGTAGTGAAGTGTCAAGTTTTTTAAATAAAACTATGCGTAATTGCAAATACATCGATAAGATGAGCAGGTGAGTCCATCGTCGCATTTAACTAATGCGTCCACATTTTTTCTCCCTCTTTCTATTTACGAGGTTATTTGCTTCGTTTTGCTTGTGAAAGCGCAACTCCTTTGAACTTGCTTGAATTATTTAATAATTTAATAGAATCACGGTGCTTTTGAACAGCCCCCTATCTGTTGCGTCGGCGGTTGGTCTAATTGGCTCGCTATGAAAATATTTATTATTGACTTTTATTTGAAAAACTGCATCACTTTGAAACAGTAAGTAGAAGCCAATGGACGGCGGTTCTTTTTTATATTTTATTGAGTTGGTTGTTTATTAGTTGTAGGTAAGTAAGTTACTGTCTGTTCTTCTAGGCGTGGTCACGTGGACTTGATGCCCCTAAATATGCAGTTGATTTATTCAGGCTGTTGATGTTATTTTTTCTCAATTCTGTATTCTTTTAACTGTTCTTTTAACTATCCGTGCAGTTAAAAAATACTCAGATTTCTAGATTCTGATCCCTTTTATATTAAGGAATCTTAATATAAAAGGACAAATAGTAATATAAATAAAACGGATAAATAGTATTAGGTCATGACCTAATACTATTTCAGCCTATTTCATAATTTGTAAAACCGATTTTAGGATCTGCGGTTTTATTGATAGGCTTTTGGCAAAACGATGCAATGATTCATATATAATTGAGTAAAATCTAATTTGACGAATACGATTAACTTCCCTCGATAGGCAAATAAGAAATAAAACTTCGATTGCTAATTGGAGTGACGGACCCTTCGACAAATTGCCGGTTATAAGGGTGACAATAATTTGATATGGACCGGAAAATTACCATGCTGCCGGAATGTATTCACAATTGCTTTAATTACCGGATACATCAGTATTATCATTAGCCTGAAGAAGTGCACTGCTACTGATAGATATATAAATAAATAAATATAAATATTGATGGACTTTTCACACAGCACTATCTAGCCCTAAATTAAGCAAAGGTTGTTTTATGGGAACCAGATAGCTGATATAATACATATAATATGCTTTTTTTGTAAATATATACTTATTATAATACCACCCAGACAGAGAACAAACACCTATATGTTCATCACACAAATGTATGTTCTGGGTGGGGATCGAACCCACCGATATATATCCCATCGATAGACCTATGCTTACCTACATCCTTCAATCTTCACAACTTCGATTGTCCGTTCGGGTGAGGGATTGATGTTTATGGTATAGCATAATGCTTATATGTATCTGTCATGACAACAACAGAGGCAATGATCTACTTAAAACATTGAAATCGGAAAATTAACCAACAGAATAAACAAAGGTGAATGCATGCTATTTTGTTAGCGGTACACGGGCGGTATTATAAGTGATAGGTAGTTATGATTTGCACTAACAAAACTATACTTAGCTGACGTCACTTGAGCGAGACAGAACTGAATATCACAGCAATAACTTCATATCCTACTTATGTAGGTATGTATGTATGTATAGACAAGGCAACGTCCGCAGCAAAGCCTAAATAGGGTGCTTACAAGCACCGTGCGGGGTGGCTCGCAAATAGGGGTTATTTTGGCCTGACTATAAATTAATTTCGGCACAGGGCATTGCAGTTAAGCCTCCATACATTTTAATTGGTTCCATTATCGGCCATTCTGCAAAATGGCGATGGATGACAATGGAGCTCTCGTATCGCCGGCTTAGCGCTTAATTTTACTAAAATGACAAATTAACTGGGATGTATTGTCATGGTGTCAAAGTCAAAGTCAAAATGTATTTATTCAATGGAATCACAAGGACACATCTTGGTGCCATTTCCACGTTCCAGACCAAATAATAAAAAACCTTGATATGCTTTTAATATCAACCGATATGGAATTTATTGTGTATATTTTTTATTTTCGCTACCTTTTTCAGGAAACACTCTTATGTACTAATAGGATAAATAAGAAAATAATGTAATCAAACGGATTTTGTTCGTATCTTTAAAAGTATCTGATTTCGTGGAACCAGATATTTTTGTCTCAAATTCTATTAACCAGGCAATTGTGAACGCGACACACAACATGTTTTGATGCTTATTACGATATTTTGCGCAGCGTGGGATCATTGCTTCCAAAGAAATGAAAATGTGATTTCCTCGGAAAAGGTTCAGAAACATATTTTGATGAAATTACACTCTTTATTATAGAAGTTCCGCATGCTGCGTATAATATGGCGCCAGCAATTCCGACTGCCCATCTCTTCCCCTACCAATAAAACGATTATTTTAGTTTCGAATTATGTTTTTATTTCCTCTATAAACGTCATATTTATTGTTGTATTATACTACCAAGGAGTATAATACGTATTAGGAAGCAATTGGATATGTAGGTAGCTGCCTTCCTATTCAAGATTTATTTTGCGCTGAGCTGAAACCACGTTGACCTAACAATCTAATGTAGGATAGGATAACCTATTTTACGATGGATAGGTAGGTAGGTGTGTGGGACTTATTACCTAATATTTCTTTGTATTATATTATTATTTTTCTTATATGTCATCACCGGTCAACCCATGAATATATGATGTAATTTTAACCTTTGTGTATGTATTGTCAATAAAAAAAACATTTAATTTCATACACAAGAACGTTCCATTTCGTAATGCCCGGACAAGCAGAAAAAACAGGATTTAACTGGATAGAACAGAAATGGGTTTTATCTCATTCGGCCATCGGAAGTGTGTCACGAAGTAAATGAACCCTTCTCTGGAAAGACAAACTAGAAAAGATAAAATGTTCCTTAGCGTACATTAAAGTGCCGTCAGCTTGAAGGAGAGCCGTAAAGAGGCAGGCCCGGAGTCCCCGTGGGACCACAGTCGTCTTGTCCGCTAAGCTAAATTAAATAATAGACTTGACAATCTATTTTAAAAAAGCAACTTTATTGTGGAAAACTCTGCAGTAGGTACTACGGTTCATTTAAAATGTTAGTAGACTATGCTTCATGGCTGTTATTGGTCGTTTTGTTATAAAGAGCACGTTATCTAATAGCGGTGAACCCACAATCAGAAGTTGGGTTCAAATTCGATCGTGCACCACACATACAATTTTCTCTTTGAAAAATGTATGTGCGCAATGTCAGTGCTCTCAATCGGAAAACATCGTGAGGAAACCAGTTAGTATCCTTACAACGGCAATGGGCTTGCAACCTGTCACGTTTGGAATGCCAGCTACTGGGTATGTGGGTATGTATTTTGATACATACCCACATGTAATAATGTACCTCTGACATCCTAAAAAAATCTTAAATCAATACTTGGTACTGAGAGAGCCAAGGGGATATCTACCATGCCTGGAGATCGAATTGTAAAGCTGTTTCTGTTTTTTTTGTTACCATTATAATTCAACCACTTTTTACCACTTTTCATTACAATACGGTTCAAAATGATAAAAAAAAGTTTAAGTAAAATCACTTCGATAGGTACGAAATACGTTTATAGCTGCAACCTTAAGTTCTTAGCACTACGTCGTCGATATCAGTTCCTGCCCTCCTCAGATAGCAGTTACAACATCTCAACCGTGAAATTTTATCGGTAGAATTAATCTTCAAAAGTTTCCGTGTCCCGCCCTTTTGTTTTAGATGTGCCCTCTAATAAAATTTATTCCTTAGCCTAATCGGAAATAGATAAGTAGGAGGGTCGTGGGTCTCGAGGGTACGACTGATTCAAGATTTTGTTAAATCTTTAAATTACTACCAAGGTAGCTACATTTAGCTTCGTGAATTACAAACGATATTAAAGTTATAATGAAATACCTTCCGTACTCGAGAATTTCTGTGATACATTTAAGAGAATGCCAACCGTCAAGCAACTTCTAGCTTACACAATTCTTAATCTTTGACGATATAAAATCACTGAACGTATTTATGAAAAATATCAAACCACCTAATTTAACAATTAACAAGAAACGCACATTATATAAATACTTTTGGCACGAATAAGTTTTTACTAGCGGTTTTTGAAGAAACCGCTGCTGGGCAACAAGACCACCTATTGTCCTGCTTTTTATTTTTCATTATGCTTACCTGTGGTAGCTTTTTTTTCTGTATGGTGTATGTACAATAAAGTGCACTGGTGGTCTAGTGGTAGCAGCCACGCCTTCCGATCTTAAGGTCGTGGGTTCGAAACCGGGCGTGCACCAATGAGTTTTTCTGTGCAAAAATTTATGTGCACAATGCCAGTACTCTCAAACGGTGAAGGAAAACATCGTGAGGAAACCGGCATGTCGTAGAACCTAAAAAGTTCTTGTGTCAAGTTCCGGAAGGAGCCTCTAAAGGCGCACTTAAAATCCTTCGAAAGAAACTAGTGACACGACAAGAGAGAGAGAGTGTTTTACATACATTTATTTTTTTATTCCAAGCGCATTAATGTAACTTTGTAATTGAAAATAATTATAGCACCAAGAATTGTTCCACAAATTGTCAGAGAGTAGTTAAATGGTTGCGATATTAAACTCGTTACTTCGCCAGCGACAACCGCAAGCTTTTTGTAATTTTCACTGACAAATGAACAGCGGATGAGGGGTTTCGGTGGGCTTCACGAGGGAGTTGGTGCTGAAATGAAGATCAGGTTGTCCAGATGGGACAACCCGTTTTTGACAATTTTATTTATTTCTTAGGAATGCACCTTGATATTTATTACACCTAAATATTTAACGCTAAACGCCGATTCTTTCGGGATCTCTCTCTCTCTTGTCGTGTCACTAGTTTCTTTCAAAACAGTGTGGTGAAAGGATTTTAAGTGCGCCTCAAGAGGCTCCTTTAACAAGAAACGCATACACGTGAAATATCAATTCTAGGCTCTTTCGGAATGTAGCGGTGAGAACTAACTAACTTTCATATAATAAATCCGTGTTAATTTATAAAATAATTATTTGCATTGTACCTAAATAATGGATTTGAATTGTGAGTACTTTTTGAAGTTGTCTAAAATAAAAGTAGGTATATTACTAAGTCCCTTTTGTTTTCTTACCGTTTCCATCCTAGTTTTTTCTGAATGTTTCACAAGTAACATATATGCTAGTCAAGGTTACGAACTTTATTTATTTCAAGTTTTATCGAAATATAAAAACTCTGCAAACGTTTCTTTACACCTTCTTTATTAACTTACATTAGTTTTATTGTAAGTACCGTGTAAAACTATTTTTTTAAATATATTTTTATGCTTTTTAACTGTTTTACTCGTCACAGCGTAATTAAGCCACAAAAATTCAAACATCAAGCAGGGCAGGAAAGAGCATCTAGCTTACGAGTATCTCATGAAAACTAAACTAACTAATCTTTCTCGGAACCATATGGTAGGTACGTGAAAATTTCACAAAGTTGCAGGAATCAGTCGTTAATCTTTGACAATAACTGGAGCGACGAAACGCATTTCCCTACTTAACGCGAGTTGAGTTAATTCTCCAAGAGAGCAGGGGCCTATTCATTTGAAATTTAACATGGTGTTGCAGGGTACAGGCATACGACTGTATTTGCAAAATTATTAATGATTGTATTTATTGTTTTTATATAAAAAAAGAAAGCGTTTTTTATATTTAATTAAATAAAGGGATCACAGAATGTGTAACTACCGAGGGTAGAGGCCGCTCGAGAAAGCGCTGGTAAGACGAATTGGCGACAGCGACTGGGTAGAATGCATCGAGGATCGAGGGGAGTGGCAGAGCATGGGGGAGACCTTTGCCCAGCAGTATGTCAGTACAGGTTTTTTTTTTATACCACTGATGGAACAAGCAAATGGCCCACCTGATGAAGTGGTAACCATCACCTATAACAAGCATTGGCTCGTTAGTGCACTGGTGGTCTAGTGGTAGCGGCCCCGACTCCCGATCCTAAAGTCGTGGGTTCTAAACAATGAGTTTTTCTGTTCAAAAATGTATGTGCAAAATGCCAGTACTCTCAAACGGTGAAGGAAAACATCGTAAGGAAACCGGCATGTAGAAGAATCTAAAAAGTTCTATAACATGTGTCAAGTGCTCGAAAGTAGCCTCTTGAGGCGCAAATAAAATCCTTTCACTACACTGTTTCGAAAGAAACCAGTGACACGACAAGAGAAAGAGGGTCGTTAGTCACGCACGATAGGAACGTGCACTACTATGCACCAACGTGATAAAAAAAATTCCAATCTAGGCTGCAGCGACCAGGAAAACTAACAACCGAAAATTAATATCAATACCAGAGCACCAACCCATTTCATGTAAAAACTCGTGATTTATGAATAAAATATTTTGTTTTTTGAATACAATATTTTATATGAAAAAATATTCTACGTTGCCAAATTTCGGACGCAAACTTAACCGCCATATTTCATGGCCTGTCTCTAGTGCATATTGAATCTGAAATGCGTGAGGGGAGAGAATGGCTGAAACGCCCTGAATGACAGTAGCCTCACAGGTACCTTTTTATTATTTATATCGCATTTTCAACGTGTGTTTGCTTTACTTTGATTTCGGAGAAGTAGCAGTATAAAGGGTGTGATCTGAATACGTGGTCGAGCTCAAGGGAATATATCGTAGAATATGCCAAATACAGAAAGGTTTTAAATAAATGAAACGATCTATCTTTATAAGTTTAACGACTGCCTTTAGATCGATGGTTAAGGGGCTGACAACTATCAAACAACTTCTCGCTCGCACGTTTCGACATGTTGAAAGATATAAAATCACTAAACTCATTTTCGAAAAATCGCAATCAACCATATTGTGTGTAATCACATTCCACACAGTTTAGAAAAAATTTCATTTTGATCGATACAAGTTTTCCTACTTAAAAGTATGCTTTACTAGTTTTCGTACATAAGCAAACTTTTAAATAGGAAAACTTGTATCGATCAAAATGAAATTTTTACTAAACTGTGTGGAATGTGATTACACACAATATGGTTGATTGCGATTTTTCGAAAATGAGTTTAGTGATTTTATATCATTCAAAATGTCGAAACGTGCGAGCGAGAGTCACATTAGCTCTTGTCTTCGCCTTAGGTTTTAACTCAGAGCGCGTGACTTTAAAATCATATCTTCGACATAATTAAAGAGCTATACATGTAAGATTTAGAGCAGGTTTCCTAAATGGACGTATTGACAGGGTAACCACTTAACATCAAGTGGGGGGCCATTTGATTCTTTCATCATCACATATCACATTTTTTCATAAAACACCTAATAGAAGCACCGGTGACCTAGACCTTTAATTCCGGGTATGTATAGGCAGTCTTATTTATAAAAAAAACGAGGAATGTATCCCCTCAGATCTCATGTACCAAGAACCAACTTAAAATACTTTAAGGATGTTTGTTGGATGAGGGTAGTCAGAGAGTCAGTAGTATGTCTAAATATTACATTTTGACACACATCCACATCTTGCAGTATAACTAACGTTTATACCTAACGACAAATATATCTAGCACCTCTTCTTACTTGGTCTATTTCTGTGTACTTACTACACAGTTTTATGGCATGTGCTTACGTTTTGCTAGTGGTAGGGTTTCGGGCCCACTGATGGCAGGATTTATGTTTACGCACTTTTGATGGCACTCCAGCCACTTTTGTATGTGACTGTCCTTTGAAAGGTGACAGACAATGATACGGTAAACGATGTAAATATACCTTTAGGATGGTATAGCTTACCAAACTGTAACCTTCATCTACAGTTACTGTTCATCTACAGTTCACACATAAAGGTCAAAAAACAGCTGTAAAAATGTAAATGAGGCTGCCTGATGATGTGTTTAGTTCCTTTTTGGAGGTAAGTTTAAGAGGCATTATATGAATAAAAACTTCTAAATTTCTAAAGTTGGAAAAAAGCTGTTCGCCATGACCTGTGGGATACTGGAATTCCGGGAGTATAGGGGCATATATAGAAACTTCTATGTATTCATTAAAAGTGGAAATTGT
Source organism: Chloroclysta siterata (assembly GCA_932294275.1). NCBI lineage: Eukaryota > Metazoa > Arthropoda > Insecta > Lepidoptera > Geometridae > Chloroclysta > Chloroclysta siterata. The sequence goes on from OW028588.1 coordinate 9,686,540, forward strand.
TTTGTATTATAATAACTATGTAAATATCCCTATACACTGTTCCGTCTATGAAAAAAAACTTGACTATAAATTATACAATAATATTAGGTTAGATAGGTATACCTAAGCTTGAACAAGTTTTATGGTCAGTGGCGTAGCTATTGTAGAGCCAGATGGTGCAGTGCACCAGGGCCCCGGAGCTCAGGGGCCCTGATAATATTATTATATAATATTATTATAATATTATATAACACCCAGACAGAGAACAAACATCTATGTTCACCACACAAATGTTTGTTCTCGGTGGGGATCGAACCCACGGCGTACGGCGCAGAAGGCAGAGTTACTACCAACTGAGCTTTAAAGGCTGTCTATAAGTAGCCATACTTATAGACAGCCTTTAAAGCTTTGATTTGTTTTTAAGTGTTTCATTTGAAAATGCACATGTTATTATTCTACAGGGTACAGGTAGATACGACCTGCTCCATTGTTCCATAAGTCAGATCGATATAAGCACTAGCTTAATGCATCCCCTGGGGAAATAGGAAAATTAGACATGGCTCGCAGTTTATAGAAAAGCCGATTACTGTTATTCAACTTGATCGATTTGCCGCTTCACTTGCTCAAATACGTTTGAGTATTATTTCTTGTAAACTAGCTTCCACCTTTTACACGAATAAAATATTTTAGGTACACACCTAAAATACACTGAAAAATATAAAATAATACTTTTGCTAAACTGTGTATAATTTTTTTGTTTAATATTATTCAAAAAGTGCTTAATCGATAAATTTATATGAGACCTCTGAAGTAGGTATAGACCTACAAAACAAAAAGCGAATCTTCAAAATAAATTCATAATTGGCGAAATAATCGAGTAACAATTAATATACAGTCGAATTGAGAATTCATTTTTTTTTAAATTGGTTAGATGAAAACGTCATTCTGCGTTTTTTTTTCAAAACAACTATTAAAATGTTTGTTTTGAAAACAAAGTTATTGAAAAATCTTAACATTTTGTGCGATCACCTTCAAACTTGGATTAAATACAACCAAATATAAAAATAAAGAAACGCGTATGTTCGGATTTTTCAAATTTAAAAAATTCAAAAAAAAAACTCCAATCGAGCTTAAACAAAATGTGATTTACGTTATGTTTGGCAAGAACGTACACATCAATATTTTGTCGGTAACCAACATTAACTTGCAAATGAAATTGAAGCAAAATTTTCTTCCCTCGTAACATTCGCTCGGAAATTGAATGCAAACATAACATCGATACTTCGTTTTCATAATTTTACCATATTTTGTTGCTTATTTTGTTATTTATAACACTTGATCTGTGGCCATGTACTTTAGTCTGTGGCTGACTAGATGCTAATTTAAAATAAACGAGAAGATTAAACTATACACTCACGTTGAGAATTCATATTGTGTTTACTGACTTGTTTTTTACTATATTTCCATAAAAACGGATTTATCATGGTTTTTGACTTTCATTGTTCTCATTTGTTGTGAATTGTGTTTTGATACAAAAAATCCCCAGCTTACGAATAATAATACTTTTTTTGCAAAACAACCGACTGTGAATATACTGAAAATCAAATACAAAACTTTTGCTGAAAGTCAACCACCTACCAAAACGTCATATGCGTGCATAATTTTTTCAAAAAGTCTCAAATAATATCTATAAAATTTATAAAAGACGGTGTCACCTCTAAAGTATGACCTACCAAACTTACCTACAAAAAATTAATCATCAAAATCAATTCATTAGCGGCAGAGTAATCGTGTAAATTACATACCTACATTATTAAAAACTCACAGTTGAATCGACAACTCTTTTTGAAATCGCTAAAAAAACGCTACTTTACATTACTAAACTTTACTAGTGTGATTCCAAAAGCACAGGTAGTTTAATACAAAGGTACTGCCAATTTTTTTAAAAGTATGACCTTTTAAGTGGAATCGACTGTATTACCACTTGTTATATAGCTTATGCAATTAATTTAAGTAAACTCATCCAGTCACCGTTTCTCTGCCTTGTTTACATATGGGAACGATCATCACCTACAGTTGCCCCGGAGATATACGGGAGTATCTGCTTATATGCATCGCTGGGGACATGTTCCGCTTCGCTCCGCTAATACGACCCGTGTTTGGCTATAGGTACATAATTTCAGTGTGAACTGAATTTGCATGAATTATGCTCTTAGATTGGTTTTGCTGCATGCCATAGATTATGTTTCAAACAGCAGTTTTGTGTTAAAGTATTCGTGAAACTATTTGCAGCAATTATCTACTGAATGTTGCTATATACCTAGAATGTACTGAAATGTAATCAATGTATTGTGTAATGGTCGCAAAAGAGGTAGCTTTATGAATGAATGGTGTCTCTCAATAGAAGATTATATCCCACTTACTTCTAATATATTAATAAAGTTACGATGTTTGAATGTACGAGTATGTGGCTCAATCACTAACCACTGAACCGATTTAAACGAAACTTAGAGTAAAATTTTATCAAATCATCGCTTTTTCTATTCTATTCTAAATATAGGTAGTTTGAAACCGGGATTAACAAATAGGCTAATTTTATCTCAGAAAGTTGGAACGGGCTAGAAAAACGTACGAGTCTGAAAAGGGTGAAATTTAAATACCTAGTTTGTCATAAAAATCTTTAGTTAGGGTCATTTTTATTCTACAAGTCCCTCAGTCGAGTCGTCAGTGACAAGCTAGTGTATCCCTCGCGAAAATCATGATTATATCCGGACCCTTTGCATTTTGACTAAATACCTTGCTCTTGAGAATCCACATACCCGTTGTATAATAGTACATTGTTATCCTAGGGGTGAAAGTAACTTATTTAGGCCCGAGACGGAGTTTGGCGCCCGAGCACAGCGAGGGCGCCAATAGTTCGAGGGACTAAATAAGTCTTTAACCCGAGGTAAACACTGTGCTTTTCATTACAAATACAGGGAAAGTAAAAATAAAAACATAAATTAGCTAAAGAAAAAATGAGTGAATTGTAAGTAGATCCAATCCATTAACATTATAACCAAAGAGTTTTTATGTTCGATCGAAAAAGGTTAAAGTCCATGCTGCATTCTACCCAGAGTTTTTATGTTCGATGTCATTTGATGTTATGGATACTTGTTGCAACTTATATTATATTTACGAAAAAGGTTAAAATTACATGTTTTGTTAAAAAGAAAGAAATTAAATATTTTTATCATGACAAAAAAAGAGTTATAAAAACAAAAAAATCCATTACAGTTTTCACTAACTTGGCTGAATAAGTATCTCTTTGGTAATAAACATCTTTTGTTTACGATACGAATGCCAAAAGAAGGTCTACAGTCACACTGTTGAAATTCGTAAGCCAAAGAGGTTTGTTTATTTTCCTAGGAAATGTGAAAATAGAACTAGTTTTTTTTTAATAATTCGACAGCTGTCAGTTGAAAACGATTCTCCCTAGGGCTGAAAGTATTACTTTCAACCCGCTCCTCAGGCAACTTCAAACCTACTTTCAGTGTATGAGTAATGAAAAAATACTGACGTAGTTTTTACGACACATGCAACATGACAAAAAATAAGCTTTTTTTCTATAATAATCGACTTCGAATGGCTTATAGAAGCTTTTTAACTCTATGTACACTTTGTGGACGTACCTGTTATATTCTTGGATCCAACTGGAAGGCGGTTTTAAAGTGATCAGCATAATGACAGCGATGATAGGTACTATAAACGTTATATGAGTTCTGAAACTGTAATGATTTCCCACATCTGTGCCGTGTTTTATCTGCGTATGCAGCTGGTAGTAATATTTCATGATATAATTGTTTAAGTAAAATCTTATTGTAATGTAAGTACTTTTTATAGATTACGCCTTAATTGCATAACATGATTTAATAATCCTTACTAATATTATAAACGCGAAAGTTTGTAAGTATGGATGGATGGATGGGTGGATGTTTGTTACTCTTTCACGAAAAAACTACTGAATGGATTTTAATGAAACTTTACAATAATCCAGCTTATACATCAGAATAACACATAGGTTACAATTTGTAAAGATATTGTGTGACTAATCGCGAAGTCGCGGGCACCAGCTTGTATTTTAATATAGCCATTATCATGGCTATAGCTATATAGCAAATAGGGTAGTTTAACTACCCTATAATTTTGAAAAGTAAGCTACAACTATTTCTATTTTCAATTAAGAATGAGTCCTACTAACACTTTTCTTATGTCTATTTAAGGCAAAGACACCTTTTTCTTGTGTTCTGGATTAGTTTTTTAAATATAACATAGTTTATTGCATAATACCTATTAGCCTGAATTCAACATATTTATTCTAATGACATAAAGAGGTATTTCTAGTAAAGCTCATAGCTCATAGCATACTTTTAAGTCATAAAACTCAATAGAATAGCCAACTTGTAGTATAAAAATAATATTTTATGCAAATAAATAGATTTTTATAATATCTTTTTATGTTATTATAACTTTTGGGATATTATAAAAATCTTTGTGATTTCCGTAAGTGTAGTAAACACTATAAAAAAATAAATAACTAATAAAAAAGTACAACTACAAACCAACTTTAGCAGAGAAAAAAATCACAGTAATTTCAAACTTTTTACATACCTACACTCGTAAGCCCCTGAAAATAAGCAGCATTAAAAAAACTCGCGACATTTTCTTCTTAGCGAAATTAATCAGGCAATGCAGTCGCAAAGAAGTTTCTAACATAAAACAGCGCTGGCACTTGGAAACAAATGCTGTTTCTTTAAAACTTTCCCCGATGTGCCTGTTTCATTTCGTTACACCAACCTTTTTCACGGCACACAATATACCTTGAGCACCTTAGCGGTTATTACCTCCAGAAACCTTTGTTAGCGCCTGGGAGAGAACTCCCCCTCTGAATTTAAATGGAGAAATTATTTTCAAGTATTTTTCGGAAGAGAAGTTTTATTGTATTGTTTGATTGCGTGTCACTCTGATAGATGAAGGAATGGCTTTCAAATGGCGTCTTTTGTCGTTCAGAGGCTGTGCGTAATGTATTTGGGACTCGGATGGGTGGATTTGTTTAAAAGTTTACTGAGAGTGAAAAAAGTGCGTCGTTAGATTTTTATTGTGAAAAGTTGGTTCACCTCCCTTACAAGCTTGCCTTTGATAAAGATCGGCTCATTTTGTATTTAGCTTTGCTTTGCAGGTTAATTACACTAATTTCAAATCTGAAGATCTTAGCGAAGTATTTCGAGATCAGAAAGTCTCTTAATTATGATTTGTCATATGACTTTGTCTTATCCTATTTTTACTAATATTATAAATGCGAAAGTTTGTAAGTATGGATGGATGGATGGATGGATGGATGGATGGATGTTTGTTACTCTTTCACGTAAAAACTACTGAATGGATTTTAATGAAACTTTACAAATATATAGCTTATACATCAGAATAACACATAGCCTACAATTTATAAAGATATTGTGTGAATTGTCCAAAATCTGACGATAAGTGTCAAGTAGGAAAAAATCTACCATCATATTCTGGCGTACCAAAACCGCTAGAGTTACACAAATGTACTACGCCATAATAATATAAGCTAATCGAAATACTAATCCTGCACAGACGAAGTCGCGGGCACCAGCTAGTTAATTATATGTATAATCACATGTAACCTTGATCAAGTTCTTCATACTGTAGCCTAGATCATGCCAAAAAAATCGCATTAAAATAAGATACTACGAAAAATAGCCAGGATGTATTTACTAACTTTTGAGCCATGAAATTAGGTGCAAACCAACCCCAGAGACAGTCTAAAACAAAATAAGACAAACACAATTTGGGTAACGAGTGTTTGCGAAGCCGGATACCTATAAAATTACAATTTGCTTAGTGACGGTCGGTTTTAGTCGTTACCTTGTTTCCTTAGCGTTTTATTCTCTTACTTTTGTTTTTGGTTACTTTGATATTTCAAATTTTTAAGGCTACGTTCACCCTCGGTACATTCCGATACCTTACCCAACATTCTCAACATGTTTTGTTTATTTCACATCGAAATGAGCAACGTTTGTAATGAAACAGCCGGAAAAGCCATATGAAGCAGATTTCACTTTGCTTTACTTTACAATTAGGGACCTATACTAGATTCTATTTGCTATAATAAAATTTTACTTTTTCCTAATATATTGTTTATATTTTACTTGTTTTAATTGGCACTTTAGTTGTCTACTTTAGTTTTAATTTACATTGCTCTTTTTTTTTAATTTTAATAGCTTTTTATATGTTTAATTTTTGTAAGTATTTAAAGATGAAACTAGGTGAAATACTAGGATAGGATAGGATGATTACTACCTAGTTTCTATAGACAATTAATATCTTTATCTTAAATTTAAGAGATTATCTCTTATCGGCAGGCAGTTTACTCCATTGCGTCTTCCGATGCGGCCTCCTTGACTTCCTTATACGACATGACTGCGACCTTCTCTTTTATCTGGCTCACGTAACTTACTTCGTCTTCCTTGCTTTCCTTCAACCTTTCCTTAAATGATGTTCTTTAAGTAGCTGTCATGTTTTAGAAAATGCCTAATAATTTTTCCTCTTCGGTTTTATATCGTCTTAAGTAAACCCTTTTCTACTTTACTCTGTATGGATTAGTATGTATGTTTTTTATTTTATAGTTACACAAAATAAATAATTCTCACAGTTTTAAAAACTCCATTTATAACCGCAAATAAATGTAACAAAAAGGCATATCATAACACGTAACAGCTTACGCCCTCTTGCCATAAGCCAAGTAAATATTCATTACACTCAAAAGTTACTTCATAAAAATTATTTCAAAATGTTCCGCATTGATTAAATTCATGAAAGTTTAAGCGGGAAACTATAAAACTCCACAAGTCAGACGTCGGGCAGGGACGACTCGGGAATCGCAAATGAGATCAACTAGGAACTTAGTTGTAGGAAGATTTTTCATATTGCCTTTTATAACATTTACATAGTATTGCAGGCGACCTTTGTGACGTAAATCGGAAAAAGTATTCCGCTCTAAAGTTCGATAATGTAAGTTTGTTTAGGCACAGATAAAGCCTATCCAACTCGCTATCCTATTATACTATCTACTATTATATAAGTACATGCTAAAGTTACGATGTCTGGATGTTTGTGGCTCAATTATGCACTTTACCGATTGGTATGAAACTTAGAACAAATATAAATATATAGGCTAAAAAAACATATGGGCTACTATTTATCCCGAAAAATTACCGAAAAGGAGGTACCTAGAAAAAAATAACGAATCTTTTATAGGAAGAACGCTCTCATATGCTAGCGAAACCACAGACGGTATCTATTTATATATAATTATACAAAATTTCATTCGATTGTTGGTTCAACACATTAAAAAAAAGGTTTTTTTTTCTTGCTAACATAAATATTTAATAAAAAATATACTAGCGTACTCTTTATCCTCATCTTTTCCTCAATTTACTGACGCAGTAGCCACAATATGATATTACCACCGAAAATCTCAATATTACACTTGGCCTAATTTCACAAAGTTGTAGCCCAAAACAGTTAACCTGAAACTGGTATCGTCATGGGACCAATCCTTGCGTTCGTTACCCTACCTTATCCATACTGGGACGAATAAACGAATTTACCGGAACAATTTGTACCCACGCTTAACTTTCACAGTGGTTGCTATGGGCCTCGGTAGAGAGGTGAAATTTTTGGCTGTTAGGCACATTTTGTCGGCTTAATGAGTTAAGTTGTTACGTTTGTTGGAATTTACCCGGTAGGTCTTAATTTTATAGGGGTATTGTGTTAGACTTGTAATACTTATCTTGGTGAAACAGTATTCTTAGTACTATCATTATCCTACTCTTGTTTTTATGGCAACTAGAAATTAATAAAATTAAAATAAATTTGTGGGGAAAATAAGACAGCCTTCACAGTTCAGTTGGTAGAAGCGCTGCCTTCTGCGCCGTAGGCCGTGGGTTTGATCCCCACTGAGAACAAGCATTTGTGTGATGAACATAGATGTTTGTTATCTGTCTGGATGTTATATATTTACAAAAATAAGTATTTATGTATCAGCTCTCTGGTTCTCATATTACAAGCTCTGGCTTAGTTTGGGCTAGATAGTGCTGTGTGGAAAGTCCACTAATATTTATTTATTTATTTAAATGTATCATCATCAGCCTCTAGAAGTCTACTGCTGAACATAGGCCTCCCCTATTAGACATTTCCGATTCTGAATTCTGACAAAACGTATATGATAACAAAAAATCATATAAAAAAACTTATACCGCTATACGACTTTGATAAAACTTATAAGCATTGCAATTAATAGTTAACGGAGTCACAGATTTAACTCTTATAACCCCAAATGTATGTATGTAAGAGTAGTAGAGCTCTTTGTGAAGGGTTCGTCCGGGGAAGGACTACCACCACGCCTTTTTCTGCCGCCAAGCAGCGTTGCTGTGTTTCGGTTTGAAGAGTGTGGTTGCCGGTGTAATTACAGGCACATGAGGCTTAACATCTGTATGCCTCAAGTTGATGGACGCAGGGCAGTGCATCGTAGGGCACGTTCCTATTGTGCGTGGCTTACGAGGCAATGCTTTGTTAGGTGGTGGTTACCACTTAACATCAGGTGGGCCATCTGCTTGTTCAATAAGCTTGTTGTATAAAAAAAATTGGAAAGAAAATGGCAATACAATAGTTATACGTATAACATGATTATTTATCAGTCAGACAATTTTGATGCATTGAATAAGACTGTCTTCGTATATAACTATTCCGATACTCGCTCGGCCTCAGGTGCGTGTAAGGAAGTTTTCAATCAAATCAGCAAAGTAAGGGGAAAAGTGGAAAAAGGAAAAATGTATACTGCTTGTGACTGATTGACAACATTGTAACAGAAAAATGTGCGTACATTTCCCTTAGTTGCGAGTTTCTTTCATTTGTCAACGTAACGGTGCTGCTTTCGAGTTTTAATGATTTTAGCTCGAGCAGACGATAAAAGAAAATAAGAAGATATAAGTAGCATCTAAAAAAAGACTATTAAATCTATAATAAAATATTGGTGGACTTTCAACACAGCACTATCTAGCCCCAAATTAACCCAAAGCTTGTAATATGGGAACCAGATAGCTGATATAATACATATATACTTTTTTACGAAAATACATAATTATAATATATACTAATAACACCCAGACAGAGAACAAACATCTATGTTCATCACACATAATGTTTGTTCTCGGTGGGGATCGAACCCACGGCCTACGGCGCAGAATGCAGAGCGACTACCAACTGAGCCTGTCAAACTAATTCAATATACAAAATCACATCCAAAACTACAGCGACAAATCGTATAGAATAATATTTGCCCAGCAGTGAGACAGAATAGGTTAATTTTAGAAATATACTATTTTTCGTTTTTTTTACATTACCTACCGTACCTTTTTTTGACAGCCTTTACAGCTGAATTGGTAGTAGATCTGCCTTCTGCGCCGTAGGCCGTGGGTTCGATCCCCACCGAGAACAAACATTTGTGTGACGAACATAGATGTTTGTTCTCTGTCTGGGTGTTATATAATATTATAAGTATGTATTTGAAAAAAAAGTATATAAGTAGTATATCAGCCATCTGGTTCCCATATCACAAGCTTTGGCTTAGTTTGGGGCGAGATGTTCACCAATTTTTTTTTTATTTTTTTTTCACGTGAAATAAAAACAGAATACAATAATTCAAAATCATATCTAAAACAAGAGCTAGATATCGTATAAAAAAATATTTTAGTTTCTTTTAGGGAATCATTCTTCATACCGTACCTGTTCACAAAATAAAAGTAAGGATACAATCGTATAGAGTAACGATATAATGATTTTAGTTATTCGAATCATTATTCTACCGCACCTTTTAACGTGAATAAAAGTAAGACAAAAATACAAGCTCCCACCGTAGAGAACAAGTTTTTCTGATTAGTCCAGTATTTTATCCGTGAGTTCTCGCAATCTGCGAATGTAATTAAAATTCCCGTACAAAGCAGAAGCCACACGATGCTGGATACGTGACCACGAATAATTTAGAGGGAAACCCCCTGGCTGTCATATTCTTTGACTGGATGATTATGTCGAGTAGAGGCATTGGAAATGAGAAATAATTAGGAAATGTTAATCTTCGTAGTAGTGTTTATGGGCTGGCAAATCTTTCCTTTGACTGGAGTTTGTTTATAGGCTACAATTTAACTGAACGCTAAATAAAATAGTACTTTTACCTTTTATTGCACTTATGTTTACTTACAAAGTAGAGGTTATCTCAGAAGTATACAAGGTGTTCCATAAGTTGTGTATATAAACTTCAGGGGGCTAAAGTACCCATCAATATGAACAACTTTTTCTAAGGAACCAACACTGTGAACGCGAAAAAAAAAACAGCTGTTTCATACATTTTAGCCTGGTAGGTATTGAACTTTTGTATGAAACAGCTGTTTTTTTTTTCGCGTTCACAGTGTTGGTTCCTTAGAAAAAGTTGTTCATATTGATGGGTACTTTAGCCCCCTGAAGTTTATATACACAACTCTTGGAACACCTTGTATAGGTCAGATAAAAATATTTTTGTAGTTGTTTGTGACACGTCCAAAGTAGTGACGAAATTATTTAATACAAGCTGGTACCCGTGACTTCGTCTGCGCAGGATTAGTCACACAATATCTTTATAAATTGTTATTCTGATGCCTATATATAATAGCCTATGTGTTATTCTGATGTATAAGCTATATTATTGTAAATTTTCATTAAAATCCATTCAGTAGTATTTACATGAAAGAGGAACAAACATCCATCCATCCATCCATCCAACCATACTTACAAACTTTCACGTTTATAATATTAGTAGGATTAGGCATAAAAAACTATATATTACACTAAGCATAGCTGCACTTTGGGAACCAGATAGCTGATTATAATACATAAAATATTTTGTAGTATAAATAAATATTGTCAGACAGTTCACATAGCTTATTATCTTAAAACTAATAGTATTAGACTTATACCTACTATTTTGGTTGAACCATCCTTAATAGTATGATTGTTTTACAGCTAAATTTTCATTTATTCGTTTGTTTGCGAATAAGCACACAATATTTGGATAAAGAAAAAAGTCATTAATTAACCTCATCACTTTAATCCCCAAGGAAATTTGATATCCCTCAAATATCTTAGCGTACTCGCTCCAGATTCTTAAAGATGCCTGAAAGGGATAATAAAAGTACTTTCAAAATATTATAATCTGCACATATCCCACATTTTGTAGTAGTCGGTATTCTAAACGTAAGGTTGCAAGAACATCAATTCACACAATCACAAGGTTAATATTACAGTATTTTGTTATCCATTATATAAATATTTTAAGAGTAGTAGAGCTGTTTGTGAAGGGCTCGTCCGGGGAAGTACTACCATCACGCCTTTTTCTGCCGCCAAGCAGCAAGGCTCTGTTTCGGTGTGAAGAGTGTGGTTGCCGGTGTAATTATAGGCACATGAGGCTTAACATCTGTATGCCTCAAGTTGATGGACGCAGGGCAGTACATCGCAGGGCACGTTCCTATCGTGCGTGACTTACAAGGCAATGCTTTGTTATAGGTGATGGTTCACATCAGGTGGGCCATCTGCTTGTTCCATTAGCTAGTTGTATAAAAAAAAACATATTTTTTCCCACTAACCAGCAATCGTATTTTCTTAAAAGATACAAGCTGCTACAGCCATACTTTTGTGTCGAAACACAATAGACACTTCAACAGAGATCCGGCGAATCGCGTTCGTGGTCGTTGTAAATAATTTTCACGTCGAAAACTCTGCTTTATGATGTTTTCACAGAATGTTGAGGGGATGTCTCGTAAAAATAAAATTTAAGGTCCGGCAGGGATATCTCTTGAACCCGAGTGGGGGACTCTATTTATTGTTGTAAGATTATTATTATGGAGAAATATGTGAATGGTTTATGCTCTTTTTCGTACATATTTAGGGTTCCAAAGTCCTGCAAAGAACCCTCATAGATTACTTCTGTCCATCTGTCTGTCTGTTTTTCGTCACAAGCGTTTTGTTCGTATACCGTTGATAGAGACACTTTGAAAAATAAATAAAACTTCCCCATACATTAACAGAATTCTAACACAAAATGACGCCGGAGAAACCTATGAAACCTGAGGCGGACCCATGTCCGGGCTACGTTTGACGTTTATTAGGGTACACTACACAACATACATACATACATAATTGGATCTGTCTATATTATAAAGCAAGTTTGGTATTTATTACAAAGCATGAGTTGACGTGTTTTCAAATCGAAAAAAAATAATTCCTATTTATATTAATATCCTAAAGTTATTAATTATTTAAGTTTAACGCACTTCGTGCACCGCTGTCTATCCTGAGGTTGTCTGGAAGAAATCGCTTTCAGTGATAAGGCCACCCATTGTACTTTAATAATTTATGCCTAGATTTATGATGTATTCTAGTATACAATAAAGCTGTATATATCTATTGTTTTGAAGCGAAATTACTACTTTAAATTCTAACTGGCTTCCGCCCCCTGCTTCGTTCGTTGGGTACCTGGATAACCAGGCTTCATGATATTCTAAACGATCTATGTATATTTCAAATAGTATTAAAATTGGAAGAGCTGTTACAGTAGGGTAGTTATTGAGTATTAACATGTTTACCAAATGTTGTATTACTTGTTATAGTCTTGGATGCACCACTTTTAAGTTTCAGTATTTCAAATGACATGTTCGTTAAGTTATGACGGAGGAGAGAGCGATTCCCTAAATGATGATGATGAAGCTATGACTTTCCCAGCTCGTAAGAACTGACTTTACTTGTATATATCTAACTATGAATTTTCTTGTATGATATTATGCCCATAATGCCAAGCTAGCTGTTGTATAAAACCTAAATCCTTAAAAGTATTGCATGTGATTCCTTTCGTGTCACAAGCAAACGACTACGACGCAAACCACAGTAATAACACTAATAGTATCTCAACTTATACAACGTCTAACATAATACCCCTATAACCCCGGAAGCAGGGTATTATACAGGTCATGACAAACAACTTGAGTTTTCAGACTTTTTAAATTTCGAAGGTTTCATACATAAAATCCCTCTTTAACTTTCCTCCAAAAAGAAACTAACACAACATGACGAAGCCCTATTTACAGCTGTTTTTTGACCTTTAATTGTGAACTGTAGATAAAATAGGTACCAGAACTGCCACCAATTAGTAAACGCAAATAGCGTATGTACCAAGGTCACGTGCACATTATCAGGGTTGTTTCAATTATTTATATTACTTCTGAGACAATATTAATATAACTTCTGTATGGGAATTTCAAAAACGAAGTATTCAAACTTTGCGTACGTCAAAGTATTCCAGTGCTTGGACTGATCACTTGGTCTTTGGCATATAGGGGTATTATGTTACTTGATTTAAAATTTTCACCTATATTACACCTCCGGCATCTTAGAATATTATTTATTTACCTTACGAAGCACTACTTTGCATCCATCAACTTAAGGCATACAGATGTTAAGCCTCATGTGCCTGTAATTTCACAAAATTTGTGCTACTGCTTCATATTAACTATATCTGTACTGTACAGCAGTCAATTTGTCCGTGTGGCATATTCAGCTTGGTATGCAGAGCATGACGCGAGCAACATTACGTTCCAGTTTCCTACGTAAACGGGACGTCACTACGAAGCCTGAAAATCACATCAAGTGACAATAGAAAATGGAATTGAGGCAGACTTTGAAAAGGGTTGTATTAATGTTACGTTGTAGCTAGCTGATATACTGCAATGAATTCTTTTAAAAAGATAAATTTGCGAATGTTTTGATGATTGTATTCGATGTTTGGTGTATTCGATATTCGATGACTATCACGTTGCAACGATTGGACCGATTTGGTTAAAACTTAGAAAAAATATAAATAATAAGTATAATCGTAGTTATAGCCTGGCATAGACATAGGCATATTTTTATACCAAAAAATAACAGGCTCTACATAGTAGAAAAACGAATAAAAGTGCCTGATGTTATGTGATGTTTCAAATCACCACCATCACTCGAGTGAAGCCGCAAGCGACAGCTGATGATAAATTTTCTGTCTGTATACTTTTTATTCGTTTCTCAAGTTTTTTTAAAAGTATATGGCCACTTAAATATATCTTTTTACTGTTACAAATAAAATATTTATATTTGTATTAATATATTTGTTTTATATTTTTTATGTAGGCAGGCATGTAATAAAATAAGGGAGGCATAATGTCCAGCACTCATTGAAGCTGATAATGATGATAATGACACATTTACAAACCTTAGAGCTGATTTCACCATGCTCTGATAAATTAGCAAAGGATTAAAGGGCCGTTAAATATGTCAAAATGTACGCGTTCGACATCTAAGGTTAGATTTAACGGCCTGTTAATCCTTGATTAGTAACTAACAAAGTATGGTGAAATCAGCTCTTAGTGGTCTTCTTAGTGCTATTTAATTAATATCATCTATGTATTTTTTATAACGTAAATAAAAAAAAACACTTCTAAAAAGAAAATAAAACTGAAGCAGAAATTGCGAAAATTTCTGAAATCTTGATAAGTCTTAACCGTCGCATCTTTTACATTATCCGTACAATTTCCATTTAAAACTACGCCGTACGTTTCGTAGTCTATTTCTTTCAGCTGGTCCCTTGTAAATTGCATTGTTATCTACGTTCAGAATGTCCACTTCAACTGAATGTGTTATCTGAATGGGAATAAATCTCAAGCTGGGATAGTGAAATATCACCGTAGGAGTTTCTACAAAAATCTATGTTATTCATATAAAAACTACTTGCTGGTGAAACAAACCCAACTGTTGTTAAGTGGTAACCATCACCTTTACCTAGTCACGCACGATGTCAACGTGGCTTATGATACACTGCCCTGTATCCATCAACTTGTGGCATACAGATGTCTCATATGTGAAGCCTCATGTCTGTAATTTCACCTGCAAACACGCACCTTTCAAACCAACGCTGGAGAGAAAGTGGATAACTACCGTGATGGGGGATCAAAATCGTAAAGTTGTTTCAGAAAAGTGGATACCTCACAAGCGACGATTGTTTTTTTTTTGTTCTATTAATTCTACGAACCTTGAATGTGCTGTGTGAAAAGTCCACCAATATTTATGACTGGCTGACTGACAATCAACGGATTGTCAGTCAACCAGTCATTATTTAACGGTTTCTTAGCGTTTACTCATAGTTTGATGCCTATATATAGTAAATTGAAAGATACGAGAGAACGCACTTGCATCTAGGCTTGAGTTACTAAAATATGGGGCAGAGACTGAAAAATAATTTTGCATGAATACACGGACGAAGTAGCGGGCAAAGCACTAGAAGTGACTTTCGGGAAAGAGATTTAAAATATGAATATTTACTTCAGTTTCTGTAATAAAACAATTTAAATTCAAAAGGGTTCAAGTTTTTAGAACAAGCCACGGAGCGATTTATGTCTGAGATAGTTGACATCACGCATACACATCAAATTACATTTTTTTTATACTACTAGTTAATGGTACATGCAGATGGCCCACCTGATGTTAAGTAGTAACCATCACCTAAAACAAAGCATTGCCTCGTAAGTTACGCTCGAAGGGAACGTGTCCTACGATGCACTGCCCTGCGTCCATCAACTTGAGGCATAAAAATGTTAAGCCTCATGTGCCTGTAATTACACCGGCAACCACACTCTTCAAACCGAAACACAGCAACGCTGCTTGGCGGCAGAAAAAGGCATGGTGGTAGTTCTTCCCCGGACGAGCCTATCACAAAGAGCTCTAATACTCTTAAAACATTATAAACACACATTTTAGATCGAGAAAACCATGATGCCACAAAACTAAACAAGGTTTTTGCCGTAGCCTTATCTAGTTGTCTGTCTTTCAAGTGTTTCGCCGTATACTCGTTTTATGCACATTCTCTCAAATGAAATGTAAATAAGTAGGAATGTGGGACGCAATATTCAGAGCCAAAATGACTGCCTACTGTTTGTAAAGGCCCCCAGGCTGGAGGCTTAATTATCAGATGCTTTCGTATCATTTCATGGTAGGCAGATACATTATACGTATGTATTGTCTTATATTAATGTAGGTTAGAGGGTAATTATGCTGAATTCTTATTACAAACATGGCCAAAGCATAAATCAGGAAGCAGCGTTGCTACGACGTAGCATTGTCTACGAGCGTAGCACCATTAAAGTTGAAGCACCAGTCTTTTGCAAAAAATGACACAATAAAATTAATTTGAAAAAATCGTAGACGACTGTGTTGTTTTATAACGATTCCATCTGAAAGAGGAACCTAAGTGGCATCAGGAAATGCAGAGATAACTCGGTAATTGTATTTTTATTTAGATCTTCATAACATTGTTTTGCCCTTTACACTACATGTAAATTACTTTACTTTTTAATATTTTTGTACACTTAGAAAGACTACAATTATTAAAAATACCGTACTATAATATTGTGACGTATTTATTTATTTACAGAATGCTTTGAATTTATGATTGCAATCGCAATACCGATTCTACGCTTTAATTATCAAACCAAACTCGCAATAAAAAGTAAACACCGTTACACACCGCCATTTATTTATTAATAAATAATAAAATCGCTGGCGATCACAAAGGCCGAGCTTGGAGCGTAATATTAAAATTTCGTTTGTTTGTAGCAAATTGAGGAAGCAGAAAGGCATTCTAATGATAAAATGATGTAAGTAGGCGAGCAGGTGCTTTCATTGTTGTTTTATATCAAGATATTTTGAATTGAATGCGATGGTACGCTTTGGATCGTGTTTTTTTTATATTTTTTACTTAGAGAGCGGCTTATACCGCCTTCCGAACTAGAAACGACCTTCACCCATCTGTTTAATGAATGAAAAGTGTTTGATATCAAATTTCATATATTAGAAAATATATCTTGAGTGGATAGTCCAAAAATCCTGGCCAGCCTATGATTATAGAAAATACAAACGTTGGGTTGTCTATTTTTTCCTGGCGTAACTACTGGGTTGGCATAATAAACAGATAAATCGATAATAGTTATTTTTACCTATTTGTTTAATAAATAAATCTTATATCTTCTTGTTCGTCACAAAGAAATAATAGGTTAGGACTTTATTCAACATGCAACTTTTCGAAACCAAAATGTCTCTTCAAATTTGTTTTTATTTGCGATTTAGAAGTTGCTGTCAGCGTCTTAAGTTAGGAGTAATTTAAAGCGGATTATTTTGTGGCAAACATTTTTATGATATCTAAGCAACGTAACTATGTAACTTTTCAGGTAACTTAAAACCTAGCACGTACAAAAATCACACTTCACTGGAAATTTCTTTAAATATTTATCACTACAAATATGAGTTCCTTCTACAGTGTACGGCTCTCGCAGAGCATAATGTCACCTTAGCAGATTTAACGGCTCCAGGCTCGGAGCACGTAAACCGTTATTCAGTACCCAGGTGCGCCGGTAATCCTTGAACACACACCTACATCGGGATTTCATAAAATTTTCTTTCTTACACACGATTTAGTTTACGACTAGAGTTACGATGTCATGAGATTTGAGTCTTGGAATTTTAGGCACATAAAACCTTGACGTGCCTTTGAGTTTGGGAATAAGGACAGCAGAATATTTTTTCAAATAATTTTAACTATAAAGTAAATTTAACAACTTCACTTTGTTTTTTTTTATACAACTAGCTGATGTAACAAGCATATGGCTCACCTGATGTTAAGTGGTAACCATCACCTATTATAACAAAGCATTGTCTCGTAAGTCACGCACGATAGGAACGTGCCCTACGATGCACTGCCTCAACTACGCTATAAGATCCCCAGTCGGTAGGTACCAAGTTACAAACTTCAGATTAATTGAAGACGTCAAAAGTGGGAACCTAGAGGTGGTCAAACATTTGGCACATAATAAATAAATAAATACTCGTGGACTTTCTACACAACACTATCTAGCCCCAAACTAAGCCAAACCTTGTAATATGGGAACCTTAAAGCTGATATCATACATAACATACTTTTTTTTTGTAAATACATACTTATAATTAATAATTTGGCACATAATATCCACAATTTGCAGTAGTTGGTATATCGAATAACGTTATTGTGAAATAACGTTATTCGATATTCGTTTGTATAGTGGTAGACTTATTGCGTATTCAAAATCATAAATATTCTGTTTTAGGAATTTAAAAGCTTCTGCGTATTTGCTGAAAATCAAACTATTTTATTTTTTAAACTAGTCTGGAATAGGTGCCGAGTAGTAAAAAGCCCACGCAAGTACCAACTAGTGTGTGGATTTTATGAAATGTAAAAAACCTTTCCAATACCTAACATAAGGACCTTTAACACAAATTCAATCCTCTCGTTCCGATACAATCGGGGCCAAACTGCCCAAACCTCCGGATCCCTATCGATATTGCAGCGCGTCACATGTACACTTTTTGTATGAAAGCCTCGAAGGGCCGGTAATGGCGAAACTTTTTCCTTTCCGTAATTGTGAACGCCGATGCAAGGTAATAAATAACCGCAGCCGGCACCCTCTGATTGAACTTGCTAATGAATGAAGGATAAGAAATTCGGAAATCGAAGCCTTCAGGTTTCATTACAACGAGGGGAACGGATTTGCTCTGAAAAATGACCTAAGTTTTCGCGTTACCACAACTCGGGGTTAGATGTACGCAGGCCAAATTAGATTTTTCGTTGAACTCGTTTTCTTTTTCAATAATGTTGAATTCGTTTCGTGGGAAACTGAGAGTAATAAAAAGTGTTCACGTCTTTGGCTACACAGAGTTGGAAAGTAAGTGTAATCAAAAGTGTTCACCGTTTCGGCTTAGTAAAAAATGCGTCGCTTATTGCTAATGTTTTCGATGTTCATTAATTTTAAAGCTGCAAAACGTTGAACGTAGTAAATGCGACGTACCTAATAATTTTAATAAGTCCTTATTTAAGGTGTTCATTTATTCAAACAGACAAAAAACTAAACTTTTACACTACTAATAAATTTTCAAATTCTTTGTTTCTATCGTAACATTTTCCAAATATGTCGTACCAATTTACAGTAAATAGTCAAAAAACAATGTTTCAGTTCAAAAACGAAAAACCTCGAATCAATGGAGATCGGGGTAAGCTATCAATAATTCCGTTCAAGATATGCATTAAAACGTGTACCTACGTCAAAGGGCGGGCTGTTTTCTTAACAAAGTGAGTACGTGATCTGAGAACGAATGAGCAGATCTAAGTCAACCCTTGTTTTTCTTTAAAACAACTCACTTCCCCGACGCTGACCGAGCGGTGATACTCCAGGGATAGCTTCTTGACTTATGGAATCTACTCAAGGGGTTTCCTTGTGAGAAGAAAGTTGTGCCACACGCCGACGCGACGGTAGGTTTTGGTTGTGAAAGCTTAAAACTAGAATCTGAAAGTAAATAACTTTTCTGCAAAAAAGACCGACTTCAAATACACTGAAAACATAAAACAGCAAAATACGCAATCTCATTTACTTTTTCCTGTTATTTTGATTTAAAAACCAAATTACAGAACAAATTTTGATGAAATTTCTATGAAAGTCTTCATATTTTTTTTTCAAATCGGTTTATATGTGAATGTGTTATGCGGTAGGTAACAAAAAAACAGTTGAATTGAAAACCTCCTCCTTTTCTTGAAGTCGGTTAAAAAAAGGATATTCGTAAAATCTAAGATATTTAAAAGAGTATCGTCTAGTTAAGCGGGCTGTACCGTCAACCGCATCATCGCTCAACATCAGGTGAGATGGCAGACAAACGTTTTCATAAATAAAGTAGCTAACCTCATAAGTTCCGAATTCTGGCAGGTATCGTATTCAGGAAGTTCATTAGAAGCCTGGCATAAGACAGCGCACTCGTCATCACCAACGTTTTTAAAATGTTTATACATAATCATACATATATACATCGCGGCAACAGCGAGCCACCGCTACACCGAAGCGTAACTACCGCCTCCTAAACGCATATTTTTAAAGGGAGGCAATAATGTACGGCCAAATAATGTACAGCATGATATTGCACAGCACGATAATGCACACCCAGATAATCCGTGTCCACTGGTTTGAATTATTGGGTGTACATTATCATCCCGTACAATAACATGCTGTGCAATATCGTCACGTGTCAATAATTTACACCCAGATAATGTACAGCATGATAATTGGAAGCCACTTTGTATGTTGAAACATATAAATTACCAGAAATTAATTTTTACGGTACCAAAGTGGCTTCCAATTAGCATGCTGTACAATATCTGGGTGTACATTATTGACACGTGACGATATTGCACATCCAGATAATGCACACCCCGATAATGTACACCCAGATAAAACGAATCCAAAAAGGTACCAAGGTGGATTCCAAATATCATGCTGTACATTATCATGTCGTACAATAACCGGACTCTTTTTAAATGCACAATCTACCCACTAGGACCTTTCTATTTTTTGTTTATTTGCATTGATGTGTTAGGCATATTTTATTTTATATTAAGCTGCTCCTTATGCCGAAAGGTACACTAAATTTACTTAGCCTTAGTTTTCTCTGTAAGTGAATTGTACCTAATTCTTAAGAGAATAAATATTTTCAATTCATAATTATGTAAATAAATATAAATATTAATATTGGTGGACATTCCACACAGCACTATCTCGCCCCAAACTAAGCCAAAGCTTGTGATATGGGAACCAGATAGCTGATATACTACTTATATACTTTTTTTTTGTAAATACATACTTATAATATTATATAACACCCAGACAGAGAACAAACATCTATGTTCATCACACAAATGTTTGTTCTCGGTGGTGATCGAACCCACGGCCTACGGCTCAGAAGGCAGAGTTACTACCAACTGAGCTGTGAAGGCTGTCTTAGTTTAAAATATCTTAGTTTTTCTTTGTTCTCATCTTTATTTTTCACTTTATGCCCATTTTTATGTCATACAATAATTTGTTGCCTGAAATAAACGATTGATTATTATAAAGTAAAGAAGTTTTGTAAATAAGAAGTCCTATTTCAACTCTAATGGTTATCTCTCCCTACACCTGCTACCCGTCCTCTAACTAAACCTTAAGCCATTGTTTAAACACACCCGTTTAAATCCCATTAGCGTCTCAAATGGAGTATAAAATATTTTGAATTTCAATTAGTCCGGAGTAACCCTTGGGTCACATCATATTACAAAAGGACAGCGGAATGTCCCTTGTTCCGTTCCCAGCCAATTAAATATTGCTTCTGCGTTCTACAGTGGCGGCAAAAACAAAATAAACTTACTACTTATTAAACTAGCTGGTACCCGCGACTTCGTCTGCGCAGATGGTAGATTTTTTCCTACTTACTTGACACTTATCGTCATATTTTGGAAAATTCACACAATATCTTTATAAATTGTAGCCTATGTGTTATTCTGATGTATAAGTTATATTATTATAAAGTTTCATTAAAATCCATTCAGCAGTTTTTACGTGAAAGAGTAACAAACATCTATCCATCCATCCATCCATCCATCCATCCATCCATCCATCCATCCATACTTACAAACTTTCGCGTTTATAATATTAGTTGGATAAACATCCTATATTTTTTTTGTATTTGTATTTGTATTTGGACTCCTGTATCCGCATTTAGACTCCAAAGTGGTCCATTATGCGTGAGGGGTGATCTGGTTACACTTGTAACCAGCCTAGCTCCTCCCAAAAGCGCAGAAGCTTCCCGGTGGCTTCACAGGCTTGGAGGAGTGACCTGGGGTTTCCTAGGATTTCTTGTCGTTGAGAAGCTACGCCCTCGCATTCCAGGACTACGTGGGCAGCCGATTCTTCTTCGGATAGGCAGCCTCTGCAGAGTGGACTGTCTGTAGCTCCGATGTTGTAGAGATGTTTATTAAGTGGACAGTGACCTGTTAGGGTCCCCACGATGGTTCTAAGGTTTCGTCTATGTAGGTTTATTAGACGACGTGTCAGTCTAGGTGTGGTGGCTGGTATTGCTGCTCTTGACTGTCTGCAGTCAGTCGCCCGAGTCCAGCGTAGGTTGTGTAGGTTATGAGTGTGTTGTCGCATCCATGTGCGTAGCTGCGAGAATGGCAGAGGGAGGAAGGGTGCTGGTCCTTCGATTAGCGTTTCCGATCCTCTTCTGGCTAGCTCGAAAAAACATCCTATATCGAGATATGACGTCACCTCCACCGTGAGATAATCTTGCTCGAAGTGAGCATAAGGCTCCTGGTCAAATAAATCTAGATTCATAATAATAAAAAAAATAACAGAAACAGCCTTACTTTGTCCCCCTCCCTAATGAAAACGCAACAATTAACTTATTCTGTAGATATTATAATATTTGTGTACCCACTGTAAAACGCCCCGGGCGACTAGATAAAATTGCACTGGATTAATTTGCACTACCTGCTCGATCCGAGTGTGCCTGACAGCCTTTGTGTCTGATATGCGGACTTCACTACTCATGGAGGATGCAAAAATTAGATTCAGCTAATCTGGAAGCTTTTTTTTTATTTCTAGAAGCCGTATTCCGGTTTTACAGCCAGAAGATGACAATGGTAGTTTTATTTCCCTTCCTCGCGTCTGGAATACGAATAGGTACTTACTAGCACAATTATTATTGCTATCATGGTTTGAACTAAGATCCGTAAGTAAAAATAGAAATTAATAAATATTGGTGGACATTCCAACGAAAAAGGTAATAAACTATATGAACCAGATAGCTATATATTATATTATAATATTACAAGCTGGTGTCCGTGACTTCGTCTGCGCAGGATTAGTCACACAATATCTTTATAAATTGTAGCCTATGTGCCTGATTTCTTCGCCATAATAAGAACTCGCATAGCGGCATTCTGGGATCGGTTAGGTTGCTCCAACAACACTATCCTGAGGGCTGTGTCTGACTATCTGGCCAACCCCATTTTCAGGCACTGGATCTCTATCCACATGGACAGAAATAGAAAATGACGGACACTGATAGAGTCCTGCCAGTGTCAGTGATTTTTTACAAAATTATGTAGGTTTGACTTTTGACTTTATACAATAATTTTATTGTGACCATTGTTTTTTTTATTTTTATTATTATTCTACATTCTTGTGATATGGGTCTAGTTTATGCTAATCGTGCCTGAAATAAATGACTTTTATTTATTTTATTTATTTATTTATGTGTTATTCTGATGTATAAGCTATATTATTGTAAAGTTTTATTAAAATCCATTCAGTAGTAGTTAGTTTAGTAGCGTGAAAGAGTAACAAACAAACATCCATCCATCCATACTTACAAACTTTGGCGTTTATAATATTAGTAGGATATTTATAAAAAAAAACTATATGTAAGTACTAATAAATATAATAACTATAATAATAAATATAATATAATAACTATTATAACACCCAGACAGACAACAAAAATTTATGTTCTTAAGCCACGGCCGGCAGCGCAGAAACGACTACCAAATGAGCTGCGAGGATTGTTGAAGCAAAAATACAGAAATAAACTTTCAAAATATTGTGTCAAAAAACCAACTCCACAAAGCAACGCCTAATGATAGCTATGACCCTACAGTCAACCAACAAAGGAAGTTAATTGCCCGAGTCATTCAACTAATCTATCGATATAACATTTTGTTGTAATAACAAGTGTTCTAGCCTTGTCAACGACAAAAATATTGCCCAACTAAGGCAATAACGAGGACCGTTAGTTGGCAACTTTGCAAACTTTACCCAACTATTTTGCCCGTCATAATAGCCGAAGTTTGTGGCCCGCGTCCCAGACAATCTGCCAGCTTTGGAGACTGTCTTTATTTCGTTTATCGAGGAAAAAAGCTTGGACAAGTTGGCACCATTCATTTTTGTACAAACAAAATAATACAGCTGATTAGTTATGCATAATTTTTTTCATGATTTCAAAGAGAATTAAATTCTGACTCGGTAAAACTGATAATTGCATCAATTTATTCAAAAATTAATATTCGTATAAACTAGTGGCCGATAACAGAGTTTTAAGGCTGCTCGAAGACCATAATTAACCGCTGTAGAAAAGCGATGGACGCATTACGCGTCATTATGCGTCCATAGCTGAAAACCTCATCAATATATTTCTAGAAAACCAAAGCTGAGTCAGGTATCGGAAAGTTAAGCCCAGTACTGAAAATAATCAAAGATAAGCATAGCGAGTAATATAAAAAAGCTCTTAAGGGGCTGACAACTATCAAACAACTTCTCGCTCGCACATTTCGACATGTTGAAAAATATAGAATCACTAAACTCATTTTCAATCAACCATTTTGTGTGCAATCACATTGCACACAGTTTAGTAAAAAATTCGTTTTGATCGATACAAGTTTTCCTACTTAAAAGTTTGCCTATGTACGAAAACTAGTAAAGCAAACTTTTGAGTAGGAAAACATGTATCGAACAAAATGAAATTTTTACTAAACTGTGTGCAATGTGATTGCGCACAAGATGGTCGATTGTGATTTTTCAAAAATGAGTTTAATGATTTTATATCTTTCAACATGTCGAAACGTGCGAGCGAGAGTCACATTAGCTCTTGTCTTCGCCTTAATAATACTTAATGCATCCGTTTTACTAGCGGTGGGGATATAAACATGTTAGTAGAAATCAACAAACCAATAAACAAGAAGACAACCGGAACTTATGCCAATAACCAATGCCAATGCCGATAACATCTAGAGTCGAACAAGTGATTTTTATTTCGCGATCATAAAAGCTGAATCGGCAAGATACCCGAGCTCTTACTTCCATACAATTGAACGTCTAACATATCGGTATTGAGAACAAACTGGACTGGGAGAGTGAAACCGCAGCGACCGGATTCCTCTCCATGTTATTGCAAGGCTTTAGATTTTGAAGATATCTGATATTGATTTTAAAAGCAAGCTGATACAATGTTGGAAAATAATAACGCTGAGTTTCATTACAACTTGTTCAGTACAGAGAAACACCTTCAATTTATTATCAAGAGTATTTGTTATCAAGCAGTGGAGCTCTTTGTGTATGGCTCGTCTGGGGAAGTACTACCACAATGCCTATTTCGGCAGACAAGCAGCATTGCTGTGTTGCTGTAAATGCGTTGACAATCTATCACGTCATGTTTTTACTAGTTAAACCTACAATAGGCAACTTAGGCCTGGTTTCACCATGCTCTGTTAGTTACTAATCAAGAATTAACAAGCCGTTAAATCTAATCATAGATAATAAACGCATACATTTTGACATAATTAACGGCCCTTTAATCCTTTGTTAATATAACAGAGCATGGTGAAATCAGCTCTTAATTTAATAGTCGACAAATCGCTAATGATTGTATAAAGGTTAAAAAAGTCGACAGTATGCGAAAGTCGTCGATAAGCGATTAATTGCATAGAAATTTCCTAAAGTCGGCTATTACCTGTATTGAATACTGCAAAAGTCGGCAAAGTGCGAAAGTCGGCACTAAGCTCCTAAATCGTGTTTAGACGTGCCTCTGACTACTATTTTAGAAAAATCTTAGAATTTATAAAACTCTGCGTAGGTATATGTTCTACAGATGGGATTGCACCTGTTTGCAGTTTTGGTCATTAATGTGCCAACATACCACCAGCAAAACAATTTTCTTTCTCATAAACTGGATAATAAATGTTCCATCATCTCGCTTATTTACGTCGCTAGGAAAACTCCCTGCTAATCTGTTTTTCATTACACACGTCAGTAATCTCGCCGGCAAATGAGTACCTGTAATCATTTTGCCATTTCATCGGCCGGGTGGACCAGAAAACTGTAAATAAAATGCTACCTACTTTATACATACCTAAGAGGAACTGAAACGCTTAAACGTAAAATTATTATAATTACGCAAGATGCAAATAAATGAAAAGGGACTGAAAGCTACATTATTTCCGCTTCTGTGACCAATTTTTGGATAAATAAATAGTATATTTGTACACTGGGATTGATTTTTAAATCTAGATCTAAATAAGTACAGTGGGAGGCCTTTAGCATAAAGCAATTTCTTCCTGGCAACCATTCCAGTGAATCTGGATTCCATGTGTTTAACGTATTTTTTTATAGCAAAACGTAAAGTATCGCGTGAAATACTGTACGACTGCGTCAATTTTACTTCCAAACTTGGGAAATTTAATTTTTTCTTCAAAGTTCCCAGACGTCGACGTTTTGTCAGGATTTCCATCGGGTTAGTGAGATCTTAACAATTTCAAGACCAACTATTTTTCTTGGTCACAACTTTTACTTCGCTCGGTGAAACTTGAACCAGAAAACGGCTGTTACCTACCTCAGGTACTTTCAGTTTGTTGGTGTTGCGGTCTTATTTAAGCGGTCACTCTCGTGATAAACAGTGTCTTTAATAGTAATAACAATATACTTTTATTTCATTTTTCATTTTGGCTTTATCTCCGCTTATTTTTATTATTTAAGTTTGCTCTCAGCCAATATCATGTTTTTTTTTATATTAGTGGACTTTGCATGCAGCACTATCTAACCAAAAACTAAGCAAAAGCTTGTAATATGGGAACCAGATAGCTGATATTATACATAATACATCTTTTTTTTGTAAATACATACTTATAATATTATATAACACCCAGACAGAGAACAAACATCTATGTTCACCCACGGCCTACGGCGCAGAAGGCAGAGCTACTACCAACTGAGCTGTGAAGGCTATCAGATGTTATGCAGGGACTACCACCAATGATTTCCGTAAATGTCCCAAGATTTTTAGAAATAGAAATGTTTATTGCACATTATGTTTATTATTCATATAATTCTGTAGTGCTTATCAATTTATTTATTGCTTACACATCGTATATAAGTGTTTGTCTTAATTTTAAAGATAATTTGGTTTAAGTATGGATTTTAAAATCTGAAATAAATTAATCATATTTTTTCTATTACACTCTTAATTAAATTCTTGAAAAAAAATGTTTTAAAAATGTCCCATATCAATGAACTTAGTGGATTAAAAAAGGAAGCTAAGAAAACTAGACATTTAACAACATTTTGATTTAGATAAATCTCACTTAATCACGAAGATTCGAATAAAACAAAATAAGCGAATAAAAAATTGCTTCTAGGCTTATTAACTATTTATTCCATTTTGCTAGCTTCTATAGCTTAAAATCTACTTTTTATTCGCATGTACTACTCGAGCAAAGCCGCGTGCGAAAGCTAGCCTTGAATAACACCGACTTGAATTGAGCTATCACATCCAATTATTATTTTCATCGGTTTGCCACACAAATTGGAAAGCTTTTCAATACAAAAATGTTCAATTTGTTTTTGTTGTACCGCTTGCGCTATGCACAAACGAGAATAATCCTCTCAAACTTAATTCCATAGCAACCCTCCAATCTAGTTGAGAACTCAGAGAAGCCTATCCATTCAGAAAATACGCAGAGGAAGAAAGAGATAACGAGATAGTGGCTCGAGAGGTGCATTAAAATTAACTTTTCCATTTTGCTGGCCTCTTAAGCCCCTTACACGCTCATCGGGAATGCTTTTGATTCCCCGTTTAGCGATGTATGGTGGATTTAAGCGGCTTGCATTCCAAGTTGAAAGCTAATTTGGACTGGGGCTTCAGAAATGTAGAGCTTATGCTTTTTGTAAATTTACAAAAAGGTAAAGCTATGGAAAGTTCCTGCAGCGAAAACACACACAGTAAAAAGTACTTTACAGAAAAAGTAGAGAGTCTTCGATGATGAAGCTTATTATAATAAATATTTCATCCAGTCTATCATTCTTTGAATATGTGAGAAGGATATAATAGACACTTTCCAACTTCATAGATTTTACAATTAAAAATATTTGTGTTTTTTTTAAACAAGGTTAAAAAACAGTAAATATTACTGTTGAAACTGGAATCCTTTTGTTCTCTTTCTTGTTCGTGTACCTACTAGTCACATAATTAAAAATTCTTGTGAAGGATTCGCCAGCCAAAGGCGTAGATATTAGACAGAGTTTTAATGAAACGCAACCACGTTTTTATATTTTCTGTAGTGTGTTCTTTATTTGGTTTTCAACTCATTGAAAATATATTTTTTTCAAAAAGTAGGAAAGTTTTTGTTTTTTTGCTTAAATGTCAACAAACAAACAAACGACAAACGTCTGCGATAATGAGGGGATTTCCTCGATCATGCCAATTTAACCAACGCCATCTATAAGTAGTTATTTGAAATTATTTTTAGGTTTTTTAAATAATGGTTCACTCATTGCCTGCCACAAAGCCGGTGAGAAACTTTTTCCATGTAAACGTCATTGTGCCTATGTTTTTGGTTAGTCAAAAGAAGTTCTAACCTAAGTGAACCTAACCCTATCTACCTCCCATGGGTTAATTGTGGCCGTCAGGCGCTTAGTGGTCTGCCCAGCCATTCCTTTTTTATTTATGCACTTCAGAAACTCAAATCTTTGTTTAAAGAACAATGATGCATTTTCAGGCTGAAAAGTAAACTTTAAAAGATCACCTTGTTTTGCTGTGCTTACCATTTTCAAGAATAAAACTATTTTTTAATACATGTGGTATATCAATACGTAGTTATACTATCGATATATCAATCTATAATGAGTTATGGAGAGGGTCGATTTTCCACAAATACCGAATAGGTAGGTTAACCTACCTACTCTTAATAATAAAACAGAAAGTAAAAGCGCGAAACTGTATTGGTTGCCATAAAAGTACGCCGATCCCATGCAAATGTTTTTGTTAAACACACATTTTGTTTATTACATAACCGCAAGAAAAGCAATTGGGAAAGTTTTGCCAATTTGCTAGAATAAAGAGAGTTTCAATCAAAGTTAAAGGAAACACAAACTAAAAGACTCTCGGGCGCACCTTAAGCAAACATTGCCACAGCCGTTTTCGATCGGATAACGAAGCCAGTGTGTGTGGTGGAAAGTGCCAACTCACTTAAACATACCCATTATTAGGTAAATTGGAACCTTTGTTCAAAACCGTGAACGTCATGTACGGTAGGTATCTTCTCAGATCTTATTAATTTTGAGAAACAGTTTTAGGAAACGCGAACAGTTTTAACTAATTATGAAAATGTTGTGATGGCTATCCCCAGCTAGTGAAAAAAGGGCAGGAATATAATGATGATGAGGTTTCCGGAAACGCAAAAGACATCACATGAAATAAAAAACATTATAATGTAAAGTAAATTCATAGTTTATATTTTTACACACAGAAGAGTCGTAGGAGCGTAGATATGTAGAGAAAAACCACAGATATTGACATACTTCTTCGGTATAAATAGTTTCCAAATGAAGACCACAAACTGGAAAATGTAGTGTACGTCCGACACTTCACTAATTGGAAATAATCATCATCATCGCTTTCCTTCCACTAGGTGTGGTCGGCACAACATCAACATCATCATCATGTTATTTTCCTATCATGCTTTACTCAGTTGGAATACGACCTAGTAGGTCAAGGTGGCTGAGAGCTGTTAGTTGCCACACGATTTGTGTGCCGGAGGAATTTTATGTTCAGCAGTGGAAGTATGAAAATATTATAACAAATGGCTTCATTCCTATTAAAGATAACCTACATGACCTTCATAAAGTTTACGTAAAACGAGTATCTCCCTGTGCGAGTGGGCGAAGCACGTCCAGTCATGTCCAATATTCCGACTCCTTTACTTCGTTATTCAAATCGATAGCCACATTAGCGTAGGTACCTACGTGATCAATAATCCCTTAGTAAACAATGCCCGTAAATCAAATAGAACCTTAATAGGCCCGTAATTAATTCAATATCGGTTACATGCCGAGAGCCCAATCAATCGAGTAATCATAGTAATTAATTGAGTTTGACACTAGCGCAGTGTCCACCTGATGATCGTATAGGCACTTAGATTTCTTATAGAATACCTACCTAGATTATTGTCTGAGAGGTGGGACTGTCCCCTCAATTATTACACACAGCTGTTAGAGCTGAGTGTGCGTAATAACTTAAGTTACGTTTTTTGGTTTAGGTACCTAAACCAAAATATGTATTTTTTTTTTAATGTAAATTATAGACAAACGGGCTTACGACCCACTTGATGGTAAGCGGTCACCGTCGCCCATAGACACTAACAACACCAGGGGCGTTGTCGTTGCGTTGCCTACCCTGTAGGAATTTATTAACATTTTTTTTGAAGCTGTTTATGTTGTATATTGGCGGAAAAACCTCTGATGGTAGCTCATTCCATAGTTTATGGGTATGGGGGAGAAATGATCTTGAAAAACGGACAGTGCGTGAAATCCAAGGTTGTATAGGTATATATAATGTGTCGTCTTAGATTTTGTACATACCCACATTTTATAATACCTGTAATTTTTTATGTAATTATTAATAGAATATTATAAAGATGATAGCTTCTATTAAAATAAACACGAAAAGAACATGAAGTTTTATGTAACGTCGTCTGAAGCTTTATGAAGGCTCACGATGGTGCTAAATAGCCGGGTAATTACTCATTTCCGTCCTCCTCAGTCCAGTTACATTAATTTTGGACTTTACCAGCCGACCCACGAAGCACGTGGAGTTACTAAAACTTGATATTATAATAAAAAAAAAATTTGAAAGGCTCTCTTTATTCTCTCAGGTATGAAAATTACGCTTTAATTAAAAACAGCGCTAATTTGATGAAAATTTTAAAGGATAGTGTTTGTTTAGAAAGTTCACGAAATTCTTTCTTAATGTTGATAATAATAACCATCTAAGTAAACTTAGTAATGACGACTTCAATGCAGGTAATGTGTAGATTGCCTACTAAAGTGTTAAGCCGATGTAAAAAGCATAAGTTGAAGCAGCTACGCCGTAGAGGCTCTACGTTCGTATGCTTTTTGGTCGATGAATTTTTGCTTATGTTTTGCCTCCCAACCACATTGTAGGTACAATGT
Organism: Chloroclysta siterata; assembly: GCA_932294275.1. Taxonomy (NCBI): domain Eukaryota; kingdom Metazoa; phylum Arthropoda; class Insecta; order Lepidoptera; family Geometridae; genus Chloroclysta; species Chloroclysta siterata. The sequence continues at coordinate 9,717,574 of OW028588.1, forward strand.
GCTTACAAAATAAGCTCAGACGTACCCCCAACTTCCCTCTTTTATATCCTTAATGATTCAGGCACTGATTACTGATATGAGGGGTTGTCTACCGTTTCTATGGGACAACAGTCTCAGGAGTAGTAAAGCTCTTTGTGAAGGGCTCATTCGGGGAAGTACTTACTACTACCATAACTGCCGCGAAGCAGCGTTGCTGTGTTTCGGTTTGAAGGGTGTTGTTGCCGTTAAAATTACAGGCACATGACATAACTTTAGGTGGGCCATCTATGATTGTTCTACCAGCAAGTAGGTAAGTATAATAATAAAATAAAAATAAAAAGTCTAAGCATATTTTTTTAATTCCCGATTTTACCGGTTTCGTAGCTCGATGTAACTGTTAGTTGCGACAGCCTTCATTTTCCGCGGCCGGCGCCACGGCATGTCGGACGTGTTTATTTTTCATTTCCGCCCGGTTCGGCCCAGCCCTCGGGCCTAGGGACCTGCGCGCCCCTCCTGTAGGCTCATGTGCAGATCAGCTGGCGGGATCTGCTAGTATAGGTACGTTACACAAGAAACAAGAAAACTATCACTGTTGACAGTAAAACCCTGCCAGTGTCTAATAAATAATATAAATATATAAATAATAAATGAATATAAATATTATTGGACTTTCCACTTTGCAATAACTAGTAGTAGAAATAGTAGTATAGGAAGTAAATGTTAATAATTAAGTATCGGTGGACTTTCCATAATAGCACTATCTCGCCCCAAACTAAGCAAAGCTACTAGGTAGCTAAATAAGAATACTTATACAGATACTTTTTTTTCATACATACATATAATTTATTATAATAACACCCAGACGGAGAACAAACATCTATACGAACACACAAATGTGTGTTCTCGGTGGGGAAACTACGGCCTACAGCGCTGAAGACAGAGTTACTACCAACTGAGCTGTGTCCTGTATTGACATTATTTTAAAAGCTTTAATTTAACTTGCAATGTATGTCACTTTGTTTATTCGGGTGGAATCTTGCAAATCCATTTTGAAGCAAAAATCTCGCGACAAGCTTTTATATCATATAAATTGTGTTATGACTTTATAAGTTGATAGTAAAAGTTTTAAAGGAAAAGTTTATTTTATTATTTTTAGCGCATTCAAATAAAAGCTTGTTTTTAATTTTATTTTTTACTTTATTTATTGTAGGTACACTTATATAAAGACAAACACAATGTTTGGTAGACGTTGTGTAGGTCACTCTTGGAGTGTGTAACTTGCACCACACGATGAGGCGCGCTAGAGCTCTGGACCGTTGAATGGAGTAAATTAATATTATAATATGGATAAGGTCCTAAAAATGTTTAGTTAGTGACCATACTGAGCACGTTCATTTAATCTCTAATACTATAAGAATCAAAGTCCTGACTGACTGACTGACTGACTGACTGACTGACTGACTGACTGACTGACATATAGACAACGCACAGCCTAAACCGCTGGTCCTAGAGACTTGAAATTTGAGGAGTACATAGGTCTTATGGCGTAGAGATGTACTAAGAAAGGATTTTTGGAAATTCAACCCCTAAGGGTGTAAAAAGGGATGAAAACGTTTGTATGAAAAATTGTATTCCTTGAACCTACAAACTTGAAACTTGGAGTACATGTACTTCAAAGCTAAAAAATAAGAATGGCATTTTTAGTTTTTTAAAACTACCCTTAATAAGTGTGCAAAGGGATGCAAAAGTTTGTATGGGAGTTTTTTGACCGCTGGTCCTAGAGACTTGAAATTTGAGAAGTACATAGGTCTTATGGCGTAGAGGTGTACTAAGAAAGGATTTTTGGAAATTCAACCCCTAAGGGTGTAAAAAGGGATGAAAACGTTTGTATGAAAAATTGTATTCCTTGAACCTACAAACTTGAAACTTGGAGTACATGTACTTCAAAGCTAAAAAATAAAAATGGCAGTTTTAGTTTTTTAAAACTACCCTTAATAAGTGTGCAAAGGGATGCAAAAGTTTGTATGGGAGTTTTTTGACTGCTGGTCCTAGAGACTTGAAATTTGAGGAGTACATAGGTCTTATGGCGTAGAGGTGTACTAAGAAAGGATTTTTGGAAATTCAACCCCTAAGGGTGTAAAAAGGGATGAAAACGTTGGTATGAAAAATTGTATTCCTTGAATCTACAAACTTGAAACTTGAAGTAGATGTACTCCAAGGCAAAAAAATAGGATAGGCATTTTTAGTTTTTTAAAACTCAAAATCAAACTCAAAATCAAAACGGTCTTTATTCAGTACAATCACAAGAATCACTTTGAAACTATCTTTATTAAGCGTGCAAAGGGATGTCAAAGTTAGTATGGGAGTTTTGTAACGCGTGGCGCGATTGACTTAAAACTTGGGGTAATATACTAAGAAATAAATAATTAAGAATGACACTTTTAATTTTTGATAATTACCCCTGCAAATAGTGCAAATGACTGTAAAATTTAGTATAGGAGATTTTTAACGCATAGTGCGATTGATTTGAAACTTGAAGTAAATATATAATAAGACAGTATGATTTTAAAAAACACCCCCTAAAACGTTACCCTCCTTCGTTGCGCTCGAGTAAACACGATACAACGAGGCGTCGAATGTTTGTAAGGGACATCCTAAAAACAGGAATCTTGAGTTGGTACGGAAAAACAGGAATCTGAGGGTATCTACCGTGCCTGGGGATCAAAGTCTTGAAGCTGTTTTGTTTCGTTTGTTTTTGGGGTAGAAACTAGGAACAAATAAGTACATATTTTCCGTGTAAGGTTGTCTTTGTTGTATTTGCCATGTTTGTGCTAAACTCAGTACCTATACCTACCTACCTACCTACCAATATAGGTAATGTGGCGTACCTATAGGTATCTCTTATACCTACGTAGGTATTTAAAATCCTACCCTAATAATATACAACTCAATGCGAGAGTTACGATGTTTGGATGTTTGTGGCTCAATCACGGCTCACCACTTCAACGCGTGCGAAGCCGCGGGAAGCCACTAGTTCTAAATAAGACTATTTACCAAATGTTTATTATATTTATTGGGATAAACAAACAGTAACACAATAAACGATAAGTACATGTAGCATACGTAGGGGAGACTGGGTACGATTGTGCCAGGGTACGGAAGTGACAATCGCCTTTTTGGAAAAATTATAAGGAATACAGGAGCGGGTGCAATGGAAGAAAGGAGCGGCGTACCTTACCGAACGTGTTTCGCAGTTTAGTGGCTTGCAGAGTACAACATTAAATACTATTTTTCGATGTAAAGTAAGTTTTTTTGTTCGATTTCTTTGTGTGATTGTTGTTTTATGTAGAAATACAGATAGAGTGTTAAGTGTTTTTTCTCGTAAAAACTTAAACATTAGTGGTTAAATAGCAGTGATTACTTTGAACATTGGTTATCCGGTATACCTAGTCATGGCAGTTGTTTTATTGCCACTTAACATCAGGTGGGCCATCTGCTTGTTCCATCAACTAGTTGTATAAAAAAAAAAAAAAAAAAAACGTGCAATAAAGTTTATTACAAACCATTTATGTGTATTTTTGAACCTGTCACTTTCGGCACTGTCACAACCATCCCGGGGGGCGAAAATTGTAGTATTTATACGTAGGCAAATGTCCATTTCATTATAAAACGCATCTTGCTTCCAGCTAACTGGAATACTTACGAAATTACGGGCGATCAAATGAAAATTGGCACAACCGTACCGAGTCTACCCTAAATTAAGTTGGAAATATCTTGTTATATCGATAAATGTAACTATTTAGGTTTAAAAAAATGGCTATTGTCTTCTGATATCTTCAAATTGTTCCCTCACATCGCCCATGTATTCCTACTCACTCAGGGGAGATGGTTTAAGAGAGGTAGTCACATGTCACGTTGAAACTTCAATGTTTTTCACTTTGACGCATGCCCAATGTTAACACAATTTTTTATTATTAAGTAGATATCTCAGACAAAATAAAAAAGTAAAGACGGAACTCTGTGAACAGCAAAGTGAGGCCGGTCAAACTACGCCTTGACGTGTACATACACAATTACACACACACGCGTACAACGTAACTACGCCTTACCTTGTCAGTCTAGCTATCGCGGCTCGTGGGGAGCAACGTTTTGAGAAATTATAAATTTACCAGTAAAAATGGCGAATTGTGTTGTGAAAGGGTGTAAGAATCAATCTTCAAAATATAAAAAAGCGGGATGGAATCACATTTCACACGTAAGTAATTTAGAAACCAATAATTTTCAATAAATCAAAATAAAAGTTTGAGGTTATTGCTTGGAACACAAGTGTTGCCAGTATGAAGTGTTTTTGTTTATCCTATTATTTGGTAATAATGTGATACGCAACGTTACGTTACTCGTTTCTTATGATAGTTATCAGTATATTTTAAACCCGTTGAGTGCTTAGAGAACACACTAAGTTCGCTAAGTTCGTGGGCCCCACGTGTCCGGCGAACACACAGATAGAGGTTGCTCACTTCTACGAGGTCAAATTACCTTAACGCCCATTGGCTGCACTCATTGTGAAGCTTGGTTCAATACAGAACGAAATACAGACAATACCGAGACCGGAAATTCATACTCACCGAACGAGATTGTCAAACATCGCCTTGATGGCTGGTCTGTCGGTCATCTTGACCCACGGCGCCACGCGATATCTTCCCCGTTTGTGAACTGATTTTTACGATTATTATTTCTTAAAATAGGTTACATATCCGTATTGTGAAAACCGTTAGATTATAATCTATCTCGCGAGATTGTAATCTGTCAAAAAATTGTAAACTCGTAGATTTCGTTTGTCCGTTAGGTGAGGCAAACACAACCTAACCGATCCCATCAGTTATGTTGTGTTAGATTATATCATGATAGATGTTTTATTTAGTAATGTTATTTTTGTAATTTTGGGGTAATTTGAATTGTCATGGCAACACCGGCCTCCGCACACATGTTTAGAAAACTGGCCTCACTTTTCTGTTCGTAGAGCTCCGTCTTTACTTTTTTATTTTGTCTGAGGTAGATATATGACAAGTTGCAAGCCTATCGCCGCTAAAATCTACTTTAGGTACTCAGATATTATTACCATCATATCATATCATATAGATACCTAGTATTGATACCTATCAAGAAATTAATCCTATATCCTAGGTAGTTAATAATAACTACAAATAATAATAGGTATCTAGGTAGGTACCTTTTTTTTTAATTATCTCTCTCCCCCCTTCTCTTTTTTATGTTCAGTCCTGTCCATCCCAAGGTTGCCTGGAAGAGATCGCTGTTAGCGATAAGGCCGCCCATTGTACCTAGTACTTCAATTGTTAGCTTTTAAGTAAAAATGTGTAATATTTATTTGTTGTGGTAATCAATAGAGTTATCTATCTATCTAAATTATGCACCTTTTGTACGTAACAATAAAACAGCTGATAAACAGTAGAAGGTTCGATACATTTTGTATTGGCATCGCGCATCCAATACGCCGGTTCGTTTGTCTCAATATCGCAACGGCAACGCGGCTGCGGACGTGCGGTGTCAGACGAGACCGAAATAAACTTATCCGGACTACTGAAACCGGATCGGGAACAACTAAGGAACATTTTCGCTTGGCAAATCAGGCTGAACCAGGATCCAGAATCGGAAGATCCAATCAACCTTTTGTAACCGCTACACAAACGGTCAACAAGGTTTATTTTAGTTTGGACATCCAGGTGCACAAAATATATGATGCTTGTAGGTTTTGGTACTTATTTGGACAAATAACAACGCTACCAAGAAACTCAACTCATAACTACCTACTTACATATTTTTTTAAACACCTAGCTGATGATACAAGCAGATGGTAACCATCACCTATAACAAAGCATTGCCTCGTAAGTCACGCACGATAGGAACGTGCCAATACGATGCACTGCCCTGCGTCCATCTTGAGGCATACAGATGTTAAGCCTCATTGGCCTGTAATTACACCGGCAACCACACTCTTCAAACCGAAACACAGCAACGCTGCTTGGCGGCAAAAAAAAAGCCGTGGTGGTAGTACTTCCCCGGAAGGGCCCTTCACAAAGAACTCTTCTACGCTTAAAAACTTGTTTCCTAGACCGATATATTGAGGATCTAGATTGAGGAGATTACGCCATATCTCGTTCAATAACTCGTTGACGTTGCGTCTCGCATGAACTTTGCATGAGAAAATTGGGAAGTGAGATGGTGAGAATGGGGATAAATAGTTATCGAACGAGATATGACGTCATCTCCACCGTGAGATAATCTCGCTGGAAGTGAGCATAAGGCCCCAGGTTAGTAGGTATGTAGTCCTTATCTTACTTAGGTAACTCAAGTTTCGAAAAACTTTTAAAATAAAGTGTATAAAAACAAGAAAAATAAAATAGGATACTCTTTATTACACTAAATAACCTCACTTTACAGTAAGTAATACCTAAATGCGAGATTTTATCAGCATCGCGCATTACGTCATTAAAACGTTTTATTACAAGCCAACAATAGATAGCAGAGTGCAAACACATAGGTACCTAATGTTTTCACCAACGATTTAAACAAAATTGAAAATAAGAGTGAGCAATTTTAATTTTGGCACAAAAAAGAGCAGAATGAAACTAACGACCGTTTCTGAAAGGCCGATCAAAACGAATCGCATGTCAAGTCACTTGCTATATCTATCTGATTCGATGTAATAGCTGAAATGGCGAGTGACTTGACATCCGATTAGTTTTGATCGAGCTTTCAGAAACCGGCCGTAAGTATGTTCATAGTCCTACAATGTAATTCAGAGCGGTACAGCCAGCTTCTAAAGTAGATAAGCATTTCTCGTTTATAAAGTTCAACTATTTTGTAAAACTAGCACACTTGTTGGTATTTTTTTTAATCTTGAGCTATAACTTCGGTTTGCAGGATCTGCAAAGTTCTCCAAAGTTGCTATTTCTATGCAAAATTTATCGAAAAGGAGCGTTGAGTAACATACGGCCGGTTTCTGAACGCTCGATCAAAACTAATCGGATGTCAAGTCACTCGCCATTTCAGCTATTACATCGAATTAGATAGATATAGCAAGTGACTTGACATGCGATTAGTTTTGATCGGGCTTTCAGAAACCGGCTGTTATTCTATCACAATCATCAATTTAATTTGGTATTGAATAAACCATTTAAATTTAATCTAAGTTACACTACCGCCAGTGAAAACACTTAACATTGTCTAAAGCGAAATATGAGTGCTGTGTCTGAACTATGACTATAGTTATAAATAAGTTAAAAAAACGTAATTAATACCAGAAAGTGCATATCAGAATCCTTTTTTTATATTCTATTACTAACCTTATTTTTAAACAACTTTTTCCGTTTCTTGGAGCAATCGAAATATCCAATTTTCAAAAAAAATATGGTTACTTTTGGATTCTAAGACACAGATAAGTACATTACATATTTTCTCGACTTATATCACAGTTCAAAGCTTTAATGTGATTAGAAAATAAGTCTTATGACCCGGGGTCGGAATAGGTAGTTTTTAAGTAACAAATGACGTAAAATCACCTACGCAATCTTAAAATGGATAATGCCTATTAGACCCGGTATCGGGGATAAATAATTTTTTTTTTCTAAAACTTTGCAAGCAAAATCAGCTAGTTGTATATAAAAACTGGCTTTTTTTATATACAACTAGCTGATGGAACAAGCAGATGGCCCACCTGATGTTAAGATTGATATTATTGTCTTCTAATAAAACTCTTTTTTCCTATGTTAAACACAAACTAAGTAGCGTTACACGTACAGCAAAGCTATTTTAAAACATTCGGAAAGGATTACAATCGGAAACGTCAGTTTTTATCACATTTGATTTCGAACCCGAATCGTTTCCAACACGGGAATTAAAAATGGGATATCCATATTTAGATTTCGTATTATCGTATTTGACGTCATTTGGTACTTAAAAACTCTACCTATTCCGACCCATGCTTATGACAACGTTATTAATAAAAAGCCAGGCACTCTATTATTTCCCTATTGGACAGCAAAACATTTTTTTTTAATACAAGTACCTACATATAGTTTTTTATAAACATGATATACTACATAAGCCCTGTGTATTGCAAAAATATCAAATAACAATATTTTATGTAAGATATGTCCATGTAGGTACTTCGTTGTCAGTATGCAGTCGTAATAAAACCTATTATTTTATAACTATAGTTATTGTAAGTGACTAACTAGTTAATTAAGTTATTTATATTAAGTTGATGGACGCAGAACAGGGCATCGTAGGGCACGATCATATCGTGTGTGTGACAATGGTACTACCACCACGCCTTTTTCTGCCGCCAGGCAGCGTTGCTGTGTTTCGGTTTGAAGAGTGTGGTTGCCGGTGTAATAACAGGCACATGTGGCTTAACATCTGTATGCTTCAAGTTGATGGACGCAGGGCAGTGCATCGTAGGGCACGTTCCTTTCGTGCGTGACTTACGAGGCAATGCTTTGTTATAGGTGATGGTTACCACTTAAGATCAGGTGTGCCATCTGCTTGTTCCATTAGCAAGTTATATAATTAAAAACTAAAGTTCAAAAGTGCGAATTTGTCAAAATTCACCCAAGTTAAAGTGGAATCCGCAGTATATTTTCAATTTGGGATTCTGTAAGGCAATCACATCTGGATGTCTGAAAGAGAACGCTTTCAGCGATAAGACTGCCCATTGTACTACTTTATTTTATATTTTTAAGTGTTTTTTTGTTCAGTTTGGTGTACAATAAAGTATTTTTAATTTCACATCACTAGCGCCACCCGCATGACTGTTTTGGAAATACCAACATGAGTGAGGCGAAGCTCGTGAACTAAGTGAGCGCGGATCCACTAGGCGAATATCCCCGTGAAATTGTTTGCTAAACAACAGTACTACAGAAAAATATTTTTTTACGACTTACACTGTTAAAGTGTGATAATACATTTATATTTACTAATGCCCGTTTTACACATCCAAGAGTACAGAAGGAGAATAGTATTTTGTATGGCTAGCCAATGTTTTAGGCCGTCTTAAGGCCTAATGCCCGGTTTACACTTCCATAACTATAGACAGTAGGACAATTGCAAGTTCGTATGCGCTATGAGAAGTGAAGTGAGAAATTGTTTGTATGCGTCGTAACTCGATACTGTCTACTACTACTACGTACTACTTAAGGCTACTATGCTAATATAGCTCTCGCTCGCACGTTTCAACATTTTGAGAGACATAAAATCACTAAACATATTTATAAAAAATCGCTATCACTAATCACATTGCACACAGTTCTTCAAAAACATTATTTGAATTCCAACAAGTTATTCTACTCTAAAGTTTGCTTTACTAGTTTTAGAAAATTGAAAATTAGAAAATATTTATTTTAAGGCGGTATCAGACGGTTCACTTTTCGTTCATTTTTGTCTTTCATTCGGCATCTTTCACTCGAAATGATTCGTCTGAACCCCAAATGAAACAAGAGTGCCGAATGAATTCATTAATGAACCGATCCGACAATGTTTGATTTTGTCATTCGGCATCTTTCACTCCAACTGCGAATGAACGGAAAATAAACGGTCTGCACACAGAGAGAACGTTCACTCGGATTCGGCCATTTTGTCTTTCTCGTTTTTCTTCGTTTTTCTTTGTCATTTGCAGTAAGTCGTGTGAACATGGAATGAAAGAAAAATGAAGCATTCATTCGAGTGAATGTTCACTCGAGTGAACTGTCTGATATCACCTTAACGACACAAAATACAATGATAAAATTAAAAAAAAAACAACGATACACAAAGTTTTCGTACATTTGAGTAGGAAAACCAGTCTGGCTCAAAATTAAATTTTTGCGGAGCCGTGTGCAATGTGATTGCACACAACTTGGTTGATTGAGATTTTTCATAGATATGTTCAATGATTTTATATCTTTCAAAATGTCATTATCAGTTGTCTTCGCCTTAACTTCTTACTGAAGTGTAAACCGGGCGAAACAGTAAGTAAAGTACCTACTTAACAGTAAGTATCTAACTCACCGAAATAATTTTGAATGATCTATTTGATAAATCACAATCTTAATTTTAATAACAAATTACATAATCTTCAATGGCACAATGCTACGAGAAAATAAAAGAGTATATGAAATAATTTAACCCACTTGAAGAACTACTTTTTATCAAATTGAGTAACTAATATTCCAAGTAGTTACTAAAATTGAAATGAATAATAAGTTAATTAAAAAACACTTAACGAAATATAGCTCCATAATTGGAAAAGATAAGGTTAAAATTAAATACTTAAGACTCACTGGGTGATAAACTAGAAGTAAATATTTATAATAACTTAACATATCAAATATAAAATATAATAAAATTCGAAATCGAAATGCAACCAACCTTCATGACATTAACTTGTAGCTTATAGGATTCTTGACAACCAGTTTGTATTAAGTGTTCCCGCACACGGGCCTCCGGCCACAACCACAAAACGCCGCCACTGGAATATTTCCCGTAGTTTTCATACGAAGCGAGCAGCGACGACTTATCGTGTGGCGGCTACCGGCGTCAACCGTGTGCGGCGAGTCCATATAAAATGTATGAAAACTACAGGAAATATGCAAGTGGCGGCGTTTTGTGGTTGTGGCCGGAGGCCCGTGTGCGGGAACACTAACCCTGACTCGATATAGTATAGATTAGCTTCACACTATGAAGCCAGTGAGTTTCTAGAGGTAAAAGCTCGTATTCCATGCTTAAATATAAATCGAGACAGCAGGGGCCTAGTGCTCACTTCGAGCGAGATTATCTCACGGTGGAGATGACGTCATATCTCGTTCGATAACTCGCTTTGGTCCCATGGAACTGGCACCTAGAGTCACCTAGCTTTAAGACGTTTCAAAGTGATCCTTGTGATTTTATTGAATAAATACCTTTTGACTAACTATTTATCCCCATTCTCACCATCTCACTCCCCAATTTTTTCATTCAAAGTTCATGCGAGACGCAACGTCAACGAGTTATTGAACGAGGTTAGACGTCATCTCCACCGTGAGATAATCTCTCTCGAAGTGAGCATAAGGCCCAGGTACAGACTTTTTGACAATGTCAAAATATCGATACTCGAATCACGTTGGTTATTGGTAATCAACAAGTTTACATTAATAATTATAATCTATTGTAGTAACTTATGTGGAATATTCCGACGTTTCGAGATAATATAAATGTGTTGCAGTGTCTATACAGGTTGGTTCTGGAAATATAACTATATGCTATGAATCGAATCCAAACCATACTATGAAACATACTATCTCACACTCACACAACTCATATTCATAGTAAATGAATTCGATTGTGCAATTTAGTCATTTATCATTTCATACGAAATGAATTATATTCTGCAATTTATGTGAATAGTTTGTAATGATATCTCTAAAAGGCCTTTACATTGAATTTGTTTTACTTATCCGATAAAAATATAATCTAAAATACAACTATAGACTAAGTACAATCTTACGGCCGCAGTCACAGAAATTTAGGTATCATTTCGAGACACAAGTTATAAAAACAGGTTAGTTCAAAATTAGTATCATTGCGGTTAGAACTGATAAGAGCTGGTAACCTGTTTTTTATATAAATGCGGCCGCACGACTGAAAAGTCTAGCTAGCTAGACTAGCTTTAGAAATAGTCTCAAAAATCACATTCGAAGAAATACTAAGTTTATAAGTATAAAAAATAAGGTTCTTTAGTCATTAGAAACAATAAAATGCATATTTAAGATGCAGCATTACCTTAGTGCTTAAAACGATTGTCTTTTTAAAGCCAACCTTAGAGCTGATTTCACCATACTCTGTTAGTTACTAATCAAGGATTAACAGGCTGTTAAATCTAACCTTAGTTTTTTTTTTTACAACTTATAGGTAAAACGTTTGACCGCAATCTCACCTGATGTTAAGTGAAGATGCGGTCGACGATGTGGCACGTTTACCTAGAAAATACCTATTCACTCTTCTCTTGAAAACATCCAAATTATAGGCATTCGGACAAAACGGACGCCGGTAAGGAATTCCATTCTTTGGCCGTACGCATGATGAACGTTGAAGCAAAGCGCTTGGTGCGGGCAGTTGGTATGTCAACCATGAATGGATGTCTCGTTTTAACCTTAGATGTCAAACTCGTACATTTTGACATATTGAACGGCCCTTTAATCCTTTGTTAATCTAACAGAGCATGGTGAAATCAGGCCTTAGTAGTAAACGTAAAGGACAAAGATTGCATTATTTATTCTCTATGTTGCTTTGAATGCAGCAATATTAATGTTTCATAATTTCAATACCGAACACATTTATGTAATTTTTGTCCTTTACATCTGAAAATCTAAACAAATCCTCACAGTATTGATTTGCTCCCATTATTACTCCAGTTGATCAATGTATCCGAGTTGGTGTCTTCAATGTCTAGCAAAAGATTGTCGCCCTCAATGTCCACATCTCTCGGACTGAGAACAATATCCTCATCATTCTGCTGCAAGTTCACGTACGACAATGACTTCTTCTTCTGCACCAAGTCGAATATCTCCAAGTCTTCGTCGATTTCATCTTCAGATTCCATGGTGAGAGGAACGCGCGAGGATTCGAGGTTGTCCTTCGTATCTTCGTTCTGGAGCACACCGTAGCGGAACTGGTTCGCGTCGTTCATACCGAGAGAGCTGATCATATCGTTGTTCTTATTTTTCCTCCTGAAAATTGGGGAAGGGTTTTTTAGTGAGTGAAAACTATCTGGTTATTCGGCTATACCATACCATAACTCAGATACTGATTTTATTTTAAAATGTTGATGGAACAAGCAGGTGTCCCCTGATGATAAGTAGTAAACATCCTACCTACTAATATTATAAGCGCGAAAGTTTGTAAGTATGGATGAATGGATGGATGGATGGATGTTTGTTACTCTTTCACGTAAAAACTACTGAATGGATTTTAATGAAATTTTTTGTTGTGTTTCGGTTTGAAGAGTGTGGTTGCCGGTGTAGTTACAGGCACATGAGGCTTAACATCTGTATGCCTCAAACTGATGGACGCAGGGCAGTGCGTAGAGCACGTTCCTATCGTGCGTGACTTACGAGGCAATGCTTTGTTATAGGTGATGGTTACCACTTAACATCAGGTGGGCCATCTGCTTGTTCCATCAGCTAATTGATCGAGTGAGCGAAGCGAACAAAGATCTTTGTTTCAACTTGGGCGATTTGGCATTTTATGTATGTATGTATGTATGTATGTATGTATGTTTGTCTGGCGATAACTTTAGAACCGTTGATCCGATCTGCATGAAATTTGATATGTCGGTAGCTTGTACTTGAGAAATTTACTGGTAAGTATATGAGTAAAATCGGATGAAGGGTTTTTGAGATATGGGGTTTTTTAAGGGCGCAAAAATAAAAAAAGTTACATAAAAAAATCAAGTTACATGTCATATGAAAAGGCTTTGTTTGGACATTCCAAAACAATTTTTACTTTTTTTTTCGGACGCTCGGTTTTTGAGATAAAACAAAACAAGTTAAATTAAGATAACCAGCGATCCTAGAGCTCCCATCCCTAAGAGTTTCGTTGACATCAAGGTTTTTCTACTGGTCGGCCAGTTACTTTGCTTTTTCTTATTTTTTTTTCTTGAAATATATTAAGGAGGTACTCAGTTCTCATAAAATGGTGATGACGACCAGGTCTGATGATGGAGCCAAGGTCTGTTCAACGGAACTCTTCAATAAATAGGCCAATAGAGTTGAAACTTGGTTACCATACCAAGTTAGTAGGCAGTAGTCAGAAAAAAGTCCAAACATAATGTTTGGACTTGCCTCTGACTACTACCTACTCAAAGTTTTGATGCGTTCGTCGGGTCGCATCACGAGATCTCAGTTCGGGGCGAACTACTAGTTGTATTAAAAAAAACTTGACACATATTTTAGAACTCTTTAGCTTCTACAACATGCCGGTTTCCTCACGATGTTTTCCTTCACCGATTGAGAGTACTGGCACATACATTTTTCAACAGGAAAATCATTGGTTCACAACCGGTTTTGAACCCACGACTTTAGGATCGCAAGGCGGCCGTTACCACTAGAACACCAGTGCACGTGTTCAAAGGCAATTTTTCAAAGTTATTGCGAAATAATGAAGAATTCTTTGGTTTACGATTGCGCCACATTATCACGTAAATTAGTACATCTAGCAAGTGTGCGGTCATAATAACCTTGAACCTTAGATCGGTCGCATACACAAGTTTTCCTATTTCAAAAACTGATATCAAGAAGAAGGGATATAATTCATGAAAATTGTATGGATTCGCTTATTGCGGTGATGGTCATCGTCGTTGATCAAAGTCAGGGATATCAGACCCTCAGATCATTTAGTATCAAGTCAAGATTCTTTGAGGATGTCTGTGTACAGGGAGAAGTCAGTCCAAACATTACATTCCACACTTAATAAATTTTTCAGTTGGTTTTCCATGACAGGTTGCAAGGCTATCAACACTTACAGTACTTACTGATTTCCTCACAATGTTTGTCTACAACAACTACAAGGGCACTGGCAGTTTATAATTAAAAGTTGCAATATTAATGTTTGGTTTATGCCTACACTTACTTATAATGTGACTTCAATTTAAGGATTTCTTAAAGCTGTCACTATTTGCCATTACCCATCAGCCGCCATTACCCCTACTAACACCAAATTTGTACCTAGTTTTCCATAAACAATAAATATCTTTATCTTTATCAGTACAGTCAACAACAAAAGTAGAGATGGTAATAATTTCAGTTATTTAATGCCCATTTTCTCTGAATATAGCAATGAAAAAGCAAATTTAGCTTACAGATAATGATGACTCAAGGCAGTCTTCAAAACATTGAGCTGGTTTGAGAAATATATGAACTTTACAAACCAGAAATGTCAATTTGATTTTGTCCCTGACTGTAGGAGTAGTAATATCAATATTAATTTAGATAGCTCAACTCACTTGTAGAATATGAAGTATGCAACTGCCATGAGAGTAAACCCTCCAAAGACGATGAGGCCTCGTTTCATCACCCCCGGACTATTAAGATCCAGCGCTTTCGGTTTATCTGCAATGGTGACATTCAAAGATGGTTTGCTGGTCGCTGGAGCCTCTGCAGTTGTAACTGTTTTATTTTCTGAAACTGACATTTTATTTGTTAGTTTTTACATTTACATTGATTATCAGTGTCATTCATCATTATTATCATTAGATCAAACAAATATTCTGCTAGGCATATGACTCTGGCATGTTTGAGGGGGTTTACCATAGTCACTAGACTAAACACCAACACTGCAGTCACCAATCCGCCTTCTATCATGGTGACTAGTGGTGACTATGGTAAACCCCTCAAACATGCCAGAGTTCAATAAAATTGTAAGGATCACTTTGAAACATCTTAAAACTAGGTTAATCTAGGTTCCACACAAAGTGCAGAAGAACCTGTTGCCCATCCCTGGTACATTTTTTAGTCAGTAACATCCTGATGATGATGAGATATAATGGCTGGGCCCCATTTTATACCTGAAGCACCACTCTGGCCACAAGCTTCGGAGATTAGGTCCTCCATTAAATAAATAAATAAATAAATAAATATTGGAGGACTTTCCACACAGCACTATCTAGCCCCAAACTAAGCCAAAGCTTGTAATATGTATTTTGTAAATATATACTTATAATATTATATAACACCCAGACAGAGAACAAACATCTATGTTCATCACACAAATGTTTGTTCTCGGTGGGGATCAAACCCACAGCCTACGGTGCAGAAGGCAGAGCTACTACCAACTGAGCTGTGAAGGCTGTCATTGCTCCATTGCCTTGTATGTTTAGCTTGCACTTATATCCTTAAGTACAATAAGGTGTTTATACTTAGCATTTCAGCAAACATCAATTAGGGTGAATTCTGTATGGTAGGAAGGTACTTAAAAGGTGTTGTTTTTGTTTATCATGAGACTATGTTATTGACTTTTAGCATTGATTTAAGTTTATTAACTGCTGCAGATCACAAGCCATTTTCTTGGAAATAAGCCAGAGGCAAATTATCAAGAGGGTAATTGTTTTCACAAAGTATTGATCATACTCACTTTTAGGTGTTGTTTCCTGGATAGTCTGTGGAATATCCAATTTAGTATCCTTGGGGGCATTACTGGTTTCAACAGCTGCTGATTTTGACGGCGGTGACACCGATGGTGTAGGCCCAGCGTCTGGAGGTTTATCTGCTGCGGCAATACCTTCACTCAGCCCAGCCGGTTCCGTTTGGATAGGAGTAGCACGCCTAATTCTTAGCAACGTCGCAGCGTTGTGGTAAGACGGCCATAGGGAAAATCTAGAGAAATCATTAGACGTGCTTGCTACTGCATCGCTGTAAATGTGTTCAGTCGTCCTCGCGCACGTCAAAAACAACAACAGTAAGCCACTGTGAATAAGCATCATTGTTTTTAGAAAGACTCGTATGTTAGAAGAGAATTTGCTGCTGATGTATTCTTGTTTAGATCATGATTTTCTTTATTCAAAAATCAGAAGAACGTAGAACGGAGCCTATAAAATCAAGTTTTAAACTAAATTACAAACTATGTAATGCAACACACAGTATCACAGCACAGCCAGCGCACAGGCAGACAGTCAACTTCAAGTCAGAGTCAGTCAAACACACACACACAATCAATGACGATTGATTGACGACTGACTAGCCGACGGCTTCAGTGTTGACGTTTTTTATTTTGAGAAAATGCTAGAACTTGCTCCAGATAATGCTAAAATATGCTAAATCTTGTTTCAAAAATGCTAAAATACATGCTAAAATCCAAATTTTGTTATCAACCTACCTGTACCCACGATTTCAAACGCGTGCGTGCTGCGTGAGTCCATTTTTCGGTTTAGCAGTAGCCTAACATATTATTCTAGGCTTTTTAGGGTATCGTTACACACTAAATATTAGGTAAATCCATCATTCATCCATTTCAGCGCCGAGTGGTAACGAAAATAATATAGGTACTTACCTATTTACACAATTTGCAACATTTCTGATGTTATTAGGTTAAGAAAGACAAGAAAGGTGAATACTATAGAACATTTGGTCGCTCTAATCATTTTAATCCAAATTAAACAATATTCCTAAATCATCGTTATGTTCGTCAGTTTGGGCTTGTAATGTCGATGGGCCACTTTCAACATCCACACTCATCGGTAATAATTGTATCTTTTACTCCTCGAATGTGTCCTAATACTTCTTCAGGTACCTACGTTTTATGTATACGTACGTAAAAACAATCACAAACGAATTTCGGGAAGTGGGTTCCTTTAGAGAGTTGCCATACCCCTATTAAACCTTTTGAGATTGACTTTTGATTTGAAATACCAAAATATGCAATATGCTAAATGCAATATTTTCATGCTAAAGAGTCAAGAAATATGCTAAATTTAGCACTAAAAATGCTAAAACGGCAACACTGGACGGCTTGACTGTGACTGACATTATGACATACATGACACAAAACACCATCAGTGCTGCCCTGTGCTGCCAGTGCTGCCACATTGGTATTTGCTGAACGAGTAAAAGGTGATGGTTGAATAGCATGTGCGTTTTTTGCCAATTTGAACGAGTATTTTAAATTATTCCACCTTGGTACATTGTGTGAACAGGAAGACTGCCAGTGGCTATGAGTATGACTGACGAAATATATTCTAGATGATACGCATTGTTTCATAGCCTCGTAAACGCGGAGTCAAGTTTTGTATCACACAAAAAGGGCAACATTGCTCCTTCCGCGCTAAATCACCAAAAAACCTACATCTATGGCTACAAAAAAATAGTACCTATTTATATCTATAACTAGCGGCCTGTCCCAGCTTCACATGCGTGGTCATAAATTATTTGAACATTTTAGGATAAACTTAGACCGTGGCCTCACGTCTACTTATTTCATACATTTGCACGCCCTCCTCCCTGAGTGAGTGAAATCGCACCCCGTGCGTGACCCGTGGACCCGTTATCATTTTCAATTTCGTCATATCTTTTGAATGGAATGTCCGATTTGAAAAATTCAAGAAGTAATCTTTAGGTATTGAAACCGTCTTGAATATGAAATGATTTATTTGGTTATGGATTAATACCAATAATTTTTTTATAATAAAAGAACACTTATTGTGACATAACTATAATAGTTAGACATATGCTGTCCCGACATTTTTTGTAGATTATGACGTGTTCTGCAAAGTCGTAGTACATTATTTTGTTCTATGATCAATAGTTTTCGCAGCGCACGCGATGTAAGGTTTTTGTTTTCCACCTTGGGTTACATTATTGGAGTTTTAGAAAGGATCCCTGATTTTTTGAAAATATTATATATCCTATGTTACTCAGGGATAATGTAGCATTCTAATGGTGAAGGAATTTTTTAAATCGGACCAGCAGTTTTTGAGCCTATTCGTTACATACAAAAATAGCGTACGGACTACCTGAGAAGTTAAGCAACTGGACAGCCAGTTTTTAATCGGAGCGTAGCATTGAAGTTGTAGTAGACGGGTCCTGCTCAGATATAAAGCCCATAAACGCTGGCGTCCCACAAGTTTCTGTGCTGTCACCAATACTTTTCATTCTGCATAACAATGACATGTTACACGTCGACGACGACGAAACCTAGTTCGTTTCAACCACACAAAGACTCAGGTGTGCGCGTTCTCCGCGAAAAAATCATTTCAAAGATTAGGAAAGGCTTAGGAATCCTCGGTATCGACTTTTCGAGTGACGTCCAATTCCGCAGTCACTTGGAAGGTAAGGCCAAACTGGCCTCCAAGAAGCTGCGGCGTCCTCAATAGGGCGAGTCGGTAGGTACTTCACGTCGGTCCAAAAACGTATGTTATACAAAGCACAAGTTCGACCGCATGTGGAGTAATGTTCCCATCTCTGGGCTGGAGCGCCTTAATATCAACTCCTTCCACTTGACCGGATGCAACGCTGGGCAGCTCGGATTGTTGACAATTCCAAGCTCACAGACGATCTGGAGCCTTTAAGTCTACGGAGAGACGCAGGATCTCTGTGTGTGCTCTATCGTCTGTAACTCGTTTTTCTCGGTCGTTTTTACCACGCACAACTAAGTTGTGGAACGATCTTCCTTTTGCGGTTTTCCCTCGGAGTTACGACATGGGGTCCTTCAAAAGGCGGGTTTATCTTCTCTTGAAAGGCCGGCAGCGCATCAGTAACGCCTCTGGTGTTGCAGATGTCTATGGGCGACGGTGACCGCTTCCCATCAGGTGGCCGGTATGCTCGCCTGCCAGCTTTGGCATCAAAAAAGACTGTATGTTTGACTGTACGTAGATACAGTCAGCAACGGAAGGGGATCAACATTTTGATGATATAAAAAATGTTCTTGACGCTTATGCATATTTAGCATGTATGTTAAAGTAAGTTTAATACAAAGTTAATCTTAATTATTTTATTATTATTATTATTTATTTGGTGAACATAAAACATAGGTGACAAAATAATAAGAGAACACTGAAAACTGCATAAGTAAAACTTGTGTCGCAGTTTCCAGCACCCAACCTTCGGCAAAGAGGTGATAGGCGTTCACAATTTAAAGTTAGTAGAAAAAAAGATCTAAAGTAAAATTTAACAAATTGAAATTTATAGGTGCATGACATTTTTGTGTGTGTGTGTGGAATAATATATGAGTGAGAGTGTGTGACAGATACACTTTAGGTAGAAAATTTAGGGATAAAATATCTATTTTTAATTAAAGGCCTTATTACACGGACCGTTGCGGTGCCATGTAATACATACCTACTTACCTCTTTCTACCTTACTTCAAAATAATGACGTTTATCTTAATGGATAGCACAAATGAAACCATCGATCACGTGTAGGTAATTTATTTATTTTTATTCAAATAGACATTTACATAAGTATTAATATATTAATTTTATATAATTTAAAGTAGAACTTCCAAATTTTTGGTATGTTATAAATCTTCAATAACACTGATAGGTTAATTAACCACGTACCTATTTATAAGGTACTGATACACCATCTATGATAAACCTACCTACTCGTAGTAATTTTGTAAACGGTATATACAGTAACGATATACCTACCTACTTACCTCATGTACCTACGTAGGTACGGTACGGTACATACGGTAAGTAAGGGTAGATAATACTTAGTTCCAAACAATCATTATGAACGCCGCCTTAGGGGGTAAGTATATCACCTACAAAATTGAACATGTTAGAAATGGTATAAGTTTTTTTTATCAAAGGACTCTCTAACATATACCTAACTATTGTTAAAAATACATCGGCAGTGATAAACAAGCCAAACACACAGATTGGTTCTCTAGACACAACATTGAAACGACTTTAAAATGTTTAGTTATATATCTACTTAGGTAGGTACTCTTAGATTAAACTCCTACCTAAAATGACGTGTAACAAGCTCGAAAATAAATACGAAGAACTCTAAATATTATAATCTCTGAGTTATTATAAAACTACCTACTAGTAAGTAAGTAATACAATTTAAAAATCAATTGAATCTTATACCTATAGGTACCTACTCACTAAACTCCATCATTGTAAGTAAGCAACTGTTACTTTCCGACTAAAGACACACTACAGAGCAAAATAATACCATAAAAAAACATACAAAATAATAATAAATACCTAGTAACTAAAATACTAGCTTTTATACAAAACCCATAACACCGACATGATATCACACATTTCATTCATGTTAATAAATTATCCAACTTATCTAACCTCAAGGTAAACCTATAATAAAATATTTTGCCAATATGTATGAGTTATGAGGGCTTCATACCATTTATAATAAAGACAGATCTATCCACAGCTATAATACTAGTATAAGCAGTTAGCACAACATTCAAAGGAGAATCTTAATAGTTAAAATCTAAAATTACCCCTTTAATGCCTAAACCCCGGGTTCTAAATATTTACTGTTTTATGGCCCCCTTGCAATGAAATTGATCCAAATGGTAAAACATTTTTAAAAATCCATGCCTATGGTAAGCTAAGGTTTTAAATCCTGCAGACGTTGGAAGCGACGAACTAGATTTAACCTGGATCTTACGTAAAACCAGGGAGTTTGACAGCTTTTAAAGATCTCAGATATCTATAGCAGAACATCAAACCTGCTCCCTGCTGTGTTGTCCTTAGATATTATATAAGGTATGTACGCACCTACCTAAATTGCACACTTAACTACCTGCATAAGATTAATAAGTACCTACTATCAACGATAAACTTCCAAATAGTAAATCTACTTATAATTTATTTTTATTATACCAACTTAAATCAGTATAGTTGACTAATACATTTTTAAAAACTTTACATTGTACGAATAAGTAGCAAACGAATCTATAACTTTTTAAATCTGTTAAAAACTTTACCTCAATCAGGTTGTATATTATATAGGTACGCAAAATCTAATAATCATCAAAATCACTTTTCCCACATCGTGTAAACTTTTCGTATTCATTAAATTATGTCCCATAAATCTATAAATGTAGATTCCGTTGCCGAATGTGAAAAGAGCTTTCAAAGACTGCCTTTTCACCACAACTTTCTAAACCGATACAATGGTCAGGACAAAAATGTGAGGCAACAGGGCTTTTTGAGGCTTCTAGAACCATATAATCAGACTAACCAAAAAACAGACGCAGGTCAAAAATGAACGCGACACCGACAAATAAACTTATTTCATAGAATTTTTGAAACGTAATATGTAAAATATTGTCAAATTCAATCGAATCTTAGTCCTAAACCATGGCACAAAAAGTATACCTAACAAAGGAGGGACTTTTCACAACAAGGGATTATGTTGATTCATTATTTTTTCTAAAAATCCTCATCAAAAGATAAAGAAAATTCACAAGAATAGAATTACGAAATCTGAGCAATTATGCTTACGTATAAAAGAAAATGAGCTGAAAAATATGTTTGGTCACATCAAAGTCTCGACAGTCAGTCTTTCAAGAAACCTAGTTTTTACTGAAACTGTATAAAGTATGGAATGTGAAAGAAACAGGAACGAACAGCCAAATAGAAACCAGCGTAACCAATCGATGGTCTGCGGGAATATTTATGTGCCTAATTCATAATTCTACTGTGTCAAACTACATTACTCCAGGAGGGCTGGACTTCTATGTTACGTAGAAGGTAGGTACTAATTCGTACATTAGTCTAGATTAACACGTCACCTACGAATTAATAGAGTCGATATCGAAACGAGCAGCAAATTGATTCTTTAACTTAAAATTGCTGTCCCGGTTAGGACGAAATCGTTAGTGTTCCTAGTTTGCACTAGGGATTTAGTCAGTGATTGGACATCGGTTGCCAATGTTTGGAGTTCACTCCAGGCGTGCTTTGTAGGTGGTCTTCCATATCTCAGCAAGAGTAACAGCAGAGTGGAAGCGGTGGAAAATGCACAGTGGGAGGGTGAAACGCTGAACGAGTGACCAGGCAACGAAGCCGTAGAAATCGAGTTGTACCTGAAATAAAATGTTTTTGATAATTATTTTAGAATATAGGACACTGAATAAACCACTCATCATCTTCTTATTCCACTTTATGTGGGGTCGGCACAACAGGTTTTTTCTCTCCACTTTCCTTTATCATCCGTCATCTCATTAGTCACTCCTTTCTTTTCCATGTCATCTTTCACACAACCCATCCATATTTTCTTTGGCCTAGCTACCTCTACTCCTGATTAAACCACTATGGTAGCATTTAAACCATGTCTAAAAATAACTTCAGCCTAGAAGCCTTATAAAAATATAGACTGTATTATAACTATTTCTCTGTGCTCGACCAATACACTGGTGAGAAGGATCAAAAGTAAAAACTGAGAGTGCAGTGTAAATGAATCAGTACGTGCATTATGTCAATGTGACTCTGTCTGGAGTGTCTAGAGCCCAGTCTTATCAGGGTAATGTAGTAATGTTTGTCTTAATAAATATGAAAAAAATAATTCTGATACGGTAGTGTTGTAGAAAGTACTCTACCAACTTTATGCCTTTAAAATTATGGGAGAATCCACTGGCTCCTGAAACACAGTCTGAACTATTTTTTTTTTAAACCTATAGCTGATGGAATAAGCAGATGGCCCATCTGATGTTAAGTGGTAACAATCACCTATAACAAAGCATTGCCTCATAAGTCACGCTCGATAGGAACGTGCCCTACGATGCACTGCCCTGCGTCCATCAACTTGAAGCATACAGATGTTAAGCCTCATGTGTCTGTAATAACACCGGCAACCACACTCTTCAAACCGAAACACAGCAAAGCTGCTTGGCGGCAGACAGCGACGTGGTGGTAGTACTTCCCCGGACGAGCCCTTCATCAAAGAGCTCTACTATTCTTAAAGCTATGGATTCAATATCGAACTGTAAACATTTATGTCAATAAAATTATTTTGTGTCTTCTACAACACGTATGTTTCTTTCCTAAAAAGCAAAAGTCTTCAATAGATAAAATGTAACGTGTAAGATATGTAAGGACAATTTACCGGGTTAGCAAGGACTTTCTGGGCCTCGAAAGTGTAGATGAGCCACATGGTGACATTGCAGATAAGCAGGAAGGTAACGGCTTGGCGAGCTGGCTTGCTGCGCTCCTGCTCCGGAAGGTGGACGCGACGACGAGACACATCAGCGATGAAAAGCAGTTGGAGAACAACCTGAAATTGAATGCCGAAAGATTCGCTAGAAAAATCGGTAAGACGCATACAATTCTCGCAGAGTATTGCTGATTTTGGTTGAAATTTGGTATTTCTTTCGGTATCTAACCGAATCACCGACCGATGACACCGTGAGCACCGGTGGTCTAGTGGGAGTGACCAAACCTTCCGATCGTAAGGTCGTATGTTCGAATCCGGTCGTTCACCAATGGATTTTTCCTATCGAAAATGTATGTGCGCAATGCCAGTGCTCTCTCTTAAACGTTGAAGGAAAACATCGTGTGGAAACCAGTTAGTATTCTAACAGCGGCGATGGGCTTGCAACCTGTTTTTTTCAGTACAAATTATCGACCTACCAAATTTCGGGCAGATCGGATCAAAAGGTCCGAAAATTAAAGTGGGTGGTAGTCAGTGGCAAGTCCAAACGTTGTGTTTGGACTTGCTTCTGACTACCACCTACTAACTTGATATTGTTACCAAGTTTCAATTCAATTGATTTTTTTGTGTAACTTTTTTTATTTTTGCCCCCTTAAAAACCCCATATCGTAGTAACTTATCATTATCTGATTTAAGACTTACATATACTTACCAACTAGTAGTTCGCCCCGAACTGAGATCTCGTGATGCGACCCGACGAACGCACCTAAACTTTGAGTAGGTGGTAGTCAGAGGCAAGTCCAAACATTATGCTTGGACTTTTTTCTGACTACCGCCTACTAACTTGGTACGGTAACCAAGTTTCAAGTCTATTGGCCTATTTATTGAAGAGTTCCGTTGAACAGACCTTGGCTCCGTCATCAGACCTGGTCGTTATCACCATTTTATGAGAACTGAGTACCTCCTTAATATATTTCAAGAAAAAAAAATAAGAAAAAGCAAAGTAACTGGCCGACCAGTAGAAAAACCTTGATGCCAACGAAACTCTTAGAGATGGGAGCTCTTGGATGGCTGGTTATCTTAATTTAACTTTTTTATTGTATCTCAAAAACCGAGCGTTCCAGAAAAAAATTAAAAATTGTTTTGGAATGTCCAAACAAAGCCCTTTCATATGACATGTAACTAGATTTTTTTGTGTAACTTTTTTTATTTTTGCCCTTTTTAAAAACCCCATATCTTAATAACCCTTCATCCGATTTAACTCATATACTTACCAGTAAATTTCTCAAGCACAAGCTATCGACTTATCAAATTTCATGCAGATCGGATCAACGGTTCGAAAGTTATGGCCAGACAAACATACATACATACATACATACATACATACATACATACATACATACATAAAATGCCAAATCGCCCAAGTTGAAACTAAAGATCTTTGTTCGCTTCGCTCACTCGATCAATAAATTTCTCAAGTACATGCTACTGACTTACCAAATTTCATGCAGATCGGATTATCGGTTCTAAAGTTTTATGGCCCGACAAACATACATACATACATACACACATACATAAAATACCTAATCCCCAGGTAAGATTTTCGACACAATCAATAATAGACAAAACTGGGCTAAGCTAGCACAGAATCATGTTTGAGGTTTTGCGTTAGAAGTAAAATCGACGCACTGTAGGTAGATAGGTAAGGTACTAACCTGAAGAACGCTCAGGCATCCAGTGATCATAACGAGCAGGTTCGGTTCGTGAGTAAACGCCCCCATGCCTCCAGCAATGACGCTGAAGACGGCATAGACGAAGAGTCCGAAGGCAGAAACACGCAGCAGTATGTCGTTGAGGTCAGATTGCTCCTCGGAACGGAACTTCAATGATTGCACCCTGTTGATAGGTTCGGTGAAGGAAGGAGGATATATGCTCCATTTTATTTTTCGACCACTAGTCGTTAATATTGAAAAACCAACAGTGGTTAGCAAAACAAGACAAAAAAAAATGAAAAAGTAAATGAAAATATAATTGAATTTCAAAAGGAGTTTTAAATGAAAACAGGATAGGCACATAAGTGCGAACAAAATAAGGTTATGGAGGCATGGCAAAAGAAAGGGAACATTGAAATAAAAGGATGGTAAATAGGAAAGGGAATGGAAAAATAAAAAAAACAAACCAAATTAATGATAAATGAAAAAAATAATCAACATAAATTTAAAAAAGAACTAGCTTTTTTTATAATAGAAAATAGGTAGTAGCTAAGGTTCGTTTTGTGAAGTAAACTCAATGTTAATAAGTTTAATTCACAAAACGAATAGAAAAAATAATATTTAAGCAAAATATCATACCGTATAAATCCGATCAGAATCGCCAGTATAGATAGAACCATCAATGCACAGTGGGAAACATCAGCCAGGTAAATCGACAAACGTTTCAGCTCCTGGTGTCTTATCAGAACGAAGAATAGAATCAGGCAGATCAATGAGGTGACGAGAAGAAGTAGTCCGCAGAAGAGGCCCTTAGAGGCGCCTGCGCAGTCAACTCGGTTTCCACGCTGTGCCGCTGCCATTGCTGCCGCCCTGCGGGATAGAACAGCCTCCAGACGTCTTTCCAGATCTTCGTCGTTGGCCACACTGCAACCAAAGAGTGATCATTCAATCCATGAACCTCGTAAATGGTGCATGTAGCAAAGAGTGGGGCGCTATGATTTTCATTTCACCGTTGCATAGTAAGCATGTGATAGATTAGGACTGGCAGGTCTTGGTACGAGGTGTTGATATTTTTGTAATTTTAAGGTAAACTTTGTAATATTAGTATTTATTTGAGTAATAAGCTATGTGGATGTTTGCTTGAAAGTTCATTAGGTCTCACCTTGGATAACGGCCAATATGCTTCCACATAACGTAAATGACAGCAGCTCCGATCAAGGAGTACTCGATGATGAATGGATAAAGGTAAGGAGCCGAGTCAGTAACTATGGTACCCATAATTGGGTTTCGGCCACACACGGTCGTGTTATCAATATTAGCAATAAGAGCAGCCGGGTTCAGGTTGTCGAATGATTCAAAAATCTCAGCAGTTCTGTTATCTGAAAAACACCCAAAAAATCAATAAACTTTTACAATAAAAGGACAATAAATTGTGAAAATAATAGGAGCGTTTGTAGGTACAGATGCCAAGGATAAAATATGACGAAACATGCACAAAAGACAAATCGTCAAAAACTGAAAAAGATGGCAATGGTGCTAGATTAATGCCTACCTACGAATAAACAACTTGGAGCAAACTAAAATTCCGGGGCAAAATATAAACAAACAGAACATCCGCAAATCAAAAGTGCATCGGCGCTCAAACGTGAAGACTTAACGACACTCCAACGACAAACCTGTCGAATGTGGTGGTTCATCAACGCGATAAGTTTCAACATTATTGCCCCATTCATCTTTATTGGTCGCGAATGAAACTGACGAGGAAGGCATAATAGTTGATATAGCATTAACGATCGGTTTCAATGTAGATGTGCGAAGGTACTGGAATACTTCCAGCATGGCCGTCTGAGTTTGCGTTGCTTTATCAGCCTCCGTTGTTAGTGGTGCGAAAGAAGTGGTAGTAGTAAAAGGGTTGTCGTTTGGCCATTCTCGGTTATCGCGCCCGTAATTTCCGTTCTCATAGCCTACAGTGCTTTTAATTGCATCGATGAGCTTAGATTTAGTATAACCACCACCCATGTTATTAAAGTATGATGTTGGAGTGGTAGCTGAAATTATTTGAAAAACGTTATTCACATACATGCACGCACAGAAGGATTGCACATAAAGGGATACCAAAACAATGAAATCGGATACTAACTTGTTGTGGTAGGAATTGTCGTGAGTTCTGGTGTTGTGGAATAAACAACATTCAATAACTGTTCGCCAGCGGACCTTGCCGTAGATACGGCAGTAGATGCAATGGCTGTGGCGGCAGTGGTGGCAGCACCAAAAACTTTGCCAGAATGCCTTAGGGTGTGCTTACGGATGACTTCTGGTTATCATGAAACAGATGCAAAAGTTATTTTAAAAGTCCATGCCAGCTTGTTTGTAAGGTGTGCAAGAAAAGGGAATTACTTACTTACTTGAAATTTAGCGTAGGTACCTACACAAATGCTCAAGAGAGGACTTTATAAAAAAAAAACTTACTTCCAAAAACAGCTTCTCCGGGAATACCCTGGGGGTTCTTGACGTGGTAATCGGTGATCTCCTTCAAAGACTCAAGGACCAATGTTCGAATCCAGACACAAATATTTGTTGCCACTACATGCATTAGCCCAAAACGTGCAATCACTTTGAACCGATGTATATTCAACTGAAATAAAATGTAGGTAATACCTAAATACAACGCAAGTCCTCTTACAAGTAGGTATGTCTTAATAAAATTTAATAACTTGATTTATAAGAATGAATAGTATGATGTCTGTAATGGTACTTACTCGCGAATTCATGAATATGAAGTACATCTGCATGAACGTAAAGATCATTTGCAATAGTGGGTTTAGTCCTTTTAGGAACAAGTAGCAAGGTGATTCCAAGGGTAGCTCGAAGAAGGTTCCAAATTCCAAACCGTTGTAGATCATGGTCCCAAGGCCGAATGCTGGTAAAAAAAAACTGGTCAAAATGCATTTAATATGTATTTGGGAACGTAAGTGATGTTCCGGGTGAAAAAAGTAGTTATGCCCGTAAATCGTAATTGTAATCGTAAAATCGTAGAGAAACAGTTTACATAAAGCAAAAATCAATACGACGTGAGCTTCTGTTTGTAGGAAAACATGATTTCATTATCTATTTTACGAGAAATCTAAAGCATTCAGTTGTGTTTGCAATACCTGCCTGCCTACCTAATTATTAGAATAAATTACCTAGGTACCTTTCATTCAAAGAAGCTGCGACTGTAGGTTCCTATTTATATGATTCCCGTAGCCCATATAAATAAATAATTAATCAGTTTTAGTCCCAAAATACAAAACTTTGTGAGTGACAAACTTACCGATTGCACCAATCCTCAAGAAGAAGCTGCCATGGCTGTGATCATTTTGTGAAGTCTTGCGCCTTCGTACCGGTCTTGCTACAGGTCCAGCTTCCATCTCCACAATATCTTGTTGCTGATTAATAAAATAAAATGTAAATACATTAAAAAAGGTTTGTACCTATGATTAAAAAAATACGTAGGTACCTATGATAGATAGAACACACTACACATCCGAGTCCAATGCAGTAATGAGCTTCTGGCAAATTATAAATTTTTATTTTTAATCCAACTAGAACATACATAGTAATTGAATGACCTAGCTTATAATGCTGATTAGTTCTTTGATATGAAATGGATGCATGACTTTTGAGGGTACAATATTTACAAGATCCGTCGTTAATGTTTAAACTCACACAAAGCCTGATTTGACGTAGCTAAAACAAAAGCACTACTTAATGAAAACTACGACAGCACATCCAAAGCTCTGCAATAATGATGGTATACATGGTCTCAAGCAGGATGCGTCAAGAACCTCACCTGATCTTGCGCATACAATTGCGCCATTTGCAATTGCAATTGTTGCTGTCGAACTTTATCGCGCATCTTACGGGGATACACCTCCTGCCCAAATGATATGGAAAAAACAAAAAGTAGGCAGCGTAAACAAAAGGGGGAACATGCGAATGAAGCGAACGGAAACCGAAACTTTAAAAACTATAAACAGTAAAAAGTGCGATGTAACGAAGTTAAAATAAACTAATTTGAAAATAAACAAAAATATTGTGGTTAACGAATACGATACGCGAAGCCACGATGTGTGTAAAAAGTGTTATCAAACAAGATTATGGATGTGCTGTGTATGAATGAACATGTATTTGCCCTCACCTGAAATTGACTTTGTTTTTTGGATTCTTTGGTTGGTTTGTCCTTCCCTTCCTTTCCGTCTTTGTCCTTAGATTTGTCCTTCTTTCCGTCCTTCTTGCCATCCTTTCCATCCTTGCCGTCCTTGCCTTCTTTTGCATCTTTATCTTTGGTTTTCTTTTCTTTTTCTTTCTTCTGCTTCTTTTCTTTTGGTGGTGGTTTAGGCTTGGGTGGGCTTCCGACACAGCATGAACTTTCTGCAGTTACACAACAAACATAGTTAGGTATGGTTCTATAGAAAATAAATGTCTTGAAATCGTTTTGCGATGGAGCTTACCTTGTAGTAGGAAGCAGAAAACGTAAAGCAGGAACAATATGCTCATGCCATAGAGGTAGGTAAAGAAGCCCTCGTAGTAGTAAAGGGGTAAATTGTGTGTGATCACATCGCTGATGACGTAAGCGATGCAAACGACTACCAGCAGCTTCGCGTAGATGAAGCTGGATATGATGAACAGGGAAGTTCTATAAAAGAAAAAATACGTGACATTACCACATAGGAAACTTTAAGCAGTTGACAATGCCTGTCTATGCCTAATCTTAATAATTAACATGCCTAAAAGATGTTTTTTTTGTTCCATTGTAGCGGTGATACAACTAAACTATTTTTTTAAAAGCTAAGTCGCAGTCAGTATCTACCTATAACATCAGGAATCTAATTATGATTATATTATTATGTAGCATTATAGTAAATATAGTTTTCATCGTAGGTGTTTCAGAAACTTGAGAGAACAAAGCTCCGAAAGGTCATTGATCCTTTTCGTAGTAGCGTCCGGTAAATCCGATAGGTACCTACTACCTACCCACCTACGAGATTATTAAATAGGTCCCCAGAGTTCACGGTTTGCATTAATTTATATTTGCAATAATTTATATTCACTACTTTCTGGACAAAATAATCATCAACGTACTTGTACAAAAGGGTAGTAACTAGACAACACCACGACACCACTACGTCACGGCAGTTCACCATTAAACCATCCACCATTAAAGCTAGGTATTCAAAACTACTTATTTTTAATTATTTTTTTTAAATGTTGAAAAGCTCGAATAACTGTTTGCCAACATCAAAAATGTTAACAACCCAATTAATGAACAAAGGATTGTTCGCGGAAGTAGGTACCAACTATCCAGAACTTGATTTAGCTACGAAAGTGGAATTTGATAAACGTACTTTTTCGACGGCTTCGGCTGAACGCACTTCAACTCCATCTCTTTATTGACCGTGTTATGCTTTTCCGCGATCGCAATATCACTCCCTTGTTGGCGGTGCTGCCCCACCGGCAGGGTCGCCATATTGTCTACCGACTCGAGCTCCACTGTAGACACTTTCACTTCTGTCTCCATAGGAGGATGCTTATCTTTCCCCATCTTTGCGATTAAAGATTCTCAATAGTACATTACAGTTTTTTTTTTAAACCGGGATGAGGAACAGGGACAGGGAAGGACCGCAGCACAGAGCCAGAGCCCCGGAAATGTGAAGGCGCGGTCGTGACTGCTGAGACGAGAGTGCGCAGTCGTGGATGCTGCGCGGTACGACTAGGGGCGGCACTCCTCAATTCACCCTATAAATCGCACATTCTAATGGGCGAGGGTCGCAGTTTTTGTACGGTATTGCAATTACGCTTGTTGGGGGAGAAATGCATTGAGGGACTGGTGATGGTTTCATTTGTAGTGTTGTCTTTTAGATTTTGATTCAGAAAATGTTTTATTGTAGGTTTGACTATCGGCTTGGCCTAGAAATAGTAGGAGTACAGAACTTGCTAGTATGGTTGTTTTGGCCATTATAATATTTATTATCTTTGCCTAGAAATTATATAGGTATTATATAGGTATTATTATGACTATAGGAGATACCTAGTAAAAAAATTAAGATCTTGTAAAAATAACGTTCTCAATTCGGTCATGAAATATCATTACCAACATTACCTAAATTCAATATTTTATAAAACGATTTCGACAACCCTAATATAACTGGCGGCACGCGGTCGATATTAGGTGCGCCCTGGAACTTTTGGAGGCTGCGCGCACGACCCACTGACCCGGCCGCTTCTTAAACACACCCTACCTAAAGATTCTTTTGTGACAACCCTAATAATGCACATGCACGTGTCTAAGACGCAATACCCGAGAAAAAGGAGTCGTTTAATGAATGGATGAAAGGATGAAAGATGTGCGGCTTTCAATGACAGACCTTCCACTTTGAGGTCAATGACCTGCGCGAGCTTAGATTCATATTGATACCTTCTTGCAGCTTCTTACCAACCAACAAAATAAAACTCACAGTATTTTCACGCTGCTTTATTTTAAAGACTGCTATTTTATTAAATTTAATCATAAACGTTTTTAAATTTTTTACCGACATACTTTTTCCGTATTTATAGCTCCTAAGCTGCTGTAAATTCGCCTTTAATTATTACTGAACAACTTTTCGACAAATATTTTATCAGGTTAGTAGTTAGCCATAAACTCATAGACACGAAGTACCTATATTATGTCTATTTGCTTAACAGAAACAGGATTATTTTTATTTGAAGCGGATACCTAAGTAGTTTTTTGTAAAAGCTTTCATAAACACATTTGGCCTTCACCATCACGGTTTATCGAAATACTTTTTGGATGATTAAGTATCATTTTGATAGTACGATAATCTTACCCGGTTACGTTTGGGTATAAATTGAATTAAATATAAAATGTACATGCTGTTTGCCGGGGTAGCCCCTTGCTTACAAAACACACACGATTACTCAAATATGCTATCAACCTAAGTAGCCAACTTTAAACACCTGTGCACTTAATAGCCTTAAACATTATACGTAGCACAGACATAGTATGTATGTCGGTACATACATACTATGTATGTATGTTGTGTGTGGTGTTGTTTTACTATGTCATCTCTCTGTGGCAACTGTGACCGCTCATACATATTGAGTGCACCTATTATGTCATGTTGCGAAATAGCAATTAGTGTTATCTAGCCAAGACACACGCTAAAATCACCACTTGCATAATAAGCAGTAAGATAATTATACCATCCTACCGCCCTTTGTTATGTAGAGTCATCTGCACAAGCGCTTACAAGAAGTTTGTAAAGCGCTTTGTTTATGAACATTTCTTAATCTCAAAGTAAGACTTTTGAACAAATGATAGGAATCAAATCATCTCCTTATCTATCTACCTATCTGAAAGAAGATGGAAAAATAGAGACAACGACTAAAAAGACGTCAAAAAAAAACTCGCTCGTAGTCACTGAAAGTAGTTATGAAAAATGTCGTAAAATTACAAAGATCCTACTAATATTATAAACGCGAAAGTTTGTAAGTATGGATGGATGGATGGATGGATTGAAGTTTGTTACTCTTTCACGTAAAAACTACTGAATGGATTTTAATGAAACTTTACAATAATATAGCTTAATCAGAATAACAATTAGGCTACAATTTATAAAGATATTGTGTGATTAATCCTGCGCAGACGAAGTCGCGGGCACTAGCTTGTTCAATGTAAAAATAATCTTGATATGCATTGCTGGGCTCCTGAGATTCCGATAAATAAAATGTGCAAACGCATTTTTTTACAAAACAAAGATCTATTGTTTATTTATTTTGATGTGTTTTTTCAAATCGTGATGAAAACACGAACTATTATAATCAAAAATGGAAAAATTCTAATTAGAATGTTTTTTAATATTTTATTCGTAGGTTTCTTAAAGGTATAGAGATTTTATAGATAGGTACCTACTGTTCGGGATTCTTGAGGAAAACACCGTATTTACTTTAATGCACAGAGTTTACTATTATAACTTGCTAATACCTAATACACATCACTTTTAGACTATGCTAAGCACCTACCAAAACTAGTAGTAGGTAATTAGACAAATGTATTTTAGTGCGTCCTTAATTTTTTTTGTAGTTTAGAGTTTTAGTGCAAAAGCAAAATCATGTCAGTCGAACAACAATATAACAGCAGTGATATGATAATATTGGTATGCGTACAAACGAAGACGTATGTAACTTGATCCAAGATACTTAATAAACACTCCATCAAGAGGTATTAAATGTCGTCATAGCAATAATTGCGAGCTAAACTCATCAATGACATAACTTGTACCTACTAGCCAGTCTGCGGTAATCGAGTAGTCAGCCTTGAAGTTTGCATGCATACAATGCGTTGTTAAAAGCCATTTAGTCGTCTACTACCTTTGAGAATCCGAATTGCGATGGGATCACGATTTTATTTATCTATGTTTGACGGAAAACATCGTGAGGAAACTGGCCTGTCGTTGAACCTAAAAAGTTCTACAACATGATTCAAGTTTTTTTCGCAAAGAATCGCAAGGAGCCTCTTTGAGGCGCACTTTAAAATCCTTTTACCACACTGTTTCGAACGAGCGACACGACAAGAAGAAGACGTGTCTG
Source organism: Chloroclysta siterata (assembly GCA_932294275.1). Classification (NCBI taxonomy): domain Eukaryota; kingdom Metazoa; phylum Arthropoda; class Insecta; order Lepidoptera; family Geometridae; genus Chloroclysta; species Chloroclysta siterata. Next base: position 9,751,544 of record OW028588.1, read on the forward strand.
TGAAGGTTTGGGTAAGGGTGATATGATCAGGGTGTGTTTCTTCTTTTCCAAATACAATCCGAGAAGCTCAAAGCTTAATAACAGTGTGTTTTTTCAATGCATACCTAATTAAATATTTATGTATTTTCTTATTGTTGGAAAAATTCTTTAATAAAAAAACTGTGATGCATACTACATTGCATGAATGCAAAATAAAAAAAACTGCTTTAAATTAACTATGTCGTTGCATGATAAGCTTTAGTTATTATTCTGAAGTTACAGTATTGTTTATATCTTGCTTGACTTTTATAAGTAAAGCAATAAGTTATTTATATGTTCAAAGCACCTGCTTGAAGCTTACACGAGCTATATTCCTCGCACATCAAAGTCATCTACCGGCTGGACGCCTCCGTCCATACTCGAATGCGTGCCCGTAAAGTTCTATTACAGTGAATTCAGCTTTAATACCATGTCGTAAAGTTTAAATTTGGGTTCTCGTGTAAGATTTGATTTACCGGGCACATAGCTATAGACATACCTACAGCTACGTGTACCTACATGCTCGGACTATTTAATCGATTGTCCATCCATGCGATGTGGAAGTGCTTTGATTACAGCTTCCTCCCCTTTATTTATTTTTAAATTGTCTGTCCAGCCTTTTGGTAGGTAACTATAGGTAGAACTTGTTTTTATCATTTTACTTTCAACGCATTTAGAAACTACTTATTTAAATGTCTAATTCTGAATTTGGGCAGTTCGTTGATATTTTAATAAATAAAAGTTAATCCTGTTTAACTCTTCATGCTTTGAATGGGAAATAAAAATATATAGGTAGGTACGGATGAAGTATGGTCAATAACATTGCTAATATTATACGTATTTTTTTCGTAGAAGTAACGTTTTCACGAGAGTGCAATAAATAAAAGAACCATCTGCCAATCTTTCATCAAATAGACGGATCTAAGAGTACATTGCGAGCATAAGACTTACATTTATTCATTGCCGTAGGCTATAACATCCCGTTATAAGATTCCTGGTTGCAAAAAGGTTCGCTTCATAGAAAAAGATGGTAGTTAATAGTTAGAGAATGTGCTTACTACCTAACCTACTTATATTCGTTTTTTATTATGAGAAGCAATCTATTTGATTTGGTATAAAAATGCTCAGTATCATTACTCATATAGGTATTACTTGCATGTTCAGCATCCTGAAACTGGTGACTTTTTCAGAATCCTAATACTGCTATATACCTAGGTGCTATATAGGTATATTTTAATCATACCTAGTAATCTTATGAGGTGCTATATCGTATTATTTTTATCTCGAATGAAAGGCGTTTTTTTTTTCCTGGAAAAAACTATAATATACTAGAGGTAGAAAAACTTGTGTGTGATAGCGGTTCAGAAGGCCTACGGCTTATCAATTTGTCGTAACAAATACGGGTAGAGTAGTGTTCCAAAGTTATGTACTCACTTGGCATTTTTCGGTGTGGTGTGGGGCTGACAGCAGGTCCTGTACCTCAGGATAGCGTCAGTAGGAGTGAGAGCCTCCGTCTCCTCCGGCGGGGCTTCGCACTCGTCTTGGACGAGCGGCGCCCGCGCCGGAGAAGTGTGTGAACCGTACCCGTCGGAATTCAGCTGAAAAAAAAAAGATAAGGCTAGAATTTTGGACCTGTCCTGTTATCCAAAAGCCAGACAAAGCCTTGGCATAGTGCACCTCGGTTTTACGTTTTTTTTCTTACAAAATAACTTGCTCATGGAACAATCACAGAGGTGTAACCATCAGCAATAGCAATGCATTGCCTTGCAAGATACGCACGATAGGAACGTGTTCTACGATGCACTGCCCTGCGTCCATCAACTAGAGGCAAATAGATGTTAAGCCTCATTTGACTGTCATTTTACCGGCAACCACAAATTTCAATCCAGAACACAGCAAAGACGCTTGGCAGCAGAAACACGTAGGCAGACTAGTAGGTACTTCCCCGGATGAGCCCTTCAAAAAGAGTTGTAGGTACTACTCAAAACGGCGAAGACAAGAGTTACATGTTCGATACATGTTTTCCTACTCAAAAGTTTGCTTTACTAGTTTTCGTACATAAGCTAACTTTTATATAGGAAAACTTATATCGATCAAAATGAAATGTTTACTAAACTGTGTGCAATGTGATTGCACACAAAATGATTGATTGCGATTTTTCGAAAATGAGTTTAGTGATTTTATATCTTTCAACATGTCGAAAAGTGTGAGCGAGAGTCACATTAGCTCTTGTCTTCGCCTTAAAATGGACGTTGAACGTAAAACCAGGGTAAAATAATGACGACGCTAAGTAGGTATACTTAACTTTTGAACAACTTACAGCTAAGAAATACAAACATTTTCTCACTAAAGTCTCTACGAGAAGGGAACTCGGTTTGGGTATTCGAAGAACGGTAAGTGCAAGTTTTGTGTAGGCACAGAATAAAAAATAGTAGTAATTAAAAAATACTATAATGCGGGTGTGTTTGTCAAGAGGTATTTCGAAATATCTAGCTAAGTAACTAAAGGTGAAAAAACTATGTAATTTAAAAAGATTGTAGAATTGGAAAGTAGATTGATTTTTTTCAATGTTCAGTGCATGCTACTTCTAAAGTGCAAAACTAAAATGACGTCGAATGAAAACTGCGATGAACATTATTTTACACACCAAGCATTTGTTTTACTTTAACAACGACAAGTTAATTATTCTATGTTAGGTAATCAGGTTTATGATTAAATACTTGGGTCTCTAAATTCACTCAGGTTCAAAACAGTTACGAAATCTGATTGCTCCAAGTTAATAATAATTCCGCCTTTTTATTACCATACTCAGGATATGGTTCAATTTTAAAACACTTTTAAATGGGCAATTGCAAAGATGAGCAAAGTGGTACCATATTTAATGAATAGGCTGGCTGAGGTTCGAGCTGATTTCTTATTTATCAAAGGACTACACTGATGCAAAAAGGTTGCATTTTATTCAACCTTGAATAGACCTGGAGCAGCCAGCGCAAATGAAAGATGAATGATCTCACTTTGACGATGGTTCCGACCTGTGGGTCGTCTCGGGGTGGCGGCAGCGGCGGAGCCTGTGGTACTTCTGAGTCGTTTGGCGCTCCCAGCAGTCGCTCCTTCATCTCGTGGATGTAGGGGCAACGCTGCATCGCGATGTAGAACTCGCGGACGCGGACCTGAAAGTGAAAAAATATGTTGAAGCAACAGTCATGTAAGTCAATAATACATTTCTGACAACCGCTGTGAAATAAAGGTTCTCGAATGGCGACCACGAACTCGAAAACGAATCGTGAGACGCCCTCCTATCCTGTCCCGATGGACTGATGACATTGTGCAGATCGCGGGAAGTCGGTGGACGGAGACGGCTCAGAATCGTTCTTCCTGGAAATGTTTAGGGGAGGCCTATATCCAGCAGTGGACTTCTTCAGACTGATGGTGATGATGAAACATATCTACCATATAGACATATATCTATATTTCATATTCATGTTCTCATGGTTATTTATCAGCACTATGAAATTTAGTTTGGTACCGTATCAGTATTTCATCAATGTACCTATATAAGATACTAGCGGCCTGTCCCAGCTTCGCATGGGTGGTCATATCATATCATTTTTTGAACATTTTTAATTTCGTCATTTCTTTTGAATGGAATGTCCGATTTGAAAAATTTAAGAAGTAATCTTTAGGTATTGAAACCATCTTAAATATGAAATGATTTATTTGGATAAGGATTAATACCAAGGTACAAATAAAGACCCTTTTCTAGCGGCAGCATTTCAATTAAATTATTATAATAAAAGATGTGGTAGTATGCTGTCGCGACATTTTTTGTAGATGATGGCGTGTTCTACAAAATCGTAGTACATTATTTTGTTCTATCATCAATAGTTTACGCAGCGCACGCGATGTAAGGTTCTTGTTATCCACCTTGGGTTACATTATTGGAGTTTTAGTAACGATCCCTGATTTTTTTGAAAATATAATATAGCCTATGTTACTCAGGGATAATGTAGCATTCTAATGGTGAAAGAATTTTTGAAATCAGACCAGTAGTTTTTGAGCCTATTCGTTACATACAAAAATTCAAAAATACAAATCTTTCCTCTTTATAATATTAGTGTAGATAAGTATATATAAGCGGCAACCGTTAACTGCAAAGTCTGAGGTCCTCCATCTGTCCCCGGGGAATACCAGAAGAACACTGAGTTATCCAGAATTTCTGATTGACTTATAAAATCTCTACGGAAATGGTTCATAAACAATGCCATCTTCGTCAAGTTTTTGCCGCCATATTTATGTGGTAATCGCTATGCTCAATGAATTGATTTCTTTATACGGAAACAGTTTGTGTGTCGAATATAAACTCGGTCTCGGCTTTAATGTCAGCAATGCTGCGGTCGTTGATTTAATGTGAAATCGAACTCTGTACTATGTGTACTATCTTGGCATTCTTTAGTTTAGGGTCTTATTATTTTTATAAATCTTCAAAGAATCTTGAGTGAAGAACCAATAGATGTCAGTCAGGGTGCCAAAAAGTGTCGTGTCTGTTCTCAATTACACTTGTTACAGTACTACAGTGTGTTTTGTTGAGAAACGTTCTGCGTTTTTTTTTATACAATTCGCTGCTGGAACAAGCAGATGGCCCACCTGATGTTAAGTGGTAACCATCACCTATAACAAAAGATTGCCTCGTAAGTCACGCAAAGGGACGTGCCCTACGATGCACTGCCCTGCGTCCATAAGCTTGAGGCATATAGATGTTAAACCTCATGTGCCTGTTATTACACCGGCAACCTCACTCTTCAAACCAAAACACAGCAACGCTGCTTGGCGGCAGAAAAAGGCATGGTGGTAGTGCGAGACGAGCCCTTCACAAAGAGCTCTACTACTCTTAAAATATGGTATTATCCATCGAATTGACAGTAAGTACCTACCTGAGAATAATGATGTACTCAGGTATAATAATTTATTGAATAAAATAATATTTTCAAAATTTGATCTCTCTGACAAGTGTTTTACCTTCACTTGAACAGTTATTTGCAGTAGAAAAGCCCATTAAATTGAATTGACCTAGTTTACAAGTTTCCATACGTGTATGGTGTTTGTATGCAAATAAGTGATTGTTCATTTCGGGAACAATAGTGGGCCCGTCAGTAACTGGGGCTTTGTCAAGTGGCTTCTGAATGTAGGTTTCAATCCGACAGTGGTAAACATGTTCTATCATACAGATATCTTAGGTACTTTTGATGTGTATTCCAGAGCAGAACTGTAATAAACAATACACAGGAGTAGTCACTCTTTGTAAAGGGCTCGTCCGAGGAAGTACTACTCTGACTACTTGTTTCTGCCGCCAAACAGCGTTGCCCTTTTTCGATTTGAAGGGTGGAATTGCTGGTTTTATTTTTAGACATATAGCTGATGGAACAAGCAGATGGCCCACCTGATGTTAAGTGGTAACCATCACTTATGACAAAGCATTACTTCGTAAGTCACGTACGATAAGAACGTGCCCTACGATGCACTGCCCTGCGTCCATCAACTTGAGACACGTTATGCCTCATGTGCCTGTAATTCCACCGGCAACCACACTCTTAAAACCGAAACACAGCAACGCTGCTAGGCGGCAGAAACAGGCGTGGTGTTAGTACTTCCCCGGACGAGCCCTTCACAAAGAGCTCTACTACTTTTAAAATTAAAGGTACATGAAGCTTTCATGCCACGCAGAGCAGTGCATCATAGGACATGTTCCTATTATATGACAATGAGAGGAAATGTTTTATTATAAGTGATGGTTACCACCTAACATCAGGTAGGCCTTGTTCTTAATCCATCAGCTTTTAGTATTAAAAATGTAAATAACTATAGGTAGAAAGCCAAAGCTTTTATAACACATAGGCTGATTGCTTATGTGTATGCTAATATTATGTTATTTTCTATTAAGGCTGAGCTGTCCTGGTTCATGGAAGTTGATCGATTATATGCGTTAATTTTAATAGCAATGCCCGTTAGAAGCTGGAGTAGTGTGTGAATTATGAGATTAGGTAATTCTCACACTAGTAAACGATTTGGACCACTTGGAGCTGTAGAGCTATTAACAATTACAGTTTTCCGGTTCAAAATGCATGAAAAGGCCAGCATTTACGATTTCATAGTTCAAGCTAGAACCAGAGCAATTTATTTAATAACCACCACGGACCTATTTGCTGATTATGAAGTTAGTTTACCGTTTAAATTATAGATCTACGTAGTGGACCGTTGAGTCTTGATATTGTCATGCTCTATCTTTACGGTCTACTGCACAGCTAAGGTTACGATCGTAGTGGACTGACTTCATATCTTGTCATCGCTGCATTTCGTGCAATAAACAATTCACGCTCTAATAATTCATCGTCTAATTCATTTTCATTAGCAGACGAATTCTTCGCTATTTAGGCTACTTCTGTTACGGGCTGAGATCAAGTTCCCAATAGCCTTGATGTCGTTTTGATCTATGATAAGTAGTTGTACGTTGCCATGCAGTGCGAAAGGTTTGTATTATATTTCATGTTGGAGTACAGTGACCTATTGGCCTGGTTGTGCTGAATCGATTGCAGTGTCCTTTGTTCGCGTGGATTACTTCGTATTATGTTTGTTACGTGGTCGTTAATATCCTGTTTTTTAACGTCAAGTCAAAAAGTTTTGATCCACACCTTGATTTTAAATCGGCCATACAAGCTTGCATGATCATTGTTTAACTTTGAAGCAAAGTTTAGAACTAAATAAGATGAGAGAAGTGTATAAGTAAAAGTGCGGTCTGAATTATTTTTTTACGTTTGTTACAATAACACTGTAAAAGAAACCTGGTCTATACGCAGTCTAGACCTAGGTATAGAATATTTAGAACCATTTCGCGAGTCTAAACATGACCACTTGTGCGTCTTGAGACGAAGACACGAAGTCCCTTTGTCCGTGTATCTTTTCGAGACTCGAGCTTTTCTTCGCGAGTCTAAAGGGTGTTTGCGGTCTGACTAGACGAGCATGGGATAACGATTCACGTGTCTTTTTATCATGGAAATGATAGGAGTTGACTTCTAAGAAGTTCTTTTGATAATAGTGCTCAATGTGCTCATGGTGAATTTGTTGGCAGTCAGTCTATGATCGGCTTGATTCATAACCTTGTCAGTAAATCTTTGCATGTTCAGTCTAATTTATTGCTATTAAAATATGAAACAATACAACAGGTGGCTTTCAAAATGGACTGAATCATTTTGTAAGTGAATCGTAAACATTTAACGAGAAGCTATCGAGAAAATGGATATTTATGCTACGTAAAAATAACTCTTAAAAGTGGGTCAACCGTAGAAACAATGTTTAATGAAGCTGTGCGGTAACCCACCTCGTAAAGAAACGATGTAGAGCACGTATCAAATAGCCATAGGCAGGGTGATAGAAATATGAATCATGAATAATGTAAGTCTCTAAAAATAAAATAATTTATTTTTCGAGTGCTTGAAGAGCAGAGTTACCTACATAGTAGCTAGGCTCGTGGAGTGTACTATGGTGGCGTTTCTGTTGCTTTTTGTTGATGCACGTCACGCCTCGTGCCTGAGACTTTTACTAACAAACTGCAAACAATATCAGATTCTTCATTCATTCGTAGTACAGTTCATTCAAAATAAATATTTATCACTTGGTTTATTAAATAAAGGATCTCTGGGCACAAGGCACGACGAACTTGCGGCGGCCGTATTGAGGTACCCAGTGGATATTCTGGCGATTAACGAGACGTGGTTGCGGGAGGGTGAGGAGGCGCGCGCACCCGTTCTTTCCGGTTATCAACTGAAGCATGCGCAGCGGCAGTACGGTAACGCCGTAGGCGGCCGCCAACGCGGCGGTGGCGTCGGGTTTTACATCAAGCGCGGCCTCAATACGCGACTGCTGGGTCATCCCGAGACCCCCGGTGTTGACCAGATATGGCTCCGTCTAACTGTCAATGGTCTCAAGCTGGCAGTAGGTACGGCGTACCGTCCACCTTGGCAAAACGTAGATTTATTTTTAGATGCGCTTACAGACTCGATTTCTTCTCTCTCTGCTTTTGATCACGTCATTTTAACTGGTGACTTAAACATAGACCTGTTGGAATCCAATTCAGATACTAAAAAACTTTTGGACTTTCTAAGCTGTTTTGGCCTCGATCAATTTATTTCAGTACCTACACACTTCACCGATCACAGTGCTACGTTAATAGATCTACTTTGCTCAAATTTAAAACCTATTGATGTTGTTGTAGACCATATACCCGACTTAAGCAAGCATTCTTTCATTTCGTGTAAACTCCGTATAAAAAAAGATAAAACCCTGCCCAAGTGGATAGTCTACCGTCCAATAAAAGACATTGATTTAGAAACATTTAATGATGATCTCGACACAATATGTTGGAATACATTGGATTCTAATGATAATGTTAATGAAATGGTTGAAACCTTTCAATCGAAGATAATGTATCTATTTGATAAGCATGCACCGTTAAAGAGATCCCTGATAAAAACACACTCATACCCTTGGATAACCTATAACATAAGGGAGATGATGAAGACGCGCGATAGAGCTCATGCACGGTGTCGTATCTCAAATATTGACGCCCACAAAAAATACTATAAAGATTTGAAAAACGCTGTTAATATCGCTCTCTACACCGAAAAAACGCAATATTTTAATCAAAATATTAATTGCTATCTAAAAAACCCACGTAAATTATGGAAAAATATAAAACAAAATGTAGCCAATTTTAAAGATAAACTTGTTGACCTTCCGCTTAATTTCAGCAATCCAAACATCATTAATGATCACTTTCTTTCGCTTCCCAGTAGTAACAATGTTAAAATAACAGATTTAACCTATTTCGAATTTCACAGACACGGACCTTCCGTCTTCAAACTGGCTACTGTTTATGACTATGAAGTAGGTAAAATTATTCGATCATTCTCTACTAACGCGACCGGTAACGATGGTATGTCCATGGATATGGTATTATTGACTCTTCCTCAAACACTTTCAATCATTACGAATATTGTCAACACATCTATAATGACTAATACATATCCTTCATCGTGGAAAACGGCCATAGTCAAACCTATACCTAAAATCAAAAATCCCACTAACCTAAAAGACTTACGCCCTATAAGTATATTGCCATTCTTGTCTAAAGTTGTTGAAAAGTAAAAGTATTTAGAGGTAAACCAAATTATACCCTTAAAACAATCGGGTTTTAGGAGAGACCACAGCACTGCAACCGCTTTAATGGATGTTGTGGACGACGTATTGACGTCTCGGGATGGTGGCGAAGGAACTATCTTAACACTGCTAGATTTTTCTCGCGCATTCGATACTATAAACATTTCATTATTACTTTCTAAACTTGCATACTACGGCTTCGATAACACTGCAATAAGATGGTTCGCGAGCTATCTTTCTGAGCGCTCCCAATTGGTGGAGATACATAGTCCGGACGGTTCCAGTTCATTTTCTAACACCCTGCCTGTGACCCGTGGAGTCCCTCAAGGATCAATTCTTGGTCCCATACTTTTTATATTATACTGCGCAGATATCACATCAAAAATTGAAAATAGTAAATACCATATTTACGCTGATGACCTACAAATTTATTTATCCTCCAAACCCTCAGACATTGATGCTGCTGTAAATGATTTGAACAGTGACCTAGAGCGTATAGTCAAATGGTGTGATTCAAACAGTTTGATTTTAAACCCCTCTAAATCTAAGCTTATGGTTCTTGGTTCAAGAAAGCAAATTGATGCTATAGTATTACGAGATCCCAAAGTTTATGTTGGTGGAATAGCTATAGATCGTGTGACTGAAGCCAAAAACATGGGGCTGTTGATGGATGGTTCACTGCATTTTGAAAATAATGTCCTTCAGACTGTCCAAAATTGTTTCTACCGGTTGTCCGTTTTATATAAAGTGCGAGAACATCTAAGCATAGACTTGCGAATACATCTCTGTGACTCACTAATTCTCTCTAAATTAAGTTATGCTGACAATGTTTTCGGAGAATGTTTGCTAGCACGCACGAAAAAACTTATTCAGCGCATACAGAATGCTTGCGTACGCTTCTGCTTTCCCGTCCCGCGCCGAGCACATATCTCGCCGTACATTAATAATAATGGCATTTTGAACATGACATCGCGCCGTAATCTCCACTTTGCCACTTTGCTTTTCGGTATTATTAAGAATAAAAGGCCTCAATATCTTTACGAAAAGCTTCATTTTTCAGATCGCCTGATCCGATTTGCTGTGCGTTTGATATGTCCCCGCCACAGAACGACTGCCTTTCGTGGTAGTTTTAGATATGCTGCCACGAAATGTTGGAATAATTTACCTCCACCAGTAAGAAACTCTTAACTCCATTTGGTCTTTCAAACACTCATTAAAAAACTTCCTGTTGGAGCTCTCAAAAAAATTCACAGGTTGTCGTTCTGGTCCCCGGTTAGTTTAGTATATTTTATAAGTAAGTTGAATTAGTGAATATATTTATTGTGCTTATTATTGTTATTATATTTTATTTTCAAGTCTTAATGTTTTAGTTTTTTTTTAATATTATGTTTTACTATAACTATAGTCTTTAATTAGGATAATATTATTATTGAATGTACCTACTGTAACGATGACATGGGTGTCGCAGTTGCTGCGTTGTCGCATACTGGTGTCACGGAAGACCAGCGTTATAGTAGCGTATGCTGCTATAGCATTTATGCTGAGTGACGGCCAATTTGTGTCACTTTCTTACTTTTAATGTCTATTCTTGTATTTTTTATAAACTGTGTATGTGTGGCATGAATAAATTATTTTGTATTGTATTGTATTGTATAGTACAGTAATCATAAATAATTCAACAAGTATGAACTTGGTAATATTTCAAGATCCTGTATAAAAACATGTAGGCTTTATATATGGTAGAAAAACAAAAAATCTACAAAGTCGACGGTAGTTATTTAGGTAAGCTTGTTTTATAAAAGAGCAGTACCTACCTACAAGAACAAGAAAACGGTTGGTCTGAAACTCTCAAGAAACTGTTTCCTGTAGGTGCAAGAAAATTTATGTTATTTCAGGAGCGCTAGCAATTGTGGAAACTGTGTTACGGGGCCGAAGCGGTGGCGGAAATTGAGTTACTGGTTTTGCTTCAATCTTTTACCTACCTTAAATAGGTATATCTCTTCTCTATATATATCTTCTCTATATCTAGTAGGAGTATACATAAAAATCAATTGCTGTTCGTTTGTCTCGCTAAAACTCGAGAACTGCTGGGCCGATTTAGCTGATTTTGGTTTTGAAATGTTTGTCTTAGTCCAGGGAAGGTTTAAACGGTGAGAAAATATGGAAAAATTGCGAGTATAGGTGATACGAAGTACACCTAGTAGATCATCTAGTATCTTATATATTTTGAACCTGTGCTTGTTCTAATTAAGAGAATAAAATCGTTGCATTCAAGTCGTAGTCAGTTAGGACTACTTTGACTCTGACTTTGATGCAAATGGGTCAGCTCCGTTTTCAACATCCATTTGATTATGTTTGTTTATGACGAACGCATTTAGACTTCCTCTAGATGGTAACCCAAAAGTTTTATGAATCAACACTCTTATAGAATCTCACTCTATAAACGGCGCTTATAATTTCCTCAACTCACTCAAAACCTGTGTTGACAACCTTTCACTAGTACTCCTACAAAATTATTACCTAATTACTTTTCAAAATAATTATATATTTTGCATTATAAAATACTAGCGGCCTGTCCCAGCCAAATATATAAGATACTAGATGACCCGGTGTTCTTCGTATCACCTATACTCCCATGGGTGGTCATACATTTTTTGAACATTTTAGGATAAACTTAGACCGTGAGTTCGAGCCTCGCGTCTACTTATTTCATACATTTGCACGACCTTCTCCTTGAGTGAGTAAAATCGCACCCCGTGCGCGACCCGTGGACCCGTTAACATTTTTAATTTCGTCATATCTTTTGAATGGAATGTGCGATTTGAAAAATTTAAGAAGTAATCTATAGGTATTGAAACCGTCTTAATTATGAAATGATTTATTTGGATAAGGATTAATACCAAGGTACAAATAAAGACCCTTTTCTAGCGGCGGCATTTCAATTATTTTTTTATAATAAAAAAACACTTATTGTGACATAACTATAATAGTTAGACATATGCTGTCCCGACATTTTTTGTAGATAATGACGTGTTCTACAAAATCGTAGTACATTGTTTTGTTCTATCATGAATAGTTTTCGCAGCGCACGCGATGTAAGGTTTTTGTTTTCCACCTTGGGTTACATTATTGGAGTTTTAGTAAGGATCCCTGATTTTTTGAAAATATAAAATAACCTATGTTACTCAAGGATAATGTAGCATTCTAATGGTGAAAGAATTTGTGAAATCGGACCAGTAGTTTTTGAGCCTATTCGTTACATACAAAAATACAAAAATACAAATGTTTCCTCTTTATAATATTAGTGTAGATGTAGATGTAGAAGTGTAGATTATAGTGTAGATGTAGATTGGTGTGCATTTACATGTTTTTATTTCTTATAACTTAATTACTAATTTTATTCCTAAGGAAATAAACACTATGAGAATATTTCTATACGGAAATTAAAGAGAAACATTTGGTTCCAAGCTATTAGTTTAAAAATAACAGTTAAATGATATCATAAAATTTTATTGCTTGCTGAAGCTTGCTGAGATAAATACACACTCTTTTTTTAAAAAAGTTTTCTTTCACAAAGAAAACTTTTTTTTGTAGACCTCTTTTTTTTTTTTTTTTTTTTTTTTTTTTCAATACTCAATACGTTTATTGCTTACACATGGTTTAGTTTTGGTACATACATTGTTGTTAGTTGTTAGTTAGTATCACATGGACCCTGCATAGGGTATGGCAACATGGAGGCAGGCCGAGGTTTTAAATTATAATACGTATAGTCGGTATACAGGTATAGTTACAGTCAAAAAGTAGGTGTTATCTGTTATACAAGGCTGTTCTAAATAAACAAGGTATTAGGAATGTATGTCAAAGTTAATGAAATATTTAATTAAAAATAGTCAATATTTAGGTCAAAGTGTGTATATAGCCGAATGTTAAATAAAAATAAATGTCAAAGTTATATCTAGGTAATTTCAGTGTCAAGTTTAAATTATAATTATTTATTGAATTATTGCAAATATTCATTTATGTCATAGTATGTTTTATTAATTAGAAATGATTTTAATGTTTTTGTAAATAGACTATTTTTTTCTATATTTTTTATTTCGATTGGAAGGTTATTATAAATTTTTATTGACATTACGTATGGGCCGTCGCTGTGTATTTTAAGTTGAGAACGCGGATATACTAACTTATTTCTCCCTGGCCTCAATACGTATCTACGAGGCAGGTCGACTAGATTTTTATATAAATGGGGATATTTTCTTACAAATTTGCACAATTCTAGAATGTATAAACTAGGTAACGTTAGGATCTTTAGGTTTTTAAAGTGTGGTTTGCAGGTTTCTCTTCGCCCTATATTTACGAGGATACGGATACATTTTTTTTGCAAGATAAATAGGTCTTGTACATCTGTGCTGTTGCCCCATAGAATAATGGACAAAGAAAAATGTGAGAATATATTTGCGTAGTAAGCTGATAACGCGGTAGGTAGGTCAGTTGTAGTTTTTATTTCGCGCAAGGCGTACGTAAAGCTTGAAAGCTTTGATTTAAGTTGTTGAATATGGTGCTTAAAGTTTAAATGAGTGTCAATGTTTATACCTAGTAGTGAGAAGGTATCTACACATTCCAGCGGGATATTGTTGAAAGTCGCTTGAATTTTTAGGGCACGTTTTTGATACGGTCTAAACTGCATAATCTTTGTTTTCGCAAAGTTAATCTCCAAATTGTGATCTGACATCCAGTTAGAGGTTTGTGTGAGGACGTCTTGTATTGTGCCGGTAACATTATCAGTGCTGCAGCATGGTATCAACAAGGAGATATCGTCTGCGAAGAGGACGCTCGGTGTTTTTACATGTTTAGGTAAGTCGTTTATGTAGATCAAGAACAATAGGCATCCGAGGACACTGCCCTGTGGTATTGAGCTGGTCACGTGATGGGCGTTAGACCTTACGCTTTTTATAACACATTTGTCGTGATCGAAGTGTTCTATTTCTACATACTGTACACGTTTATGTAGATAGGACTCAAACCATTTATGCGCTAACCCTCTGATACCTATATCTTGCAATTTTTGTAAAAGTATGTTATATTGACATTTGTCGTATGCTTTCGACATGTCTAATAACAATCCTACCGCGTATTCTTTTTTGTCTAAGATTTTTAAAATTTTATCTATGTATTTGTAAACAGCTAAAGTTGTTGATCGATTTTTCCTGAACCCGCATTGAGCTTCATCAAATAGCTAAAATTTTTCGCAGTAGGTATAGACACGGCTACACATTATTTTTTCAAATATTTTTGACGAAGTGGGAAGAAGTGCTATGGGTCTATAGTTGTTAGGGTCGGTTTTTAAACTTTTTTTATGTATTGGTTTTATGATTGAAATTTTTAGTAAGTCCGGAAATGTACCTTCTAATAAGGATTGATTTGCTAGTAGATGGTATGGTAACGTTAGTTCGTCTGCACATTGTTTAATTAGTTTAGGTGGCAATTCATCAATTCCACAGCTTAGCTTGTTTTTGGGGCTTTTCAGGATGATATTGATTTCTTTTGGCGATGTTGGACTCAAGTACATGCTATTTGTTGCGCGGGTTGAAGTAGCCATATTTTAAAAAGTTTTTATAACCCACACTTTAAAAAGTTAAAATACTGGACTGTTCACACATTTTGCTACCTTTCATCAACTGCCCCATTGGGTAAAAGCACAGAATAAATAATAATAGGTACTGGTAAAAGTCGAAAACCCCATCTTCATCCTTTGGATATTGTATATTTATAAACCGGATGAAAATTAAAACCCAAGTGAATTTGTCACATTCAGGCAAACCCAGCTTTTTAAATACCCTGGGTACCTACTAGTATTCTCTTATCTGTGCCCTGGGTAATCTTTTTTTCCAAGATGAAATCTTGTTGAATGAATTCATCTATTCAAATTCATGTTAACCAATATTGTATTTTGACGCACATGGTTTGTGTCACACTCATTCTGTATGTGGCATTTTGTCCAATTTACCAACCGTAATGTAGATTATTATATTATCGATAATATCTCCTTACTAACGCCTTTTTCATTCATCTCTAACGAGTTGTGTAAATAGTAGCAAAAATCGATGCTTTTTTTTTAATTTAGAGGTTTATTACTTACCTAACTTCTATAAATCTACGAATTAGTTGGCTGTTATCCCTAAGAACCCCTTTCTAACTAGGTCAGGGCCTTGAACCTCAAGTTCGTTCCCTTTTAGCAGGCTCACAAAGGAAAATACGACGCAGTTACTGCATAGCTACTTACAATAAAGATAACTTTTGAAAACGAAATCCAATTACGTAATTTTTTTACAATAAGTTACAATTGGTTTCTTTTTGAAACAGTTAAATATGACGGAACTTATGTAGCATGGTTGAAAACTCAGATTACTTATTAAGTACTATGATGATGATGATGACTAGATCTAGACTAGAACTTCTACTAAGTAGAATAACTAGACTCTTCCTAATCGCCATTTTGAGCTCACTCCATCGACAGACTTCAAAAAGCACGTTCAGCATCACATATTATAACATTTATTCAAAGTTGTTTTTAATATTTTTTCCTTTTTTTTTGGGTGCCGGACCCAAAGGATAAAACGGAACCCTATTACTTAGACTCCGCTGTCCGCCCGTCTGTCTGTCTGTCTGTCCGTCTCTCACCAGGCTGTATCTCATGAACCGTGATAGTTAGACAGTTGAAATTTTCACAGATGATGTATTTCTGTTGCCTCTATAACAACAAATACTAAAAAATAGAATATAATAAATATTTAAGGGGGCTCCCATACAACAAACGTGATTTTTTTGCCGTTTTTATAGATAATGGTACGGAACCCTTCGTGCTCGAGTCTGACTAGCCCTTGGCCGGTTTTATTTTTATTATATCTTACAGCTGCTTCTGATAAACCTAGAAACGTTTTTGCGGCATTGAAAGTGGGATTCTGCGAAGAACTGAACTAGACTCGGAATGCGGTATTAGGTTTCTCGGTATGTTATTGCTTGTAAACTTAATCACATAGGTACTGTGCAATTAAAAAATGTCTAGACTTTCTCAAAGGACGCACAGTGACTATTCATATGAGAGCTTTTAGTTTGTAAAATATATATGTTTTATAATAAATGAATAAGCCAAAGCCTATTTCAAATCAAATCAAATCAAAAACTACTAAAAAAGTACTTTATTTAGTAGGTACTTGAGTGTTGAATAAAACCCAGTGTGGTGAAAGCCTCTTTTTATGGTAGAAGCATCTTTTTATAAATATCCGAATATAAGGTCAATAGTTCTTGGATAAAATACATAAAAAGATGTCAATTCATATTATGAGCAATTTGTAATGTATGAATTTATTAATAAAAAAGTAGTAATGATAGGTACATCATTTAAAACATAGATTTAAAATGATTGTGGTAGTGTTCTTAACTAGTGTGCAATCTTCTATTGATGGGCCCTAACGGGGCTGATATGACTCTACCTCAGTTTAAGAAATGTCTACCTTATTTACTTATTGCCATCACGGGCAATAGAATGGAAAATTTATTGTTGACCCTTCAAGTTCGACCAATTGGATTTTTAGGAATTCATTAGTACACACCTCACTACAACAGGAAGCTACCCATACTTCATGCTTCTAAGACTTGTGGTTTGGGCTGAACGTAGATGTCAGTCAGTCAGTAACGTAACGTAAAAGTTGTAAAATATGAGTAATAAATCGCAGAATCTACTATTAAACTCTAAATTTATCGATTTCTTTATTTTGTGCTGATGTCATTGCATGGTGATGTCATACCCGTACCTCGTACTCTAGCCAGCATTGAATGCGTTCTATTATTTCTGGGGCATGACATATCCCTTGGTATAATTTGGTCGACACAGTTTATATTCCTAGTCTAACACATTACAGCAATCTAATTTCAGTTTTAATACGCCACATGTGGGTCACCATTTTCTCTTCTAAAGCATTAAAATAAGCATTTGGTTTATTTATTCGGAATGAAATATAAATATTGTGATGTACACTACTGACTAGCCCCGAAAACTTAAATAGGAATTTCAGACTATTAGAGCTATAATATTTTCACAAAAAATGCGAAATAATTTAGTTTTGAAAATGTTGGTTCGAATGAAAGTACTAATACCATAATTTTTCAGTAAATCGTTTCTCTGGGGGTCTGTCCTAGATATGGAAGTATCTGAAAGAGAACTGAACACCTGCTAGAAGTATTGAATATTTTTTGCTAATCGCAGCAAGAATGAGACCTGTTGATTTTATTCACAGATTTTTTTTCTGTTGTATAAAAATTTGGACTACAAAAGCTGCTTTAAGATCGGCTGTCGTTTTAAATAAGTACTACTATACTGTAGTTACTATACTGGTTGTATATGGTTGAAGAATGGAAAAGTGTTTAAGAAATTAAGTTTAACTCGGACAAAATCACGTAAAGTAATAAAATTAAACCACATTAAATACATTTATGTTATAGGGTAGAGACAGATTTAATAGAAAATTTTCAGATAATTGAGTGTGTTTGACATTATCGGCGCAAGAGGATATTACAACCGCTCAAGGGCGGAAGTCACCATATCAGAGGAGACTAAATGAGAACGTAAGAGCTTATGCCTTGGGTCGATTTTTGGGTGCACAAGGAGTGGGTCACCAACCTTTTGACACTGTAACTCTGACACGGTGGTCGTGCTCGAATCATCCGCGGAGTCCACGGTCGATTCAGAAAAGGTAACGCCGCGTCGAACGCGGCTTGAGTCGGCGTGCGCCAGGGCGCAAGCGTGCGTGCGTGCTTCGACGCGCCGCGCGCGGCAAGTCGCGCTCGCGAGCAGAGACTGGCGACTTCGCGCGTTTTCCCTCCTCGCTTTCCCGGTAGCGGCGTGCGCACATCAAGCCTGCATTGTTCTGCAAATAGCGGGTGGCCGAAGCAAGGGCTGGGCCGCAATTCAAGCGCGCTTTTCAGCAACCGGCGGCGGCGCGGCGCTGGACTGTTGCTTCGAGCGTACACTCCAGATGAGTGGGCGAAATTTCGCGTCGCTTGCACACTCGCACGAAAAAAGGTTTTAGCAGGCACGTTACACAATGCCTCAAGGCTACTATGACAATTTGCTAATACTTGTGAACCCGAATCATCTGATGTTGAGTTTCTATAGGCATTTTCCAAGATTCCATATTTTTGCCATGCATAGTAGATACTTACGTGGGTGTTCTTCTAAATCTAATATCACAACAAAAAACCTCATAATATTATAAAATATTTTATATGAGCATTATTGTAAAACTTAAGTTAGTACCTAATTACGAGTAGGTAATTTGATTTTGGCCTTTAATTCTGTAAACCAAGTCGTAAAACGGAAGAAATAAAGACGGAATTAACCAACCATTAGATCGTTCCATTTATGTCATAGAACTCATAGGTTCACGTGCTATTTCAAGAACGCGTAAAAGGGTGCAGGCAGCCACACTAGCAGGCAAACAATCAACATGTTGGCCAGACGATCACAAATGTCGATCGACAGCTAACAAATGGTTCCAGGAATGGTCGCTATGTGGCCTCATTGCATGCTAATGCGTTCACTTACACCAGGGAAATATAGTTCAAAAAGGCAATAAAGGAAACAAACATAATCATGCTCTATGGAGTAGCAATAGAGTTCAAACTTGTTAGAGCGTTCCTTTTTATGGAGCCTACAACGGTTGAGAATAATTATATAACAGCATAATTTTACTTGCAGTCTGATAAACATAACGACTTTCAGACATGAAGGTTTGTTGGGAATGGAACACTGAACAGCAAACGAATATAATACATACTTCCATTGTGGAAGTTGCAATAGCAGTGCCATAAAAATATTGTAGAAATAACTAAAGGTTCTGGATGGCGACCACACAAACCACGATCCAGAAAACAAAGCGTAGGTTGCAAATAGACTGTAAAATAGGGAAGGTATAAAACCCAATGAAGGAAAACTCTTGTGAAAGAGCTTGATATATGAAACGCTTTTGTGAAAATAATAATAAAAAGCATGTACTTAAAATCCTTATCAACTAAATTTATACAGTTTTCTGTGTTTTTACATCGGTAAAGTTATTACACTGTTACTGGTTAGAAACCCTTCTTACGGGTAAAAGCCTTCTCCAGTTTATGCCATTGATCCCTATTCTTGGCGAGGGGCATCCATTGTTCTCTTGACGATTTTATAATATCGTCTACCCAGCGTTTTCTAGGCCAACCTGCTCGTCACTTGCCTCTATGGTCACCTCGTTATCTTTTACCGTATTGTCCAGCTCATTGTTCCTTAATTTAAGTGCAATTTTGTGAATATGGTCTAGTATTCTCTGATCTGTGATATGGTTGGTAATATATTAATACTATAAGAATGTGTTTGTAAAAAAATTTAAGAACGACAGTTACCATTTGGCCAAGGTCAAGTTTATTTAAGTTACTTCCTTCGGTAGAGCAAGCTCTATCGCAGTGTTATATCTCAATCAAAATGTACGAATACTGGTTTTACTCTGCGTTTTCCGGATACTGGTTGGTAAAGTTATCGGCAATCGTCATATACGATTATACCACCATTTTAGTCCATTTGAAAAAATATTCAGCGTGGTAACTCAGTCAGTGTCTTAGGGAGGCATGCTTCCGCGACTGAAAGGTACCTATTGGATCCTTGCGATCAACGATCTATTAGATATTAGAGCATTAACGCCTGTTTCAATGTGTAAGTTAAGTTAGGTAGGTGTTTTGTAATTTTTTTAAATACTTGTACCTAGTTTGAATAAATAATTGTAATTTATTGTACAGCTTACAAACGAACAAATAAATAATGAAGTGAAAGGCGATATCTTCCAGCCAACCTTTGAATGGAGAGGAGCCTAAAGTGAGAACGTTAGGTTAGGTGCACTATAAAAAATAATAATAACTAAATTAAAATGTATTAATCCCACTTATGGTAAAAGCCTCCGACTACATTTTATCATACAAAATAATTTTATATTAAGTATGCGATTTAGCTAGCCAACTGCTTAATAATATACGTTTATCTTACTGTTCGTTGGTAGTAATTAAATTCTGTTATGAATAAGAAAGGCATTATTTAATTGTTATAAAGCTATCATAAAACGCTAAAGTAAATAGGTGAACCTAGGTTCCTAGGTCCAGGAAACCTAGGCCTTTGAATCTAATTTATAGGTTTTGTTTTATAGCACGTCATCAGACAAAACTTTTCACTCATGCGCATATAGGTATACATACTATAGTCCTATAGTGCTTGCGACAGGATATTCTGACCCAGGATTTTATAATATTGAATAAACTGACTTACCCAGCATTTAAAATGCCCTCTCTGCCCCATACCCCTATACTTATAAACGCTACTTAGATTTAAATATTTCTTAAAATTTGGCCTATCCGATACTGTTAATCATTATCTACCAAAATAGATGAAAATATTATTTAATTTGAAAAGAGGTGGCTACAGTGTGCTTGTTTCGTCTATATTTTGCTTAAGAACTACTTATACTAAAAATAAGTAAACAATACCTTACATTTTATTGAGCACTGAGCTGCTACCTCCAAGAAACAGTCTATTTTCTACACATTCATGAACACGAACGCACACGCATACCTATATTGTTTAATTTATATCAACATCTTAGTTAATATATACAAATATATCGCAACACTGTTATAACTTTTCATAACATAAACATTAGGTACGTTACAAATACAACACAAGTCCGTCCAGAACGCAGGGAAGCACGATTGTACCGTATGGATTATGACGGGCAATGCCGTGTGCTTTTAGCTAGCCATGCATTTACTGTAGGAGCGAAAGAGCAAGACGGAACAAAAAACACCATAAACATTCGGTTAAGTTCGGATAGTTCCGCGTGGTTCCGTGAAGCACCGCCAACTCAGTGCATGGGGTAGAATATTGTGGATACGACGGCGTCATAGTACGGACTGGATCGTAAACAATAGCAAAAAAGTTTATACAGAACTCAGAAAAACTATGGCATTTCTACGTAGTGCGGTATTGTGGGCCCCATACTTGTTTCTATAGATATCCATGATTGTGTGTTCTATAGATATGCATGACTTATTATACGTTTGTATTAAAAAAAAAAACAGCTAGGTATCTAGCTCTCAAGAATGGTAGTTACAAGCTTCGCTTAATTTGGGTCTATATATTGTGTGTGAAATATCTGCATGCTTCTGCATACTTGTTTCTATAAATATCCATGATTGTGTGTTATAATGTATTATACGTTTGTATTATAAAAAAAACACCTAGGTCTCATGAATGGTAGTTACAAGCTTCGCTTAGTTTGTGTCTAGATATTGTGTGAGAAATATCTGCATGTTTCTATACATACTATAAATAGTAATATACTATACCTATTTATTTACATAATGAATATAGGAATCGCTCCAAATGAATAAGAGTTTTTTCATAATTATAACAATAGATCAAAACACTTCTGTCAATAAAACGATACTAAGTTTTATGTGGTAATAAAGCATATCAAATAAAGGACAGACGGCTGCCATAACCGCATACAATATTCCTATTGTGTGTAAATCACAATTCATAAATCCTTATTATTCTCACGGTCACAAGACGTTGAATGGCCTCGTAGGAACTGGCCCATATCACAGAATATATAATAGTTCCACCCATATGGGGGTGTAGAATGTGGGGTTCCGATTGTATCACACATTTGTAGAATTTCACACTGATAATAAAACTAAAACGTTGTCGCATCCTATACGTCATAACTTTGAACTTCTAACATTTGTGAGAAATTTCGCTTGTTTGGTTTTGTCTAGAGAAAATATGTATGTAATACTCTAAATTCCATAATTTAATAAATAATAAAATATTCTACTAACCGTTTGCAATGGTCTGCAAATAGGCCAAATAGCTGTAAATACTATGTAATTCATTGTAATTTTTTTTGTAAGTATACCTATCCGATTCTACAGACAGCGTAAGAAATATATGATATATATTATTATATATATTTATATGGCAAATGTTGTGCATGCCATTGGCACACATTTTATAGATTATTTTGTAACATTTTTTTTGAACGTATGTAGTGTTGTGCTTATTGCCTAATAAATAAATAAATAAGATGTAACACATAATATATTTTATAGTATAAGTCAGCACAGTTTTGATCAAAGTTTAGAACTTTATTCGAAAATGCGCCCTAAGCCATGGTAAACCGAAGTTGATATTTATTTGATAAGCCCCGAAAAAAGTTAAGTCCAGGGAATAACTCTAATCAATAATGAAATTGTCAGAGTCAAAAGGTATTTATTCAATTGTAACAAGGATCACTTTGAAACGTCTTAAAGCTAGGTGAATCTATAGGTACCAGTTCCACGCGAACAAGAGTAGTAGAACAGGCAACAAACTTACAGATGTCTAGTAAACCTATTTCTGCCAATTTTCTAACATCTTTGCTTGACGCATCTTGGACAAGCGAAGATGCCCAAGATCTAAATAAGAATTATTCATGGCAAATTCGATAACTTTTATACATAGCTGCCAAGGAGTGGAATGCAGTATTTCCGAAACTTTATAACTGAAATGTACTTAATAGCTGAAATGGCGAGTGACTTGACATCCGATTAGTTTTAATAAAACTTTCAGAAACCGGCTGTAAGCGTGCTCCACTTCAACTTCACTTTCCTATCAAACAATAAAAAAATATAGGCTGTGCTTTTTAAGGGGCTGACAACTATCAAACAACTTCTCGCTCGCATGATAATAACTAAACACATTTTCGAAAAATTGCAATCAACCATTTTGTGTGCATTGCACACAGTTTAGTAAAAATTTTATTTTGATCGATACAAGTTTTCCTACTTAAAAGTTTGCTTATGTACGAAAACTAGTAAAGCAAACTTTTGAGTAGGAAAACATGTATCGATAACGCCTTAATGTATTTTTTTGTAAATTACGCATGACAAACTATCAGCTAAATACGTGCTGCCATGAAATATCATGGTATGCAGGCCACTCACAATCACAATATTACCCACTTTAGTTTTAAGAGGGAATGTATGAAACAGTCACACCTCCCACGTTCTCCAAGAAAAAGGTCATAACAAAACCTGTTGTTTAGTCGGTAGATGAAAACAAACATTATCTCGAGCGCGTGCGCATGCCTGTTTACGTGACTGGCAGCTGTCATAACAGTAGCTTAGCTACCTGCAGTAAGTAACGATGATAAAATTTATTAGAGTTCTCCTTGGATATATAAAACACAAAAAAAACAAACTTTTATCTAAAAAACACTCCCTTTAAAAAACAAACACTTTTATTCCAGTGTGTTTCGTATGTGCCTCAAGTTGATGGACGCAGGGTAGTACATCGTAGGGCATGTTCGTGCCCGTGCGTGGCTTACGAGGCCATGCTTTGTTAAAGGTGATCGTTACCACTTAACATCAAGTGGGCCATCAGCTTGTTCCTTCAGCGAGTGGTATAAAAAAACCCCTATATGGATAAATTAAGGGTGTTTTTTTTTAAAACTACTATTTGATGGAACAAGCAGATAGCCCACCTGATGTTAAGTGGTAACCATCACCTATAACAAAGCATTGCCTCGTAAGTCACGCACGACAGGAACGTGCCCTACGATGCACTGCCCTGCGTCCATCAACTTGAGGAATACAGATGTTAAGGCGAAGACAAGAGCTAATGTGACTCTCGCTCGCACGTTTCAACACATTGAAAGATATAAAATCACTAAACTCATTTTCGAAAAATCGTAATAACCATTTTGTGTGCAATCACATTGCGCACAGTTTAGTAAAAAAATCATTTTGATCGATACAAGTTTTCCTACTTTAAAGTTTGCTTATGTACGAAAAGTAGTAAAGCAAACTTTTAAGTAAGAAAACATGTATCGATCAAAATGAAATTTTTACAAAACTGTGTGCAATGAGATAGCACAAAAAATGGTTGATTGCGATTTTTTGAAATTGAGTTTAGTTATTTTATATCTTTCAACATGTCGAAACGTGCGAGCGAGAAGTTGTTTGATAGTTGTCAGCCCCTTAAGCCTCATGCGCCTGTAATTACACCGGCAACCACACTCTTCAAACCGAAACATAACAACGCTGCTTGGCGGCAGAAAAAGACGTTGTAGTACTTCCCCGGACGAGCCCTTCACTTAGCTCTACTACTAGGTAAGTACGATAGGTAAGTACTTGGTAACCATTTTAATAATCTATACCACTCTATAGTAAATAAATGTTTTTTAAATCCCATAGTTTCTTGAGGAAAATAACTACCGACACGATCGACACCGGAAACTAGTTCATTGTCCGTTTAATGTTATTGATATGCAAGGCGGTACCGTTGATAATTTGGCTTATCTTTCTAATTATTATTCTACGTAAAAGTGAAGCACCATGCACCGTGGTTTTGGCTCTATGTTTTGGTAATAAATTTATATGAAATACAAATACTGGTGAACATTTCAGGCAGAGTAATCTAACCTAAAACTAAGAAAATATAATATAATAAGCTTTTTAAGATTATAAATAGTCGAATCCAACACGACTTCGTTTGCATGAAGCCATGTTCAAGCAAACTTCCATTCTTTCTGCAACCGTTTAAAGAGGTTGGATTTCAGGAAAAAGTATAGTATGTAATTAACCTTCGTTCCAAGGCAATGATACCCTGAAAATGTAAATGACGCGCGGTTTGAGCTGAGTTTTGTCTATAAAGTTTCTCATACCCCGTTTACACTCAGCTCATGTCCGTGGAAATGTGCAGAGACATGAGCAGGGACTTGGACAATGCTATAATGTAAACAGGCCACTTCCATGTCCACTCGCGTTGCCGCTCGCGTTGCCCTTGTTGAACACACATTGCCGGCGACGCTGTCGCAGACATATGGACGGCACAATTTCCGTCCACGCGAATGGCAGCGCGAATATCTAAATGTAAGCGCAGTATTAGGTATTGTGTATATGTAGTATAATGTTTGGAAGTGCCTCTGACCCTTAGACATCCTCAAAGTATTTTAAGCAGGAAGAAACTAGAATGTACCCTATACCTGGGGACCTATCTCAATTTATGAACTTACCATCTTCTCATCAGTCTAGTTAGGCTAATCTACTTAATACACAATTCGATAGCAATATCTGTGCCTACGGGAACCCCTGAGAGCTAAAACTATTTTATTGGATAAGAAGATAATGAAAGAAAGTGTTCCAATGACGCCTGAAGTCAAGTGTAAAATCACAAAAAGCACTGTTGGACCTTTTCAGTATTAAATTTTTCACTCACAACGAGATTGTGAAATTAAAAAGAACAAAACATTGATTGCTTCGCTCGCATCAAAGGGCACATTCATTATGCAACACATTTGAGATACACCCACTCCGGATATTACGCTGGAGTGGGACGCACATATGCCTAAGCATAAGTAGTTTACGTATAGTCTTCCGGTAGGTACCTGTCTGGGGATTTGGTGGTAAAGCTTAGTTTGAAAATTGGCCAACGCTTGATAATTTTCAGATACAGCAGGACATTGCTCTTAGTTTTAAAACATAGCATTTGTGAGCTTGCTTTGACTTAAAGTTAACTGTAAGACAGAGCAAACTCACAAATGCTAGACCACTGTGTATGTTATCAAGACGATGGTATTGTATTCACTAATCTATCTAACAATTGCAATAGAAAACGTACTGTGTTCTCTTTCTGAATTCTGCCTAGATAAATATTACACAAAAGTAGTTTTAAATCAGAATTAATAGATCCGTAAGTTTTTTATATACTTAACTAGCTGATGTAACAAGCAGAAGGCCCACCTGATGTTAAATGGTAACCATCACCTATAACAAAGCATTGCCTCGTAAGTCACGCACGATAGGAACGTGCCCTACGATGCACTGCCCTACGTCCATCAACTTGAGGCATACAGATGTTAAGCCTCATATGCCTGTAATTACACCGGCAACCACACTCTTCAAACCGAAACACAGCGTTGCTGCTTGGCGGCAGAAAAAGGCGTGGTGGTAGTACTTCCCCGGAGACGAGCCCTTCACAAAGAGCTCTACTACTCTTAAAAGTGCAATAATAATGGACGATCTGACGATAATGATCATCATTATCAGATTAAATAGAAATGCGTATCGTTAATATACCACAACTAGTGGCTTCCCGCGGCTTCGCACGCGTTGAAGCGGTGAGCCGTGATTGAGCCACAAACATCCAAATATCGTAACTTTCGCATTGATTTGTATATTATTAGGGTAGGATTTTAAATACCTACGTAGGTATAAGAGATACCTATAGGCGTACATTACCTATATTAGGTAGATAGGTATAGGTACTGAGCCTAACACAAACATGATAAATACAACAAAGACAACCTTACACGGAAAATATGTACTTATTTGTTCCTAGTTTCTACCCCAAAAACAAACGAAACGAAACAGCTTCACGACTTTGATCCCCATGCAGGCACGGTAGATACCCTCAGATCTCTTTGTACCAACTCAAGATTCCCGTTTTTAGAATGTCCTTTACAAACATTGACGCCTCGTTGTATCCTTTTTATGGGGCTGACGCGAAGGGTTTGTATGTAGCGTCGCCAGTCGTCTCTCCCCGCTCATTAGGTTTAGACATGTAATACCTACCTATTAAGGGTAGTTTTAAAAAACTAAAAATGCCTTTCCTATTTTTTTAGCTTTGGAGTACATCTACTTCAAGTTTCAAGTTTGTAGGTTCAAGGAATACTATTTTTCATTCAAAGGTTTTCATCCCTTTTTACACCCTTAGGGGTTGCATTTCCAAAAATCCCTTCTTAGTACACCCCTACGCCATAAGACCCATGTACTGTTCAAATTTCAAGTCTCTCGGACCAGTGGTTAAAAAACTCCCATACAAACTTTTACATCCTTTTGCACACGTATTAAGGGTAGTTTTAAAAAAAATAAAAATGCCTTTCCTAATTTTTAGCCTAGGAGTACATGTACTTCAAGTTTCAAGTTTGTAGATTCAAGGAATACAATTTATCATACCAACGTTTTCAACCCTTTTTACACCCTTAGAGGTTGAATTTCCAAAAATCCCTCTACTCTACGCCATAAGACCTATGTACTCTTTAAATTTCAAGTCTCTAGGACCAGCGGTCAGAAAACTCCCATACAAACTTTTACATCCCTTTGCACACTTATTAAGGGTAGTTTTAAAAAACTAAAAATGTCTTTCCTATTTTTTGCCTTGAATTATATGTACTCCAAGTTTCAAGTTTGTCGATTCAAGGAATACGATTTTTCATACCAACGTTTTCAACCCTTTTTACACCTTTAGGAGTTGAATTTCCAAAAATCCCTTCTTAGTACACTTCTACGCCATAAGACCTATGTACTCTTAAAATTTCAAGTCTCTAGAACCAGCGGTCAAAATACTCCCATACAAACTTTTACATCCCTTTGCACACTTAATAAGGGTAGTTTTCAAAAACTAAAAATGCTTTTCCTATTTTTTTGCCTTGAAGTATGTGTACTCCAAGTTTCAAGTTTGTAGGTTCAAGGAATACTATTTTTCATGCAAACGTTTTCATCCCTTTTTACACCCTTAAGGGTTGAATTTCCAAAAATCCCTTCTTAGTACACCTCTACGCCATAAGACCTATGTACTCTTCAAATTTCAAGTCTCTAGGTCCAGCCGTTTAGGCTGTGCGTTGTCTATATGTCAGTCAGTCAGGACTTTGATTCTTATAGTATTAGAGATTTTTCAAAAATAAAAATGGGAGGATAGGAAAGCAGATAGGGATCCAAATCCACCCGCCACCCTTTTTTAAAATGTTCAAAGTATGGATGTTGTTGCATAGTTAGGTAGCTTATCTCAGAATATCCGAGGTGCACATTTAAAATTTAAATATTATCCTGGCAAGCTTATATGCACGGTGTGAGGGTGCGGCCTGCCGCCCTTGCAAGGGGTGGCAAGAGGTCAATGAACGCACCATAACAAAGAGTCACAACCTGTGGCCCTCAACTACCTTAGATCGAAATCACCTTAGCTTTTAAATTAGTAAAAAATATTTTATAGAAAAAGGAGTCGCACAAGAATGAAAGTTGTCGTGGACATCGCAGATAAAATCCTACTAACCTATCCTGCTTACATAATATTTGCAAAAAGTTATAATTTGGATATTTGTGGCTCAATCACATTGTAACGGCTGGACGGACTAAGATGAAACTAACAACAAA
Organism: Chloroclysta siterata; assembly: GCA_932294275.1. Taxonomy (NCBI): domain Eukaryota; kingdom Metazoa; phylum Arthropoda; class Insecta; order Lepidoptera; family Geometridae; genus Chloroclysta; species Chloroclysta siterata. The sequence continues at coordinate 9,780,041 of OW028588.1, forward strand.
TAAAGGTAGTTATTGACTTGGAATAACGTATAAGCCACCAAAAAAAAGATGTATAGATTATGTGAAAGATAATATTTGTAAGAAAGGAGTGACACTGAGATGACGGATGATAGATGAAAGTGCAGAGAAAGAACCTGTTGTTCCGTAAATGATGATGATGATTTTTCGGTTACATATGCAATAGGTATGTAATCGCCGTGAAGCCTTTTATGTGTTATGGCAAACAAAGCTGTTTCGACTTAAGGTAACCTGAGATACTTTCTTCGGATGAGCCATTTAGTGTCTGCGGAAACCAAAGTCACTTATGTAAATGCAAAAGTTACCCACAATGTTTGGATGTACGGATGTTTGTGGCCCAATCACGCCCAACCAATGAATAAATCGGGATGAAACTTTAAAGATTAGTAACCTTCTGATGATTAGCACATACTCTACTATTTATCCCGAAAAATTCCCGGAAACCGTGTTGAAAATATTCACGAACCTAATGAACGAAGACCACAATAAATATTAATGTTAGCAATCACTACTAATACTAATACGTGAACGAAGCCGCGTGCACCAGCTTGTTACTTCATAAGGAATAGCTTCGCTTTTTCAATGTGAATAAAATGAATAAACATGAAGTGATTCTCAAGAGAAAAGACCCTACATCAAGCATGAGCCGAACTAATTACATGGATCAAGATAGTCATGGCGCCCATACGATGCACTTCTGAAGCGAAAGGGGAGAGGGAAGCATTTGTATCTCGAATCTGTTTTAGGGACAGTTTGGACCTTTTTGTGAAATTAGTCATTCTGAGACAAGAAAATAAAATGTTGTCAAAGTCAAAGTCAAAAGGTATTTATTCAATAAAATCACAAGGATCACTTTGAAACGTCTTAAAGCTAGGTGACTCTAGGTGCCAGTTCCACGCGACCAAAGCCTAGTAGGACAGGCAACAAACTTACGGCTACCGTTGTTGCTCTATGGTACCTAAATAAAATAGGTACCTATCTCTTGTAAAGTAAGACCTATGCAAAAACTGTTTGTCAAAAAAATAGGGATTACATACCTGCAATCTTATAAACACTAGTAATTTATTTATTTACCAAAAATAAAAAATGCTTACAGGGGTTAATGAATGTCTCCGCACTAGGACAAGCCTGTATCGCGAGAGGCCGGAGTATAAAATACTCAATTTACACTCTTAATAATGAGAAACAAAAAGCAGATAACACAGAAAAAAGACAAGACACGAGATAATTACTCACAGAACTAAAGAATAACAAAATTAAAGACAGGATAAGTATAGCAGATAAAGAAATAAAGAACACGACATGATAAAGAAAAACGGCCAATATAATATAATATCATGGTAGTAATGTCAGAAAGTTCTATAACATGTGTCAAGTGCTCGAAAGGAGCCTCTAAAGGCGCACTTAAAAATCCTTTCACCACACTGTCTCGAAAGAAACTAGTGACACAAGAGAGAAAGAATGTCAGAATTAAAGTGAGTGTGTATAGAGAGTATGTGAGTAATGGAATATATAAATCACTACATAGTATAAAACAAAGTCGCTTTCTCTGTCCCTATATCCCTATGTATGCTTAAATATTTAAAACTACGCAACGGATTTTGATGCGGTTTTTTTTTCTAGAAAGAGTGATTCAAGGTAAGGTAAAGTAAGGTTTATATGCATAATACAAGCATAATCTCTTAGGGATAACCCACAATAACCGTGCGAAGCCGGGGCGGGTCGCTAGTAAATAATAATCGAGAGAGCCAGAGCAGAATTTCTAGGATGCTTCTAGTTTCAACACCTAGATATACCTATATTTTTTTCTAGAACAACTATTTTATCTACAAGACAAACATGTCAAGTGAGTATGGTAATTTAAAAAACTGCAAATCAACCTTCACAGTAGTATTGATTTTTAATGCTTCTACTAGCTAAATCATAGAAGATTACACGCTGACCACGGAATGCTATCATAGAACTTACCTAACTACCGTCATCATGTAATAGACAGGGCCTTGAACTCAACTTGAATCTGCTTCTCAAAGCAGCTTTACCTATAAAACATACACTTTATACCTATTAAGCTAAAATGTTTTGTATTTCTTTATAAAAACAAAACTACACTTTTTTGCATCTTTTGAACGTGTATTTTATTTTAAGCAATCAAATACCTACTTTGACATTGACCAAGGATTCTCTGGTTTGTATTTTTGTTAGCTTTTTTGGAAATAAATACTAACATATAATACATATGTGTACAAATAAATACTAACATATATTACATTTACTAGTTAATTAATAATTATATTGGCACTGATTTAGACCAGTTGAGTTATCTCATAATCGTTCGTTACACTTTTACTCTAACGCTCTACTGTTACAAATGTATTTTGTACATTTGGTAAATTGTATTCCTTGTCATTTTCTTTGTAATAAGTATGATTTTTTTTTTAACAATAACTATAGTAAATTTTTTTTCTGTGCAACACCTACGTATTTTATTAAAATTTAACCAAGGCCTTAAACCAAAAAGAAACCATTTTTAAAAAATTAAACCAAAAAGAAACAACTTTTAGATAGACTATTGGCATTACGTACCTAGGGCAAATTAACAAAATTACAGGCTGAGTAAATTTAAATAGATAAGTACTTTATATAGTATTTGAATGAATACAGAATATTATATGACACAGAAACAGCCTCACAACTTTGATCCTGAGGCACGATAGATATCCTCTCATATTTCTTAGCTATTAGGAACAATTAAACGAATCCTATTAAACGAAAGTTTGTAAGTATGGATGGATGGATGTTTGTTACTCTTTCACGTAAAAACTACTCAATGGATTTCAATGAAACTTTACAATAATATAGCTTATACATCAGAATAACACACAGGCTACAAATTTATAAAGATATTGTGTGACTAATCCTGCGCAGACGAAGTCGCGGACACCTGGTTGTTAATCATAATTGAAATTTGTTGTTGTTGAAACAAAACATAAAATTATAATTTTCAAATTTACTTGGAAAATTATATGTAACATATTATGTATACTTAACTCACATACTCACTATTGTATGTAGGTAACTGCCTATATACCTGGTGAAAATAAACAGACTACAAAACTATACCTATATCCACGAGACAATGCACTCAATCTCGATTGAACAGTGCGTACAAAAAGCCGACATTTTTAACGGTATTCAGCTGTGGGAATCAGTTGACAATCAACGAGAGATACCTTGACAACCAGACGGTAATTGATGGACTGACACTATTCAATACAGACTTGCAGTTTTTTGTTAAAACACCAGTTCTTCTTCTTCTTGTCATGTCACTAGTTGTTACAAAACTGTGTGGGGAAAGGATTTTAAGTGCACCTTAAAGAGGCTCCTTTTGAGCACATTTGACACTGTTTTACAACTTTTAAGGTATTACAACATGCCGGTTTCCTCACGATGATGTTTTCATTCACCGTTTGAGAGTCCTGGCACTGTGACCGGTTTTGAACCCACGACCTTAGACTCGGAAGGCGGAGCCGCTACTACAAAACCACCACTACTCTAAAATACCAGTAGGTACTAGAATAGTCCTGTTATGAAATGAAAAGTTCAATTGCACAATTTTTCTTAAAGGACTTTAGAAGGTGATATATAATGTACCTAATGTCTTTCAAATTATTGCGCTATGCATATTTAGAGGTTAAGATTACAAGCGGTGTAAACTCACTTCAGCAAGTTTCTAGTTTCGATTTTATTTTTATTTACACTTTTATGAACCCAAACCAAATCTATATGAGTGAACAAAGTTTTCCAGAAGAGATCTTGAATTATTTATATAAATGTAGGTTTTTTATGTATTACAAACATTTTATTCCGTACCCAAAATGTTCATCTATTATGTACAATTTAACAAACTGAAAAAGGCCGTCTATTAGGCGAAATAGAGACACGAACGCTTTAACTACCTACCGTTAATGTAAACATTGTGTGAATTTGGCCTTGTTTGATTGACAAAGTTGATCGAATTGGGTCACAGCAAAATAAAAATAGAGGTAGGTATGGAATATCTTTGACTGTTGTAAATGATGTTTCATAAATCGAACCGTTTTATTTACCCAAATCCAGAATCGTCGATGGTTAAATACTTATAGAACTATTGTTAAGATTTACAAGTAATAACGCGCCAGTAGAACATGTGTCTCCATTTACCTGTCCTAAGCCTGTAGGTACATAAAGCATTGATCATAAAATATGGTGTGTTCAAAAAACGGCAATCGTAATTTCTATTAAATTAAGAATAATAGTAACAGTAGAGCTTGTGAAGGGCTCGTCCGGGGAAAAACTACCACGATGCCTTTTACAGCGTTGCTGGGTTTCGGTTTAAAGAGTGTGGTTGGCGGTTAAATTACAGGCACACGAGGCTTAACATCTGTATGCCTCAAGTTGATCGATGCAGGGCAGTACATAGTAGGGCACGTTCCTATCATGCGTGACTTACGAGGAAATGCTTTGTTCTAGGTGATTTTTAGCACTTTAACATTAGGAGGGCCATTTGCGCGCCCCGCAAAAGGTTTTAACGGCGCGGCTGCAGTTTCTAGGAAACCATTCTTTTAGTCCGTGTCTGGTCTGTATTGAATGGACTCGTTCAAGGCTCAAGTTGCGTCGTCGTAACTAGCACGTGAACCATGCTCCACTTTCCAAGATGTTGGTTGATTAAGTATATATTTAAAATAAACTGGTAATATTTACAACAAGTCTAACTCAGTGCTGTTACTCATAGTTACTGATAAACAAAGTGTTCGTATTCCAACAGCGGGGATGGGCTTACAACTTGTCAAGTATGGAATACCTACCAGCCAGCCTGATTATCCCTCTTAGATCTTTAAAAGATTTTCAGCAGGTACACCTACTAAGTTTCAAGATACTTATATAAAAGTGATGTCTACCGTGCCTGGTAATAATAGCCTATTTAAGTTCCAAGATATCTGACGGCAGGTCTACCGTGCCTGGTGATAATAGTCTATTTTTGTAATAAAAAAAACAATAGTGTATTTATTTTAAGAACACTGATCAGAATACCAAGCCAGCAAAGCTCCGTTTTAAAGTAAAATCAATAGCTTAATAATATCAGGTCATCATCAGGTCATCACGTGGCCCGGATCACGAACGAGCAAGGTCAAAGGACAAGTTGTAGTGATCTTATTGAAATTATTGGACATGATTTTTTTGGGATCCAAAGCCAAACAATAAGTAAGTACCTATTTTTATCCCGGTCATGATTAAGTCTTGAACTGGGCAGAACATTGAAATAACTTGGTTTTTTTAAAGCCATAAATAGGTAATTTTTTTTATTGCATTTCTGATATGTCGGAATAACATGGTTACGCACACATGTCATGTTGATGTTATTTATAACATAATATTTTCGATTTTTGCACTCCCTGCCTCAACCTTACGCCACAGTGTTTTTTGTGATTAAATATCAAAGTTTCGCTAGTTTAAGGAAGGTAGAACAAAACTTTACACTGTAAACTCAAAACTCCAATAACTAGAGACGATCAAACAGTCGCTGGGGTGTAAAACACCCCACGCGAGTAATTAAATGTTAAAGTAGGTATAACCTACATAAACTTATTTAAAATAAATACATAAACATGAAACAAATATTACACAGTTAATATTATATGAATATATACACACCCACATACACACCTACAAATACTTTAAAGACTGAATAATAAAAACAAACTTACAATGTACCTAGGTAGGTAGGTATAGTGCGTGTTTGTAACTTTTATAAAATTAGCATTATTTTTAATATCGGTCCGCTTCTCTCTATCGCAACATTATTTATTGTGACACAAAATACTTAGTCATAAGTCCTCACAATGTTAAATCTACGTAGGTACATAGGTACATAATAATGCAATATATATAGACTGAATACTATTTGGTTATTTTTAAAATATTTTATCAAAACACGAGGTAAATACCGGGTCTGGTTTGCTTATCTACCGACGATTATTTTTCACAGTACAAACAACGATTGCTCTGAAGTTTTTAGAAATATAGTAAATAGGCGCTTACCCAAGATGTCACGGTGCCTGAGCTAAAGCCTAAGCCGGATATCCGGTTTGAGGCATCACCCGGTTATCCGTTATCCGGACTCCAGCCAAACCACCATCGGTTGAAACTTTACTAACCTACTTAATATAGAAGTGGGTATTAGAGGTAAGAATTTATTTTCCGAAGAGCCTAACACTCACTAATACCTTAGTTCTCAATAAATAATTAATCCTAAAAGCATTTAGAGTAAAGAACTAAAAAAACATCGAACAGCCGTTGTTAGGTAGATAGGTATAATATTCTAGTCTTCGTGTCCTAAAATAAACAAAGCATATAAAATCACAATGCTTACGCTTTCATTTTCTCACGAAGAAAATTACACGCTGAGAAGCTCCATTGTGGCCATTCAGCAACTGTTGTGGATGTGCACTCAACGTCTCTTTATTTGGGTAGGTACACAAGAAAGTCCAATGTTTCTGTTTAAAAATTAAAACTGGTCGTTGGTTTTGTAAAACACGTTTGTTCAAATGTCAAAACAAATTGGAATTCGGAATTCAAATTTTAGAAGAAGAAATAGAATAATGTAGATTTTAAAAACCAAGGCGTTCGAATTTCAAATGCAAGCGCGCGATCAAGTCTGAAGCTCGCTGCCAACTCGCGTTGCGAATGGCGTGGCACTCCGCCGGTAGGTATACAGCCATCCCATAGCTACAAGCCGCGGAGTCTTTTGTGCTACGTGCCTCCATAGCCAGACAGCGAACCCTCCCGCTTTATCCAAAGCCATAGAATATATACCTACAATAACATGGGTACCTTTTCTCCACCCTCACATTGATCCTGCCAAACCTTGAACTAAGGAATCGTGTTTCAAACAACATTTACATTTTTATACGAGTAATATTGATTTATCGTGGGATGAATGTGTAGGTAGGTTGGTAGTAGGCTGAATTACCTACGAAGTGAGAAAGGTTGGTAGAGCGTAGGAGTTTATGTTAATAATGGGATTGCATAAAGCTCCTATCTAAAGCTTACAATAAAAATGTGATTGAATTATGACTTCAATATTCAAAAGAGCGTTATTGATCCCATAAAATTTATTTTGGCTTCAATCTTTGCTTGAATATAACTTACTAGCGGCCTGTCCCAGCTTCGCAGGGGTGGACATAATTTTTTTCAGCATTTTAGGATAACCTTAGACCTTTCATACATTTGCACGCCCTTCTCACTCGCCGCGTTGCCCGTCGCCCGATGCGCTGAGTGAGAACGCGCCCGCGCGCTCGCTTATATCCATTTTTAAAGCGAACTAAAAATTTTAATTTCGTGATATCTTTTGAATGGTATGTCTGATTTGAAAAATTCAAGAAGTAATCTATAGGTGTTGAAACAGTCTTGAATACGAAATGATTTATTTGGATAAGGATTAATATAAAGATATAGATAACATGGTCTGATTTTGGTCGTCATTTCGATCAACTTTTATAATGTAAAAAAGAAGTTATAGTAACATAACTACGATACTTAGACATATGGTATTACTGAGTTTTGTAGATATTGATGTGTTCTTTAATATTGTAGAACATTTATGTGTTCTATCGTCATCAGTTTTCGCAGCGCATGCGATGAAAGACATATTATGGCCATTTTTTTACACCTTGGGTTACATTATTGAAGTTTTAGAAGGGATCCCTAATTATTTCTAGTATAATATAGCCTATGTTACTCAGGGATAATGTAACATTCTAATGCTAGAAAATTTTTTGAAATCGGACCAGTAGTTTTGGAGCCTATTTGTTACATACAAAACAACAAAATTACAAATCTTTCCTCATTTTAATATTAGTGTAGATAGATCCCGTCAGTGAAAACATTTCTACGCGTGCATTTTTAAACATGTATTTTTTTTTAAATAAAGTTCAAAACAACTTGCCGCGCCGCATTCTCCCAAAGCCGTACCTACCTGCCTACATTATTTAAATGATTTTGCGTGAATAAAGGCTTGAAATTAAATTCGGCACTCACTTTTCAAAACCTTGGGAAAAAATCCAAAATAAAAATGTTGTTTAGAAGTTACTGAGCATGTTTGGCCGAAAAAAGCTTTCTCTAATTTTTTCACATGCGAAATAAACAAATTAATATTTTTTTGTCTGTCAACTAATATATAAAATATCGATGAGAAGAGAACGGATAGTTTTTATCGAAACTACATAAATTCTTGTTAAAATTGGGGCCTCTGAACTGCTTACCAGTTGACCGATTAGATGCTTTTATTATCTGTTAATTTTAGTGGATGCAGACTCCGTTATAGAAGAAAGAGGTCCCGTTATCATCGAGCCAGTATTATCATACAAATGCATTAACACTCCTTTCAATTGATTGACTTAAAATACGCTCAGATATCTAATTAGAACATGACCTAGAAAACGGGCGCGAAAGTGCTAACGTCACTGACTTATTATTAGTCAGTACTTAATCCAATTGCCAGATTTTAATCACCAATACATTTGACGGACGTTTATTATTGATCAATTTCATACTATGGGAATGGCAAGCTAGGCACAGTAGACTGCACTGACTGCTGCAGCCAGAAGTACGAAGTGGACTTTTTTTGGACTAACATACCTACTTATTATTAAAATTATTTAGAAAAACTTGTTAAAATAAAAAAAAAACTAGGTTCAGTAAATATGCTCATAAAAAAAATTTTGCAAACTTGTTAGAATCAAAATGATATGCTTGCTAAATCTTCGTAATGTTATTGTCCGGAACTTAATTGTCTGTAATATTTTTGCTGAATCTTTGCAATATTCTCCGAAACTTGGTTGTTAGCGATTTATCATAACTACATTCAGTGATTCATCATAGGTATCTTCAAAAATAAAACCATGAGTTTTCCCGGCTGTAGTATAAAAATACGTGTGATAACATGGAAGTTCTTAATATATCTAATGATTTTACGTTTTTTTCATTTCTTGCGTGTAGACTTGCGTGTGTACCTAGACTATTTAAAGTCATGGTAGACTTACTGTCGGTTGTCAGTATCACTGTTTGTTCCGTTTATCAGCCAAGATCAAGATCTGTCAGTCATTGCTACCTAGAAAGTCACCGGTGGATACCACTGGGAGTGAAAGCTTTGAAACCAGCGCCAGTATAAATGCAGTCATTATTTTGCAATGCGTGCGGAGTGGCTGTATGGGGAACGGAGCTGGAGCGAGGGTGCTTGCTCCAAATAGTGGGGTGGATGTATGAACAAACAATGCGATGATAAAAGGTGGTACTTACTTATTTTTAATCATTGTACTTGTCCATAAAGTCGCAAATGAGATAGTACTTACTATCTATCAGGTAGCAGCTATGAATATGTATGGGTACAGTTGTAGAAATAGGCGAAAGTCAAGATGGATGGACCAATGGCAGATGATGAAGGTAAAGGAAAAATGAAAGGACAGAACGAATGTGACGGCTAAAGAAGAGTAGAGAAAAATCCTATAACTATTGTGCCAACCAAACATGAAGTGGGTTACAGGGCTAAATGGTGAAGTCATATTTATAATCTGCAATGTTCTCAGTAGTATAGATTACATCTAATCATCTGCACAACAAATAGGTAATTATTTTTTTATGAATGAATATAATAGGAATTAGAACGTTTGATGATGTCAGCTAACCAGAGATGTGGTAGAGATCTTCAAGACAAAAGGAAAGGAAAGGAGATGGCCCAAAGCCCATACAAAAAAAACCCAGTCCCGGCGCAAAAAAAATGTATCTCAATTTTTTGAGGATATTTAAAAATAATATTTTAAATTATCACTATCTCTCTATCGGGTGGCAAACATTTTGTTTTTGCTGAAAAAGTTTTGTAGGGGTTCTTATTAAAATCTCATTAATTCTCGACTAAAATATTTTTATCCTTTTATTCTATAATTGTTTACAAACAAGCTTATTGCATACAACAATATATGCAAGCTAATAATAACCATAAATAAATAATAAGGTTATCAAAATAATGTTCAAAAGATAATTTGAAATATTATTTTTAAATATCCTCAATAAATTGTGAATTTTTTTTTTTGCGCCGGGACTGGGTTTTTTTTGGGCCATCGCTTTTCAAAAACCATTCAAATAAAGGAAAATTGCGCGCTTAATTTGGAAGGCTTGTTTAATACAAAATGAAAAGGCGCATAATTAAATCAAAGAAAGCTACGAAATCACAGTACTATTATCTATTCTATGGTATTAGTGATTAAACAACGATCTTCAACGTTCAAAAATATGTACGTTCTCGTTTCGGGGTGAAATGATAAAATGCCCTATCCATTTTCACCTCATCTTTCCTACGTTAACTGCAAACTGCCTCCAATGCATTTCCCCTGCACGGGTCTTACTCTGATCGATCGAGTGGGGTGTGGGGTTCAGAACTAACTGTCGAGGATCCTTATAACATGTAATAGGACCATTGGTTTGCTCTTCACTTTAGTCTTTCGGATTCAGAGGTAAGTAGGTAGATATCTGTTTTTATGGAACAAGGGGACTTAGGGGACACGTATATTTTTTTTCGACTTTATCTATATTTATTAACACTGTACATAGAGCCGACCCAGGCTCCATATATTGATCCTTTCTATGAATACCTGCAACTGCCTAACCTTAGCCAATGATTAATTATACATAGAAATTAATATACTAATATTAATTATATAATAATTATTATATTAATTATACCTAGTGGTTAGCGTCTCACATACAAAAATAAGTTCTTACCTACATAAACTAGTTGTAAAAAGCTTTCAAAGCAAAGCAACATTATTGAAAACAAGTAATAAGCTCAGACAAGAAATAGCACCATCTTATTTATGTCCAAGTGTCTCAAAATAGGGTAAAAACTTGAACACACTAGTTCCACTTCAGCCCGCATTCATCAGATACAAGTGGTGAGAGTTCTTCATATATGGAAAAGTGGCACTTACTGATCGTATAAGGGGAGGCGACAAATTATTCGCTCTCAGTCGATTTTCATTTGAGCGGCGAATGCGTGTCACGTGTGCCTATGGGCAAATGCAGATAAATGCGTGTGTCAAGGAATCTAGGCTACTAGAAGCAGGTAGGTACGAATAGCTGTTTATGCAAGTTTGTACCTACACAAGTAGACTAGTGGTTCGCCCCGAACTGAGATTTCGTGATGACCGCTCCAGTCTTACATTGGTACCAAACTCGATATTTGGCCTCTGACTACCCCCTACCTGCTTGGGGTAACCATGAGAACTGAGTACCTTCTTAATTAAAAAAAATAAGAAAGAGCAAAGGAACTAGCCGACCAGTAACAAAACCTTGATCTTAAAGGAACTCTAACGACCGGTTTCTGAAAGCTTGATCAAAACTAATCGGATGTCAAGTCAGGCACCATATCAACTATTACATCGAATTAGATAGAGATAGCAAGTGACTTGACATGCGATTGGTTTTGATCGGGCTTTCAGAAACCAGTCGTTAGAGATGGGAGTTTTTGGATCGTTGGGTATCTTAATTAACTTTTTGTTGTTGTATCTCAAAAACCGGGCGTACAAGAAAAAAAGTAAAAATGGTTTTGGAATGTCCAAACAAAGACCTTTCATATGACATGTAACTTGATTTTTTTGTGTTCGTTTTTTAAATTTTGCCCCCGTAAAAAAATCCCATATCTTATTTAACTCATATACTTACCAGTAAATTTCACAAGTCCAAGTTATCGACTTACCAAATTTAATGCAGATCGGATCAACAGTTCTAAGTTATGAACCGACAGACAAACATACATACATAGGTACTACATACATACATACATACATACATGCATAAAATGCCAAATCGACCAAATCAACTGTAAGATTTTCGTTCGTTTCGCTCACTCAATCAATAATCGTACGTTTGATGAGTTTTTACCTACTAGGCGAATGCAGACAGCTCGCCTGGTGCTCGCCGCCAAATTTGTCGTTTTATCCATATATATCATGTACGTAATTCCTCTACGTAATATATCTACTTATATTACCTAATACTTACCTACCTAACAGATATTCCTAAAACTTCAGCTTACCTAATTCGTAGATATTCCACTTGTCCTAGATGTACCTTCACGTAGGTATGTGTCTTATACTAAGTCCATATGTTTGACAACAATGTATGGAGAATAGTCACAGAAGACTGATTATTATTGTGCGAAAATTTTCGGCGGGCTTTTCAGGCTCGTAATTTAGTTGACAACACCAGTGCCGGATTAAGCCAGCGCGGGGCCTGTAGCAAATTCTACCAAGGGGCCCTTGGTTTGCTTAAAAATTTGGCCGCTTCAAGGATAGAAATGTGGTATAGATACTAGTCTAACTAGTGGTTCGCCCCGAACTGAGATCTCGTGATGCGACCCATCGAACGTACCAAACTTTGAGTAGGTTGTGGTCAGAGGCAAGTCCAAACATTATGTTTGGACTTTTTTCTGACTACCGCCTACTAACTTGGTATGGTAACCAAGTTTCAACTCTATTGGCCTATTTATTGAAGAGTTCCTTCGAACAGATCTTGGCTCCATCATCAGAGCTGGTCGTTGTCACCATTTTATGAGAACTGTCAACAAATAAAGCCCTTTTATATGGCATGTATCTTGATTTTTTTATGTAACTTTTTTTATTTTTGCCCCCTTAACTTACCAGTAAATTTGTCAAGTACAAGCTATCGATTTATCAAATTTCATGCAGATCGGATCAACGTTTTGAAAGTTATGGCTAGACAAAAATACATACATACATAAAATGCCAATTCGCCTAAATTGATTGTAGTGCCTATCTAAATTAATATTTTTTTACTAGCTATAACTCGCGGCTTCGCTTCGTTCACTATTACCTACTTCATTAAAAATACTCTACATAGTCGGGCGGGCTGCTAGCGCCCTTGGGGGTTGAATTTTGAAAAAATATTTCTAAGTAGGTAGATGCCTAGAAATTTTAATTTTCTAGCCCTAATAGGGTTTGGCCTGTGAATAAAAAGTTTTATGTTTTATACAAGCCTTTATCCCCTATTTCAACCCCTTGAGGGTTGAATTTGAAAAATCCTTCCTTAGTGGATGCCTGCGACATAAAAAGGAATACGTGTGCGAAATTTAAAGTATCTAGCCCTAAGGGTTTGGCCTGTGCGTTTATTTTAAACTTTCATCCCCCATTTTACTCTCTTAGGGGTTGAATTTTGGAAAACGCTGAAATACGTAACTCATTATTTTTGCCGCACTCAATTCATACGAAATTTCATGCAAATATGTCCAAGGAATAAAAAGTTTTATGCAAACTTTTATCCTCTATTTCACCCCTTTAGAGGTTAGGGGCCTGTAAATAAAAAGTTTCAAACAAACTTTTATTCCCTATTTCAACCCCTTGGAGGTTGAATTTTGAAAAATCCTTTCTTAGCTGATGCCTACGTCATAAAAGGAATACGTGTGTGAAATTTTAAGTTTCTAGCCCTAAGGGTTTGGCCTGTGCGTTTATTTAAAACTTTTTTCCCCTATTTTACTCTCTTAGGGGTTGAATTTTGGAAAACGCTAAAATACGTAACTCATTATTTTTGCCGTACTCAATTCATACAAAATGTCATGCAAATATGTCCGAGGAATAAAAATATCATACAAACTTTTTTCCCCTATTTCACCCCCTTGGGCGTTGAATTTTGAAAAACCCTTCCTTAGTGGATGCCTACGTCATAAGAGGAATACGCGTGCGAAATTTTAAGTTGCTAGCGCTAAGGGTTTGGCCTGTGAATAAAAAGTTTCATACAAACTTTTATCCCCTATTTCACCCCCTTGGGGGTTACATTTTGAAAAACCCTTCCTTAGTGGATGCCTACGTCATAAGAGGAATGTGTGCGAAATTTTATGTTTGTAGCCCTAAGGGTTTGACCTGTGCGTTGATACATCAGTCAATCAGTTTTGCCTATTATACAATGTGTCTGGTTACCGGTGTCGGAGACGTTGGGGGGGGGGGGGGGGTGGGGGGGGGTGAAATACGGTAAATTTTATCGACAAATCACTATCCCTATTTTTATTTTCTCGCTCCATGGTAAAATGGCAGCCATTTTATTTTCTTTTGCCCCAAGCACGGGTGCTTGTACTGATTAAGTTATAGCTACCCACGTAGGGGTCCTAGGAAGACGACAGAGGACTCATTTGATAGCCAATAATGTAGACAAAAAAGTAATGATAATATTGTTGAAATTTCTATTTAATAATAGAGGAAAAGATAATTGTTTCTGAATGATAGTACAAAATGTGTGCTTCAAAATACATCTTAACCCCTAATAAGATAGTTTAGAAGTTATGACGGTTTGAATATAACCCTTCAAAGCTAAATATCCCGCTAATAAACAACTAGACTTACGGTTTCGAGAAATTCCAAGGGCGTGTCTTTAGACAATGCTGTGCTTTGTTGTAGATTAGTATTGTACTGATTTTGATAGAACCTTATGTGGTAATCGATTTATTTTGTTTTCTTTTTGTACTCCAGGATTTAGTAACATTTACCATGTTTAAATTGTCATAACTTCTAAACTATTTTACTAAGAGCTAAGATGTAAGACTTATTTTGAAGCACACATTCTGTACTATCATCTACACTAATCTACACTAATATTATAAAGAGGTAACATTTGTATTTTTGTATTTTTGTATGTAACGAATAGGCTCAAAAACTACTGGTCCGATTTCAAAAATTCTTTCACCATTAGAATGCTACATTATTCCTGAGTAACATAGGCTATATTATATTTTCAAAAAAATCAGGGATCCTTACTAAAACTTCAATAATGTAACCCAAGGTGGAAAACAAAAACCTTACATCGCGTGCGCTGCGAAAACTATTGAAGATAGAACAAAATAATGTACTACGATTTTGTAGAACACGTCATCATCAACAAAAAATGTCGCGACAGCATATGTCTAACTATTATAGTTATGTCACAATTAGTGTTCTTTTATTATAAAAAATTAATTGAAATGCCTCCGCTAGAAAAGGGTCTTTATTTGTACCTTGGTATTAATCCTTATCCAAATAAATTCATAATTAAGACGGTTTCAATACCTATAGATTACTTCTTAAATTTTTAAAATCGGACATTCCATTCAAAAGATATGACGAAATTAAAAATGTTAACGGGTCCACGGGTCACGCGCGGGTTGCGATTTCACTCACTCAAGGAGAAGCGCGTGCAAATGTATGAAATAAGTAGACGCGAGGCTCGAACCCATGGTCTAAGTTTATCCTAAAATGTTCAAAAAATTTATGACCACCAATGCGAAGCTGGGACAGGCCGCTAGTTCAAAAATAAAGTAGCTTGACAGATTAGAATGTATGAAAAAGTTAATTATATAAAAAAAATGATAACAAAAACTTTTCTTTGTTTTATCAATTCTCTTTTCCTCTATTATAGAATAGAAATTGCAACAATATTATTAATACTTTATTGTCTACATTATTGGCTATCAAATGAGTCCTCTGTCGTCTTCCTAGGACCCCTACATGGGTAGTTATAGCTTAATCAGTACAAGCACCCGTGCTTGGGGCAAAATAAAACAAAATGACTGCCATTTTATAATGGAGAGAGAAAAAAAAATAGGGATAGATTCGTCGATAAAACTTACCGTATTTCACCCCCCCAAAGTCTCCGACACCGGTAACCAGACACATTGTACAGATTACGGTCAGACAGGCGTTGGAGCGCGAGGCCCCCAAATGCGCGGGGCCCGTAGCATTTGCTACTCTTGCTACGTGGCTAATCCGGCCCTGGACAACACTCAATCCGTGCTCTGATATTTATTGAAAGTAATCAAATTAAGGTACCCATACCATACCTACGGGGATATTTTTTCAGTGGTTTCCCATAATCCAAAGGCAATGATACTTTATCTCAGTGCGTAGCGTCAACAATCAATCAGCATTAATATTTATATATGGCAAGCCCATACAAACTCAAGGTCTGGAGACCTCTACAGCTGACAAATAGAAAAGCATTAGTATCCATTCATCCTCTCACGCACGCCTTTGAACTTATAGAAAACAGTCTGTGGTATCGAGGAGGAATTCATGGTCTGTCAATTGAATATCTGAATAATTCATGCGCAGGCTTCGCCCATCAATTCTTACGGAACTCTGGCGTGAATGTGGCATGCGGCTTAACCGTACGACTCAAGTCTAAAAAAATTGTTTCCATAAACAGGGGTAGGTAACCCCCAATAAATAAGGTAATGATAAAAAAACCCCCATTCGTAAATAATTTTCGCATGACAAACGCCTTACTAGATAAAATACTTAGTAAAGGAATAAACAGATTTTTAGATTGTTATGTGCAAGCATTAATGATAACAAATTGAATTAAATTAGGAAAGGTCAAAGAGAGGTTAAGAGTAGTAGAGCTCTTTGTGAAGGGCTCGTCCGGGGAAGTACTACCACCACGCCTTTTTCTGCCGCCAAGCAGCGTTGCTGTTTCGGTTTGAAGAGTGTGGTTGCCGGTGTAATTACTGATGTTAAGTGGTAACCATCACCTATAACAAAGCATTGCCTCGTAAGTCACGCACGATAGGAACGTGCCCTACGATGCACTGCCCTGCGTCCATCAACTTGAGGCATACAGATGTTAAGCCTCATGTGCCTGTAATTACACCGGCAACCACACTCTTCAAACCTAAACACAGCAACGCTGCTTGGCGGCAGAAAAAGGCGTGGTGGTAGTACTTCCCCGGACGAGCCCTTCACAAAGAGCTTTACTACTCTTAAAAATCTGCCTCAAATTGACAATCTGCCGCCAAAATACAACGATAGCGTTCTAATTTGTCCTGTGGCGACATCTAGCGACTGCCGCGTGTGGCTTAAGTTATATTTTTCTACTTAAAAGTCTTACCATAATTTGAATGTATTACAATGCCGGTTACAAATGGTGACTATTATGTAAAAAAAATACGCCTGGTTTTACGATTCCAAGAAAAGTTTATATTTTGTATATTAACATTAAACATCGATGAGACAATCTTACTTCTAAAAATCTATACAGTCTCTCCTAAATAAATAAATAGTCACAATAACATACTTAGATAAAAACTTTATTCTAGTATCACTATCAAATTTACAAAATGCATTTACAAATATAGAAATGCCCAAATCTAAAAGTGTAGGTGTATAATACGACAAAAGTTATTCGGTAGAGTTTTTCTGTATTCTGAGCGAAGAATATTCTTAGGTACCTACAGATTTATCGAAAGAATCATGGATTTTTTTTATATGTTGTATTTTATGCAATCAATAGAATTAACTTTACAATCCTCATTCTGCATCTATATATTTTTTTATAATTACTATTTTATTTATTTACCTTAAATTATTATATTATATTTGTCAGAGGTAACCGCTCGACATCAGGTATATAAATGTGCTATCAATTATTTTTGGAAAAAAAATTGTTAATAGAATTGTTCCAAAAAGCGAAAGAAAATAAAGTATTTATATATTTTATACACAGTTTTTATATATATTTCAGGTGAACTTTTGTTATGATATTCTTCGAAAATATAGTTGTTAGAGATTTCAGAGATCATTTAATTTTGTGCATTCAGTGGTTTTATATCTTCAGAAATGTATAAAGCGAGCGAAAAGTTGTTTGACGATTGTCAGCCTCTTAAATCGACGTCTCTTTTACAAGGGTACAAATTCTTACTGCATATTTTATTTTATTCATCCTATATGTGCATAATTAGGTATTTATGTAAGAATGAGGAGAGTAAAGTCGAAGATCGAATAAAAAAGTTTCTTAAAAAAGTTCATGCAAGTTTTTGACGTACGTTTACGGGTTTAACATAAGTTTTAGTGTATTAAAACATCATCCTACAAAATAGGACAGGATGTAAAATAAATCATGAAAACTTGAAACTTCTGTATACATATTATTAGTTTCTTTACCGATACCGTTCAAACTTGTGTAATATTGGCAGAGAGGATAATAAACATCACCAAAAAGTTTTTAAAGCTAAGTACAGTCAGCAATTGAAGTATTTTATCAATATAATAATTAAAAAAAACCCGAAACTTGTACCTTATGATCTTAAATAATAGTTCAAGATTTGCTTTGGTTCATAACTATTTTCAAGGTAATACCACTAACCATGTAACATTTAAATCGACTTTCGTTGCTGACTGTTCATACGGACGTGCCTATAAAACTGAACATCACTGGGATATATCGATTTTAAAATGTGGTTGCTGTTTCGTGGAGTTTTTTTTAATAAAGTAATTGTATTTAATCAAATTACCTCATAAAAGGACCTTAAATAACTAGTAAAATATATTGTAATCATAAGAAGTTACTAACATCTGGGTATTTATACAATATTAACTGTATATTTATAAAGAATATCTAATTATAATATAATTAATTATCATACGAAATTCCATTATGTATAGAGCAAAATAACAGGATAGCAACATTTACTTAAATCTAATAAATTATTACAAACTATGTAGGTAGGTAGTACAAAAAGATAAAGCTAGGTATGTAGGTACTAATGAGTCCTATCGGCAATAGAGAGCAAAATTTTACTGGACTATACATTCTAAGAAACAACGATAGTAATAAAATAAGATATCTATTGAGCATTTTAAGCCCTGAAAAAAATCACAGAAAAAGAGTAAAAAAGTTTCCTACTAATTTGGCAGAATTATTTAGAGCATTCAAATAATGAATTGATAATAGACCTTTTGGAAATAAATGCGGTTGCAACCAGTTGATTTGTAACTGCATAAAAAGAGTATACAGAAATAGAGGTAGCATAAAAAACACGAGCTGAGATCCACAATAAATAAAAGTTTGTAAAATACACGACGCGACGTGTTGGCAATACGGCCATCTACAGTACCTACCTATATTACCAGTATTCTCTTATCTGTGCCTATATTCATCGATACAAGACGAAAAAAAAAGTATGTAAAGGTATCAATGCATTTGCATAATAATATAGGTATGATACAAACAGTTGTGTTATATATTAATAATATTGTAATATTTCCGTATAGGTTCGCACAATAAAAAAATAAAACAGTATTGCCAACTTATACCTCTACAATAATAACTTTACTTAAACTTTAGTGGGAAAATTAATCATCAGTTTTATTGAGAATAACTCTATGTAATAAATAAATCAGTCTATTTTTTATACACGCTGCAATAGATTATGTTTTTATAATAAAATGTTCTCATGAATAACTTATTTTCATTGTTCTACAAACAACAATCTTGATTCAGATTAGAATGCGCAATTATAATATTTGCATTTCAAAATGTACTACTTGGACGAAATAGCTAAGTCTATCGACAATCATAAAGTTTTGGTGTTTATAGGTATTTCAAAACTATCTTTACGCGTATTCATTCACATATATTTATTATGTAATAAGCTCCAAATATGTCCTACTTCTTTTCTACTCCATTATATAAAACTTTGGTGTTACGATTACCTATCTACTGGGTCCTCGGTACTCGAATATTCCTACAATTTAAAATTTATCCAAAATACTGACGCTACATTTTTATCGCAAAAATACTGCTACAAATTCTAATTTATTGTTCATCATATTTTAACGCTACTAATATTTTTTTTTAAATCGTCCAAACCCATTAGGTTTTCGGATTATTTGATTAAAGTTTATCAAAAAAGTATAGTAACGTCACTAAAAAAATGATTGTTCCCAGAGTAATTACTATTTTCTGTAAATGTATAGAAAAACCTGTAACAAAATTGATGTGATATAACCTAATGGAAGACATTTTAGTTTAAAATCAGAGTGTGTAATATTTTTTTATTTCTGAGCTACTGAGCGAAATGTATGAAAGTTATATGAGAATAAGATGAGCTTAAAACATTAAAGATACCTACAACTATTTACATAAAAGAAAAGTATAAATAGACACAGCTTAAAGTCATCGATTTAAGTTAACAATACAGATGCAATAATGAAAACAATACTACTAAAACTGTATAACGCTAAAACAAAATATCTAACCCGCTATAGAAATACTGTATTCAATATAATTAACGTATCAGCGTCTCTGATCTCTATTTAAAGCGTCCAATAAAGCTACAAATAAATAACACTTTAAAATATTTAATTACAATAACTTAACGTAGCAGTCAACTTCCAAACTTATAGTTAGCACACCGGAGCAAACATAAATATCACGTGTCAATGATGGAATATACCTAGGAACATCTATCTATGAAGTACACTATGTAATCCAATGGTAGGTACTTAATATTCTGAATCTATGGCACAATACCCATCTACTCCACTATCTACAGAAAGTACCACAGTTTTTTCACATGTTAGTATCTACGGGCCTGCCGCTACATATAGGCAGGTTTCATCTTATACGCCCGTTTCCAAATTTCACACAAGCACACTGTCGAATGAAATCTGTAGAAAATCGCCAGCGGCATAGAGACGTGTGTAATGATAGTCCAAGCCCATAGTCCATAGAAATGAAGCTGAACCGGATGGGACTCTGCCCGAGATTTCTCCAAAGTGTTGATTGCCCACATTGCTAGATTTGTCACCAGTAGAAATGTCACTATCTCTCTTCCTGGTTTCTTTCGTAACTGCTCTGGGGTCTTTGCTGATCTACGGCTGGCGTCCAAGATGAACATAGTCTGGCATGTAGTCTGAATCAAGGAAGACAACGCTGTAACCAAAATCAGGATAGTGTTTTTCTCTATCGTGAAATGACCTCCGATAATCGTGAACGTTCCATAAATGAACATGCCAGTTTGCGCGCCGACCAGTAGGATGTTGTCCAGTTCGAGGTTCCTGTTACCGTCATACTTCAAGTTTCTTACGCAGAACATTCCAGCTAAACTAGCAAATGTTGTCATAGCGTAAAGTCCTAGTTCACACAAGTTTACCTCGACCACGGCTAAGGTGGCGTAATCTTTCTTCGTCACAAGAACGAAGAAGAGTATCAGAGATATGATCGTAAGTACCAGTACGAGAATTCCAAAGAAAAGACCCTTGTGTGCTCTTGCGCAGTCAACGCTGTACAAATGTGGAGATTTCTTATAAGCCAAGCCTTCTAGAAGTCTAGCTTTAGCAATGGCTGCAGCAACATCTTTGGAAGGGTACTTCGAGATGTTTTTCCACATCACGTAGAGTATAGCCGCGCATATAAGCGAGTATTCAATAGTGCACGGGAATAAGAAAGGCGAAGCGTCTTGAACCAATGAGCCCATGATGTTAGTTCTTCGGCATTCGAAGATGTGGTGAGGCCCCTTCAGCCCTCTCGGCACTCTGAGATGAGCTGCTGATGGATGTGACGGAGGCACCTCCGTTGCTAGCGAAGCGAAGGCTTTTTGAAAAGCTGGAACAAATATAATTCAAATAAATTTCCCACGATATTAATAAGAGTCAGCGAATTAATTGAACGTCGTTTAGTCTTCGATCCCAGCGGCCGGCATGACACTTGGAATGTAGGCCAAACTGCCTTCCGGGGTCGACTGCTAGATTGGAATGTAATCGACATAACTTAGCGATGCCTGCCAATAGTGCCAATAGGTAGAGTGCTTTCATCGAAAATGTCTGGATATTTCTATACAATTTATTGGAAGTCGGCATTCTAACAATAATGAATTTAACGTAAATATTGGACTTTTTTTATGAACCAAGTTAACATCGCAACTTTTCAAAATAACGCGTGTTGAAATAAATAATAGGGGTCAAATGAGGATAAATTTGTGGCCGGGGGCGTTTCACTAGCAAGCAAATTATGCGGGCTATGGGCTACGAGGGTATGAAAAATGATCACGAAGGCCCTTTAGAGGGTAACATAAAATGAAATTATCACGAGCCCCACCTTGTAATGTTTTGTTATGCAAGTAACAAGTCAGATCTTATACATAGATAATATGAGCATAATTGTCCTACAAATTCATAATATTCTTAGTAGCTAAGGTATAGGTACTCTTATTTTGACGTCGGTTTAACGACTTATCATATTGTAGGTACCTATATTGTCACTCACACACACTCCTTCGATAACCGGAGTCGTAAATAGCTGCAGTTAACGTGGAAAGTTATTCTGGCGCCTAGTTTTAGTTATAATTATATACAATTTTAACTGTAGCTCATAAATTGCAAGACTACGTTGAACCACACAAAAGAGGTGACTCTTCTAATACTGGTTTTAGAACTGGTTTCAAAAGAAGGAATACCAACCCATTTAATTGTTTAAACTTGTGTTTTAGTAATAAATTATTTTGATTTTGTCACTGTATAAGTACCACAAAGATTTAATATAGTCCCAAAAGTTATTACCCGAGTGGGATTTGAACCCACGACCTTCCCCTTGATACGGGGCCGCGCTAACCAACTGCGCCATCGGATTCTAATCGCACTCGACGAATAACTCAGGGACATGCTACTACGGTACTTATGCGACCGTGGTTCCATCTACAGGTCTGACATATAACTATCAAGAGTCCTGCTGTATAAGTAGTACGTATCGCTCACTTTTCTAATGAAGTCGGTACGTAGTTATTCTTGAGGGGAAAAATATTTGTAACAGCCTGAGTAAGCGGCAATAACTCTGAGCCAACCAATGCCCAGTCATTCCGCTTAATCCAATTAAACGAGCACAAAAGGCATTATCGGGAAACTGCAGCGAATGAAAACAATGGTAGGAACTTCTACTTCATTGTGCAACTTTCATGAACACAGCTTTGTGTGGGAAGGAAATGAAATGCGAACCTAAAGTATTGAAATTAAATTATAATTCGTTATTATTCAGTCTTAATCATAGTTTTCTTAACTTTTTTACACGGGACAAGGTGCAAATAAATGGACTGAAATTAAATAAATATTTGTAGAGAGCACCGGTGGTCTAGTGGGACTGACCCCGCTTTCCGATCGTAAGGTCGCAGGTTCGAATCCGGTCGTGCACCAATAGATTTTTATGTGCGCAATGCCAGTGCTCTTAAACGTTGAATGAAAACATCGTGAGGAAACCAGTAACTGGTTTTAGTACTCTAACAGCGGCGATGGGCTTGCAACCTGTCACGTATGGAATACCAACTACTGCAAAATGTGGGTATGTGCCAAATTTAATGTTTGGACGTACCTCTGACTACCCCCCTAGGACTTCCTCAAAAAAATCTGGAGTTAGAGATCTGAGGGGTTACCTACCGTGCCTGGAGATTAAAGCCGTGAAGCTGTTTCAGTTTCAGTTGTTTATTTGTAGACTTTTCACACAATGCTATCTTGTACTTTGGAAACAAGATAACTGATAGATACATTCTAATCTGTCTAAAGGCATAAAAACCATTGAAATGTGTAATGCCCCCACAGGGCTCATATTTTGGACATTTTGTTACCCCCTATGACCTATTTTAATGACATGAAACAATGAATAAATGATTATGACCTTCGAAAATAGTTAGCCACGAGGCAGGCCGAATATAGGATAGCTCGGGAAACAGGTAGTCAACGCTGTGGCTAAGATATTTCAGGAAATGCACGACCTTCAGTAATGAGAAGATGACTGTGGATATTATCTATGCAAGTTTTTTAAGAGTAATAGAACTCTTTATTTTTTTTTTTTTTTTTTTTTTTTTAAATAGTATAATACATTACACATTATAATGTACTCTACTTATATTACAATCTAGCCACAATAGCGGGCTAATGAGTAATTTTACATTGACCTAAATTTTTAGCTTACTTTACTAAGAATGTGTCCATTAACACTTTTCTTACTGTCTCTATTTAAGGGGAAGACACTTTGTTTTTGTGTTCTTTATAAGTGGCACTTGTTTACACTTGCACTACATTTTACTCATATTACCACTACACTAACTCAAAAGGTTTTTTTCTTTTGAGTCTTCTCACTAGGTCTGTATTGTCGAGGAGCTGGATGGCTTCGACGTTAACATGGTGATGAAGTCTTTTTTCGTGAGCTTCAGCGTATTTTTGAATAAATTTATCGACGACCTCTATGTTAAGGTCCCGATGGAGATCGTCATTTCTTATGTACCAGGGTGCATTCACTACTCCTCTCAGCACTTTGTTTTGGAATCGTTGGATTATTTGTACATTGCTCTTTTTGGTACAGCCCCAAAGCTGTATACCATAGGTCCAAACTGGCATCAGGACTTGTTTGTACAATAGCATTTTGTTGTGTACTGATACAGTAGAATTTCTTCCAAGTAGCCAGTACATCTTTTTGTATTTTAGTTCCAACTCATCTTTTTTCTTCTTAACGTGAGCTTTCCAGCGCAGCTTCGCGTCAAGTGTCATGCCCAAATATTTTGCCGTATTTTCATACGGGATGAGCGTATTATTAATAAATATTGGGTGATATTCCTCCTTTTTGTTGGTAAAGTTGACGTGAACCGATTTGGTTTCGTTCAATCTAATTCTCCATTGTGCTGTCCATTCATAGATTTTATTCACTGCTACCTGAGCTTTTTCCGCTGCTTCTGCGTGGGTGGTGCCCACAGCCATTATTGCAGTGTCGTCAGCAAAGGTTGCGATAGTGTTGTTTTCAAGTTTAGGAATATCACAGGTATATAATAGGTACAAGACCGGACCTAATACGCTTCCCTGTGGTACCCCAGCTTTTATTTCTTTAATTTCAGAGTAAGCATCTTCTTGCCTTATTCTAAAGACTCTATCGGATAAATAAGATTCTAGTATATCTGCCATCACTTTAGGTAACATTTTACGTAGTTTTAGCATAAGACCTTTATGCCAAACTTTATCAAATGCCTGAGCTACATCCAAAAATATAGTAGAGCAGACATTCTTTTCTTCAAGAGTTCTCTCGATCATGTTTGTTATTCTGTGAACTTGGTCTATAGTAGAGTGTTTCTCACGGAAGCCAAACTGATGTTCTGGTATAAGACTCTTCTTGTCAAGTATTGGTTTCAGCCTTTTAAGCAGTAGTTTCTCGAATAGCTTAGACATAATGGGTAGTAAAGAGATTGGTCTGTATGATGTTGCATCTTGTGGTGGTTTCCCTGGCTTTGGTATCATTATTACTTCAGCCACTTTCCATAAATTCGGTACATATCTCAGCCTCAGTGCAGCATTGATTATATTTGTTAATTTAACTAGGGCTTTTCTAGGGAGGTTATGAAGAATCTCTCCTGAAATAAGATCATATCCCGGGGATTTTTTTGGATTGATGTGATGTTTTATTTCACTTGCTACTTCGCGTGGTGAAACAAGCTTTATATCTAAACTATCATCACATACTTCATGTCTCGAAGCTTCGTAAATGATTTGAGCTTCGTTGGGTTTGAATATATTTTCTAGGTGCTCCGCAAACTTTTCGGCTTTTTGCTCATTGTTGACAGCCCATTTACCGGGTCCTATATTTATTGGTGGGATCTGGGTATTAGGCCGTTTTAGCTTTTTGGTAGCCTTCCAGAGTGAGTAGTCTGTACTACGGTCACTGGTCAGGCTTTGAAGGTGCGTGTGAGTTGAAGCGTCAATGTGGTTCTGTATTTGCCGTTTCAACTGCTTAGTAAGCTTATTTAGCTTCGTTTTGTCTTGCGGAGACCTAGATTGATGCCATTGGTTTCTCTGCTTCCTTTTTTTTCGTATTAAGTCTTTGATTTCTTCTGGATAGCTATTTCGTGTAGCTCTTATTTTAAGTTCTGGTGAGTTTTTCCACGCAGTCTGCTGTATAAGTTTATTGAATTTATCAACTTCTGAGTTAAGTTGGTCTGTAGTTTTTAGCGGTACTCTTAGATTTATATTGTTATTTAATTCTATCTTAAAACTCTCCCAGTCTGTGTGTTTATTTACTAAGGTAGGAGAGTTTTCTTTGTATAATACGCTATCACTAATTTCTAGGTATATTGGAGAGTGATCCGAGTTCATATCGTAACTCTGTTCTGTTCGAAGATAGTTGGAAGATAGATTTTTGTAAATGAAAAAGTCTATTAAGTCAGGTATTTTATTTTGATCAGTTGGCCAGTAAGTAGGCGATCTTGTGGATGCAGTCTCACATTTAAGTTCTTTTATTGCACCTAGGAGCTCTTTTCCCTTTGTGTTTGTTAGTCTGGAACCCCAGTACTTATTCTTAGCATTAAAGTCTCCTCCTAATATAAATCTTTCACCAAGAGGTTGTAATAAAGTTTTATATTTGTCTTTTCTTATGGTGTAACGAGGTGGGCAGTATATAGAAGCTATCGTTAGATGATAGTGATTTGTACTGATACATATGGCTACAGATTGAATATCAGGCTCTTCGTATCTAGTTTTCTCGTGATGTTTAATGTTTTCTTTAACGATAACTGCACTGCCCCCTCTTGCTTTGTTGTCCGGGTGTAACGCATGGTATATTTTATAGCCTTTAAAGTGGATGTGTGATTGTCTTGTAAAGTGGGTTTCTGATATGAGACACACGTCTATATTTTCAATGTCTAGGACTACCTGCAGTTCACTTTGATGTTTTTGTAGCCCATTACAATTCCAAGCCATTATTTTGAGTTTACAAATCATTTTGAATGCTTGGAAATAGCCATTTTATTGCTATGTTCGATTTTTTTCAGGCGTTCATCAAAGGATGACATTAGTTTAAGAATTTCGTCTAGCTTGCTATTGTTAGTGACGTCATGTGCCTTGTGTTGCACAAGTGCAGGCGCAGTGTTTTTGGCAGTAGCTTGAGCGTAGCTGACGCTCTTGGCTGCAATTGGCAATTTAGCAACACTAGAGTGAAGGCTAGTCGTGGGTTGCTTACCGCTAGTAGTTTGCCGCATTGCATCTGGTTTTTTAAGGCTTTTGCTCCGAATTTTCTGCATTTCCTTAGCTATCATGCACCCTCGATAATTAGCCGGGTGTGCATCTCCACAGTGAACGCATTTAGGCTTCTCGTCTGCGGGTTTTTTACAGTCCATTGTTAGGTGTTTTCCGGTGCATTTAACGCACCTTGGCTCTTTGGAGCAATACTTTTGAGTATGTCCATAGACTTGACACTTCTTACATTGAGGAACTAATTTTGTTGTTCTGAGCGGTTGTATTTCCACCATGCAACCTAGTATAGACTTAATTCCATAGACTTTGTTAATATCCTCTTTGTTACTGAATGAGAGCTGGAACATGTTGAGAGGTTCTTTGCTCTTCCAGCTTAGTTTATTTACGGCTCCCTCGATTTTGTACCCATTAAATTTTAGGTCTTCAATTATCCTTTCTGGCGTACAAGTAAAAGGCAATTTTTTTACCATTACCCGTATTGGCCTTTCCTGTTTATTTTCATATGTATGCCAGAGGCTGTGGTTTTCCGACAGCGTCTTTGTTAGACCTCGGTAAGATTCCTCATTAGAGGCATTTATTTTAACGCTGTCTCCACTTAAAATTTTTATTGTGAAGGTGCCAGCTGGTTGTTTTGTAGACAAGAAGTCATAAAATTGTTGGTAGTTCTTCACATCGTCCACAATAATGGGAGGGGGTGGGGGAACTTTTTGGATTTTTACAATGGTGTTCTTTTCCGGCGGGGACTGAGTGGGAGAGGTGTTCATTTTCCTTTTTTTCCTGGACTTTGCTCTAATCCACTCAGTTTCTTTTACTAGTTCCTCCTCGTCCGTGCAGTAATCAACATTACCGAGTGCTGAGGAAGTTTCCATATTCGATGTTGATGGAATGTTAGACTCTGCAACGCATTTCAGCTGCTGTTGAAGAACTTCTATCTGGTTTTTCATATTTTCAACAAGGCCCTGCAACTTTTCCCGCTCTTGCTTTTCTTCTCTGAAGCGCTCATATGCTTTATTGTAGCGGTCATACAATGTATACTCCAGCTCTGACCGCAGCAACACTGTAAATTCCTTGCTTGGTGTATCCATTGTTAGGGCAAGTAGTGTCGCCTTAACAATATGATTAGTCGTCGATAGACATGCCTTACGCGACAAATAACTGGGTCATTGTCACAGTCCGGCGGCACGTCCGCGGCGACGTTGTTATGATGCGTTTGCACTTTGCACTGTAGGTACCTACGCGAACGCGACGCGAGGGACACTACTGTTCTCAGCGAAAATCGAACGATCACTATGAAGAACTCTTTATGAAGGGCTCGTCCGGGGAAGTACAACCACCACGCTTTTTTCTACCGCCAAGCAGCAACGCTGTGTTTCGGTTTGAAGAGTGTGGTTGCCGGTGTAATTACAGGCACATGAGCCTTAACATCTGTATGCCTCAAGTTGACGGACGCAGGGCAGTGCATCGTAGGGCACGTTCCTATCGTACGTGACTTACGAGGCAATGCTTTTTTATAGGTGATAGTTACCACTTAACATCAGGTGGGCCATCTGCTTGTTCCATGAGCTAGTGGAATAAAAAAAAAAGGGAGTGAGAATATTTAAAACATTTTAGTTTGCCTGCAGGTCTCACCTAGTCTGTGCGAAAGTCCGATGGTCTTATTCTCCGGGTCGTAGAACGTGAGGATCTCATGCTTGGTCTCCTGCACCAGGACGTTCAGCCACACGC
This sequence comes from Chloroclysta siterata, assembly GCA_932294275.1. Taxonomy (NCBI): domain Eukaryota; kingdom Metazoa; phylum Arthropoda; class Insecta; order Lepidoptera; family Geometridae; genus Chloroclysta; species Chloroclysta siterata. The sequence continues at coordinate 9,808,636 of OW028588.1, forward strand.
TCAGGTTGGTCCCGATCATGTGCATCAGCCCGAACCGGGCGATTATCTTATGTTTGTACACTTTCATCTGGAATCAAAATCATGTCATTGTTATCCATGTTGTTATGTTGTGTTGGATCTTATTCTTGGGGCTGGATTTTTTTTCGATAGATTCATTTAGAATTTTTCCCAAAATTACCTAACTTGCTTTCGCCCGAGGCGTCACGTAAGCCTCTTCATTCTAAGCATTCCAGGTCACGAACAACAATTATTCCAAGTTTTATCAACATTGCTCTCGAGCTGTTGCAACTTAATTGAGTCGCTAACCAATCAGACATCTTAACCTTGGCATTGAAAAAAATACTTTGTAGGAGATAGAATAAGGATATTAACAATTAGGTATAACTTTTGCAACTAATTATGTTCATGGTTATGAACATAATTTTCAATCCAACTCACCAATCATGGTAAATATCCCGTTTTAAATGAAAATTATAACAATTACGTTCTTACTAAAAAGTACTGTTACAGCAAAGTAAACACATGAATTTACCTCATTATTAAGAAATATAAAGTACATCTGGATGAAGATGAAGGCCATCCGCGTAGCAGGAGTCAGCGCCAATAACACATTGTGGCAGTTCGTGTTCCGCTCCAGCTCCCAGTACTGACCGAACTCCAGCCCGGAGTAGATCATAGATCCGATCCCAAAAGCTGAAATTTATAGGTTATTGAAGTCATAAAAGTAGTAGAGCTCTTTGTGAAGGGCACGTCCAGGGAAGTGTTACCAACATGCTTATTTCTGTTGACAAGCAGCGTGGTTTCGGTTTTAAGTAGGTAGGTATATTTTTGATAAATTCTTAGACACTTTATACAGTTTAGCCTCATAAATATCTAAGGTTATATTAGGTTATCCTATCATAAATGTTTTTAAGGAGGAGGTCAACTTGCAATTTCATTCACACTACCCAAATCACTTTACAAGTTGGTTTAAATAAGCTACGACGTTTCATGCAGGCTTATATCATCTCAACCCACGCTGTGCAAATTCGTGCCAACTTTAATAAGACGATTACGAAGAGGATCAAACTGGGAGTAAACTGAATTATCCCTACAAAGACACTCCCAAACCTATGACAATCTATGACCCGGCTTTACCAACTACGATATAATCTGCGGCACAAAGTTTGTGAAGCACTAATCCGTGATACTGCTCTCCTAAAAGCCTTTGAGAAATTGATGGAGTTATACGCTACAAGCTCAAAGACCTCGTTGCGAAGTTATATTGTTTGTTATAGCAGGATGGATCAATATCCGAACTTTGTAAGACGTGAGCTTTCCCTACAAAATATAGTGGCATTTACATTACATACCCACATAAAAAATGCTCAGACCTTACGCAAAAGTTTTCATAAATAAAAAAAAACATCCTATATTTTAGCAATTAGGTACCTATCTAAGATATCATGAGTAAGAAAGTAGTAAAGCACCGAGATGACGAATGATAGAGGAGTAGAAAAAAAACCTATTGTGCTGACCCACTGGAACCCACTGATGACTGGAATAACCTTTTTTGGCTTTAAAGGTTTCAGTACATAACATGCATGTAAAAGCACCGTTGACATAATTATTTTATACAAGCTGGTGCCCGCGACTTCGTCTGTGCAGGATTAGTCACACAATATCTTTATAAATTGTAGCCTATTGTTATTCTGATACATTAGTATATTATTGTAAAGTTACATTAAAGTCCATTCAGTAGTTTTTACGTGAAAGAGTAACAAAACATCCATCCATCCATCCATCCATACTTACAAACTTTCGCGTTTATAATATTAGTAGGATTTACAGGAGGTTTACATTTAAGTTGGTCGCGTTTTAGTTCTAGTTTGCGCCTTCGTTCTTCAGACGCTCAGAAAATAAACATGAAAAGTGCTTGATTAATCTAGGTATGACAACTTACCAACTGCACCCATCCTCAGGTAAAAACTCCCATAATGATGCGTCCGGCTTGCAAGTGCAAAGCCTAAGGAAAGCCGTTTCGCTGCCAACTGCGCCGGCAGATGTGACGTGGTGGTAGTACTACGCTCCATGCGAGAGGAACAAGAATCCGATTCCGACGGGGAAGAGCTGGTTTCCGATTCTAGAATTAAAATTCACGATCAGAAAACGAAATTATTGATTGAACTACTGACCCTCTTCAGTATCTTTTTGTGGCTATAAAAAAATTGCTGCAACTCCATCAGTTGAAACAAAAGTTATGACGTATAGAATATTTTAGAATAAAAGTATCACATCTAAATGAATAGTTAAATAACTATTACTGAAAAGTTCGATTATTTTGCGATTTTCGGTTTTGTTTTTAAATACGTTAAATTTATTAGCGTCTGACGTGTTTCGTAGACGAAATTCTTTAGGTAAGTTTACTTTTAAATGTCTGTTCAGAAATCGCTCTTAATGGTAAAGCCTACATTTGCAATATTTCTGCATGTGTTTTCCTTTGTGTACAATGAAGTATTTATCTATCTATCAATTCTGAATCATGCGAACCACACGTCTAAGTAAAATATTGTTAACCATTTAATAACCTACACACAGCTCAAAGGATCAAACGATCAGTTAAGACATTTATTATGCGTCGGCTAGAGTGAAAATACACCCCCTTCAGTACGTACTAGTTGCCTTGTTTGCCCGCCGGGCTTTCCGCTCTATTCAAATCAGATGGAGATTTGCAAGTAAAAAGAAAATCCGTGGCACTATTTTCACATCGCATTCCGTCTAGAGTCTGAAGGGGAATAAAATATGCGGTAGAAACAGGAAAAAATGCGTGTCACGTCACGTGTCAAAAGTTCACTTTGAAGATAAGCCCGCGTTGAAATCTGCTTTTATTCCGCTTAGTTATTCCTCTCAGATTCCAGGGAAATGTTTTTGCGTGTAGGTAAGACAGATGTAAAAGATGGTTTCATATAAAAAACCAGACAGATAAAAGAAACTGAAACAGCTTCACGACTTGCACAGTAGATATCCTCTCAGATTTTTTAGTACCGAGTACAAACTCGGGGGGTCTTAGGAGGTAGTCAGGGGTACATCCGAATATTAGATTTGGCACATACCTACCCACATTTTAGTTAATATTCCATACGTGAAAGGTTGCAGACCCAAACGCCGCTTCTAAAGTACTAACTGGTTTCCTCACCATTTGAGGGTAGGCATAAAAAAATATTCAAATATAAAGCGATTCAAATAAAAAGGAACTAACCCAAATCCACGCATAAAATGACCTGATAATAGTTATAAAAAAAAATTAAAGCTACAAATGATTAAGCTTAAATTCTATTAAAAAAAAAGCACATGGGCCTGTTTTATATTTTCTTTACCCTAAACGTTCCAAAATTTACATTAATAAAATGGGTCTTAAGTTTTTCGCAAGTGTGGAGTATGAAAAACGAGCAAGAAACCTCGCATAGCGATTGGTGCCAAGTCAGACTTCCTCATTACTCTCTCCCTGAGATCTTTGAGAGCAAGTAATCACGGAATTTAACCAGACTAGAAAAAAGAAAGCTTAAAATATAAGGAATACTAGCACGGAAGACCAAAGGAGTGAATCGCGACGGATCCGTGTATTGCTACAATGATTTTCATTGCACCCGTGTGGAAATTAAAACGTAGTAGACTATCTTTTTTTACAACTACCTTCCTTGTCTGAAATCTCTATTATTTTATTTTGTTATTTTATATTAAAAGCACATGTGCAAACTATTGAATTGTACCTAAAGCCGGCATCCGTATCGGTGGCATTCTTGGAGTCGCTTGATCAGTTCCGAGCAATGATTCTCTTTGAAAAAACAAACGATTCCTAAAAAAACAACCTGGCCGTAGCTCTACTTCAGTTTGTTTCAAGCTTCGTCAATTTCTGAGCTTTTACATTAAGTCTTTTATGTTTACCATGATATAATAGTTACAATAAAGTCACTTTTACAACAACGGTGTTTCAATACTTACTGGCAGCTGTGGGTGTATCAGCTGAATTTGTTTTCGATCTTTCTCTCACAAGAGCCCCATACATGTAGAGGAGAAACACCATACTGCCGATGTAGAGGTACAGGTAGAATCCCTTTGAACATACAAAACACACTCATAGAAAAAAGTTATCAGATACTTTACTGACTGCTTTACTTGATTCGAATTAATATTATAAATAAATATTTATTTTGAACATAACATAACAATTTTGTGTCATCATTCATTTATACGTTTACAGCTAAACAAGTGGTTGATAATATTATTGGTTTAAAAAACTATGATATAGGTACTAGAAGTGGATATTCGTATAAATAAATATTGATATTATAATTAAGCTTTATAATAAGTTTGGCATGATTTTAAGAAAATATGTAGTACACTAAGTCAAAGTCAAAGTCAAAATGTATTTATTCAATAAAATCACAAGGATCACTTTGAAACGTCTTAAAGCTAGGTGACTCTAGGTGCCAGTTCCACGCCACCAAAGCCTAGAACAGGCAACAAACTTACGGCTTGGTTCCTACCGTTCTTTTGTATGATCCTTTTACAATGTAATAATATAATATATTATTGAAGTTTAGTGAGGCGTAGGCATACAGAAAAGGTAAACATAATCAAATTTATAAGACAGCACACGCTACGCCTCAAACTAATAATACCTATACTAGGTAAACCAACTCGTTATGTCGATAAACTGTATTATTTTATGTAATTACGATTAAGTTACATTCTACTACTTATCATCTACTGTAATATAAAATGCAAGTACGATTTTTATTATCGGGTGTTCAATCGTAACTTAAAGGTTGGGAAGCTACATAAAAGTGTCCAATACCAACTGGTTCGCCGCAATAAATTGGCGTCTTTTTATCTAGATGTGGGGCTGTATATCACTTTAATGCGGTGCTTACCTCATAGAACGAGGGTGGAATGTACGTGGAGATGACCTCAGCCATGGGGAACGCTATGCCCATCACTACCAGCAGCTTTCCGTAGAGGGCTGATAGAGTGGTAGCTAGTGCGTCGCTCCTGTTAAACAAATCGAAAAGCTATTTAAGATACACATCCTCTTGTCACTGTTCTTTCGAAACAGAGTGGTGAAAGGATTTGAGGTGCGCCTTAAAGAGGGAGCCTCTTTGAGGCGCACTTAAAATCCCTTTTCGGGCATTTGACACAATGATAAAGAACTTTTTAGGTTCTACGACATGCCGGTTTCCTCGCAATGTTTTCATTCACGGTTTGAGAGTACTGGTACGGTGCACATAAATATTTGAACAGAAAAACTGATTGGTGCACGGCCGGTTTTGAACCCACGACCTTAGGATCGGAAGGCGTGGCCTACTACTAGACCACCAGGGTACCGACCGGCACCTCTTATAGCAGTATTAAAATAATATTATGAACTGTCAATTTTAGCAGTTGTGAAAACAATCTTGAAAACAGTTCTAGCTTCTTTAAGTTGAAACGTCATCTAGTACGAAAATACTTGTCAGCTATTCTTTTTTATCTGGTTGTAGTTGAACAGACTTGATGACGTATATAATATGGTACGAAATTTCAGTGTAATATTATTTTAATACTGCTATAAGAGGTGCCGGTCGGCCCCCAGAGCTCTCGTTTAAGTTACGTATGACGCGACGTTCGAATTTTTCGGGTATGGGCTATGCTATAGTAGGTATATACGACTTAAACGTAGTTCTACGTCGTAGTATACTTAGTTCTTTTTTCTATGGTAAGTTGCGGGCAGAAAAAATAAATAAATAAATAAAATAAATATTGGAGGTCTTTCCACACAGCACTATCTAGCCCCAAACTAAGCCAAAGCTTGTAATATGGGAACCAGATAGCTGATATAATACATATATACTTTTTTTTTGTAAATACATACTTATAATATTATATAACACCCAGACAGAGAACAAACATCTATGTTCACCACACAAATGTGTGTTCTCGGTGGGGATCGAACCCACGGCCTACAAATAAATTTAATATTTCATCAAAAAGAACCGAAAGTTAGTATTAGAATATTCATTTTCTAAATTAGCTAATTATACCTACGTAACGCAAAATTAATGGGGCCACCATGCATCAACAGCAAAGTTTTGCCCTATTCCCTATCTAAAAAATGTACCTATGTACCTACCCCTTGACTATTTCAAATTAAATTGTAGTCTGGTTTACAATAATAAATATCCCAGTAGCAGTTACAATAGTTCAAAATAGCAAATCGAATGCCGCACAATACATTTTGTAGAACAATACCTTTGGAGACATCTTCCCATTTGTTTTACGAGCAGACGGTCGGTTGGAGCCTTCCAGTAGTACCTACCCACTGTACTATAGAAAGAAGCTGGGGTAGGATTTAGGAGTAAGAGTACAGGGCACGAGATTCGGTTTCATATGTTCTAAATATTCGTCTTGCACTTCATAATTTTTAAATTATCACCAAATGAAAAAAACATGGACGATTAATAGATAAAAATAAAAAACTTAAAAACGGATTTTTACTTCTACTGCTTTTAGTTGCAGGGCGTAAAAGTCGTTTTTTATTTCACATCTAGCCCGAAACTAAGCCAAGCTGACTATGGGAACCATATAGGTAAACTATTAGAATACTTTTCTTTTATAAATATAATACCTGCATTATAACACCCTGCACAGAATAAACAAACATAATAACCTATGTTTAAAAAAAAATAGGATCTTGCCCCTGAAGTGCCCAAGGCCCCGTCCTTATTCCGGTCCAGTTAACGTCCCGATGGGAATAAATACTAGAAGCCGGTAGTATTTAGGTACTCAAGGCAGGTAGTCTATTCGGTTGGGACCTCTATAAATTTGTGCAATAACTTTAATCCTATTTGTTTTACATTGTATTACAATTTACTATTATATGTGTGTGGTTAAATTTATTGTTTTATCAATAATTTAACGTTAGAGTTTACGGAATTTAACTCATTTCTTGTAGGTTCTCCGTTTAAAGGTATCTTGGAGATAATTATAGTGCCCGAAGAAATAGTAGAAGCGAATAAATAGAAGAAATAGAAGTAAGTAAGCCAATTTCTCATTACCGTCGTCTGTTTTTCCTAACCACTACAATCTTAATCTCTTCAAGGCTAGAGTGAATAGGTGTCTTCTAGACCGTTCTGCTCCAACGTCGACTACATCGTCGCTTACCATCAGGTGAGATTGTAATCAAAAGACGGTTTATTCATTATAAAAAAAAAAAATGGTTTTTCATATTCATGCTTTTTATCAGCCTTGAGAAGTCCACTACTGGACATGGACATAGACCTCCCTCATACATTTCCAGGATCAAAATTTAAATCAAATACATTTCGATCATTAATAATATGAAGGTCTCTGGGAAAAGACAGAAACGGCTTTTTGAATGAATAAATGAATGAAAATATTTTTTTTTATTGTACACTACACACATACGGCCGGTTACTGAAAGCTCGGATGAGAAAAACTAATCGGATGTCAAGTCACTCGCCATTTCAGCTATTACATCGAATTAGATAGAGATAGCAAGTGACTTGACATGCGATTAGTTTTGATCGGGCTTTCAGAAACCGGCCGTAAACTTTTCAGTAGTTCCTTAAAACAAAACAGCGGGAAGGCAAGAACTGTAATACCGTTTTCGCAGGTTGTCATAAAGACCGTCCATCTTGACAAATATTCTGCGAAAACGATCATTCATTCCCTCAGACAAAAGTACCAAATAGAATCTGACTAAAATACTATCATATCTCGCTTCAGGGTAACTGGAGCGACATAAATATGGATGACGGGAAGCCGAGGCAGGTGACGGTGTCACTGGGATCTCGTTAAACCCAGAGGACCACTCTAGGGTTACCGCTGAATGTGTAATCAACACTTTAGTCGCAGTGTCGCAATCCAAGCTTCAGGCAAAGCTTTCAGATTTTATAGGTTCACTTCAGTTCACTTCAGTCGTCACAGATAAAATCTGAAGGTAATACTGTAAACTGTAGATTGTAGATAATTCTCGGAGTATATTCAGGATAACATTGAATAATAAACCTTTTGACAAATCAAGGATATGTCGTGTCTTTAATTTGACAAATAGGTAAAGATTTGACGAGTATAAAATTTGACAAATCAATGATTTGACAAGTGTCTGCGAAGTCTCGGCGATAGCTAAGTTTTATATTTTAAATTATTGAATCGATGTACATATAAATATTATCAAATCAATAAATCCTAAATTCATTTTATTTGTAATTGCAAAGTGGCAACCCTATTTTCTTACCTACCATAGATACTGACAATTCTGTGCCTACTGCTCTAAACCTTTCTTTATTACAATCGCTCGGAATAGGTAATTTGTTTTCATTACTACGCCTCAACCAGGCAGCCTTAACTTGGAAACATAAATGAGATAAGCCCTTAAAGAACGTAAAGAAATATAAGTTAGTATCAATTGGTTGGAATCTTGTTGGAATCATTCGTCATCCTTACAGCCGGTTTCTGAAAGCCCGATCAAAACTGTCAAGTCACTTGCTGTCTCTATCTAATTCGATATAATAGCAGAAATGGCGAGAGACTTGACATCCAATTAGTTGTGATCGAGCTTTCAGAAACCGGCCGTTAGCAGCACAGCTCTTTCATTTTAATTGTTTTTCTAGTGTTAGCATATTAGAAATTCTGTTTTGTACATAATTTCAATGTTAATTTTACCGACATAAGGTTTAGCGCAAAGTGTGCCTACTTAAATTGCTTATAATTTACTAACTTGTCTTTGGTAAGATTGTACCTACATTATGACAAAAGTCATGTTATAATAAGTTTTATTTAGAATTGCTGGCAATCTTGCATCATCATCATGATTTTGTAAAATAATAATTCATAAAACTCTCGGATCTAAGCGCCAATTCTTTTTTAATTTTTCGGTAAAAATTCCAACGAAATCGAGATTGGGATTGGAATCGAGTATCGAGAGTACTCACTCTGTACTGGTACAAAATGAGATGCAAACTGCTTCGTCCATAAAAGTCTTCCATCGGGAAAGTTTATCAACTTCACAAAGGTTTTCATTGAAAATTTATTCTAAACTTCCACACGGATGAGGCAATTTTTTCATAAATATTTTAGCATCTATTTGAGTTCGCGATTAATAAATTAACTTTTTTTATTACCAGAGAAGCTAACAACTAAATAATAATAAAAAATGCCAGTATAGGTGAGTACGTTGTACCAACTTATAAGTATTTTTGGTGTGTAAGAACATCTTGCTTAATAAAACCCATGCATATACTGACTCTCATATACACACACACACAATTCTCCTGTGAAACCCTAGCTACAAACATATTCAACACACACACTATCCTATTATTATTAGAAACAAATAAGCTAGAATTTTCGTATTTATATAATGTTAAAATTAGATTCATTCATAACTTTAAAACTATAAGTATATTGTCATACGGGAAAGTACTGTTTCTTGGGCCACAGCTAACGCTATTCCAGGAGACAGAGCCTCACACTTTACTGTTGATTTTATTATTGCCAATAAACATTTTTCATTTACATTTTCATTAAAAATACATAAAAAAGTGACATTAAGGTATACAATTGTATCCAAAAGAAAAATCAATAATGAACTCTTATTCGTAGGAATAGTAACGTTAAATTGTTTAGACTTTTAGGCATTGATCTAGTTAGTAAGCTAGGTGGTTGGTCTTTAAATCACTTTATTGCTAGTTTTTATTATCTCAAACTTACTTTTTATTTTTGAATTTCAAAATACCATTTACCCCTCTGAATATTCCATTTAGCACATCTAGCGATAATAACCAGGCCGTATGTTTGTTGCCTGGGTTTTGTTGTTTGTTTGTTTTTTTTGGGTTTTTTTCATGTTTGTTGTCTAGGCTTTGGTCACGTGGAACTGGCACCTAGATTCACCTAGTTTTAAGACGATTCAAAGTGATCCTTGTGATTTTATTGAACCTTTTGACTTTGACTTTGTCATCTCCACCTTGTGTGAGAGGATGTACGAACGAACAGACACACTGGAGTGAGAACAAAATTTTCTGTTTATTCTAAAGCCATTCTACGTACTTATTTCTTCTGTGCCAAAACACAGAATACAGCTTTTCGACTATGATCCTTAAACACTGTAGATATCTCCAAAAAACACAATTTAGTATTATTTATTACGGCCAAAGCTTGTAGAGATGTAGGTAGCTAATTCATATCTATTATAATTCAGCCTTCATTCGTTTATAACCGTAATATTTCTCACTTAGCTTCGGTGGAACCGTTTTCTACATTTAATTATAATATTTTTACATGCCTTCATGCTGAAATCTACTTTATTTTTCTGCTTTATTTTACTTTGTTAATTTGAATCTATTTAATTTGATAACTTTTGCATTTTATAAAAAATGGTATTGTTAGCACGTTGCTGAAACTAGATCAAACTATTAAAATATTGTACAAGGTATTCCAATACTTGTGTTTAAAACTTCAGGGGGCTAAAGTACCCATCAATATGAGTAACTTTTTCTAAGGAACCAACACTGTAAACGCGAAAAAAATAACAGCTGTTTCATGCAAAAGTTCAATACCTACCTGGCTAAAATGTATGAAACAGCTGTTTTCTGCGTTCATAGTGTTGGTTCCTCCACTGTAGGATAATGTAGCCTACATTGTCCCATAGTGTCATCCACACACAGACACACTTTTATCCCTATAAAATTATTTCTTCTGCTAGCTTATAGAGAAAAAAACAAAAGCAGTAAGGTTATAAAAAAAATTAATCGAAAACTCAATCTTATTCGTAGACTTACATCTTGCCTCCAGACATAGGTTCGCACTGAGTATGGTTGTACCTACAGTCTGCCTACAGTATAAACATAAATTACGCCAAAGTTCTGGTAGAGAGCTTTACATCGCACAGAGCAATACTTGGCCAAGTATCTTGGACCTCTACCCAGCTTTCCACTTTCAAGAATTTCTCAACTTTCTTAGAGCGAGATATGTCATTGTTAACTGGTTTTGTGAGGGTGTGGGGTAGCGAGGGTCCCCTCTCGTACACGCACGGTTGCCATGGCAACCCATGGCATATTATTGGCCCCTGACTGAGAATATAGCATAAACTGCGGACATCGTCGATTTTCTTAAATCTGAGGCTGACCTTATGAAACAAGATGGAATTAGAATATTTAAATTGGAAACAATTAAATATAACTTTTTTCTTATTGTCGTAACAGAGATACGAATTTTCATTATAGTAAAAACAAACATTTTAAGAGTAGTAGAGTAGCTCTTTGTGAAGGGCTCGTCCGGGGAAGTACTACCACCACGCCTTTTTCTGCCGCCAAGCAGCGTTGCTGTGTTTCGGTTTGAAGAGTGTGGTTGCCGGTGTTATTACAGGCACATGAGGCTTAACATCTGTATGCCTCAAGTTGATGGACGCAGGGCAGTGCATCGTAGGGCACGTTCCTATCGTGCGTGACTTACGAGGCAATGCTTTGGTATAGGTAATGACTACCACTTAACATCAGGGGGGCTAGTTGTATAAAAAAACATGTTAATGCCATTCACATGTTTTTTAGACTGTTGGGCGGCCTAGGTTTTTTTTTTCGATTCATGCAGCGTAATGCAAGAAACGAAAAACTTAGCTAAGCTAAAGTAAAGTCTGATTATTCGAAATAAAGTAAAATACCTACCTATACCAATAATACCACACTTCAGATTCTTAGAAGACAAAGGAACGTAAACTCATTGTTCCGTGAACAGAGGCTACAGAATCTTGCGGAGAATTTCGGGATTAGGCATAGGGGCGAGTGGTCTGCGGTATAAGTTAAATGATCATGTACTTTACTTACCTACTATACTCGGTATCTAGTCAAGTTAAGGTGCCATTATGACCTATTTACGGATGCTAACCTTTTGTCTTGTTTGTGCTGTAATCTAATTTAATTTAAGCCTTCCATTGAACCACTAGTACCAGTTTTTGCCTAGTATGTACACATAGCTACCATTTTATATTTCTACCTTTCTCTTCGCCTCAAAGGTTTGCTGGAAGAAAATTTAGTTAAGCTCGCCTTTGCACATGTCTTTTGTAATCACATATATGTAAATGTTTTTGTGTACAATCAATTTAAGAACCACATTCACATGTGACTTTTAACTAATAAATAAATATTGATATCTACTGGTTACCTGACTTATATAGGTAACTAAGCAGCGGAGTCCCCACTCCTGGTATCTTGTAGCACAGGGAAATGTTATAATCTACCTTTTTTTTATTCTCTTCAAGCACTGTCTCTCGCAAAATAGGTTCATTTACGGTACAATGGCTTCTAACACACAACTTTTATATTCCTATTTTTTTTTTGTATCACTTCACTTATGTTAATACTAAGTTTACCTTGAAATAAAAGATTGATTTATTATTATTGGCTAAGGGATTTTCCAAATCGTGCTATCAAGTTTTAATTTCGTCACTAGATTTTCCTTTAAGTATCTAATTACTATACAAATGCCTAACTTTGTGACTTCTTTGTGTCCCATTGTGTCCTTCAGCGGACACTATATGATATTCAGAGCTTCTTAGTCCACAAATTCATTGTGAATTCATTTGTTTGTCGTGGCACTAGTTTTTTCTTACTTGACTTGGTGCCCAACTTTTTAAGTTATTAACTTTTTAAGAGTAGTAGAGCTCTTTGTGAAGAGCTCGTCCGGGTAAGTACTACCACCACGCCTTTTTCTGCCGCCAAGCAACGTTGCTGTGTTTCAGTTTGAAGAGTGTGGTGGCCGGTGTAATTACAGGCAAATGAGGCTTAACATCTGTATGCCTCAAGTTGATGGACGCAGGGCAGTGCATCGTAGAGCACGTTCCTATCGTGCGTGACTTACGAGGCAATGCTTTGTTATAGGTGATGGTTATCACTTAACATCAGGTGGGCCATCTGCTTGTTCCTTCAGCCAGTTGTATAAAAAAACATGCGTTAGGCCAATGACCCCGTTCCTGTACCCATGTATGTAGATCCTCAGGATTCATGTAACCTATGACAAAATGATCTGTAGCCTTTCGTTCACATTGTGCGGTTTTTTTATTGAACCATGACCAAAAAATCTGTTGCCATATTTTAGTGGGCATGAAAGTTACAGTGACAAGTAGGTATACCTAATAGAGACGCTACAAAATAGAGGGGAATAAGAATTAGGTTCTAAGTACCTACTAGTAAATGAGCATGATTTCAATGGTTCATTGTAGAGGTATATAATAGGCAAGCATTTTTCAGGTAGGTACTTGTAGTAAAGGTATGTATTTACGTAGTAGGTAGGTTCCAACATTGTATATTTTTTTAATTTGTGCTGTAGATCTGAGGAATGTCGTGCAAGTTATAGGGAAGATCAGAATGTTCTTACTTTTTTTATTTTTTCCTTTTACAAGTGCTTGTACCTACAATGCCGTGCCGTTGGTAATAGGACTTCACAATTTCACAAGGCGCACCGCGCCGTGTAAACGCGCCTGTTAATTTGCTAGCAGGGTTGCCAACTTCACACAACTTCGTCTTGTGCAATTTTTTATTTCAATGATGTACTATTAATTATTATACTAATTATTACATATAGCTCGAAGGACTGATAAGCGTTGGGGAATAAAGGTTCTCGAATGGCGACCACGAACAGGAAAACGAAGCGTGGGACGCCCGATGGACTGACGACATTGTCAGGATCGCGGGAAGTCGGTGGATGGAGAGGGCTCGGAATCGTTCTTCCTGGAAATTTATAGGGGAGGCCTATGTCCAGCAGTGGACTTCTTTAGGCTGATGATGATGATGACTATTAAGTAAAAGATAAGTGTGAATTCACAAATTATAAATAAAAATCAATGTAATTCAAATTAATTACTATTGTTGGAAACCACAATAACAATTAACTTATTGAAGAATCATGCATGACGGAATAACATCAGAGCATAAAAGTATTGCTATACCTACATTATAATGATTGCAGAGTTTACATAATACAATTCTGAGTATTTTGAAATTATAACAAAACATACGTTACAGTACATTAAAAGTCATTGGATTTGACTAACAAATGACTAGCCTCACAGCGCAGTTGGTAGTAACTTTGCCTTCTGTAGGTAGGTTCAACTCCCATCGAGAACCATTAATATTTTTTCTGTATCTGGATGTTCATTGAATTATAATAAGTATGTTAGGTACATACTTAACAAAAGTATTTAAATATACTATCAGCCATCTGGTTCATGGGAACCAGATGCGTTTTCTAACCCAAAACTAATAATAATAATAATTTATTTATTAATTCAGACAATTGTAGTCCATATTTTGTTAGTAAACTTACAAGCTAACTTATTTGCTAAGTTTGTATTTATAAAAATAGGGTAAAAGTAAGTAACGACACAAAATTAAATTATATACAGTTGGTACAAAGTAACTAAGCAAAAATCCATAGTTTTGCTTAGTTACTTTGTACCTACTGGTAGTTGGGGTTAGTAAACGACGTGTGAAATTAATCAAAAGTAGGTAAGTAAAAAAAACATTTTTTTACAATACATAACCAAATTAAGCACGCAAGCGGCGAGATCTAGCGAAAAGAAGCGTAGATGGCAACAGCTCCCCAAGTACGGTACATTGTGTCACCGTTGAGAGCTTTTCATTAGAGTGCATATTCAGTGAGGAAAATGCAATTTCCCTCCTGAATGAGAAACCAGGCAAGGGGAGGGATTAGTTGAGCTTTGCGGAGACGGTTGCTATCGATGAAATGGTTTAGCTCTTACACATAAACCTACCCTGCCCCTGCTGCCAATGAAAATACATAAAATACCTATGTACAATACAAATACATATATATACAATATTTTTTATTGTTTATTGTTTATTGTTTCCAAAAAGATACATTAAACATTACAACGATGAAATCTCTTTCTACGTAAAAAATACTTGTCTTGTCATAAGAGTTCTCGCTCTTGCTTAGGTCTATTTACCTCTATAATAGATTATTTTAGCGTTATATTTAAAACATTAGATCAAAGTATGTATATAAAATATACTAGATAAAATAAGTTGAAGGTGGTAAGTTAGCAGTAAAAAGTGAATTGTGTAAAAAAAAGAAACGAGTCGAACTAAAATACACTCCTTATCATGTAAACTCTACCCTCTTTGTAGAGTTTTTTAGTATTTATAGTTTTATTGCTTAATTGGCCAATCTGAAGTTGCAAACAATGGTGGAGGGTTGAGAATTTAGAATAAAAAATCGTTTCCTTTTTTGCCGAGTTTACTTAGGACACACAAACGCCTTTTGGCAAGTGACGCTGAATTCAATGCAAAAAAAGTTATACGATGCGAAGAACGCAAATCATATTATTTTTGAGTTTCGTCATCTCGACCACTTGGTATATCTCCTACGTCATTTCCCCCAGTTTAAAGAAAATAATACAATTGTCTTACAATTTCATTTCTGACATGCTTCATCGACCTTAAGCCTGTTCCAGAATTTTTTCATTGCATAAAATATCGAAATTATCATAAATATCAGCCAATGTATGCCCTCGTAAAAAACATCCCCACATCCCTTCATCTTCCATGAAATAAAAACATCATAAAACACAATGTCCATCCTAAATTTTTTTTAAAGCTGGTTATTCCATTACTCCAAACGAATATGCCGGCGACGGCAAGATAGGGGAGAGGGGGCAAGACTCGCCTACTTTTTGCTGAGTGTAATTTATAGCACCAAGACTGACTGGACTCATTTTTCACAGTGGCAATTTCACCATCCAATGATTGGGTCTCGGATATTTTATATACCTATCTCCAATCCATTTGCTATCTCTGTACAAAAATATGATGTCAGTGCTCGAAGTATTGGTTTCTTTTTCGTTTTCAGTACCTATCGTCAGGCCGTTTTAGTACAGGGACTTTTTTCAGACTCTTGAGTTCCCAGTACGCCCGATGGAGGTGTTCATCGAGTCTCCAGACAAAAACGGCCTGACGATACAAAAAACAAAAAACAAAAGTGAGACTTCGGGTACATGCGTCGAAGCTATACCGTGTGTAGCACATTGAAAACATGATTGGCCATAGCCGCCCAAAAAACTACAACAGTACAGTACTAGGAAGGTAGATAGAAAATCCTGTCATTGGAGATACATTTTTTTTATTTAATACAGCTAGCTGATAGAACAAGCAGATGGCTCACCAGATGCGATGTTTAGTGGTAACCATCACCTATAACAAAGCATTACCTCGTAAGACACGCACGATAGGAACGAGCCGTTCGATGCACTGCCCTGCGTCCATAAACTTGAGGCATACAGATGTTAAGCCTCATGTGCCTGTAATTACACCGGCAACCACACTCTTCAGACCGAAACACAGCAATGCTGCTTGGCGGCAGAAAAAGGCGTGGTGGTAGTACTTCAACGGACGACACATACAAACAGCTCTACTACTCTTCTACGTTTCTTACAACAGTAAAACCGTAAACTACAGTTATTTAAAAACAAATAAGCTACCAGCCTCCTATTGTAGTACCCGAAAGGGCTCACATGTGATTCCACCTGATGACAAGTATTGATTACCTACTTACAGCTGAAATGTTTTCCTAACGAGACGGAATTCACCGAAAGTTAGGATTCACCGGAGGCAGCTATTCCAAACTTTCAGGAAAACAAAACGTGGGAGGAAGTATTTCCGCATGAAATAAGCTGAATATTCACTAAAATGTTTTTTTTAAGACATAGAATTAACCTAAAGTTTACGGGAGGCAGCTATACAAAACTTTCAGGAAAACAAAACGTGGGAGGAAGTGTTTCCGCATGAAATAAGCTGAATATTCAGTCACATAATATTGGACTTGTCTCAACCCGGCGGCGAACATAAACCTATACGTTTAAACATGTGTCTACGCGAGAAAATACGCAAGAATAATATTCAGTGGATTTCAACGTGCTTTCTTTTTCTTTAAACAAGCAATCGGAACTTTGTCTAAATATTCATGAACGTAGACGTCGACATGTATTATCAGTGAGTGTATCCTACTAATATCATAAGTTTGAATGCTAAAGTTTGTGAGATTTTGAGGCAGTGAGATTTTTTGCTTGTTTCCACACACTCACACTGTGTAACGGCTGCACAGATTTGGATGAAACTTGAAATTTTCATTGTAAATAAACTCTTGCCCAGCAACGGAATATTATAGGTAAACATTTTGAGGTACTGAGTACTAGGGGCATACACAAGATCAAAGTGAAAGCTAGACGGGATTTATTCAATTGAATCATAAGCGTCACTTTAAATTTGATCTTTTGATACAGAATAATGAAGTGACGAAAAATGAAAAAGGTTCAAGAATGTAACCCGGAGGGCATTCCAGATCTTTTTTTCTTATCTATTCCCCTAAAATCATTTGACGATATCTAAAAGGCTTTATCAGACGCAAATTTAAATAAAATATGGCACCTGCCATTTTTTAATGTGTAGTGATAGTGGGAAGAGCTAAAAGTCGTTCGACATGAAAATTTATGAGGGAGATCTTCCCATCCATCCATTGCATTCTCTTGGGGACGCTTCCGATTGGTATTGATTTGAATCAGTTGATCAATCTGCTTGCAGGGGCCTGCAGATAGCTCAACTGTTACATATTTGTATCTGTATTAGTTGTATTTTTCTTTTGAGTTGTTTTTTTTACTCCATGATAGAATCAGAAATGAGAAAATCAGCAGGAGAACAAAAGTAACCGACATAGCCGCTGGGGAATAAGGGTTCTCGAATGGCGACCACGAACTGGAAGACGAAGCATGGGACGCCCCCCTACCGATGGATCGTCAACGTTGGAAAGATCGCGGGAAGTCGGTATATGGAGAAGGCTCAGAATCGTACTTCTTGGAAATGGGAGATATAGGGGAGACCTATGCCCAGCAGGTCTTTAGGCTGATAATGAATGTTTGTAAAGATACAATTATCAGTAGGCTCTTTAATGTTGATGATCGAAGTTGTTGTATTTCTACAGTAAAATCATGTTTAAGGTTCAAATTTTAAATCATTGTTCCATAATAAGAGAGTATTTAATGTCACTAAAAGCAGCTATAACAACAGAAGTGATGATGAAGAAATTGTTAACTCACGCGCTGATGATGTGCACATGCTGTAGTGGTGAGGGTCGAGAGGATCGTCTTGTTGGCGGCAGAGGCACATGGCCTAGTCCACCGTGGCCGTACACCACTGGTTGCAAGGATAGCGATCCGCCCAGGTTCATCGACGGAGTACTCGGTATCCTGAGAAAAAAAAACCTTAATGTACATGCTGATCTTTGTCAACCAACGTCGCTCAGTTAATTGATATCATACACCGTTCTGTAGAAGTATTTTTTTATGTGATCTTTCTTGATCAAGCTGCTGTTGAGGGAATTCCTTTGCCTGGGATAATTACCTCACTGAGTGAGCTTTTTTTTATACAACTTTCTGATGGAACAAGTAAATGACCCACCTGATAAACATTGCATTGTAAGCCGCTAAGCAACGTTGCTGTGCTTAGATTCGAAGAGTGTGGTTGCCGATGAAATTACAGGCACATGAGGCTTATCTGAATAGCCTTGAATGCCTCAAGTTGAGGGACGCAGGGCAGTGCATCGTAGGGCGCGTTCCTATCGTGCGTGACTTGCGAGGTTATAGGTGATGTTTACCACTTGATATCAGGTGGGCCACAATAGTGGATTGTACAAACACCAAGTCGTATATAAAAATATAAAATCGGCTAAATATACGATTTGACAAAACGTTCAGCTTGTACTAACAAAAGTGTTTTATAAAATAGTTTCAGTCAACAAGTCTGCTTGTATTTGCAAAAGCGGCGAAAGCACCCTCCAATTACCGAGCAGCGACAAAGTACATAAACTCGTAATATCGTTCGATTTTCTGTTATTTGGATGGGAAAATGAAACACTTCCAATAAAGATAAGCCTTTTCTAATAAAATAATATTATTTACAGGTAATTGAGCATCAATTTACCGCAACTTACAAAGCCAAAATACTTTTTTCAATTAACATACTGAATCTAAAAGAAGGCACGTGACTGTGATCCCCAGTCACGGTTGATATCCCCTTAGATCAATTGTAGCTTAATTAGTACCCTTTTAAGATCCTTTGAGTATGTCTATAGGGGTAATCAGAGACATGCCCAAACATGACATTCTCAAGCAGCTGACATATCGGTAACGAATACAGTTTACTTGATTTCATATGCATGTATTTTCGTCAGTAGAATCATACTCATTAGCCCACTGACAACCACTAATTTACATCTCGTTCGTACATTTAAATATTTTTGAAAATATAGAATCTTTGAATGTATTATTTAACTGTTAGCTTCTATGAAAAATCGCAAACAACAAAGCCGCAGAGAGTAAAGAGAGAAAAATTACAAATCTGCGAAAAAAACAGCTGTTTCATACATTTTAGCCAGGCAGGTATTGAACTTTTGCATGAAACCGTTTTTTTTTTTCGCGTTCACAGTATTGGTTCCTTAGAAAAAGTGATTCATATTGAGGGGTATTTTAGCCCCCTAAAGTTTTCAGGAGTGGAATTTTTACACCTTGTATTTATGTATGAGTTATGAGCAGAATCCTCAGGTATAATCGAATAAGAATTTAGTGAAGTTAATAATACAGGGTGTCTCAAAAGAAATGTCATATTTAAAACCATAATTTTAAAAAAGTAAGGAGTTTATTGAAAAAATGTTTATTACATATTTAAGTACACTGTTTGGGAATTTATTATTTAAAAATTACATCGTCCAAATGTAAGCCGTTGCGTTCACGGCATTCGTTTAATCGAGCACTAAAATTGCCTATGACGGCTCGGTAGGTATTCTCCGTGATGGATGCGATTACGTGACGGATATTTTCTTTTAATTGTGCCAGGGAAGTCGGTTTGTTGGCGTAAACTTTGGATTTGACGTAACCCCACAGGAAAAAGTCCATAGGTGTCAAATCGGGACTGCGTGGAGGCCAACTTATGTCACCTCTTCTGGAGATCAATTTTCCAGGAAATTTTCAATTTGACCAGCATCTTGAGGCTTTAATTCTTGCTCCAACTGAATTTTGTACGGGTGCAGTTTTAAATCTTTATGCAAAATACGGCATAATGACGATCTGTGCACGTTTAAGGCCACAGCACGCTTCCGAATTGAAAGGTTCGGATCGTCCCGAATAGACTGGGCGACACTGTCTACGTTTTCGACCGTTCTAGAAGATCTTGGACGCCCGGATTTTGGTTTGTCCAGTGTTGAACAGGTCTCTTCAAACTTCTCGACCCATCTTGCAATGAGTCGAGTGGTTGGCGCATCATTCAAGTGACGAATATGTCGAATGCTGCAGAATTTTCTACGCGCTACAGTCGCCGAATTACCATTTTTATAAAACTCGCGTACGCACAACGCACGGTCCGCTCCCGAGAAACGCTCCATAGCGACTAAATTCCCAAAAGCCAGGCTACCGATTGACATCCCCCCCGCGCCCCTCAGAATAGTTGCGTTCACGCAATAACCAAAACGAATGTGAACTTTCTTTTGAGACACCCAGTACATAACATAATCACAATGTTCTATGATAAATGTTAAACGCCAAGTCCCACGTTCCAGAAGATTTAACATTCAAGGTGAGAAAGCTCAACGGATTAGATTAGATTACCAAGTTCTCGCTAAGTGAAAACTTTTAATATTTAGGAAGAGCTTATAGTTTGCCAAGCATAATCCAACAACTTTGATAACAACAGCTCTCTAAGCCCATTCAACAACAATAGCTAAAACTGATTCTCTTTAATCAGAGTAAATCGTGTTATATATAACTACTAGTGGCTTCCCGCGGCTTCGCACGCGTTGAAGTGGTGAACCGTGATTGAGCCACAAACATCCAAAATAAGAGATACCTATAGGCGTACATTACCTATATTAGATAGGTAGGTATAGGTACTGAGTTTAGCACAAACATGACAAATACAACAAAGATAACCTTACATTGAAAATATTTACTCATTTGTTTCTAGTTTCTACCCCAAAAACAAACGAAACTAAACAGCTTCACGACTTTGATCCCCAGGCACGGTAGATACTCTCAGATCTCTTCGTACCAACTCAAGATTCCCGTTTTTAGAATGTCCCTTACAAACATTGACGCCTCGTTGTATCCTTTTTATTCGAGCGCAATGGAGGTGGGTAACGTTTTAGGGGTTGTTTTTGAAAATCAAACTGTATTCTTGTTATTTATCCACAGAACACATTTTCTTTTAGTTTGAAGTTAATTACACTACGCGTTAAAAATCTCCCATACAAACCTTGAAACATTGGCAGTCTTTTGCACCCTTTGCAGGGGAAGTTTAAAATATTGAAAACGTGATTTTCAATTATTTATTGTGGAGTTTATTTACTTTAAGTTTGAAATCAATCGCACTATGCGTTAAAAACTCTCCTATACTAACTTTTACAGTTATTTGCACCCTTTTTAGGAGTAATTATCAAAAATTAAAAGTTTCATTCTTAAATATTTATTTCTTAGTATAATATTTACCCCAAGTTTTAAGTCAATCGCACCACGCGTTAAAAAACTCCCATACAAACTTTTACATCCCTTTACATACTTTGCAGGGGTGGTTTTAAAATATTGAAAACGTGATTTTAAATTATTTATTGTGGAGTATATTTACTTCAAGTTTGAAATCAATCGCACTATGCGTTAAAAACTCTCCCCTACTAACCTTTACAGTCATTTGCACCCTTTGCAAGGTAATTATGAAATGTTAAAAACGTCATTCGTCTTAATTATTTTTTCAAATTTCAAGTCTCTAGGACCAGCGGTCAAAAAACTCCCATTTAAACGTTTACAACCCTTTGCACACTTATATAAGGGTAGATTTAAAAAACTAAAAATGCCTTTTTAATTTTTTTTCCTTGAAGTATATGTACTCCAAGTTTCAAGTTTGTAGGTTCAAGGAATACGATTTTACATACAAACGTTTTCATCCCTTTTTACACCCTTAGGGGTTGAATTTCCAAAAATGCCTTCTTAGTACACTTCTACGCCGTAAGACCTATGTACTTCTCAAATTTCAAGTCTCTAGGACCAGCGGTCAAAAAACTCCCATACAAACTTTTACATCCCTTTGTACACTTTTTAAGGGTAGTTTTAAAAAACTAAAAATGCCTTTCCTATTTTTTTGCCTTGAAGTACATATACTCCAAGTTTCAAGTTTGTAGGTTCAAGGAATATGATTTTACATACAAACGTTTTTATCCCTTTTTACACCCTTAGGGGTTGAATTTCCAAAAATCCCTTCTTAGTACACCTTTACGCCATAAGACCTATGTACTCCTCAAATTTCAAGTCTCTAGGACCAGCGGTTTAGGCTGTGCGTTGTCTATATGTCAGTCAGTCAGTCAGTCAGTCAGTCAGTCAGTCAGTCAGGACTTTGATTCTTATAGTATTAGAGATATAGAGATATTCAATGTAATTAAGTTGATAGAATAAGTAGGTACTCG
Source organism: Chloroclysta siterata (assembly GCA_932294275.1). Classification (NCBI taxonomy): domain Eukaryota; kingdom Metazoa; phylum Arthropoda; class Insecta; order Lepidoptera; family Geometridae; genus Chloroclysta; species Chloroclysta siterata. Next base: position 9,831,181 of record OW028588.1, read on the forward strand.
TACTTCCCCAAATAAGATATTTAGTTAATTAGGTAAATAGGGTATTTCACTAATTGTATCGTACACAACTGATTAGTCTTAAGAACTTTGTTTAGGTTTACGTGTATTTTTCCATTGCTTACTTCAAACCCTTAATTATGTTTATCTATCCCACGACCCTTTTAATACTTAAGCTTCGTTTTAAGATTGTATAGTTCAGTTCTATTTCGTCTTTCAAACTCGACTCATCTCTGTATCTCGTATTCCTAAGTCCAAGTTCAAATAAAGGTATTTTTAAAGTGATTGTGCTGTTTACTACGTAACAATTTGGCGCAGCTGGTAGGATACACAAGTCTCGCATCAAGACAGGGATAACGTTTCTACGGCTTGAGACGGTACCCGAAGGGTTTTGATCTTCCCTGCCGAACCGAGCGAAGTCATGTGCATCCGCATCTTTATTGTGTTACTGTGGTAAGTGGCTCAATTTTATATGCTCTCCTTTCTTAAATCCTAAATACTAGATCATTCATATCTCATTATCTCACAACTCACTATAAAACTCTTTAAATAAATCAATAACAATGTCTATCGATTCTAAAAGGTAGAACCCATCACCATGGAAGTCAAATTCGAGTCACTTCTGACATTGGTACCTGACTTTGATACTACAAAGAGATCACAAGTTTATCGATGCATTCATCGTAGCGTTTCGCGTCTTTAGCGTCTGGTGTACCTGTAAGCCACTTAAGAACAGAGCCAAAACCGTCTAAGAGCTCTCTTTTAACCCGTGAGTTTTTACATAAGTAGGTACATGTTAAGTTCCGCAAGTCTTGATTCGATTTTATTAAGATTTACGCTCAGGTACGATATTGTTGATTGGACGTTAGGAAAATGATTATATTGACTGGATATATTTTTGAATTCATCGGAGAGACGTTTTAAAGATTTGAAAGAAATGAACAACGGTTTTAGGTCTCTATAAATTATAAGTTTCCATGATTCGTCGGAGATAGAGATTTTTCCTTCCTCGTCAAAGAATATACCGGAATGAGAGATAAGGGGTTCGGAAATAGTTATATGGGCAACGATTCCTGTGGTTGCACTGGAATAGAAATAATAACTGAATTAAGATCTGATTTAGAATCAAACTTACTTTTAATGAAGTTTTTTGTATAAATATAAATTTTGTATATGATGATGCAGACAATGAGTTTAATGATAGAGCAAAAGATGAAATTATAAATATAATTTGGATCTTGGAAAACTTGGAAAAAGGACGATGTTTGGGCTGCTGTGAGGTGGCAAACCCTGTAAATAAAGAAACCTAATTTTATTCTAAGCCTAATTCTATGTCTAGCTTATAACATGCTATTTTAACCTACGTATGGTCGCAAGCGATTAGCATGGACCAATTGATTTTTACCCGCCTTTTTGATTAAGTAGGTTTCGTTAAAACCTACATGTACTACTTCACATGGGCCTTCCCATTTTGAATCTAGGTTATTTGGATTCGGAACTTTGAGCATCACTTTATCACCTATCGTATATTCGACAGTGTTTTTGATTTTACTGTCGTAACGCTCTTTGGCTTTTTCTTTCATACTTTCGATGTTTTTTAGTGCAACATCTCGGGATACACTAAGGCGTTCATTGAGATCTTTTAGATAGTCACATGCAGTGTAATCAGGAATTGGCTTAAAAGAATAGAATGGACGAGGCTTATAACCAAAGAGTAGTTCATGAGATGTGTAGCCAGTGGGGTTGTTAACTGATGTGTTGTGACACATGATTGCGAACGGAATGATTTGATCCCAATTTTTCAATCGACGATTATTGTTCATGCGAATATGATCTCGTAACGTTGCGTGGAAACGTTCGAGGGCACCGTTTATTTGAGGATGGTAAGTTGTATTAAAAGTATGATTAGAGCCGAAAAATTTAATCAATTGACGTTATTCATGAATTCGGTGCCTTGATCTGAATGGAATCTTTTAGGAACTCCATAATGTTGGCAAAAATGAAGCAAATGTTGCACTACGGTTATAGCTTCTTTATCAGGGATTGGATACGCTTGAACATATCGCGTAAGGTCGTCCTGTAGTGTAAGGACGTATTTATTATTGTTTTCACTAATGTCTGAATATGAAACGAGATCAATTGAAACTCGTTCAAAAGGTTCGGTTGATTAAGTTATGACCATAGGAGCTTGAAAGGATTTTCTTTGGATTTTATTAAGCTGACAAATAACGCAGGATTCGACGTAATTTTTTATATCGTTGGTTATTCCTTTCCAAAAGAATTCGTCTCGAATTTTTCTAGTCGTTTCAACTATACCTCGATGTCCGGAAAGAGGTTCGTCGTGATACATTTTCAGAATGTTAGGAATTTCTTCGGGCTTAGGATACCTAACTTTGTTTTCGCAAATAGTGGTTTCACAGTCATAGCTTTCAGATAAATATGCAGAAATACGTAATTGCTCGTTATTGACCATTTTGCAGGTATGGTCATTTTTGATCAGGTATGTAAAGATGGGAAATAGTGTGTTGTTGAAGACAAGAAAGAAGAGCTTTGAAGTAACTTTCTGATTCCCAGGGATCGAAGTGATTCGGTGTTGTACAGCAGAATATGAGATTTTGTTTTTCATTAGAAACTAGAAGATCTGCGTCGTATTATAATTTATGACTTGGGTTGGTGGAATTCGATAAGTGGATGGAATGTTCGAGACTCTGGAGGTACTTATCGTCCTCCATTCGTTGTGTTGCATTTATTTTGGGAATCGATAATATTTTATCAGTATTACTGGAGTTCACGCAAGTTATCAAGAATTTGTGGTTTTTGACGTGACTAATGCGTTGGGAATAGTGATACCGTTAATGACTTGTTGATTTCAATTACCGCGAATCCATCTTGGATATCTTCGGTGTAACATGTTATGACCGTGTCTGAGCGTTCGCCTACGAGTTGTTCGTCCTTGTTACTGGTTTGTTCTTTTTCACCAATATAGAATAGTTTATACGATCGATCGCGAATTCTCATAGATTTTGATTGGACATAGATGTTGACGTTGAATTTGGACATGAAATCGTTACCTAAAATACCGTCGACTTTAATGTTTACATTGGCTACATGGAACTTGAATTTCGGAAAATTGTCTAAGGCTATCGGAGCTGTGCCGAAGCTTTGAATAGAGGATTGGTTACCTGAGATGCCTACAATTGATACGATGTAGAGGTGCCGATCCGATCTTAGCTTTATTTATGACTGAGATAGCGGCTCCTGTATCAACGAGTAGTATGACTGGTTTACCTTCGATGTGAAATTGACAATGTAGAAGATTTTCTGGAGGTACGTTCAGCGAGGAAATAGTAATAGATTCGGAAGATTTCGTATTTTTTGATTTAGATTTTGAATTCGATTTAGATTTTGCATTGGATTTAGTAGATTTTGAAATAGAATTTGGATTGGTATTGATTTGGAAATTAGTATTTGACTGAGTCAAATTTAGGAATTCAGTTTGAGTTAATTTAGTAGATTTAGTATTGATTTTGGAGTTAGGATTTGATCGAATTAGATTTAGCGTTTCAGTTTGAGTGCTGGCATCACAAAATTGTCTCCAATAGACTGGTCTGTTTTGTGCGTGACTCTCACTGTGCTGAAGCATGGTCGCTTGTCCCCGAGTTGTTTCTATATAGCGTTTGCCTTACACTATTCATATTGCGAATTTTCTCTTCTTGAAACGCAAAGCTTCCGGCATCGCAAAGATTTGATATTGAACGAACCCGTAGCATTACTCCTATGTCAAAGCTTAATCCGTTGACAAAAACGTTGAGTGCAGTTTCTTCGGCGGTGGCCACGCGGCCTCGTAACCTGTCATCAGTTATTTCTGTGTTTAATTTTTCAACGAGTTTGCTTCTACACAGGTTAACCCTATGAAAATATTCGGTGATAGATTCATTGGGCTTTTGAAATAACGATTATAGCTCTAAATGAAGATGACCGAGAGTCTTTGTTTGTGAAAACTTTTGAATCAAAAATATTTTAAGATCTGACCATTGGGAAAATTGTACGCTGTGGACGTCTGACGAATCTGGCCCTGTGATTTTGTTTAATGTGTAAGTCAAGAGCATTCGTTCTTGAAGTGGAGATGCTAGTTTAAATGCTGAATCGCACGATCTAATGAATCGATAAACTTGAAAGAAGTGAATTAGATTTATCCAAGCTCATGCAAAAACAATTGTAAATCACATCTTCAACAATTAAGAATTTTAATGAGACAATATTTAACATTTCTTTCGATGAACAAGTTATCAACGAAAACATAAAGCGATTAAACAGCTATCTCAATAAAAGTAGTACTATCATATTTGACCTTAAAATGAGCGAAGATATTTCAACTACATCCCTTCAAATCCTAGAACTTGTTACTAGTCTAGAGAATGAAATTGACTAATTTCTAGATAGTATCCTCTTTGCTAAGTCTAACATATTACATCCCTCTATTATTAGCTCTAAAAGATTATTTGAAGAACTCTTAAAATCGAACAAAATCAGAACCAACAAAAGGCTCGTCACTTCTATCACTATTGATAACATACACACTCTACTAGAATCCTCTTCTTTGACAGCCTACGTCTATTCAAATCGTCTTGTATATATATTAGAATTCCCTCTTGTAATGAATGATCCTCTAATTCTATACCACACATATATTCCATTCCAATCCAACATCCGAACTCCTCATTCCATTCAACCATCCTTCCTGAGCATATATACTTGGCTACTGATCCTAGTGGACAATATTATGCGTCGACGAGCTCATTGGACAACTGCAACACCTTTGCATCAAGGCAAAGCATCTGCAAGGATCTCGTGGTCTACGCCTCATCGGAGCGTCCCATCTGCGAGGTACAACTACTCTTCAGCAAGGAGACTACAATTCCCGAGACCTGCACAACGACAACATTCCCAGCGGAAGTCCAGACGTTCCAGCCACTAAATCACAACAGATGGCTCTACATATTATATACATAAGTTGCGTTTTACACTGCGGCGACGAAGTCTCAAATTATAAACTTCAAGGCTCAGGCGCCATCACACTACCACAAGGGTTCAAACTTCATACAAGCTACAGTACACTTGCGGCATATGAAACCAATGAAGTAAATACGACAAGTCCCATCATCGTTCCTGATATAAGAACAGACGATTGCTTCGAGATATCAAATAAAATCGAAGCTCCACCGCATCTTTTACCTATCAAAATCAACGAAATGCCTTTGGATTCACTGAATAAAATTAAGAGTCACCTAGAAAAATACTCAGAAGAACTAACAAGACTACGAACTAAATCAAAGACTCAATAGAGAAAAATAACCCAACATTCATGTGGCTCTATTTTACGACGGGCATCGTACTTCGTTCCTATCTCCTTATCAAACTTTGCAACCGATGTCCAAACGGATTCATTCGGGGTCGAAGCCGACGGTCATCAAGCTATGGAGGATTCGTCTAGATATTCAACAACTGCTTCGACAACTCAAGGAGACATCGCAACACCCAGATTGCGAGCCCACTCAGAGATATGCGACAAACGACTTCCTGCGTAACTGACGACGAAGAAGACATTGACATTGAAAACGCCATGGGAACACCTCAATCCCAAAGATCAGGCACTAATGCCCAATCTTTATTCTAAGGGAGGAGATGTTATATAACTATATTCAATGTATAATATTAAGTGGATAGAATAAGTAGGTACTCGTACTTCCCCAAATAAGATATTTAGTTAATTAGGTAAATAGGGTAATTCCCTAATTGTAACGTACACAACTGATTTTTCCATTGCTTACTTTATCTATCCCACGACCCTTTTAATACTTAAGCTTCGTTTTAAGATTGTATAGTTCAGTTCTATTTCGTCTTTCAAACTCGACACATCTCTGTATCTCGTATTCCTAAGTCCAAGTTCAAATAAAGTTATTTTTTAAAGTGATTGTGCTGTTTACTACGTAACACGCATACCAAGGAGCTGTAAAACTTATTTTATTTTGTAAAATAACAAGACGCTGTGACTGTTTTATTTATAAGTAAATAAATATAAAAAGTATTTATTTTGTTACTTAAAAAGATGTTGGTTCTCCATTAAATAAATAAATATTTCGGAACAGTAACAATGGATCAGTAAAAACGGGAAACCGATGATTCTCATAATAAAATGTGCCTTTTTCATTCATTTTAGTGCCACCATTACATTATCCGCAGGGTGGTGGTGGGATGTTGTAAATAAACGAACCCAAAATAAGATGTCAACAATCCCTACCAATACGAGCAAAGGTGCGTGCAGCAGCTAGTAAATAATATGTTCTTATTACCCAACTGTTATTAACGCATTGTGCTGATGTATTAGTGACTAATACTAATTGATCGAGTGAGCGAAGCGAACGAAGATCTTAGTTTCAACTTGGGCGATTTGGCATTTTATGTATGTATGTATGTTTGTCTGGCCATAACTTTCCGGTTGATCCGATCTGCAAGAAATTTGATAAGTCGATAGCTTGTACTTGAGAAATTTACTGGTAAGTATATTAGTAAAATCAGATGAAGGGTTATTAATATATGGGGTTTTTTAAGGGGGCAAAAATAAAAAAAGTTCCAAAAAAAAAACAAGTTACATGTCATATGAAAGGGCTTTGTTTGGAAATTCCAAAACAATTTTTACTTTATTTCTGGGACGCTCGGTTTTTGAGATACAACAAAAAAGTTAAATTAAGATAACCAACGATCCAAGAGCTCCCCTCTCTAAGAATTTCGTTGACATCAAGGTTTTTCTACTAGTCGCCCAGTTTCTTTGCTTTTTCTTATTTTTTTTTTCAGGAAATAAATTAAGAAGGTACTCAGTTCTCATAAAATGGTGATAGCGACCTGGTCTGATGATGGAGCCAAGGTCTGTTCAACGGAACTCTTGAATAAATAGGCCAATAGAGTTGAAACTTGGTTATCGTACCAAGTTAGTAGGCGGTAGTCAGAAATAGTGCAAACATAATGTTTGGACTTGCCTCTGAGTACCTACTCAAAGTTTTGGTGCGTTCGTCGGGTCGCATCACGAGATCTCAGTTCGGGGCGAACCACTAGTATACTAATACATTAAAAGTAAAAGGAACCCTCAACTTGTCAGTTCAACCGACTCGCTCTTGATGACTATTATTCCTTAAAAACCCGACAGAGGAGCATCTTTTGTAGCTGTAAGATTTACTCCAGCCCTAATTGGCAAGGCGTAAAGTCAACGAGAAGCACCACTCCAAGCTTCACAAGCTTTTCGCAACTGCAAGGGTTTCTGTATATAAACAGAAGCTTCGCTTGTTCCACCCTTTTCATAATAATCATCATAATTATCATCATTAGTTTGACAATTAAAGTTAGTAGGTTAAGTATGCTTAATCTTGAATAGCTAGGTGCTACGTAAGCAATCCAAAATTACCAAGTTAAAATTAAGTAAGATGAGGTTTACGTGATTTGCCAAGAGTTGGGGAAAGCATTGTTACCTAATTTACAGTCTCATCTCGACCTTATTTCATTGCCCCCTCCACCCTTACACATCAAACTGGTGAATAGAAATGCATACATAAATTATACAACGCTACGACGATAAAGCAACAATACAGCAACCAAGCTCAATTTGAGCGCTTTAGTTATTGTTCTAAAACAAAACTTAGCTTTATAGGAAAAGGGACCCTTATAGTTTCGCCAATTCTTTCATCTACGAAAAAAATAACAAACGATGAAGATTTTAATGATTCAAAGAATTTTTTTGATGGTTCCAATTTCAATTTCCCTTTCATGTAAAGAAGGGTCTTTTTCTACTTATGGTCGGATATGTCTTTCGAAAATATAATGAGGTTTCATAATCCATTTCCTACACACCAGGCCGTCGTTTGATAATTAAGAAAGAAGTCTTCAGTTGGTAGTAGAAGATCTACCGTGCCTGAGGGTCAAAGTCATGAAGCTGTTTCAGATTTTTTTCTTTTTCTTTATCAGAGAGGTTATGTACCTCATAGGCGACTCCATATGTACTCGATGTGAAGAGCATGAAGGCGCCGGCTGATGGGACGGGTGTGGCGGCAGAGGGGGGGGACTGCTGTGACGGCTCAGAGTCTCAGGCGACACCAGCGCAGCCCCCGCGGACGCAGGACTGGGCAGCGGTGGAGCGCTCCCGGCAGACACCTCGGACTCCGCGCCGTAGCGGTCGAGCGTGTGCCGAGACACGTGCGAGCCTCCTGATATGTTGTTCGCGGGTATCGAGTAGCAGCTGAAACAATGAAATGAAATTATATATTTATTCATGGACACAATAAGCTACAGTACATTACAGATGAGTCTAGCAGGCACGAGTTGGTAACATTTATGTTAATCTTTTTTATTTTTTATTAAGTAGTTATTTTGAAGTTTTTATAATACCCCAAAAGTTATTAACCGAGTGGGATTTAAACCCACGACCTTCCCTAAAACTGGCAATAGATTGCAGAGAACGAAGGTAGATAGAGTTTTTGAAGAATTTTTATTCGTTCAAATAAAAAGCAGTATATGTCCGTCTCCAAAGTGAAGTCTATATACGAAATACTATCTCAATTGTATATTTGATACTTAAGTATACAATAAATATAAAATAATTTTAGCAAGTTAAAATTAAAACAGATACTTGATTTTTTAAAATAATAATTACGATTGAACTATTAATAACCTACTTATGATAGATTTTGCCGCCCTTATTTGGTAGTAACGCACAATATTACCTACTAAAGGGACCTACCCTTTAGTAGGTAATATTGTGCGTTCAAAATTTCTAGACAGATTGGCACAAAATGACCTAGTATGAGATATTTTTACAATATTTTTTTATACCTAAGTAGTACAATAAATTATTCATTCACAAGAAGCAAAAGAAGTGAACTCACCCGCCTAGTACAATAAGGGTACCCAAAACAGATCATAATTTGTATCGACTACCTACTTCATTTCAGTTTCTTTCATAGAATTTTCACAAAAAACAGGAGTTAATCTTGAGCTACTACTACAGATACCTACCTACTGATTATAGTATTTACTGATTATAGTTAGTAACCAGATTTCGCTGGTTTATACATTAATTAAAAAAGTCTGTCTTTTCTTTTAATTAAAAGTCTACGTTATTATGTCCTCGGAGCACCTGCTTGCTTTAGCCTAACGAAATCCAGGAGAGTACTCCAAATTACAAGGTAAGTCTAGAACCAGCGTTTCACTCATACAATAAATATTTCGATTCGATTTCGTTAGTTTATATATATACCTCTATATATTATATAAAATACCTAGGTATGTAGTTTTGTGTATTTGTAGAAAAAAGCTCCCTATCGTCCATGTTTATATACTTTTTCAAAACTACACAAAAGTTAACTGGAAGAGAATGCTCTCTAGCATTAGGTTCGGCTATGTACCATACATTTTAATCTGTGCAACAAACAACTAACTATCTAAAATAAAATACTTACGCCCGGTTTCTGAAAGCCAGATCAAAACTTGCGCAAAAGTGACTTGATATGCGATTATGTCAAGTCACTTGCTAATCTCTATCTGATTCGATGTAATAGCTGAAATGGCGAGTGACCTGACATCCGATTACTTTTGATTGAGCTTTCAGAAACCGGCAGTAAATCCTACTACTCATATACCAATGCGAACGTTACGATATTTTGATGTTTGTGGCACATTGCGCCCTAACCACTGAACCGATCGGAATGAAACTTAGCACAAATATGGTTCGTAACCTGGATTAACATGTACCTATGTATAAGCTACTTTATCCTGAGAAATTAAACGCGGTAGAAAATCTCAATAATAATTTTATCAATAGCTAGAATTAAAAGAAAGCAATTCTAGTTAATAAATAAATTATGTATATATATTTTGTTTATTAAACTACGTAAGTGAACCTGCGGCTGGCACCTAATTTCATTATAAAGATGGGTATTTTACCCTAATTCGATTGATGAAGTGTGAGTTTGGAAACGGAACCCAAAAATAGATTAAGCCAATAAGGTTTATGCTGTCGGTGTTCGCTCCTCAAAAATCATGGATATAATCCCACAATTTCGTTCACATTCACGGTTCATCGGGCTCCAATAAACTCCTGAAGGCTGATTTGGAAGTAAGGCTCAAATTGATAGCACCCCAACGCTCCAATTTCACAACGAATCATGCTGAGTACCCAGCCCCTGATGCGCAGTTGATTTATATGCCCTACCTACAGACTATTTGAAAGATATTACAATTTACTCAGGGTTTTTTCTCAGAAACAGTTGGGGGCAACTGTTTTTTTTTTTAAAAACTATAGTAAATGTATAGGTACCTACCTACATTTTCCACAACTATCATAACCTACAACTTACTTTATAAATAACCTGAACGAAGAGGAACTGAGTTTTTTTTAATTCCATACATTATTTTAATTTATCAACTAGTATCTACTAGTTGATAAATTAATTATAATAACACTTACTATAAAACTAAATGTAAAGGTAAAGGTAAATCAGCCGGATCTAGTAATCACAAGTCAGTCTCCAAATTTGAACTCGATAATTTTTGAGCCGCCAAGATCACCCCAAACGGGATTTAAATAAACCACTTGTCTTATAATAACTTTGGATGAGTTCCAAACTTTCGCCCAACACGCCCGACGCCGACGATACCTGTCCCTATCGCAGGTGCAATCGATATCCGATTCATTAGTATTTGTGGGCGTTAGAGACGTGATTTCTTTAGAATACGGTACTACCGATGGTAGTAAAGAAGTTGATCATTTCGTGAAGGGCTCGTCTGGGGAAGTCACAATCGCGCCTACTTAGGAGCCTGACCACCGCCAAACACCTATCAGTCGCTTATGAGTAGTAGAGCTCTTTGTGAAGGGCTCGTCCGGGGAAGTACTACCACCATGTCTATTTCTACCGCCAACCAGCGTTGCTGTGTTTCAGTACGAAGGGTGAAGTATTTTTACTTTCAAGCAGCGTTGCTGTGCGTTTCAGTTCAAAGGATGTGGGTGCTGGTGAAATTACAGTCACATCATGCCCCAAGTTGATAGACGCAGGACAGTGCATCGTAGGGCATGTTCATCTTGTGCGTAACTTGCGAGACCATGCTTTGTTATAGGTAATGGTATACACTTATCATCAGGTGAGGCATCAGCTTGTTTAATCAACAAGTATAAAAAATGTAAAGTAATTTCAAAAGCACATTTACGCGGTGTGCCAACAGTAATCGACTACCTATTACAAAACGAAAGTTCAAATCAAATCAAATCAAAAATGTTTATTTCGTGTCACAAAAACATAAGAAAAATAACAAAGAACAATATTGGTTAAGACAACAAAATCAGCTTTGTGCTATAATTGTGTTTGATGCACTACTGTAACACAGGTTCCACGACGCCGCAGTTCATCCATACATTCTGAATTCTGGAAAATTTTCGAGTGTTTTTCTTATTTTATGCAATTTTCTTATCGGATGTGAGACCTGTCAACGGCAGGTAAATTATGTTCTCTGTAGGGGAAAATAAAATTACGAAAATGAAATTAGAAAATGTACCTATCTAAGTATTCACCCGGAGATATCATGATATTCGCGGTTTGCTTAAGTATACATAATTATTAAATATTTTCCTTTACCTTTCTAAACTAAGAAGAAGAAGCTCTACTAATAGTCTACTAAAAAGCCCTTTTAAATGACATCCCGCTGCATATTTTACATTAGGTAAATACTATATTGGAGGTATCTATCGGGTTCCCCCTTATGAAACCCAATAGGTACCTCCTACCTTAAAAACTTCTTGGCCAATTTAACTCCGAATCCTACCAGCAATCATTCTTGATAGTACCAACAACAAACCAATCAACCTATCAAATTCCAGGCAGATGGGATTTCTTCAGTTGACTATGCTTGCACAAACAATAAATAAATAAGCCGTTTATTTCAACAAAGTAACTAATTAACTATTTTTATCCATAGAACTATTATTTATAACAACTTATATACTAACACTACAAGTACTGTTGGGCACCCAAAGATGGGTGTAGGCCTCCTCCATGCGCTTCCACTTGCAGCGGTCTCGTGCCGCTCGGGTCCATGAGGGTCTCGCCACCTCTACCACGTCATCGCACCACCTTTTCTTTTCTTTTAAAGATGGGTGTAGGCCTCCTCCATGCGCTTCCACTTGCAGCGGTCTCGTGCCGCTCGGGTCCATGAGGGTCTCGCCACCTCTACCACGTCATCGCACCACCTTTTCTTAGGCCCACCTTGTGTGCGAGCCGCATCCCTTCACAAACATACCTACTTACAAACATACACGTCAATTCTTTCAAGCTCTTTAAAAATAGCTCGATTTTCGATCGATTTCGATTCGCCAATACGTGAAAAGACAATGAGTAACGATGCAAGCTTCAGTTTTCAGTACAAAATACCACAATGCAACTATAACAAGCATGCTCGGACATACAACTGTCTGACTTTAATGGGTTTACGTGACGAAAATAGCAAACGAATAAATACAACGGCACCAAAAATGTTCGTGTCGATTGCCATATTGCCATCTCTTACAAATGGGTATACTGACGAATAGTGGCGTCTCATTTTATGCAATGCAACGATTATAGTAAGGGTACAATAAAAAAATGCATTTAATAATCTCCTAGGCTTTTTTTATACAACTAGCTGATGGAATTGAGGCATACTTAAGTTAAGCCACATGTGCCTGTAATCACACCGGCAACCACACTTTTCAAACCGAAACAGAGCAACACTACTTGGCGGTAAAAAAGGCGTGGTGGTAGCACTTCCCCGGACGAGCCCTTCACACAGAGATCTACTACTCTTACTTACACATCCAATAAAATATATAATTTAATCTTCCATGATAAAAAAGTACACGTAGTATTTTAGATGGAGTAAGACTTGCCCAGCTCCTATGCCAACCCCCTACTTATTACAATTAGATAGCCCCAACAGTTCAGTTACAGAGGACAAGTAGCTCTGCCTTTTGCGCCGGAGGCTGTGGGTTTGATCCCCACCGAGAACAAACATTTGTGTAATCAACAAAGATGTTTGTTCTCTGGCTGGGTATTATACGATATTTGATCGAGTGAGCGAAGCGAATGAAGATCTTAGTTTCAACTTGGGCGATTTGGCATTTTATGTATGTATGTATGTATGTATGTATGTATGTATGTATGTATGTATGTATGTATGTATGTATGTATGTATGTATGTTTGTCTGGCGATAACTTTAGAACCGTTGATCCAATCTGTATGAAATGATATGTCGATAGCCTGTACTTGAGAAATTTACTGGTAAGTATATGAGTAAAATCGGATGAAGGGTTTTTGAGATATGGGGTTTTTTAAGAGGGCAAAAATAAAAAAAGTTACATAAAAAAATCAAGTTACATGTCATATGAAAGGGCTTTGTTTGGACATTCCAAAACAATTTTTACTTTTTTTTTGGGACGATCGGTTTTCGAGATAAAATTTAAAAGGTTAAATTAAGATAACCAGCGATCCAAGAGCTCCCATCTCTAAGAGTTTCGTTGACATCAAGGTTTTTCTACTGGTCGGCCAGTTACTTTGATTTTTCTTATTTTTTTTTCTTGAAATAAATTAAGTAGGTACTCAGTTCTCATAAAATGGTGACGACGACCAGGTCTGATGATGGAGCCAAGGTCTGTTCAACGGAACTCTTCAATAAATAGGCCAATAGAGTTGAAACTTGGTAACCATACCAAGTTAGTAGGCGGTAGTCAGAAAAAAGTCCAAAGATAATGTTTGGACTTGCCTCTGACTACTACCGTCTCAAAGTTTTGATGCGTTCGTCGGGTCGCATCACGAGATCTCAGTTCGGGGCGAACTACTAGTATAAATAGTATTGACAGAAAAAAGTGTATATCTACCTAAGTTAATCAGATATCTGGTTCCAATATAAGCCATGCTTAGTTCGGGGCTAAATAGTTATGAGTGCAATATCCACCTATATTTATTTATTTAATTTGTACCTATCGGTAAAATGAGAACATACCGAAGTTATACAACAAAGTTAAGCCGACGACGGACGTTGTGAGAGAATGTTTCGAGAATAATTCATAGCTGATTTCTGATTAGTTTAGTTCCAAAACATTCATAGATGATTAGGGGTATGATACGTGGTGGACTTGAAGTTAACTATTTTTTATACTCACGCTTTACTATACTTTACTTTACTAAAACTGAGACTTTACTTTTGAGAGTAGTAGAGCTCTTTGTGAAGGGTTCGTCCGGGAAAGTACTACCACCACGCCTTTTTCTGCCGCCAAGCAGCAACGCTGTGTTTCGGTTCGAAGAGTGTGGTTGTCGGTGTAATTACAGGCACATGAGGCTTAACATCTGTATGCCTCAAGCTGATGGACGCAGGGCAGTGCATCGTAGGGCACGTTCCTATCGTGCGTGACTTACGAGGCAATGCTTTGTTATAGGTGATGGTTACCACTTAAAATCAGGTGGGCCATCTACTTGTTCCATCAGTAGTTGATATAAAAAAAAAATGAGCAAATGGCATCAAAAACACAGCATAAGAGTTGAAACACAATAAATGCTAGTTTTGTTTGAGTCTATTTCCACAGGGGAACGGAACAACATGCGACAAAGCAAAACAATGCTTGTATCGATCGTAGCCGTTTATAAATTAAAGCCTTCCGCAAACAAGCACAATGTCGGCGTGAATGAATAAACTAAAGGACTGTTTTCATTGTTCGGAACACAATATAAGAAAATGTATTGTTTGTTTCGGTTAGAAAGTGTTAAAAAAAGTGAGATGATATTAGCGTGGCTTCAGTTCAGTTTCAGGTGCGAGAGCTTTACAAACAACCAAAGCCACCATTTTTAAACGATGGAGACAATCATAAACAGGGGTTTTTTGGCTAATTCTTATCCCTACATCTCAGAACTTTATCACGAATACTATGAGCATACTCTATAAGGGATTTTTCATTGTGATTTTTGTATACCACTATATGTAGATTGACCTGAAAATGCTTCCCAATAATTTTCAAATCGACTAGTGTTTCAGGCGGAAGTATACCTCAATTTGATTACCCCTGCAGCGTTACGGGCAGACGCTAGACGGTGCAAATTGAATGACGCGCAGAGGCCGGCAACGCCATTTCCGGATCAAATATGGCTGCGTTCGATTTCCGGAATCGTCTCCCACTGAAACTGTTCATCTAGTGTACGATCTGGCACGTTAGTTAGCTTCAATATAAAGAAAAGGACTGATTATCCGAAAAGTCGAGAAAATTATTTCTATTAAAGAGATTTAGTATTCAATACTCAATCATTAGTCGACATAAATCTTATAAGTTGTAAACAAAGGAAATTTCGATAAAAATAGCGATCCAAGCGATTCATAGATAGCACAGCAGATCCAAATTACTACCAATCGGAAGTGCACCCGTAGATAATGTTGAAAATAAAGTCTGAAATCACTTGAAGGGTATACAGGGTTGAAGACAAAGCCGAAATCTAGGTCGGTCATCAAGTATTCCAGTTCATTTTTGTCGGTGCTCGAATTATAAGGATAATTTCTGAATTCATCCGCTTGATGTTTCCTGAATCGTACAGGGCTTACGGATTACATTGGAACGTTTATTTTCATCCGACCAATGCCCTCGGAGATCTCCGGATTACTGACCATTGTCGATTCCGCTGTTGAATAAATCAGATTAGTATGTTTCAATATTTGGATAAAAGCAGATAGGGGCGGATATTGGAACAAACCGAGCCGTCTGAAACTCGGGTAGATATTAGAAAAATATTTTATTTTTATCCGATATGTTTTAGCATTGTTTTCAAAGAAGTAGCGAATAAAAAATCATTGGGCGACCAGCGAACGCGAGCGAGCAAGCAAAGACAAACGTTTTCACAATGATTACGAGTGAGAAACAGAGACTGATAAGTGGTTTTTTTATGTGAAATAATAACTTCACCACGCAATTTCGTTCATCCGTAAAACTGTATAACAACACAAAATATTTACACAGAAGAAGATAAGTAAACCAAAAGTTAATTTTCGTGCGTGAGCCGAGCGGTCTCTAGAGGCAAATTAGAATGTTAATTACAAGTTTTTAGGGTACGAAGAAACCCAATATGCATGAATACCACACAAATAAAGTAGGTGTCAGAACACTTTCATGTTTATTATTATTATAAGTTTTTTAGCTTTTGTTGTTAGTAATAATTTTAATAAATAAATAAATATTGGGGGACATTCCACACAGGACTATCTCGCCCCAAACTAAGCCAAAGCTTGTGATATGAGAACCAGATAGCTGATATACTACTATACTTTTTCT
Organism: Chloroclysta siterata; assembly: GCA_932294275.1. Taxonomy (NCBI): domain Eukaryota; kingdom Metazoa; phylum Arthropoda; class Insecta; order Lepidoptera; family Geometridae; genus Chloroclysta; species Chloroclysta siterata. The sequence goes on from OW028588.1 coordinate 9,847,560, forward strand.
TTTTGTAAATATATACTTATAACTACTAATATTATATAACACCCACAGAGAACAAACATCTATCTTCAGCACACAAATATTTTTGTTCTCGGTGGGGATCGAACCCACAGCCTACGGCACAGAAGGCAGAGCTACGACCGACGGCTGTCTCTTTGAATTTGAATTTTGAATAAATTTTAATTCTGTTTTCTGCGCCAATAAATAATCTTAAATATTAATCATCACATAGTAAATTGGAGTTAAAATTAAACAGAAGCCTTTTCAACAAATAAAAAAATATAATAGGTACAATCGCAATTCTAGGAAATACAGATTCGTCAAAATGCCGTTTGGTTTGCGTGAAATCTATAGATTTAGCCTTAGTTATTATTATTATTTATTACTAAGGCTAGTAGTAAGGCTGGATTTTTGTCGAATCTTGCCATTAAAGTCTGTAGCTGGCAAGCAAGGTTACTACGTAGTACGTAGTATTGTATTTGTAGTGGCTTGGCTTTAGCACTCGCTTTCGTTGGCAGCGGTCGCCCGTTTGTGATCAATGAATGTCTACAACCAGACTACTTTCACGCTAAACGTATTACGGAGCCATTTTACTTTTAGACACAACGTAAACATATAATTAACGTATATCAATAAACAGAGTGGTCATTGATAAACATTATTTTTGATGAGTTTCCTGTTTAGTTAAAAGTCAAGAAATGTTTTGGTGAATAATCATCCAAAAGACAGGAGTACCTACTTAATCTACCTTCTAATAATTTATATACTCCTACCTAGTTATAAAGTCGGAACAAACCCATATTAATTTCCACTAAATTCGTGCTCCTACTAATTAAAACAAAAACATATTGACACAGAATTTATTTGCATTGCAATGAAGTGCGAATAAAAAAAAATAACACTGTCATTTAATGAACCGACAAATTTACGGATAAAACAAAAGCAGTGAAACATTATGCAGCACTAAACATGGCAGATCTAGTCTAGCTTCCAGCACCATTCATATGCAAAACAAAAAACCACAGCGTGTCGCTACCGACGCTATTTCCTGTGCCTCACAACACTTTGGTAGCTCTTCTATTTTCTCGCAGTCTTGTTTATTTCGGCGCAACAAAGAGACAAAGAATATTCGAGTTCGTTCTAATTTGCAGCCCAGAAACTTTGCACAATAGTAAAATGAAGGTACAAGCTAACAACTAAGCCTGAATTTTGTCTCTACTGTGCTTTATGTTATACTTATAATGCAAGTAGGGATATATTCATACCCAAAAAAAATATAACAAGCTCAAAGGAATTAAAATAAATTAAATATGTTTGTTCTTGGTAAAATACTAAGAATTTTTTAAGTAAAAGTAAATATTTTATTATAGTTAGGTAGTGGATATTTCTTCCTGACAGAACCTATTGATTCAAGTGAATAGAAAGAGGAACATGATGAGTTTTAAAAAAGTTCTAAAGCTATTAGCACCTTTGATAGATAATAATCTAAAGTAAGTTGCTAAGTAAAAAAACGAAAAGTTAATAAAATCGACTTTGTTTCTTTTGTGTAGGTTTTCCATCAAAATGTTAGGACAGTAGCAAACGCAGTCATTGTTGTGTTTATCAAGAAAGGAAGTACATATTGGCTTTGTGATAGACGACCTATTTCTTACCAATCTTTGCTTCAATATATGGAATCTGATTCAATATATGGCCGCGTTTTAAGCGCTTCTCATCTTTTCGTCTATCGATTTCAAATTATTGTTGTTATCAACACTATGATGTTTATAGTTTTTACTGTCAAAACAAAACACGATGGGTTCTCTCTCTCTTGTCGTGTCACTAGTTTCTTTCGAAACAGTGTGGTGAAAGGATTTTAAGTGCGCCTCAAGAGGCTCCTTTCGAGCACTTGACACATGTTATACCTCTAGAACTTATTAGGTTCTGCGACATGCCGGTTTCCTCACGATGTTTTCATTCACCGTTTGAGAGTACTGGCATTGTGCACATACATTTTGAACAGAAAAACTCATTGGTGCACGACCAGGTTTCGAACCCACGACCTTAGGATCGGAAGGCGGGGCCGCTACCACTAGACCACCAGACTCATCTTGCACGAAAGGAGCCTCCTCACAGGGGCGCAAAGTTTCAATCCTTTCACCCCAAACACATACGACGACGATGGGCTTGAGATTTGTAACGTTCAAATCTTTGGAAGTGTAAATAATCAATGGTTAGAGTTGTGTAACCGGTTATTTTTTTTTCTTACTGGCGGGCGCGGTGGCGATGCGGTGCCATTATCTTTAAACAGCGACTAACATTATCAATGTCGTTAATGTAACGTGGCAACCGGTCAGTCCACTGCGTTGCTCTAAGCCTACGTCGTAGTTTTTTGCGATTTTGTTGGTCGCTAAACAAATGACTGACCACTAAAGTATACCAGTAACGCGACGTACAATAGTCGCGTGCGATGTCCACATACCTTTGCATTTTAAAATTAATCGGGTCGCAGTTGCCACCCTTTAAAGAGTGCGGTAACCGGTCGTCGACCCCGGATATTTAGGACAGTGTTTATAACATTCAAGGAAATAGGGCGAGGGTCTGCTTCATTAATTTTGTAATTATACTTTGTAGGTATGTTGTATCGCGTTGAGGTGTTGATGTGGATGTCAATTTCAAGGGCTGACATGACGGTTGATGGCAACAAGTGTTGTGGACTGATAAATAGGTACTTAATCGTTGATGTGACGAATGAGGGATTAATCCGTCGAAGTTAATGGACATTGGGTATTACGCTTGTTCGGTTTTGAAACCAGCAGCTACTTTTATTATCATTGCTTTTAGGTTTACTGTTTTTTTTTTAATTTATACTACTAGCTGATGAAAGCAGATGGCCCACCTGATGTTAAGTGGTAACCATCACCTATAATAAAGCATTGCCTCGTAAGTCACGCACAATAGGAACGTGCCCTACAATGCACTGCCCTGCGTCCATCAACTTGACGCATACAGATGTTAAGCCTCATGTGCCTGTAATGACACCTGCAACCACACTCTTCAAACCGAAACACAGCAACGCTGCTTGGCGTCAGAAAAAGGCGTGGTGGTAGTACTTCCCCGGAAGAACCCTTTACAAAGAGCTCTACTACTCTTAAATCTTTATTTTCATTTGAATAACATCAAACATAACTTTATGAATAAGTTAACAAACCTTTCTTCTGGAGCCACGTCATCTCTGATAGTCACAGTCTCCGTGATTTTCATTTTGTATTTCCAGCTAAAGTATCATCATTTCACTGTTTCCACAAGCTTTTGCACAAAAACAAAAGATAGAGCAAAAGCGCAGAGCAGCTAAAACTTGTTTAACTATTCAGGAAGCAAAACACACAGATATCATTTTAACAGCCACACATTGATACATCCACATCGCAAGCGCAGCTTACCGAGGGACCCCAGGGTTTAAACTGATCTAACTCGGTGATACACTGGATTGCAGCAATCAGCAATTTCGTGCTATTATTGCAAGGGGGCGGGACAGGAGACGAGCTCTCGAGCGAATTGCTAAACAGACGTAGGTAGGTATCAAACCGCTAGTCTGCCGGACGTTATACTTACCCCTTAGTGGTACGTATTAGGCATACCAATTAGATTATCCTGTTTTTGAGATGAGGGAATTGAGCATATTATGTGTTATTTATGTTTAGATATTTATTAACTCCCTCAAGATTACAAATCACTTACGAGAACGAAAATAACTAATAATTTTTCGTATCGAGCTGATAAAAACAAATGTGAGTAGATTTGAAAAAAATCTTGTCGACTGAAATATGACCGAATGGGACCGGTTGACACTAGGTGATTTTATTACTCTTTCTAGTTTAGTAACAAGTTAATACACATACAGTCTTTAACAATGTGGCGTTTATGTAATTTATACAACCTATTCAGTGTTTTGGACCTATTCGAAGTTTTAAGCGAATTAATAATTACGTTACTACCAGATTTACCAATAAACACTCCGCCAGTTTATTTTCTCTCAAAGCGACTCTCGGGTACTGAACACCAAGTCTGAGTTATGTTTTTCGTTTTTCGCTTTCCATATCGTCAGGCCGTTTTTGTATGGATACTCTCAGCACGACCGATAGAGGCGCTGATCGAGTCTCCATAAAACAACGGCCTGACGATACGGAAAACGGAAAACGAAAAACGGAAAATGGAAAACGAAAAACCAAAAACAAAACTCAGGCTAGAGGTACTGATTGATCACATGATGGTCACGCGCAGGGGCACGCTGACACCGTTGAAGGACGAGGGGGTCTGCGGCAAGCGAGAGGAAGTCACCGATCACCGCCGGGACTCGATCTCTCGGTAGGTACAAATACGGTACAGTTATACCTACCCACATATAACAATATTTTGGCTTATAATAAGCCTACCAATCGACCATAAAATAAAATTATTTAAGTAAAATTTCATAAAAGGAGAGTAAAAAAACTTTTCGTGAAACTAATATCATGAAAATGCAAAATGTAGAGTCCTGAGATAACAAACAAATGAACTTCGAACTATAAAACTTATAGGTACTTACCTACACAATATAAATGCATTTATTTATTTGTTGATCTCTAATACTATAAGAATCAAAGTCCTGACTGACTGACTGACTGACTGACATATAGACAACGCACAGCCTAAACCACTGGTCCTAGAAACTTGAAATTTGAGGAGTACGTAGATCTTATGACGTCGAGGTGTACTAAGAAGGGATTTTTGGAAATTCAACCCCTAAGGGTGTAAAAAGGGATGAAAACGATTGTATGAAAAATTGTATTCCTTGAACCTACAAACTTGAAACTTGGAGTAGATAACGATATAAAAACATTTTTAGTTTTTTAAAACTACCCTTAATAAAAGTGCATAGGGATGTCAAAGTTTGCATGGGAGTTTTTTAACGCGTGGTGCGATTGACTTAAAACTTGAAGTAAATATACTAAAAAACAATTAATTAAAAATGACGCTTTCAACTTTTGATAATTACCCCTGCAAAGGGTGCAAATGACTGTAAAAGTTAGTATGGGAGATTTTTAGTATAGTGCGATAGATTTCAAACTTGAAGTAAATATACACCACAATAAATTATTTAAAATCACGTTTTCAATATTTTAAAACTACCCCTGCAAAGTAAAACTACCTCCTGAACAAATAAATACATATTTTCCGTGTAAGGTTGTCTTTGTTGTATTTGCCAAGTTTTTGAGTCTGAGTACCTATACCTACCTACCTACCTAATATAGGTAATGGCCGTTTATAGGTATCTCTTATACCTACGTAGGTATTTAAAATCCTACCCTAATAATATACAAATCAATGTGAAAGTTACGATGTTTGGATGTTTGTGGCTCAATCACGGCACCACTTCAAAGCGTGCGAAGCCGCGGGAAGCCACAAGTAATACATATACATATTTTATGCATGAAAGACATCCTTTAAATGTAAGCCAGGGTAACAATCCGTTGATCTTTTAATTTAAGTGGTATAGTATAAGGGAATTATTTTTAAAGCGGGATCATTAATTCGGAAAAAAAAGGATACAATTAATAGCTGTACGATTTGCAGTTGTCATGAATAAATCCACTTTAATTTAAATTAATCAATGAAGTTTGTAAATTAAATCCTCTTTAGTGTGTTATGATACTGAAAAATGTGGGTAAATGGACGTACCTTCGAGACATCTTCACATCCTCACATGCTCACATCCTCACATGCTCACATCCTCACATGCTCACATGCTCACATGCTCACATGCTCACATGCTCACATGCTCACATGCTCACATGCTCAAATCCTCACATGCTCACATGCTCACATGCTCACATGCTCACATGCTCACATGCTCACATGCTCACATCCTCACATGCTCACATCCTCACATGCTCACATGCTCACATGCTCACATCCTCACATGCTCACATGCTCACATGCTCACATGCTCACATGCTCACATGCTCACATGCTCACATCCTCACATGCTCACATGCTTACATCCTCACATGCTCACATGCTCACATGCTCACATGCTCACACGCTCACATGCTCACATGCTCACATGCTCACATGCTCACATGCTCACATGCTCACATACTCACATGCTCACATGCTCACATCCTCACATGCTCACATGCTCACATCCTCACATGCTCACATGCTCACATGCTTACATGCTCAAATGCTCAAATGCTCACATCCTCACATCCTCAAATCCACATCCTTGAAGAACCTTAAGTTTACTAGCAGTGGACTTCTTTGGGCTGATGATGATATACCTCTATAAAAGAAAGTCACACTATTTATAACTCACTAGCGGCCTGTCCCAGCTTCGCATGGGTGGTCATAAATTTTTTGAACATTTTAGGATAAACTTAGACCGTGGGTTCGAGCCTCGCGTCTACTTATTTCATACATTTGCACGCGCTTCTCCTTGAGTGAGTGAAATCGCACCCCGCGCGTGACCCGTGGACCCGTTAACATTTTTAATTTCGTCATATCTTATGAATGGAATGTCCGATTTGAAAAAATTAAGAAGTAATCGATAGGTATTGAAACCGTCTTAATTATGAAATGATTTATTTGGATAAGGATTAATACCAAGGTACAAATAAAGACCCTTTTCTAGCGGAGGCATTTCAATTATTTTTTTATAATAAAAGAACACTTATTGTGACATAACTATAATAGTTAGACATATGCTGTCGCGACATTTTTTGTAGATGATGACGTGTTCTACAAAATCGTAGTACATTATTTTGTTCTATCTTCAATAGTTTAAGCAGCGCACGCGATGTAAGGTTTTTGTTTTCCACCTTGGGTTACATTATTGAAGTTTTAGTAAGGATCCCTGATTTTTTTGAAAATATAATATAGCCTATGTTACTCATGGATAATGTAGCATTCTAATGGTGAAAGAATTTTTGAAATCGGACCAGTAGTTTTTGAGCCTATTCGTTACATACAAAAATACAAATGTTTCCTCTTTATAATATTAGTGTAGAAGAACGGCTGAACCAATCTGGCTGAAAATTGGTGGGAAGGTAGCTTAGAACTAGGAGACGGGCATAGGGTAATTTTTATCCCGACTTTTTTTGTTTTTTTGCTTTTTTTGTATATTTTATACAAACAATCGAAGAGGCAGGAACTTCAAGTTGTCAGTTTAGTACCTGTTTCTTCTGACAAAATTACGTGGCTCAAGATTGTTCCATGGGGAAGAAAATACAATTTATTTATTATAGATGTTGCCAATCATATCTATTTGTAAGTATTCTATAGTAAACGTGCGCGAGCGAAGCCGCAGGTAAGAGCTAGTTACTTTATAAGATTTTACATCGTGCTCAAGAAAATTCTACCCAAAAAACAAAACAACGCCACGCAGCTTGCTTCATGCCTGTTCTTCTAAGCTTTGGTCGCGTGGAACTGGCACCTAGAGTTACCAAGCTTTAAGACGTTTCAAAGTGATCCTTGTGATTTTATTGAAGAAATAGCTTTTGACTTTGACTCCTGTTTGAAATTTGAAACGCTTGTGATTGGCAGGCGCACGATGCAGACAGCATCGCATATCAGCCAGTCACCAACTAATACATTTTACATGGAACCCTGTACAGAACTTATTATGCCATGTGCTCGTGTAAGCATCAGACTCGCTCGATTGCGATGAACGTGTGTAGGTCAGCTTATACATTTTTATGGCAACAAATAAAACGGAAAAGGGCGAACAAGACTCGCATACACTGGCTGTATGATAGGGGTTGTCTTACTCAGCTAGATTATATTTCTTGATCTCTATCAACAACCTCCAATTCGTGGTTATTTATTTATACATTTATATTAGAAGTAAAAATTCAAAAGTCGTCAAAATTAGACTTTATCTTATAAGTAATTATGTATTGTGTCATGAAGGCTACATTTAAAAAAGAAAGATTACTGGAAGTAACGTGAAGGCATTTAATTTTTAACTAAGGTTACTAAACATTCAAAGACATTCTTCGTTGTAAAAACACATATAATGTACATACTTACTGACATCATATAGGTAATGTCATGCTCGAGGAGATTTTTGCCCGTTCTTTTAGGCTTGGACACGTGGAACTGGCACCAAGATTCGCCAAACTTCTAGACATTTCAAAGTGATTCTTGTGATTCAAAAATAAATACCTTTTGACTTCAACTTTGATTCCAAAATAATTGATCTCATCCTAAGTATTTACAAAGATGATTCCTAGCTAGTGACTAGCTCCGCTTGTTTGGTGGTCCCATTAGACTGTGTTACCCTGTACCAAACTCAAAAGCAACCCTACAAATTGTTTTACAATCAGAGAAGCACAAATAGAATCAGAGACGCTCAAATAACTGGAATCTAATTACGAGGAACAACGCAATCACAATTAGAACAGTTGCTTCCTGGTCCTTCGTAAATGTTGAACGAGGGATTCACCACAATAGCAACCTCGATATAACAGAACAATAGTTGTACCTTGCCTACCTTCCTTGGCAACCAAGAGGACCTTCGCAAGGTAGTATTCTTGGGCCCGTCCTTTCGTGTGCGGAGTAATTGAAATTGTTGTAGCGTTGAGGGTCTTTATCGACAGCAAATATACTGCAAAATACACACGGATACGCATCAGACTATACACTGCTCGTTATGTCTATGTATGTGCTAGTGCTTGTAGAGCTCGGTTTTTTGGCCCCACTATAAAAAGTCAGCGAAAGCGAAGTTTTGGCTGAGGATTTTAACTTTGTAGACGTTACAGACGAGAGCTTAGAACTTAGGTTCTGACGCTTAATCCCAATAGATAAGAGCTATAATTAATGAAGGTATTTTCTGTCATATAAATCGCGTCATTGAATCGCTGGAACAGGATACATTCATTATAGCTGCAAGCGGCTGTTTACATAATTTATTCCGCAAGTGTACTTCCATCCTTAGTTCGTGCATCCTCCTAACTAAAGGGTTAGTTGAGTGAATTACCTACTTGGTGTGACCAATTATCACCACTCACACACAATATAATATACCAGCAATATATATATACCAGCACGCTTTTGATCCAAGTTTCAAATATCATTTGAAAATTGCAAACCGAATTTAGCTTTTCTTTCATAAGCCAGAGAAAAATGACATACCTAACTGAAAATGTAAGTAGATATTTTTATCGCTAACTGTATAAAGATAAATTTAAATTATGCTATTTAGAGTTTCATTTAAATCGGTTCAGCTATAACGGCGTATAATAATTGAGTCGCAAACTTCCACCAAAAGTCCAAACTGCTTTATCCCACATTATTTTGAACTAACTAGGTAGGTACTACTTAATTATTAAAATTAACATCTGTACACCTACTTCAATGCTTTTTTAACGTGAACGCATCGTTAGTGATGAACTAACAACGAAGAGTGTGAACGAAGAACACGGGGAAGTTGATTTAACACAAAAAAAATACTACAAGCGGTGGCTGGAGTGGTGTTGAACAGTTACCAAAAGGATTATTTTTAAAAGAACATACGATTTTGCGAGCTTTCACTACTCTTTGGCACACTGCCCAAATTGCTTTTATAGGTAAAAGTAACCTGATTTCCGTAGGGTTGGACAATGACAGATCCCTTCCACTATAACCCTTGCTTGCTCGCGAGGGTAAACTTGCCAACCATCGAACCGGAGTCAAAAACTTTAAAACCAAAAAAGTTATACGAAAAAAACCGGGCAAGTGCGAGTCGGACTAGCGCATGAAGGGTTCCGTTCTATTATCTATAAAAACGGCAAAAAATCACGTTTTTCGTATGGGAGCCCCCTTAAATATTTTATTCTGTTTTTTAGAAAGAAGAAAGAAAGAAAGAAAAAGTTTTTATTTATGATGGCACATGACATAACAAGATTTTTTAGTATTTGTTGTTATAGCGGCAACAGAAATACGTCATCTGTGAAAATTTCAACTGTCTTACTATCATGGTTCATGAGATACAGACTGGTGACTGACGGACAGACAGACAGACATGGGAGTTTTACCCTTTGGGTACGGAACCCTAAAAAGAAATATTAATACGAACTCATGATCCCTAAATTATCATTATACATAAGATTAGATTCATAAAATCTTTTTTACTTGAGTTATAACTGGCAGGCTATAGAGCGGATTATCCCAAGATATTACCCTATCCCAAGATATTATATTTAAAAAGCTCTTACTTTTTTATTGAGCATTGTTTTCCGCAGCGGCTTTTTGTATACTTATTTTAAAGACAAAATATAGAGAAATTATTATACAAATAAAAAAATGTGGACATAGATGCCCATGAAACACCATATCAGTGGCCTCCAACTTGAACAACTCGTTACGCCAAAGGGCCCTAAGCCAAAAAAAAATTGCTCGTGCTGATAAGTTCATACACACTTTTGTCGTACCTCCAGATATTCTCAGAATTATCCCTCGGATCTTGTGCCCTATTTTCTCACGAACACGCGACATGTCAAGACGTATAGCGCACACATGCTTCCAATTTAACTTAACTTAACTTTAACTTTTAGCTAATCTATGGTAAGCAACACCATGTGGGAGCTACCTCCATCCAAACGGTTAGGTATTAGAAAGAGAATGGATAAATTACCTTTTTGTTTCATACCTTCGTTTTATCATCAGGACTTTACATGCACCAACTGGTGCATGAAATTATGAAATTACCTACCTTCAAAGTACAGATTGTTTTTGTGACAGCTACTAAGTACCTGTTTTTCTGCATCACAGTAAAAACGAACGCATGAAACAGTGATACTGATGCCTGGTCGGAAGCCTCCAGAAGTCAGTACGACTGGTACCTAGTCCAGATCCAGATGAAGCTTTTATTTATTAAAGACTAGCGACACGCCCCCGCTTCGCAAGGTTATTGTGGGTTATCCCTAAGAGATTATGCTTGTATTATGCATATAAACCTTCCTCTTGAATCACTCTTTCTATAAAAAAAATCGCATCAAAATCCGTTGAGTAGTTTCAGTAGTTTTGTAGTGAAGTCCATTGTCAGTCCAATCTGATGCAAATGTGCAAAAATAACGCGATAAATGAAATACTAGACAGTCGCATTTATTAAACACGGCAGGGTTATAAAGTTACCTGCCTAATGGAATCAAAATTATGACGGTTACAAAGATACAGTACAATACAACCTCAAAGAAAAAACAATTTTCAACCTCGGCACCTCACCCTTGTTTTACACTCAAATAAATGTCAGCACTTGTATTTTTATCGCTTGTCTAATTGTTTGTTTACATTAGAACGTTCTTGTAAAATCAAAGATAAAAAGCTTTTAAATTAAGTGAATGAACAGATGCGATCCATGCAACTCTACGAATTAAGAAAACATACTTACCACGATAGCCCTTGTTTTGTAGCAATATCCACTAATCTTAGAACGATAATAAAAAATATTTACGTATGTATAACAATAATAGCGAGTTATAGCCTAAGATCACTCAACAAGCTCTAAAAGCCAATACGATGGATATCTATACTAATACCAGGTATCTTTATTACAGGTACCTATATCTAGTCACTAGTCAAAGTACCCCATTAAGTACTACCTACTTATTTTTAATGATTATGAAAGCTAAGAGTCTGGAGAATTCTTGAGACCTATAAATAGGAACAATAAAGTCACCTGTTTTGTTTTTTTTATAAAAAGTTGAAAATTTGAGTCGTATTTCATCGAACGTAAATTTGTCACTTTACATCAATATTTTCCTAAATTTCACCAAAGTTACGAAGCTGACTGCTTTATGTATAAACGGACAACCCATGAAGACATAGTTGAAAAAAAAACTGAAATGTCTTCTACTTTTCTTTTTAGAATTTTTTAAAGTGGCTCTGGTCGAAAGGTCTCAAAAATTCATGTATGGGATTCTTGATGAAAACACCGAAAGTACTTTAATTCACTGAGTTTATTATCATAACTTTTAGAGTACATGAACACAACACTTTTATACTGTCACAGGGGTTGATAGAGGGCTAGAACTAATTTAATTGAATATTATGTGCTTGCGCACTGTTGCGCGTACGAGTTGGAAGAGAGCGAGAGAACAACATGCTAAAATAGTATGGCAATACTAAACAATTCAGAAACAAGGATTTCCGCATAGCACTACTTTTTGGGAAGCCCTGTATAGTATAAACTCGAAATACAGGGCAAAACGACACAAAATCTGTTTAAAACTCACTCGGTGCATTCATAATATCGTTTTGCTTTTCTTTCACTTTCACTAAAACCTTTCATTTCAGCGTTTTCAGCTAACCAATTGAATAACGGCAAGCACGGGGAAAAGTGCAAACATTCAACCCATGTTAGGTTAATTACTGAACGAAATCCTTTATAAAGGGGTAGGTAGGAAACAGTGGTACTCGTAACAGGTAGAGTAATTTTGTAGAATTTAATGAATTCATTGTTTGACGACTGAAATAATTTCAAAGCAAAATAAATTAATTATATTTAAGTAACAAAAAGGAGTAACGCAATACGTCAGATATAAATAAATAAATAAATATTGGTGGACGTTGCCTGATTGCGTTACTTTTTGGTCAATACCGCTCTAAAAGTTTATTTTTTAATCAATGTCTAGGTAGAGTGTATAGGTCGTTACTTACTTCGTGAGGGCTGTGGAAGACAAATTGGGAAATGCCTTTTAGGTTCTAGCAAGTAGGTACATAAATGCCAAAAACTACTGACTTTTCTAAACAGCTCTATTTATTAAATTATACCCGAGAAAACAAACTCGGCTAAGACCAAATATAATTAAAAACTTTTAAAAGCAAAAGCAAGTCTGCTTGAAGTCCATTAAGTAACAACATAATCTCTCTAGCTCGTTCAATAGAGGTATACCTAGATAAATACCCAGGTGTTTCAAAGAAAGTAGTAAGATTTTTGTCCAAATATAGATAAACTAGCTGGTGCCCGCGACTTCGTCTGCGCAGGATTAGTATTTCGAGTAGCTTATATTAGCGTGGCGTAGTACATATTATTATGTGTTTTGGCAGCGCACGCCAGAATAGCTCGCAGATGGTAGTTTTTTTCCTACTTACTTGACTCTTATCGTCATTTTTTGGACAATTAACACAATATCTTTTTAAATTGTAGCCTGTGTTTATTCTGTGTGTTATTCTGATATACAGGGTGTAAACGCTTGTACGACATTAAATTAATACACGTGTAGTGCTACTATCTAGTATTGATTTAAAAAAAAATTTATTGAAATTCATTCATAATTAGTTTTTTTTTATTTTCAAACAAACTAATCATCAGTTATAGCATAAAATTATACAGCACTCTGTATACGTACACAAACAACGAAACGTACGTTCATTCATTACTCGTCGTCGTCGGTGCCTATAAGTGCGAATATGCCGCGCACTCACGGCGCGGCGCTCAAAGGCGCCGCCGCGCCGGCCGGTAAAGCCGAAAGTCGAGCGCGCGGCAGAACACACACAAAATGTACCGCACACTAAAAATAAATAATAAATGTACCTAGGTTACCTCAAATCCGTAGGTTTTCAATATCCCCCCCGCACGTTGCACACACAAATTTAATTGACGGGGAACGTTCGCCCGTACTTTCACCAACACAGCTGTTCGACACTTGCCTTCAGTTTGTCGAAAGCACCTAGGTACAATCCGTCTGCGCAGCTCTTGCACTGTATCGACTTCTTGTGCGTACCTCTTCTTTGTAGAAGCCCCACAAAAAGAAATCTAGTGGAGTGAGGTCTGGCGATCGTGCTGGCCACTACACTTAGTTTAATAACAAAAAAACACATTCACAAGCGACAATTTCGCGGTAACTAGATCGGTAGGTACGTATTTAGTTTATTATGAAAAAAACACACACAAAAAGCGTCTATTTCGCGGTACCTAAATCTAGCAATGCAACAAATATGCAATTTTCAAAATTAGATGGGTCAAGGTTGCTACCGAAACAATTACTAAATCATACGCGCTTCCTCAGTCAGTCGCTCTGTGGCTAGGCGTGGGCGACGCGGGGCGGGGCGCGCTTCTCTTCTCTTTCCGACACGCACGTGAAATGTATCTGTCCTGGTCACATCGTCTAGATCGCACTTTTTGATTGTTTATTCTGCTCAAACGCGTGTAAATTTGGTATTTTTCTCTTTTTTTTCTTTTGATTCATAGACATATGATTTCGTGACCCCGGAAAGTTGACCTGAACACGACTGATAATAGGTACAGGTTGTTTAGAAATGATTTATTGGAAAAGTATCGATATCTCGTTAAATATTCAGGCTTTTTTTATAAAACCAACTCCTAAAATCTAAAAATGCCATTCCGAGTACGGGTTTCAATTTAATGTCGTACAAGCATTTACACGTTGTATAAGCTATATTATTGTAAGGTTCATTAAAATCCTGTGTGTGTATACCTGTATAGGGGTCTGCTTTTTTGGAAGGTAAGTTAATAACTTTATTTTATAGTCAAAACCTGATATAGCGACATTGAAGGGACCGTATAGTTGCCGACGTTATATCCGATAGTTGTTATAAGCAATACACATACATATGTATATACAAGTACAGTAGTTATATTAGTTGGTAATTATATTATCATAGGTATCCATCTAGTATAGGTATAGGTTATGCATGTGAACTTGTTGTCAAATGAAATGTTAGAAAAGAAATGAAAATATTTATTAAGAAATACATAATTAAGTATTTTATACCAGAACCGTGAACCGACCTCGTTATGCATTTTGGATGACAACATAAATTACTTTTTATAGCGAGAAAATATTGTACTTTTTGTATCGTATTTATTTTATTTGAACAGATGGGACAGTAAATTATCAGGGTTGCCTCGAAATCCCGTGGAGAGGCATCACAATCACAATAAGCCAACTCAACTCCAAAACGTAGACAAAGACATAATTTTTAACAGCTAGTGTAAATAGGTAGGTACAAAGTCTAATAAAAAAAGTGTTTGCAATCGCTTGATAAAGCTAATTAAACCTCAATTTGATAAATTATTTAAAACTTAACTGTCTCCAAATTGCTAAATTACTTTATTTAGTTAGGTAACTTACATACACATGCATAGTTTTTACTCAGATAAATAAAAATGAAAACCTCCTGAATTTTGTAATAAAAGACTATTATTCTAAAGCCGGCGCCAGATATAGCTTCACTTGTTTGGACACTTGCGTGGCACGAGACTTTGAATACAAAGTCTCATGCCACACATAGCAATAAACAAGTGAAGCTATGTCTGGCGCCGGGGTAAAACCAAGATACGCAGATCATCAGCCCAATCTGTCAATAAATACCACCGTTTGTAAAGCCAAAATCAGGTGCAAAAATTGGCTTTCCAAGATGCTTTGTACAAAGAAAAAATATAACCATCTCCTAAATCAATCGCAAAAAAGACGCTAATACTTAGTAATTTTCTCGTTTATAACGTTGCAGACAAATCGATTCATGCTTCTGTGAAAATTGGAGATGATAAATTGTAACAATATTGTCCCGGTGGTTGCTAGGAAAGGTAGACTGGTCTACCAGACATCAGCCCTGGCTGACAGGAAGCAATTTGTCGTAAGTCGTAAAAGTCGAAAGTGGAGGGTAGACAACCCTCGAAATATGCACGCTGTCGGCGCTTTGTTGATAAAATTATGCGCTTGAAACTTTGTCATGATAAAGTTGTCTGCGATAGGAATGATTAGGTGAAGCAAAGTGTGAAGTATTTTCGGTGCGGCCAATTTTGGCAGAATAATTTAACACTGCTTAGGCCGAGCGGCATACAGATGAAACAAAAAAACGTAGGTAAAAATTTACAAAATTTTTTTCATTCAAGCTAGTCTAGTAGCTATTATACAAGGTGTTCCAGTAATTGGGTTTAAAACTTCAGGGGGCTAAATTAGCCATCAATGTGAATAACTTTTTCTAAGGAACCAACACTGTAAACGTGAAAAAAAAAACAGCTGGTTCATACATTCAGTGTTGGTTCCTTAGAAAAAGTTATTCATATTGATGGCTAATTTAGCTCCCTGAAGTTTTAAACCCAATTACTGGAACACCTTGTATAATGAACCCGTTTCATTAAAGACACAAATCTAATAAAAAGCGTAACAGTAGTGTGCGAGTGGTAGCGATTAGCGGCGCCCCGGCCGCTTAGACTAGTTTTTTGAATAAACCGGGCAATTTCAGAGAATACATAATACTACTACGTAAGGTAGCCTAATATAAACCATTAAGGCTCAGTCATAATATAAATAAAGCACGCCTAGGTAACAAAGTATAACAAAGCGTGTACCTATTGTTTACTTTTTCTCTATAAAAATCTTTGTTTTTTTGCGTAACCCTATAAAACTAAGTGTAGATAACGCTATAAAACTAAAAAAACATGTAGCTAATTATAAGCTGTCTGAAAACTTCTTTTGTAATACAACGCGTACAGTTTGAAGGTCCCAATATACAGGGTTACCGGTTAAGTCGACCTAGATCCTGGCGGGGGTGGTACCTCCCATAATTCCTGACTGATTTGACTATGAAACACCCTACGCCAAACTTAACCGTTTTCAAGATATTACACTTTGAAGTTTTTGTAAGAAAATACCGATTTTTTTGTCTATTGGCTTATTTTTTTTAGGATTTTGACCTCTATTTTATTTGTGTTTGCGATTTTTGAGTAGTAGATGAGTTGCTTTCTTATTCTTAACACTAAAATTGCAGTTAAATTAACCAACTGGGTCGCAGTAGACGATTGATAGTTGGAAATGGAAATAAATTGGTAAAAAATATTTTTTCTTTCATAATTATTTTAAAAAATGTCTATGACAGTCATGCTGCAGATGTGCTAAAAAATATCTACGTTTCATTAGCTATCCAGCAAGGTATAACAAGCTAGGGTATTATTAGAATTCTTAAAAAAAAACTTTGATGAAAGGGTCCCAGGTAGTAGTAAAAAGTAATGGTACCTACATCAGAAAACAATAAAACAGTCCAAATAGGTACAAAATTACGTTTATTACTATTTTTACATAAATGCCTACAATTACAATTCATTTTCCACGTGTCAATTTTCATTTCATTTTCATTTCCACAATAGGTGCAGTAAGTAACTCAACGAAATACTGTTCTTTTTTACTACTACCTGGGACCCTTTCATCAAAGTTTTTTCTAAGAATTCTAATAATACTCTAGCTTGTTATACCTTGCTGGATAGCTAGTGAAACGTAGATATTTTTAGCACATCTGCAGCATGACTGTCATAGACATTTTTTAAAATATTTATGAAAGAAAAAAATATTTTTTACCAATTTATTTCCATTTCCAGCTATCAATCGTCTACTGCGATCCAGTTGGTTAATTTAACTGCAATTTTAGTGTTAAGAATAAGAAAGCAACTCATCTACTACTCAAAAATCGCAAACACAAATAAAATAGAGGTCAAAATCCCAAAAAAACATAAGCCAATAGACAAAAAATCAGTATTTTCTTAAAAAAACTTCAAAGTGCAATATCTTGAAAACGGTTAAGTTTGGCGAAGGGTGTTTCATAGTCAAATCAGTCAGGAATTATGGGAGGTACCACCCCCTCCAGGATCTAGGTCGACTTAACCGGTAACCCTGTATTACTGAATTGCACATAATAATAGTACTACGTACCTACCTATAGCCCTCATAGGCAGTCTCACAACACTCAAAATAAGTTTCAGAATGTATATAATTTTATGAGTAGGGGTAGTCAAGAAGGTACTTACAGTTATTGTTGGAAACCATTTATATATTTTCGTAGCAAAACAATGCGGCAGTGTCATGGGGCGAATCGGTTTCCGGTACATAAAATTCCTGTAGGGGGTGCCTCTATCGACCGTATCGTACTACGTAGCGTAAGAAATGAGTAAGGCGTGCCTACTTGAAAGCTCGAAGAAAATCGATTAAAGAACTCATCTAGTTAAAACATTAATAATGTATTTTGACTGAAGTCTAAATAACTATCGAGTAAGAGGTAACTTTCGATATAGTAACACAGACTTCTTGTTTTCAATGTTTCCTTAGAATGCAGAAATTGGAACATTCAAGCAAAGGTTGCAAGCAAATACTTAAAGCCTCGTCCAACCATGTCAATACAATGCCAATACAATGTACGTGGATTTTTTATAACTAATTAATTAATATTATTATGAAATTAAGCGTTTTTGCTAAGCTTGTTTGTTATATAAGTTAATAAATCCTGTGTATTCCTGGCAATTCCCAGCCACAAAAATATGTTTGGTCGATTAAATTGAGATCTCACTAATGTAAATGACACAATTATAAAATATGTAAGTTTACAGAATATAAGAAAAAATGAGTGCCATACACGCCGTACACGTACAAAAAAGCTCAGTGTTATTCATGAAGTTGCTATAAAATTTGGTAGGTAGGTAGGTAGAGGCATATAGCACTCTAGTTTGCCTACGTGCCCGGGCTTCTACGTCTTCATTCATAATAGTCTACACAGATTCTGGCAAATCAGTGCTGCCAATTCTTAATTTCTCTTTACCCTATGCTTGGTCAAATTTACCCTAAATTTAGTGTGAATATGGAAAAAATACCCTAAAGCTTATCTTCACTGCAAATTGACATAGACATACTTATTGCATTTATATTTTACTATAAAAGTGTAGGAGAAATTACAGATGAATCAAATTTTCAGATTGTATATAATACACATTATATTTTGAAACATGTTGAGGGACAATCTATTTCTAAGGACTTGACAATAGCATAAACCGAAAATGATCTTTCTACAGCGGCATTATAATATTGGTGCTGATAAGAGGCAACGCAACTGAATCGGGTTACCCCAAAAAATACCCTAACTATTAAATTCATACCCTAAAAATTACCCTGATATTTCAATTTTACTCTAAATCTAGAGTAAAATACCCTAAGTTGGCACCACTGTGGCGAATTTACTAAAAATTTCAGTTCTACGGTCGTACGTAAAGTAACACACGTGGCGACAAACCCAATGATGTTACTAGAGATAAAACTTCGCTTAGTCACTCGGTATAAATAGATGACTTCCCTATTTTAAGCTGAGGGTCTAGTCACCATGTTTGATTTATGGTATGATAGTCTAACGAGAAATATTGTGGAAGGTAGGGCGTTTCATGCATTGTATAATAATATAAACAGGACTTACAAAAAAGTGTAAAAATAAAAACGTTGATTACGAATTAAAAAAAAAATAATTCATACAAAAACAAAAAATAATGATAATTTTGGGAGGTGTGTTCTTGCATGTTTTGCTTGGCGTATGCCGATGTTTCCAAGTATTGTGAAGGTAGGTGTTTAAGGTTCCCTAGATACCCTTATCCCTTTCGTATGCTAAGATCCCGCTAACCAGCACGACTGGATAGCATAGCCTATTAGTGTAGCATAACTTCTGCATACTTCCTAATTATTTGGCACATGACTAATATTTATTAGTAGGTTAGCGTGGTATGGGCATGTCATGAGGAGGGAAGAAAGTCATATTACGAGAAGAGTGTTAGACGTGGATGTGGATGGTTTTAGAAAGAGAGGTAGGCCAAAGAAAAGATGGATGGACTGTGTTAAAGATGACATGAGTAAGAAAGGAGTGAGCACCGAGATGAATGATACGAATGAGATGAATGATAGTGAGACGAATGATAGAGGAGAGTGGAAGAAGAAAACCTGTAGTGCCGACCCCACGAAGCGTGGGATAAGGGCATGATGATGACTGATTATTTATTATTATTTTATATTTTTATTATTTATTCCTCTTGTATCAGTTTTATTTTTATTATATCATTCGAATATTATGAACCGATACCGGCATCTGTGTACATAGTGATATAGTTTATTCAATGCTCTAGGTAGAGTCGTGTCTGGCCTCAAATATAGCCCCGAGCTTGTTCACAGGACATTACCGGCGTAGGTAATATTCAACATTCCCCGCTGAAATATACCAGCCCACTACTCACCATCTGCACTTTAGTCAATGTTCAAGAGTAGGGCCACCAGATTTACGATATTTCTAGGACAAGAGTGAACATCGTATTATAGATAAGCGTGCTCCACCTTAGTCGTCATCATCACTTTCCGTCAGGTAAGATGGCAGTCAAAAGTGACTTGCTATTACAATTAAAAACATACTTTCATATGAAATCGCCTGTAAGAACTTTTTCATTGGAATTCCATTTATATGAAAAACAATATTGGCGCTGAAAACTAACAACTAGCTTTGTAGTAAAAAATATTGAATAATTTATTATACGTTCCAAACTGCAAATGTTTAAAAATATTTGTTCTCGATGATGATCGAATCCACAGGTTACAGCGTAGAAGGCGAACTACTACCAACCGAGATGTGAGAGCTGTCAGAAAATAAATCCACTCTGTTTGCGTCGGGCAGCTGGAACAATAGCACAGCCAACAACACTTTTTAATGTTATGGAGAAATTCCCAAGCGTCACTGAAAGTGTGGCCTGCCTACCACAGCATACAGCGCAGAAGGCGAACTACTACCAAACGAGATGTGAGAGCTGTCAGAAAATAAATCCTCTCTGTTTGCGTCGGGCAGCTAGAAAAAATAGTACAGCCAAACCGAGCCAACACTCTTCAATGTTATGGATAAATTCCCAAGCGTCACTGAAAGTGTGGCCTGCCTGGTTTCAGCAAGCGGTAAAGGCTCATTTTATGCTAATGCCGCGGCGGCTGTAGCTATTTGTGCAATTTGAGCAGTCTGCTGTACGAAACGCAAACACCTAGGCACATAAATAACGTAGGTGCCTTATAATTATAGATATTCTATACTATGAAACTACTATGATTATGGTGTGGAGAATTCCTAACAGCTGTTTAGAGGTTTTGTGAGACACTTTTACCGTTGATTCCCTATTGTATGATCAGAACACACATTGATTATTCTACCTGATTTGTTAGACGGCTTCCGCTGAATCGGTTTTCCGTGCAGTAACTTTCGGCATTCGCATTTTTCCGCGATCTTCTTTTTTCAACTAGCACAATTTCTTGGTCCGGCTTTTATGTAATAGTGAAAATGTATATTCGCTTGGTTTCAAAAAGGTTAAGTGCCTACCAACTTACCTACTTCAAAATCTCTAATACTATAAGACTCAAAGTCCTGACTGACTGACTGACTGACTGACTGACTGACATATAGACAACGCACAGCCTAAACCGCTGGTCTTAGAGACTTGAAATTTGAGGAGTACATAGCTCTTATGGCGTAGAGGTGCACTAAGAAGGGATTTTTGGAAATTCAACCCCTAAGGGTGTAAAAAGGGATGAAAACGTTTGTATGAAAAATAGTATTCCTTGAACCTACAAACTTGAAACTTGGAGAACATATACCTCAAAGCAAAAAAATAGGAAAGGCATTTTTAGTTTTTTAAAACTACCCTTAATAAGTGTGCAAAGGGATGTAAAAGTTGGTATGGGAGTTTTTTGACCGATGGTCCTAGAGACTTGAAATTTGAAGAGTACATAGGTCTTATGACGTAGAGGTGTACTAAGAAGGGGTTTTTGGAAATTCAACCCCTAAGGGTGTAAAAAGGGATGAAAGCGTTTGTATGAAAAATTGTATTCCTTGAACCTACAAACTTGAAACTTGGAGTACATATACTTCAAAGCAAAAAAATAGGAAAGGCATTTTTAGTTTTTTAAAACTACCCTTAATAAGTGTGCAAAGGGATGTAAAAGTTTGTATGGGAGTTTTTTGACCGATGGTCCTAGAGACTTGAAATTTGAAGAGTACATAGGTCTTATGACGTAGAGGTGTACTAAGAAGGGGTTTTTGGAAATTCAACCCCTAAGGGTGTAAAAAAGGATGAAAGCGTTTGTATGAAAAATTGTATTCCTTGAACCTACAAACTTGAAACTTGGAGTACATATACTTCAAAGCAAAAAAATAGGAAAGGCATTTTTAGTTTTGTAAAACTACCCTTAATAAATGTGCAAAGGGATGTAAAAGTTTGTAAGGGAGTTTTTTGACCGATGGTCCTAGAGACTTGAAATTTGAAGAGTACATAGGTCTTATGACGTAGAGGTGTACTAAGAAAGGGTTTTTGGAAATTCAACCCCTAAGGGTGTAAAAAGGGATGAAAGCGTTTGTATGAAAAATTGTATTCCTTGAACCTACAAACTTGAAACTTGGAGTACATATACTTCAAAGCAAAAAAATAGGAAAGGCGTTATTAGTTTTTTTAAACTACCCTTAATAAGTGTGCAAAGGGATGTAAAAGTTTGTATGGGAGTTTTTTGACCGATGGTCCTAGAGACTTGAAATTTGAAGAGTACATAGGTCTTATGACGTAGAGGTGTACTAAGAAGGGGGTTTTGGAAATTCATCCCCAAGGGGTGTAAAAGGGTTGAAAACGTTTGCATGAAAAATAGTGTACCTTGAACCTTTAAACTTGAAACTTGGAGTATATGAACTTTTAGGCAAAAAAATAGGAAAGGCTTTTTTAATTTTTTTAAACTACCCATAATAAGCGTGCAAAGGGATGTCAAAGTTTGTATGGGAGTTTTTTAACGCATAGTGCGATTGATTTCAAACTTGAAGTAAATATACTCCACAATAAATAATTTAAAATCACGTTTTCAATATTTTAAAACTACCCCTGCAAAGTTTCAAGGTTTGTATGGGAGATTTTTAACTGTAACTGTGTAATTAACTTCAAACTAAAAGAAAATGTGTTCTGTGGATAAATAACATAAAGACGTTACCCTCCTTCGTTGCGCTCGAGTAAAAAGAATACCTACAACGAGGCGTCAATGTTCTAAAAACGGGAATCTTGAGTTGGTACGAAGAGATCTGAGGGTACCTATCTACCGTGCCTGTGGATCAATGTCGTGAAGCTGTTTCGTTTCGTTTGCTTTTGGGGTAGAAACTAGGAACAAATAAGTACATATTTTCCGTGTAAGGTTGTCTTTGTTGTATTTGTCATGTTTGTGCTAAACTCAGTACCTATACCTACCTACCTAATATAGGTAATGTACGCCTATAGGTATCCCTTATACCTACGTAGGTATTTAAAATCCTACCCTAATAATAGTACGTATTTAAAATCCTACCCTAATAATATACAAATCAATGCGAAAGTTACGATGTTTGGATGTTTGTGGTTCAATCACGGTTCACCACTTCAACGCGTGCGAAGCCGCGGGAAGCCACTAGTATATACATAAAACATAAATAAGGAAAAGTTCCACGAAACATAAGTGGCGGACCTCGGCAAAATACCTGCCATTTCTTGGCTGCCTTTCCCTCCCTTTCCTTGTCGTGTACCTGGTCTACCTATCTATCTATGAATACATATAATACGAAGCAACGGTGCGAAATTGTAATAAAGATGCGGAATGTAAAGAAAATCTTCACCTAGCTGCTCAGGTCTTGTCTTTCATTATTTTTTCTTTTCTACTTGGCTTCTACGTACAATGAGTATCAGAAGTTGATAACTTTGTCATAACGAAAACAAATTTTCCTTGGTTTTGCATGAATAAATATGCACTTATAATGTTCTCGGCTTGACTTGACATAAATCCGAGTTAATACCTAATATTATGACGGTGACAATATCTACACTAATATTATAAAGAGAAAAGATTTGTATTTTTGTTGTTTTGTTGTTTTGTTGTTTTGTTGTTTTGTATGTAACGAATAGGCTCAAAAACTACTGGTCCGATTTCAAAAATTCTTTCACCATTAGAATGCTACATTATCCCTGAGTAACAAAGGCTATATTATATTATCAAAAAAATCAGGGATCCATACTAAAACTCCAATAATGTAACCCAAGGTGGAAAAAGAAAACCTTACATCGCGTACGCTGCGAAAACTATTGATGATAGAACAAAATAATGTACTACGACTTTGCAGAACACATCATTATCTACAAAAAATGTTGCGACAGCATATGTCTAACTATTATAGTTATGTCACAATAAGTGTTCTTTTATTATAAAAAAATAATTGAAATGCCGCCGCTAGAAAAGGGTGTTTATTTGTACCTTGGTATCAATCCTTATCCAAATAAATCATTTCATAATTAAGACGGTTTCAATACCTATAGATTACTTCTTAAATTTTTCAAATCGGACATTCCATTCAAAAGATATGACGAAATTAAAAATGTTAACGGGTCCACGGGTAACGCTCGGGGTGCGATTTCACTCACTCAAGGAGAAGGACGTGCAAATGTATGAAATTAGTAGACGCGAGGCTCGAACCCACGGTCTAAGTTAATCCTAAAATGTTCAAAAAATTTATGACCACCCATGCGAAGCTGGGACAGGCCGCTAGTCCCTGATATACATGAACTACACGTGCAAGACTTTTTAGTAATAAGTATAAGCTTTTGAAAGCTCGCTCATTACTTTACAGAATAAATTAAGTATATAAAATTATTATTATTTAAATTAATAATTGTACACAAGTAGTCAAATTCTCTTCAAAAATATTTTATTCTAGAGTAGGTATAATCCTACTATGCATGTTTGATACTCTTTCACGTAAAAACTACTGAATGGATTTTTATGAAACTTTACAATAATATAGCTTATACATCAGAATAACACATAGGCTACAATTTATAAAGATATTGCGTGAATTGTCCAAAATATGACAATTATGCGCAGACGAAGTCGCGGGCACCAGCTAGTGTAAAATACACTTGAATTTTCTTAATTCATTTTTATTTTGACATTATTTCAAAAGTTTTATATTATTGAACTAGCTGCTCCTGATCCTGAAAGTGCATTAGCACTTCTTCTTCTTCTTTTATTTGTGGCTGTTCAGTGGCCAATAGGGTTTGCCACGAATTTGCCAATGTCAAGTTGTTATAGACTTAAAACAAAAAGGCGGAGATCTGAGTAAACCAAGGGAGAGCATTAGCACTTTATCAAACTGTAATTGTCAATATAGATTTTCTATAAAGTTAAGTCAAGCAAATTACTAATAAGGCTGCGCTTGGCCAGATTGTTATTAGATTAGGGTACCGCATTCGATGTGTTATATAATTGAGAACTATAAATTGAAGTGATAAAGAATATTGAAAAAGTTATCAACGTCTGAACCTGGCTGTACTATAACTAAGTATAATTCTTCAATTGACGAGTAGGTTGAGTCTAGTGTTTTGGCAGACGTCGTGGTTTCGATTTTAGTATGCAAATAACTAACAGCCAACAGCTCGGGATACAGACTCTGTCTTATTTTATATTGAAAACTAGCTGACAACCGCGTCTTCACTCGCGTAGTAGTAGGTAGTAATGGCTAGTAGTAGTAGTTAGTAGTTCTATGCGTTTCGGCGGTTTATGACCACAAATTAAAATGACCACTTATAATATGTCCTACTACTTACAAAGGCCTGTTCTAAACATAACCATATCTAACAATATCTTCATCTGGTATTACCTACCTTGAAAAATCACCATTTCTGGAAATGACCACTTTTCTAAATGATCAAATTTTAAATTGATCACTTACCGAAATGACCGTTTTGTCAATTGATTACTTTTGAAAAAACCAAGTTCTCTACCGGTAAACTAACTAGAAAGGTACAATTACATTTTCATTGGGTGCTCGTCATTTTGACGAACGTTAGCTTTCTAGAGTTGCTAACTGACTTGATTACTATCTGTTTCTGTCTAAGCTCATGTCATCCACCCTATAAGCAAGAACTAACCTAATTTCTGCTGTTGGTTTAAGCGCAATAAAACAGATAATTCCCCCAAACTAAGACGGGATAAGAAGAAAAACATCTGCTAGAGAAATCTAATTATAGAGAGATACCGCTGTAAACCGACTAAATTCAATAATATTAAACATTCAGGAAGCGTTTTCCAAGTTTCTGGTTACTTGTGCTTCAATGCATGATATGAAGCGAAATGTACCTCTACTTTTCTACACCATGACTTACTTTCATACTTACTAACTTACTTACTATTATATACCTACTTACTTACTTATTACTTACTTACATTTCTCACTTTTCTATACCCACTTTTCAGTTTCCCTCTTATTACTTACTTACTTTTCTATACCATTTGTCAATGGAGAATGCAGATAGTTCACCTGCTGTGAAGTGGTCACCATCAAAGCATTGCCTCGCATACAAAGCTCAATTGTTTTTTCTAGTCATACCTTTTTAACCTCTCATTATTTGGAGCGTATTTCTATTAGCAGTAGCCTTAAACTATTCCTGATCAACTAAGGTTACCCACGTTTTGCGCGGTCACTATTTTATGGACGACCGCTAGTGGTATTTACATCTCTGTCAGCAGTCGCTAAGCTGAGATGGAGACCTTAACCCTAGAAAGCTAACGTTCGTTAAAATGACGAGCACCCAATGAAAATGTAATTGTATCTTTCTAGTTAGTTTACCGGTAGAGAACTTGGTTTTTTCAAAAGTAATCAATTGACAAAACGGTCATTTCGGTAAGTGATCAATTTAAAATTTGATCATTTAGAAAAGTGGTCATTTCCAGAAATGGTGATTTTTCAAGGTAGGTAATACCAGATGAAGATATTGTTAGATATGGTTATGTTTAGAACGGGACTTTGTAAGTAGTGGGACATATTATAAGTGGTCATTTTAATTCGTGGCCTTATACCGCCGAAACGGTTCTATGACATGTGTCTTGACACATATTATAGAACTTCTACTACTGCTGCTACTGCTTTTGCTGCTCGATAGGAGCCTCTTGAGGTGCACTTAAAATCCGTTCACCACACTGTTTCGAAAGAAACTCGGTTTGAAGAGTGTGGTTGCCGCGGTGTAATTACAGGCAAATGAGGCTTAACATCTGTATGCCTCAAGTTAATGGACGCAGGGCAGTGCATCGTAGGGCAGGTTCCTATCGCGCATGACTTACGAGGTAATGCTTTGTTATAGGTGATGGTTACCACTTAACATCAGGTGGGCCATCTGCTTGTTCCATAAGCTGGTTGTATAAAAAAACACAACATTTAAAAATCACTATGATGAATAATTGCAATCAACCAAGCTGTATGCAATAGAATTGCACACAGTTCAGAAAAAAACTATTTGATCCAAATAAGTTTTCCTGCAGTTATTTTATATCTTTCAAAATATTCGAGTGTAATTAACGCGTAATACCCACAGTACGTAAGCAGTATGTTTGTATTATGTACACACTGTTTCACTGTACATTCTGTTGTATACTGTATTAGCACGAAATATTCCGTCACGTTGCCAATATCACGTGTTTTAAACTTGTACAGATTCTCAAGAGTTTCCCAAAAGCATTTCATTAATTAAAGTCGGCGCAGAAACCCGCCAAATGTAATTAAATCGTTCAACTTTACTGCTAGCACTTTATGCCTACTCGTAGGTAGGTACAGTAAGTATAAAGTACCTACAGCCAGTAAGAAAAAGGCTAAGAAACTTTAAAGAAATTTTTAACTAAGTTGCTATCATAAAAGAAAACGGTCTTTATTCTTATGAATAAATGATAAGCCTAAAGTCTAAATGATGAACATTCATGAAACCTACGGCGTTTTTTATATGATCATTCTTACATTAGAAGAAGATTCTTGTAAGAAGGATCATACATGCATCATAATTTTTAATATTATAATGCGTCGGAGCTTTCAATCCAAAGCTTGTTGTTGGCTATTATGTTACATACATAATAGCCAACAATATAATCAATCTAAGTAATAATCTAAGAATGCTTTCTATGGAACAGCAAACATCTGAAACATGAAAAGTACTTACAGATGGATTCTAGGGTAAAACTGGCTTGAAAAATCTAAATGGTTTATTGCATAAAAGAGCCAGCTGTTAGAATAAAAGCTGCATGAGGTAAGGAGGCTTATGCTTTCCAAGGCATTGGGGAAGTCGAGTTGCAGGAGAAGTGTTTGCTACAAGCAAAAGAAATAAATGGGCTCACGGTTGTAATCGCGTGGCACGGTAAACACGGTAACATACAAATAAAAAACGAAAAAAAAACTGACTTTGACTCTAATCCCCAGATCTCAAATTTGTTTTTTTTTTATTATTTTATTTGTTTAACAAAAAGGTTAAATCTAATGAGGTCTGTGTCGATGTTGACACTTGCACGAGCTGTCGCACATGTGTCGCACATTTTAGGTTAACTTTATAGCTTTTTTTTAAGCTTTAGCCATCTCTGTGCCGTCACAGAGTTGGCTAATTAAAGCTCACACGTGTCCATTACTTAGGTGGGTACTAGGTAGGTAAGTATTTATCTGTGCCCTTGGTATAACTGCTTGACAAGTTTTTTTAGGAATGGCTATAATAATCGAGTAACGGCTGATTTCTTAAAACTCGATCAAAACTAACCGGATGTCAAGTCACTCGCCATTTCAGCTATTACATCGAATTAGATAGATATAGCAAGTGACTTGACATCCAATTAGTTTTGATCGGGCTTTCAGAAACCGGCCGTTACAAATTGTGGCAAGATAGATTTTATATTGTATTTTGAATCAATAAAAATAATACGTTTACAAGTAATGAAATAAAACCCCCTGAAGGTTTAAATACAAGTATTGGAACACCTAGTAGGTATATAACTATTATGCCACTGTGTACGTTCACACTTTCTGTAAAATATATTATTCTCGGAAAGTGAACCCTGAGAAATAAATATCTTTAACATGAGACTTGAGACGCAGCGAGCGAGATGTTGTTTGACGGTTGTCCCCCTCTTAACTTTACATCTCAGAGTGATATCTTTGGACGTGCTCTTGGAGAATACAATTTGTTATAGAACAGAAAGAGCAGCTCAAGATCAGGAGGTATATTTCCCGTCAGTTTTTCCTATAAAAAATGGAGAAAAAGTAGTATATTTACGAGCTTAAGATACCCAAGCCTGTATTTTATAACTCAAGGCCGACCTTCGAAGCCTTATTTAGGTTTTTATGGCGTCTCAGGCGGCTAGTACCTCATTCAAGATTATGTGTTCTTGATGTGCTGAAGACCTTACTAGAAATATCTTTGTAGTAAGTCAATAATATAGAAATGAAATGAAAATAGCCTCACACAAAAATAGACTCACAGCTTTGGAAGAAGAAAAAAAAGAAAATTTGTAAAGTTCCTAACTAGTTATTGTATAGTAACTAGAAATAGTATAGTAACTAGTTATTGTATAGTAACTAGAAATAGTATAGTAACTAATTATTGTATAATAACTAGAAATAGTATAGTAACTAGTTATTGTATATTAACTAGAAATAGTATAGTAACTAGTTATTGTATAGTAACAAGAAATAGTATAGTAACTATTTATTGTATAGTAACTAGAAATAGTATAGTAACTAGTAATTGTATAGTAACTAGAAATAGTATAGTAACTAGTTATTGTATAGTAACTAGAAATAGTATAGTAACTAGTAATTGTATAGTAACTAGAAATAGTATAGTAACTAGTTATTGTATAGTAACTAGAAATAGTATAGTAACTAGTAATCGTATAGTAACTAGTAATCGTATAGTAATTAGTACCTAACTAACTAAAAAAAATACCTTTGTGCGTCGCAAAACGGACTATGATACAGCAATAAGTTGGTTGCAAACTTTAATCCTACTGAACGGAAGATTTCCTCTCAGATCGCTTTTTTATACAACTATCGAAATACCTACCTATCTACCTATGTTACGTGGTAACCATCACCTAAGAAAACCATAACTAAGAAAACATTGCCACGTAGGTAAGTCACGCAGATATAAACCTGTACTCTTATCTGTGGTATTGGTAAAATATGACAATAGTTTTGACATTGTTTAGCTTTAGACAGATTTTTAAAAGAAATACTTTTTGAATGCAGTCAGATATGGAAAACTGTGGATAAAAGGAAATTCCCAGCAAGGTACTAAGTCGTGCGCAAATATATTGCACTATGAAACAACAACAAAAGCACAAACATTTAAATAATTATACCATACAAGACGTAATCGTGGCGAGGTTGAAAGATTATCGCCTCTGGAATGGCGGTACGCCTGCAGTTACTGTGAAATGAAACCGAATATAGCGTAGTTACTAGTTACCGACAGCGATAGGGCGACCGCTAGTGAAGCCCAAACAATGTTTGTGGGAAGTCATAGTCAATGACTTGGAGTTACGTTATAGCGGAAGCAGACACGTTTTAAGTTTTCAAGTAAAAACGGTTCATAGGGCTGAAGGAGCTTGCTTTTCGATCAATTACCACCAAAGCGAAAAACATATTGTGGTAGTTATGTAATTTTTGAAAACCCCGGTTTGAGAATATAAGTAACTTACCTAATGTATTTCAGATAGCTAGACCGTTTAGAAATTGTCATATTCTGCAGTTTTCGGGACTGGTCTTTTACCCCCTGTATTCTAATTTTTTCTTTTTCCCCGAATCTTATTTTATTTTTAAGGATAATTGAAAATTGTGTGAAATAGGAAATATTCTCAGTAGTAAAATATAGACGCTCGTTAAAGCTTAATAAACAAGCTTTTAGGGAGAAACATTTCAAAGAATTCGGGCTGGTAAATTAGATTCGGTGGTAGCAACACTGCCACTTTATACTAACTAACTACTAAATAATTTGTGTAAACAGATCAGCAGCTCAAATAATAAGGTAAAGCTGATAGGTAAAACCATCTAGGGTACTTGTAGGTATTTCTGCCTAGCTAGAATAAAGTTTGCGTAAATTATTGTATATTTCCCAGCTCTGGTTATAGTAGCGTGAATTACTACGAGGTACATCAACGAACGTAGCGTATTTTGAGGTGTCATAATGACACGGCAGGCATTTCCCTTTAAATACAGCACTCGGAGTTACAGCTTGATAAATGGACAGCGATTTGTGGGTCATCACCCCCGTGTTAATACGATCACGAATCGTGTAGACTCGGGATTTTAAATCGGTAAGCAAATTATAGAGACCGTGACTTTCAAACATTTGTGGTTTCAGGTTTTTTTTTCCTAGTCCCAGATAGTCTAGCTAAATAAATAAAAATAAATATTGGTGGACATTCCACACAGCACTATCTCACCTCAAACTGAGCCAAAGCTTGTGATATGGGAACCAGATAGCTGATATACTACTTATATACTTTTTTTTCGTAAATACATACTTATAATATTATATAACACCCAGACAGAGAACAAACATCTATGTTCATCACACAAATGTTTGTTCTCGGTGGGGATCGAACCCACGGCCTACGGCGCAGAAGGCAGCGCTACTACGAACTGAGCTGTGAAGACTGTGAAGCTAGATGGATATCCTCAAGATGATCTCAATGACACCTCTGATCCATACCTATGAAATGCAAAACTATTGAAATCTTTTGCCAATAGGTAATGGTAGAAAAAAACGGATTTATTCTATTGAATTACAAGGATCACCTTGAAACGTCTTAAAGATGTGAATCTAGACGCCAGTTCCACGCGAAGAACGACGCCTAGAAGAACAGGCAACATAAGTAATAGGTACATCATCATCATCAGCCGGAGAAGACCACTGCTGGACATAGGTTTCCCCTAATACATGTCCTAGAAGAACGATTCTGAGCCTATTAATCCACGGACTTTCCACGATCCTCACGATGTCGAAGATAACTAGGACTAATTGTTAAGTCGCACATAAGGGTACATTAGGTCGGTATATAAGGGAGAACGTCACAAGTCTTTCATTCTACATGCCCATAAAGAATATTTTTGATATGTCTGCTCTCAAATAACTTCCCAGTGACGAAATAAAGCACGGCAAAATAAAATGAAATGCGAGGCCATTACAAACTGCTGCCAAACGATCGGAACGGAAGCGATGTAATCGTTTAGTTGAAAAGACGTTAAAATGACATTAAAACGCCTCGTTTCCACACTCTTTTAATTTCGTAACTGTTGGTCTTTATTAAGTTTTATTAGAAAAATCTAGAAATACATAACATATGTGGGAAAGAAAAGAAGCTAAGTACGAGTAAAAGCTCAGAAGAGCTTTGAAGACAAAGTAAGGTATGTTCTACTGATAATTAATGATTGTTTGATCGTGAGTAAAATCAAATGAAAAGTGAGACCGTAGTTTGGACTAGCTTAAATAGGTTCAACATTATTCAACTTTGAAAACTCCATATCCTCAACAACATCGAAGATTCGAAGTTCATCCACACTAGTCTTACTTCCGGCACCGTCCGGTCAACAAACGTGACTATTGCAGTCCAAATCAGTATTTAGGCTACGATTTCCTATAGTTCCAGTAAGATATGCAAATGATCGTTCGGCGTTTTTGTTTTAATGTAGGAAGATTTGGTTTTTGCCGCTGCAATCTACTCACGTTAGTCACATCCTGTAGGTAGGTACGTTTCTATGGAACGTAACAATGTGATACATGTGTTCTATGACATCAGGGTAGCGTAAAAGTAGAATTCTATACTAAGGTTAAACTTGTGGATCTGTTCTCACCGAAATAATCGTGCCACCTATAAAAACAAGGAAGAGACCATTCTATATTCATGGTGTAGGTAGATCGAGGAAACCGGCATGTCGTAGAACCTAAAAAGTTCTATAACATGTGTCAAGTGCTCGACAGGAGCCTCTTGAGGCGCACTTAAAATCCTTTCACCACACTGTTTCGAAAGAAACTAGTGACAAGAGAAGAGAAAAAGAGACAGCATCCTATCCAGCGAAGTGTTCCAAATCTAATTTTCAATGTGGTTTGTATCAACAAGCTGAAGAATCTAACTGACAGGGGCAGGTATACGACAGCATGTGATCGCTCTGACCCCAGGGTGCCCGCTATGGAGAGAAAGCTTCCTAAGATCCGATTTACAACCCGTTTGACGGGTCCCGCTGGCCCACATTTGTCCGGTATGATCTGATCTTATTGTTCACGTGCTTTATTAGCTGCGGTTTAGAGACCGGTATGTTGGTAATAATAACCAGCCATTAAATCTGGTGGCACTGGTGGGTTTAAGCAAATGGAAATGATAAATAAATTAAGTTTATAAAGAAAGTTTTAGTTATGTTTAGCTAAAGAGACTCATAATAAGGTAGGAATACCAATAAGAGCTTCAGAAATTCGAACAAATTGAATGTGCCAGATCTGTTCTCTTACCCTTAACCAACTTGGCTAAATCAAAGTCTTACAAATAGCTTGGCTTGAAATATTGAAATAAAAATACAGGTTTATATAGGATACGTGTAGCTTTCAAATTAAGGTATGTATGAGAGGTAGGTACCTATTTTGTGTATGACGGAAATTACATCTGTGTAGCTGACGGCTTACGCGTTGCGCCGAATATGATTAACCAACGAATCCAATTAAACGGTTTCGAGTTCCACCACACGGTAGATTTATTATTTTATCGCTGACATGCAAACGTCGAAATTGCCTCTGGGCTTTTTAATGAACCTGTAAAGTGTTACTTTAATTGGTTGCAAACGAAATACTTAGTACAAATTGCTAATTAGGTTATGTGTATTTTTGATAGTGTCGCTTTTTTATACAGGGCGTCAAAAAACTAGGGGGGAAAAAATACTGTGTAATCAATATAAGCCCCAAAAAAAATACCTGCTTGGCTAAACTGAACGGAACAGCAGATTTTTTTGTTTCGTTGGTTCAGTTGTAAAAGTTCTACTGATAAGTATTTATACCCTACTATCCGAAGTTTTCCGAAGTCAACTTATTACCTGTATCTATATCCGTATCCGTATCTATATCCGAGAGGAACAACAATTTTGTGAACCAGTCTAGAGAAAAAAGCTCAAATTGGTGAAGGTTGTTCCTTTGTTAAGTGTATTTGTTTTTTTTTTCAGAGAATTATATAAAAAACAAAATAGGTCAGTTATAATTGGAAGACTCACCATGGCACTAGCTCCTTATTCTCATCAAGTCCAGACGGCGTCGCCAGAGTGTCTGCATCACCCTCAGCCCTCCCGCCAGGGTGTTCCGGGATCACGCGCTCTATCGTCGTGACCTCCTCGATATCGGAGTCGATCCCTTGCGCGAAGTCCATGTAGAAAGATTCCCTCGAGTCACTAGACCCTCGTCGTAGTTTCAACGACAGATCCGGTGACGAGTCGTCCATTTTGGCGGATTCTTTTCAATCTCACTGAAGCTTCACAATGGGTTTTTCATTTTCTTGTGAGTCATTTTGAACGGGTAACCCATCTGGTAGCTCTTGAGTTTTTTTGAGTCGCTCCCACTGATGTAGAATTACTTTTTATTAAGTTTGTTCAACGTTACAAAAACTATCATCATCTTCATCATCTCGGCCCGGTCTCACCCACTGCTGAGTATTAGGCCTCATTCATTTTGTTTTTTACAAAAAAACTATCGTTGGTGAAACTATTTCGTCTTGGCAAAATAGGCTCCAATAAACAAAATTACAAATATCTATCATCTATCTAATCAATTACCTATCTCGTTCCCAATATTTATGACGCAACAAAAAAAGCGCTCAAACATAAACAATGATGGTCATTTATCTTGTGGAACAAAAACGAGCTCCGCGTAAAAAGAACAATGACCTGTGAACCGTTTCTAATGTAACCTTCCCTAAAATCGACACCGATTCCTCGCTTCCTGTCGACCGGACTAATCGCTCAGTGTGAACTGTGAACACACACAGCACATAATACGTTTAACACGTGTGGAGTATCCTACCCACACAAATCTGGGAGGTACCTACCACAATCGAAAACCGCCTCATTAAATATTCGCGGCTCTATTCGATTCCTAGACATCATCGATCAAAGCCCAAACGGCTCGATACTGACTAAAATAATGAATATGCATTGGCGATCCATCTCGATTTTCGACTCGACTTTTGATTAGGACACACTAAAATAAGAACAATGGAATGAACAAGTCCTTATCGTTTGTAAACTATGAAGTGCGATTAAATAAAACCCCAACAAAGTTTAAAACATTATGATAGGATGAATTTTTTTATGCCTTATTTATAATAAAGTAATTGATCATGGGTTTTTTTTATTTTATATAGTACCTATACATATATCAATAAAGCCGCTCTGTGTGTTGTTACTTTATGCCGCGATATTAATCGCCTGTCTCACGGGAACAACATAATGCCCATGGATAAACATATTCATTCGCAGCCAAAGTCTATGCGTGCGATTCCTATGCTAGGCACGCATCGGCGTATTGACACGGAATAATTCAGCGGGCGGTCACTCACACAGCTCCGGCACTCTCCTGCGTGGTGTGTGTTAGCACTTGCGTTGCGTCGCGACACGGGACCGGCGCGACCTCTCGCGGCGAAGGTTGGCGCGCGATTGACGCGGGAACTGAATTCCACGGCGAGCGGGAAGGGCGGGGGATGCACCCCAGGACTGGGGATCAATCCTTACACCCGGTAGTCAGATATTTGGGAAACAGAGCCATTGACATTATAGTGTCGTTGGCTAAAACCGGACGGATTAGGAAAGTTCATCCAGCGGTGTGCGTCGCGGCGCGTCGTCTTGTCTGACCGATCTCTGTCGAACACTCACGAATCACTCTCAATTTTAATGTTTCGAGTGGCAATATTAGAAAACTAGGGACTAAAATTACTAAAGTCCGTATATAAACTATTTTTATTACCTACATAAAATATGTGTAAGTTATGCTGACTGAAATGAAACGACATTTTAACCTATAACATACCTTTATACATAAACAAATACGATTGATCTAACATAGTTGATTATATTATATAACACTCATATCACAATACTTTAGTCTTTAAACAACAGGTTGTTTTATAATTGAATCAATATGTGAAGCAACAGATTAATACTTTCTATGTCTGCCTACCCGTCTAACAAAGCCTTTACAAAAATATAAAAAATGGTTATATTAGGAAATAAAACTGATCGCACGCAACCCTCGATCTTTAAAATGAATGGATAAAATGATCGTGGAACTAATTATTAGGTACTATATAGTGAAACTATAGGTAAAATATTAGTTGATCAAAAACAATTTGAACCTTGAGGAAAACACTAGAAATTCACATATTTCTAAACAGATGAGATAATTATATCAAAAAGAAATTTAATACCGCAAGAACATTCTAAATCAAATATATAAAACCCATGCATCCATTTCGTGATTTTATGTTTGCATGAATTAATGTAGAATTGTTGAGTAATGTATTTCATGTATTGTACACACGAATACGCATCAAGCTATACAGTGCTCGCTTTTGTCTTTATAGTAAGCGTAATTTTTCTTTGTCTTTGTATAACGTGATCTGTATCCATGTGCACTGAAAACACTGGACAAAAATTATATGCTATACATTTAACATAATACCCCTTTAAGGCCAAAAAACAACAACCGTGAATAGGGCTGACTCATGGTGTGTTTAGTTTCATATCGGAAGAAAAGAGGCATTTCAGTAATAAAACCTTCGAAATTTAAAAGTCGTAGAAAGTTGTTTACCAATACCCTGATTCCTGGTTACAGGGGTATTATGTTACTCGTTGTATAATATTAAACAATATTTTTAAAAAGGTGTCGACAACTTACAATATTTCGATTTTCAAGTTTTAAAGACCGATTGATTCACTATGATAGTATCTCGTTCGACTCGACAAGGCGTGAGATTGACCGATGTTGCATAACATTGATTAAGAGCTACAATACTAAGGTTACATTACTTACCTACGTACTTATACAAGATGTTCAGATAATTGTAGGCAAGAATGGACTTATTTAGATCAAAAATAAACAGATGTAGATAGAATTCTGATAAAATCTTATATTGAATGATACAAAATGTTTTTGTTTTAAATTCTGACAACCCTATTTTGTCAGCAAATGTGCCTACCTAAACCGAAGCTATCCGGACGCCTTTACCTACTACCTTGCCGTACCTACTTGTCAGAACCTACTGCCTTACCTTACCAATCCAAAATGGTGATGGGAATCAATACTTTGAAGATATTTTAGCAATGTCTAGAAAATTTGTAACATGATAAGTTTAAAGCTATGGATATGTGGCAGCCAACCGGTTTAATCCGCCATTCAATCAACTGCCTAGCCGTTCAACTGAACGGCGCCATTCAACCAAACGCCTGAATGATATTCACCACAATGTTAAAAATTATGTAGTACCGCATCAAGACGAAAAAACCTGATAACCTAACCGAACCTTAAAAGGTACAATAGGTTGTTAGGTTTTGTTACGACTAGAATAGGAAAGTCGTTAAATGTTCAGGCATCATTCAGGTAGTAGCTGAACGGCGCCGTTCAACCAAACGTAAAACGTTTTTTAAGAGTAGTAGAGCTCTTTGTGAAGGGCTCGTCCGGGGAAGTACTACCACCACGCTTTTTCTGCCGCCAAGCAGCAACGCTGTGTGTCGGTTTGAAGAGTGTGGTTGCCGGTGTAATTACAGGCACATGAGGCTTAACATCTGCATGCCTCAAGTTGATGGACGCAGGGCAGTGCATCGTAGGGCACGTTCCTATCGTGCGTGACTTACGAGGCACTGCTTTGGGCCATCTGCTAGTTCCATCAGCTACTTGTATAAAAAAAAAGAAAAAAACGGCCAGGCAGCCAATTGAACGGTGAACTCAACCAGTTGGCTGCGACAGATATAAACTTTTCCCAGGAAAGTTTCATAGGACTTGCATACTGCCAAGAATATAAATATAAAAAAATATCTTCAAAGTTTTGAATCCGATTACCATTTTTGGTTCGCGGTAAGACAGCTGTGCTTACTCGTACTTCAATTACTTATTAATGAAACGTTGTTGGTTTATTTGAAATGCATGCAAGTCCGGAATGTCGTAGAGTAGAACAAAAATTATGCCTACCAATTATGAGGAGCAAGGGCCCTCTTTCCAGATACTTCTTTTATTATTATTGTGAAAAATTATCTGTTTTATATCATTGGTATGCAGCAAATCAGGTTTTACCCGAAGCTCCATCTTAACACATTCATGCACTATTTGGTGTTGTAAATAGTTGCTTATAATCTTTTAACAAAAGCCGTTTTGATTGAAAACGTGTGTACCTAAGAGCTGATTTCACCATGCTCTGTTAGTTTACTAATAAAGGATTAACAGGCCGTTAAATCACACACTTTAAGACGTTTCAAAGTGATCCTTGTGATTTTATTGAATAAATACATTTTGACTTTGACTTTGATGCCAAACGCGTACATTTTGACATAATTAACGGCCCTTTAATCCTTTGTTAATCTAACAGAGCATGGTGAAACCGGCCCTAAATGCGAGTACTACCTCGTTAAACGTATTTAGTTACCGTTGTACAAGCGGCAAACTCCAAATCCAATAATTTGGATTAAGGAATCCAAATTTTACAAATCAGAACTAATTCGTAACATTTATGCTTTACATTACATGCGCTTGAAATTAAAGCATTTCATATTTTAAAACCAAGAATAGACGAATAAGTACCTAATTCTAACAATACATAAAAATAGATAATCTTTCAATACATATTTGCGAATAAATTTATTGCGTTATTATAGTAGTCGGCATGGAAGTTGAACTCGTACGTCACAATAGCGAATATCGGAATATTGACATTGCGAAGATATTTTTATTCAATTAATTAATTAGGTAATATATTATTATTGTGTTTGATTATGTAATCTTTATTGTATTAATTATTTAGTTATAAGTTGACATTCAAATATGATTATATTTTTTTTTTGTGAATAAATAAATTGAAATTGATACTTCTAGGCTAGTTTCAGAGTTCAACTTACATACATTGACTTATAATTTTAAATATTTTTTTAAGGTCTGTTTCATAATATAGTAGATATTATATTACACCCAATAAACTACGAGAGTGAAGCAAACAATTTCTATCAAATACAATGAAATTAAATAATTTAGCTTAGCTGACATTACGACATTGCGGCGATGGGCTTGCAAACTGTCACGTATGGAATACCAACTACTGCAAAATGTGGGTATGTGCCAAACATAATGTTTGGACGTACCTCTGACTACCCCCCTTAGACGTCCTCAAACAATCTGGAGTTAGTTATTAGTACTAAGAGATCTGAGAGGATATCTACCGTACCTGGGGATCAAAGTCGTGAAGCTGTTTCAGTTTTTTTCAGACATAACGATATGTAATTTCAGAAATGTTTTCAGTTTGATTTTAAATACTTAGATGGTCTTATCTGGTTAGATTTGTAGGCTCAAGATACACAATCGAGGATGCCTAAGTGGTAAACTGAGGCAAGTCCAAACATGTATTCTAACTATTGGTCGCGTCATGTAAAAAGAACGCTGGAAGGAAGGGGGTGCGTTTGCGCATGGGTACACTCGCGCAAACACACCCTTCCACTTTCTTACAGCGTTTTTTAAATGATTGATTTAAAATACTTTATTACACATTAAATAACAGTACAAAGGCGAACTTAATGCTATGAAGTATTATCTTCCAGACAACCTTTGTGTGTATGTGATATACGCGACCTACACTATATACATTTAAAAACCGTAGCAACAGCAATAAGCAGTAGCAGTGAATGAGTCGTTGATTGTTTATAAAAGAAATTTCAAAAGACCGTCTACAATCGATTGGCCCTCTGTCGGAAAATCGATAGAATAAAGCTATTTTGATAACACAACGAACAGCAATATAGCGATAACTGTGAGAATTGTTAATCAAACAGGCAGACTTATTTTACTGGTACTGCAATTGCTACGGATTGTTTTTAGATAGTTGTCCCGCTGAGTATAGGATTTTTGTCAGGTTTTTTTTGAGAAGAAAAACCTGCCAAGTGCAAGTCGGTCTCGCGCACGAAGGGTTCCGTATCGTTATATAAAAACGGCAAAAAAATCACGTTTGTTGTATGGGAGCCCCCTTAAATATTTATTTTATTCTTTTTTTTAGTAGTAGTAGTAGTATTTGTCGTTATATCGGCAACATAAATCATCTGTGATAATTTCAACTGTCTAACTATCACGGTTCATGAGATACAGCCTAGTGACAGACGGACGGACAGCGGAGTCACTGTAATAGGATCCCATTTTACCTTTTGGTTACGGAACCCTAAAAATTGCATTGTTGTACGAGCCTACCTATTGATGTCACTTCACATCGCTATTCGGTATTCGCGTTTTTAATTGCTCGTGTGTTTGCGTATTTGTCTTGTTCGTGATAAATACGCAAATAATACACATCGTCGTATTAGGGAAAATAAGACGAATACGCGAACAGGAATAGCGATGTGAAGTGCCACCATAAGAAGGGAATTTGCCCAAACACGCCCACTTTAACATAGTTAAGTTCAGATGTAGTGAAAATACAGAAACAGACCTTTGCCAGTTAATATATAACATTTATCCGATACACTTGCTCCATTTGAGTCCGCCGCATGACATCGCGCCAATCAAGTATACAATCAGCACAGCTACCAATGCTAAGATCACGTACATTTTGATGTTTTTCCAGAAAAGAGATCGCTGCAAGGTTCTTGAGGTCGCGCGGTATGAAATCGACTGAAAACAAAGAAGGTATGCAAATGTTAGGTTGGTACATAAAATACATATTTTGCATCGAATTGATTGAAATTAGATCCAGTCACAACCAAATACTGCTTATTTCTTTCTTTCTTGCATACAGCACGGCGATTTCAGACATAGATTTTCTATTGTCTCTACCAGATAAAAAAAAAAAAAAAAACATTTATTATGTGTCACAAAGACATAGGCGAAATATAAAGAATAATATTGGTAGATCAGACTATCAGGTAAGCATAACATCCAGACATAAAACAAATATTTGCAGATTACTGCACTTAAACGTTTGTCTCGCTCCAGAAACCGAACCCACAATTCCAGCTTCTCAGCCATGATCGCTAACAACAAAGAGTACGCATGTGCGACGGCGAGCGAGATTTTGTCGGCAAAACGGCACACGCCTCATAAAATTGTGTATGCACGCTTATAACATTCGAATTATTCCATACCATACCAGTATGCCTAAGCACAGAATAAATAATAGTACTGAAGAGGTAAGTAGGTATACCTACTTAACTAATGTATTCTGTCGCATCAAGGCACGATAAACAGCTGGCTAAATGAGTCTGTGTAAACGTTTTAAATAACATTTCACTTTTGAACACGGAATAATACCTATGCTTTGTAGCTTTGTTATTTAAAATTTGGCAGGCTTTATAGCTCATTTGGTAGGTAGCCTTCTGCGTTGTAGGACTGTCGCAGAGAAGTGACAAAAAATATTATCTTCTTCATCTTATTTTTATTCAATAGGACAACTTTACTTGTCTTGCCAATTTCGTGGCCACTAACCCAAAGCTAGCACTGATAAAATTGCTAACCAAATTCGTCGACTTTGTAAAGGACAGGCAGAAGAGATTGGCAGAAAATGAAGGAGGCTAATATTGGGTATTGGCTTCCTTCCGAGGGTAGTCGATAGTGGTCTGACAACGTTGCGGGTAAAGAATGATATTTTCGCTTTCGCAACTGGTTACGAAAATTTGTTGCGGAAACGGCCGGAAGGGACTTATCTACCCAACTAGTGGCTTCCCGCGGCTTCGCACGCGTTGAAGTGGTGAACCGTGATTGAACCACAAACATCCAAACATCGTAACTTTTGCATTGATTTGTATATTATTAGGGTAGGATTTTAAATACGTACTATTATTAGGGTAGGATTTTAAATACCTACGTAGGTATAAGGGATACCTATAGGCGTACATTACCTATATTAGGTAGGTAGGTATAGGTACTGAGTTTAGCACAAACATGACAAATACAACAAAGACAACCTTACACGGAAAATATGTACTTATTTGTTCCTAGTTTCTACCCCAAAAGCAAACGAAACGAAACAGCTTCACGACATTGATCCACAGGCACGGTAGATAGGTACCCTCAGATCTCTTCGTACCAACTCAAGATTCCCGTTTTTAGAACATTGACGCCTCGTTGTAGGTATTCTTTTTACTCGAGCGCAACGAAGGAGGGTAACGTCTTTATGTTATTTATCCACAGAACACATTTTCTTTTAGTTTGAAGTT
This sequence comes from Chloroclysta siterata, assembly GCA_932294275.1. Classification (NCBI taxonomy): domain Eukaryota; kingdom Metazoa; phylum Arthropoda; class Insecta; order Lepidoptera; family Geometridae; genus Chloroclysta; species Chloroclysta siterata. The sequence continues at coordinate 9,889,590 of OW028588.1, forward strand.
AATTACACAGTTACAGTTAAAAATCTCCCATACAAACCTTGAAACTTTGCAGGGGTAGTTTTAAAATATTGAAAACGTGATTTTAAATTATTTATTGTGGAGTATATTTACTTCAAGTTTGAAATCAATCGCACTATGCGTTTAAAAACTCCCATACAAACTTTAACATCCCTTTGCACGCTTATTATGGGTATTTTTAAAAAATTAAAAAAGCCTTTCCTATTTTTTTGCCTAAAAGTTCATATACTCCAAGTTTCAAGTTTGTAGGTTCAAGGTATACTATTTTTCATGCAAACGTTTTCAACCCTTTTACACCCACCCCTTGGGGTTGAATTTCCAAAACCCCCTTCTTAGTACACCTCTACGTCATAAGACCTATGTACTCTTCAAATTTCAAGTCTCTAGGACCATCGGTCAAAAAACTCCCATACAAACTTTTACATCCCTTTGCACACTTATTAAGGGTAGTTTAAAAAAACTAATAACGCCTTTCCTATTTTTTTGCTTTGAAGTATATGTACTCCAAGTTTCAAGTTTGTAGGTTCAAGGAATACAATTTTTCATACAAACGCTTTCATCCCTTTTTACACCCTTAGGGGGTTGAATTTCCAAAAACCCTTTCTTAGTACACCTCTACGTCATAAGACCTATGTACTCTTCAAATTTCAAGTCTCTAGGACGATCGGTCAAAAAACTCCCTTACAAACTTTTACATCCCTTTGCACACTTATTAAGGGTAGTTTAAAAAAACTAATAACGCCTTTCCTATTTTTTTGCTTTGAAGTATATGTACTCCAAGTTTCAAGTTTGTAGGTTCAAGGAATACAATTTTTCATACAAACGCTTTCATCCCTTTTTACACCCTTAGGGGTTGAATTTCCAAAAACCCTTTCTTAGTACACCTCTACGTCATAAGACCTATGTACTCTTCAAATTTCAAGTCTCTAGGACCATCGGTCAAAAAACTCCCTTACAAACTTTTACATCCCTTTGCACATTTATTAAGGGTAGTTTTACAAAACTAAAAATGCCTTTCCTATTTTTTTGCTTTGAAGTATATGTACTCTAAGTTTCAAGTTTGTAGGTTCAAGGAATACCATTTTTCATACAAACGCTTTCATCCCTTTTTACACCCTTAGGGGTTGAATTTTCAAAAACCCCTTCTTAGTACACCTCTACGTCATAAGACCTATGTACTCTTCAAATTTCAAGTCTCTAGGACCATCGGTCAAAAAACTCCCTTACAAACTTTTACATCCCTTTGCACATTTATTAAGGGTAGTTTTACAAAACTAAAAATGCCTTTCCTATTTTTTTGCTTTGAAGTATATGTACTCCAAGTTTCAAGTTTGTAGGTTCAAGGAATACAATTTTTCATACATACGCTTTCATCCCTTTTTACACCCTTAGGGGTTGAATTTCCAAAAACCCGTTCTTAGTACACCTCTACGTCATAAGACCTATGTACTCTTCAAATTTCAAGTCTCTAGGACGATCGGTCAAAAAACCCCCTTACAAACTTTTACATCCCTTTGCACACTTATTAAGGGTAGTTTAAAAAAACTAATAACGCCTTTCCTATTTTTTTGCTTTGAAGTATATGTACTCCAAGTTTCAAGTTTGTAGGTTCAAGGAATACAATTTTTCATACAAACGCTTTCATCCCTTTTTACACCCTTAGGGGTTGAATTTCCAAAAACCCTTTCTTAGTACACCTCTACGTCATAAGACCTATGTACTCTTCAAATTTCAAGTCTCTAGGACCATCGGTCAAAAAACTCCCTTACAAACTTTTACATCCCTTTGCACATTTATTAAGGGTAGTTTTACAAAACTAAAAATGCCTTTCCTATTTTTTTGCTTTGAAGTATATGTACTCCAAGTTTCAAGTTTGTAGGTTCAAGGAATACAATTTTTCATACAAACGCTTTCATCCCTTTTTACACCCTTAGGGGTTGAATTTCCAAAAACCCCTTCTTAGTACACCTCTACGTCATAAGACCTATGTGCTCTTCAAATTTCAAGTCTCTAGGACCATCGGTCAAAAAACTCCCATACAAACTTTTACATCCCTTTTCACACTTATTAAGGATAGTTTTAAAAAACTAAAAATGCCTTACCTATTTTTTTGCTTTGAGGTATATGTTCTCCAAGTTTCAAGTTTGTAGGTTCAAGGAATACAATTTTTCATACAAACGTTTTCATCCCTTTTTACACCCTTAGGGGTTGAATTTCCAAAAATCCCTTCTTAGTGCACCTCTACGCCATAAGAGCTATGTACTCCTCAAATTTCAAGTCTCTAGGACCAGCGGTTTAGGCTGTGCGTTGTCTATATGTCAGTCAGTCAGTCAGTCAGTCAGGACTTTGAGTCTTATAGTATTAGAGATATTAGAGATTGATCTATTGTTATGATTTAGTCAAGAGCGCATCATAGCCAAGATTAGATCCTTTACGCATGTGTAATACACGAAATTTCATCAAAAAGTTCAAAACAACATGTGCTCTGCCGTGTCGCTTTGGACTTTAGGACCTCAGCGATGTCGAAAAGATTAAAAAGCAGGTTTTTTGTAAAATGCGCTCTAAATAAATAAAACTACTAAGGATCCAAATAAAAAATTATTACCTTGACATAGGTTCCTGAGCTCTAGATAAAAAAAATACGCAAAATAAAGAATTTACATATTTCATTATCGAGGTTTTTGTTAGATATCGTGTTTTCACATCTATGCAATCAATAGAAAATGATCATTGTTTTCAAGTCTTAGCTTTCAATATCCTATACATAAATATAGGTACCTACCCAAACTAGTAGTAATCAGGCTATGATGCGTTTGTAAAGGTGATTCATAGAATTTTAGATAACTACCTACCTATTACCTACTTATTGTATTACTCTGATGTACACTTACACTGGTCGCAAGATTGTCAGCTTTGTTCACAAGTAGCTCCAGCTTCTCCCCACGCATCGCCATACTATCTGTAAATTACGAATTTAAGTTTAGGAAGGTAGGTAAGTATTACCTATAGCGTACACAGCGAGCGAACCGATACTCGAATCCCCCAGATGAACAAAACGGTCGGCATGATATACCTACCTACAGACCTAATGAACACAGTAAGTATCTGTTATACATATATCTGTTACGTACCTATGTATATTATAAAAATGTCTAAAAAAAGTACCTTCACGGCCGGTTTCTGAAAGCCCGATCAAAACTAATCGCATGGCAAGTCACTTGCTATCTCTATCTAATTCGATGTAATAGCTGAAATGGCGAGTGACTTGACATCCGATTAGTTTTGATCGAGCTTTCAGAAACCGGCTAATGTATAATGTATCTAGTATCTAATGTATCTAGGCTAGCTGAAAATATCTACCAAATCTAAAAATATTTTTGTAATTGAGTAATAAGGAAGTAAATTTAATTTTTTTAAAGCAATTCGGCAGTACATAAGGACAGAAGGTACGTAATCACATTATAATATGCATTAGTAACAAAACAGCAATCATGACTGATTCATTTCATTTCTAACTAGGTACCTATAAAGCGTAAGGTCATCGTTATTAACGTTATCATGTATAGTGGCAACATGCATCATAAATAATTCTCTATCATACTGTGCTAGATTAGCCTTTGTTATTTTTCCAGGAAGAATGATTTCAAGCACCCTGCATCCTCATGCAGTCCTCACAATGTCGCCAGTGGCGTAGCTATCGTAGGGCCAGGTGGTGCAGTGCACCAGGGCCCTGAGCTCAGGGGGCCGTCTAACCTAAGCTTTGAAAAGAGAGGGTCAAACAGCTCCCGAAGCTAAACCTTGACCTGCTCAGTTTTTTTGTTTCATGATTTATTTTAAAAGCCAATATAAGTTCAAGCTATGTGGAAAGAAGGTGAGGGCCCGATTTTTTCTCTATGCACTGGGGCCCTTGTCCACCTAGCTACGCCAATGAATGTCTCCGGTAGGATGGAGAGTTCTATGCCTTATAAATATGTTTTTTATAAATACGAAATAATAACTCAATCATTAACAGTGTGAGATAAAACGCAAGTCATGGCAAGACCAGTCTTAATTTCATTACGAAAAAACTCATACAAGGCTTCAAATCTGATTTCAATAAAACCTCTGTACATTTAATCATAAAGGAAAATGCCACTATGCAATTTTAATTAATATTTTTATACCAACCTATGTATAAAGCAAAAAAGTCATGTATTTATAAAAATAACATAGGTAATCCCCATGAAACAGTTGAACTGTTTGTGGATTGTTTGCAAACAACCCATCAATAGCTAAACTGATCCAACATATTGTCAATTAGATTGTCCCCAAGATGCTACATTTACACATTGATGAATTAATATATTGGACATAGGTCAATAAAATAATTTATCAGACACATTAATTAAAAACCTGCAATAACAAGATTACATAAGAGTGGTACTAGAATTACTAAAGCCTAAACTGCCTAGCTAGGAAGTAAATAATTTGTGAAGCATTTGTATAAAGAACTCTAGAAGACCTTGTAGTGCAAACTATGCAGTTTGTATTTCAAGGTAAAGTATAAAATATGTCTTATATTACCATCTCACAGAATAAGGCTATTGAAAAACAAATTACTATGATAAAGGTGGAGAATGCAACATAAAATTTGAAAATGGAATATTTAGTTTTTAAGATGTGTAGTGCACATTGAGGTAGGGATTTTATTTCCAAACAACTTTGTAGGTAATAGTACCTACAAAGTTCCTGTTTTTATAACAAATCATTAACATTAAAACAAAGAGTGTAATAACCTAATATAATAAATTGTTGAATGACACACAAACAAAGGTAGGTAGGTAAGTACCTAGTTAGTTTCAGATAAGTGTGTTGATAAGTTCTGTTTATTTTAATCAATAACTGAAACCAGCAATGTTTAGGCAGGAACCTAACCTAATATACAATTGATTTAATTTTTAATGATAATTGTGAAATTTAATATTTAATACATAAATCATTACTGTAGGTAGGTTGAATAGATAACTAGTAAGTAAACAATCATTGCCTTCTTTTGATGATATTAAATACAGTGAAAGGGGCAATTTCCGAGGCATAAAACTATTAACGTAACGCTAAGGAGCCTGAACAAGATTTTAGATGGAATATGCTTGGCTGGGCACCTATACCCGCCTCACAGCTTAGAGGCCCTATATCACAAGAAGCACATTGTCAATATGAGCGGAGCTGACCAAGTCATAAGTTTCCTCACAATATATTCCTTTACACTTGAAAGGTCTATCAATAGGTACATAAGTTTTCCAGCTAGAAAATCCATAGGTACAGACTACCTGAACCAACAACCTTAGAATGCTACTAACCTGACTGGTTGTTGTACTCTACCATAATATAGATAGGAAGTACTTACCTATATTTTTAACCATAATATCTTTCAGTTCATCCAACTCTCCATGAACTCTTGAAATGGTTTCAAGGTCCCGAGAGTCACTGTAATGTTTCATTTCTGTAGCAAGCACTCGTGAAAACTCTCCATTCATAGCATACGGAATGGCTGTTTGGGCTGTGTCCCCAAATGCAGTTTTAAATCTTCTTTTCATTTCATTGAGGAACAGGAATGCTCTTGAACGTTGGAATTTCTAAAAACAATTACTTTATGAGTAAATATAACAGACAGAATGTAGGGACTTATTAGATATAAACAGCACATTATTATGTAGGTAGGTTTAAGTATGTACTTACATCGTCAGTTATGCAGAAATAAACCAATTTATTTTCCGCTATGTAGTGAAACAGGTAACTCCCATGAGAGTATGTCAGCTTGTCATCATGGGGCGGAATCTTGGACAATATTTGTTCGGTCACTTCAGTAAAGTTACCGGCGCACGTTGCATATTTTGCTAAAACAACCGTACCCCGGGATATTACGCTGAATAAAATAGGCATTTTGAAAAGCTATCGCGATGATTCTCAGTAACAAAGAAATAAGAACGATGAACTAGAGGTAGGTACGTCCAAAACAACAAAACTTTCCAATGTATTGTTACTACTAGCTAACACATTCGTTTTACTTTGCTTGAGCCTATTTTCGAACAATATTATTTATTTTATCTCATTCAACGACGCGCTTCTTTCGTCTCGCTGCGATTCACATAAAATCGCACAAACACTTGCGCAATATTTGGGAGGCAATAATGTACGGCTAAATAATGTACAGCATGATATTGCACAGCACGATAATGCACACCCCAATAATCCGTGTCCACTGGTTTGAATTATTGGGTGTACATTATCGTCCCGTACAATAACGTGCTGTGCAATATCGTCACGTGTTGATAATGTACACCCAGATATTGTACAGCATGATAATTGGAAGCCACTTTAGTACCTTCGAGCCTCGTTTGCACTGTACCAGTTCAATCAAGCAGTTTGCTTATAAATGGTTCTGACGCTAGATGCTTGTCCTTTTGCCAAGTCGTACTGGTTTGCTAAATCAGTAAGACTGTCTGTTTCACAATGTTTTGAATGAAAAATTGTTGTAATATTTTTGACAAAACAAGTATAAATAACATCCAACAATGCAAGAGCCCCCATCTCTTAGGGTTTTGTTGACATCATAGTTTCGTTACTGGTCGGTCAGTTCATTTGTTTTTTCTTATTTTTTTTACGCTTGTAATTAATTTTAATTGAGAAGGTACTAAGTTCTCGTAAAATGGTGATCTGTACCCCAAGTATGAGTTTTGCTTACGATATTTCGTTTTTCGTTTTACGTTTTTGTTCCGTGTTCATTGCGGGTTTTGTATGAAAACGCGATAGGGATATCGATATGGAACTTTATGTTCTACTGAACATAAAGTTCTACTGAACATAAAGTTCCATATCGGTATCCCTATCGCGTCTTCATACAAAACCCGCAATGAACACGGAACAAAAACGTAAAACGACAAACCAAATACTTAGGGTACTGATGATGAAGACATGTTCTGTCCAACGGACCTCTCCAATAAATAGTTTAGTAGAGTTGAAAATTCGTCACAATAACAAGTTAGTAGGCGGTAGTCAGAGTCAAGTCTAAATAAACCGAATGTTTGGACTTGCCTCTAATTATCACCTACTTGAATTTTTGGAGCGTTCGGGTCGCATCATGAGATTTCAGTTCGGGATGAACCACTAGTTTATTTTATTTTCACATTTTTAAAGGACATGCGCGATTATTACAGCCGTATTACAGCTTATCTACATCTACATCTACACTATCTACATCTACACTATCTACACTATCTACATCTACACTATCTACACTAATATTATAAAGAGGAAACATTTGTATTTTTGTATGTAACGAATAGGCTCAAAAACTACTGGTCCGATTTCAAAAATTCTTTCACCATTAGAATGCTACATTATCCCTGAGTAACATAGACTATATTATATTTTCAAAAAAATCAGGGATCCTTACTAAAACTTCAATAATGTAACCCAAGGTGGAAAACAAAAACCTTACATCGCGTGCGCTGCGAAAACTATTGAAGATAGAACAAAATAATGTACTACGATTTTGTAGAACACGTCATTATCTACAAAAAATGTCGCGACAGCATATGTCTAACTATTATAGTTATGTCACAATAAGTGTTCTTTTATTATAAAAATGTAATTGAAATGCCTCCGCTAGAAAAGGGTCTTTATTTGTACCTTGGTATTAATCCTTATCCAAATAAATCATTTCATAATTAAGACGGTTTCAATACCTATAGATTACTTCTTAAATTTTTCAAATCGGACATTCCATTCAAAAGATATGACGAAATTAAAAATGTTAACGGGTCCACGGGTCACGCGCGGGGTGCGATTTCACTCACTCAAGGAGAAGCGCGTGCAAATGTATGAAATAAGTAGACGCGAGGCTCGAACCCAACGGTCTAAGTTTATCCTAAACTGTTCAAAAAATTTATGACCACCCATGCGAAGCTGGGACAGGCCGCTAGTAATAAACTATACCTACGACTTAATTAAAACAAAAAATGATGTCAGTGAGCTGACAGCTGATGTCAGTTGTCTGATAATGGAGCCAAAGTCTATTCAATGGAAATCTTCAATAAATATGCCGATTGAGGTGAAACTCGGATAACATACCTACCAACTAAGTAGGTATCTACATAATGAATGTCCACCAATATTTATTTATTTAAAGAGCTTTAGAATTGGTAGGCAGCAATAACCTTCTTCTTCTCCTCGTCATCGTGTCACTAGTTTATTACAAAACAGTGTGGTGAAAAGATTTTAAGAGTGTGTTTGCCAGTGAAATTACAAACACATGTGGCATAAGATCTTTATGCCTCAGCTGTTGATGGACGCAGGCACAGATGAGAGAATACACGCAGGGCAGATCATCGGTGGCCACGTTCCAATCGTGCGTGACTTACAAGGCAATGCGTTGTTATAGGTGATGGTTACCACTTAACATCAGGTGGGCCATTTGCTTGTTCCATCAGCAAGTTGTATAAAAAAATGCTCCTGAAAGAGGCTCCTTTTGATCACTAAAAAGTTCTACAAAATGTAGGTACCTACATTTTGTAGAATTTTTTAGGTTCTACACATAAATTTATAATTGATCGAGTGAGCGAAGCGAACGAAGATCTTAGTTTCAACTTGGGCGATTTGGCATTTTATGTATGTATGTATGTATGTATGTATGTATGTATGTATGTATGTATGTATGTATGTATGTATGTATGTATGTTTGTCTGGCGATAACTTTAGAACCGTTGATCCGATCTGCATGAAATTTGATGTGTCGATAGCTTGTACTTGAGAAATTTACTGGTAAGTATATGAGTAAAATCGGATGAAGGGTTTTTGAGTTATGGGGTTTTTTAAGGGGGCAAAAATAAAAAAAGTTACAGAAAAAAATCAAGTTACATGTCATATGAAAGGGCTTTGTTTGGACATCCCAAAACAATTTTTACTTTTTTTTTGGGACGCTCGGTTTTTGAGATAAAATAATAAAAGTTAAATTAAGATAACCAGCGATCCAAGAGCTCCCATCTCTAAGAGTTTCGTTGACATCAAGGTTTTTCTACTGGTCGGTCAGTTCCTTTGCTTTTTCTTAATTTTTTTTCATGAAATAAATTAAGGAGGTACTCAGTTTTCATAAAATGGTGACGACGACCTGGTCTGATGATGGAGCCAAGGTCTGTTCAACGGAACTCTTCAATAAATAGGCCAATAGAGTTGAAACTTGGTAACCATACCAAGTTAGTAGGTGGTAGTCAGAAAAAAGTCCAAAGATAATGTTTGGACTTGCCTCTGACTACTACGTACTCAAAGTTTTGATGGGTTCGTCAGGTCGCATCACGAGATCTCAGTTCGGGGCGAACTACTAGTACTGTGTGTATTGTATACTTGATCTAAGGTTCTACATCATATCACTGTTTTTTTTTTTTTTTTTTATACTTCTAGCTGACGGAACAAGCAGATGGCCCACCTGATGTTAAGTGGTAACCATCACCTATAACAAAGCATTGCCTCGTAAGTCACGCACGATAGGAACGTGCCCTACGATGCACTGCCCTGCGTCCATCAACTTGAGGCATACAGATGTTAAACCTCATGTGCCTGTAATTACACCGGCAACCACACTCTTCAAACCGAAACACAACAACGCTGCTTGGCGGCAGAAAAAGGCGTGGTGGTAGTACTTCCCCGGACGACTATACTTCTAGAATAGTGCTCTCCATAGGAGTAGGTAACTATCACTGAAAAAACGGAAGAAATGAAAACTCAATGAACAATGAACACTCCATCAAAAGAGAACTTGCTGTACCCCAAGTATGAGTTTTGCTTACCATATTTGGTTTTTCGTTTTACGTTTTTGTTCCGTGTTCATTGCGGGTTTTGTATGAAGACGCGATAGAGATACCGATACGGAACTTTATGTTGCAAGTATGATGAAAATTAGTAGTAGAACATAAAGTTCTATATCGGTATCCCTATCGCGGCTTCATACAAAACCCGCAATGAACACGGAACAAAACGAATCGTTTTTGCTCCGTGCTCATTGCGGGTTTTGTAAAATTCCATATCGGTATCCCTATCGCGTCTTCATACAAAACCCGCAATGAACACGGAACAAAAACTTAAAACTAAAAACCGAATATGCTAAACAAAACTCATACTTGGGGTACTGATTTCCTAGCAGGCTGCAGACAATATAGTACGATTCTCCAAGACATTTCAAAACTACAAAATAATCGTTACAAACTACAAATCAAAGAGAAATTTCAGAATATTCCGTAATCTTTATAATGACGACATATAAACATAATCGGATCTAACTAAGAACGTGTAAACTAAAAATGTAAAATGGTACAGCAATGCAAAACTCAACTTGCTCAACTCACTGTTTTTGGTCGAGTGGCATAATGCATGGCAGGCAAAAAGACCGATCGACTCCAGTCCGGCGCCATAAAAGAAAATAAAAAAAAGAAAATAAATGAAAAACCTAACTAGAAGAAGAAATATAATTATTTTACATATATTTAGAGTGAATTACCAGTGTAACAGTTTTAAATAGTATGAATGGACTGTATATTTGTTTGTGAACTATTTTAAGACGGAACACTTTAAAAATCGTACAAAGAATATTTTTCACTAATGGCGATTTGAATGTTTACATACACTTTTAGAAGCTGATCAGGGCCTGTTATCTGCTGCCGCTGATAAACGTGGAGAGTTTATTATAAATTACCCAAAAACACAACATAAGCACAAATTCAAATGCACTTTGCTCACCGGCTGGTACATAACCTTCAGGCACCGTTTAACTCCACTATCTTAAATGATAAATTATATTACACTACATTATATGACCATGACACGGAGGGCACGTGACTTTGCAGCAAGGCTACAGGTGGTTGCTGCGGAGCTCTAATAGTAACAAGATTCAAGATCAGCTATTGCAAGAACGAGATGAGACATTGAGGCTCTAATGATTTAATTGACTTGATGATTTTGGGTCAGAATAGAATCCTCAAGAAGCAATTGGCCGAGCTAGCCACCCAATACAAAACTGATCATGATCAATTAGAAGACCTAACAGTCGAGACTTGAATGTATGAACCATTGGTTCTTACCACTCATGACATGAAACATGTATAAAATCCAGGAGTTATATGAGTGTAGGCTAAAAATGATCATTATGAATCTGTGCATGTGTCTATGTCTAATGATTATAGTATTGGATTTAAAGACGTCACCAGGGACCCTAACTTCTCACTAGTTGATTTCTCTTCACCTAAAAGCCAAGGAGTATCTAAATTAATTTCCTAGCATTGTCAAAAGTTCCTAGCATTTATATTGTAAATATCTAGGCTATACCTTTTGTACTTGTATTAGTATTATATAGATGACAAAAAAGCTTGGGACTGATCTATGCTCCAACTCATTAAAAACACTAAATAATTAAGTAGGTACCTTAATAAAATTGTAAAAAGGATCATACAAAAAACGCTAGGAACCAAGCCGTAAGTTTCTTGCCCATTCTTCTAGGCTTTGGTCGCGAGGAACTGGTGATAGATTCACCTAGTATATAAGATGTTTCAAAGTGATCCTTGTGATTGTACTGAATAAAGACCATTTTGATTTTGATTTTGAGTTGTAATTTAAGTATAAAAACATAACTAAATTAACTGTTGTACTATTAGTTTTTCTGTACTATGGGTAGGTAATTTAAATAATATAGGCTATCATTTACGATCTTATAGACAAGCATAGTACGGTTGTTGTTATTTTTTCTGATGTTCTAAAGTTCATAAAAAGGAGATTATTGCTCCTCTAAGAAACTGCAATCCAGTACAACGACCCAACCTAGGTTTATAGTAAGTATGCAGATGTTAAGCCTCATGTGTCTGTAATTTCACTGGCAACCACCCTTTAAACCGAAACAGCAATGCTGCTTGATGGTAGTATGCACACCTGGTCAAGCTCATCGCAGAGGTTTTAAAATAAATAAATAAAATTGGTGGACTTTGCACAACTCTATCTAGCCCCGAACTAAGCAAAGCTTGTATTATGGGGTCCTGATAGCTATTTAAATAAAAAAAAATTTTTTATGAAAACATACATAGGTACTTGTAACATATAATAATACCCAGACTGAACAAACTATGTTCGTCACACAAATAAATTTTGTTCTTGGTGGGGATTGAACGCACAGCCCACAGCAGAAGGCAGAGCTATTACCAACTGAGCTGTGACGGCTTTTGAGGCTACGGCTAGATACTGAATAGAATAGAATGTACCTACCTAAGGAACATTCATTCGTACTAGGGCATGCAATACCGGGACTAATCTCAATACCGGTATTGAGTTCGGTACTGGAGCCCAATACCGGAATCCCGGTACTAATACCGGTATTGGCAATTTTATTAAAAATTCTAGTTTTTGTTCGTATAAAACTAATATTGTATGTAATTCAAGCTAACTTTAGCAAGATCTATTAAACAAAGACTTGAAACGAAGAAAAACTGCAGGAATAAAATCAAAATAATTTGTATCAAAATAATAACAAAATAGATCAATCAACAAACTAACGTTACTTATATTTCCTTTTACCTACATCTATCTAGGTACGCAAACGCTGCATGTAGGATAAGGAGCTATGTGTTTTTATAAGAAATCACATTATATTCTAATATAATATGATAAACACAATTTGTTTTTCAGCCTCATTAATCATATAAGTAATTAAATTAAATGAACTTAAACGTACGTATACGTACGTACCAAATGTAGTCATACTATCAATTATATAACTTTTATTTAAATTAAATATTTCTATATACGGATCAACATTGTAGCTTAAAAAAATTTAATAACATTTTTTATCATTACACGTAATGATGATGATGTCGTCCAGGCCGGTTTCGACAACGGCGACATAGTTACTACTGCTTGTTTATTGATTTGTCTATCGTGTGCTCTAAGATGACTGTAGTAACCAATTTTGGCTTGTAATAAGATTATAGGTACCTAGACAATAATCAACTAATCATTAACGTCATTATTATTTGGTCAAAAAAGTTCTTCTTGTTAATGTGTTCTCAATATTCGTAATGTGAAAGAGAATCTTGCATTTTATCTGAGAGATTTTACTTATTAATCGGTTACAAAAGTATCCCGCAGAAGAAAATATTCGCTCACTCTCAGGTCTCAACGCTTGTTAGCAAAATACAAACGTTTTACCTGAAAATAAAACGTATATTAAAATACTTACCTGATCCGAAATATAATATATATAGTGAGATACAGCTATCGCTCTCGCTTCCTTTTCTGTCCCTTTTCCTCCTTAACTGTGTGTATCGCCTTCCTTTTCGCACACCCGCACCACCACAGGCACCGACGCCTCGTGGATAGGCTATTCGGTTTGGTTCCTCATTAAGGCAGTTGTTTTCGCTATGCCACCAGGCAGAATTTAAAATTATTATATTTCGGATCAGGTAAGTATTTTAATATACGTTTTATTTTCAGGTAAAACGTTTGTATTAAAAAACTGTACCGTGATCCGAAATATAATATATATAGTGAGAGATGTTTGTTATCGCCTGGTGGTGGTGGTTAGCGTCAATGTGACTAAGAAAAACGATTAGGTAGTACCTGTTGTTTTAAGTTGTTTTATATGTTGCTAAACGTAAGATATTTTAATGCTGGGTGTTAGGTTGAAGAATATTTTAGAATGAATAAAAGATACAAATACATAATTAATATCTGTTTTAATCAAAATTTAACATAAAATTATTCAGATAACTTCTTAGAATTAAGATTAGGCAATAAACTGGTAACTTAGACTGCCTCAAAGGCTGACAATACACTTAGATTTGTCTTATTTGATTGTACTATCTGCCTACAATAGAATTTTTTAAAAGTATTCTGGGACCTCCAGTTGCCTCTTGAAAGTATATCTTCAACAGGCGTATTTGCAATCCAACTTTTAGAGGCAACTGCTGCTCTAAAACTTCCAGCCGTAGCTTCTATACCAGCATCTTTTAAGAGGTTTTTAATCCACCCAGAAATCACACATCTAGACGCAGGCTTGGGCTGACCACACGTTGTAATAAAGAGATTTGTACAGTTTGCCGATTCCCTTCTATTTTTGCCAGTTGTTATTAATCTATTTATCCAATAAACTGGGTCTAAACTTCTATTATCGGGGTTAGAATTAAGTCTCCAGCCAGACTGACGATTATTAACAGTATCAGTTTTAGATCCAAAAACTGGCCATAAAATTACGTGATCATTATGAACTATGCAGTTCTCTGAATTTACTGAAAGAAGAGTTAAATCATGTACTCTTCTTCCAGAGCATAGGAGTAAAATGGCGGCTGTTTGCTTAGATATTTGGTAAATGCTATCAGCAAAGCAGTTAACTTGAGACATAAACTTTACAACAAGGTCAACATCCCACACGGGAGGCTTAGTCCGGGTTGGATTCGTTAAAGCTATAGACTTCAAAATTCGTTTAACAAAGGGGTGAGAACTTAGCCGCTCTGTCAGTTCAGGGTCGCAAAGCGTCGAGACCACAGACTTATGAACAAGAATTGTATTATCAAATCTCTTTATAAAACAAATCTGCTAAGAAACGTGCTAACTCTGAACCAGTAGGTTTACTGCTGCTAGTTACATTATTTTGCTCCGTCCATTTAATCCATCTAGACCAGGCTGGCTTGTAAGTCTTTATTGTCGAGGGGCGCCAACTGTTAAGAAGAAGAGTTCGTTGCTGTGGTGTCCATTCTTTCAAGTGTTCGGCCCAGCCCCACATCTCCATACTCTTCCAGCTCCATTTCCTGCACATTCTGAGGAGGACTGCCCGTTGAGATGTCTACTAAGACTCGATGAAGATCTCGAATTGTCCAGGGTGCTGCTGTTGCCCGGCTCCGTAAATCTGGGCGCCAAAAAACTTTCTCCCATCTTGGTACTACTATAAGGTAAAAACCGCGGCATTGGTGTAGATGTTGAAGGACTTTTGGTATTAAGAACGGAGGGGGAAATACCCATGCTAACGGATAATCCCATTTTTGGGACAGGGCGTCGTGGAATTCCGCTCGTTTGTCCGTGTAGTCTAGGGTGCAGTACCTGGGTACCACGCGTGTGAGATGCGTTGCAAATAAATCTATGATCGGTGTGCCCCATTTGGCGAATATTAACGTGGTTATTCGAGGTAGTAGGTGCCATTCTGGCATTATTCGATGGCGAGATAGATGATCGGCCTCGGCGTTGTAGATACCTGGAATGTGGTAAGCAACTAGATCTATCTGAAAAATGTCTAATTGCTGAAAAATTTTGTAAGCCAGGTCCAATAGATCTTGTGATTTCGACCCTCCTTCGTTGCGTAAGTAAGCCACTGCTGTCTTGTTGTCGGATTGTAGGTGTATAGAAGTTGATCGTAGGTTCGGACCTTGCTCTTTTAGGACTTTCAGAATAACGAGAAGCTCTTTTATGTTTGAATGCATGTCTCTCTCCGCAGCCAACCAATTTCCTGACAACTTCATGTTGTTTATCTGTGCTCCCCAAGCTATACCTGAAGCGTCTGTTACTAGAAAGAGTGTGGGTTGAGTGATATGTATTCGGGAGTACCCTCTCAGATGTTTGAGCCACCAATTCAGATCTTTTTCCGATTCTTGGTTGAGAGAGACAAACTTTGTATTGAGTCTGCAATGGATAATAGTTTGTTTTTGCAGCTGTCGATGATTGAGTCTCCCTCGACGGATGACAAAACTGGCAAAATTCATCATGCCCACCAGACTTTGAAAGTCGACAAGTTTCATTGTTCGTTTTTCTAAAAGCTTGAGTATTGATGTTCTTAGCTTGCAGATTTTTAGTTCGGGTAGAAACTTGCGATTTAGCCATGGATTCCATACAATGCCTAGATATTCTATGCTTTTTCTTGGTGTTAGCACGGATTTTTCTAAGTTTACCTTCCAGCCTAGATAATTTAGCATATTGACAGCGACAGCAGCCTGCTTTTTTAGTACAGTAGGACATGTATTTGCAATCAGGTAATCGTCTAAGTACACTAGAAGTCTGATCCCTTTTTGGCGGAGCATTTGGGCTACCCAATTGCTTACAGCAGCGAACGTTTTTGGGGCAGAACTCAACCCGAAGGGGAGACAACTCATTTCCAATATTTCTTGATAATATAATAGGCGTAGAAACCGCCTGTGCGTTCTGTTGATTGGTATATGAAAATACGCTTGTGAGAGGTCTATTTTTACAAGCCAATCGTTTGGCTGCAAGAAGGTTGGAATTTTGTGAACATTGATCAACCTGAAAGGTGTTGTCAGTACGAAACGGTTTAGTGCTCTCAGATCGAATATTGGCCTCATGGACCCATCTGTCTTCGGTACTAGAAACATTCGTGAAAGGAAACTCTGGGATGCATGAACTGGAATTAGCACACGTTCCGTCTTCATTTTTTCTATTACTAGCGACATTTCTTTTGTTTCGTAAGTCGCTTGCCGGCTGTTGTATCGGTCGGGTAGATGAAGAGGAGGTCGATTTGAAAATGGGATACGGTAACCTGAAATAATCTTGAGAATGTAACTGGGAGCACCCATTTCTTTCCATCTTTGTCGGTAATGCTTGAGTTGACCGGCATGGAAAGGACTCGGTGAGTCAATATTTCCGGTTACTTCTCCTATCCCGGTGGGATGAGGGAGAATGGTGTCTTTCTCGCGTACTTCTTTGCGCTGGTTGTCGGTCATTATTTTTTCGACCTCTAGCTGTTCCGCCTCTACCCCGAAAGGGCCTGTTAGAGTTTACAGCACCACGAGACCTGATATTGTTTCCTCGGTACGCAGTCGGATTCTGATATTGAAAACTGCTAGAAGTGCTTGCAGTCTGAGTAGCATTTGGACCGGTCTGCGTAGCAGGTACGCGGTCTTTTGTGCGAGGCCAAAATACTTTACGGGAGTCACCCATTTTTTCTAAGGATGACGTGAATATGTCAGCGTCAAATAGATTGTTGCATGAAGGCGGTATTTTTCGTAAAATACTTTTATGCAAGGGATCTTTCACTGAGGCCAAAATAGCTTCTCTCCTATGTTGAATTACCTCAGCTCTGTGGCCGCAGACCAACTGAAGAGCATCATTAGAGATCTTCGAGAAATCACCTGTTACAAAAATATCTTCGATCTTTTTATGGATGGTATCATACATTAGGTCAGGCGTAGCGTAGGCGTAGGCGTAGATTTTTTATCTTGGGCAAAGGCCCAAGATAAAAAATCACGGAGTTCTTTTTCGAGGTGATCTTTTTGCTTTATTAAGGCATAACTAATAGCAGCAAATGCTTTATCAGCATTTGCCGAAGTGCGCGACGTATCATAGCGTTTAATTTCCTCGTTAGGCTCTAGTTCAGTAAAACCGGGGGTATGTCGATAATTTTTCTGAACGTCCGCATACCTGACGTTCTGCCATTCGACATCATCCAACCGTTGAATGCCTTTTAAAACATCTAGGTAAGATGAAGGAGTTTTCAGGACATCCGGATCTTTCAGCTTCGTTCCAATCGAAAGAGAGAACTGGGGTTCAATCTCGTCTAAATCGGATCGGTTTTCACTGTACAAGTTTCCACTAACGTTATCGTCGATAAAATCATTGGCCATTGGTTGTTCACCTTCAGGATTATGATTGTCGCATGGTTCGCGAGAAAACCTTGATTTTAGGTCACTTACTTCAGCAATCAGTTTATTTAATATGTCGTATTTATGTGAATGCGTATCACGTCTAAGTTTTTTGCATCGGTGACGGCGTCAACTTTTGGCAGAACCAGAAGACTGTGTATCGGAACTGCTACTTGAATCATCACTTTCAGATGAAGATGATGGTAAATTCTTTTGGCGCTTCCGCTTTTTAGAACTTTTATTTTCGGCCCCACTCATATTATGCCTTAGATCCAATATGAAACTATCGTTATTTAAATCCACTTACTTCTCACTCATTCGGCAAAAATTCTTACTCCTTGAAAAGAATCTAAAAATAGCAAAGCATTACTATTATAAACTGAAAATCAAGGAAATGTGGGTAGGCACCAAGAAATAAATAAAATAATTTTAAAAGGCAGAAATCTAGAATATAGTATTTCTAAAATTTTGTTGATGCTCATTCAAACACACATTCGTTATACGAACGGTTACACCGTTAAAAATCTTTACAAGGTAAGTAGGTAAAACCATCTACCAAAAAACATATAATTTTTAGTTCCTTGTTTGGAGGAAAATAGCTTTGGACAATCATAAAAACACTTACCGTACTTTGTTTAACGTTCAAAGGTATTTTAAAAGATTCTCACTAAATTCGTCACAAATTCTGCGTATGGTAAAAAATGGAAAATAATAATCTATTTTCGCAGGTAGGTTTTTTCTTTTGTGGAATTTAGTGATGCACGCTGCAACAAAATGCAATCGAAGTTTATCGATCATGTAAGATCGATAAATGGAATAAAATAATTTAAATTTGAATTCCAAAGGAAGTTTCAAATTAAATTCTAGCACTTACCAGTGCACGTCCGTTCGAAGCGAAAACAACAACGTCAATGAGGAACCAAACCGACTAGCCTATCCACGAGGCGTCGGTGCCTGTGGTGGTGCGGGTGTGCGAAAAGGAAGGCGATACACACAGTTAAGGAGGAAAAGGGACAGAAAAGGAAGCGAGAGCGATAGCTGTATCTCACTATATATATTATATTTCGGATCACGGTACAGTTTTTTAATACGCATCAGATATTCATAAGCTTTAGTTGGATGGACTCCTCTATTTTTATCTAAGAAATGGTAATGTTGACTAAAACTCAATAGGTAATTAACTTTTTATCACATCAATTCGAAAGGAGATAGTTTGCTCTTCGAAAACAGGCAGCAAAATAGCACTGTACACTGTATGAACAAGCAGGCTTTATAATTAAAAAAAAGCGCCTGAACTAAATAAAAATAAACAAAAACACGTGAAACGCGCATTCCACCTTTGTTCATAATTGTTTACTCAAATTCAGATTTTACTTAGTTTTATGAAAATAAATAAAATTACAATGAATACATGATTATGACTATGAGACTATGTGACAATGTGACAATATGACTATGTGACTTCGTGACTTCGTGACTTTGTGACTTTGTGACTTTGTGACTTCGTGACTTTGGGACTTTGGGACTTTGGGACTTTGTGACTTTGTGACTTCGTGACTATGATTATTCATAAGTTGCACTAAGCTATTTTCTCATAGAGGGTGATAAAAAGTAGAGTGTCCACCTCGGGAGCAACACTATTTTAAGCTCGAGTGAAGTACTTTGAATCCCTCGCTACGCTTAGGATTCTACTTTAGAATCCCTCGCTACGCTCGGGATTCTACTCTAGAATCCTTCGCTCCGCTCTGGATTCAAAACACACTCTCGCCATAAAAATAGTTGTTTGCTCCCTTGGTAAACAATCTACTATTAAATACCTATTAAAATTTTGACATTGTTATCATCTCTATCTCTAATCTCTTCTCTAATACTATAAGAATCAAAGTCCTGACTGACTGACTGACTGACTGACTGACTGACATATAGACAACGCACAGCCTAAACCGCTGGTCCTAGAGACTTGATATTTGAGGAGTACATAGGTCTTATGGCGTAGAGGTGTACTAAGAAGGGATTTTTGGAAATTCAACCCCTAAGGGTGTAAAAAGGGATGAAAACGTTTGTATGTAAAATCGTATTCCTTGAACCTACATACTTGAAACTTGGAGTACATATACTTCGAGGCAAAAAAAAAGGAAAGGCATTTTTAGTTTTTTAAAACTACCCTTAATAAGTGTGCAAAGGGATGTAAAAGTTTGTATGGGAGTTTTTTGACCGCTGGTTCTAGAGACTTGAAATTTAAAGAGTACATAGGTCTTATGGCTTAGAGGTGTAATAAGAAGGGATTTTTGGAAATTCAACCCCTAAGGGTGTAAAAAGGGTTGAAAACGTTGGTATGAAAAATTGTATTCCTTGAATCTACAAAATTGAAACTTGGAGTAGATGTACTCAAAGGCTAAAAAATAGGATAGGCATTATTAGTTTTTTAAAACTACCCTTAATAAGTGTGTAAAGGGATGTAAAAGTTTGTATGGGAGTTTTTTGACCGCTGGTCCTAGAGACTTGAAATTTGAGGAGTACATAGGTCTTATCGCGTGGAGGTGTACTAAGAAGGGATTTTTGGAAATTCAAACCCTAAGGGTGTAAAAAGGGTTGAAAACGTTGGTATGAAAAATTGTATTCCTTGAATCTACAAACTTGAAACTTGAAGTAGATGTACTCCAAGGCTAAAAATTAGGAAAGGCATTTTAAGTTTTTTAATACTACCCTTAATATGTTGTGTTGTTTTGTGTTTGTGGCTCAATCACGGCTCACCACTTCAACGCGTGCGAAGCCGCGGAAAGCCACTAGTTCAACATAATTTATTGTTGAACTAGTGTTTTATTTTATTTTAATTTAATATGCCTAATTGCACCCAACATTCGATATTGATTATTCGATTTCAATACCGAACAATGCCGGTATTGATTTCCTTCAATCCCGGTATTGAAATACCGAAAAAATCTTCCGGGATCCCGGTATTTCGGTATTACGGGATTCCGGTATTCATGCCCTAATTCGTACCCATCCTATACCTACTTACTTAGCCTAACGTAGATCTAGTAGATCACGTTCATCAAGGCTAGACCACTTCTTACTAGAACCCTAGGTGGGTTCTACAGTACATTCGTACTGTTCCCAAGTTTATACCTTAGTTGAACTTTAGTTTTTAAGTAAGTATACGATAGGATCCAGTTTCAAATCCAGTCGTGCACCAATGGATATTTCCTATCGAAAAATTTATGTGCGCAATGTCAGTGGTTTTAAACGTTGAACGAAAACATCGTGAGGAAACCAGTAAGTATTCTAACAGCGGCGATGGGCTTGCTACCTGTCACGTATAGTATACCAACTACTGCAAATTGAGGGTATGTAGGTAGGTATGTACCTATATTTTTCATTAAGTATACCAAATGTCATGTTTGGATGTACCTACGTCTGACTACCTCCCCTAAACGTTCTAAAAAAATCATGAGTTTTAGGTAAGTACCAACCTACTTGGTACTAAAAGATCTGAGGGGATATCTACGAGGGGAGGGGGGGCAGTGAACCTGTTTCAGTTTGGTATGATGTAGGTAGAAAACAAGAGCGATATGATTCCAATCGTCTTAAGTAGGTAGGTAAGCACTAGGGTTGCCACCCGTACTTTATAATAAAGTATTGTACTTTATTTCAGGTAATTGTACTCTATACTTTATGAGAACAATAAAGTACACCAAAATACTTTATTTCGCATGATTTAATTTCTTTGGGATTTTGAATAGTTTATTCGTAAGTATTTTTTCGTTAAACGACTTTAACGATTGATGCTGAATCGATTTCGCCTCTCGCCAGCGCCACATCACATAAGCACTCGTTTTTAACAATTTCTAAACACAACCTAACCTCAAATTGTACCTAAAAAAATTGTACTTTATTTTGATACTATGTACTTTTTTTTTCTTACCTATAATAACCAATGTACTTTAACTGCAAAAAGGTGGCAACCCTAGTAAGCACAGTGACCATCAAAGGTCAATAAATATTGAAACAAAGTTTCAAGTGTTGTTTCAATGAAAGTTCGTTTTTTGATAAAGGAGCTGTTTCATCAATATATGGACCCGTGGTCGGGCCTGTGTAGGTACAGTATAATACACCACTATTTTTAATTACCAAAAAAAATGAACTATATGATCAGTGTCTGTTACTGATCACTTAGATGTAGCTAAAACTCTAAATAATTAATTAAAAAGAATATCCCAAAAAAAGGATGATAATTGGTTACCCTTTATCTGTACTAGCCTAATACTACTTACTACTGACCCGAGAACCATTCTTAAATGTTTGTCTCATTCGCAACGAAACGCAGCGCTCGCGCAATACTAACTATTATTTTTTCTATGGCCGGCCTCAGACAAAATAAAAAAGTAAAGACGGAGCTCCACGAACAGAAAAGTGAGGCCAGTTTTCTAAACATGTGTGCGGAGGCCGGTGTTGTCATGACAATTCAAATTACCCCAAAATTACAAAAATAACATTACTAAATAAAACGTCTATCATGATATATAATCTAACACAACTTATCTATTTTAAGAAATAATAATCATAAAAATCAGTCCACAAACGGGGAAGATATCGTGTTGCCGTGGGTCAAGATGACCGACAGACCAGCCATCAACGCAATGTTTGACAATTTCGTTCGGTGAGTATGAATTTCTGGTCTCGGTATTGTCTGTATTTCGTTCTGTATTGAACCTAGCTTCACAATGAGTGCAGCCAATGGGCGTTAAGGTAATTTGACCTCGTAGAAGTGAGCAACCAATGGGCTCGAAATCTTGTGTACATCCGTGTGTTCGCCGGACACGTGGGGCCCACGAACTTAGCGAACACCCGTGTATTCCCGTGTAGGCATAGTTACGTTGTACGTGTGTGTGTGTAATTGTGTATGTACACGCCAAGGCGTAGTTTGGCCGGCCTCACTTTGCTGTTCACAGAGTTCCGTCTTTACTTTTTTATTTTGTCTGAGTATTACATTTATAAACATTTCCACTGTCCGACCTTTCATACGAACCATCAGACGAATAATTTATAAGACTTTATGTAACAATAATTTTGTAGAAAAATGAACGAGCCCAAAACGTAAAATATTATATAATTTTATATTATTAGTAATATTAGGCCAATTCAGTTGAAACTTGGTTACCATACCGAGTTAGTAGGCGGTAGTCAGAAAAAAGTCCAAACATAATTGAAAGAAGTTGAACCGTGGTTCAAACGGCTCAGAATTTCAGGGTACTACAGTACAGTGCCACAAACATATCTGGACTTTGTGGCACTGTAACTTCAAAGACTTCAAGCAACCATCGAGCAATTGCAGGATCCGCGAAGACACGACTATGTTAGCTAACTTACTTACTACCTTTATGAAGTGACCTTCATAAAAAGCTTGAATAATTCCACTTTTGAATATTGGCCTCATTTGGGAGGGTTTTTCAAAGTCACCATAACCTTGCGAGGCTTTGTAAAATAAAGAGTTTTATTTTTTTCCACTCATCATCAGGTCATCTGTATGTTCCATGAATAGGTGTACATATACATTACAATATACATTTGTATATACATTATAATATTTTAAATAAATCTCATCAGAACAAGCAGATGTTGATAACCCACCTGATGTTAAATCGTAAACATCATCTTTATCAAAGCTCGCAAGTCACGCAATATTTATACGTGTCCTACGATGCACTGTTCATCCATCAACTTAACGTAACGTACAGACGTTATTGCGGCCGACTCATTTAACTGTAATTCTACCGGCAAGCCTGAGGTGTCAAACCACACACACACGACGAAACACAAAAAACGCAGCAACGATGCTTGGCGGTACAATGCCTATCATGACGTGGTCGTGGTAGTACTACCTGACGAATTGTATAAAAGAAAGACTAGGTATATGTAAATAAGTCCTTCTGCAACTTATAACCTAGTTTTTAAGTAATGTATGTACCAAGTATCTAACTTTATTTATGTATGTATGGTCGGTAGTAATAGATCGAAATTACTATCCTATCCTACCTATTTACGAAAGCATTAATTTTTTTATTCTAATAATATTGTGTAATGTTTCTAATCAGGAAAAATCCTTCAAAACTTATGTTAGTAATCATTGCTACCGCGTGAGTGAAGCCACGGGCAGACGAAATAATCATCAAGTAAATTTAGTTCAACTTTGTAAAATGAACCTTCTTCAATAAAAAAACAACAATAAAAATGTTGATGCAAATTATTTACCACCGTATTGTTACATTTTCTATTAATATCACATTTTATTATTATTGTGTGGCGTTCCTAATCGGAAAATATTCCTTCAAAAATTATGTAAGCAATCATTGCTACCGCGTGAGAGAATCCACGGGCAGCCGAAAAAACCCTCAAGTAAATTTAGTTAACTTTGTAAAATGAATCTTATTTATAATGTACACAACCTTTTTATTCAATAAAAGATACAACAGAAAATCTTGATGCAAATTGGTACCACCGTATAAATAAATAATTAAAATAATGTGGTAAATAATTTGCATCAAGATTTTCTGTTGTTCAATTCATCCTTACTTCATAAGTCAGTCGCCTGCGCAGATATTACTTCAAACGATTCAACGGTTCGAGTACGTAGCAAACCTCCCAATGAATCAAAATAAATATTCTACTCAAACGGTTCAGGGTTCTATTTATCATAAAACCAATCTTTGAACCGTTTGAGTTGTGTATCACAATTTTGAGTAGACCCTGAGAACCGCTCCACAGATGAGCGGCTCCAAAAATGCAGCATTGAAAATTAGATCTTATTATCTAGACGAAAAAATTCAAATTCATTTAGCAAAATTTTTGGCCTATTACCTAGGAATAAAATTTATATTAGGCATGAGAGCTGTTGAGCCGCTCCAAAAGAAATAGAGCCGGTACTGACGCGCTCACTACGGTATGAGCCGCTCCAGACGCGTGCGTCTGACTCCTTCTACCCACGGCCCCACGGTTAGCGATGGGCAACTCGGTTAAAAACACAACTCGGTTAAATCGGTTTGAAAAATAAGCAAATCGGTTTGAAACCGATTCAAACCGATTTGCATCCAAATCGAATAATAGTTTACAAAACATATGGCACCGAAATAGTATTGACCGATGTAATTAAGGTCGAATGGTTTGGTACTTGTTTTATTCTCGTTAAAAATTAAGAAAAACATATGTACATAAACATTAGCGATGTTACGATCTCGAAATTTTTCAAACCGACTCAAACCGGTCTGAAAAATAAGCAAACCGACTTGTAAATCGAACCGCAAAAATATATGTAAACCGGTTTGAAACCGGGTTACAAACCGAAATGACAAAGTCAATACGACGAACCAATTTGTATTGCTCATGCTAGAATTTTATGTTATGGAAACCGAAACGAATGAGTTAAATTTATGTAATTTCAGTAATTTGTATTCATAATCCGGTATGAATACAAATTTAACTCATTCGTAGAACCCAAGAACAAATTGAATCGACTTTGTCAAGTCAATCTCATTTTCATATTTCGGTTCGGTCCGACCCGAAGTACCGACTCGCGGTTCCGCGCTGCACCGTGCGTGAGTTGAAGAGGGACAGCGATCAACAAACCGCTCGCTTACTCAACCCGTCCAGATCGGTTTGGCATAGGTTCAACCCGACTTGAACGGTTTGAAGCTCAACCCGGGTTGAACCGGGTTGGTAACCCGAGTCGTTACATCGCTAATAAACATACTTACGGAATTTCATGAATATGTTGTCGAGTTATAAAAATGAAAGAAAAAATCAGGTTTTTGTTCAAATGAATAACACGTTTAATGAATAATGAAATATTTTTTAAACCGATTTGGTTAAACTCCTGAATAGGTTTGACTCGTTCAATCGTCAAACCTATTTGAACCGATTTGGTAAACCGAGTTGATACATCGCTACCCACGGTTAGCTCTGTATCACATTTATGTGTAGTCCTGAAAACAGCTCCACAGATCATGAGTGACAAAATAGTAGTTTTGGAAATTCGATCTTATTTTCTAGAGAAACAATTAAAATTCATTTAGTAAATTAATTGATTAAGATTTTCTAAAATAGACCCTATCTATATAAGAATAAAATGGCTGGCATGCCAGGGAGAATGTGAGTGGAGTGGGAGTTGAGTCATTGCGAAAGGAATAGTTCTGATATTGACATACCTACTCACTGCGATGCAAACATGGTGCCTACAAAATATCCCGAACACCTTATTTGGACTTGCCTCTGTCTACCCCTTACTATCTATGGTATGGTATGGTATACCTAGAACATCCTCTAAATATTTCTGTTGAAATTTTGCAAGTGAGAAGTTGTTTGATTTATAGGTAGGTAGGTACTTACTACCAATAAATTTTTCAAATAAAAACTGTCAACCTTCCTCCCAAATTTCATGCAGATTGGATCAATGGTTCAAAAGTTATGCTTAGACAAACTTAAAATTCCAAATTACCTACCCAAGTTGTCATGAAGATCTTTGTTTATTTCATTCACTTGCCTCTGCAGCCTCTGCAGGCGCGACTTGAGCATAAGTATGACGCTGCACTGAGGATTAATGCTGTGAAGGTAGCAATGATCCTAAATCCATATCACATTTAATGGTCCACTGTACCCCTATGCCCTGAGCAATCTATAAGATGCCACCCTGGACTACCTGAATAATATAGGTAGACCAGCCATTGACATGTCTGTCCACAAAATCAATAGGTAATGTTGATGAGATTCAAAATATTGATTAGGTATGTTTTCGGAATATTTGCAATATCTAGATTTACCTATAGGGTGCTCCGGGGTAAGATCGGATCTGGGGTAAGATCGAATAAATCGAATATCTCCATAACGTAGGGTATTTTTTGATTCTTGGCAACATTGCCAGCAACGCCATTTTGTTGGGCCCATCCCACTAGTCGCCGCCAGTTGATTGAACCATCAGCGCGCATTTCATTCACTCTCATATGAAAAGGTACGTAAAATGTGATTTTTTAAGGATCCGGACTTACCCCCGGCAACTTTAATCGTAAATTCTGGTATAACGGCTGTGTTTGTTACGAGTTTTGTGGCTTATCATATTAATGCGGCAACTTGTTTGCTGATTAAAGTGGTCTAGACACGCTAGAACTGTATGTAGCCTGAGATCCGGTCTTTCCCCATCAAAATTTGAATGGGTAAAGTTCGGATGAATTCTGTCCGATCTTTCCCAACTGTAAAATATACACAGTTTCTCAAACTTTGAAAAAAATATTTGAACTAAAAAGGCATTTGCTAGAGGTAGTACCTACCTACGTCGCTAATTTTTTTTTTATTTTATGAACCAATTTGCCTGTTAATAAAAGCTAAAAGCTGTAATTATGTATGTACGGTACGTAATCCCATGCACACTTAGCTTGCGCACACTTTTAGCTATGGTGTGATTGCTTCAGTTTATTTTATTATTTTATATTTATTATTATGCCTAGAAACTACAAAAAAAATCTCTGCGGGCGACTTCCTACTCAAAAAAGATTTGAAGAAATGACTTTTAATAGAAATAAGTAATTTATGGTTAATAATTTATTAACTAGATCTAATTTGCTTCATTGATCAGGCTCGTTAGTTATTAAAACCAACTATGAGGTGCTTGCTAAGCCTTTGTATCTCCGTATTCCTACCTACGCACCAAAGTTAGAGTGAAGGTGTCAAAGTTTGAGAAACATAGAAACTTCATTTTTTCTGAACCGGGGTAACATCGGATTATAAGAATGAAAAAAACAATATTTTGCCTTTCACTTTTGTCGTTGAAACAGTATCTCGAAAATCGATATTGATGCTTTATTATTGGATAAAACCGGATATTTTCATTATAGGTAGCTTATGTTTGGAGCTACAGAGGCGATTTTAGAATGTAGTCCGATGTTACCCCGTCAAGGTCCGATCTTTCCCGTGGTTTTATAAAAATTACTATCACTTTAATCCCCTATAACTCGGCCACCGTTGTGTTTAGAGGGTTATCGGATAAACCGATTTATAAACCTGTCTTTTATACAAAGCTCTAACTAAATTTTAGGTTCGCCAACATTTTCATAGTCGAGAAAAAAAATATTTTGCAACATACGAATGGTTTGCTAAAAAACCGTCCGGTCTTACCCCGGAGCACCTTACCTAAACATGATATATTAAAACCAATCATACTAGTGTATCAAACTCTATTACAGCATAAAACTGAGTTTTTTTTTGTTCCAATTTCGTCTGCGATCAGTCTTCAGACTATGAGCAGGTTAGTGGTGGGTCGTTTGTTTTTTAGAAGGTGCACTCCAGCGAGTGCTTCTTTTGAACTAATCCTAATCCATAAAACTGAGTGACAACCGATTTTGTTGTGCTAACCAATATTATTCTTATATTTTACCAATGTTTTTGTGACACAATATAAATGTTTTTTGATTTGATTATTGTCTTGTCCATTATCTCTTTGGTTTTATGGTTGCAATGCTAGGTGAGCACGCAAGCTAACAAACTACTACTACTATTGAAATACTATAGGTACCTACCTAGGACATATTCAAAATCAACATTATACTTAAATTTATTTATTTATTAAAAATACATAAAGTAGTATATAACACAACATAGTTTCAGAGTCTGTCTTGAAATAGGTAGGTACATTAAAATTATATAGGTATGGATTTCATGTTCATGTTTAATTTACAACTTTACTACCTATTCCATAATTTCATACACCAATTTATAACCATACTATGTAGAGTAAGTAGGTATATTTAAAAGGCCAGGTCAATTGAGAAACACTACATGGTATACAAATTCAACAACTCTGCAACCCTCTAATAGTCCTCTGTGTAAACTCCAGTTGTAATTATTATAAGAGTGAGTGGATGCTGCATATCGGGTGCCGGACAACAGTGGCATGGAGTGTATTGGTAGCTCTCTTCACCAATTCTTCTCATAGGTACTAATTATCATGATTCCGACAAAGAACACCATTTTCTTATTTTATTAAGCTCTTGGGGCATATGTACCTACTCCTCTGTTACGACAGAGAAGAAACCTTGTTCATAAAATTATAATCAGACTTCTCTTTTCTGATTTTTCGTATTCTATTACCAGGTTCGTAGGAACTCAAAGTTGATTATCCTTACTCACTGGGCGTGTAGGCGTTTGCCATAAATAAAAGACATTTCCCCTGCAGAAATCATCCTGAATATGTATAGTTATTTTTTGCTGCTTGTTGATGTATTGATGATGAATACACCCACACTCTGCTTCGCTACAGTGCAGTCCAAAATTTTAAATGTTCCTATTTTCAGTCAATATACAACAACATTTATCGAAAGTTTAGACCTCTCGAATTTCTGTTTCTGAAAATAATCACTGCATACGGTACCTACTACTACTTACTAGTAGCACCACTAAAAATACTAGAAACAACAAAATAAATAACTAAACAAACAAAACATGCATTCAGGCCTGTTTTGATTTGAAGAAATCCAAAAACTTCTTCTTGAATTTTATTAAAGCAAACAAAGCAAGCAGCAAGACAGTCGCACTTGAACACATCTCGCACATGAAAACGAGGCATAGCTTCGAGGTACTAAATTGGCTTCCAATTATCGTGCTGTACATTATCGTGCTGTACAATATCATGTTGTACATTAGCTGGCTGTACATTATTGACACGTGACATATTGCACATCCAGATAATGCACACCCCGATAATGTACACCCGATAAAACGAATCCAAAAAGGTACCAAAGTGGATTCCAATTATCATGCTGTACATTATCGTGCTGTACATTATCATGTCGTACAATAACCGGACTCGAATAAAGAACTCAGAAGTCAGATGACTGACCTGACACTGACAGACTTGACATGACAGAGTACCTGCTCTAGGGTCCGGTTAATTTACGACCAAGTATTACACAGCCCGAAAATGTACAACCCGGAAAGCACAGCCTGGAAAACACGGCCCGGATTCCATGTACAAAATGTACATGAAATCCGGGCCGTGTTTTCCAGGCTGTGCTTTCCCAGCACAGTCGGGATTGTACAGCCAGGATTGCACGACCATGGATTCTGTGACCATGCTCTGATTGGTCGAAAGCCTATGCTCTGTTTAGATGCACTACACAGTAAGTATAGGCAAGTAGCACAGGTTAAAAATTATATAAAATAAGAGAATTATTCAGAGATTAATGTTAGAAAAAAATAAAATTCTGGCACTTCGGCGGCCGCTACCGCGGCACGCTCGCTTTGCTCGCTCGCCTCGTGCGTAATTAATATGTTTTAACATAACCTAACCAATCCGAGTCAGATCAACAAGTGAGTGAGTAAGTAATTGACGAGTGTAAACAAAGCCTAAGTTTTGGCATCAAAATTTTGGCTGTGTTTTATCGGGTCGTGCTTTCCAAAGGTGCTTTGTACGGCTTGGAATGTACACCCTTGGATTACACAGCCATGGATTTCGCGACCAAATTGTACATCAAATCCGGGCTGTGTTTTCCTCGGCTGTACAATCCATGGTTGTACATTATCGGCACCCCCTGCTCTACCAGGAAGCCAATAATGTACAGTAAACAGTCACTGTAAACTTTACGTTTGACTTTGACATATCAAGTGCGTGCTGCATGTGTGGCAGGCACCACAGAAGTTTATTACTTACGCCTACCTACCTACACGGAAGTTTTTCCGCGAAAGTTTGAACTCATCACTATTTTATTGTATTATATTTGTCATCTTAGGAAATAATATAACAATTTAATTTTAATTGTTTAATCTATTGTTTAGTTATTTTGATACTACGTACGTAAAAGGATACCTTAGATAGGTTGATGAAAATATTTTCATAAAGAGCAAAAGTTAAAGTTGTTAAAAAGGCTGGTGGATAACAACTATTAATCTAACTATATTATATTATTAATCTAACTATATTATAGTCATCACCGGTTCCTTAATAATGAGGCAGGTACTAAATTCCTACTACTTGTCTATCTACCAAGAGTAGGTAGTCAAGCAGGAGGAACTTGGAATAATGTCCAATAAAAATAAAAATAGAGTTCTTTAGCTTTGGCACCTAAGTGAGCTTTTGAGTAGTAGAACTCTAGAAGGGCTCGTCCAGGGAAGTACTACCACCACACCTTCTGCTGCTGGGCAGTGTTGCTGTATTTCGGTTTGAAGAGTGTGGTTGCCTGTGTAATTACAGGCACATGAGGCTTAGCATCTGTATGCCTCAAGTTGATAGACGCAGGGCAGTGCATTGTAGGGCACGTTCATATCATACGTGACTTACGAGGTAATGCTTTGTCATAGGTGATGGTTACCACTTAACATCAGGTGAGCCATTTGCTTGGTCCATTAGCAAGTTGTATAAAAAAAAAGTGAGATGCATTCTACACTCACTTCCTTCTTGCAAATAGGCCTTCTCAAAAGGCTGCTGTCCACTTTAGATTTAAATGTTCACTATAGATTGTAGAGTAAAATAACCTGCTAGAAGTTTGCCTTAACACAAAAGCTTCATAGTATTTTATTGAAACAATGTGTAACAAATATATTAATATACTTAATTTAATAATAAAACTTAATATTTTTAACTAGTCAAAATAGTCATCTATGTCAATATCAGGATTCAAAATATCATCACCAAATGGTGTCAAGTCTATTTGATCTAAAATCAAATTTTCACACATCTCTTCCAAGTCTGTTTCACCAATCAATATAGCACCATGTAACCGTCCATCTTTTAGAACAAGCTTAATGTATTCCTTGTTAGGAGTAGTTCGCAGCAAAATTTCATAATTGGTGCCTAATCCTTGTCCATTATATTTTCCTAGCAATATAACTCTGTATCCAAAAAGTGTTGTGCAATGTGTAAAAAGTTCAAAACAAAAATCTTGCAATACTTCTTGGTTTATTATTTTCGCATGCATTGCTTTGGCAGCCATGCCTGCCATCTGCCTCGCCTGAGTCCATAGCCGCAATTGGAACCAATGGGGAGCATGCTCCCAAGAAGCAGAAGCCACATCACCAGCTGCAAAAATATTTGGTAGGCTTGTTTCTTGAAATGCATTTACTGCTAATCCCCCATCTAGGCCTGTCTTGGGTTCTATATCCCAAGTAAAGTTTACTGCAGGCTCTACCCCCGTAGCTGATATCAGAAAATCACAGTGTATGACTTTTCCATTAGTTAGTTCAACAGCTAATGGATAGTTATTGGTAGTTTCAGAGACCGACTTAACTTCAACTTTATAAATGATCTCAAGCTCCTGTTCGCCACTATCATTTCTTGTTCCTTCTAGTTTTCTATACCAATCAGGCCCTAATGCTGCTGATTTCAAATCTTTATTCAAAGATATAACAGTATCTTCTTCAGAAAATATGTGTCTTCTCACCATAATATTTTTCTCATTTTCTGTTTTTGTTTTGAAAGTATTTTGAAAGAACTCTGCAGCTCCAGGATCTAAGAATGTTGCTGAAATATAATCATCTCTGATAATCCATATCTTTTGAATCCCAGAGGTAGCGTGGACAATTTCAGATGCAATACCTCCATTACCAACAATCACCATTTTACGGCCAGTGACAAGCCTTTCCTGAAACTCTTTTACAGATTCTGTGTCTCTAATACCAAGTATCCTTTTGCTTTTCTTTGCATCTGATATAAGTCTTGGAATTCCACCTGTGCATATACAAAGTGTACTAAAGTGAATTCGTACGTTAGTATCGGTTATTGCAACTCGATTTTTGGATTCTACTTGTTTTAGTGATGCATAGACGATTTTTAAGTTTGGGTGTATTCTTTCTAGGGATCTCGCCTCTGTTTCATGAACGTCGAACTTTACTATAGTTTTAGCAAAGAAACTTACATTACTTACATTTTTTACTAGAGATGATGCAGTAACTATTACAAGAGGTTCTTCTGGGTGCAATATTGCTAAAGTTTCAACGCAGGTGACTCCAGCGATACCACCGCCCACGATTAGGTATGTGGTTTTTATCTCAGCCATGGTACCTATACCTATAACGACGCGGTAATGGCTAGGTAAATAACTCCAATTTCGTTTCCTTCCTACAATAATGTAGGTTGTAAGTACATACAATTCCTACACAATTTAAAGAGGAGAGTATGGTTGTACTATGATCGAGAATTAATGAGAGAACGAAACGAAACATAAAAATAAACAAGTAGCAAGCCTACAGCCACTTTAAACGATCTTTAGTACACTATCGTGTTTTAAATCCGAGATAGAAAGAAGAAAAGAGGCCTCAGAATTATGAGTTATTATTTACGTTTACCACATGAGCATTGGCGGGAGCGAATAATGTACGGCCAAATAATGTACAGCATGATATTGCACAGCACGATAATGCACACCCAGTTAATCCTTGTCCACTGGTTTGAATTATTGGGTGTACATTATCATCCCGTACAATAACATGCTGTGCAATATCGTCACGTGTTGATAATATACACATAATTGGATTTTTACGGTACCAAAGTGGCTTCCAATTAACATGCTGTACATTAACGTACTGTACATTATCATGTTGTGTATTAACTGGCTGCACATTAACTACACGTGACAATATTGCACATCCAGATAATGCACACCCCGATAATATAGGTACATCCAGATAAAATGAATCCAAAAAGGTACCAAAGTAATTCCAAATATCATGCTGTACATTATCGTGCTGTACATTATCATGTCGTACAATAACCGGACTCGCATTGGCAACCCTGCTGGTTCTATTTGTATTCTGTGCCCGTTCCGTTCCGTTCGTTCAAGTCAAGTTCGTTGTTGTTTGTTTGTTTTGTTGTTTGACACACACACACATTACTACTACGGAACGGAACGTAATATTATGGTATTATTATTACATTTTGTGTAAAGTTGTGTTGTGTGTGTGGGAGGGAGTTCCTGATTTTCGCGGAAATTTCATAAGGAATGGAAGGAACTAAAGCAAATAAAACATACTTGAAAGAAGAAAATGTGCAATGTCTCAACTGCTAAAGTACAAGAATATTATTTTTTATGTTTATGAAGGAAAGATTAGACTAGCCAAATAATCCTACATCATGAAGTGGATATTTATTTGTTTAACACCTGTTTTACTAGCACTGCTTTGGAATTTCTCATTTCTATGGGGAATATTTCATCTTTCACTATTAACAATAAGCATACTGGTAATGGTGTTTGCACTTACTTTATGGGGCCATGTTTCACTATCATCTCCCCATCATACCCCATTATTTTTAGTGGATACGATAGAAAAAGAAGTGAGACAACTTGATGAAATCCTCAAGGTGCGTAAATTATTTCACATTATTTAATCAATCAAGGAATACCTAGTTCTATCTACCTACCTAGTTGATGTATGTTGGTATGATTACTTACTTAAAAATCTTTTTTAGGAAGAGGCTAGTAATTGGCCTCAGTCAGCAAAGAAAACCCATTTACCTGTCATATTTGGAAGGACAGTTGACAGCCAGCTGCAGTTGTTAATTGACTATTTATTGCGAGATTTCTTCACTCGATGGATTTTGCAACTTTCACACAAACCAGAGCCTGTGGTTGATAAATTGAAGGAACACATTTGGGGTGCCATTCAAAACTTATATGAAAGACTGATCCGAGTTGATGCTGAAAAACTATTAGCAAGTGATATGGTCATGAAAATAACACAACATTTTGAAAGAATTCGAATTGCCAAGGATTGTGCGTAAGTACCTATTTACATCTATGTATTAAGGGTTTTTCTAGCATTTCATTCAAAGAGTTGAATTTAAATATATATAGATAATATTATTTTACAGGCTTATGACTGTAATTCTTATGCATTTTGAGTCAGTTTAAAGTCTTGGACCTAACTACTTAATATACAGAATCTGTGTTCTTACTGTGGTTTTTATATTGTGCTCGACTTAGTCAAAAGTAGTATGGTCATATAAAATGTGAAAAAGTGAGTAGAATAGTTACTTAATCTTCTTGGTACCTATTATTTTTTCCAAATTGCAGGATGGAACTTAACCAAGTACCAGTATTTGCTCTTTCTCCGCATCTGATGGCAGCTGACACAGAACTGCACTATTTGCGACAGATCAGTGAATTGATTGTGGTGTTCCTGATGCCAGGATGTTACTCCATGCTACCAGCTTCACATCTTATGAGAGAGATATTGGCATGTAAAAGTATGCACCGAGTTTTGTATAGTTTAACCATCATACAACTATCCAAATATAAAGAACTTAAATTAGCCCTATCATTGTTCATAAGCCAACTCCTTGTTACCATTAGTGAGAAATGGCAATAATTTAAACACTATTTATCTTTTTAAATGATCAAGCTATTATTCATTTGTTTAGCTATAAGAAGGTAGGTGCATTATCTACCAGTAGCTTGTTTTATTAGGCCATGTATAATGTAATTTTTTAAGTTGAAATATACTGTAAAACAAGTACCTTAAAGCAATATAATATTTTAGTTTTCATTGTTCCTTAATTTTCAGTACTACAACCAGCTATTGACTTAATTACGGACCCAGATTACATAAATCAGAAAATTATTCTTTATTTGGAAGCACAAAAAGAAGTGAATGCCATGCACGTCCGGACCCATGAGTATGCCAAGACATTTGAAGACTACATACGACTGATTAATAACTGTAATAATGTCGAAACACTGAAGAGGTTACGGTATGTGAACATTGATAACACTTTCGTTGTTCAAGTTATGAATTAGGTAATTGGGACATTACTGTATTATCTATAATAATAACATATTAAATTAAATTTTTTAGCTTTTTTTATAATCTCCCATGACACTCAATTTCAACACAACAATTGAGAATCTTGAATTTTTTTAGCTATGATCTTGTAACTCAAATAATGCAAGCTACAACTCTACAAAATGTGAAGCGCGCAAAAGGTGTAGATTTGGATTCGGTCGAAAAAAGCGGTAACACCCACAATGTCAGTCGTCAGCAAATAACTGATGCTAAAAAACTTAAAAGATACATTCATCAGTTGACTATTGCTAAGGCTGAATGTGAAACGGCGCTGAACGCATTGGGATGGGATGGGGCTTTTCCGACGATGGAGTCAGACAGTAAGGTAAGATTTATGAGTTCTACTTTTAATTTGGCAGTAATAGTCGAGCTTATAAAAAGAAGATCGCAAGGTTAGAGAGGCTGTCCCAAATTAGCGCTGCCAGTAGGATGCAATTAAAAAAATATATTTCCTTTTCCTTTACCTAACTATAAACCACGTAGTATACTAGCATCCTATATCATTATAATTAATCAAATGTCTTAAATTGCAGACTTTACCTCTCCACACATTAATGGAAAGTGTGCTCGGCAGAAAATACTTATCGATGTTTTTAGAAACAATGTGCTCACAAGGCTTAGTTGGTTTCTGGATGTCTGTAGAAGAATTAAGGCAAAGTCCTCGAAGCAGCTGGCACCAGCTCGGGGCTGAAATATTTTACACTTACATTAGATCTCCCAGTGCTGAAATTATAGTTGATAAGGTATTTACTTAGCTATAATTTCATTGTTTTCGGCGTAAATACATTTTCAACGAAAGTGAATTATTTATTTTTTAAACTTAACAGGAAACAAGAAAAAAAATGGAGTCATTTCTACTCGGCGACAAAGGACCAGAAGTGTTTTACGAAGTGCAAGAAACTGTCGTTGACACAATTCAAGATAAATACTACCAGTCGTTCCTTATGAGCGATCACTATAAGGCTTTGATTGCCGAGCTTGCTACTGAGGAAGCCAATAAAGGTAAACAGTAATAAAAATAATAATATGTTATTTTCGTAACTTTCATTAATCAAAGTTTACAACATACTAATCTTTGTGATATGGTTTAGATATAAACTCTGAACGTTCACCGATAGAAGATCGTCAATTGTCAAATGATTCTGTATCATCGGCGGAAAGTGTCGGCGGAGCTTTGCATCTCACTGAACATTCTACTTACGCTAGAAGAAAACTGGATCAATTGTCGGAGCGACATAATAACAAAATTCAGGTAACAGTAGGTAAAGACAGTACTTTTTTAAACCAAAAAAAATACTGTCAAACTTACCTACTATATTTTGGCAACAATTTTGACATAGGCACTGTATAATATAACCGTATATAACTATAGAATATTATAATTTTGTTATACAATATCGATCTAACGATACATAGGATGGCAAGTATTTTTTTATATATCACTTTAATTTCCACATCACAATACAAAAAAAAATACAACTGCTGTGGTGCTGACTGATTATATTTAACTCTACACCACAGTCCAATCCATAGGTCCTAAGAACATTGAAGTTCAATTTTGACAAGTGTTTTATCGGCTTTTATAAGTACCAACTCAAGATTATTTGAGGATGTCTAAAGAGGTTTTCAGAGGATGTACCTCTGCTAGGTACATGTTTATCATCTTCATCATCCTAAAGAAGTCCGCTGCTTGTCATAGGCCCCCCCTACACGTTTCCAGGAAGCCCTCTCCATCCACCGACTTCTCGCGATCCTAACAATGTCGTCAGTCCATCGGGTAAGAGGGCGTCCCACGCTTCGTTTTCCTGTTCGTGGTCGAGAACCTTCATTTCCCAGCGGTTGTCAGTTCTTCGAGCTATATGACCTGCGCATTCACTGCGCATTCACCACTTCAACGTACTGATTCTGCGAGCTATGTTGGCTACCTTGGTTCTCCTACGGATTTCCTCATTTCTGATTCTATCCAGTAGTGGCATATTTATACTTTTCTTTTATCACCAGGCATTGGCGGCACTCCGCGCGTCTCTCAAACCGGAATCCCCCGCTCTATCGATGCTAGCTAACGAAGTGGAGAAACTTGCCGGAGAACAGATGCGGTTGGAAGCGCATTTGGCGAGGACCGACACCTGGGCTGAGCATCTGGGGAGGTGGCGTGCTACCGTACACAGTGCAGAGGTATGGACGGATCAATAAATAAACAATATATAAATAAATAATATTGGTGGACATTCCATTCCACACAGCAATATCTCGCCCCAAACTAAGCCAAAGCTACATATACCTTTTTTTTGTAAATACATACTTATAATATATAATAACACCCAGAAAGAGAACAAACATCTATGTTTATCAAATGTTTGTTCTCGGTGGTGATGGAACCCACGGCCTACGGCGCAGAAGGCAGATCAGTAGCTCTGCCTTCTGCGTCGATAGTAACCGACTGAGCTGTGAAGGCTGTCTCATCAATAATAATCAACAGCCTTAAAAAGTCCACTGCTCGGCATATCCTTCTCCCATATGGTTCTAATAAGATCAATTTTGAGCTTTATATCCCTGAGTTTTCTCTATTTCTCTATATACGTTTCAGTGATCCTTGTGATTTTACTGAATAATTAACTTGACTTTTGACCTGCAGACTTCCCGAAACCTTTACAATAAATAGGTTAATATTTTTGGAAACTTTGTCGCAGCGCTATTTTCCCAAATTAAAAAAATACTTGTCCACGGGCTCTTGACAGGCAGGCCCTGTTCGCTTTTATGCCCTTGTAGTAACCGTCATTTTTATTTGGCTTTATGTTACTTGATCTACATCTGTGTGTACTATGGAAACGAGATAACAGATAATTATATTCAGTTTGTAATTTTTTTTGTGAATTCATACACAAACATCGTTATCGTTATTTTTCCATATTCAGAGAGAAACACAAATATTCTGACGCTTATTACATAAAATGACTTTTTTTATAGATTATAGACGAATCAAAACCGCCCCAGTTTGTGGTTGTGGTACATATGGCGGAACAAGAGACGACTGAAGATGATAGGCCTGAACAGATCTCAACCGGATGGGTGCTTCTACGGAATCTAAATGAATTTCAGGTAAGTTCTTTAAATGTGCCTGTGAAATCATGATAATAAATCGAATTAGAAGATCAAAGAGTGAAAAATGATAAATAATGAAAAAAATATAAACACAAATCTCAGTGCTTTTTTCTTAAGGCGAAGACAAGAGCTAATGTGAATCTCGCTCGCACGTTTCGACATGTTAAAAGATATAAAATCACTAAACTCATTTTCCTTTTTCCGATTTAACCTATTTTAAAACCAACTAAAGAGCCCTACTACTATTTACTATAAAGCAGTTTTTCAATATCAAGCTTGATTTATTTATTTTCTTTCACAGGATTTGCATCGAAAACTCAGACCTCTATGTTCAGATTTGAAAAATATAGAACTACCTTCAAACTCATTTAAATTTCTATTCGGTAAGAACGACAAGTCCTCTTTAGAAAAGGCGAAGATTCTAATACAAAAATATTTAGAAGTAAGTACCAATGAATACCTACTAACCTTTTATAAACTACGCATTTTGTATCCACTGCTAGTTTTAAATCACATGTTTTTCCTTTTAGTTCGTTTTAGAAGACGACCGTTTAAACCAAAGTGAAGCTTTATACACATTCTTAAATCCAAGTTCGGAGTATTTAAAACAAGGTGAACCAAAGAAAAATAAATTCTCATTTTCTACTTTATTCAAAAGGTATGTACCTAGCTTATCACAAAATACAATCACTTAACTATGCTACTCACTAAGCTATGTTATTTCAAAGTGTAGCATTTTACACAGTTCTCAGTTTACTACCACCACGCCTTTTTCTGCCGCCTCGCAGCGTTGCCTTGTTTCGGTTCGAAGAGTGTGGTTGCCGGTGTAATTATAGGCACATGTGAAGGTTAACATCTATATGCCTCAAGTTGATGAACGTAGGGCAGTGCATCATAAGGCACATTCCTATCGTGCCAGACTTACGAAGTAATGCTTTGTTATAGGTGACGGTTACCACTTCACATCAGGCGGGCCATTTGCTAGTTATATAAAAAAACTCAAATAATACCCACATTATCTATCCATACCACAGTATTGATGACACATGTGCTCTTAATACTGAGGTATATTTTACTGATTGTATGATACTTAGCTAAAAT
Source organism: Chloroclysta siterata (assembly GCA_932294275.1). Taxonomy (NCBI): domain Eukaryota; kingdom Metazoa; phylum Arthropoda; class Insecta; order Lepidoptera; family Geometridae; genus Chloroclysta; species Chloroclysta siterata. Next base: position 9,929,279 of record OW028588.1, read on the forward strand.
TAAATCGATTTTTCAGCACGAGTAGTGAGGTAACAAACAAATCGTCAACAGACAGAGAGGCTTTAACACATTTAACAGCGGACGAGGATGAAATCTCTCTTTACCTGGACGGCAATGGAGCCGATGCTGGAAGCAAAAGCATGACCAGTTCGATGCGAGGTATTTTTTTTATAAGCTGCCACCATTGGTCTATCTATCTATGTCAGACCAGAACTGTCTGACCTATTTTCATCGAAATTGGTGGCTTTACCAACCGTAGCGCGGTTCCTCACCATGTTTTCCTTCACTGTTTGAGAGTACTGGCACTGTGCACATAAATTTTTGAACAGAAAAACTCATTGGTGCACGACCGGTTTTGAACCCACGACCTTAGGATCGGAAGGCGGGGCCGCTACCACAAGACCACCAGTGTTCTTGCGGTAGCGGCCACTGTACTTTGACTTCGAACATATTGGCGGGATATTTATGAATATTAATAATAACATATCCATTGCCTATAGAATCCACCAGATAGCCACTAGCACCCACGAGCTATTTGCTGGCTTTTGTATAACATTGCTGCTTTAACTTCTTTCTCTCAGGTACTGGCACAATCGCGGAAGAAAGAGATAGCATAGCGGAACCTCTATATGCATTATTGAGCGAAGTTTTTGACATGCGAGGCGTATTCCGATGGCTTAGGAAAACACTAGTCACTTTTGTACAAATCAGTTATGGAAGAACTATCAACAGGTAATATTATCGTTATAAAGGACCTTTTTTATTGTGGGTCTGGTCTATGTATGCTACATAGAAAAATTGTTAAAAAATAAGAGATTAAATTATTAAATAAGAGGCTGTGGGTTCGATTCCCACCAAAAAAGAACATTTGTGTGATGAACATAGATGTTTGATCTCTGCCTGGGTGTGATTATATATTATAAGTATGTATTTACTAAATTAAGTACATAAACATATCTGGTTCCAATATTACAACCTTGCTTAGTTTGGGGCTGTGTGGAAAGTCCACCATTTTTAATGACCTCTTGCTGATAGAACAAGCAGGCCCGCTTGATGTTAAGTGGTAACTATCACCTATAACAAAGCATTACTTCGCTTACGAAGATATAAATTACAGGCACATGAGGCGTAACATCTAGATGCCTCAAGTTGATGACGTAGAGCAGTGCATCGTAGGGCATCACGATATAAACGTGCCCTACGATCATGTGCCTGTAATTTATATCTTGATGGTGGTTTATCTTCCAGGCAAATAAAAGAGACGGTATCGTGGCTGTTTTCTGAAAACATGCTGCATTACTACATCAGTGTGGTGCTGAAATCTTGGTGGCCGGGCGGTGTGCTCTCTGAAACTACTTCAAACAGGAATTTTCAGGATAAAGGTATGCCTGTAGTGAATTTGTCCGGGGAAGTTCTACTACCGTACTATTTGACGCCGAGCAGTAAGTAGTATTTGTAGAGAGATGACGCCTTTTTCTGCCGCCAAGCAGCGTTGCTGTGTTTCGGTGTGAAGAGTGTGGTTGCCAGTGTAATTACAGGCACATGAGGCTTAATATCTGTATGCCTCAACTGTAAACAGAACTACTCAACAGAACAGGTGGGAGTAAACGAATTTGATGGACGCAGGGCAGAGCATCATAGGGCACGTTCCTATCGTGCGTGACTTACGAGACAATGCTTTGTTATAAGGTGATGGTTACCACTTAACTCAGATGGGCCATCTGCTTGTTGCATCAGCTAGTTGTATAAAAAAAAGATGGTGTAGTGGTAGCGGCCCCGCCTTCCGATGCTGACGACGTGGGTTCAAAACCGGTCGTGCTACAATGGGTTTTAATGTTCGCAGAATGGTAAAGGAAGACATCGTGAGGAAACCGGCATGTCATATAGCCTAAAAAGTTCATTTAAAGTCCTTTCACTACACTGAATTACCTATAACAAAGCATTGCCTCGACAAGTCACGCACGATAGGAACGTGCCCTACGGTGCACTGCCCTGCGTCCATTATCTTGAGGCATACAGATTTTAAGCCTCATGTGCCTGTAATGACCCCGGCAACCACATTCTTCAAACCGTAACACAGCGTTGCTGCCTGGCGGCAGAAAAAGGCGTGGTGGTAGAACTTCCCCGGACGAGCCCTTCACAAAGAGCTCTACTACTCCCTTTTCTCCGTTCTAGTCATCTAGTAATCTTGTAATTATATCTTCTTATTTTATTCACAGAACACACGAGAACATTAGCGTTGCAGCAACTGAGTGAAAGCATTATTGACACGCTTTCGTCTTTGGTGGGTGCCCAGACAGCGGCTCGCGGCGCTCATAAGCTGTTCGACACGCTACAAAATACAACGCATAACAAACAACTTTTTTATGTAAGTAGATTGAAGTATGATGTTTTGATATTTTGCTGTAACTTCCCATTCAACTATCACTTCACCCAACCAACAATCCTAACCCTCAACGAACATATCTTTGAACATTTGACTTATAATAAAATAACTTTAACATTCGATTTATAAATGACATATTATAAGTCGAATGTTCAAAGATATGTTATTACTTATTATATACTTTACTGATATTATCAGCAATTTATGCAATTTATTGTCTATATTGAGCCGCAATTTATATAGCCTTGTGACTATTATAAATTGCGGCTCGCTTTGCTCATTATAGACATCATCCGTTGTAGAGATTTTCGTTTTAAAATTACTCGATGATTGCTGTATCTCATGAGGCAATAAGTTTTTTTTATACAACTAGCTGATGGAACAATCAGATGGCCCACTTGATGTTAAGTGGTAACCATCACCTATAACAAAGCATTGCCTCGTAAGTCACGCACAATAGGAACGTGCCCTACGATGCACTGCTCTGCGTCCATCAACTTGAGGCATATAGATGTTAAGCCTCATGTGCCTGTAATTACACCGGCAACCACACTCTTCAAATCGAAACACAGCGTCGCTGCTTGGCGGCCGAAAAAAGCGTGGTGGTAGTACTTCCCCGGACGAGCCACACACAAACAGCTCTACTCTTACTCTTAAACAATTTAGGACAACTTACTTTGCTCTCTAAAACCCTTAAGTTGATTTTTTTCCATTAGGAAACGAACTTAATAATAACACTCGACAGCACACTTTATTCGTAGACAAGCATTAAGAATCAGGCTGACATTTTACATTAGAGAAAAAAAAGTACGCTATTACAGCAAAAAAAATAATGCAAGGTACCGGTCCAAAAATATAGACCGTGCTGGTCGCAAAAATCAATAAAACAACTATAATAATTACTACATAACTTTTGGACTTCTCTTCCGATACTGATATTCTTTCTGGAGCTTTGCCCACGTAGCTCACACTCTGGAATATAATTATAATATATTAATGTCGCAATTTAAATATAAACTGCCATTCTAAAAATACAACTTACAGCGTATGATAAGTTCTCAGTATTATTTACAAACAACACTTTCTCTCCGAGGACTGTTTCTGTAAACAAAATTAAATAAGACATGTAGTTGCAAGAAATGGTATATACAAGATGTTCCAATATTTGTGTATATAAACTTCAGGGGGCTAAAGTACCCATCAATATGAATAACTTTTCTAAGGGACCAACACTGTAAACGCGAAAAAAAAAAGCTGTTTCGTACATTTTAGCTGTAGGTATTGAACTTTTGTATGAAACAGTTTTTTTTCTCGTTCACAGTGTTGGTTCCTTAGAAAAAGTTATTCATATTGATGGGTACTTTAGCCCCCTAAAGTTTATATACACAATTATATTATTGGAACACCTTGTATATACTGTTGTTGTATTAAGTACTTAAACAGCGCTCTAGTTGTCCTCCTCGTTTTGGTCTCTGATCTCAGTTTTTTTTTATATTTGTAGACTTTCCACACTGCAATAAGATACTGTGTGGAAAGCCCCAAACTAAGCAAATCTTGTTATGTTGCAAAGATTGTATCTATTCCCTATATTACAAGCTTTGCTTAGTTCGGAACCAGCTGGCTGATCACGTAACTTTGTTGCAATCAGTTTCAATCAGTTTCTGTTTGCGATAAGTAAATATGACGGCTATGCGGTTACATTTTAGCTACAGTTGCTAACAAAGTTAGATTACAACTGGTGTTTCCATTGAGGATAATCGCAAAACTTTCATATTGTTTTATATACTTACAAGCTGGTGCCCGCGACTTCGTCTACGCAGGATTAGTCACACAATATCTTTATAAATTGTAGCCTATGTGTTATTCTGATGTATAAGCTATATTATTGTAAAGTTTCATTAAAATCCATTCAGTAGTTTTTACGTGAAAGAGTAACAAACATCCATATATTAGTAGGAAGGATTGGTTTCATATAGAAACTGATTGCAACAAAGTTACGTAATCACCCTGCATAGTTATTTGTGTAAAGTCCAACAATATTTATTGAATAATCGGTACTTACCACTACTTTCAACACCAATGCTGTTCAACTGATCCAACTCTCCTTTCCTGATAGTGATAGTGCTGTAGTCTTCGCTGTATCTGTACATTTCATCTGCTAAAACCTGCCCGAAGTTCGCTTTGCCTTCTGCGGCAAATCTCCGGTGGATCTGGTTCAGGAATAAGAACGCTCTGGATCGTTGGCATGCCTGGAAAATATCGCGATAGTAATGTTATCTACGATGTCATTTACACATTAGGTACGATGGTAGGTTACGCTGTGTGCCGACCAATATTTATAAAAAAACTGAAAACTTTACAAGGTGTTCCAATACTTGTACTTTAAACTTCAGGGCGCTGAAGTACCCATCAATAAGAATAACTTTTTCTAAGGAACCAACACTGTGAAAGCGAATAAAAACAGCTGTTTCATATACATTTTAGCCAGGTAGGTATTGAACTTTTGCATGAAACAGCTGTTTTTTTTCGCTTGGTACAAGTATTAGAACACCTTGTACCAACGGTACGTCAGATAAGAATATTTCCGTCTCTACTTCAGATTAGTAGAAAGAAATATATAAAAGATGGTAATATTTTTATCGGACCTAAAAATTTTTGAATAAAGTAATTATTAGTTGAGCGTAGAGGGGATGACAGGACTAAAAGTTCACAAAATATTTTTCTTCTTCTTGTCGTTTCACTTTCTTTCGAATTAGTGTGGTGAAAGGATGTTAAGTGCACCTCAAAGATGAGCCTTGTTCCTTGTTGAACACATATTTCAGAACTTGTAGGTTCTACGACATGCCGGTTTCTTCGCGATGTTTTCCCACAATATTTTGCTAATATATTTTTTCAAATAATTAGGTACGTACTTACTTTGTCAGTTATGCAGAAATATAAATGTTTATCCTCAAGTATAAAATGAATTAAATATGGTCCATGGAAATAAGTCATTTTATCAATAGTCGACGGGATTTTTGGAAGCATTTGCTGAGATATTTCTATAAAGTTTCCATCGCATGAAGCGAAATTCGCTAAGATTTTTTGTTCTTTAGCTACAACACTGAATAAAATAGGCATTATGAAGTCTTTAACTGCAGAAACACTATCGAGCCTCGGTTCATTAACTAAAGTAAGAAAAATACATTTCTTTCACATTCACATAATTCACTCAGGATAAAAGATAATATGAAATCTGTGTTATTTTTTTTTATAAAACACACTTTTATTCTAACTAAAAGTTATTATCTGTGTTATTTTTTTTTTATTAAACACACTTTTATTCTAACTAAAAGTTATTATAAAATTATAACTCCAACACAGCGTATAAACCGCGATCCGAATCAGATACTAATCTCTACATTGTAAAATGTTTGGCGCCTACGCAAACAGTTTTCAGACTATCGAATGCGAGTGAATATCGCGATCATTCTATATTTACTTCCTTGAGCAACTGTAAAACATAAACCAGTACCGCAACAGTGGTGTCTATGTGGGCAAGCCTCTAAAAAAATGTTTTTTCCTATGGGATACGTTTCTTAGGCAACAGTACCGCAATAGTCTTTGTAGGCAAGTTTGAATATCCTGTCTACGTATTTTTTTTATTATAAAAGTGGAAATAAACTGGGTATTTTATACGTTGACCTATGGGATACTACCTACCTATAATTTTTGTAATGCATCCGGTATAAGCTGCAGTAATATAGTACATAGTTGTAATAAGTTTGAAAAAGTTCTTATGGGAATGTCTTCGACTTATGATCGTAATGGCCTGAATGGTGTTGCTCTACCTATTAGTACTATGTTGAAGTTAATTCACAGAATGTAAGTTTTTCCTAAAAAAATATTCAAACGTTGCACTTTTGCAAGTCAGTTTCAAGACTTGCAAAAAGTGTCGGTATATAAATAATTCGTTGCTTTCGATGAGACATTGATCTCCAGCTTACCAATAATAGAAAAGTTTCATAAATCATGTAGAAGTTTCCTTTACAAAATTATATTTCATTCAGTCGGCGTATACGTGTTATGAGCGTTTTATTGTGATTCTGACCGAAGACATAAATCATTGGAGATCAAACACTGTATTTACAGTTACACTGCTTCGATGCGGCCAGTCCTCCACGCTAAAACTGTCACCATTTATAAAGTGATAGATGAGAAGAGCGCGACAAATGTTCAAGATTTCGCAAACATGTCGGACATGCCAATCTGCAAATATATTTACATGTAAACTTTTTTAATTACACGGTAATTTATCTGCTTAATTACTATGCGAAATGTTTCTATTTTAGACATTGCAAATTTTGAATAAAACTTTCGGGCGCATGTGCCAATTTTTAAGTAAATCATTCTTACGCACGTGTCTTTGTCTGTTCGGGTATACTGTCTTTAGGTACATAGATCTAAGGGAATGTCTTATTGTCTTTGTCAACAGACTACAGTCGTTATTTTTGTTTTACTTTTCGGTGTATGATACAAAAAGCATCTTATTTTGACAACTCCTGTATAATATTTATTTTAATAAATTAAGGTATTTGACTTAAATGAAGTTGCCGATTTTTCGCTGTTTAAATATAACGTTCGTAAATAAACACTTTAAAAACAAATAAATAAACAATATTACGAGCACTTACAATACTCTTATAATTACCAACCTGTAGATTAGGTTTAAAAAAAACAAATCACACCTACTATCAATGTACTATCTATTATCTATCTACTTACTTTTAAACCTCGGCCTGCCTCTATGCCCTATGTTGGGTCCATGTGATACCTATTTCAACTATGGCAAAGCAGTACATATACGAATACTAATAAATCCTACTACTATTATAAACGCGAAAGTTTGTAAGTATGGATGGATGGATGTTTGTTTCCTTTCACGTAAAAACTACTGAATGGATTTTAATGAAACTTTACAATAATATAGCTTATACATCAGAATAACACATAGGCTACAATTTATAAAGATATTGTGTGACTAATCCTGCGCAGACAAAGTCGCGGGCACCAGCTTGTACAGAATAATATTCATGTATTTTTTTATTCTAGGACCTGTTCGAGCTACTCTTGTTAGAAGTATTTCCTGAAATCAAGCGGTACCAATGAATAGCATTAGGTAAGGTAAGACTACGACAATTAAATAGTTCTATTAGCTACTCATTCCTAAAGGGATTCTTAAACTATTTACCAATGGTATTTTAAACAGTGAGACATTCCTATATTTATACACGTTTACGGTCGTGCTATCTGAAAGGACCCCAGTATTGCTGTTTTTGAGAAAAACATTCGTGATAAGATTTATAATGTAAGATATTTCTCGTATTTTTCGAGAAACTCAATCGTGACGCGCGTGTTTTGCGTCATTATCCTATTAATATAGGCTATATTCAATTTTCCCACGATAGATTATATAATTTGACAGATCTTATTAACATTCCTGAATTTTTGAATTCTATTTTTTAACTGGTATTTGAAGCATATTTTATATTCTAGTTAAAACCATTATATTCTTTATTGTTATGTACATTCCATATCAAAATATTTCGACGAAGTTTTAGTAATCAAATTAAATGCTCTCTATTAGTTTTTATATGCAAGGAAATCACAAATGAACTCTCTATGCTATGTATATATTCATATAAAGTGATTTCGATGTTACATTTAAAATATTAAGTGTTCAATGTTGTTCGAAATTATAAACGTAATTGGTATAAAATTGCGTATACGTATCTATAGAATCTCTCTGATCTCAAAATGTGCAATACTTACAGAATTTGATAAATTGTTACTTAATTCAGTTTTTAGAGCATGTGCCAAAGATCAAATATTGACGTTGAGTGGCATTGTTATTTCTAATAAAATTGCATTATGTTTAGACAAGAGAGGTAACTTTATGAGTACTTAATTTTGATGAAAATTAAGTATTTTTCCACTTTTTTTTTGAATCTCTTATTTATATGATTGAGAAAACATTATTTTAAACTAACACTACCCACCGCTCTAAAAATATATCTTAAAACTAAGCCAAAGTAATTTAAATATTGATTAGTTATTAGATTAATATTTCTTTTAATGTTTTGCTATAACACTGAATGAAATGAAAAGAACAAAAGGCACACACGGATACGCATCAGGCTATCCACTGCTCGCTTTTATATCCTTGTAGTAGTAGTAGTAGTAGCTTTGTGTAGCTTGAAATGTATCCATGTGTACAGGGTAGAGAATAATGATTCACCATAATCACAGGTAGAACTGAGGTTTCAAAAGTTTTAGTTAAAGCTTCATAGTTTAATTATGTTTGTTAGCATGCTACGTACCTTTCGAATGTATTTATAGTACCTACTAGTGATGGGCTGAATCGTGAATTCAACGAATACGAACATTCGGCCGAATGTTCAGTTAAAAGTTTACCGAACCGAATATTCGGCCGATTAATTCGGTAGAATAAGACGCGCTTTGTCCTGCATTGCAAAATAGCAAGTTGATGCATTTCGCGCCCATGAGCTCTCCCACTTACTCGGGTGGCTTTCAGGGGTGTTTTTCAAAGGCTGATTAATGTTGAACCTCATTCAAATAAATAAATACCTATCACTTTTAATCTTGCAATGACTCAAAATAACTTATTTTACTAGACCTTTAAATAAATAGGTATCTAATATGTCAGTTTAATTCATACCTAATTATTAAGTTGTAGTGAAAGTATGTTCGGCAGAAAGTTTGGCATTTTTACCGAATAATCGGCTGAATACGAATGTTCGGTAAACATGCCGAGTACCGAACATAAAACGAATTTTCGGCCCATCTCTAGTACCTACCTAGAGTATTGGTACGAGTAAGAGTACCTATGTGCTTGCCTTCGGCTGTGTAAAGCAAAGTAAATCGGGCATTAGGTCTATTTGCACTAAATTGTGAAGCTATTTTTCGCTGATATTTTCTACAGTTTTTTAGGTAATATGAACTCTAAGATAAAAGATTGAATAAAATATTTTACAACGAATTATTTGTTATTATTATGTGGTCTCTCAGTAATTAATAAAAGACTTGAGCTATAATTTCACCAAAGATCTTTTCTTTGGATCCATATAAAATAAATTATAATTTGTAGAATACCTGATTGTTCCAATTTTTCAAATGAGCATTATTTTTGAGAAACCTTGTATTAATAAAAAATAACCGCTATCTCTACCGTTCGTTGCACAAATTATAAGTAGTAACTTAATTGAAATTTGGATCGATTCTTTGAAAACTATTCTAATAAAAATGTTTTATTTTCTAAAACTTTATAAAACTACTACTGAAGCAACGTCTTTTATACGTCTGTGTAGAGTTGTTAAATGTTATTTCATATGTTGTTGCCTATGTGTAATATACCTAGTGTATATAAATCTGTCTTTTAAAAATATAAGAATGACGTATGAATCAATAAATAATAAAACGTGAATAAGAAAAAAATATTTCTTTTGACATCCATCCACACATCTACCTGATATAAAATTTGCAAAAGTACTGTCCAGTTCTTACGATTTCACGATTTAAATGGTTCGGTTAACTAATGTTCATAAAATTGTAAATAGCTAGCAATTTAAAAAAGGACATAGCCGGGGATAATATCAAATTTTATCCTAAACGATTAAGACGGCTAACAGCTAACTATAAATAAAACACAAATTCATCGAGTAATCTCTATATTGATTTATTTTCAGTACAATAATAGATCAGACAACAGTTTCGGCACCTCTTCCCAACGAGGGAGGCATTAGAGATGTCAAAGCTGTTATGTTATTTTAACCTAAATTTAAACCTTAAATTAGTTTTAATACAATTTTTAATTTGGCACTGTCACCAAAATACATATTGCATGATTTAAAAATCAGTTATTTATTCAAACGCTAAGTGAACTTAAAGGATCCACTTATATAATAGTAAATGTGCTTACACAGTTACATAATGTGCGTCATAATAGTTATTAATGGCTCGTGACAAGTACGCATGCATCCCTTTCTGAAATAAACAAGCTCAAAATTCTGATAGAAAATATAGGTACATTACAAAACTATATTTCAAGTACCTAGGACAACAACTACACCGATGGTGAACCCTACTCGCTTTCATTTCATTCCTTATCACAGCATCCCATACATAAAATCTTCTTATTTCTTATAGCTAAGTAACAAGTTAGTAAATACATAATTATTACATAAGGAGGTACTTACTAACAGTTAATAACTAAACTGAGAAACTAATTTAGCAGAAAATTTTAAAAGCCTTGCTACATTCATGCGGATAAAAGCGACTGGGGAGTGTTTGTATAGTATAGATACGTAGACCTCAGTTATGTTAGTTTAAAAGTGAATAAATGTCAACTTTTAAAGTTCTGGCTTTAACCTCTCGAATACCTGTCCAAATTCCATAGATACTGTCTGGAATCAGCAATCTGGTAGTTAAATCATGCACCTATTTATGTAAGATACGCTCATTAATTCACCCCGATCGCTTTTCCCGCAGTCAATGTGGAAAAGGCATTGAGTAAAATTGGTGATTTTATGCAACCCTAGTTTCATACAACGTCATTGATGATGATAGTTTTGAAACTTTGAAATTGGGCAGATGGTCCTATTTTATAGGTGCTTAGAATTGATATTCAAAAATTCCCAAAACACGTGAAGTATACGAGCTGTAAAGGCATAATATAAAAATATTTTTTTTATTTTAAATGACAGAAAATAATCTGCCCGTTTCTAGAAGTTTAAAGTGTATTGTGAGATGTAAGCCTGAAACAACATCAATAAACTTTGATAAATCTGTCAAAATGTGGTCTTTACAGCCATTGATAATTTGAGAATAAAAAAGTTATTTAGACAACATGCAAATTATTCATTATCAAATTGTAGTTTCCAATCGTTGACTCTTTTCTTTGGGCTTTCTGTTTTCAGTGAATTTTGTCCTAACTCTACCTTAGTTTAAAAGACCCTGTCGACGTTTTCTGACGTGTTTTCTTGATTAGCGACGTCACAAAACCACAAATAATTATCAAGTTAATAGCAACAGGGATTGGGCGGTATGCACGACATCATGAGAAGCGACATTATTATTGTTAAGCGTCGTCACCAAAACAGGCTTATGTATTCTTATCATGAAGTAATTATTTTTAACATCCATTTTTTTATATCTCAGCGTTGGTAACCTATTTTGCTTGGCTTAGCCAAGACGTCATCGATTCTAAGCAACAGAAACAAGAAAAAGTTATATAAAACATTACTTGGTTACGCTTGACTTGGTCATACATAGCATTTGTATACGCCCGTGATTCGATAGTATGTGTCAATTCCATACGAACTTTTCCTTTTACGTCATAGAATGTAGAATGCGACTTGGCTACTACTTGCATTGCCAGACCGGGAGCATTCGCCTGTAATGAAACTTTCCCAGAGCTTACAATACTGCCTCATTGTCTGACGACAATTCGCATAGAACCCATAGCTGCATACTTACTATATTGCTCGGTTCTCGTCACTCAGTGACGTAATGCTCGAATCTGAACTATTACATTACAAGTGAATGCTACCGGTATAGGAGCGTCTTTAGGCGAGCATATTGTGTAACATAAGGACTTCTCAGACCAGAGTAACAACTGATATGAGATTCACATACTGCAAATTCACTCGCAACTATATTTATCGAATCATTAGATCTGAAAAATATAAGTCAACTTAATTATTACTTCAAAAGTATAAATTATTTACAATGTTAGAGTTAAGTAATTATTTTTTGACAAAATAGTCATAACTTTAAGTATTAATAATTAAATATATACACTGATATTTTATTGTCACCAATTATGGTGGTGATAAACATACTGGATATCATGTATCTAGCTAGGTACATATTTGGACACAATCTGAACTACTTTTTGCGAACATCAATTGAAGCTTAGGTATTATCATTACGTGAATAACTGTTAATCATCATTTGTTGACATAATAAAAAAAATATGCCTTATGTATTCATAGTATGTAAAATATTATTTTCCCATTTTCACTTTACGCTAGAATAATAACTTCTCAGACGGAAATCAGTACATAGTTGTTCCACCTAATACATAGAACCTACAATCAGTATTTATGTACGTACATGACTTTTTTATCATCAGATTATTATATATTAGGTACATCATCACCTTCGTACTCCTCCTTGAGCCTAGGAAGAAAACCAGGTAAGTAGTTCCATAATAACATGTCGAGAATAATGTATATTGTCGTTGGTTTCTTACAGTTTCACCCATTTTTTTTAATAAAATTTACAGTTACCACCTTTTCGAGGTAAACAAACTATATTTTATATGGTGTTCAAGTTTTACGATATTGAGTAGACCTAACAAGCAATTTTACATAATCACTACCCCAATATAAACTTCGGTAACACGCTAAGAAAGCTCCAGACCTCTTTTTTTCGAAACTCCTCATACATTTTCATTGCCGTACAAAAATCTATCAACTAGCCTTTCTCATAACATGGTACCGAAGATCTTATAATCAAAGTAAAAAATCGATTATACGGACCCAAGTACCTACCGTGTACTTTAAAAGTACAAGATTATTATTCTATATACAGTTTCAATTTATTATAAGTGTAACTTATTTTCAATAAGAACGACATAACAATAAAACATGGTATTTAGATCAATATGCCCTATTAATAATAAAACGTATTCATGACGGAATAATTCGGAATGAGTTTAAATTTAAATAAAATTAAGTTATTTACATCACATATTTCATTCAATCAATGGAATCAAATTGACCAGTTAGACTATACACACTAATGATTTCGAAATACCTATCTTTATAATTCGATTACTTTTTAAGATATATTACTGCGTGCATAATACTGTATATTTTTTCTATTGGCTTATAACTCTACTTCGGAGATAATGAATGACCTAATGAATTTATTCATTATTGACTAACACATCTTAAAAATTAAAATCTATTTTTTAAACAGACACTGAAGTTATCATATGAAGTAGATAAATGTTATTCGTAACCATCTTCATTTAATATACAATTCCACAGCCTTTTCAGAAAAGCTGCCACTTTTGTCATTAGACCCAACTTAGGCTCACTCTCTACTACTCTACTTTGTTTTGCATTTTCTTGCATTTTAGTAGAGCTGCGGAAAGCATCCTTGTTTTATACAAACTCATCGCATTGATCTTGTTTTTACATATACATTCATAAACAATCAGTTGGCATCCCTTTGCTTTTACTCCTACTCTATTCACAATAAGTTTTCTAGTTCACGAAACTAATATTCAGACCATCCATTCGATTTCAAGTCACGCATTTTACACTATGAGAGATATGCAAATTAAATGTGTGTTTTGCATCTATCGTCATATTGCCATTACGACTACATTACAATACATGTGCTACTAACTAAAAATCAAGTCCATTGTCATACACTGTTTCTTGATGGATCACATCCTGTGCCTTTTAAAACATAGTTACTCTATAGTTGTTCGTTCCAACAAGCAAGTGATCCAGCACGAGAAAACATTGTTTGGCCGTGTTTGTCCTTATGCAATCTTTTCCGTTGGTGTTCATGTGAAAGAGTGCAGAGTGACTGGCTCGAAGTCATCATTGTGGGCTCGTGTGCGATGTGGCGGCGGAGGCGGCGGGGGCAGCGCCGGCGGCAGCAGGCTCGTACCCTCCGGAATGTAAACATTCGTAACACGCTCCTACGAACCATTTAAATATTATCAAAAACAGCAGCTAATAATTATACTTATCAACCTATTAAGCATTCAATATTCCGTCGTATTTCATGGAAACTCACCTGACCCTTGTCGTATTTAAAGATGTTCTGGAAACGGGTCGGCCTGGGTGGAGGCTCAGGCAGACCGATGCCGGTAGAGCCGTTGTAGTTCGGATTGTGAAATGATATGTGTCCGCCAGATTCCCGGAATTCTTCCTTTCTCTCAGCTCGTCCAGTTGCTTTTGCCTGTTTCACTGTACAGCAAAACAATTCAAAACTTAAGCTCGAGCTCGAAACTATAGTGATAAAGTTCCAAATGTTTTACTTACTGCAAACACAGAGGATGACCGCAATGGCTAAGAGAAGAAATGTCAATATTCCCACTACAGTCAATATGATGCCAAGGTTACTACTGCTAGGAGCAACAGTTGGGTTAGGAGCGCTTTTTGTTTCTGCGTTTTCTTCGATATCAGTGTAATCGTAAAACGAGGGGTAATGCGATGGCAATTTATTACCGACGTACTCCTTTGGTTCTGAAAATGTACAAGAGAATGTTATAGTTACGAGGTCATAATACTTTAGTTTTTTATTTCTCTTACTGTCTTAGCTTTACCTGTAGAACACGGTACAGAATCTGGCTTATTGGGACATTCGCAAACGTATGTATGTCCCGTGAATAGGCAGAGATGTGAACAGCCCCCGTTGTTTTCTTTGCACGGGTTCCAGCCATGTTGTTTCTCTGGGGATACTGCCTTTATTTCCATAGCCATCTCCATGTCAGTCCTTATTGCTACTATGTTCATTCCTGTTCGCTTATCGGCTCTCATCACTGACTTCTTATACCAGTCAGTCCAGTAGATGTAGTTTTGGTACTGAAATGAAAGGAATACAAAGATCTCACTATATATTCTGAAAAGTTGTACAATATTTAGTTTAATGATTTATTTAACAAAAGTTAGTATCGTTAGTTAGTTTACCTGTGTCATGCCAAAAGGATTCTTTGCCTCTGGTATCAACTGAACTCGATGTTTCCCATTCAAATCCGAAGTATCAATCCTGTCTTTCAAAGCATCTGTCCAGTAAAGTCTTCGGTCCTTGTAATCGATGGTAATGCCGTTAGGGAAACCCATGTCTTGCTGTACAATGACAGTCGCCATGGTGCCGTCTAATAACGATCTTTGTATGTTAGGGATTTCACCCCAATCGCTCCAGTACAAAAATCTACAATAAATAATGTGTAAATGAGACTTAGGAAGTTCAAACTTGGGGTTTTTAAATAAAAATCATGTTTACCCTTTAGCTGGAAACACTGCGATCGCTCGAGGCTCAGTCAGTTTTTCTAATAATATTTTCCGTGAAGATCCATCTAACCTCGCTACTTCGATAACCTATAATATACAAAAAAAAACGAATTATAGAAGTTGTACATAGTTCTAAGAAAACAGATATTTTAAATAAATCATCTTACCTTGTGCTCGTTGTCGGTCCAGTAAAGATTGTTTGCTATCCAATCAACTGCCAATCCATTTGGAGTGTCCATCCTCCCTTCTACTACCACTTTTGTATCACTCATATTAGACATGTTGATTGACCTGAAATCAATTCATGAAATATGTATACCTATTTTCAAAATAGTATGATTTAAATAGTGTTCAAAAATTTAACATGCAAACCTTATGACGTCGAGGTTAAGATCTGTGTAGTATATCAACTTTTTCTCCCAGTGAAAATCGACAGCAATAGTATTTTGAACCTCTTCATCAGTTAGAGGTAAAGTGACGTCCCATTGTTCGGGTGTATCAAGCGAAATAATAGCTATGCTGCCTCTCGTGGCAAACGCCAAGAAGTTGTCGGGGTGGTTCTTGCATATTTTGGGAAACGGCTCAGATTCGTTTTTGAACGACAGACCAGTTGGACAGGCGCATGAGAAACCCTCAGGATTTCTCAAGCAGAGATGAGAACAGCCACCGTTGTTTGAGCCGCAAGCGTCTTTAAGATTTTGTTCTCCCTGTAAACGGAAGGCAAATGTGAATAATGCATGCCATCGACTATCGACAAGTTGAGAAGACTCCAGAATCCTATCGACTCACTTGAACAGCTCTTATATCCATCAGTCCTTCCAAATTTCGTCTTATTTCAATTGTGTTATTTCCAGTAATCTTATCAGCTCTATTCAGACTTTGTGTTTTCCAATCCGTCCAGTAAATGTGAGCACCTACAATTACTATACCATACGGATAGGGAACTGATTTGCGGATTATTCGTCTGTCATCTCCATTAAAGTTGGAGCTTTCTATAGTAAGAATTTTAGCATCGTTCCAGTAAAGACGTCCTTCGATTCTATCAATGGCCAAGCCGTTTGGCCACTTAATGTTATTTTCCACTATAATACGCCTGAAAATTTTAGTAACGCAGTTAAAATATAGTTTGTTACTTTTAAATTTCAGCCGTTGCTCAGTTATATCACCTACCGATTCATGCCGTCCATATCAGCTCTTTCAATTTTCGCTGACGTTCCCCAATCCGACCAAAACATGTAGCCGTGTTCATAATGTAAAGCAATGGCTCTTGGAGAATCTACGAACGAATAAACAATTTAATTGTAAGTTCAACAAAGCATAAAATCTTAGGCCGTGGGTAGGTTGTAAGTATACTTCATACCTAATCCAGTCCACACAAGAACTTTTCTATTTCTTCCATCTATTTCAGAAACTTCTATGCTGTTGCGTCCTCCGTCTGTCCAATATATCTGTCAAACAACCCAACCATTTTGTAAAAAGTTTATAACGCTTCAACTCATTTACCAAATAATAATAAGATAATTTATAACCTTGCGCCCAGCAGAGTCAATCACAATCCCATCAACAGTGTGCAGTCCTTTGCCTATAACTGTAGTCATTTCTTGGCCAGCTAGAGTAGCTCGTTGAATCTTTTTCTCTCCAGTATCCGTCCAGTAAACCATACCTAAAATGTAACATAATTTACGCAAATTATATTAAACCAGGTAGGTACAAAGGTAAAAGTTAGTGTAAATAAGTCTTACCAGTTGCGATGTCGACATCAACGCCAAGAGCATTTTTAAGTTGCGGCAGCGGCAATACCACATCCGTCAGATATGGCACATCAAGAGACACAATCCTTATGTCTAAACGATGAGCAAATATCAAGTAGTTTATGGGACCGTTCGTACATGTTCTTCCGTCCTTCTGTAAAACCAAATATATTTTACTATTTGCATAGGTACCTACCTATAATATAAAAAGCTAAAAATAATAAATGTCTTACGCTTATTTTGACTCCAACAGGGCAAGCACACGATCGACCACCCGCCGTGAACGGTTTCAGCAGACAGAGATGTGAACAGCCGCCGTTATTTTTAGAGCACCTATAGAAACCTTGCATTAGTTTGCCATAAAACTTGTAAACAAGAAAACCAACCAAATCTTTACCTACCTGTTATTGCCAACAACCCGTTCTTTATGAAAAATTCTGACGTCCATCAGATTGGGCAAACCGGCGCCTAGCGTCCGTCGCTTTTTGCCTGTGTATTTGTTTGCTGCCTGGATTGACTGTGTTTCCCAGTCAGTCCAAAATACTTCATCTTTGTAAATTTCCAAGCCGAATGGATGAGGTAAATGTTCATCTATTGAATAAGTAAAATAAATTAGTGCTCAACGCAAATCATCAAATGTCTACAACTTCTTTTGAAACTGTTCTTAGAAATTAAACATACTTATTAGAACAGTTCGCCCAGTACCGTCCAGATTAGCATATTCGATGGTCTGGTTCCCGCCATCAGTCCAGTAAATACGTTTGTGTGCGAGATCCAGTGCTAATCCGTTGGGCCAAGTCATTTCATTGGAAATTAGGCGTTTGCGATTTCCTCCATCCATATCCGCTCGTTCAATACAAGGATTTGCTCCCCAGTCAGACCAGTACATGTGTCCACCTGAAATTTGTTAATGTAATATATCTGTCTATCTATATGGATTAATAATATGTATTAATCATGAGTTTGGCGGATGGTTTTACCTGCTGGATCGACAACTATGTCTCGAGGCTTGTCAATATTTTCCCACACGAGCAGTGATCTCATGGTACCGTCAGCGTTCGCTACTTCAATTTTATTTGTTCCAGCGTCAGTCCAGTACAGTTTGTTGGTGTACCAATCGTAGGCTAACCCTGCTGGCCAACCTAGAAATTATAAAGAAAACTGTTAAACATTTCCTTAAAAAAAATGTATCTATAACATCATGTATAACAAATAAACCTATAAATAAATAAGAACCTACCCAAATTCGTTTTGGCGATGATGGTTTGCCCAGATCCGTTAATGTATGCACGGTTGATGGTGTCTTTATCCACATCCGTCCAGAATATTGAGTTGGTGTTCACATCCCAGTCCAAAGCTACCGCCTGTTTTATCGTGTCTACCGGAATCACCTAGAAAAAAAAAAACATGGTTGGTACATCATCACCATCATCAGAATGAATAAGTCTACTTCTAGCCTTTGACCTCCTCTATATACATATATTTCCAATATTATGGATTTTGAACTAATTATCCATCGTTTTAGGCTGCTGACATCTAATTATTATCATGAAACTTACCATGTCCAAGGAATCAGTTTGTTTTTTTGGGTGTAATTGTTTCAAACGCAGATCCCTCTTTCGCGCATACAAAAGCAGTTTTTCAGGCGATTGGTCGCAACTTCGTCTGCAAAGTAATGGAAACAAAATATTGTAGCTACCTAGCCTAAAATGTTGCCGAAATATTTATATCATTCAAATGAAGAGATTGTGCGCTGATTAGCAGTTCCTACGTACCCGTCAAGGTTCAGATTGAAGCCAACAGGACAGCGGCAGCTATGGCCGCGGTTATTCGGTAAACAGAAATGAGAGCAACCTCCATTGTTGACACAGCGGTTTTTGTAGCTTCTAAGTTGCCTCAGTGGATGATAGCTGAAATATAAATAGAAGTAAAACGTTAATATTACAATTTGGTGCAGGCAAAAAGATATCTACAATGTACCTACTTATATACTACGTGTGATAATTGCAAGTAACTGCTTTACTCTAACTTTTACCTGTGAATATCCATAGGAACATTGAGCCCAGCGTGAACAGTCTGAATGCCCATACCGGTTTTCTTGTTGACCGTGGAAATACTCTTCGTATGCCAATCAGTCCAATAGATAGCGTCTTCAAACAATGTCAGTGCAAATGGATGGGGAAGTCCCTTGTTCGTTATCTAAAAAACATAAATTGTTCAGATCAAGTTTACTCACGTACCCACAACACACATCATATACATAGACTAGTGGCTTCCCGCGGCTTCGCACGCGTTGAAGTA
Source organism: Chloroclysta siterata (assembly GCA_932294275.1). Lineage (NCBI taxonomy): Eukaryota > Metazoa > Arthropoda > Insecta > Lepidoptera > Geometridae > Chloroclysta > Chloroclysta siterata. The sequence goes on from OW028588.1 coordinate 9,948,814, forward strand.
GTGGTGAGCCGTGATTGAGCCACAATCATCCAAACATCGTAACTTTCGCATTCATTTGTATATTATTAGGGTAGGATTTTAAATACCTACGTAGGAATAAGAGATACCTATAGGCGTACATTACCTATATTAGGTAGTTAGGTATAGGTACTGAGTTTAGCACAAACATGACAAATACAACAAAGACAACCTTACACGGAAAGTATGTACTTATTTGTTCCTAGTTTCTACCCCAAAAACAAACGAAACGAAACAGCTTCACGACTTTGATCCCCAGGCACGGTAGATACCCTCAGATCTCTTCGTGCCAACTCAAGATTCCCGTTTTTAGAATATCTCTTACAAACATTGACGCCTCGTTGTATCCTTTTTATTCGAGCGCAACGAAGGAGGGTGACGTTTTAGGAGTTGTTTTCGAAAATCAAACTGTCTTTTTCTTCTTTATCCACAGAACATATTTTCTGTTACGTGTAGTGTAATTAACTTCAAACTTTAAAAATCTTCCACGCGTTAAAAATCTCCCATACAAAATTTTAACTTTGGCAGTCTTTTGCACCCTTTGCACGTTTAAAATACACCCTTAGTTTTTAAATATTAAAAAGCGTGATTTTAAATTATTTATTGTGGAGTATATTTACTTCAAGTTTGAAATCAATCGCACTATGCGTTAAAAATATCTCATAATAACTTTTACAGTCATTTGCACCCATTGCAGCGGTAATTATCAAAAGTTAAAAGCGTCATTCTTAATGATTTGTTTCTTAGTATATTTACCTCAAGTTTTAAGTCAATCGCACTACGCGTTAAAAAACTCCCATACAAACTATGACATCCCTTTGCACACTTATTAAGGGTAGTTTTAAAGAACTAAAAATGTCTTTCCTATTTTTTAGCCTTGGAGTACATCTACTTCAAGTTTCAAGTTTGTAGGTTCAAGGAATACAATTTTTCATACCAACGTTTTCAACCCTTTTTACACCCTTGGGAGTTGAATTTCTAAAAATCCCTTCTTAGTACACTTCTACGCCATAAGACCTATATACTCTTCAAATTTCAAGTCTCTAGGACCAGCGGTCAAAAAACTCCCATACAAACTTTTACATCCCTTTGCACACTTATTAAGGGTAGTTTTAATAAACTAAAAATGCATTTCTTTTTTTATTTGCCTTGAAGTTTAAGTACTCCAAGTTTCAAGTTTGTAGGTTCAAGGAATACTATTTTTCATACAAACGTTTTCATCCCTTTTTACACTCTTAGGGGTTGAATTTCCAAAAATCCCTTCTTAGTACACCTCTACGCTATAAGACCTATGTACTCTTCAAATTTCAAGTCTCTAGGACCAGCGGTCAAAAAACTCCCATACAAACTTTTACATCCCTTTGCACACTTATTAAGGGTAGTTTTAATAAACTAAAAATGCATTTCTTTTTTATTTGCCTTGAAGTTTAAGTACTCAAAGTTTCAAGTTTGTAGGTTCAAGGAATACTATTTTTCATACAAACGTTTTCATCCCTTTTTACACCCTTAGGGGTTGAATTTCCAAAAATCCCTTCTTAGTACACCTCTACGCCATAAGACCTACGTACTCCTCAAATTTCAAGTCTCTAGGACCAGCGGTTTAGGCTGTGGGTTGTCTATATGTCAGTCAGTCAGTCAGTCAGTCAGTCAGTCAGTCAGTCAGTCAGTCAGTCAGGACTTTGATTCTTATAGTATTAGAGATTACACATCTTCACAGTCTCACCTTCTTCCGATTTTGACCATCAAACATAGCTCTCTCAATGACGTGGTGCTTGGCATCAGCCCAATATATCTTAGATTCAGTGTAGTCAATCGTTAATCCATTAGGCCAGAAAATCTGATCGATAATTATGCTTTTCCGTCTAGAGCCATCCATATCAGCCCGCTCTATCTTCGGGTTGGGCCCTATAAATATCAAATGAAGCTTCAGTTTACTTCCACACACAACAAACTGCAATTTGGTCGTAGACTTACTCAATGATGGTGCGTGTGCAAATAGTTGGTCATACTAAACGATTTATTTAAAAAACCGTTGGTTACTTTGTCGCAGAACTGTGTGTTAAATTCAGTTTTTTTTGTCCATAAATTTCAAGTTTTCTTACCCCAATCAGTCCAAAAGACTAAAGCATCTCCTGGGTGCACTGCTATTGCCCGAGGCTTGTCCAGGTCATTTGCTGCGAGTACCGCTCTTAGAGATCCATCAAGGCTAGCCACTTCCACTCTTCTAGTCCCTGAATCAGTCCAAAATAGAAGATCATGTATCCAGTCAACCGCCACTCCACCTGGTGTTTCAAGGCCCCAGCGTATAACATCTGTAAAAAGAAACAATATTGTTTTAAATCTATTCAGACACACTACTTCTAACGAAGAAATAAAAGCTATGTTTACCAGTAATGTTGTTTTCATTAATCTGAGCGACACGTATGACTCTCAAGTTGTTCTCTGACCAAAAGACTAGTTTCTTTTCGTAATGATAGTCAAGCGCAACTGCGTTATGAAGACCCTTCACAACTGACGCGTAATTATCTCCAGTTAGCCAGACCTGAATAAGTAAACATGTTATTTAGTACCCAGGTTTGTTATCTAGACATAAAAAATCATCAAACTGGAATGTAGGTAGTGAACAGTTGTTTCATTAAAATATTTAACTTGTTTATTATATGGTATAAGAATACCTGTCTGATTCCTATTCGATTGGAAAAGAGCAGCGATGGCGATTCTCCAGTGGGCTTGCAAGATCTTCCGTCAGGTCTCAGGACGTAGCCCGTCATGCAGCCGCATTGGAAGCTTCCAACTGTGTTCGAACACGTTTGGGAACATACCGGGTCCTGCTCATACATACATTCATCGATGTCTCTACAACTGTAAAAATAACCAATGTAAGAATCTTCTAAAGCATGATCGTACATGGGCAAATGATATTAAAGCAAGTATTACCTGTACTTGTCTTCAGCCAGTAGAAAACCCAATGGACAAGCACACGAAGGTTTTTCATCCCACGTGGTGATACATTGCCTCTCACACTTGTCTTCAGGCATACAGTCCCTATGTATTGGACACTTTTCTTCGTCATCCCCTCTTGGACAATCTCTCATGCCATCACACACGTGCTTTCTACTGACGCAGTTTCTAAAAGCATTACTTGCGAGATGCTCAAGGGATTTACAGGTGTACTGATCTTCTTCGCAATGGATTTCACAATGCATCTCGTCTTCACCGTTGCTGCAGTCGCGGACGCCGTCGCATATCCATGTTTTCTGGAAGATTTTATAGTTGTGACTAACGTTTAGGACCTAGTTCTTAAAGACGTTTCAAAGTGATCCTTGTGATTAAATTGAATACCTTTTGACTTTGGAATAGAGTTTCGTAAAATCCTTACCAGAATGCAACGGTGGTCGGCACATACGAATTCTTCTGAAGTGCAGTTTTGTATTTTATTGGGTTCGCAGTTGAGCTCGTCTCCTCCATCAGCGCAGTCCCGTTCCGTGTCGCATCGCCACCGCTCCGGAATACATTTACCGTCATTGCATCTGAAAAAAATCGTTCGTACCAATCTGACTTAGACACCAAAAAAAACCAAGTGGTACAAGTGAAGTTAGTCGAATAGCTTCACAATTCAGGATTTCCACACGAAGAACTCGGGAGTAAGATTGACGTTACTGACGTCAGAAAGATTTATTCATTTATTTAATTCTTTATTGCACCATACAAAGTTTGTACAAAAAGAGAGCTTAATGCTAGACAGCATTTTCTACCAGCCAACCTTGACAGATGAAGAACAAGAGGTTGGCGTGCTTGAAACTAAACAGACAATTTGGTATTACAATTTACTAAAACAAAACTGTATGCTAAATATGTATAATAAATAAAAATACTATACAAACTACAAAATAATAAAAATAAATACATATGTATTTATATATATATACATTATAATTTATTAATAATAAGATACGAAGTCGGGTAGGTATTTATGGCAGGTACTTTCTGGCTATGTTTGAAACTGTCTTACTTGAACTCTCCAGCACTACAGCTTCCAGGTACCATAGGACAAGTATCCTCATCGCTCCAGTCCCCGCAATCGTTGTCACCATCACAATGGAACTCTTTGGACACGCATTTCTTGTTGTTGCATTGCAGCTCGTTTTCCCCGCACCTCAGCAGATCCACAGCTGAGCACAAAATAATTCATTATAAATACTTCCGAAAATACGAGAGTGAACCACCCACACACTCGCCAGATATTTTTTCAAAACAAAATTAAACCTTTATTGAAATTCCAACAATAGATGTCAGTCTCAACGTACACTAGTGCCGAATATCTGGGTAAAAATTACCTATTTGTTTTTTTTTATACAACTAGCTGATGGAACAAGCAGATGGCCCACCCGATGTTAAGTGGTAACCATCACCTATAACAAAGCATTGCCTCGTAAGACACGCACGATAGGAATGTGCTCTACGATGCACTACCCTGCATCCATCAACTTGAGGCATACAGATGTTAAGCTTCATGTGCCTGTAATTACACCAGCAACCACACTCTTCTAACCGAAACACAGCATCTTGCTTGGCGGCAGAAAATGGCGTGGTGGTAGTACTTCCCCGGACGAGCCCTTCACAAAGAGCTCTACTACTCTTAAATAATAAAGCTTTAGAATCATCGGCTTATACATATAACAATTTCTTTCTTTCTTTTTACATGCATCAAACGTCGTGCCAAGTTTTTTATAATGTTTAATAATTTTAATTAAAATTCTGATGTCAGATGGCAGATGAACTTACGGCACTCAGATTCATCCGAATTGTCAGAGCAATCAGTTTCCTTGTCGCATCTCCAGTGCTTCGAAATGCAATCCCCGGTAGCGCACGTAAACTGATTTTTTCGACATCTGCGTGCCAAAAAATTTGTTTAGTCTCAAATATCTATGAAGCTCGCTATGAAATACATAAAAAGGGTTATTTTTTTTTTCAAACTTTTTGCTGTTACTAACAAAACACTTATACCATAACGAAAACATTCAAAAGAATCCTTGCATCTTATCGTTCATTCCAGTAACAAATACCATGCCATTCGGACATTTCACTTTTAAATAAAAATATATTTTGCTTCTATATTAATAACTCGTGAAACATATTCCATACAACTACAACATAATAGGAAATATAAGCATTTGCGTCATGGTTTAAAAATAAACAGTCCCACGCAAGAATGTAGGCGTTCTCATACATAGGACTTTGGCAAATAAGTACATAACATTATTGCAAAATAAATGTCAATATCTAGAGCACTCGTGTGTTGTTGCCTTCAGAATTTCCGCTTTTAACAATTTAATTACAGTCGTGCATTATGTAATACCACAAAATACATAATAATACTATTCAGTTTTTCAGCGACGGTTAATGAAACCGGCCGCTTTGTTATCTCTGTAGAAGCTTCGTATATACCTCTACGTAAGCAACGCCGTAGAGGCTTCGTAGAGGTTGCTACGCAGAGTTTTATCTTATGATTTCTTATAGCGTCACAGCTAGAGTTAGCGTATCACAACATTGAAAGTTTTTCAATGCCACGCGGCATCCGAACGAATGTGCGTCATATCGGCATATAGCGCCATTTATATCCCGAATTGTACTTTGATGTATAAAAATAAATTTTAATCTATGGTAGCATGGTATGTAGGTAGATGTAATTTCTGGCGTAATTTCACCGGAACTTACGCACAAATTTCACAGAATGCGCTGGTGTTAATTGCTACAACAGTCTATGAAATATATTGGGCGAGGCGAGAGCTCGAGACACAGGCTGCGCGTAGGCGCGTTTCCATGGAAACCTCCCCTCCCGCTCTCCCCAGCCCCTTGGCCGAGTATTGATCTACAGCCCGTTACAAACCTCGCATACAGAATCCGTATCATAAAGAAACTTTCAGTAACGAACGTTTTGATTTTATTCGTATCTAATATAAAAATAGTACGGTGATGAAATTATATCATTGAGTCCCGGTTTTACCATCTCTAAGTTATGCTATCCGGAGATATTTTTATCTGATGTATAGCGTAACTCAGAGGTAATAAAACTTGTCCTGATTTGTAAACACGAAGGTAAAATTAGATAGTGCTTAAAGATAAAAAAAGCGAAAATTTATGGTTACCTATACCTACTTCATATTTTTCAAAACTATTTCTATGTTCACGCAGGTAGACACTATCTTTCAGAGGTCTTCAAAAGGTGTGGTAAATTTAATAGAAAATAATATTAAAAAAACAGATCTACCAAACTACCAACTGTGAAAATAATAAAGTGTAAATAAATATATTTACGCGTGTCTGTACAGTTAAAATCAAAAGGTTAGTTTCATTCACAAAGTCAAAGTCAAAAGGAGTTGATTCACTTAAATCACAAGGATCACTTTGAAACGTCTTAAAGGCAAGTGGATCTAGGCGCCGATTCCACGTGACCAAGAATCATTTGGAATGTTTTACCCTCGCGCGACAGGCATAAGCACTACTGAGCGCATCTAATTTTGCTTTTATTCTGTGTCAGAAATTTAAAAATGTACAAATGAAAATCAAATTTCAAAGCACCTACTGTTATGCTTAAATACAGCTCTATATGTTCGTAGTAATCTACATCAAAAATATTCTGACCCAATTCTATATTTTTTTTCTATAAAACGTATAATCGTATTATTGGTTTTTTTATATTTCGGTTCGCATATGCCCTTACTCGTAATTCTAATTGGCACAGTAAAGTGGCCCAATAAGCTTATGGATTCATGAAATATAATGCAACAAAATTTCACTATTCAATGAAATTAGTATAAAATTGTAGATTGCTATTACGTCACAGGGCTTATACGGGGTTGCCTTAACTTGGATGGCTTGATCCAATGGAGGCATTAATAGTGATTGAATGGCGTGATGACCATGGACCTTTTAAATTGCGAAAAAGCAAACTAAAGTAAAGGTAACCGTAACTTAAAAAAAGGGAACCCAGTATCGTTAAATAAAACTATGAAAAAAGGAAAAATGATAATAAAAATCTGCACAAGAGGTAGAAAAAAATTAAAGAAATCTCTTTTAACGATGTACACATTGGGACAAAAATAATAAAGATTGTCTTTGAATGTGATTCCGTACTAAAATATCAAAAGATATATTAATTGAGTTTGGAATTAGACACAGCTGCAATATTCAGACACATATTTTAATTTAATATATACCTCCCCTCTAGATGTATCTAACATAGGTACTCACTTGACTCTGGTACAGTTGGTCTCATCGGAGTTGTCGCGGCAATCGTTGTCTCCATCACACACCCAGTTTTGATGAATGCACAGTCCATTCCCGCACGTGAACTGATCCACTGTGCAGTTGGCTGATCCACCTGTCAAGAGTTTGAGGGATGATTCGACTGAAGTAATTTTTAAAAGACTTCAAAAACATTAAAAAAGAATGCATTCGAATTGAGAACCTCCTCCTTTTTTGAAGTCGGGTAAATTAAGGAGGTTCTAAATTCGACTGTATTTTCATTTAATTTTTACCGCATAACTCCGTCATTTATCATATCACTGACTAAACTATAACGATGCTAAGCAGGATATTTGCGATTCCTATGCAGGTGTTAGCGAGTGTAGACCCACAGGCTTCTTCAGTCACTGGGTAGTGGACCTGACGTCTCATTGTTTAATATTATTAGTTTTCAAGACTCTATTTATGTCTGGTAATATAACAAATTATATAATCTAATCTGAAATAAATGAATTGAATTAAACAGAAAACCGCGCGGCTAGAGTTTGAGAAGAACCCTTCATTAGCATCTGAGAACATATCCCTCTAAAAACATTCAATGCTTTTCTTATTTCACGCTATTTTTCGAGATCTGAAGTTAGTATAGTAGTAGTAGTAGTAGTGAAGGTAGTAGTAGACATAATTTTTAGTAACTATCTTCATAGTATGATCCCTTGCAGGTATTTCTTTGTAGCTTCTTAAGAAGAAACGCGGGGCTAGGGTGAGAGTGGAACCGTTTTAAACTTCGGCTTTTGTATTTGTAGGCTATCGCACTCACGTAAAACTGCTAGTCTTAGCTATAGTTATTTATGGCTTTATGAGGTCGACAACTCCTTCACCGGAACAGGCCTAAATGTCACGGACTAACCTTTATGGCTTGATTATTTGTTCCTCACTTACCGCAATGAGTTTCGTCGGTAAAGTCTCCGCAATCGTTATCACCGTCGCACAGCCACTCGTTTGCAATACACACGTTGGTGCTGTGGCACAGCGTGCGGTTCTTTTGTTCTATGCAGACGTGCGCGCACCCGGCTTCGTCTTCACCCTCCGCGCAGTCTGTCACATCGTCACAGCGCTTTTCCATAGCTATGCAGGTGCAGGATATCTGAAAATCTCTTATTGCTTAACCTATGTGAAACCTTCAAGCCTGCAAAAGGTTGAAATTCCGTTAAAACTCTCTAGCTGCCCTCTGCAGGTCCTGCCCACGATGACAATCTGCTCACTTACACTGGTACTCACAATCGACCTGCATATATTTAGTCTTATCCTACTCTACTCACCTGGCAAGAAAACTGGTGAACAAGACACGTCTCGTGGCAGCTACCATCGTCGATAGCGGTATCCGACACTTCAGGCGCCAAGTCGGTATGCTTACTGATCCCAGAGTAGTCTGTCATGGCAAATGTTTTCATATTCAATGGAGTTGAAATAATCAAATCAATATTTTTAATCTCAAGGGATATGCAATGTCAAGAAAAAAAAACTATGTATTGATATCCTGTATTTTAGATACTGGTGTTTATTTAGATCACTAAGGTCTTGGTAAAAAATATATCACTAGAGCAATATCTAAATCTACGGTCAATGAACCGGTGTTAACGACTATTCTGTGGGATAAGTCAACATGTTTATAAATCATTTACGCCAACAATGATATCACTCACGGTGCCATACGTCCACGCGCGTGTGTGGATTATGGGGCCAGAATCCAGGGACCTGCATAGGGATAGGTCCAACACCGATCGCGCTCCCTGGTGGCTGGTAGGGAGGCACACGTCCCACTGGTGACCGGGGGTCCGCTAATTCACCCGTCACATTCTCGGCTCGAGGAGCCCCCAGGGATGGGTGCTCTTCTGCACTTACTGTTGATAACAAAGTAATTTGACTCTTTAACTAAGATATTACCTTAAAAAAACATATCTAAATAAACTGTTTAGCTTGTTCAAATAATATTTAACGACCATTGACTTTGGATCATAGCTATAGTCTAGCTATAGTCATAGTATACAATGGAATCGCAACAAAATACAAATTATATTCATTTTAACAATATTCTAGAGTAAAACGACGGCGTCTAGAGTACGAAGGTTATCATTAGTGGTTACCAAGAACTGGGGCTTATCTGTTCTCGGTAGCGGTAATTTCAATTGCGACCCTGACCATGACCCTCCTATAGGAAACTACAGCGTACCTATATCTCTTAAACATGTGTGATCTAGTTTTTTGATAGGCATAGTCCATCTGTATATGTCAGCTACAAACATAATATTATTCATAAATGCTTAACCCATATTTTTTTGCATGTTGTTAAATACCGGTAATTTATCTGTTACGTGCAATCATAAACATGATCGATGCGTGCAATAACAAAGTAATGGTTTTTCAGCAATATGATACACTACGCTCTAATAAAGATCTCACACAGCTTCATAGCTGTTGCCAGCTGTTGAGCTGTGTGTGTTCCGACTGTGTGACGGCTTGTGCTGTGACGAGGTTTCAAATGTTAAATGAAAATACTTAGATGTACCTAAAGGTAAACCATCTCTTTAGATTTGTCAATCGAGTGCATTACTCTCGCAGGGGCCACATAGCTTTGAGGTAAAGTTAAAGCCTGTTCACATACCTAACAGAATCCAAAATAATCCTCATCAAAATCTCGAGCCTCATCAAATCAAAATCCTCAGTCACTCACTCGCTCATCACGAAAAGCACAGGCATTCCTTGAGGGTTGGAGGCACTCACAAAGAAACTATTCTTGAAAATTTGTATAAATGTGTGTAGTAGAAATGGTTGTAGTTGTGTACAATTATATATTTCTGTTTGTAGCTTCTTATACTATTCAATGTATTTGTAGGTATATGTTTGTGTCAGGTATAGGTAATAATTAATTAAATTTTTTGTTACTTTGCATTCTTGTGGTAGGTTACTGTTTATTTTAATAATAGGACGCCACCTTTAAGATTGGCCGGTAGAAAATGCTCATAGCAGAAAGCACACCTTTTGTACACTTCTTTTTAAATTTTTGTGCAATTAATAAATAAAGAAAACAATCAAAGCAACTGTTTGCAAAAATACACTCCTCAACAAAGTCTAGGGAACAAGTATACTACTTTAACTTATTTGTGAAAACTCGTAAAAAAAGTACTGGCCACTAAAATTTGTAAATGTAGGCTGGAAGAGTATTAAATAATTTATTAGAAATTCAAAAAAATATAACAAAAAAGCAAAAGTTTTTCAAATTATGGAGGGAAAACCTAACTTGTTCGCAGAGTAAGCATTAAGTGTTGGGTTTTTTTTGTCATGTATCGATTTTTTTTCTTGTGAAAAACCGTTATAACCAACTTTTTCGAAAGTTTTGAAACGTTAGACGTTATATCACGTCGTCATTTAACGCGGGAAGAAATGTTTAGGGCTGTGGGTATGTTGGAAGCTGGACGCAGTCAACGCGATATGGCGGACGCTGTTAACACACACAGCCAAGCGTAATTTGCCGATTATGGGCACGCTACAGGGTTACCAGAGATGTAACCAAACGTCACCGAGGAAGATACAGAGTCACTACCCAGAGACAAGATCGATTTCTGCAAAATGCGGCAAGAAGGCAGCCCCAGATTACAGCTCGTCAGTTGGTAGGAAGACTCCAGTCCCAGCACCAAGTGGTTATCAGTGACCAAACTGCCAGGAGAAGATGACATGAAGTCAATCTTTATGCTCGCAGACCATTAAGAGTTCCAGGTCTGCGACGTGGAAATCGAGGGCGTCGTTTATTGTGGGCTAACGCACATTTGCGATGGACTGATAATCAGTGGGCACGTGTTCTGTTTTCCGACGAGTCTCGCTTCTGATTTCATTCTAATTCAAGGAGAGTGAGTGTTTGGCAAGTCTCTGGTCGCCAAAGTCGACTCCGAAATCCTCAGGAAGTTCATCCTTACTAAGGCTGAACGATCATGGTGTGGGCTGGAATTCGCCTGGGTGGAAGAACTGATCTCGTTTGGATTCGAGGCAATTTAAATGCGAAGCAATACATTGAGCAGGTTATGCACCCTATGGTCATTCCTCACCAGCAGTTCGGCCAAGATTTCGTGTTCATGCAGGATAATGCACGCGCACACACCGCAAGGCAGGTGATGAATGTGTTCAGCGAGCACAATATCACGATGTTATAGTGGCCTGCTCAGTCCGCCGATCTCAATCCAATTGAGCATGCATGGGACTTGCTCGGGAGAAGAGCTATCTTTCTCAAAATTTGAACACGGAAGCAGAACTTTTTTCTCATCTTTCCAGAATATGGAGCCTAATTCCACAGGCGACAATTGATAACTTGATACTCAGCATGCCACGCCGATGTAGAGCCGTGGCTAATGCCCTGGGAGGTCTGACGGATTATTAAACAGCTGCAAATAATGTTTTTTTCATTTAATTTTCACATATGCGTCAGATGGTTTGTTATTTACAGGAAATTGTTTTTTTTCGGTTTAGGTACTATTTTCGTTTCTCTTATAAAACCTTAATTTTTTTACTTGCACGCTTTTTATTTAATTACATAACTGAAATCAAGAATAAATAAGGCTTCCATTGATGTATAACATTTAAGTATTAAAAATGTAGAATTACAAATATACACTAAAATACCCTTGTTCCCTAGACTTTGTTGAGTAGTGTATATAAGTACTACTGAAAATTCAAGAAGTAATAGGTCCTGGAATAAAGTTATGTGACGAAAAGGTCAGGTCAAGTTATTTAAAAAGTCGATGGATATACTTACTCGTGAAGGTAGGCCAAAGAAAATATAGATGCCTTGTGTATAAGATGATGATGATGATAATTGAGGAGAATGGAGGAAAAAAAATGTATACCGACACCATATAAAGTGTGACAAAGTCAAGATTATGACTCACCACATAGCCACAGTAGTACGAAGGAGGTCGCATACACAAATACCGGCGCAGGCATGGTGGCGCAGCGCCGAAGCGCCAACAGTGCAACACCAGTCCTAAGTGACCTGCGCGGATATCGCACGTTTGTTTCCAACACGCTTCCACGATACCATGGCGCGCTCTCACGGGCTACTGGCTACCTGAAAATTATACTTTATTATGCCTTGGTTTAGGCTAAGTAATGCTTTTTAGCGCAACTCATGCAAAGCATGAGGATTGAGCATGTATGTATAACCAACCAGCTAAGGGTATCAATAATATGAGACAATACACTAACATAACATAACAAAAAATATGTCTCACGACGACATCCCTTGATCCCTTGAGTCTAAATAAATTATGAATAGAATTATGAGTGCCCATGAACCCACGAAGATCGCTTTGGGTCCACCAATATTTATTGATTTATTTAATTACGGCATCTGATTTCTGATAATAACAGTTAGTATTCTAGCAGCGAAGATGGGCTAAAAACCTGTATGGAATATCAACTACTGCAAAATGTAACTATGTGCCAAAAATCTACGTTGCCCGGGGATAAAGTCGTGAGGCTGTTTATGTTTATGTTTCCTAAATACATACATTTCAAGACAAAATGGCTCTATAAGAAAATAAAGACATGTGAAAAAACCTTACTTTCATTCAGAAAACGGAGTTAAAAAGTAGAAAAAGAAATAACAAACTGTAACATATAAAAATAAATTGCTTCTCGCAAAAAAAAAAGTACTGTTTTACAATCTAGAGGTGAGGTTTCAATAACAACTCTAATTATACATCTAAAAGGTACCCATTCTATATTTACGGTCGTATTTCATAACCTACACTCAGGTAGCCATTTTAGTTGCACAAATTGTCAAGCTTTCGGTCACAACACGAATACACCAAAGTATTTCACTAAACCTCCATTTCTTCCGTAGTGTATCACAATGAACCAACACTGTTTAAAAATAAACTAAAATATCATATATAAATGCGCGTATTGATACTGAAGCGTTGTGAGCGGGCGGACATTATTGGAAATCTCGAAAGCTCCGAGCATGCGCGGTAGAAAGCTACTTACTTGTTGAGCAGATTTTCATTCAAGATTCACAGGGTCACCCTACGCATTTAGATTACTTAATCCCGTATCACACCTCTTTGTAATACCTTTCGGTATCGGCACTGATAGCTAACGTAATCAGTATATTTATGTAACGTCTTTAGGCTACGTCAAAAGTGTTTGTGATCTAAGAGATTTATCATTTATTTAGATCATAATCAAAATCTAGGTTTCCTAAACTTAGATTATACAAATGGCAAAATATGTCGCTCTGTTTTGTTTGATAAGCATTCATACTCTAAAGTATTTTCTAAAATATAATAAACAGAGACAGCCTCATGAGTGATCTACATCCACGGTAGGTATTTCCTCAGATTTCGAAGTACCTATTACCAACTTAATTCTTTGAGGATATCTAAGGGAAATAGTCAGAGAGTGAGTACGTGCAATTACATTTGGCACATACTCATATTTTACAGTTGGTATTCCATAATGTAAAATATATCTTTAAAAATACTCTCGTCAGGTGAAACGGAACCGACAGGCCATGCTCCCAGGCCATATTCGATCAATAATGACCAAAAAAGTTATTCTTCGTTCATATTCCCTTTACCTTTGGTAATAATCAAGATCTAAAAATATGTATCAGACACTAATTTAAATCGGTTGGGCTATCTCTACATCGTGTGCAAAAGACTACGTATAGTCCACTGTCTCGTATATTCTAAACATTTGTATTTACAATTTGACATTGTAATTTTCTCTATCAGGAAGATCAAAAACAACACGCAAAATCTATGGTGGATGTTTAAATATAGTCACGCAAAAGGGCCACTATGTATGACTGGCATACGATCGATGTTCAATTTCTCATCTCACCTGATCAATTTTTAAGGCGTCATCAATGAAGGCAGCCATCGTGAAGCATTATGATATAGAGAACTTAGCACTTAGGCAATTGATAACTTAAACTTAACATCCATTGGATCAGGAAAGAGGTTATAGTGGCAATATTAAGCAAATCATTATGAAAAGAATTGAGCGATCAATATTGAGGGTTGCGCGGCTCTCGCCCACGCGGGTCTAGAGCGCGGGCGCGATTCACCCCGCACCTACCCCGCAGGGTCTGAATTTTAATACTTTTACACCCTATAATCCACCCACGGGCAAACCTTTTCTAAAAAAAGAAAATAATTCAATTGTTCTTACATCCAAAATCTAGGCAGATTTCCAATAAAATCACTAAATAATCTAGGTATCTAAAATTAAAACAACGCTAAAAATACTTACCTAAAATCAATGTTTAAGCGTTCCTAATTTCAGCACTAACACTCACAGAAATAGTTTATACCTTAATTACTAAACTAACTATCAATGAACTATATCCACTGCACTAAAGGGTCTTTTTCTATTTTAATTGCGAATGTTTCATGTGTGCGTACATGTGAGCGGGTCGAGACTGCGATGAGTACTAGGTGATCAGGAATCGGTCCCCGCGCCGCGAGCCCGCGCAGTCTACAGTCCACAGCAGCAGATGAATGGGACTCGCCCTCGCATAGCATACTAGCATTCACCCGCGACCTCGATCGCTTTTCGTTACTTTACAAACTGCAATCATTCACTGCAGATTATTGAGAATGAACGAGCGGAAACTTTTTTCTTACACACCTAGACGACGGATGGAAGATCAAATTTTATCCATACCAAATTTTATAGAATATGACTTAATTTGTGCTTTGATTGACAGTTTGTAGATCATCGCAATATTTTTATATATTTATATGACGGTGCCTACATTTAATATTGGATCGCCTCGTGTATAACGCGCGATGAAAATAGATTAAGTGAATGCTTGTTTCATCTTCTTTACTGCTGGTCCTATTTAATATTTTTGCCGTATAAATTTATTTTCAATAAATAAATTTGCATGCTGTTTTTGCCACGGGCGTTTGACTTATAACGACTGTTTAAAAACAAATTACGAAAACAAGAAAATTGCAATTAGGATTTGTTGTATAATTTTCTGAAAATCTGTGAATTTAATACCTGCCGGGATTTTACCTTCCGCTTTCCTTCGCGTATTACCTGATTAAAAAGTAGCTTAATATGCAATATATTTTAGTCTTGTACTAATTACTTAACTATAGCTTATTTTTATTAGTCATGTTCCATACAGCCATCTATCTATTGGATCTGAAATGTTTTTTCTGAACCAATAAGCCTCCACAAATCCAGCAAAGGTTCTTGCATTTATCACACTACAGTCGCCATCTAGTTTTCCAAGCTTACTTTCGTCAGGAACCAGGGTGTTTCAATTAGGAGAAGTCATCTTTTGAATGGTCGAACCTTTTTTGTTAGGAACTTTATTGAGTGAAGGCTTTAGTAAGTAGATGGCGCAGTAAATATGTACAAAGACTTCTCTACATTTCAGATGAGTACCTTAATTACTTACTATATTTTTTTAGACAAGTTTCTCTCAATTTTAAAAATACCTACTACTACTACTTAAATAGTCGACCTGGAGATGGAAATTAATGTTTTTGCGGTAGATACCTAAGTACTTAAGATCAGTACAAAAGTCTAAAGTGCCAGTGACGTAAATATAAGATGTATGGTATTTTTTTCCTAATGTTATTCGTCTGATTATTGTGCAAAGGGATCTCCCGAAGACTTTTTTCTCTTATGTGTAACAAATCCTCAACCTAAAGCGCAGAAGGGAGCTTTGAAAGCAGTCTAATGTATCTACCACAAAAATACGTATGTATGTATAATAATATTAACTGAATTTTGTTAACATTCAGGTGTTTTGCCATCAAATAATTTACTCGAACATCTATTCGGCGGCCTTATCGCTGAAAGAGATTTCTTCCAGGCAACCTTAATCAATTCCGCTCGAAATGGTTCGCATACACGTTAACGGTGTGTCGCCCGTTTTTTTCGAACTCGGTTGACACACACGTACACGTACACGCTGTGTACCACTACCTACCTACCTATACTCACTTCAGGCAGTAAAATCTCTGTAACTCGTGCAAGCGAAGTACGGCGGGAGTTTATATATTATGTAGTTGTGCTGTTGCTAATAATGGTAAATGAAAAAGACAGCCCATGTTATGGTAATAAAGTTTATTTTTCCTTAAAAAATAATTTATTCACTAACAGGTTGCAATCTTCAAAGATGGATTGTAGGAATACATCAATAAAATTTCTACTTCATTCATATTATTTACATAACGGAAAATACATACATTTTCATACTTATTTATATTCATATATTTTACTGACACAAATCAAATCTAAATGCGAATAAAGAATTTAAAATCCTTTCACTAAAATTAATTTTCAATCTACAAATAAAACTAAAATATAAGTTCTAATTAGTTTTAGAACATGGTGCGTTTTACAATAAGAACATACTTCGGCTTAAATATTGGCAGTTTTATTAAATTAACATGCAATTTATTTTGCAGTCTACTGATATTTAAAACTACCTGAACTTTGGCGAAAACTTGGCACATATTACTAACAAACTATTTTTATAATAACGCACTGTGACTTTGCATTATAAAATGGTCCAATCCTCGAAAATCTAATGCATGTTTAGTTTAAATAAAAAAACAATACCACATAATTATGCACAAAGCTTCACTTTTTGGAAAAAACCCTTCAGGTAAATTTTTATTAGAATTATTTAGTTAAAACGAAACTGAACATACTTAAAATTTCACCATCTGTACTATATGGTAGGTATAGTTTGCAGATAGTCCTGCTTGGTTTATTTAGTCTCTGGTAGACCTAAATTAGCAATGTTCGAGTTGCTTTATACATTCAAAAGTTATATCAGCCAAATTGGACCTTCGGGTCAATGAACAAGTACCTTGATGACCTAGGAAAGCGACAAAAATTACTAACAAATATTTTACTCCTTATTACGATACTGACAATATTTTTCTCAGAAACGCAGCTCGTCTTTTTAGCCATATTTGTCGCTTATCTAAGACAATTATAAAGAATTCGATAAGTCAAATTGTCCTCTGACATCTAATCAAATATGTAGAATGTCCAGTAGACCGCGTTGAACATAAGGAAGCAGACGGGGAATATAACGCGGCTGTATGTGTCAATCACGTTCACGTCTCGGATCTTCGGCATAGAAGATTTGATCACCGTTGCTCCACGCCGCAGAGCGTGGATCATCTTTGGCTTGCTTGTGGAGCCATCTGAGAAGAAACTTTTATGTTATTTCTTTCAAAGATTTCGTGTCGCGACAGTCCTGAGCCTATTTTCTAGCTTTTGACAATTTGTCTTCACTCAGAAGTTCAGAAGATCATCTTTGTCATTCGATGTCCTCGGGAGGCGATTGAGTCCAATAAAGTCCATTGACCATTGACCGATAACCAATTTACCAATAAACAATCTCATGTACCATGATTTTATTGTTTGATGACGCATCGTGAATAAAAACTCTTTCTTCTACCTAGTACCTATCAACTACTGATGTATATATTATAGACTAGCGGCCTGTTCCAGCTTCGCATGGGTGGTCATAAATTTTTAGAATAAACTTAGACCGTAGGTTCGAGCCTCGCGTCATTTTCACGCCTTTCTCCTTGAGTGAATGAAATCGCACCCCGTGCGTGACCCGTTTACATTTTTAATTTCGTCATATCTTTTGAATGGAATGTCCAATTTGAAAAATTTAAGAAGTAATCTATAGGTATTAAAACCGTCTTAATTATGAAATGATTTATTTGGATAACGATTAATACCAAGGTACAAATAAAGACCCTTTTCTAGCGGCAACATTTCAATATTTTTTTTATAATAAAAGAACACTTATTGTGACATAACTATAATAGTTAGACATATGCTGTCGCGACATTTTTTATAGATGATGACGTGTTCTACAAAATCGTAGTACATTATTTTGTTCTATCATCAATAGTTTTCGCAGCGCATGCGATGTAAGGTTTTTGTTTCCACCTTGGGTTACATTATTAGTTTTATTAAGGATCCCTGATTTTTTTGAAAATATAATATAGCCTATGTTACTCAGGGATAATGTAGCATTCTAATGGTGAAAGAATTTTTGAAATCGGACCAGTAGTTTTTGAGCCTATTCGTTACATACAAAAATACAAATCTTTCCTCTTTATAATATTAGTGTAGATATCCACTGTTTCAATCAAAACCCCTGGTTTCCTCAAAACTGCATTTCTCTTTAACCCGATGTCTGTTCAAATAAGGGCTAGTAGCTACTTACTACGCGAAGTCCTGGAATGTGGGCGAGTGCGGTACCGTAGCGTTGTGTGGTCGCGCTGTAGACGCAGGGATGGCGGCGCTGCTGTGGTCGCCGGCAGTGGCTTTGAGCGCAGCCCGAGCAATGGCGACACGCGACCGGTGCCACCGGTGCACTCACGAAGCGCGATAATCTCTTCGGGAGAACGAGGTCCTGAAATTGATAATTCTTAACTCTTTATTGCACACAATATAATACATAGTAAATAGACAAAAATGCAGGGCATGTCCAAAGGCGCGCTTAACCCTAACAAGAGTTTTATCCCAGTAAACCTTTGATGCTAGAGAAAGGTAACTGTGGAGGTAAGTTTGTGATACAGAAAGCAAAATTAGGAAGTCATTATAGAAAAAAATCATTCAGACTTTTTCATTTATCATGATTGATTTATTTGATTTCATTGAAATATGAAAGAAAAGATGGATGGATTGTGTGAAATATGATATGAGTAAGAAAGGAGTGAGCACTGAGATGACGTATGATAGAGGAGAGTGAAAGAAGAAAACATGTTGTGCCGACCCCACTTAGCGTGGGATAAGGGCAGGAAGATGATGATGATGATGATTTATTTATTTGATTTCGATAGAACTTTAGCAACTACCTCACTGCACGTGATTCCGTCAGATGATGCAATTGTTATAGACAGAGGAAATCTCTCAACATCTATATTCTTCTGAAACTTACTGTTGATCTGAAATGGATTCGGCGTCAGCCAAGTTGTCTACATACCACCAGACTTCAAGTCCTTCTCCACGCTCGTGCTAGTCGACATCTGGTCTCTGTTCTTGAACTTAGCCCGTTTCCTTGCCCTCGCCCCCCAGTAGGTGTAGTTCACAGCTGCGTATTCCAGCAATGCTGCGAACACGAAGATGAAGCACATCACGAGGTAAATGTCGATGGCCTTGACGTAGGAGATGCGGGGCAGACTGCTGCGCACTCCTGTGCTGATTGTGGTCATCGTCAGCACCGTTGTTATGCCTGTGAAGGTTTCTCAGTTAAGTTTTACGTATTTATTTAAAACATTACATATATCGTTACAGGTTAGACCTAATACAATAGAGTAGTCAACAAACATAATTATTACAAAGATTTAATATAGTCCCAAAAGTTATTACCCGAGTGGGATTTGAACCCACGACCTTCCCCTTGATACGGGGCCGCGCTAACCAACTGCGCATCGGATTCTAATCGCACTCGACGAATAACTCAGGGACATGCTACTACGGTACTTATCAAGGGGAAGGTCGTGGGTTCAAATCCCACTCGGGTAATAACTTTTGGGACTATATTAAATCTTTGTGATTTTCCTTAAGTGTAGGTAAACACTATAAAACAAATTAAAATTAAAACATAATTATTATCTACTTATATATTTACGGTTTAAACGTTAGGTATATTTTGTTTTGTTTTATTTCAAACAAAGTACGAGACAAAATAAGTTGCGATCAGCGGAAAGACCGCCGAAACAAAAAAAAAATTAAAATTATTAATTTCCCTGAAATCCTTGTGGCATAGCTTGCTTAATAATTCCTAACTGAGAAACGTTTTGCGCGATTATCATAGAAGTGGGTGACCGCTGGTGGAATACCTCTAAGCACTTCCGTGCTACTGAAGGCAAGTTTAGCTGGGTCCTGGCTATAGGAGTCGTTAAACCATGACGGAGGTCTTAGGCCGTCCTAAGCCACTAGCTCATACAAAAACAGTTTTTTTTACTTACCTAAAGCGACTCTAGCAGACGTTGCTTCATGGTTGATCCAGAAGGACACCCAAGAGAGCATCACAATCAGTATACTCGGCAAGTAAGTCTGAAACACGAAGTATCCTATGTTCCTCCTTAGCTTGAAACTCAACGAGAGCCGCTGGTAAATCCCTGTCGCCAACTTTTCCTGGAATGTTCAAGTATTTAGTGAACTTGAGAAACTATTACCTTGTCACTAAAGTTTGGACCATGAAACGTGGTTTGTGTTTATGCAGTGTACCGTGTACGTGACAGCGAGACTCAGAATCTACTGCTAGGAATAGTCATTAGTTCCTTACTACATGTATAGAAATTTGCCGTATCTCTGCCGTAGTATTTCTTTATTTATAAGTAAATATTTGTTTTGGTAAGTACATAAGTACCTTAATTTTTATTTTTTTACACTTATTGTATTTAATTTATTATTCATAAGCTACACATCATAATTACACTCAATTGTTTTTTATCTCCACTCTTACAACAAATGCCAAAGGTTGCCTGGTAGATCGCTGTTTAGCGATAAGACCGTCCGTATTTATCAAGAAGTTTTAAGTTTTTTTTATGTCTTATCCATAAGTTGTTGTGTGCAATAAAGTGTTTCTATCTCTATCTATCTACCTTTCTATCATTAGTCCCGTGCCCTAGTATGGTGAACTGAGGCAGCTCAGCGTCTTCCACCCCACGCACTGGCGTCTCTTTCCAGTACATCACCACGTCTGATACTGTGTACCCATCTGCAACACAAATACTACGTTAGCATACTGCTCTGCTTTAAGGCTTAATTAACAGTATCGAGATCTAAACAACATTTAAATTTTCGAAAGTTACTGAACTACAATTCAGTTTGTAAAGAATTAAATCAGCATAAACGCGGATATTAACCTACAATATAGTGTATAGGTGTAGAAGGTACGTATCAAAATATTTTTTCGTGTTTTTTTTCATTCCTTTGCTGTTATTTTATAGTAACTAAACAAATGAGCTCGATAATGTGAATCAAACCTTTATTTTGGATTGCTTTATTGCAAAAATCACCTACCAACATCGCCAACATTGCTAAACTTTCAAAAAAATATTTAATATTTTTATGTTCAGTATCTAAAATGCATTGCGAAAGCACGGAAAGCTTGCGTATATAAAAGGTACCTACGTGACTTTAAGTTTTGTGAAATAAGCAAATGCATACGGAATTGAAATCTATTGAAAAACATTTAAATTAGCAGATGAAATTCAAGTATTAGGATATTTAGATTTTAGGTTTGCATCAGTGATTTTTAAGTATTAGGATATTTAGATATTTACGTTTGCAGTAATTATTTGAGTTTACTTTGATCTAATCTGTCGAACTTTACTCAAGCGAGGCGAAGAAATATCAACAAGGAACTTGGAGGAAATATTTCGTCTAAGTCAAGGAATGACGCATGACAGCGACATGAAATCTTTCATCAGTCAGCTAAAAGCTCAAGCCTGATGATCTATACAAGTGTAGGAGTCACACAGCTTTCAATCTCGACAGTGCAGTTCTGGCTGTCCAGGGGGTAGTAGTGGAGGTCCATCATGCAAGCCAGCGTCGCTGTAAACCGCATTCCGTAGGTGATGCTGCCGTCGCCACCGAGACGGACCAGTTTGTTCCGTTCCGTGACGTCGTGGAGGAAACTGTAACGAATCAAATCAAAAACGTTTATTTTGTTTCTAAAAAACATTGGTGAAATACAGAACAGTATTGGTTACGACAACATAATTAGTTGTCACTGAGCTTTGTATAATAGTGTTTGATGCACTACTACAACGCTGGTCTACTACAAAACGTGACATTGCTGATAATTCTGGGATCTTGGATTTTATTAATTTCTTTCGTAATCATTATTGGTTCTGCCTCTTGGATATTCTTAAGAAATTGGAGTGGGTTCTAAAATATTTGAATTGATTTAATTGTTGGTCAATGTCGACTGATAAACGAAAACAAAACGAAACTTAAAGATTTACCTATACCATTTTCAAGCTGACTAACCTGTTCTTGTCATTAGCAAAAAATGTGTCCGGCACCCAAATTTTATCAGCGAAATCTCCAGACAGAGTGAGTACATCCTCAGGCAAACCGAACCCCAGCCTCTCGTCCTTCCAATACTGATTCAGGTAGAGGGTTATTGTGTAATCCTGAAAGAAACTTCACTTTACTGAATCATCAACTTGGACTACATCAAATGATAAAAGGTTTGCATAGTTTACGATGGGTAAAGTCATTTGCATTTTTGAAACAGAATTTACATCTCAAAGAAAAACTTTTGCATAAATAAATCAATTAGTTAGGTAACTACATCCATCATTATGAAATAAGTTTGTTAGCTTTTGGAGCGAATGTTTTAGAGCAAGTGAAGTATCTTATAAGCACTAAGTGTAATGTGTTTAACCCTGCTTAATAATTACATTATTGACTAATTGAAATATTGTAGCGACGCTGCAGATTACAATTGTACCTAGGCACTTTTAGACGATGAATGCTGCAAGATGTTGGTTGGTCGTGACCGCTTACAAGGCAGTGTTCTGTATGAGTCTATATATATATGTATATATATAGCCTCATGTATATATATATATGTCTGTATATTATATGGCGTACATGTAGGTATGTATACATGATATGTACACAATGTACAATGTAGGTATGTACACAAGCTGTGATGAGTGGGCGGTGACCTCAGCGATGGCAAGCGGCCACTGGCGGCGGAAAGTAAAGCCTCCCATCGATTGGCTGACGCAGCACGCCGCCCCCAGTGACACGCGATGTGTGTCAAGTGACAACGGCCTTGCCCCCCTTTGCGAGCTATTAAAAGCCAAATTCATTTATATGATCCGATGGAGTGCCAAGTCCTTCGATCCAAAATCATCGAACGCGCAAGGCCTTATCGGTAGGTATCGTCTTACCATCCTCGTTTGCGAAGCTACAGATTCGGCGTTATCAATCAGTTTTGTCTCAAGATCAAATCATATTTCTCCGTCTTAAATACATACATCGCGTCATAATGATCGAGTGATAAAGCTATCGATGTGATTGTGTAAGCAGATGTCGACAAGCTTACCATATTTACTTCAGATATGGCATCGAAACTAGCGATAGTTAAATCCATTCCGACATACAGCGGATCTCCTGAAAAGCAATAACATTTATGCAACGAAGCATCAGTGGCATATGTGGGCTAGGCAGAACCGCTGACAAATCAAAATGTTGGTATTTACGGAGACAATTCAGTACAATATTAAATTTTTATGGTCTACGGATCGTATAACGTCTCTTTGCAAAATTCTCAATTCATAATGTGCAACTTAGAGAGAATATCATTTCACATCTGCAAATATTAGTATTTGCAGACTTGTAGGTACTAACGAGTAGTTGCAAATGTTATACAAGCATTGCAAGATGATATGAGTAGAGTACCTAGTACAAATACGGTATAAGATTGAGGAGTCGTACTCCAACACGGCTGATAAATTCACATACACATGTAATTGTTCACAGTTGCTTACGTACACTTCTTTAAAACAGTGAAGAAAACATCATAGCTGGAAAATGTGGGCATGTGCTAAAAGTCATATTTGGGCGTGGGTCTGTCAGCCTTTTCTTCTTCCTTAGAACTAAACAAAAGAGATCTACCGTATTTTTTCATGCATTTTTTTTCCCAACACACAATTTGGTCTGTACCATGTTATCATTATAGAAGTAAAAAAAGCGCGTGAAAACCCATAAATCAGAAACAGAGAGGGCTTACCTCCAAAATTAGGACGCAATCTAATATCGTACCCGTCGAGTATTCGCGATACGGTGTGCGTCACGTTTTCAAGCCGGTCAGCAGCCGCCTTGCGCTCGTGTCTATTACAAAGTTTTAAATCATGGTTACTCTTCTTAAATCTTTATTCTTTATTGCACCTAGTATAATACATAGTTGACAGGCAAAAATAAAGGGTATGTAGGTACAAAGGCGAGCTTAACCCTAACAAGAATTTTCTTCCAGCAAACCTTTGAGGCTAGAGAAAGGAACTCTTATTTGTTCTTGTGGACTAGAGAGGAATCTCCTTCATAATAATATTATCTGTTCAGTTCATTTATTTTTCTCACAGGCACTTTATACATTGCACTGCTGCTTGTTATAGGTGATGGTTACCACTTAACATCAGGTGGGCCATCTGCTTGTTCCGTCAGCTAGTTGTATTAAAAAAATTAAGATCTCAAAAATGTACATAAAATAAAAATAGAATAACAATGATTATAAACTAGGTATATGTATGAAATAGAGAGAGCATTATGTATCTTGACTTACGAATTAACATACTGTATTATCAATATTTTTTTGTTATGTTATTATTATTTTTTAAACGACGCAGGGTACTTTCCGGTTGCCTTAGCAACGGTTGATAGGCAAGAAAGAATAATTTTTGAAACTATCATGGTTATGAACAAAATTTTCATTAGTTCAACCCGTGATCAAGGCGCATGCAACTGTGCCGAATTATCGGGACAATCAAACTCACAAATCATGGTAATATTTAAATGAAAATTAAGAAAGAATAACTCTGTAGTTTATAGTTTTTATTTTGACTTGTGAACTTTGTCTACCATAATCGGCGGCGTTAGCGTTAGCGATATTTCAACATCTAAGATAATTAAGCTTTCTTTATTTTAAAATCAATACGATACCCTTAAATTCAGTTTGAAGTCTTAGTACTGATTAAAATAACTTTGACAACCACCGTAACCATCTCGTTTTTAGGTCTACCGCGAGGTCTACCTCGTCAGGGCACTATCATCGACACAAGAAGAAATCGAAGAGCCCCATTCACGAGGATTTTTAAAAGGTCAATTCATTAACATACATTAGGTATAAGTAGCTTATTCCAATGACCTCCAAGGCATGCTGACCCTTGAATGACGAGAGAGCACATGCGGAAACGGGCGCAGTGCGGCTTTGATCATTCGTAATTTCATCCGAATTGGTTGATTGATAATTTATTTACACTTACTTTCTCCTAGATTGCTGGGACTAAGATGAATGATTAACTTATAATTTTTTCTGATGCTAGGATCTAGAACCTATAAAAAAGTATTGCCTGGTAAGTCACTTACGATAGGAACGTGCCCTACAATGTCTGCCCTGCGTCTATCCAGTTGAGGCATACAGATGTTAAGCTTCATGAGCTTCATGAGTAATTTCACTGGAAACCACACTTTCTACCCGAATCACAGCATCGCTGCTTGACGGTAGAAAAAGGCATGATGGTAGTTCTTCCTCGGACGAGTCCTTCACAAAAAGCTCTACTCGTTTTTAATCGTTTCATTCTGGTATATAAAATAATATAATATTTAACGTACAATGAGCAAGTTTGTGAACTCATTTTTTGTAGCTAAAATAAAACCACGAAATGAACTTGCTATAAACTGAAGATCTCGGAACCTTACATAAATAGAAGAGATTCGGGCGATCTATAAACTTTTTCATCGCAAGTAGTTTGTAAAACCCTAATAAATTTCAAAATTATTTTTGTGTTCATATATTTACGGTCATTTAATTGTTTACCAATCTCAGAGTAGAGTCAATAAAACTAAAAACTTGTTTTTTTTTATAAATATAGTTTGTATAACCATAATAATGTACATTCACAGTGATCAGCTTATATTTAAAGATTGTATCCTTTGAATCTAAAGTGGAAACCTATAATATGGCTTAATATAACTATTGAATCTAAAACTTTGTAAAAATTATATTATATCTCCCAATAAATAAAGCCACAAATTCCTGTATAGGTACTCGTATCGGTATAAAATATTTATATTGGAATAAAAAAACAAATTATAGTAGTATTGTAGTAATTGTTATGGTATTGTTTTTTTTAATAGCGTACATACAATCTCTAATTGTATTACAACCTAGCCACAAAAGTGTGCTACTGAGTAATTTTGTATTGATATAAATGTTCTTGCTGTCTCTATTTAGGGGGAAATCGTTATGTTGAGTAGGTATTTTTTTAATCTATGAATATAAAATCCTCTACTCAGTTAATTTGTGTAAAAACAGTTATGTAATCTGTTATAAATGCCTATCTATAAAACCTATAATTTTAGTCTTGCTTAAATTGTTAAAAATAATGACTCACAACTTTTTTGCCGAAATCGATGGAAACTTTTAAAGTGCTCAAACTTTATAAGACTTCATGGTTTTCCTAGCTTTGAAAACCTTAAAATACTTGTAATTGTTTCATACTTTTATCAACCTAAAAGCTGCAGTATTACAGTAATAATTCATACGAACTTATTAATTAAAGATTAATAGTGAGAACTACTTTTGATTGTAAATGGTTATCAGGTTGGACCGTCACGGGATCCTATGGGATCAAGACTGTGACTTTTGGATAGTTTAATGGTAGTTGGTACTTACTGTGCTTGAGCAAGAGTCAGGAGCAGCGGCAGCATGACAAGTCGCGCGTCCAGCAGACGAAGCGTGCGACGCGCGCTCATCGCGCGGCGGGAGCGCGGGCACGCGCGCCGCGGCTCATCGTACCTTCCACACCTCCAGCCACATACCCCAAACAACAGTACCAACTAGTTCGCTCAGTATCGCGATCGCAATCTGAAGTACAGCCTCATGAATGGCATGAGCGGTCGCGGCGGCCGCGGCGTGTCGAGTGGCCTCGCGCGTGCGCTACTCGCAAGCTGCTCGCTCGTCTTGGCGCGCTCTCCACTTACCAACTTGAACGATTACTTCTTCCAATTCGAATCAATGTCTGTTAACACATAGCCTGAAGCATCGCTCATTTTTCTTCTGTTTGCATCCCCCAAGACTCCAATTAGGTCACAAAATTATATATGAAAGAAAATACAGAAATAGGTAGACAGGTATCAAAAATGAAGAGTCACGAACACGAACCTCGACTTTTTAGATTAGTTTGTATGTAGTTTACAAAAGTGCTTAAATATTTATGTAATAAGTAACAACTAAGGTATTCGTTCAAGAAGTTCCTAATTTACCAAACTCAATAAACATGATAAATAGTTTCTTCTTTGTGTCCAAACTTTATCTGATGAAGACTAAACTTTGTCAGGAGTTATTTCGACATGTCATGTGCCGTGCTCAGGTAGACTACATAAAAATACATTTATAATATCTTCTTGTCTGAACTATCAAAGATCCGTCAAACACAAAATACAAAAAAACACTTTGTATTTTGTATATTATTTTTTTTACCTACGTAATTTATTCATGTCTCATTCTAAAAAGCTCACGAAACGAGTTGGTATTAATGTGTCGAATCAACAGATTTCACTCAGTTTATGATAAGAGCGTGTCACATCACACTCGCATCAACTAGGGTGCAATCTGCGAGCGGACGCGTCGTCGCCGGCAAATAACTTCCGCTGCCACCTGCAGCCTAGTACAGACGGTACTAATACCGCAACTTGTCAGTGCTCCATTTTTAGATATATATCAATGGGGACCTATTCAGAATTGGACTGAAGAAATACTTCCAAAACATCAATTTCAAAGGTTATTTATTCAGTTAAATCACAAGGATCTCTTTGAAACTTCTTAAAACTAGATTAAAACTTAATCTAGGTGTCAGTTTCACGTAACAAAGCCTAGAGGATGTGAATCTATAACCTAAAGACAGTAGATATAGGTACATATTATTATGGATAAGGATCAAGAAAATAAAAGTTAAGGGGTATTTGGTTTCAGCATAATAGATAATACCACATTTTTTTTCGATAACATAGTGTTTATGTATTTAATAGTTATGTGTGTTATCGAACCAGCTTATGAAAAGAGGAGTTCTTTAAAAACATAGTTTGACATCGCGTCAAGGGCTTAGAATCGTTCCTAGAAATGTATAGCGGAGGCCTATCCAGAGGAGGACTTCTAATAATGATAATGATGGTGAATAAACAGATCCTGTATTTTACCAGGTTTATGACTGTGGTAATAATTGTACGGTATCAAATAAAAAAAATCACCCTTTTATTTAAAGGTACGATGCAATACTGTAATTCAAGATACACTGTGCGTCCGGTTGGGTACCATATTCGTCGCATAGCTCCTTTTGCTCTTCTCTTCTGCGTGTTCCGCTCGCCGCATGTTCTGCGCCGTACGCTTTGATACGCTGCGGACGCGGTTCTCACGTCCTAGATACCAGGTACCTATACTATAGATACTGAGAATGATAACATAAAAGGTGAGAATGATTATTTTGTACCGATTTTCAGAAATACGTTTGTACGTGGTTCTGTTGCCCGCACAGTAATGTTATGTTACGAGTAGTAATGTCTGACCACATTACTTTAAACATTTTACCCACTTAACACTTTTTACTGTTTACAATTTTTTTTTAATTCATCTATCTGATGGAACAAGCAGACGGCCCACCTCTCTTCTCCTGTCGTGTCACTAGTTTCTTTCGAAACAGTGTGGTGAAAGGATTTTAAGTGCTCCTCGAGAGACACTTTTCGAGCACTTGACACATGTTATAGAAATTTTTAGGTTCTACGACATGCCTCACGATGTTTTCCTTCACCGTTGGAGAGTACTGACCTACCATCTAATGTTAAGTGGTAACCATCACCTATGACAAAGCATTACCTCGCAAGTCACGTACAATAGGAACGTGCCCTACGATGCACTACCCTGTGTCCATCCACTTGCGGCATTCAGATGTTAAGTCTCATGTGCCTGTAATTACACCGACAACCGAAACACAGCAACGCTGCTTGGCGGCAGAAAAAGGTGTGGTGGTAATACTTCCCCGGACGAGCGACACATAAACAGCTCTACTACTCTTAAAAATTGCGTTAAAAGAAGTGTGTTTTAGTGAGGCGCTTATTAACTAGGATTAGTTCACTCCTAGTTAACATGCGTCTCACTAATTATTATTAGGTATATGCAACGTATTGATTGATCAATGGTCTGAAACAAAGTCTTTTATTTTTCTTTTATCTTCTACAGATTGTGATTTACTTACTGCATTGGCGACATATTCTCTTATCAAGTATTACCAAGAATTCAGAATTTATATTTATGCAGATGACTGAATCTGTTTATAAGGACAACACGCAAAATATCTTCCTTTTCTCATCATCCCATGTAGGGCAAAGTTCTCTGC
This sequence comes from Chloroclysta siterata, assembly GCA_932294275.1. Taxonomy (NCBI): domain Eukaryota; kingdom Metazoa; phylum Arthropoda; class Insecta; order Lepidoptera; family Geometridae; genus Chloroclysta; species Chloroclysta siterata. Next base: position 9,978,273 of record OW028588.1, read on the forward strand.
AAAAGGAATCTCGTGAAACCTTTGAAGCATTAAATTCCGTAGATAAAGCAAAAAAATATCTTCAAAAAGCCACGGACACGTGACCTCGAAGGTTGCGAGGGTTCAAACAGTACATGCCACCTCGAACTGTGGTGATTCGAAATAGAATCCACTCATTTCCAAGTGTAATGTGTGTTGGGAGACTACTATTGTAGACTAGCTGGAACCACTCGATGTTTTGTTTGAAATCGTTAGATAACCATATTTATGGCTTATATTTTCCACACATAAATACAATATCCTTAGAAAAAAAGGCACCATGCATTTTTCTATTCTCTAAAACGGAAAAACATATTGTGAGGAGGCTTATGGCGGAAAAACATATAGGTTTTTTTTTATATTACTCAATGAAATTATATTTTATTAATTAAATGATATTTTAAATAAAAAAAATTGCTTAAAAATAAACTTTATACTACTAATAGAACTAGCAGATGAACTGATGTTAAGTGGTGCCCATCACCTACAGCAAAACATTGCCTCACAAGTCACGTATGATGAGGCTAAACATCTGTATGCCTCAAGCTGGTGGACGCAGGGCAGTGCATCGTCGGGCGCGCTTATATCTTGCGTGACTTACGAGGTAATTGTTTTGATATAGGTGATGGTTACTTAACATCAGGTGGGCAATCTCCATAAGCATAAGTACCTGCAATTGCAGCGGCATTCTTCAAAACGAAACACAGCGACGCTGCTTGGTGGCAGAAATTGGGCGTCTTGTTCTGTTTTTTTTTTCTTAGAGTACCAACTATGAAAAAAAAACCGGGCAAGTGCTAGTCTGACTCGCGCACGAAGGGTTCCGTACCATTATCTATAAAAAGGCAAAAAAATCGCGTTTGTTGTTTGGGAGCCCCCTTAAATATTTATTTTATTCTTTTTTTAGTATGTGTTGCTATAGCGGCAACAGAAATACATCATCTGTGAAAATTTCAACTGTCTATCACGGTTCATGAGATACAGCCTGGTGACAGACGGACAGAAAAATAGACGGACGGACAGCGGAGTCTTAGTAATAGGGTCCCGTTTTACCCTCGGTACGAAACCCTAAAAACTACATAAAAGTACGTGTCATGGACAATGATAGGGGTCTGGTGTGACTGTATACGGCACGTCTTCTTCAAATCACCGTCATTACGAAGCCCAATCTCGAGAAAACCGCTGCTATACCTAACATTTTTCAATCCCTGTAAATGGCGCCTCCTTAGTATCTTATCCTAGTTTATGAAACACTTTTTGAGTATGAAATAATACTGGGAATATTTATGTAAAAATGTAATTAGATATTATCATTGTTCAGAAATCTGTATATTTTTATAATAACAGAATGCATTTACGGTTGTATGCACAACCAATGCTAAAATAGTGGAAAACTATTCTTTTTCGGTTTAAGTGTATTTTTATAAAACATACGACCGGTTTCTGAAAGTCCGATCAAAACTAATCGGATGTCAAGTCACTTGCTATCTCTATCTTATTCGATGTAATAGCTGAAATGGCGAGGGACTTGACATCCGATTAGTTTTGATCCAGCTTTCAGAAACCGGCCATAAGTCAAACTTACGGCCCATTTGATCGAAAGCAGTTATCGGAGCCTGCAATATCAGTGGAGTTATGACCACGTTGCTGACGCTTTGTTAATTTTTCGAAGTCTGTATTCATCTATGTCATTTTGGCACATCGCACATTTTTATTACTAAGAAATAAATGTCAATAACCACTAATAATTGCTTCACACCTAGGTGTGTATTCTCAAACCCCAACTTTGTCAATTTGTCCTGGTTCGGAAATCTAACCAGCACCTTGCGTTTCAGCCGGCCAGTTATCCGCCGCGCCACATTAGCTGTCCGTTGCTCTGCATTGGTTGTTTTTGGAAAACCTTAGCTCATGCTTGTTGCTACGACGTAGTACTTCCGTAGCGATTGTAGCACTTATTTTGATTGCGTTTCAGAATTGTAGAAAAGTCTGTGCTTTCAAAATCTGAAAAAACCTTGACGCGCCTACGCATTTACGTGTTTTAACCAAATATTTTTTTTTGTATTTTTATAATAGCCTCGTTAGAGTTGGATTTTAGAGGATTATTTCTAACAATCTAAACCGAGTGGATTATGTAAAACGTAATCCATGGTATATCTGCCTGCGTCTCGTTGGAAAATAGGCAAATGTATTTAAGTGTACGTGCGTATTGTGATTATATCCTCTATGCCTCCTGCCAGTATAGAATACATCATAATAATAAATTAAGCACTGTTGTGGATTTTTTGTATAATTTGCTGATGGAACAAGCTGATGGCCCACCCGATGTTAAGTGGTAACCATAACTTATAACAAAACATTGCATGGTACTAAGTCACGCACGATAGGAATATAGGTAGGTTTGTAAAAACAGATGTCATAGTATGTGATTAACTTACAAAAAATATGTGTACTTACAAATTCTCATTTAAAATAAAACATAAGGAAAAAATAACTAAATCAAATCCACTTAAATTCGAATTGGTACGAAGGTAAATTATTTACGTTAAATAACCAGCATGTGTGTGTGTAATTTTGTCTAGTATGTCGTAGCTCTGCGTAGCCCTTCGTAGCAATGTCAAAACATTCTCGTAGCGATTTCGTAGTACGTTCACCAATCTGATTGCTACGTAATTTCTAGTTAGCAGCGCCCGGAATCATATCGCAGATGCTAGCAATTCTCTTAATGATTTGCAGAACTTCAGAATTGGTCGTTACATTAATATGATTTCCGCCAATTTGGAAATCATCTATATTTTTTTTAGAAAGAAATATTTTAGGCAAAACACAATAATTTATTTGGTAAAATATTTTCCTTACAATTAGCTCTTTAAATCATAGTTGGATCAAGTGCGAAAAATAGTAAAGCATATTTTTTTGGTAGGAAAATCTGTATGGAAAATTTTCGCTTAACTTTTGTAATGGTATTTTCCGAAACTTGATTCTTTGCGATTTTTCATAAATGCTTTCAGTAACTTTATAGGTACCTACAAAAATGTTGAAATGTGCTGGCAAAAAGTATGGAAGTAGCAATCTGCGTCTTAATATTCTATCAGAATATAGAATCTTGAATTGGCACTTGTTACTACGAAATCTGAGGGCATATTCATCTGGGAATCGAATTCGTTAGGTTTTTTTCAGTTTTTTATGCAATTCGGCTCTGATATGACCTGAAAAAATGTTATTATCTATAAACGGTTTCAAAACCGATTTGAACTGAATCCAGCAAGGGGATTATCGTAATAGCAACATCACTCGGCGGATTCAGAAATCTTATTAGAAGGTAGAATGGCGAACCGGGGAAACAATCAGACGAGCCTTAGGGACCTCGTTTGCCTGCCATTGTTCATTTTGAACCCCATGCGAATGAGGCAAACGCCTACCATATATACAACATGGCATTTGTTTAATATACCTAGTTGGCAATTGTTTTTTGAGGAACAATAAAGAAAAAGTTTCTAACTGAAATGTGCCTAAAATAAATAGCAACAAAAACTAAGGAGTTTGTACAGCAAAGTAAACAAAATTGAGTAAAATATGAATATTATTTTATGTTTAAACAAAAGTTCAAATTAGCATACGCGGATTATGTCATCATTCAAAAAATTATAACTGTCTTTGCTGTATCGCCTTTTTTTTAAAGACATTTTTAACGCTGTCAAAAAGCTTAGTACTAGATTTTTCATGTTTTTTAAATCACATTATTACGAACTTTGAAATGTAACCCCTAAGAGGTGCCAAGGTCTTCTTTTCAAAATTAAATATCATTGCTTTTTTTGAAAAGGAATAGTATATTATGCCTTTATCTAATTCAATAGTCCAATAAGTAACTATAAAACTAGACCTCAAAAGTTATCCAAAAACTACATGAATTAATAATTCACATGCGTGTTTTTAGAAAGTTGTCGAATGTTATTTGAACGGCTAGAGGAACAAGGGTTTGTAACTAACCCAAATTACTAAAGCATTTTTTAGTTCAGTTCAATTCGATTTCATTGTCTTAACATATCTTACATGGGAGCCGCTACTTTGTTTCGCGGCACGATCAAAATCCCTTACACTTTCCTATCCTTCCAACTTAATAAATGCGAATGTTACGATGTTTGGATGTTTGTAGCTCAATCACGCCCTAACCATTGGACCAATTTGGATGAAACTATAGTTTTGAACATAATGTATCCCGAAAAAATTAACAAAGCAATATAGTTTTAAACATAATTTTTATCTCGAAAAAATTAAAGGAACGGGGTAGAAAAAAATAACGAATCCAATAAAAAGAAAACGGTCTAAATATTAATATTAGCTATCAATAATACGTGAGCGAAGCCGCAGGTGGAAGCTAGTAATATTATAATATAAACTATTATATATAAACTATTTAAAATAAGCTTAGCCTTCTTTATACTGTATTTCATTTATATTTAAATTCTTACGTGTATATAATCTGTGTCCAAATAAACAAATTTATTATTATTATTGATCGAGTGAGCGAAGCGAACAAAGATCTTAGTTTCAACTTGGGCGATTTGGCATTTTATGTATGTATGTATGATTGTATGTATGTATGTATGTTTGTCTGGCGATAACTTTAGAACCGTTGATCCGATCTGCATGAAATTTGATATGTCGATAGCTTGTACTTGAGAAATTTACTGGTAAGTATATGAGTAAAATCGGATGAAGGGTTTTTGAAATATGGGGTTTTTTAAGAGGGTAAAAATAAAAAAAGTTACATGTCATATGAAAGGGCTTTGTTTGGACATTCCAAAACAATTTTTACTTTTTTTACGGGACGCTCGGTTTTAGAGATAAAATTTAAAAAGTTAAATTAAGATAACCAGCGATCCAAGAGCTCCCATCTCTAAGAGTTTCGTTGACATCAAGGTTTTTCTACTGGTCGGCCAGTTCCTTTGATTTTTCTTATTTTTTTTTCTTGAAATAAATTAAGGAGGTACTCAGTTCTCATAAAATGGTGACGACGACCAGGTCTGATGATGGAGCCAAGGTCTGTTCAACGGAACTCTTCAATAAATAGGCCAATAGAGTTGAAACTTGGTAACCATACCAACTTAGTAGGCGGTAGTCAGAAAAAAGTCCAAAGATAATGTTTGGACTTGCCTCTGACTACTACCTACTCAAAGTTTTGATGCGTTCGTCGGGTCGCATCACGAGATCTCAGTTCGGGGCGAACTACTAGTTATTATTATTATAAATGCGAAAGTTTGTGAGTGCGTATATGTTTCTACTCACCTCCGTAACGGCTGAACGGATTTGGATGACTATATTTAGTGTATGATATAATTATACCTCTAGTGAACTTGAATGAATTGCCGATTTTTTTTACAATCTTTTGTTTAGCGTGCCTGAGAGGTGCCTGATTTGATTTGATGTAAATATTTAGGTAGGTAAATCGCAGTGACATGTAACGTTTGTCACCTGCCAATAAATATACATTGTCATTTGAACAAAAGAATCTCCAATCTTACTTTTTCATACGATTTTCTAAACCAGGCTGGTTTTTCCATCGCCAGAGTAAATATATCAGTTAGATTAAAATATTTTTGTCTTTATTTTTGGAAAGTCGAAAGTAGAGACGAGACGGTATTATATAACAATAAGTATAAGGCTTGTTTGGTCAAATCTACCTTTAAGCTATAAGGGTATCGAACTACCGATTATTATTAAACAAAACAACAGCTTAAATCCTAGATTAGAATAGTTAGCATATTATTGTGAAACCACAAAATCGCAGCTCAAACTTGAGAAGTTAACCGCCGCCGGTTAAATTTTCTTCTCTGGACGCATGCGCTGTACCGCCGACTGCCAAGCTACCTTAGCTCACCAACTTGGTACAAACGTATGTTCGAGCCGCCACGAACGCGCAAGACAATCGACGCCTTCACGCGCATATAAACAACTTATAAACTATGTAAATAAGATAAACGATGTGTCGAAAAATATTTGTACTGGTCGTGAATTTCATCTGCCTGCTCCGGTAAGTGAGTTTTGATTGTTTTTTTGCAGATGTAAATTGTTTTATTAACTTTATTATATGCTGAACATGGGTGGGCTATGTGCCACTTCTGTTATTTACTAATAAGTAAAAAATAAGATAAAAAAAAAACCCTACCCAAAATCATATCTCCCAAAATACAAAAAGCTTCAAATTTTCACGCTGTGGTAAAGTTTAGTCGTTAATGTATTGAAAAACTAATTATTGAAGTTTTTAGCATTACAGTTATGTATTTTGCAATAGTACTTATGTTGTTCAATCATAGGTACTCGTAGGTAGGTATTTATTTTCTGCTGTTGAATGGTTTTCTCCGAAACAACTAAAGAAAAATATTCTCAACATCTCGACTTTTGTGTATGCATCATGAATTTAATTGTTTATTTGCGTAATGAAAAACCCTCGTCAAGTGTTCTTATTCTGTAAATGACAATAAACGAAACGAAGTCCTATAGCTACCTAAATGCTAATACTTATGTTTACGTTACCTACCAATGTAGCTACGCGCTACGATGCGAAATAAGATATTCAGATTTTGCTAATCCATAGCCCCACAAAAGCCTTGTTTTAGTGATTGCTATAGGCTTGGTCGCGTGAAACGAACACCTACATTCACCTATCTTTAAAGTGATCCTTGTGATTCAATTCATACCTTTTGACTTTGAGATTTTGACCAGTTTCAATGACGAAAGAAATTAATTTTTTTTTACAAAATATGGTTGAAACAAAGAATGATAATTTAGTTGTTGAAATACTTTATTCAAAGCATTTTGAGGTGTGAATAAGCAGAGAGACTTCTGCACTTTAACTTGGGCCTTCTTGCAAGTAATAAAATTAATGAAAGGAAAAACTTCTTCTTTTATTATTGAGAGATTTTCACATTCGAATAGTTGATGAATGACTTTTAAAGTTTCTATATTCTACGGACGTTCGCTAGTGATAATACGTGTCAACGTCCGTCGGTTAATCTGGCATCATTTTCAGATCATAATCATTTTCAGATGTAACAGTGTCCGTTTAGAAATTAAAACAAGTAAAGAAATTACAAATATTTTATAATGTCTTATAAGTTATCCCACTCGGATATCCCATAACCCTTTATCCCATAGAATATCCAATTTATGATTATTTCAATTTGAGTATTAATCTGCTATATACAGGATACACAAGCTTAATATTGTAATTGTCAAATATAACAACAGCTAAAAGAAAACTTCAAAAAGCTTGCTTTTTCGATTGTAATTTGAGACTCCATAGTTATACTCTTATTATAATCCTGTCCCAATATGTGAAAGTTACGATGTTCGTGACTCAATCACGCCCTAACCAATGATCCTATCGGGATAAAACTCAGAACTAATATAGTTCGTAATCTGCTTAATAACTTTAACTAACCGGTTAGAAAACATGAACGAACCCAATAAAGGGAAAAAAAATATTAATATTAGCAATCATTTCAGTATTGGCAATCAATTCGCGAGAGGAAGCGAGGCCGGCAAATCATTGGCCAAATATCTAATTGGACATGCCTTTGGACATTCGTCTGTTTTGACATTAGTCGTGCGAAGGGTTAAATGTATGATAGATATGCGATTGCTGAAAAAATATTTCTTATAAAATCGAATTATAGCCATTTTTTACCTATTGATAACACGGATAGTTTTAAACAAAGTTTAATAAGTAACGTTTATAAGTAAGCAGGTTAATCACCCAACCCATGTTTAACTTAAACGACGATTAAAGTTTTAATTGCTTCTTTGGTAACTACGCCTTATCGGATCTTACTGTTTGAGACAAGTTGAAACCACCTTTACCGTCGCTTTAGATTGAATTTATGTAGGTAAAGTAGTTTTTGCACGTTCGAAAGAACTAACAAACACTTTATCCGCTACAGTGGCGGATTTGGCGCTGAGTAGGCGGCAGATTATAGGGGGTGGCAAATTAGGCTTTTTTTCTTATATATATATATATCTATATCTTGTTAGTTTAAATACAAAAATTGTATTCTTAATGGAATTACGCTATCGTATTCGGTTAACCTATCTCTCTTGTCGTGTCACTAGTTTCTTTCGAAACAGTGTGGTGAAAGGATTTTAAGTGCGCCTCAAGAGGCTCCTTTCGTTATAGAACTTTTTAGGTTCTACGACATGCCGGTTTCCTCACGATGTTTTCCTTCACCGTTTGAGAATACTGGCATTGTGCACATAATTTTTTTAATAGAAAAACTCTTTTGTGCACGACCCGTTTCGAACCCACGATCTTAGGCGATCGGAAGGCGGGGCTGCTACCACTAGACCACCAATGCTCTCAGTGCTGGTTAACCTTTAAGGATAGAGTAAGGATTATTAATAAATAAATCTTGTTTTGGGTAAATTTCTAAGCTAATAAAACCTCAATCATGTAGGTTCCTTCTACTAATAAGCTTGAGCTTTCGGTAAAGAACAGAAACACATCGATCCCCTAGTTCACAACATACTCATCTAATAACAAGAAAAAGCTGATGTAATGAGTACCATAGTGCACAAATCATAAAGTTGCAATTTCATTGTCATTTTTTGTAAATAATTTTGATTGTAAATTGGGTATCGAATTGTAGAGGTCAGTAGGAGCGGCATGAATACCTTAGCCTACTGGCGGTAAATATGTAAACCCGCTACTGATCCGCTAGTTGGTGGATAGTTTCATACCTCATAAAAGAGCCCTAGCCTAGCCTAGCCCTAGCCCCAAACTAAGCCAAAACTTGTAATATGGGATCCAGATAGCTGATATAATAAATTATATACTGTTTTTTTTTGTAAATACATACTTATAATATTATATAACACCAAGACAGAGAACAAACATGAATGTTCATCACACAAATGTTTGTTCATGGTGGGGATCGAACCCACGGCCTACGGCGCAAGAGGCAGAGCTACTACCAACTAAGCTGTGAAGGCTGTTGGTAGTAGCAATATAACGTAGGAAATCATAACGTTTGAAAATAATATTTATTTCTAATATCTAAGTTTCTAATAGAACCATTTAATAAACATATAAAAATTAATTAAATTATCAGTAGAAACAAGTATTTTCGTATATTAATATTGAAAGGAAATTAACGTTTTCCAAATGAATAGGTCAACATTGGTCCAGGTTTTTATTAAATTAGTTAAATATTGTTTTACGAGTTAAACTCACAAATCATGGTAAATATCCCGTTTTAAATGAAAATTAATAAAAAACGTTTTGTCAATAACCCGAATCGTGGGAGCCGACGGGACTCGAACTAACAAATATTTTTTTGTTGTAAATTAATATTTAACATACCAGTCATTATCATCATCAGCTTGTAGAAGTCGGGGGGATTTCCAGGAAGATCGATTATGAGCCCTCTCCATCCACTTCCCGCGACCTTTACGATATCGTCGGTCTATCGGGTGATTCGACGCTCCGTTTCTAGTTGCCATTCGCGAACCTTTATTCTCCGGCATTTGCTAGTTCGTCGAGATTATTCGAGCAATTTTTTTTAACACTCATCTGATGGCCACCCGATGTTAAGTGGTAACCATCATCTATAACAAAGCATTGCCATAGTCACGCACAATAGGAACGTGCCCTACGAAATCCATCATCGTGTGTCGTTGCGTCCATCAACTTGAGGCATACAGATGTACCCATGTGCCTGTAATTACACCAGCAACCACACTCTTCAAACCGAAACACAGCAACGCTGCTTGGCTGCAGAAAAAGGCGTGGTTATAGTACTTCCATGGACGAGCCCTTCACAAAGAGCTCTACTACTCTTATTTCGGTAACTTTGGTTCTTTTACGTAGCAGAACCAAACCACAATAAGATTTTTTTTTTCAAATAACATGATCGGGTGCTGTAAATCGCGACACAGCTTTAACTACTGCGATTTTCAGTGTTCGACCAACTATTTGATTTTATATCGCCTTATGTCCTGTGTTTTTGCTTTACCTTTTTTTTATTTTTGTACCAAGATCGGACGCTGTCAAACGCGACACAAAAAAAATATAATAATTATACCACAAATAAACCATAAAAATCGATATTTTCTTTCTGTAGATAGCTCAACTGGTTCATGTGTAGGTACATGTAAATACTTGTATTCAATATAATTTTCTTAATAAATAAATATCTTATTGCTCTATATATCAGAAAAAATTAATATATATAGGTATATTTAATGCGATATAATGGATATTCACTCTATAAATTAGACAGCAAATATCAGTATGATACTTACTTCGCAAGTCCTTTCTCAATAACTTGTACTAACGATTTTGGATAGACACAAACATGAGGCGCCGTAGTGGTGCTTCGGATGGGTAGGCAAGGCAAATAGTAGATTTCCTTTCTCGAGGTGAAAGTATTAAATCCAGATCAAAAGTGATTCCATAATATATTGAATATTCATGTATTTTTATTCGATTGAAGTAAGATTACAATGTATCAACTGCTAGTTGCTCCCAATAAAGAAACTAAAAAAATTCGCTATTTATAAAGGGAACCGGCGACAAAAACTACTTCGAGTCCAAGTGAAATACTCGGCCTTTCGACAAAAATCTGTCAAACGATAAACTATGCTTAAACTATTGCCATCTCTTACCAATGCAATAAGCATTATTTATAGTATGAGGATCAATTTTTTACCATTACGACAACAAGTTGCAGAGTGGTCGCCCAGGGACAAAGCCCTTAGAATAAATTAAAAAAGAAAACAACAAGTTGTGTAGTGGGTGGAGGACTTTTGTGTTTTGAATAAACTTATGGAGCTGTATTAGAATATAAGAACCTACTTACTTAGAACCTTGTTCTACAGAGTCGAAGCGGATATCATCGTTTTTAAATCTATTTAAGTTCAAAACTGCCGTTTAAATATTATGTTCCATGTTCCAAATAAATACTCTTTGATTTTCAAGCGGACGGTTCTATTTTTGTTTTGTGTTATCAATAGATATAAGATCCATAAAGTTACTTACAACTGTTTGGGAAAAAAATAATTTCTAAATAAGCGCGAAAATTCAACGGCGTCGTACTGTGCCATTGCTCCAAATAAAATGAAATTGTATCAGGTGGGTGGGTCGCCAATTTGCCAGTTATTGTCAGGATCTTCACATTTGTATACAATACCACTGTTTTCGAAATCAATTTACTCTGAAAATACGGGGTACGGTACATCTCCTTTAGTCAAAAAGCTATACTCTTGGGCAAAGCACAAAATACTAAAATATAAGAGCTCTGAGAATAGAGTTCAGGATTCACAATAAAATGCTTACTTATATCGAGTATACCCTCTATAAAGTGGTCATCATCATCCTAGCCTGATATCCACCTACTCCTGGGTAAAGCCTTTTATGCCAGTTCCCTCCTCCTCCAGCCCAACTCCTTAAATCCCCTCCAGATGTTTCCTGCGGCCGTAACGACGTCGTCGATGTAGATTACTTCGGCCTCATTTCGATATAAAGTGATGACAAACAAAAATAGATATAAATAAGTGATAAATCACACAGGTTCAATAGTTGTCATGCCTTTATCTGCCGCCAAGCAGCGTTGCTGTGTTTCAGTTTGAAGAGTGTGGTTATCCGAGAAAGGACAGGCACTACAGGCTTAACATCTGTATATGCCGCAGGTTGATGAACGCAGGGCAATGCATGGTAGGGCACGTTCCAAACGTTCGTGACTTACGAGACAATGCTTTGCTATAGGTGATGGTTGCAATTTAACATCAGGTAGTCTATATGCTTGATCCATCGGCAAGTTGTGTAAAAAAAAAAGTTTCTAAGCATGTTAAAGGTGAAGTCGAAATGGCTCTCAGCAAATTAAAAGCCACACACGTCTCGGGGAGGCATTTAGCTCATCTTTTCGTGCTGCAGATTAGCCACCTGAAGTTGCGCTGGCTTATAGAAGTTTGACCTTGTTACTCGACTGCCCAAAGAGAGTTATGATAATTTTATAAGACTTATAAAGTACAACATAACTATTACCTATTACCGAATTATGATTTTCCTTCTCTTTTTTCGCAAACGAAAAGGTCCCTAAGTTTTTATCTTAGATATAGGTCCTTTCGTTTTTTTTTGTTTACGCTCTCGAATCAATTAAATCTAAAATATATCAAATTAAAAAAAAAAAGAAAATAATTTTATTTGAAATGTCAGCCAGTTATGTCCAAGTTTTTGTTCGTGTTCATGGCAATGTTCTGATGTTTTTTTTCAGAAAGAGACTGTTGAATCAGTCAGCTCGTTTCTCGATTTACCGAAGGCTTGCTCTTTGTTTAACGTAAATGTTGCAGAATCACTGAATCAAAGCCTTGTAGCCTGCAAATAATTCTCTGCCTCTGAGATAAAGTAGAAATATTATTGACGTAAATTCATTTTCCTTTGGGACTAATCTGCATCCCTTTATTATTAAAATATATCCTACAAATACGTAGTTAAAAAGGTGATGGATAATTAATTTAGAGGTACGAGTAACCAGTTATATTAGGTCTGTTTTATTAAGTATTTATTATTTATTTCAGACAAATCATTGTAAAAAAATATATAGAGTATATTAAAATATCTTCAGAATTCATAAAATAATTATAATAAACTAGCGGCCTGTCCCAGCTTCGCATGGGTGGTCATAAATTTTTTGAACATTTTAGGATAAACTTAGAGCGTGGGTTCGAGCCTCGCGTCTACTAATGTCATACATTTGCACGTCCTTCTCCTTGAGTGAGTGAAATCGCACCCCGAGCGTGACCCGTGGACCCGTTAACATTTTTAATTTCGTCATATCTTTTGAATGGAATGTCCGATTTGAAAAATTTAAGAAGTAATCTATAGGTATTGAAACCGTCTTAATTATGAAATGATTTATTTAGAGGTAGATAAGGATTAATACCAAGGTGCAAATAAACACCCTTTTCTAGCGGCGGTATTTCAATTAATTTTTTATAATAAAAGAACACTTATTGTGACATAACTATAATAGTTAGACATATGCTGTCGCGACATTTTTTGTAGACAAAATCGTAGTACATTGTTTTGTTCTATCATCAATAGTTTTCGCAGCGCACGCGATGTAAGGTTTTTGTTTTCCACCTTGGGTTACATTATTGGAGTTTTAGTAAGGATCCCTGTTTTTTTTTGAAAATATTATATAGCCTATGTTACTCAAGGATAATGTAGCATTCTAATGGTGAAAGAATTTTTGAAATCGGACCAGTAGTTTTTGAGCCGTTTATTCGTTACATACAAAAATACAAATGTTTCCTCTTTATAATATTAGTGTAGATGTAGATTGTTATGGTGTTGTTGTTAGCCTATACAAGAAGAACATAAATATAATTATTTAATGGACATAAATCTAATCATTGTGAAAACTATTAAGTGTTTTATAAGTTTTCCATAGCTTATTTTTTTTATGCTAGTTACATTGTCAGTTACATATATTATATATTACATTGCTTTAATTTATCTGTCTTTCGCATTACTACATTAGAATTTATTAACTAATTTCAAAGAGAATTTTAACTTTGTATGGGAGCCGTTATAATAAATCTCTTAAAAAAGAAAATTGCCTAAAAGTTTGACAAACATGAACGTATCAACGAAATAGGTCACCTCGAAGGGTTCCAAGCACAAATGTCTACGGTGTCATGTAGGTATAGGAGATACATTTAGGGTTTGGGCAGCAAATATTTTCTCGATACGTGAATATTCCATTAATGTCAACCATCTTGAGTTGCACATCCGATCAAACGTATTCCGAAACCTCAATACCCCGGCACTACACTGCCATCGTATACCTACCTACTGTATTAAAGCTAGGCCCAGAGCAGCTCGCTAGAACAGTTTACCGGATATTCTAGGCTTGGTCGCATAGCACTGACTTTTATTCACGCCATAGGATGATTCAAAGTGATTTTTGTAGTTTTATTGGATACCTCGAAACTTTTTGACTTTTTTGTCGACCATAACCTTAATATTATACTTGTTATGGTTCTGGAACACTATATCCAAGAAAGAGACAAGTTTTATTATATTATTACATTTTATTAGGTTCTGTAGACCTTTGTTTATAAAACAGTAGCTTATATAATTTGCACATTTTGGCAAAGCGCTGGTGGCCGAGCGTATGTTATTGTGAACTTTATTTCCACGTATTTACGTGTCTCATATGCTCTCTGACGGGACTTTTTTTTATTCATTAACAGCTTTACGACTGAGATACATGAGTTTTTTTACTACAGCATTTATACTTTCATATACCTAGTCATCCACAAACTTAAGTAAATACCTACTATTTACTTAAGATTGTGGAGTTCGTTAACTAAAAATAAAATAGCCTTGACTTTGATGAGTGGCTTATCTCGATAAGTACCTACAATTAGGTGAATAAAAAACAGCTCTCTTTCTTCTTGCTCCCAACTTTTTTGGTCTCAAAGTTTCTGAAAGGTTGGAATTAGTAATTGTATTTTAATGTAACATTAAAATTTTTAAGCAAAGTCTTAACTTATCCTAGTTTACGATACGTACCTACTTATAATAACATTCCTTCAGAACACACACTATCTAGCTAGAGAGTGTGCTGCTATTTCTCTTTACTGCGTTGTACTCGTAGTTTGTAATATTCCGGGTCGCCGAAAACCGCCAGGTCACGAGGCAGATATTTTGATAGTACCGCTTTACAGTGGCTGTAAGCAACAAACGAGGCATTTGCTATAAGATTATGAGATGAAAGTCCGTAAAGATATTCCTCGGGCGTAGATATACTCTGTTCGGTACTTTGTCTTCACTATTTCGCTTTACCCTTGTGTCTAAGAATCCTACTGAAATGAAATCCTATCTTAATATGAAAGTTCAGATGTTTGGATGACTCTGGCTCTAATCCAGTTTGGAATAAACATTGTACGTGAACTACGTCTAATTGGCTACTGTATAACCTAATCCTACTTCCTACATTCTTCTTCATAATTCTACTAATATGTAAATGCGAAGGTTTCGATGTTTGGTGAACCGATTGTGGTAAAACTTAGAACAATTATAGTTTGTAACCTAGATTAGTATACAGGCTACCTTTTAGTCCGAAACGTCTTGCTAGCAATCACTACTATGCTAACGGAGTTGCCAGTGGCAGCTAGTCAATTATAATTGTAACCAGCCGAGGTGATGTCTCAATCACGCCGCCTGGACCGATTACAATGAAACTTGAAACACAATTTGTGACCTGAATAAACGAACGAACTAGCGGACGCTAGTGTGAGTTCATACCACCAGCAAATCTATGGGTTATCAGCATCATCACCATGTTGAAGAAGTCCGCTGCTGGGCATAAGTCATACATACATTTCCAGGAAGAAAGATTCTGATCTTTCTCCATCTAACTACTTCTCGCGATCCTAACAATGTCGTTGGTCCATCGGGTAGGAAGGCGTCTCCCATTATGTCGGTAGTCAAGACATTTGGCGCCAAAAAACTTGCTTATATCATCCATCGCTCATTGTCGTAGGTACCAGGAGCACAGACTACGCAGAAGTACGTTGAGTGACGTTGTCTTACCCCACAGCCACCCTGGACACAATACATAACCTACGCGTATGATCGATTGGAAAATAACATTATCGAAAAGTACATAATACGTACTTTAAGCTTTTACACGATATAATACAACATATTTTTACATAATATAGTTAAATCCCGTGGCTACTAGCTGTCGCAATTTTAGGTGTATTAAATTATATGCTCATACTCATGAAACTACCTAATAAAATTATTGGCTGAATTGATGACATAATTTGGAAAATTATAAAGTGAATCTTACAGCAAGCGACTACATGGATGAAATCTAAGATAAGAATTATTTTCTACCAAAACAAACCGAAACAAAAACACAATATCTTTTGTCTTTTCACCTTAAATATCAAGAACTTAATATCAATAAGGAATATTTATTTACACGACGTCATCTTTCTTTGTTACTAAATACGACCGAGATATCTTTGAAATTAAAATGCTGCCAACACTAAGCTTTGAAAGCAAAATTCAAAGCGCCAGAGGGATTCGGAGGTTGGAATCCCGATGCAGGTGCCAATTCAAAAACTAATAATGCTTCGGGCATGATGGATTTGCGATCGAGAGCGGCACAAATGAACACTAATTTGTGTTGCTTTTTCTGGTCTGACTGTGATAAAGGCTATCAAAGCCGAATTCAGAATCAGAATCAGTGCAGGCGACGTCTACATTAACTCTTAACTACCTACCCTCTATTTTAGTACCCGCGCGGTCTGTGCGACTCCTGCGATATATCACTCTAGCAAAAAAAAATATGACAGTGGAAGATAATATTAAATTAAACTTATATTTAAATTAGTTTTTTAAAAATATTAAAGTAACAAAAACATAAAAAAATATGTTGTTCATTCACAAAATGAAAATCTCTTAATTAAAATAATTTAACGTCACGTAACTACCTACCCGCTGTCGGTTAGACCGATGGCAAAAGGTTTTTACCCACCAAATGTAAACGCGCGCATTTCTAACCACGACAATTGCAAGCACGGTACTGATGGTAGCGGAGAAAAGGTAAATGAACGCACGAGATGTAACGATGCACACACGCTTCGTTATTCACAAAAAAATGATCACTGTTGTCTGTGAGACCGCGGGTAGGTAGTTAAGGTTTAATAGTTTATTTTTAATATTTTTTTATTATAGTATGTTTTATTTATTGCATAAAACTCTATGAATGTAAAGCCGGCCGCTATTTGTCCTAAACTACCTTTGTCGATATGATGGTATGATGGTAACTACCTTTGTCGATCGATGGATGGTAAAACGCCGGCTAGCGGTTTCCTGTTGTTAACCTCCATCTAAAAACCCACAACCGAAAATTGAATTTGTTGTTAAAAACAGACCTTTTTTTTCAATAATTTAAAAAATATTTGTCACGGCTGAATTAGAACCCACAACAGGCAGATTCGTTATCACCAGACCACCAAACTCTGATAATTCTAAAAATAGTTTCAATAAATTTCAACTCACAAGTGGGGCATATCACAAAAATACGATCATAACTCCCTATTAGTTCACATAAAAGCGCTCAAATATTGTCTTTAGCTAGCTCTGAAATGTGGTAGAACTTATACATTTATTTCCGGCTTTTGAAGATAAAATTGTTTATCTTACAATATACATGTTAGGTAGGGAGGTAAGTACCTAACCCACTCATTATTGTTAAAATGACTATAAATATTTCATCTAATATACGCATATAAGTAATAGTCTATTGATCGTAAAAATAAAGTATATTGTTTTTGTAGAAATTTTCAAAGATTTTATTTTGTAGAATACAACTCGATTACTTATTAAGTATATTTTTATATTCCCTGTAATTTTATCCGGTCAACTAAGCGACTATATCACCATCTCTGAGTAACTCTTAACTTTTTTTAGACTTTTTTTAGACTTTTAAAAAACAAAGACTCGTTTATTTTTACTTGACCGATAGAGTTACTCAGAGATGTTAAAAAAAGGCGCTTAGATTAATAAATTTTACGATCACCACATTACGAGGCATGAAATGGAACTAAATTCAATGGGACAGCTGAAAATAATCCACATTAGCTCATTCGTGGATTAGGTACGTCTTCATTGAAACGGCCGGTATCTCTCGTCACACACGAGGGGTGCTAACTGGAAATATTGCATCCCCTACGTGCTTATCGTACCCAAGAATGGTATAGAAAGGTCTTTTGAAGAGTTTCGACCGAATACATTTTGTGTGTATTAAGATTTACGAGTGCCCTTTTAGTGTTTGCGCAGCGTTGTGATGTGCTTAACATGATTTTTAAAATGAAATTAAATAAAAATGTTTATTGATCTTAATAAAATCCAACACGTCATAGTTTTATTTTAACTGTACCTACTTATGCGTTTAGATAGTATATATAATCGTTTAAATAATTTATAGTGCATCTAAAAAGGAATAACAAATTTTAACAATTATAAAATAAAATACTGAATCAGCTTCAGGACTTTGATCCCCAGGCGCGGATTTTTTCAGTTTCAGTTTTTCAGATCTTAAAATAAAATAATTGAAAAATAAATGATGGATGATTTTAAATGTATTTTATCAAGTTATATGAAGTATTTTTTGTTCATTTATTTATCTTTGATATACGACCATTTCCGGTTAATCTTGTTTACTCGTCTAACTTCTCTTCAAATTTACATACTACATACTTACTTAATATTGTAAGTAATGTAACCCTTTGCAGGGTCCATGTGATATTTACTAACACCTTACAACTATGTATGAACGTACGGAAACGAGACATCCATTCATGGTTGACGTACCAACTGCCCGCACCAAGCGCTTTGCTTCAACGTTCATCATGCGTACGGCCAAAGAATGGAATTCCTTACCGGCGTCCGTTTTTCCGAATGCCTATAATTTGGATGTTTTCAAGAGAAGAGTGAATAGGTATTTTCTAGGTAAACGTGCCACGTTTACCTATTTTCTAGGTATAAGTTGTAAAAAAAAAAACTAACCTGAGTATTGAGTAATGTCATCAACATCATTGAGTATCAAGTGGTCTGCGCAAGGGCATGCCTCGCTCTTGAATGCCTGCCAACTATGGACTGGCGACGCGGACCGCCAATGTCAACAGCCACTTGCATCTCATTAACGATTAGCAATTTTTATGAGGCTAGCCCTTGCCCGCGTCTTCTTCACCTTGTCCAGTTTTCTTGAGGCTATAGTGAAAAGTGAGCTCAAGACAGTAAAATGCACGGAAGACATGCCCTTAGCTCTCTAGGCATTTCAGAGGGTAAATGCACGATTACTTTTACCTCCTAACGTTATTACTATTAAATAGATATTGACCAAAGTTTCCGCTGAGGCAGACTGAAAAAGCTTAAACCTGGAAATTTTTGCAAAGATTAATCTGAATAAGTCACGGTACCGATATAAGTGGAAGGAAGAGAGGGAAGGTTTTACTCAGCAGTGGGACAGAACAGAATCAAACAAATACATTAGTGGACACTGTGCTTCATACAAGATAAGATTGGCTAGTTGGAATTCCACTCACTACAGGCTCGTCGACTAAAATCTACGTCATTAGATGGTCATCATACTCATGAAATTACCTCAGTAAAGAAATGTCTAAGTCAAATTAGGTTTAGGTATGTAGCGCTTATTTTTATTCGTAAAAATCTAATCGTTAAATTATGAGACGAAGCATGTCAAACTGCACTCATACCACCCACTGCACAGCTCCGTTGAGTTTAACACCCCAGCTAACACCGCGAAGGCACTAGCCCATTTATTTAAAACACAGAACGAATAGTATGGCTTTCTTCAGAACCTTCACTCCAGCAGAAAATAGTCTGTTATAGAAATAAATAAGAAGTTTCTTGTGATATTTTGGACTTAGTATTCAAACAATATGAATAACTTTACTTACAATTTTAAATCAATTTTATCTATATTCTTTATTATTCTTATATATTAGGTATATATATTATTCTATTTATTTTAGAAGCTGGGTAATAAGTATAAGTTAATAACACTCATATGGGAGTGAAAGCCCCATTCTCTAAATTTTGCAAATTATTAAATGTATACCTAAGGTATAATTCCATAAAGGTAAGATGTAATTTTATTACTAAATATTTTTGTAACCACAAGTATTTTGTTCCTTTCATGAAGCGATGGTGTATTTTGTTATTATTTGTCAGTTGTATTTTCATATAAATGAGACAGTAAAAGAGGAAGAAGGAATTTGGATCAAGTGTCAAGCCTTAACCCTCACCTCGATTTTACTAAAATCCTACGGAATAGACAGTTGAAACTTGTTGGATAGCATTTTTTTTTTTACAGTAAATTATGTAACCAAGATGTCCACCACGGTGTTTTAAAAATGTAAAGTGACACAAGCGCGTTTGTGTACAGGAAATAACTTAAGCCACACTCAGAATAAAACTGAAATGCATTTTTCATATCATCCGCCTTGGCCTTTGAGACGTTTACTTTGCAATGGAGGTTTCAACAATGTGTTTTATGCAAAGCTTACATTTACAAAACATTTTATGGAGACAATTTATGCACATACCTTAGTAAAATTTAGTTATGAGTTCGCAGTATGTTTATACTATTAAAAGAACTCATACATTTTTTAATTTGCAATCAAGAAATATCACCAGACTAACAGTTTACCTCGCAGTATTTTGTTTTATTAAAAAATATAACCAGACATATGTTAAAATGTTTATTCCATACATAAGTTTCTAAGAGTAGTAGAGCTCTTTGTGAAGGGCTCGTCCGGGGAAGTACTACCTCCGCGCCTTTTTCTGCCGCCAAGCAGCGTTGCTGTGTTTCGGTTTGAAGAGTGTGGTTGCCGGTGTAATTACAGGCACATGAGGCTTAACATCTGTAGGTATGCCTCAAGTTTATGGACGCAGGGCAGTATATCGCAGGGCACGTTCCTATCGTGCGTGACTTACGAGGCAAGGCTTTGTTATAGGTGATGGTTACTACTTAACATCAGGTGGGCCATCTGCTTGTTCCATCAGCTAATGGTATAAAAAAAAAGTTGGATCAAAATAGGTTTTTTTTCGCTCCATTTATGCGGCACCTATCCGTCATTTCCACCAATAAAATTGCCAGTGTCAAGTTGATAAACACTTTTTACAATAGGTAGGTTTAATTTAAAGTTTTCATTTATTTTTAATAAATTGTCGCTTAATACTTTTCGCTATGATCTCTAGTCATATTGGTTAACATACCACCGAAATTACGAACTTAAAATAACACTAGAGCAACAATCAAAATTAAAACTCTCTGTTGCTTCTCAAGATGACTGAGAACGAATACAAATACAATTCACAAAATGTTATTTGAAAGTTTTGAAAGGCATCATTCAAACTCATTGTCAAGTTATCGGACCACAAGCGGTGACAGCGGGCGACTTGCAAATTGTCGTCTGTGAGCGATGGCTTGATATTTTCCACTCGACACAAAAATATTGCGCGACATCGCAAAACTCCATCAATCTTATTAACTACTAGAGATTCTGCAGCCAACAACCCTTTTCCACACGATGGCGTACCTTAGCCATAAACATACTGGATACTTTACATTATTCTATACATCAATGACCAAAATAGCGGACTCTAAACTAACCCAACACATGTATATTAAGATATCTTCATGATTTGAAGGCCCTTTAGTACATACAGCTTCGACGCCAAGCAAAATAAAAAACGTTCTTTTTATGTTATGGTTTTCATTTTTAGAACATTTACCAACTTATAATTCACTTGAATATACGTAGGTACGGATTTTTACTTCCTCCAAAAAGGTTTTCTCTACTAAGTTATTCTTATTCAAAGTTATTGAAATAAACTTGCTCACGTCCCTTCACAGCTCACGATAAAAATCACTAACATAATCTTCTCGAATAATTCCGCTCCGATTTAGACTAAATTCTTGCTCATACGAAATACTTATGTGTTAGAATTTTCGCGCCGATAGATTTCTCGACTCTGCGATTTGAATTTATACTGACACAATTTTTATTTCAAGTATTGGCTTCCTATCTCCATACGTATAATTAAACATACATTTTATTGTTTGAGATTCGTAGTAGGTATGAGATGACGTTAATAATCTAAGCAG